>CM060935.1:87472384-88852884 GCA_030765085.1 Allium cepa | reverse complement strand
TATATAAAAAGGATTTATAACTGAAGGGTTTTGAATTCATATTTCAAGGAATCGAACTCCGGCGTTTTGAAATTGGTTTTAAGATTTTGGAAAATATATCATAATAATATGATTTAAAGATATTTTCCAAAAAAGAAATGTTTCAAATGTATTCGAATAAATTCCAATGATTTCAAAGAGATTTCAAAGAAGTTTCAAGAAAATAGAAGCCCAGAACTCACTTGTGTTGCTGGAAAATAATTTCGGTGATGAGTGCACGCATCATCGACATTGATTTTCGAGTTTCAGAGTAGAGGAGAGGCCAATTTAGTAGCTTTGTTATGCAAGTGATTTTGTGAAACAAATTTTGATTTCAGATTTCGAAGTATGGTTTGATATTCGAAAGATATATGTGTGTGTGTGTATATATATTTGAAATTATTGGAAGTGAACCGATGTTCAGTCCTCGAGTTTCGGATTTGATTTGTATAACTCAATTTATTAAAATTGATTTACTGATTTGTTGCTGATTTCCAACTCTTGGAGTTGAAATTTGATTTCACAGACTATTTTGAAGGTTCGAACACTTCCAAATCGAGGTTTAATTTTCAAGGCTAAGAAATTTTGAAGAGTATAAAAAATTTAATAAAGTATATAAGTTTAGTTTTGTATGTTTAAAGTATAAAGAGTATGACTTAAATGAATTTGAAACTTTTGTTAAGTAAATGATTTGCAAAAGGAAAATTGGATCTTTTGAATAGAAATAAATAGTTTAAAGGTTTTAAAGGGATAGTAATAAACTTGGAAATCATTTTGGGTATAATTGATTCTTAGAAAAATATTTGGTTTCGAAAATAGATTGGAATTTAAAACCCATTATTATGTGATGATTTTGGAAATGAATTTGTTTGACTTAAATTATGTCAATATGGAAACTCGGATTATTTTCTAAACCTATTATTTTGGAAACTTTGAAACAGAAGATATTTAATTTGGAAGAAATAATTTGGTGAAATCATATATGATTTTGAAACTGAGCTGATATTGAAACGAATTGAAATTGAGAATCTTATTTTTCTTAATACTTGATTTGGGAGTTATCGGACTTATATAAAATTGATTTGTAGAAGTATGTAGTTGATTTGAAAACTATTGATTTGAAAGGTACTCAATTTGGAAAGAGAAATATTATATAATCGAAGTCTATATAAGTATGATCTGATATACTACTGATTTTGAAAAGTATTCGATTTAAAAATGGAATCTTATATAATGGACTTTATATAAGTATGATATTTGAAAGTGATTTGAAAAAGGTACTATATGATACATATTTTCGAAGTAAAGATATGGAAAGTGCATTCTACTTGATATCCGCTTTATGGCCACATTGTGGATTCATTCTATCGATATTATTCTCTCTGATTTTTGGTTTTCTGGATGTGATACTCGAGTGTCCCACCATGGTGTTCTCTATGGTCTTACGAGCGCGACTATATAGCGTAATTCGCCTGGCTGAGATAGCTTACGGGTACATATGTTTTCTGAGGGATCCGGGCGTACCATTGTGTATCTGCGATCTATGTAGGTCGTTTTTAGTAGCGAAATCCGCAGGCTAAGATAGCTTACAGGCACGGATGTTTCCTGGGGGATCCAGGCGTAACCATTGTGTACCTGCGTTCTACTAGTCATCATGGCGTAATTCGTAGGGCTGAGATTGCTTACAGATACGGATATTTCCTGGGGGATCCAGGCGTAACCATTGTGTATCTACGATCCATGGTTCGATAATATTTTGGTTTGATTTTTTTGTTTGGATTGTACTTTCCATATCTGTTTTAAAAGTTTTCCAGTATTCTCACTGGGTGTTGAAACAAGTCTACTAAGCACCTGGAGAATTCTAGCTTTGCGCCTGATCAACGCATGGCCAGAGTCTGCAGGAACGAGAATAAACTTGTTGAGACATCGAGTTATAAAAATATTTTAATAAAGTATTATATAAAGGATATTTTGATCATTTATTTTACCTTTCTAAATAATTGAAATTTATATAGCTTTAAAATAATGGTTCATCCTTGTCTTTCAACCTATTTTCCCTTCTAGCTGTTCCTATTCTCCCGCTTGTTAAACTTACCTATAACAACAGTTATGAGGTATAATTTTAATCTTCTTGTCATCGTGTCTTAATTCCATTTCATTCTATCTTTTTCTGTGTTTTCCGTACCTTGTTCCTTTTCGAGGACGAAAGGATTTGAGTGGGGTAGAGTGTAACAACCCTGTATTTTGTGATTTTTTTAATTGTATATTTTAATTATTTTAATTGGATTTCTGATTTAAAAACTTTATTTTATTTATTAAAATGAATAAATTTTGTTAAATTAAATACAAAATTTGATTTTTATGTGATTCCAAATATGAATAAATAGAATATTTTCCAAAAATGTGAATTTTGGTCAATATGGTCAAACTTTGACTTTTAAAATTTAAAATTTTAAAAATTTGAATTTTGAATTTTATATTTTATCATGAAAATAAATTTAATTTCAAGTACACTGCTTTTCATTTCGTTGAAATCTGATTAATATTGTGAAAGTTATGCTTTTTACACCATTGTATGTAAATAGTTTTATTTGACAAAATTTTTTATTTTAATTTATATAAATAATATTTTGTTTGTCAAATCATGTTCTAATTTGTGTATATATGTGTAACATGACATGTTATGTATATATTTTATATTTAAACATTTTTGAAAGTGTAGTATAATTTTCAAATGTTAATTGTATATTGTTTTCAATTTTTAATTCTAGTTTCAATTTAATAACTATTTTCTTATTTATTTTATATTTTTCCTTAAAATTATTTATTTATTTTCTTTTCACTTTATTTTTTTTCATTTTATTTTATTTACTTACTTTTATTTAGTTTATTTTGATTAAAAGAACTAGAAATTCCAAAGGACAAAGACCTTCATTTTCCTTGTGACTTTTCATGTACTTGTCTTTTCAATTTCCTTTTGCCTTTTCATTTCATCTTGTAGCCGTCCATTTCTTTTTGCATTGTCGTGCTTTCTCATTCTCATTCACATGAGAAACTTTCTTCTCATCTCAAACTCACGGCAAAAGAAAATTTTTGTAATGACTTCATTATTTTTTTCTCATTTTACTCTTCTTTTCATTGATTTATCTTTGCTTCTCTTCAAGCTTCCTCGGCCTAGCCTCTACCACCATCAACACCGACCACACCACCACCATCTACAGCAGCATCACCTCCTCCTCCTCGGACCAAACCAAGCCTTGGCCTCCCTATGATGCAAACCCCTCATGCAAAGCACCCCTTGAAAACAATGCATAGACCACAAAACTTCACCCTACCCTTCCATATTCACTTCGGCCACCACCATAGCCACCACCACACCTCCTTTGGCCACCACTCCAGCCATCAACTGACCTGACCTGACCTGTTCAAGCAAGGCCGAGCCCCTACTTGCCTTTGGCCGAGCCTACAAGTTGAACAAAACTTTCCTTTTTGCCTTGTCCCTTTATTTACTCTATGTTGTAACTCTCCCACCCCTTCATCTCCTTCTAGCCGACCTATATGATGCCATACCCGAGCCTATTGCACCATCGTGGTAGAGTTAAAGATCCCCTATGGTCGAGCATTGGAGTGGTTAAGGCAAGGTTAAGCTATCTTGTCTTTATTGCTTTTATTTTTCAATTTATTCAATATTGTTTTGTATTGAATATTTATGTTTTCAATGTCTTGTTTTGGGTTGTTGTTTACAAGATCATATCATGGCTCCCTCTCCACTCACTTGAATCAAAATCGTCCTGTGTCGTGCTATCGTGCTTTTTGGAATCTATTCTGTGTGTTTTGATTTGCTAACTCCAGCGTAAAAAGGTGAGTATTCACTCATGACATTTATACTTATACAATTAGTGAATTGACAATAAGTGAATGTGTAGAAAATTATATCATGTTATACCTGCTTATGATATGAATCATATGATGTTAACCTTGTTTATAAACCTGTCATATCATCTAATACTGCTATATGTTGTTATATTGTTTATTTTATTCTGTTCTCACACTGCAAGTTCCCTGTAGACTAGAATCGCTATGGGTTGAAATGATACATACCCGAACGGACTTTAGAATAGGAAAAAATCATTATGGGTTGAAATGATAGGCCTGAATGATTTTTTTATTTTATATAACTTGCGATTGCGAGTTTGAAATGATAGAACACGGATTTTTCTTTGTAAATTACGGATTGAAATGATATATTATCCATATCACTTGACTTAGGTTAGAGAATTTATACAGATCCGTGGTTATTTTATATATTTTTCTGGAAAAATTTAAGTATTTTTAAAACGTAAATTTGTGATATTTTGATTTAAATTAAGTTAAAATGATTTTTATAAAGTGTTAATGATTTTTCTACAAGTTAAAATGTGAATAAGTTGAAATTTGAAATATAACTTAAATTTGAAATTTGAGATTTTGTTTAAAAATGAAGTTAAATTAAGAAAATAAAATGGAAATTAAGTTTAATTTATGAAATGGTAAATTAAATTAAAGTGTAAAGTAAATGAAAATTTAGGGAAATTGTGCATTGATTATAATAAGTGAAGTATTGAGAAATTTGATATTTATTTGTGAAATGTACTTTGTAAAAATCATAAGTTAAAAGGTATTTTAAATGACCATTTTTAAAATGGAAAAAATGAAATTTTATATGTTAAAATGGTTTAAATTGAAGTTTAATTGTTGCCGAAATTCTATTGTAAATCTGGAAATTCTTTTAGGAGCACTTCAGAAATGCTATCGTTTCTGAAATGAACTAAAATCTGGAATAAATTAATCTGCAGCACTTTGTAAGTGCTGTAGTTGCAGAAGTGAATTAAAAGGCTAAGAACTAATGAAAGAGCTATTGTAGCACTTGTTAAGTGCTGCGGTTGGCTAAAATGCGAATTTTGAACTAAAATTGAACTATTACAGCAGTTATGTAAACGCTATCTTTACTGAATTTAATTAAATATTTTAATTTGAATCTTGAACTATTACAGCAGTTCTGTAAATGCTTTCTTTGCTAAATTGAACTATTTTTCAACTAAAACTGAATTATTACAGCAGTTTTTAAATGTTGTCTTTGCTGAATTGAATTGTTTTCAAATGTAACTCACCGTAGCATTTTTTAAGTGCTGCAAAAGCTGAAATTTCACCATTTAATGTATTTAAGTGAATAAATGAACTTTGAAAAGGCTAAAATTTTGGATATTTAATATTTGATTTGAAGGTATAATGACTCCACTTTTTACGGTTTAAATGAATGATTTTAAGTCCAAATTATAAACCCTTTTGGAATTTTAACCACGGTACACTTCTCTGTATGCCTTGTGATTTTTGGATGTACACCTTCAATTTGAGATTGTGACTAGAGGTGAGCGATTGCTACAGCTTTGCGCTACCCTAGCCATATTAGCACTCTTATTTGCATAGTTTACTTTATTATAGGCATTTCTATGATAGCATTTATTACTGTTTAATTGATGATTTAACGGATCCTTAGAGGATGGGCGATCCCAAGCATCTTTTAAGTTATCGCGCATTACTACTACAGTTCACTTGAGTTGGTTTACATTGTATAAGTATATATGTCCTGACTCGAGTGTTTTGTGTTTTACTTAACGCTCGGCTTAGCCTGAGTATTCACAGCTTTGGATTTCTCTTTCTGGAGCTAGGAATCGCTGGAGATTCTACTTATCTAGTTATCTGTCTATTTCAGTTTCACCTGTTCTATTTTAGCTCTTGTATTGTGGAATTATATGTATTTGGGATCTCTATTGTGTTTTTTTTAAGACTGATATTATGTATTTTTGTTTTGAGACTTTGTTATAGTTGCTTCATGAACTGCAATGCTATTTTAATTTCCGCTGCGAGTTATTCTGATATTTCTGTGTCTGTGATCCTGTGATTGGTTTTATTTTCTCCAAATTTTATTACAATCTGTTATTTTGAATCATTCAAGTCTGAAATGTGTGGATTATTGTCGATTTGAATGGTCCAAAATAGTGGGTCGTTGCAGTTGGTATCAGAGCTTTCGTTTTTAGGCAAACCATAGCCTGCGGAGCAAAAACTCATTAGGGATAGGGTAGAAATACCCTAGAATGAGTGAAATAAATCTCAGAATCATTTCTTTGTGAGAGAACATATTTTCGAAGTATAAAATGATTTCCAAATGATTTTAAAGGATTTTCAAAGATTATGTTGGTATAAAATTTTCTTATTTTGAAATCAATACGAACACAGAATTACACATTGAATTGTCAATTTTTACAATTTATTAGATCAACTAATAAATATTTATTAGTTGAATTTATCGAAAAAATCTATTATATACATATATGTGTTTCTATGTAGACTGAAATATAAAAATGTAGAAGAAAACAAAAACCAAGCAGTGTGTTTGTAAATAACAGGAAAAGCTATTAAATGTAAAATGTTAGGAAGGAAAATTAATAAAATATTGCAATAACTATAATAGCGTTAAAACTTAGTATTTGAAACTAAATCATCTAGAAAGAAATAAAAGAGTAACGAAAATTCCTATAATGAATAAAATGGTAGAAAATTCTTCTACTTCATTATCATTTAATAGATTAGAGCATCAATGTACTTTAAATTCAGTTTTAAAAGGATTTACAAATTTTAAACCGAGATTACCGAGAAAGTAACCTAGGCTGTCAAGTAATATAAGTAATATAGGATCCATTTACCAAGGAGACATATTTGTTTCTACGCCAATCTAACAAAAGCTATTTTAGTTCAATGTTTATTTCTTTTAGTATTCATCGGTATCCCTTTAATAACATCTAAAACACATAGTTATCCATTTCTGATTAATTTCGAATGGATGTTATGAGATATATGCTTGTTAGTTATTATTAAATATTGCTTATCTATTCTATTAGTCCAAAATTATATTTACAGTACGAAACCGTAAAAAATCCTTTTCAATTATAGCGGACTCACCCCATTAATTAATTATCGAATGAAAGTGGAATAAAAAAATCAATGAGAAGAAAAACTGACGTGAAATATGAAAAACCAAGATGCTCTTTTTTCATAATATAATATATACGTACATCCATGTTATTTGAAGCTTATTTATGGCATTAGATATTGATCTTCTATTAGATTCCAAGAGTTATGAAGACTAAAAATTCCAAGAGTCATCGAGACTAAAATTCTTTGAAACTTCAAAGGAGAAGCATGCGAAGTTAAATATAGAAAAGGCCAAAGAAACCATAGTTAAAAAAAATTAAAGTGGCATGAAGTCATTATACATATCCACAAAGAAATCCTACCTTATTGATAATTCATGTTTATACAAAGTTATAGATAAAGCAACCGGTAAATTCCATAGGATCTGAAATCTTCATTACCACAAAAATCTTATTTTAGTTGCAACTCATTTAATAAATAATTTTCAGTTTTACGTGATAAGGCCATTCAATATTTTTTCAATACTTTAAAATGAAACACCATGTGTTCAAAAAAAATGACAATCACGGCTTGGTACTCATACAATCTCCATTCTTATACGTAAGGTATAAATTCTGATAAATTGTGTTGTTGTGTTCTATAAAAGAATTCAAGTCATTAAATGAATAAGTCAAACCTCATACCTTAAAATAATTTGTCAAGTCATAGAAAAAGATCAGGAAAAGGAACCTTGAGAGATAAACAATTAAAACTCAATAATTTATAACATGGAAACATCACAAGTTTCACCATTAGAATATGACACAACTCTTCTCTTCCACACGGACTGCGACTTTCCAAAAAAACAAATAACACATATTACATGTTACATTCTCATCCTTATCAATTTCACCATGGTTGAATCTAGAAGCAACACTACCTTATAGAATTATGCAGGGTTCAAAATATGGTAGAAAATTCTTAATCTTATAGCACTGCGCTTTCTATAATGAACTTTTTTCCAACCTACACTTCCATTTAGTGCTATTGTCGTTATAACAACATCTCATACTTCATCCTAACTGCAAGTTGATGCTTCTAATACAATAAATGAATGGTAACATTAAATGTAATTTAACCAAACAAATTTTGGATGTTATAGTGCAAAGAGGTTTATTTTCAAGCAGTTGCTAGTTGGTTATATAAACAATTAGAAATGACTCTTCTGAACTTATCCTGCGATGTAGGACTAAACAAAAAACGCAAATGCTCAACATTGTAAGGGAAGAAGAATCTTCTTTAAATGATGTTATTCTGTTACTGACATCAGGCATGCTAATGTGTTTTTCATTACTTTATTGGTTACACATTTAAGCTTTGAATTCAAGGTAAGACTTGATTTTATGCATTTGGTTTTCAAGATGTCTCCAGGTTGGTGAATTGATTTAATGCTTGGTCAAATAATAATGAAACGATATTTGTTGTAAACAATTCTTAGCTGGCGTGTTATGAGAAACCATGTCATAAATGTGCAAACTATGAAAGCCAAGTAATCATCGTCTTTAGGTAAAAATTTCGAAATTGGTAGAATATTCGTCTGAGAACATATTGCTTTAAGAAGAAGATGGTGTCAACAGGAAAGAGGATAGGTCCTCAATATTTATCCATTTTAAATATCAGTGATATTAGATGACCATGATATATCCCTTATCATTGAATCTATGTAAAATGGAATGAACTGGGTAAATGAAATATGTTAGAGTAAGTTCAGATATATCTTTTTACATCGTTCAATTTTATTTGCTATATGTATTATGGAAATATTCTATGCTACAATGTTAAAATGTTATTATTTTATTTATAACAAATATCAGTATAAAAACTAAATAAGATTTCAATTTTGGATTAACTTTATTGGATTAGTCTTATTTCTTTTAATCTGGTTAACATGAATTTATAACTTCACTGCAACACCAAATCAGTTTGAAATTGAGTGTACTACACCTAGTTATGTTTTTTAATTCATGCATAATGAAATTATAATAAAACAACAGAGTTATATAGTGATTTGCCTAATTAATCCAACTCCTGATATATGTATGGATAAATTTCATCTAGAATGAAAAATGTAATAGAAAATTAACAGGCTTATAATGAATTGTATATATGATAACATTGGAAAAAAGCTTGATCAAACAGCGGTTGGAAGAAAATGGTATATATTAGAGGCATTATAATAACTTTAGTTGTAATAAAGCAAAATATAGTTACATTGTAGAACTAAAATGTGAAAGGGGTTACTCGATAGAGCAAATTAGCAAAAAAACACATACCCTATTGAAGGAAAATTTCATGAAGCTGGTTGGAAAAATATATTTGAATAATCATAGCTTTGAAGCCGATTTTAGTAAAGTGGTATGATATTTTGCACTGCTGTAATTCTTGTTTGAAAGAATATTTTAAGATCAGTGAGAAGTACGAAGGGATAAACGGTGAAATAAACTTTAAAAATTCATTTGTGGAGGATGGAAAATAAGCTAATTGTAAAAATGAATATTTTGAGTTTAAAAACTTTTTTATTCCATAACATGAATACATTCATGTATATTTGAAAGAAAAGGTATCTCTGTTGTTAGGAGAATTGAAATTTTAAATATTTGATATTTTTATAGAAAAGTATTTAAAGCAATGCATGTATAATTCTTGGACACATAACATTTTACCGACATATTTGAAAGATGATAAAATAAATAATTGCACGCATAACTTAGTGTCTCAAGTTCCAAAAGTAATCCTAAACACCTCAATAAGGAGCAAAGAAATTAATCTAAAAAACCCATTTTCACCTTAAGAAAAAACAAAAAATAGAGCAAGTCATAAAATAATTTGTAAAAAATGTATATTCAAATTTAAAAGCCAAAAAACTATTACTATGAATAGAACTATGGTACTGGTTTGAGTACAAAGTGTAGATATGCCTTCTCTACGGATATGCATTCTTTTAAACTCAAGGTAGGAAAAAAAGCGCAGTAAAACCATTTTGACTAATAATCATATGCTTAAATCCAAAAGGTTTTAGCGGTCTAAGTTAAAAAAACTAGTGAAGGCATATTTTGAAAGACACATGTTATTATTGCAAAAGAGGCACTGAATTAATGTCTTAAAATTGAGAACATGGCACAATATGGTAGAACTGATGTCTAAAAGATGTTAGTTGATGTAGAGTATTAAAAATGAGTGAAAAATAATGCTTTCGGTAGAGGGAAAATTTTAACATGTCAAATGGAAAAAAACAAATTTGCAAAATTACATGCTTGAGTTTCCTTAACAAACGTAAATTAGTCATTGTGGTGATGCGCAAAAGGAAAATACTATTAAAACCAGTAGTTGAGAAGAAAGGGCATCAAAATATATGTTCAATGTTTGTGCGCTTGATATTACACCATTATAATTAAGAGAAGGTAAGGGAAAAAGTCGTGCTTTGATAGTTCAATAAAGTGTAACCTCATCAAGTTATTGTATAAAAACTTTACTAAAAGAACATTAAAGAGAGAAAGGAAATTAACCTAAACCCCAATGATGAAAGTGAAAATAATAAAGAGAACTTGTAAAAATTAGCAAATATCTCAAGTAGATTCTCATAATAAAGCTTCAACAAACAAACATAGTATACGTTTAAATTATAGGTAATTATGAATCGACGCCAAAAAGTTGAATAAAAAAAGAGAGAAAATAGATCAGTCCAAATTTAGAATATAAAATTACGGAGAGTAAGGAATCCAAAAACTAAGTCATAAGAAATTTCGTTTAAATTTAAAATTGCAAATAATTTAGGCATTACGATAACTACAATTGTAACTATAAAATGAAGGAATAGTTGATGTACGAATAATCTTCAGCCGTAACACCCAAATTTCAATAAAATGAAAGGAAGAATGAAAAAAAACAGAAATAATAAACAAATCTGAAATGGTGTATAAAAAGTTAAAGGCAAATGTATTTAAATCAAACAGTACTTGTACGTGATAATGTTAGAAAATCAAGAACGAAAATGAAATGATGTTTAATATCCATTTAAAGAGGTGAACAGCTTCGTTGAGAATATGCTTCACATTTCTTATTATATGAGATTAATTAACGGGGAAGGAAAAGAAGAAAAAAATCAAATCGGGAAAAAATAATGGTTACAGAAGCCCTAATAGTCACAACTTGTTCAGAGCATAAAGTTACTTCTACCTCAAAAAAAATATTTCATCTTACTTTTCTTTCAAATGCGTGTCCGAAGCAAGAAGAAAAGAGAAGCAAAAGAAAACATTTAGTAGAGGTATAGACGCCTTCAAAGGAATATTCAAAAAAAAGGCTAATAACATAATAGTTTCTGTGTTGAACTATGCATTGGTCAAGCATAAAAGTTTATTTGGATCACTCAAGAAGTCCTCTTTGGTAAAGTTAAACTGAAAATTAATGTTGCCATTAAAAAACATAAGTAGTAGAAATTATGAATGTATATTGTTAGTTTTAACATTAACAAAAGTTTGTAGAGAATGGGTAATCTGCTACTGGTTTGCTAGATTTATTATACAATCCCTTTTTATGTTAATCAATAATTGAATATGGTACAACTTCAATACAAGTTAAACCAATCAGATTTTTTATCAAATAAAAAGCATCAAATTTTAACGAGTTAACTTTAATAAATTTTATTTGATAGCTAAAAATTATCTTAAAGAAAAGCTTTGTACATTTATACTCAGATTTTTATAGCAAAACAGTCAAAGTAATCAACTGTCATTAAAAGGAAAAAAAAAAAAGATAGCAAATTTATGTATGTGTAGGTGAAACGAAAGATTCATATCATTCCAAACAATTACTTCTGAACAACCATTAACTACCCGAAACTGAGCTCATTCACAACTATAAGGACTCGATTCTTCAACTTCCGAAAATCGACATTAATACGTCCACTGTATCAACTGCCAAACAATCGAAGGCCGGAAAACCGAACCCTTAGGGTTTAAGAAGAAGAAAAAGATAGAAGTAAGAAAGAAGAAGCAACAAAAACAATATCAGAATCTCACAATCACAGCGGAACTACATATAATAGATAAATGAATAATCTTTAAATCAAAAGAACTGTACATTTTATATATTACATCATCAGAGTCAATATACAACCTAACACAAGAATGGACAGTTATATAAACCTTTCCTCACAACTGAATACACAGCAGAAAAGATAATATCATGTACAAGTGATACGCTTCGCCATCCAGCTTCCTCCTGATCTCCACAGCATCTCCTGAATTCTAGAATATCCTGATAACCTGACTCTAGGCTGCTCGTGTGGAAATTGATGGGCACCCAGAGTTTAGGAAGGGAACAATAAACTCCAGGTCAGTCATGAGACTGGTGCGAGAACTTAAAACAGTTTATCTTTAAAAAAACAAACAAAGAAATATTTTAAAATAGATCCGCAATGCTTTTAGAAAATGTAACTACCATAAGACCTCCTGCCACACACACAATGCAAATTGGAGGAGATTTCTCCTTATGATAGTCAAACATGCGTGATACGCAAATTTCTTTGATATTGTTACTATAAGTGCACAGTGGAAAACCTTTCGAAAGTATAATATAAATCTTAGCTAACATACGACCATTATCGTATGCCTACTATAGCTACCATCTAAACAGTGGGGCGCCACCATAAGTAAATGGCAGGCTATATAACTAAAACCGTACAGGGTGCGTATTGGAGTTTGGATTTCCAACAAATGGTCAGGCCAAGGAACTTCCCATTGCCATATGGGTACACCTCTGGAAGGACGCCCCGAGAACCTAACCGGATCTCTGCCAACACAAGTCCGGGTTACCTCTGCAAAAGTAGGTAACTACTGGCACGAGTATGCCATCCGCCGGTTGTAAACAACCTTTATCCGAGGATCCTCAACCAACAAATATCACAAAGTCATATACATTTGCGATATCCACATAAGTTAAGTATCTGGGCTCCATACCATGATACCACTTCTATCTAGAAGGAAATGTACATACCCTAAGGGGCGCTACTCCTTATAACCTTGCTGCATCGTTCCTGTTTTGACCATTACCGGGTTGTGAGGTCCGACGAAGTCTCGTCCACAAAGCTACGCTTTTCAAAAAAGCTATGCTTTGATCAACAAATGATCAGCAGCAATTCGTATGCCACATTACCAAATTGGGAATGTATCACTAATAACCATCAACTACATAACCTCTAAGCTCGTACGTCTCAGAGAAGGGTGTTAAGCTAAGAGAAAAAATTCTCCGCCACCAACAGAAATGTATTTGATAGAAACCAGCTTTACATCTCAAATTGTAACGTCAGACACACATCCATACATGTCCGTTCCGAGATCGAACGGAACCGAAGGCACTTTCAAAGAAGCCATTGCAATCCGGATATTCACTAATCACGTCCGGACTTCCATCACAAAGGGTGATAAAATCTCTATATCGAAGATCAGCCGATGCAGAGACATTCGACGGTAATCTTTCCGTTTTCGAAAATATCCGGTCTTCAACACCGGTCTTCAAATGTTATCCATTACGACGTATCACTATTCGGAATGGGATTCATGACCCAAAGGTCCTCTCCCGGCTAAACCGAATAACGAGCTTTAATTTTAAAATAAGTGTAGCATTCAAATTCAAGCAAATCACAACAAATACCTATTTAAAGGAAAATATTGATAGTCGGTTATTTAACTATCAATAGATATGCACAACATCACCAGATTCCAAATAATTTCCCAAATTATTTATCTTCCAAAAATATCTTTACAAGATATATTTTTCCACACTTCAACCATTTGAAAACAAATTTCAAATCACTTTTCACCTTTACAACTTTTGAAAACAAATTTCAAATCATTTTCCTTACACGGAAACACTTCAAAATATTTATTCATTTTCATTGAAAATCTGCCGAGTTCAAATACTTTAAAAAAAATTATAACACTTATCCAAAATATATCGGAAAAACACTTTGAAAATAAAACTATTTTTCTTTAAACACTTTACGTTAAATATTAGTTATAAAAAAATATTATACCAATATTACATATAACTTAAGTCCAAACTAATTTTCAAAATAAAATTAGTAGATGGAGTATAACTATTTTAAATAACTGTTTTCTAAAACAATTATTGACTAAATCTTAGAAATAATCATTTCTGTATCAACTTAATAAATCTTTACTTAAAGGATTTAAAACAATTTAAGAAGTTAATTTCTCCAAAGTATCCTTTTCAAAATCTTCTAGAATTATATATATATATATATATATATATATTAAAGCTGTTTAGAAATTTTATTCGGCTTTCCAAGGAGAATACACTTTCATTTCAAAATGGTTCATTTAAACCAATTAAATAAGTCCTTACCGGTTTACTTCAAAATTTACGTTCCAAATCCGTAAATTTATTTCCACACTTCAAAAATAAATCAATGTTTATTTTTAAACAAATTTCCCTTTTCTTTATAAATTCCATGATGAATTTAAATTTCCAAATATCCACTGATATACGATTTTCAAATTGATTTCAAATATTCACTTTCAACAACAATTAAAATTTTCAATTGATTTCAAAAACAACCAAATCAAATTCCATATTGATTTCCCAAGAAATTAAACACCAAGTGAATTTCATTCAAATCTCAAATTGAAATCAATTTCTACTAAAGCCCAAATCAATTTTCAAATTGATTCTAAATTCTTTTCAAAACACCAAATAAATTTCCAAATGGATTTTCAAAAGATTTAAAATCAATCACCAAAAATCAATTCCTAAATGGGTTTCAAATTTTATTTCCTTTTAAAAATAAATTCCTTTCAAAGAAAACCAATTCTTTTATTTTTGTCAAACTCTTTAAAATCCGTATTTTGAATTAATTCTTCAACCTTTGAATAATATTACCCGAAATCCATTTATTAAAGCTTTTCCCATATTTTGAAATTTTATTCAATAAGAGTAAAAATAAAACTTTATTATTTTAGAATTCCTTCTTTTAAACTTATCCAATCCTCAAAAATAAATTTTAATATAAACTTTCAACCTGAATTTTCAAAAATCAAATTTTTATTTATTTCTGGTATCCAACGATACCAAAATTATATTCGGCTAAATTTTAGCCTTCAACGATTTCAATCACAAAGATAATCGCACAGAGATTATAAATAATCAACACACAATATTGAAACAAATTCAATTATTTGAGGAATCCAGTTGGATCCCTCCAACCTGTTTCCCTGCATCCACAGATGTTAGCACAATACCAATCCCTTTTCAAGACGGGATATCGCGGTACATGGGTTTATATAAAATATTATCCGCTATTATGCGGCGCAATAGGGTCTCATCCGCTATATAATGCGGGAAATCAACTCCAAGTACATATATAATACTAATTCCACTTCAAGGCGGAATATTGCGGTATATGTGTTTAATATAATAACCTTCGCTTAATATGCAGTGTATAGGGTCTATTTCAATTCAACAAATAGCAATTTATCATCCAAGCATACAATCAACACAATCAAGCAATTTTAAATCTGACTATTTAAAATTTAAATCAAAACACAATTCGATTGAGTGAGAAGTTCTCACCTTGCTTCCAATAGCGGTTTCAGCGTTTTATTCCAAATAAAATTAAACGCACGTTTAATTTTATCCAAAATTGACACTAGCTCCAATCAACCTCAATCCAGCTCCATCGCGTAGTGTTCGTCCATACGAACCTAACGCAAGTTGTTTGTCAATTTTCGACCTCGTATGAACAAGTTATGCAGTTTTAAAGTTTATACAATTTAATTATATAATAATTTACACTTTTATTTATTTTCAAACCCTAGGAGAAAATCTGGCCGTCCATCACCATCAAACAAAATCTGGCCGTGCTTTTCCTTTCTCCTCCATCAGGTTACACATGTAAGAAACAACCCATGGCCGCCTTCTTTTCATGAATTTTTGCAACCATTTCAAACGTTTTGAAGACGATCGGCCTACGCCAAAGGAAAGCTCATCTCGAGACAAGCTATCACCAGAAAAGCGGTCAAGCTCGGTTGTGTACACCCCTCGAAAAACGTGATTGAACGCACATTGCTTGAATGCAAATTTCCATCGATCCGAGGCTCGAAATTCGATCGTAGCCGTTGATTAGTTAGATCTTGTCTAGCACTTCGATGTTGTAGTTGGATGATTTCGATGAAAGTGAGCGGATCGTGAGATATTGAGGGGAGAACATTAGTGATTTTCAGCCACTGATGATAATGGTGGCGGCTGAAGCTTAAAACCCTAGGGTTTTTGCAAAATAGAAATAATGGAGGGCTTTTATAAAAATTTCGATGACACTATTCATCCGGATTTTTTCCGAACTCCAAACGAAGCATGTCGGCTGACGTTCCTAGGGTTTAACTCGCGTTCCGAACACAATGGAATGTGTTTCGGAAGCTAATTTGATCATACGTGCGAGTTACGGAAATTAACGATCAAATTTGAATTAAATCGATTAAACTAATTTCTATGCGTTTTGGCTTGCCCCGGACAAACCGTAAATTCGATTGACACGAAATCTGAAATCTTACAAAAATATAACATTATGGATCCAATGAAACTAGTTTCGTTGAAATCCGAGACTGTTTGAAAAATGACTATTTTTACTCCTCAATTAAATATTAAAATATCCAATTTCCACAAATTAACTTTTAATTCAATTTTAAAAGTTCTATAACATCATTCTAACTCCAATATGATTTAATACAACTTTACAAATCAAATTTAATCACATTAAATCCAATTTCCAATTACTTCTGTAATTTCAAATATTAAATTATCGATTTAATTATCTAATTAAATCTAAATATTCGAAATATAATTTATTCGACTTAAAAATTTTACTTGTTAATATTTAAAATCAATTAAATATACGAATTTCAAATGACAGGAATTCTGGGTCGTTACAAACTCCCCCCTTAAAAGAATTTCGTCCTCGAAATTGCCAAGTAAGAAAAAGTTACAGAATCCATTAACTTTTCAAAACCATTTGTTCAAATTAAATTTCAAATTCATTTAAACATTTTAACTTTTCCAAAATCCATAGTTAAACTTCTTACAATAACTTTACTAAGTTTTCAAATCCTACATTTTCATTTCAATTTAGAAATTGACTTTTCGTTAACAAAAATTTTCTAAATTTTTTTTCTAACTCCCAAAATTTACGGAAAATTTTGGCAGAGTCTCCCTTGTATGGAGGAGCTGTTGCAATATCACAATAGATATAGATATATATACATCGACCCACACGGTCGGAAAACAGAAAAAAAGTTCATATTTCCTATTTTTATTGCGTAGGCGTATCTTTTTAGCATTTTTAAACAAAGCAGTTATTTATTAGCATTTTAACGTGACCAAATCCAGCCAACTACAGGCCCGGTACCTGTACTTACTCAATTTAAACATGTAAGTGACATATATAGGAAATTCATTTATATTTCACTAATTTTCAATAGAAAACACATAGTTTTCATAAGCAATGCAATCAAAATAATTCCCATAAGCAATTTATAAGGTTTCGATACAAATTTTTAATTGCTTACAGCCAATTCACATTAGTTCACTTTCAATTCAAATTCAATTACATAGCTTTCATTTATCAATTCAATTTCATTAACACTTAATGAATTATATACAATTAACTAACAATCATATAACAACCAAATCATAACCAACATAACCAAATTATTAAATTCACATTCAATTTGGTTTAACACTTTTAATTTCCAATTGGTTTAATATCTAATTGACTTCCATTCAATTATTCAATTTTTCAACTTCATTAGCTTCTAATGAATTAACACTTACATTCATTATTCTACATCAATTCTTTTACATTTGATTGATTAATATTCAATCCATTAGTTCAGTTCAATTGCTAATTCATTTAACCATAAAAGTTGAATTTCATTTATATAACTCTAGTCCACATCCATTTAATTCACTTTATTATTTTACTTCGATACCAAAATCAACTTCATTCAACATTACTTAAGTTATATTCCATTTCAAACATCATTTGTTTAACTTAACTTAAATTTCCCCTTATAAATCCAATTCAGATTCCAATTTTAAAGTAAATTCTATTTACTTTTACCAAAGTCAAATTTCGCCACTTATTTAAATTCATATCTCGTTTTGCTTAACACAATTGTTTAACCATTTTATCATTTGGTTTCACTTACATTTTCCCACTTTACAAGTTATACAACTTATATATTTAAACTTCCAAATCATATTAAATAATAACCTATCTAACCCAATTCAATTTATTTAACTTTCCTTTAGTTAAATTTTCACACCATATATTTACTATGCTAACCCAAATTCTTTAACTTTACCAAAGCTAAAATCTTTATTATTTCATATTATACTGATGATGATACTGATGATACTGATGATGCTGCAGTCATCACCCTTATTATTTCCCAGTGATAGTAGTGAATTCAATGCTTAATATTCTTTCAAAATTTTCCTTTTATTTAGAACTCATATTTATAAATATATTCATATAGTTTCACTTCTTATATATAAGATTATTTCACAATTGTAAATCACATGAATTATAATTCCATACTTAATAATTCTTTTGCTTATACAATTGTTGTTTTACAATTGTTGTTTTTATTTAGATTATTCAAACATCTTTTAATTAACTTATATATATTCCTACATTTTCAACAACCACACAATCAATTTATATACACTTTAGTAATTTCTAAAAAATTATTTCCTTTTTATGTAAAATATAATCGAGGTAAAATTATTTCATTTACCCAATTTAAAATGATACTATGTCGACTTGCCTCGTTTAAGTGTTTAGAAATCCCTGTCGATGATATGGCGTCCCACATACCGACCATAATTCACAAACAACTTAACGGATAAGCAAACACAATGTAAAACATTTTTATATTCACTAACAAATACGCGCTCATATCTATTATTACACTCACACTCATTCTAGAGTACTACTGACTCTATCTCTAATGAGTAATTCCCAACAGAGCCAAGGTTGTCGCTTAACTAAATGCTCTGATACCAAATTATAAGGACCCGATTCTTCGACTTTCGAAAATCAACATTAATACGTCCACTGTATTAACTGTCGAACAATCGAAGGCCGGAAAATCGAACCCTTAGGGTTTAAGAAGAAGTAAGAAAGAAGAAGCAACAAAAACAATATCAGAATCTCATAATCGTAGCGGAACTACATATAATAGATAAATGAATAATCTTTAAATCAAAAGAACTGTACATTTTATACATTACATCATCAGAGTCAATATACAACCCAACAGAAGAATGGACAGTTATATAAACTTGTCCTCACAACTGAATACACAGCAGAAAAGATAATATCATATACAAGTGATACGCTTCGCCATCCAGCTTCCTTTTGATCTCCACAGCATCTCCTGAATTTCAGAATATCCTGATAACCTGACTCTAGGCTGCCCGTGTAGAAATTAATGGGCACCCAGAGTTTAGGAAGGGAACAATAAACTTCAGGTCAATCATGGGACTGGTTTGAGAACTTAAAACAGTTTATCTTTAAAAAACAAAGAAAGAAATATTTTAAAATAGATCCGCAATGCTTTTAGAAAATGTAACTACCATAAGGCCTCCCGCCACACACACAATGTAAACGCAGAATTGGAGGAGATTTCTCCTTATGATAGTCAAACATGCTTGATATGCAAATTTCTTTGATATGATTACTATAAGTGCACAGTGGAAAACCTTTCGAAAGTATAATATAAATCTTAGCCAACATACGACCATTATCGTATGCCTACTATAGCTACCATCTAAACAGTGGGGCGCCACCATAAGTAAATGGCAGGTTATACAACTAAAACCGTACAGGGTGCGTATTGGAGTTTGGATTTCCAACAAATGGTCAGGCCAAGGAACTTCCCATTGCCACACGGGTACGCCACTGGAAGGACGCCCCGAGAACCTAACCGGATCTCTGCCAACACAAGGCCGGGTTACCTCTGCAAAAGTAGGTAACTACTGACACAAGTATGCCATCCCCCGGTTGTAAACAACCTTTATCCGAGGATCCTCAACTAACAACAATCACAAAGTCATATATATTTGCGATATCCACATAAGTTAAGTATCTGGGCTCCATACCATGATACCACTTCTATCCAGAAGGAAATGTACATACCCTAAGGGGCGCTACTCCTTATAACCTTGCTGCATCTTTCCTGTTTTGACCATTACCGGGTTGTGAGGTCCGACGAAGTCTCGTCCACAAAGCTACGCTTTTCACAAAAGCTATGCTTTGATCAAAAAATGATCAGCAGCACTTCATATGCCACATTACCAAATTGAGAATGTATCACTAGTAACCATCAACTACATAACCTCTGAGCTCGTACGTCTTAGAGAAGGATGTTAAGCTAAGAGAATAAATTCTCCGCCACCAACAGAAATTTATTTTATAGAAACCAGCTTTACATCTCAAATTGTAACATCAGACACACATCCATACAAGTCCGTTCCGAGATCGAACGGAACCGAAGGTACTTTCAAAGAAGCCCTTGCAATCCGGATATTCACTAATCACGTCCGGACTTCCATGACAAAGGGTGATAAAATCTCTATATCGGAGATCAGCCGATACAGAGACATTCGACGGTAATCTTTCCGTCTTTAAAAATATCCGGCCTTCAACACCGGTATTCAAATGCTATCCATTATGACCCAAAGGTCCTCTCCCGGCTAAACCGAATAACGAGCGTTTATTTTAAAATAAGTGTAGCATTCAAATTCAAGAAAATCACAACAAATACTCATTTAAAGGTAAATATTGATAGTCGGTTATTTAACTATCAATAGATATGCACAACATCACCAGATTCCAAATAATTTTCCAAATTATTTATCTTCCAAAAAGATATATTTTTCCACACTTCAACCATTTGAAAAAAAAAATTCAAATCACTTTTCACCTTTACAACTTTTGAAAACAAATTTCAAATCATTTTCCTTACGCGGAAACACTTCCAAATATTTATTCATTTTCACTGCAAATCTGCCGAGTTCAAATACATTAAAAAAGAAATTATAACACTTATCCAAAATATATCGGGAAAACACTTTAAAAATAAAACTATTTTTCTTTAAACACTTTACTTAAAATATTAGTTATAAAAAAATATTATACCAATATTACATATAACTTAAGTCCAAACTAATTTTCAAAATAAAATTAATAGATAGAGTATAACTATTTTAAATAACTGTTTTCTAAAACAATTATTGATTAAATCTTAGAAATAATCATTTCTATATCAACTTAATAAATCTTTACTTAAAGGATTTAAAACAATTTAAGAAGTTAATTTCTCCAAAGTATCCTTTTCAAAACCAATTCTAGAACTATATATATATATATATATATATTGAAGCTATTTAGAAATTTTATTCGGCTTTCTAGGGAGAATACACTTTCATTTCAACATGGTTCATTTAAACCAATTAAATAAATCCTTACCGATTTACTTTAAATTTACGTTCCAAATCCGTAAATTTATTTCCACACTTCAAAAATAAATCAACGTTTATTTTAAACAAATTTCCCTTTTCTTTATAAATTCCATGATGAATTTAAATTTCCAAATATCCACTGATATACGATTTTCAAATCGATTTCAAATATTCACTTTCAACAACAATTAAATTTTTCAATTGATTTCAAAAACGACCAAGTCAAATTCCATGTTGATTTCCCAAGAAATTAAACACCAAGTGAATTTCATTCAAATCTCAAATTGATATCAATTTCTACTAAACCCCAAATCAATTTTCAAATTGATTCGAAATTCTTTTCAAAACACAAAATAAATTTCCAAATGGATTTTCAAAAGATTTAAAATCAATCACCAAAAATCAATTCCCAAATGGGTTTCAAATTTTATTTCCTTTTAAAATTAAATTCCTTTTAAAGAAAACCAATTCTTTTATTTTTGTCAAACTCTTTAAAATCCATATTTTGAATAAATTCTTCAACCTTTGAACAATATTACCCGAAATCTATTTATTAAAGCTTTTTCCATATTTTAAAATTTTATTCAATAAGATTAAAAATAAAACTTTATTATTTTAGAATTCCTTCTTTTAAACTTATCCAATCCTCAAAAATAAATTTTAATATAAACTTTCAACCTGAATTTTCAAAAATCAAATTTTTATTTATTTCTAGTATCCAACGATACCAAAATTATATTCGGCTAAATTTTAGCCTTCAAGGATTTCAATCACAAAGATAATCACACAGAGATTATAAATAATCAACGTACAATATTGAAACAAATTCAATTATTTGAGGAATCCAATTGGATCCCTCCAACCTATTTCCCTGCATCCACAGATGTTAGCACAATACCAATCCTATTTCAAGACGGGATATCGTGGTACATGGGTTTATATAAAATATTATCTTCTATTATGCGGCGCAATAGGGTCTCATCCGCTATATAATGCGGGAAATCAACTCCAAGTACATATATAATACCAATTCCACTTCAAGGTGGAATATCGTGGTATATGTGTTTAATATAATAACCTCCACTTAATATGCGGCGATAGGGTCTATTTCAATACAACAAATAGCAATTTATCATCCAAGCATACAATCAACACAATCAAGCAATTTAAAATCTAACTATTTAAAATTTAAATTGAAACACAATTCGATTGAGTGAGAAGTTCTCATCTTGCTTCCAATAGCGGTTTCAGCGTTTTATTCCGAATAAAATTAAACGCGCGTTTAATTTTATCCAAAATTGACACTAGCTCCAATCAACACCAATCAAGGTCCATCACGTAGTGTTCGTCCATACGAACCCAACGCAAGTTGTTTCGTTAATTTTTGACCTCGTATGAACAAGATATGCAGTTTTAAAGTTTATACAATTTAATTATATAATAATTTACACTTTTATTTATTTTCAAACCCTAGGAGAAAATCTGGCCGTCCATCACCATCAAACAAAATATGGCCGTGCTTTTCCTTTCTCCTCCATCAGGTTACACACGTAAGAAACAACCCATGGCCGCCTTCTTTTCATGAATTTTTGCAACCATTTCAAACGTTTTGAAGACGATCGGCCAACGCCAAAGGAAAGCTCATCTCGTGACAAGCTATCACTAAAAAGCGGTCAAGCTCGGTTGTGTATACTCCTCGAAAAATGTGATTGAACGCACAATGCTTGAATGCAAATTACTATCGTCCGAGGCTCGAAATTCGATCGTAGCCGTTGATTAGTTAGATCTCGTCTAGCACTTCGATGTTGTAGTTGAATGATTTCGATGAAAGTGAGCGGATCGTGAGATATTGAGGGGAGAACATTAGTGATTTTCGGCCATTGATGATAATGGTGGCAGCTGAAGCTTAAAACCCTAGGGTTTTTGCAAAACAAAAATAATGGAGGGCTTTTATAGAAATTTCGATGACACTATTCATCCGGATTTTTTTCGAACTCCAAACGAAGCGTGCTGGCTGACGTTCCTAGGGTTTAACCCACGTTCCGGACATAATGGAACGTGTTTCGGAAGCTAATTTGATCATATGTGCAAGTTACGAAAATAAACGATCAAATTTAAATTAAATCTGTCAAACTTATTTCTATGCGTTTTGGCTTGCCCCGGACAAACCGTTAATCCGATTGACATGAAATTTGAAATATTACAAAAATTTAACATTACGGATCCAATGAAACTAGTTTCGTTAAAATCCAAGACTGTTTGAAAAATGACTATTTTTACTCGTCAATTAAATATTAAAATATTCAAATTCCACAAATTAACTTTTAATTCAATTTTAAAAGTTCTATAACATCATTCTAACTCCAATATGATTTAATACAACTTTACAAATCAAATTTAATCACATTAAACCTAATTTCCAATTATTTCTGTAATTTCAAATATTAAATTATCGATTTAATTATCCAATCAAATCTAAATATTCGAAATATAATTTATTCGACTTACAAATTTTACTTGTTAATATTTAAAATCAATTAAATATATGAATTTCAAATGACAGGAATTCTGGGTCGTTACAACAACTATCAATTTCGATGTGAATTGTTAAGAGCGTTTCAAAAATAATTACCAGTCAATATCATGTAGTTATGCTCAAATTAGTACATGCAACGATAATATTTTAGCCGTTGAAAAGTTCATTTACGACGGGGAAAATAATCCTCATACACATTTTGGCAAAGCAAAATATTTAAGCATCCAAAATGGACATAGGAAGGACACAGCTAGTAGCACTACATCGTTATAGGGGAACAAAGATGAAGGTAGAGACACATGTCGTAGTTGATGGAAGTAAAAAAATTACCCATAGCAGCTACCAATAATGGTTAGGATCTATTCCAACAATTAAACTAAAGGGAGAACTTGTGTAAGAAAATTTGATGGAACTAAATTTTAAAAACGGTTGCAAAAACTTAACATCTTTAACGATGACAAACTCATCAGTCACAAAAATTGATTTACTACCTTGAAATAGGCACGAACATATACATAGAAAATCACAAGAAAAAAAATCATAAATCACTTATGAAGTAAATCTGAGAGAAACCAAAAGTGTTTTGTAAATAAAGGTATGTCAAAAGCATTTGAGAGGATAGTTTATATCATTAAAAAGCATATCAAGGAAAAAATTATTGTGTAAAAATGTTTGAAATCATTTAAAAGAAATAAAATTCATTGAAAAAAATATATATTTATTTGTAGAAAAATGAATGAGTATATATAAAAAATAAATTTTAAATTATTTTCAACTTTGATTGATTTGTTAATGAGAACTCAAGAGCTTTATTTTCCAAAAGAAATATTTAAAAATAAAATAAAATGTATGGTTGAAGATGAAAAAGAAAAATGAAGTGAAAGCGTTAAGCGATTTTGGAATACACATATATACACATGCATGCACACGCGCACACACAGATATATACATATACATACATATATATATATATATATATATATGTATGTATGTATGTATATGTATATAAACGTAAATATATATCCTTATTAATAGTTGGAATAGAAACACAATATTTGGACTGACCGTGAACTTCCGAAATATACTTTGTGTATTAGTTTGTCTTGTTAACTTTGTTCTATGCGCACGGAGTTTTTCCTATTAGTTTGTTTGATCGATGAATTGTATTGGCTTAATGCGATAAATCTTTTTATCCATCATTGAAAATGATCGCATATGTTATAAGTTAACATTGAAAGTTACAAAGATAACATTTTAAATAATACCATTGCTCACTCTTTAAGACTTTAGCCATTTGAATAATTAGTACAATATTGCAAGATAAATGACATAAAACATCATACCACAACTTGTTGACAAACACATTACAAATAACTATATTAGTTTCCATTATATATAACATATAATAATAGGAAAATTATTTCATTTCAAAACTTATATAAAAAATTTTATAATACTAACAAATAGCCGCTCTCATACACACACACATACACACACACTCAGACAAACTCATTCTAGGATATTACTACCCTATCTCTAATGAGTTAACCCCAAAGGGCTAACATTTGTCTAAACCAAAGCTCTGATACCAACTGTAACAACCCACCATTTTGGACGGTTTAAATTGACAAGGTGTTGGTAAAATCTATGGATGGACAATATGTATCCTATAATTTGAATTTCTGGAAATTCAATTCTTAAATGCAGCCTAGATAAAAAATAGTGTTTATGTGAATAATTATATAAGATGCCCATATATTGTTCCATTAAATGTTAAAAAGGATTTGTATGCCTTGAATATCAATGCTTGTCTTGCTCTTTTTGTTCATACAAGCGTTCGAAGATAAAAATAGCTTAAAACTTCTTTTTATGCTTTTGCACTTAATTAATTTAAGAAGTTGAATTATGTCTAGTAAGCATTTCTATGTGGTTCAATATTTAGTTGTACTACGGTGTAACTTTGATTGCTAATATAATTCCACAGCATGTCATATAATACTTATGCATGTGTATTTTTTATGTTACTATAATTTAGTTTATAATACATTAACTTGTAGATATCCAAAAACAACGTGATTACATATTTAGGTACGTGAGTACATCAACAGAATTATGTACATTATGTTGCATTTTTTCCAGCCGAGTTCTACCTATTTTATGTTTCTGCTACTTTGGGGATGTGTCACTAATGTACAATAGTAAACATATTATAAAAATTTATTTAGGAGAATTGTGTATTACCCTTTCACAAATGGCTTTAATAACGTTTGAACAAATTTATATAAGTAAGCTCTAACTAAGTTAGTGGTACCGAGCAACGCCGAGAATAAAATACATTGTTGTTAAGTCAGATTTTCATAGTATATATGGCATAGTAATTAATGTTCATTTTACTCAATTTTCATAGTTCACCAAAACACTAACAAATATATGATGTTCATTTCATTTATATGCTTTCTTTAGTATCGACTTCAATAATATTTTCTTCAATGTATAGTTGCACCATTCTAATTGTTTCAAAAGAAAAATACCCCATTGTAACAAAGCAATTTGCATCCATCTTTGTTCTTTCTAAAGGGTGTGTAACCTTATATGTTCTATCATTATAAAATGATTGAGTTCTATATTTTCTATTGCATAACTAAATGCTACTTTTGATTGCTTGTTTAAATATTAGGAATTTAGGATATTGGAGAGAGATTGGATGCATTACCAGAAGGTTCAGTAATAATTGCATTACCATAAGGTTTAGTAACTAAATGCAGAGGTATTTCACTGATATCATCATCTTGAAGTATGCCATACATATAAATATATTCCAAAAGGTTCAATAATTAGTGCATCCTCCTTTTTACTATTTTTTGGACCCTGGCTTGATTGCATATTCCTTACACAATATTCAGCTCTGTTAAAAACCATCATAACAAACAATTTTGTGTACTTTTTGAAATGATAACCATCCATATTCAAAGTAGAATACATACACATTTTACCTTTTGCTTCAGTATTAACCGAGGAACTGCCTCAATTAATACCGAGGCAATGGCCTTAGTTAATACCGAGGCAAATGCCTCAGTTGACTGAGGCAAATACTTTGGTTGACCGAGGCAAATTCTATATAGACCTTTATTTACCATCTTTTACTTGCTTCCAGTCTAGAAAACAATTTTCTTCTGCTAACGGTTCCTATCGTATTCGAATTTTACTTGTTTCTTAAAATTTGGTTCAATGTTTCACAAATGCAATCAGTAAGCCACATAATGTTTTTGGTATATACATTGGAACCGTAGATAGAGTGGCAGATTCCTTTTATCAAGTATTATACAATATTGCCTGCTTCTACTTAAAATTGCAAAAGCCTAGAATTCTAAATATTCTAAAATATATCATATGTTTATTTGCATCTATGGTTTGAGGTAGAGTTTGAACGATCTAGTCTTTGGTAACTAGTTGTTGTTAATTTGTGTAATTGTATATATTTTCATCAAAAAACATAAAGAATGTATATTCCTTCTGAACTAGCAATTCATGTCATTTCTCTTACCAAACTAATTAACATCATGAGTAAAGAATAGCACGGTGGACTTCACTTTTGTGAAATTGTTCAAACAACACTTATTTCTATATCTTTTGATCGGTATTCATGATATAATTCAAGATTTAAGGTTTATGACCGAGCTTTAATTTTTAATGCAAAAACACTTTCTTATGGTGGGCTATAATTTCCAACACTGAATGGAATAGCGGTCACTGACTAGAAGACATGAATTATCATCAAGCTTATTTTTCGCTCATCTTATGGAACAACTTGCGCTCTATCTTTAAGTGTGCAAATATTACTTGATAAATAATATTGGCATTCCCACCTTTTGCATAATTATATAACTCTTTGTAGATTTGCACCCTAATTATTCCCTTTACTTTGCTATATAGGTACACAAAACATTCATTTACCATATGGAAGATTGGTAGCTAAAGTTGCTAATAAAAGGCATGTTTTTATGCATTTGAATGTGTTTGTTATTATGAAGTATATTTTGTTATATATGCTATAAATTCGATCTTGTTTTGATCGTGTAAATTTATATTGAATTGGGGTGTTCGGGAAAGCACTAACCATGCAAAGGGGTGCTGTCGAAAATTCATGAAATCCGATAAGTTTATAAAAATCAACAAAGTTTATAACAATTAACTAAGTTAACCAAGTTTTATAAAAATTAAATAATTTTCTAGAAATTAACTAAGTTTTATAAAATTAATAATATGTCAACATTAATAAATTTTTATAAAATTTAAATAAATTTATGAAAATTAACTAAGTATAAAAATTTAACTAAGATAATTAAGTTATATAAAAATAATTAAAATTAAAAATATTTACTTAATTTATAAAACTAATTTTTATAAAAGTTAACTACGTTATCAAGTTTTATACAAATTTAACTAGATTAACTAAAAGTTTATAAAAATTAACTAATTCTTATAAAATTTAACTAAGTTATATAAAAATTAACTAAAATTATTAAACTAATTTATAAACCAAGTCTTATAAATATTCAACTAAGTTATAAAAATTAATTGATTAAAGGATATAAAAATTAACTAAGTTTATTGAGTTTTATTAAAAACCAACAAAATTTAATTTTTTTAATTAAATTAACTAAAGTTTATGAAAATTAATTTAGTTTTATAAAAATCATGTTCTCTATTTTGAAATCTTTGTTAAATGTTATAAAAATTAACCAAGTTTTATAAAAAATATCTAATTTTTATAAAAGTTAACTAAATTAACTAAGTTTTATAAAAATTAATTAAGTTTATAAAAATTAACAAAATTTAAAAGAAGAAGAATAATATAATAACAGTAGTAGTAATTCTAAAATAATATTATAATAATAATATAATAATAAATTAAATAAGTAACTAAGTTAATTAAGTTTTATATTAATTAAATAAGCTAACTTCTTATTTAAAAGTTAACTAATTTTTATAAAAGCTAACTATGTTATCAAGTTTTATACAAATTTAACTGGATTAACAAAAAGTTTATAAAAGTTAACTAATTCTTATAAAAATTAACTAAGTTATATAAAAATTAACTAAAATTAATTAACTAACTTATAAACTAAGTCTTATAAATATTCAACTAATTTAATTAAGTGAGTTTTATAATAGTTGATTAAAGGATATAAAAATTAACTAAGTTATATAAACATTAACTAGCTTAACTAAGTTTTATAAAAATTAATTAAGTCTAAAAAATTAACTAAATTTAGAAAAAGAATAATAATATAATACAATAATTGTAGTAGTAATAAAATAATTTTAAAATAATAACATAATAATAATAGTAACAAATTAACTAAGTTTACAATAAGTAACTTAGTTAATTAAGTTTTATAATAATTAAACAAGCCAACTGTTTTTTTAAAATTAAATAAGTTTATAAAATTTAATTAAGTTTTATAAAAATTAATAAGTTTAAAAAAACATACATACAGTTGTTGAATAAAGTATTTTAAACAAAACTTACATCCATTTCAGGAAATTCCATATGTTGTTGATATCGTTTCCGTATGATTAGATAAATTAACTAAATTTTATTAAATTAACTAAAGTTTATATAAATCAATTTAATTTTATAAAAATTAACTAAGTTAATCAAGTTTCATATAAATTAATTAAGTTCCATATAAATTAATTAAACTTATTTAATTAAGTTTCACACGCATACACACACACATATATGTATAGTTATAATTGCTAATTGTTGAATTTATTTTTCATAGGTAATTACCCATCTATGGTGCATACAAATGACAACATGCAATGGTATATTAGCGATTTGATGTTCTTTTGAAGCAACAACTTTTTCGGTTTTCACATTTAATCCTCATGTGTAGTATGATCTTTCATCATATGTATTATTTACACTTTTAATGTAATGTTCATTAAATATTATTCTATGTGAATGTTGAATGGTTAGTTATTTTTCGTTTAATGTGATCTATATGATTGTGTGAAATGACACCTTGTGTTTATGTAAATTTGTCGATTATGGTGTGATAATAGATATGTACGTACTGCAACAATGATTTCTAAAACTCCGTTAAAGGATTTGAGAGCTTTTCTAAAACGCTTTTAAAGAATTTAATAGCCTTTTTAAACGTTATTACAGTTAATAATAGCGTTTTATGACCTTTGTACACCAACATGCCATTATAATAAAAGGTTTTATAGCATTTTGGGAACATAATTAATAAGACTTTTTATAGCATTTTGCAAACGTTTTATAAGACGTTTTTTATAGCATTTTTATGTTGCAATAATAGGTCATTGACTTATTACAACTTGTTGATTTACATCGTTTATAAAAATACTATAAAAGCCTTTTATAGTGTTTTTAAAGGCTATTAAAGGATCTTTTGTTGGAGTGAATGCTTCAACCATTAAAGGTAAATGGATCTCCTCTCCTCTTCACAAGCTTGAAGTAACCATCGAAGTTGAAAAGAGCTTTACAAATATTTTTGTCTCCTCCAAAATAAAAATATTTGAAAAAGGATAAAATGTGATTCCATACCAAAGCTAAGTCAAATCTTTGTTATATATTCTCCATAGACAATATATTGTATTTGACTCCAATAAAAATCTAGTATATGTCCACCTACTCAGTGCCAACGAGATGTAGTGCAACAAATAATGAAGTTAATGGTGGATGTAGGCCAAAATTATGTTGAATCTCTTTATCTTCCTAGCTACTTTATATTTCCTTTTTCCATGTTTTCAAAATATGCTTTCACTTATTTACTATTGATAATCCATTATTATTGATTATCAATTAACTATTATCAGATCTGCTATAAAAACTCTAATTTTATTTAATAAAATATAATTATAAATCTTTACCATAAAATTATTAGGTGATTATGAGAAAAATGATGCAAACAAAATGTGGATTTTATGTCATGATTGTAAACAAACATATTGATGTTTTTGCATTTCAATTTTCATCCTCACAAGAATTCCTTATTTCCACTGCAGTGATAGTATAAAAATCCATATTCGGTATAATATGTACTTTATATCCCCAAGATTTTATTTTCCAAAATTTTTAATAAAGCATAATTCTTTGGTATAAATATTTATATATTTCAACTTTTATTTTTTCATGCACTACCTTCTTCGTTTCTATACGTTACTCTAATTCATCAATAATAAAAAAAAGGATCTATTATTTGGAAAAACAAACATAATTTATTTACACGTGGATACATGGATTTGTAGCAATTACAATCCAAGAAGTCATATTCTGGTATTTTTACTATGATTTTACTATGCTTTTCCTTATGTACGTAAATTCACCCATAATGTTACGTACCCCAGTGTTAGTAACCCTTTTATTCATTTTTTAAATTTTAATCTAATTCATAATGTCAGTTAGTCAGTCGCATCAAACAAGTGCCTGATTTTTTTCTCTTGATCAACAATTTTGGTTGAATACATATTGAACTACATAGGTTAAAGAAATCGTAAACCGATAAATAAGACTATATATGACTTTAAAAGCTTTCAAACGTCAAGAAAGAGACAATTTAACAGAATTATTTATCGATAAAGCGACCTCTTTTAGGTATATTATTACGATATTCATATGGTATATATCATTCAAGATAATAGGTATCGGCTCGCAACACCGTAAAACCCTTGCTCTCAAAATCCAGTACATCAGCTTCAGTTAGATTTGCTTCAAACCCATTGGGCAACACCTTTAGTAATTTACCATCTGGGGGAAGCAATGATAGATAGTATTGTTTGACATCCGTGACATTTACAGGCGGTGCCGCAAGAACAAGGAAATCACCTCGCCGACTCTCATTCAATGCCGAGCAAACATCAAAAGAGATTGAGAGAAAAACTACAAGTAGGATTGATGACACAGTCAACTTTTTGTTCGTCATTGTTATTGACCCAATTTTTAACTCAAAGGTTTTGTATTCCATTTGCTTTTATAATACTAGAGAATATGAAAACTGAAAATTTATTGTTCATAAAACTCTATTATGAAGTGTTTTTAGCTTTGATGTGTTTCAGTTTACTATTTTTTTTACATTTTATTTAATAGCTGTATAAATGTTTCAGTAACTTCTCTCTAAATAATTATGAAGTGTTTGTCAATAAGCGTAAATAAATATAAGCTAGAATTAATCAAAGTGATAAAAAAATGAGTCGAAAGGAGAATAAATTTGATGTAAGGTAGAGTATTATTCCTCATTTCAAAGCATGGAACGAGTTATCTATCCTAGGAACGAGCAAGATGAATAATAATTACCTTACATACCTTGGAATGCAAATGCGAAATTAAAAAATTAATAAAATAGCAACATTTAATAGAAATGTAACATACAAAAATTTAAAAGCTTAACATTTTTATATAGCTCCACAATGGGATTTTCATTTAAAAATACACACACAAGTGAATTATGTTCCTGTGAGTGAGTCTTGTGTAATGAAAACATAAAGTCCTTACAATGAATTCAGAGAAATAAATTTATTTATAGAATAATTCTCCATTCTACATTAATAATAAAGTTTACAATAATGAGTATGCTACATGGAAACCATGCTTTTACGGATGGCAAAAAGCGTATTTATTGTTTTTCTAAATATATTTTAACGAGTGCTTACGAGTGTTAAAGATACACCATAAACACTAAGGCACCGTTTGGTTTTACACTTTTGTTTTTTCATCCAAAAAATGTGCATCCGACGTATGTATTTTTTGAAAACAATCAATTTGAAAAATAAAGCTACTGTGCGAAATTTTAATTAATTTGCAATGACTCAAAAACTAAAGCAATCAAAAGAATGATCTAACTTGTCGATTAATTATCAACCATCAATTTAATGAAAAATAATCACCAAATAAATAGAGAAAAAAGTGTGGAACATAAAGATTTAACGTAGTTTGGTCAAATTGCATACGTCGACGGACCCAACAACTATTCTTTATTTCATTTTAAAAAGAGAGTACAAAACAGAGATTACAACATTATAGACAGTAAAGTGGAGATATTGTCCTATAATTACAAATTAATTGTTTAATTGTCTTGAAACCTTTCCAAATATCCATGATTTGATTTCTACACAAATGGATAATGATGATCTTTATTTCCATAATTTAGCTCAATTGGTTGAATCTCCATATATAAACTTTTCTATCTCCATATAACAAATCTTTTGACTAATTAATAGATTAGCTAATTAATTAATTTTCTTTCTTTAAAAGCAATCACATATGACTTTTCTCTTTTTTTCCATCTATAACTTAATTGATTGATAGGATCAATTTGCTAAATTCTTTTATTCTTTGGAAAATATTTGAATCACCTAAATTTAACAGCTTGCATATAAAATTGAAGAAAAAAATTCGTCTTTTGAGAAATAACAAAAAAATGAAAAACAATTCATCTCATCCTTGTCCCTCCTCAATGTCCCTGTATTGTCGTTGTAATAATCTAAAATTTTAAATTTTTCTACCGTTATCCTCAACTTTTACTATGAATGTTAAAAACGTAAAATACAAAAAACAGAATGAAATCAGCTAGACCTTAAATCAGTCACAGTCGTGAAGTGATATAGGTAGTGAAAATCAATGTTTTTGCAAATGTTTTCCATGCACTCGCTGAACATGGCCAAAGTAACAACAACAATTTTAAAGACCCGAATAATATGCCAGGGATTAGGTCCGAATTCATTTTGGCCATTGGATAATAAAACACCCCCTAAAATCAACCGTTGATTTTCAATTTCGGACATTCCGCACCAAAATTATCGGGCCCTGTCAAATTTTATTTCCCTTGCAAAACACATTGTAAAGGCATATACTAGTATAACCGTACAACGGTGGTAAAACCGACCGTTGTGTTATTTGATATGAATGAAAATAATATTGTTTAAATTTTCCTTAATTAATAATTTCATGAAAAATTAACCGCATTTTAGGAAAAAATGAAAGTAATTGAAAATGTGGAAAATCAATTATAATAAGGATTGTAAATGCAGATCAACTTGATACTAAGTATCTGCTATCAATATACATATACCAAATTACGTAATGAATTTTCTCAAAAAAAAGGAATATATATATATATATATATATATATATATATATATATATATATATATATATATATTGTTATTAAGATTTAGAAGGCGCAAAACTTTTGAATGCTTCTATATTAGCTTATGAATATGCAATAATTGGTTCTTAGCTACAATAGTGGCAAGAGATATTTATTTATGGACTCTATTTATGAGTAAGAAACAATTTAACATGTTAATGATATACGTTGAATAAAATTATTATCTTGATTTTTTTAATCTCTTTTTATCCTTTTATGTTTCCAAGGCTACAATAAATTGAATTTACCGAACATATTTATGTGTGTTAAGTATCATTTATATATACAAAATAATTTTACTCACAATTTTCTTTGTACACGTGCAACGGACGTGCCAAAATTACAGGTGAATGTTAATATAGAATCTACGTAGTCCTGCATTTATAGTTAAGACAATTCAGCCTCGGCAAATAAGGACGCTATAAAATAAATTATCAACATTCTTTTCCCAACAAACATTATTGAAAAAGAATTAGCATCTAAACCATCTCCTACTTAATAAAGTATTTCCTAAAATAAATTATCTCTGTCTTTCTTTTTTAGATACAAAATCATCAAAATGTACAAAAACACACAACTTAAATTGAACGGAGGCACAGTTATTGAATTACTCATTCTGATCAACAAAGATAATATTCATATGGTTCATTTTATAAGTAACATCCCTTCATTTGTACAAGTTCTAATCTTTTAGTTATACTTATATAGAGGGGATAAAAAGTGAAAAACATATCAACATTGTTAATTTTCCATCACATTTTTAATGCTAAGGGGTCCAAGAAAAATATCACTACAACAAACACACTTTTTAACAACTGCCAAAAAACAATTGTAATAGGTCTATTACAACGGACGACCGACGGTCGTGTTATCCAGAGTTGTAATAGGGCTATATTTTTTTACAACGGTCTTCGGCAGTTGTTAAGTAATTTTTTACAACTGCTAGTGGCAGTTGTAAAAAAATCTTTTATAACTGTCAATCGCAATTGTAAAAAGGTCTTTTACAAGTGCTATTAGCAGTTGTAAAAGACCTTTTCACAACTGCTATAGACGGTTGTGGTTGAAAAATGCAAAATAAAAATAATAATTTCTAAACACATTCTGCAATGCAGCAAGAACATAAGCAATGGAAAAAAATTGACATAAATTCAAAGGGGTCATAATTCATTCATAGAGAAGACATCACAACTTTATATTCAAAATACAAACTATAAATTATAAACCATCACAACAATATATATTCATTCTTTATTGTTAAAGATGATTGCAAAAACAAACATCTGCTTGAAGGGAATCTATTTATCCAGATTTACTGCAATAAGTAACCTGAAACAAATTGGTAATCTTTATTATGGCAAGAAATCCTAGTTTCTAAGCATAGTACGAGCAAACTTAATACTCTAAAACACAAAGGCAACTTTTTCTCGAATCAAACATCTTCCGAATGTGGTGGTATCAACATGCAAACTTTCTGGTGGTGGTCATTGTCACTGTTTTTCTCTTACTAGACCCCAGTTGATGCAGTGATTATAACGCCAATTGATAAACTCCGATCTCTCTCTTGATGAATCCTCATACATATTTCTTCTCTTACCAGACCATTGCACAAGCTCCCGCACATTAACTTAATTCCATGATTATCCAAGGTTTTATAGTAGAATGTGACCAAATAAGTGCTTAAGGAAAGTAGTAAACAACTTAACATTATAATAACACCTTAAGATTATAGACAAACATAGCCAAAACTGAGCACTCGCTCTCTTGGTTGTCTACTTTCCATTTTTCCACTCAAGCTGAAAACAAATCATGATGTTCGGATGCCTGAGTCAACCTCCAACAAGAGTCACCCAAAACCTTGCAAAACTTAACTTGAAATCATCATGTAAGATCGTCATGATTTTGCCAATATATTCTGAAATAAACATTATGCACAACATAAAAATAGATCAATAGAAAATGAACAATTAACGATTAATTTGAGGATAAAGCTCACAACACTTTCACTCATTTCATAACACTTAAATTAACAAGTGTTCTTCGAACGAGTGCAATGCACAAATAGGTAAAAGCAAATAATCATTTTATGATCCTTAAACATCAAAGGAGTGAAGCAATCAACCAGCATGGGTAGTGCACCGTCCAAACAAAGACAGGCTGTGGCCATGGTTTGAGCTTTAACTCCTAATTCAACTGCAAATTCTGTATTTTGTTTTTATGTACTACTATTACATAGTGAATGTTGGAAGAATTTCTCTTAGACCTCATGTGCTTGAAATAAAAAAAATGACTGTGTAAACCGACTCTTTTATTCCTTTAGGTTGAGCTAGGGGATTAAGTTGACAACATTGTGAACAAAAATGTTAACTGGTCATCCCTTCTTTTGGTGTCCAATCATCTTTTACTGTTCAAGTTTGCTGATCTAATTTTTTTACACGAAATTGATAACTGCAAAATGATGGTGACAGAAGAGAAATAAGAGAAGTCACAAAAGACGAAGAACAAATCTTTACTATGTACGTGTCCACTTCATTAAACACAAATACATGCAAGTACTATGAACAACCTGAGCATTGCAGATGCAATAAAAACATGTACTCATGTCTGCCTGTGATAAGTATTGAATTTTGTCTCAACCTAAGACAATAATCAAATTCTATATTGTTTGAAAAAAATACACATGCAAGTGCAATTCATAATGCACACAATTATGCTCTAAAAAGAAAATTTATTATCAACATGTAAATAGTACAGGTTGAATTCATAATACAAAACGTGTTTGAATTATGCTGCAAAAGTACATGCAAGTTGAATATTTTCCATATTCAAATAACACATTCCAGCAACATGCCCAATGCTATAAACTTGTAAAAAGCATGACTTTAGGACACAATAATAATTCTAGAACTCAATGGCAATAAAATAAGAACATAAAAATGAATGCACACTTACCTAAGCACAAGTGCACAGTATCTAAATGCCAAGGCACGCATATTTGTTATAGGATCAAATGCTAGCTTATACATATCTGCATCAAAAAATACAAAAATTAATTAAATGTTTTAAATGCAATATATGCATGTTGAAAAGAATAATTAGACAAAATAATAAAGGACTTCATTCATTTTCATACCATATTCTAGCTGCTCCATTATGCTCAAGTCTTCCTTGCAGTTAATTTTAAAACCAGCATTTGGTCCTACTGCTGCAATCAAATCTGACTCAAAGTATTGTTTGGTTGTCTGGTAACCTTATATAAACTCAATCAAGTACTTGATTTGGCTGAAAAGAAAGAATAAAGAAGGAAGTGTATATTAAATATAAATCATTTTATTACAGCAACTTAATGTTACCATTTATCTCCACAATTAAACTAACTTCCATTTTGTATGATCCCAAGCATTTTCATTTCTGCTTTCTCCTAGTGGTTAAAATTTGAGTATTGGTTGATAAAATTGTTAAGATTATTTTCATGGCCGCCTCTCTCTAGCGCCTGCGATTTATCATCTTGCTGCTGCTTCCCCCCATCTTTAATCTCTCTTTCCCTGTGACTACTCTCTCCTTCTCTGCGATCTATTGTTGCTTGTTTGTTGGTTTTGATGTCGTATTTGGGTGGCGTTGGAGAGTTCGTTCTCTCTGGTTCTTTCGTACGTCACTGCCCATCGTTCGCCGCTATTGGCGCCGCCATTCTGGCGGAGGCCTCTGGTCCTTTTTCGGTGGTGTTTACTGGTGTTTGTACGGTTGAGATTAGGGTTTTCTCTTTGGCTTCATTTGGGGTTCTTTCCAGATCTCGTTATCTGTTGGTTGAGAACTGTTTTATGGAATTATTGCCGGTCTCTGATGATGGATTGTTGTGCCGTCCTCCCCCCTATAGGCGAATTTCTCAGTTCGACGCAGATTGGGTGGCGACGCCTGCTACTAGTGAATTCGATGTTGCTTCGAAGAGGGATTTCATCACCCACTTCGAACCGCTGTTAACTTTTTCTGTATCTTGTGAGATTTTGCCTCGTGGGGAGGAGCCTCTGGTGGTGGGTTCGGTGTTATGTGGTTCTGGCTTTGGTCTTGATGTTTTGGACGAAGGGGATTCAATCGCCCATTCCAGTCAGGTTGCAGTGCTTCCCTCCCCTGTACCTACTTCGGTGGTACGTGATTCATGGGTTGGTTTTAGCGATTTGGCAGTGGGTTTCAGTGCAAATGTTTTTGATTGGGATTTTCCTTTATGTCGCTCTATTCGAACTGCTCGACCTTGTGGGTCTGTGTCCCCCTGTATGTTGAATGGTATGATGTGCGAGCAGTTTTTGGTTGATTTTCTTGTTGTTCCCATTGTCTCGCAGCTACAGGTAAGTGATCATCTGCCCTTTCAGGTGAGTATCTCGCTATTGCATTCTTTATTGATCGTTGATGTTGGGTTTATGATGACTTGTTGGTTTGAGACTGATGGTTTGTTCTTTGTGTTTTTGAGCCTTGACACGCCTCGGCGTGTGCTCCCTGACAATGCTACCCAGATGTTGTTTGGTGGCGTGTCAGGTCCTTTAGGCATTGTGTACTCCGTTTGGAGCGGACAGTGTGGGTCCTTATGTTGGTATTTTGCTCTGAGCCATAGCGAGCCCTGGTCAGTGTCGTTTTTGGCTTATTCTCGTCTTCCTCTCCTGGTTGGTCTCCATTGGTCTTTACGGAGAAATTATCCTGTCTCGATCGATTGGCTAGGGCGGTATTCCAGCCCTGATCGCATTGTGAACACTGATGCGGTCCACTATGCGGGCAGCCTGGAATATTACCAGTCAATAGCGAACCGATTGGGTGATATCTCTGCTAGGGCCACCTTGCGAACCTCACCTATCTCGCGGGGATGTCTCACTAGTGACAGTCCGACATGGGTTAGGTTCCTACAACATCGTGGGATGCGTATTATTAGCACCCCTACATACTTTCGTTATCCTCTATCTGTTTCGGTTTCTCCTGATTCTTCGCCTTATTGTTGCTATTCTCGTTGCTCTCTTCCTTCTTCTTCTTGTGCCTTTTCGATTACCATTCTGATGCTTAGTGTAGAGGAGATTGCGATTATTAATGAGCGCCTTTCTCATCTAACTGAGAACTCTGATCCCTCCAGATCCTCTTCTAGACTGTCCGGTACGAAGGAGAGATTAGGTGCATCTTCGGAGTCCGAGCCACTGTGTCAGCCTCTGCGTCGGTCCTCTCGACGTAGATCGCTTGGCTCATCCGTCATCCCCCGCACTATCCGTACTCGCTCTATAGCGGCGACTGAGCAGATCGATAGGTCTGCTCTTTCTTCCTTGTATCGTATCTGATTTGCGTCTGGGCTGTCTCTCTTGGCTTGTTCTCTTTCTCTCCGATTGTAGTTGCCTTCATGTCGAACTTTCTCTTCTGGAACATTCGTGGTATTGGCAATGAAGCTTCTTCCGCTAGGCTTAAGAGGATTGTCCGTAAGTATTACATTGGCTTGGTGGAACTTTTAGAACCTTTTGTGGGTCCTGGAGAGGTTACCAAGGCAGTACTGTCGCTTGGTTTTGGCGGTGCTTTGACAAATGTATCGGGTAAGATCTGGATTCTCTGGTCCAAAGACTACGTTGTTCGCCCTGTTTTCGACTCGTCTCAACTTTTCTCTTTTTGTGTTCCACTTCCTTATTCCCGCAACCATTCCTTTTTTCGGAGGTGTACGCCAAGTGTGACCGGTTAGACAGATTATCTCTATGGGATGACATTCTGTCACTTGCTGACTTCGGGTTCTCGTTTTCTGTGGTGGGTGGTGATTTCAATGTTGTCGCTAGTCAGGCTGAAAAATTAGGCGGGGTGGCCGTCAATCGGCACTCGGTTTCTGATTTCAATTCTTTCATTGTGAGCTCCGGGTTATCTGAAATTCCTTTCGTGGGCTCTGCTTATACTTGGTCTAACAACCAGGAAGGTCCGAATCGGATCCTCTCCAGGTTGGATAGGATTTTTGGGTCTGCTGAATGGTTTAACCTCCCGTTTACCTTCTCTACTTCTCATCTTCATCGATCTTGTTCGGATCATGCGCCTCTAGTTTTACGGTGCGCTTCGCGGTCTTTGACAGGCCCTTCTTCTTTCCGCTTTCTTAGTATGTGGAGTTCTCACCATAGTTTTCTCCAGGTGGTGGAGGAATCGTGGACCTCTCCCATTGTGGCTGCTCCCATGGGGGCTTTCTCTCGTAAACTGATTCGTCTTAAGGCATGCCTAAAGACGTGGAATTCCCTTGTTTTCAGGAACATTTTCGACCGTGTTCGAGCGGCAGAAGAGTCCCTGATTCTTGCCGAATCTTTGTTCGACGAGAGTCCTTCAGCCGAAAACAAGGAGAATTGGGCTTCTGCTCAATTGGCTTTCTCTTCGGAACTTCGTATTGAAAACTCCTACCTCCGCCAAAAGGCGAGGATCAAATGGGTGGTCAAAGGTGATACGAATTCCAAATTCTTTCATTCTTCTATTCGTAAGAAAGTTAATTTGCTTTCTATTCGTGAGATTTTGAGATCGGATCAATCTGTGGCATCGACTCCGTCTGAAGTCATAGAGGTAATAGTGTCTCATTTCCAATCATATCTGGGTTCTCCCTTTGTGTCTGATCCGGTTTCGGACCTCCTGTCTTTGATTCCTCGGCTGATTCCTTCGGAGGGAAGTGACGCTTTAGCTTATCCGCCTTCGTCGGATGAGATTCGTGCCTGTGTCTTTGCTCTTAGCAAGGATAGTGCCAGTGGGCCGGATGGTTTCAATGGTTCCTTCTATCGAAGTGCCTGGCATATCATCCAAGCTGATTTCTGTCTAGCAATTCAACATTTCTTTTCCGGGAGTGCTCTTCCCATTAGTTAGTCATCCACTAACTTGGTCCTCATTCCCAAGTGTGATAATCCTCGGGCGTGCACGGATTTCCGTCCGATCAGCCTGTGTAATTTCACCAACAAAGTGATTTCTAAGGTTCTGGCCACTCGTTTGGCTCCATTCCTTGATCGTATTATCTCCTCCTCTCAGGCGGGTTTTGTAAAAGGTCGTTTGATCACTGATAACGTCCTTTTAGCCCAAGAACTTGTCTCTCAGATTGACCGTAAGGTCAGGGGTTCTAACATTATTTTCAAACTTGATATGAAAAAGGCCTACGACCGTATGTCGTGGTTTTTCATCATCAAGGTTCTTCGTGCCTTCGGGTTTCCTGAAACCCTTATCGATTTGGTGTGGAGGCTCATATCCAACTGTTGGTTTTCTGTTCTCATTAACGGATCGGCCAAGGGTTTTTTCAAAGCAGGTAGAGGTATTCGTCAAGGTGATCCTCTATCTCCTTCTCTTTTTGTTATTGCGGCCGAGGCATTCATTCGTGGTATCCACACCTTAACGATATTTGGTCAAATTCACCATTTTGGACTTCCGAGAGGGTGTCCGCTTGTCTCTTCTCTTTCCTTCGCGGATGACATTGTCATTTTCTCCAACGGAAATCGGACCTATGTTCGCCGCCTGATTCAGTTCATTCATCTGTACGAGAGGTGTTCGGGCCAACTGGTCAACTCTGCGAAGAGTTGCTTCGTTCACGCGAAGGACATGGACCCTTCGAGAGTTTCTTGGGTGGAATCTTTTACCGGGTTCAGGAAAGCTTCCCTTCATCTACCTTATTTGGGTATTGTTCTCTACAGAGGAAGGAAACTAAACGCCCTTTTCGATCCTCTTACGAACAAAGTAAGGAGAAAGATTATCCGTTGGAATGCGTCTCTTCTGTCTCAGGCAGGAAGATTAGTGCTCATCCAATCTGTTTTAAGTTCTATGGGCACACATATTTTCGCCGCTATGACCCCTACCTCCTTCTTCTTTCGGTCGTTCCAATCTTTGGCATCCTCCTTCTTCTGGGGATCGAAGGTTGAAAATCACCGACATCACTGGGTGTTTTGGGACATTATCTGCCGTCCTAAGAGTGAGGGTGGGTTAGGTTTGCGTAATCCGAAGGACATCTGTTCGGCTTTCGCTTGCAAGTTGTGGTACAGGTTTGGGACTAACGACTCCTTATGGGCGAAGTTCCTTCATGCTAAGTACCAGAGACTGGCGTCTTCTGGCTATTTCGGTTCTCCATCATTCGCCAGTGAGACTTGGAAGCATATGCAATCGGTCAAATTGCTCGCTGATTCTCATGACGGCCACTCCGGATGGGATGGCGGTTCGTTCTCTATTCTTAAGGCCTGGAACTCTTCTGGAAACCCCACTCCAGTCCTTCCAATCTTTTCCTTCATTTGGGACGTTCGAATCCCTCCTAAAGTTTCTCTTCTCATGTGGCGATCCCTTCATAATGGGTTACCGGTTGATGAGAACCTTCAGCAGATTGGCATTCCTTTTGTTTCCTGTTGTAGATGCTGCGGCAGCGGGGAAACAGAATCAGTGGATCATCTGCTTTTCTCTGGCTGTTATGCCGAATCCTGCTAGAATTACTTCGGTAATTTAGTGGGTGTCCGTGGTACCATCTCCTCGCCGAATGATTTACTGACCTCTTGGTGGATTGGTAGATCTGGTAAATCTCTTCGATCTATCATCTTTCGCTTGATTCCCTGTCTGATTTGCTGACACATCTGGTGTGCGCGGAATAAGGCAATTTTTGAGGAGACTACTATGGATTCCTTCTCCATTATTCGGCGGGTTAGAAATGATGTTTACTTGGCGTTTCGTGGCAGACCTTTCAGAGGGGCGGTCAATGCTCGTTCTGGACGCCTTGTGGATCTGTTTTCTATCTCCTGCTCTCAGTATTCTTATAGAGCGGGAATTGGATGATTCCCGATCCGGAGACTGGTGGTTCTGGCTATCTCGTCTCCTTCTTGACCGTCTTCCCCCCCTTTTTTTTCTTACTGTGTGGCTATTGATTTCAGGATCTGGTATTTCTGGATTGGATATTGTTTTTCATTCCTCCTTCTGTTTGGAGCTTGCCTAGAGGAATTTCGTTTCTCTTTATCGGCTGTCGGCCTTTCAGCTATTGGGATGTTGGCCGCTTTTTTCTTCTATTTTGGTGGTTCGTCTGATGGGATTGCTCTTACTTTGCACGGTTGTCACTCGACATCGTCATCAGGCGGTGGCCTTGCCGGAGCTCGATTACGATGTTGGATGGGCGGTGGATTTTCCGGAGCACATCCAGATTGATCTGTGACTGGTCCCAAAGGTCCTTTGCATCTCCTTCTCGCCAGAGTCTATTGCTTTTCCCATTTTGGTTATACCGTTGTATTACTTATGTGTTTCCTCGGTTTTGTATTCCAATTTTTGGTACTCTAGTTACCTGTCAGGCTTGTTGACAGCTTTTGTTTTGGGTTTATATATACGTCCAGATTCACCTTAAAAAAAAAGTATGCCTCACTTATAAGAATGTTCATAATTGTAGTCAACGCTGCCACTTTATAAGGTAAGAGCTTCCAGTTATACACCTAAAATATCCATTTTTCTTTTTATTATAATATGTCCAATAATGCATGCTAAGAAAGTTATATTGCTTATTTTGTATCATATTGACTGGTTTCAGATTCTAACAAAACCTTGCATAAGTATAATAAATAAGCACAAACATATTCAAAGATTAAAGACTTCATTTAAATGATTGCAACTTACATGGGCTGGAGCAGAAAATCTCTATTTAAGAGTTGTTATTTGTTTGTCACTATCCAACTTCAATGGTGGTGATAAACCATTTTCTGATCTTTTCTTATAACACCTAGACTTCATATCCAATTCAACCATAATAGGATAAAGAAACGATACAAATTGGGTGGGAAACATCTAATAATCATAATATCATAATAGTTTACAATAATATAATCTTTATAAAAGTACATTAGTTAGAAACTAATAAGCAAACAAATTAAGCATAAGACGAGTATTTTGTTCATGTGAAATGAAAAGTGAAGCCCGAAAAAGCATATATCTTTATTTTAAAAGTAGAAAGTCACAAGAATTAAATTCATATAACATGCATGAACAAAGAAATAGGTGCGAAGTTCAAATAATGTTTGTTAGTCAGAAAGGTATATATTCTGAAACACAACCATGTAAAAACATGACCTTCTAAGTTTCTTTTGAAAATCAGATGTATACACTTAATAGATATTTATGTTTATGTCCACGTGATATATTCATAATCAAACCTTCCTTGTATGAAACTGGCTTTATTTTTTATTTTAGTACTATAGCTGTAAAAACTAAGACAAATAAATATTCTAGCTCAAGAACGTGAGCGCGGCGATGAGTAGCCAATGCCAACTTTCAAACCTATGTTTTTTGCTTCAGATGTTGCTTCCGGAATTGGAACAAACGATAATTAACATTTAAGAAGAAGGGTATTAACATATTATAACTAAATGAATGGCAAACATCTAATTACTGAAGATAATAAAAAGTTAGAAGTATTGTGAGATGAATGATGCACAAAAAACAATTATGCATTTGCTAAAACAATTATGCACAAAAAACAATTATGCACAAAAAACAATTATACACGGTTAAATTTTCAAAGAGTTACTTTGATAACATGGCAATAAGAAAAGATTCCTTCAAACATGTCTCTAACATAAAAACCAAAAATTGATGATTTCACATTTAGGTATGCAGTTGGATTTCAACGATAAAAGAAGCAAAACTATGAACATGAAGGTATACAAAAGTCATTAGCAATTGGAACATTTTCCCGAACATATCATGTGCGTACAAATATGAGTGAAGTAAAAACCGAAAACACCAAAACTGTGGGTATCAAGGAACCGGAACTCGTTATAACTAAAACATGGTAATGCATATGTAATCCAAACAAAACCGCATCAAACTATAGAAAACTTATCACCACTGAAACAAAACAATATCAGTCTCAAGGTCTCTATACATGTATAAAAAATAGTTTTCTGATCTACTTTATGTCAGAATTAAAACATAAAACTACTGAAAAGTGGAAAGGAAGATAATCAATTTATCAACTTAAAATTAATTCTGATAATAGTTCGTCTATGCAAATGAAAACAATATATACCTTGAAAAGATGGATAAATATCGGTGTTCATCAGGGTTATTTCCCTTCAAATCATCATATTCATCATCACTCCAAATACAAGTGAAACTTAAGAAGAAGAAAAGACATTGCAAACTAAAAGCATTGTAGGCTAAAAATCAATTACCTATCCGACTCCACGTTGCTTTTCTCTTCGATTTCAGAATCATCTTCGAATTCGGATTTGGATTCGGATCTATTTGACTTTTCTTTTTCTTTTTTCCGGAGAAGAATTAATCAAAGGACCTGGAATTTGCCGAAGCAGGAAAACTTGTGTTCTTAAATCACGGAGGAAAGTTTCTATTCATAAATCACGGTAAGACAGTGTGCGTATTTTTTTGCTTCAGAAAAATTGATTTTAGCCAGTGACAGTGTTAACGCTCAAATTTAAACGCTGACACCCTGGTGTATAGGATGTGATTGTGAAAGCACCACCCGTTCGTATGGGAATCAGAAATAAGCAGAAAGTATGTAGAAAAACAGTAAGAGACACAGTATTTATAGTGGTTCGGCTTATAATTGAGCCTACGTCCACTTTAATCTTTTTATCTCAAGTTTGATTACAATTCTTTACAAAATCTCTCAATTACAACACACTTCAAGTGATGGGATATGTAGAACAAGTAGCTCAAGCTTTGATGTTGACAATCATCTTCAAATCCATGGTGAACATAGATGATTTCTTTATGGAGTTCTTTTAGGAGTTTGTTGGATCTCAAAAGCTTCTAGTGTTGAAGCAGTCTGGAATTCGGCAGAGTAATGGCGCTTGAAATTGATCAACTCCCCCCCCCCCAAAAGTCCCTTAAGTGTTGGAGGTGGTCACCTATTTATAGAGGCCTTCGATGTCAAATTGTAGGTAGCTGCCGAGTTAAGTTAGATCATGAATCGGCTCCGGGTTAGACTAAGTCATGGGTCGGCGCCAATCTATTATGCCCAGTCTACGGCTTAAGCAGAAAACACATGTTAACGTGTTATGAGCTAACTGTTATGACCCAAGTCCTAGGTCGTTACCGAGTTAACGACTCAAGTATGAACCGGTATGCTTTTTGATACTTAAGTCGGCCACCAAATTGGGTAGGTAGGTCGGCACACATGCTGGGTCAGAACTCACTACTGATCATTAAGTCGGCAAACCTCCTTTAAGCTTTAGGTCGGCAACTGATTCGAACCTTGGGTCGGCGACCTACTTAAACCTTAGGTCGGCAACCTATTTAGACTTTTAGGTCGGCAACCCTTTTCTGCCTTATGCAGTTAAGTCGGTCTCCCATATTAAGATACTAGGTCGGTACCCCTTCGTAAGTCCTAGGTCGGAACCTCTTTAAGCCTTAAGTCGGCATTACCTTAACTCTTAGGTCGGTATCCCCCTGTTAGCTTTTAGATTGTTATGCCTTGTTAGATCGACATCCCTTCACGCCTTAGGTCGGCATCACTTGGGTCAGTAGTCTATGAACCGAGGCAGGGTTAACATTTGCCCCTCGAAGTATACGCCTAATGCTTTGGTCGTATGCTTCGATATCCTTTATCTCGTCCTCCATTAGGTCGGTACACTTGTTAGGTCGGACACGATCCAATCAGTTAGATCAACAAGTCGGCGCTTCAGTTTCTTCCTCCTGTATAAAGTATTCGTTCTCTTCTCTTTTTAGCTTTACTTACTCCCTTGCTTCTGCCATTAAAGATTTTTTCAAGCTTCAAAAGGCGATTCGATTCCAATTAATCACTGACATCCTCTGCTATCCATTGCGTAAGTGAATCCTCTTCTTCGATTATAGATCACTGTCAGTTCGTGAATTTCGCCATCTAATCGCTTCCTGACATGACGCTTTATCGCGAATCCTATTACATCCACGGCTGATGGAGTTTAGGTTGCTAGGTTCGATTTTAACTGACCGATGAAACGATGAAGATGGTTCACTGATTCAGGCTAGTGGATTTTGATGTGTGCTAGGATTGCAAGGTTTCGAATTTGCAGAGGTTTTGAATTGGTGCAATGGATGATCTGAAAGTATGAACTAATAGGAATGAAGTGTGGTTTTTTTGATTCGAGGGGGTAGCTAACGGTTTGAGTGGGTCGAAGTATTGATTTTGATGCGACCCGTTGATTTCAGGCGACTTAGCTTTTGGCCGATTCAATCCTTAAATCGTGGCCGTGTTAATGCATGTGGGAAACCCACCGACCTACCATTCTGCCGATCTAAGCTTTAAACCGTGGCCGAGATAATGCCAGAAAGAAGTTTACCGATTCAAACCTTAAAGCTTGAGTCGTGACCGAGCTAACACTTGAGAAATTCCTGCCTTTCGAACCAGAGCTTGCGACCTAGTGAACGAGTTGCCAAGTTAAACCATCTAGACCTTGACCCGCTACCTACTTAGCTTCATCTTGCAAAAGAGTTTTAAACCGTAGCCGAGTTAGTTCTTAGGCTCTGGGCATATTGTCATTTAGGAGCATAGGCCTACTTTAAGTATTCTGACTTGGACTTCCGAACTAAGTTGCCTATATTTTGAACATTTTGAACTGGCCTGACTTCAAGTTTGCTTGAATTTCATTGTGTTACTTTACAGATCATTCTCACTTTTAAGCTGTAAACCTGTTGAGAATAACAAACAAACAAAGAAAACCAAGGCGCATATACTGCCATTGACTGCCCATATCAAATGACAGATTAGTCAAGACAAGATAAGAGACATGAATATATTGCATGAAATGTTGTGAATTAATTGATTATAGTAAAATATTAATGCAAAGTATCAATGATTTGAACTGATTTATCTGCATCAACATCTTACTTGAATATTTAGACTTAAAACAATAATCCCTGAATTTTATAACTAACAAATGCTTGCTAGTTTTTAATCCAGTTATATTTGTTTACTGCTTAATTGATTTTACACAACACTTCACACACTTTAGGAAACGTGCACCTTCATATTTGAATATCCAGTTGCTTGTGTAGAATGACTTCCCCTCGAGGAGAAGAAGTGGCCAGTCAAGAAGAAGAAACTTTCCCGATAGCTGTTCCCATAGAGAATCCTCCGGAAAGAACTTCGACTATTCTATCTTTGAGAACGTTTATTCAGTTGCGTACTCAATTCGGCTTTGCTGAAGATGATGTCATACTTCCTGGACCGAATGACACTGCTGACAGACCTCCCTATGGTTTTGTTGCGATTAATCGTCAAATGTGCTTAAGTGGGGCGATCCCACCTTTCAATGACTTTCTTCGAATTCTTCTTCTTCAGATGTCAATTTCTCCGTCCCAACTTCATCCTAACGGTTACGCTATCCTGATGGGGTTGGGTGTTCTGTTCAGAAGAAATCTTGATCGCTTGCCGAGCTTCGAAGAAATTCGCTACTTATGCTCGTTTGCAAAGAGCAAAGACCATCCTTCTCTTATCATTGTGAGAAGTGCAAGAAACCGCAAGCTTATTCTTGATCTTACTGAAAGTGTCCACGGATTTTTAAACCAATTTTTCTTTGCCCGCAGTCCCCCAGAGTTTTATGCTTCTTGGAGAGTAGGAAGTAAGATCATTTGTTTCCGTCTTTCCATTTTCTTTCTTAATTCTTCTCGGGGTCCAAATTGCTAATCTCATTCTTTGCTCTTTTCAGCACTTCCCCTTCCCTCTAGAGATCCAATACATAGGCAGACTTTTGATAGATTGAGCGCTGTAGCCGCAGAAGAGAGAAGTATCAAGTTTTTGCTGAGAGACGACTTTTTACATCAATACGGGCTTCTTCACCCTTCTCGCTATACTCAGCTTTGTGAAGCTCCGACTGAAGTTCCCAATTCCCCGGCTAAAGCATCGGATGCCCTCGTTACTGTCGAACAACTCACATCAAAAGAGTCTAATATTAAAGCTTCATTGGTGAAGTGTTCCACTCCTACCGACATTATGGGGTCATCTAGTAAGACGGCGCTTACCCCGATCGAGGAAGAAGAAGAACCTTCACAGCCTCTCGGGGGATTAGCTGATGTAGGAATTGAGAAAACAAGTCCCACCAAGCATGATGGTGACGATGTTTATGAGGGGTTGAGTGACATAATAGTGACTTCGCAGGAGCTTTTTAGAGATGACGTATCCAAAACTATCTCTCCTGTAATTGAGGCGACGTCCCTTCTTCGACAAACACCAGCACAAACATCAACTCCTCATACCCAAGCTATCGTCACCTCTACACCAAAGAGTGGTTTGTAGCTTAATGCGTGTAGCTTGCACATCACACAACACTTAGGATTTTTTGGCATTTGTTCACATTTAACTTCTTTTCTCTGGAAGTTTTTAAGACTTGTTATTTTTGCCTTTCAGATTCCTCTATGGGGCGCAGCGGCAGCGGTTCTTATTACAAAGACTTTCGACGCTATGGAGGGCGTGGCAGCTATGATTACAAGCAATACTATACCGATTCCAGAGAGACCAATGAGCAGAGAGCTGCGCGAAAAGCTGAAGAGAGGAGAAAGTATGAAGAACGCCACGAGGGAGCAGGCACGCGATACGAATCCTTCCCAAGGGGTGATGATTCCCATAAACGTAAAACGCATGATGATAGGGGGAAGAGCCATATTGAGGATTCGAGAAAGCGGACCAAACTTGGCGAGGAGCACGCGCCTGTGACATCTGAGAGACCTGGCGCCTCAGTTTCTATTGACATCCCTTCCAAATCTCCTGCTCTTGAAGGAAGTGCCATTCAAACACTCCTCAACAGGCCTTCATACCATGTTGAAAGGGGCCCCCCGACTTTGCAGAGCCGATTCCCGAACTGGTGTTTGAGGGGGGTACGCTTCGACCTTGATTTGGTCCCCATCGACAAAGAAGCCATGTACAGAAATCTCGATGCTGTCAGGCTTGATATTGATAGAATGTCTGGATGGCAAAAGCTTGTTGATGAACTTCAAAGAGTTAATCGGGCTAACATCGAAGCAATGCTGACCATGGAAAATGATAAATCAGAATGGCAGAAGATTCTTGATCAACACAACGTTGAGATGAAGGAGATAGCCGAATACAATGAAAAACTCGAAGCCGAAGTAAAGCAGCTCAAAGATGATCTTGCCTCTTCTACTAATACTTACACCCAAAGAGAAGAGGTATTGCAAAAACAAGTGCGAGATGCGCACGCCAGCCAGAGGGACGCCGAAGCTAAAGCTGAGAGGCTAGAGCAAGCTGTAGAGAACCACCGCACTGATGTCACCCAGTTGCAGAATAAACTGAGCGCCCGGGACATGGAGATTGAAGCGCTAAAAGCCCAACTTGCTCAGACCGAAAAAGATCGAGATGAGGCCATGGCTGGTAAGATTGCAGCCGAAGAAACTGTTCAGACCATGGAAACCGACATCAATTCGACTTTATTCGATTTTTATGTACACTGTGTCTTGGGACGCGGCAGCCTCTCTTTTCTTGGTCCTAAATATGAAATCACCCTGGCCGAGGTGTGGGAAGCTGCTCTTAGCATGTTTAAAGACGCCGGGTATGGCGATGAAGATTTTGAGGCGCGTTACCTGGATGAGGAAGCTCGCGCTGCTCTTGTGAAGGGGCAAGAACAACTTGCCAGGATGAGAGCTGGAATGGCGGAAGAGGAACATTCTGGAAAGGAATTACCACTTACTCCCTCTGTCCAACCTCCAGTTTCTCCCGTGGTTGACATCACGGGTTCTAGCTCCTACACTCCGCCTGCGACTAAGATAGTAACTGAAACTACAAGTGCACAAGGCGGGGATGAAGGCGGTGAAAGCAACGAAGCGCAGCGATATGAAATCAGCATCAGAGATCCAACTGCCCCAGGTAAACTTGACACCGGACCAGCCCAAGTGGTGAACTGCTCGTTTGCTCCTTGTGAACTTGACGATCTTCTTGATTATTTTTCGAATGTCAATGAATTCCCGACTTTTGATTATTCTTCAAATGTCAATGAATTCCCGACTTTTGACGAGCCGTCATCCCCTCTCTTTTCGAAAGATACTGATATTTTAAGTTTTTTCTCCTTTGTAGTGAAAGCACCGAGCCAAACTCAAGCTTCTTCTCCCCCGGTTATCCTTCCTCCATCTCTTCAAGTGGCGCCTCCTTCTGCCTCGCAACCTGGATCACAGGAAGAACAAATAGAGGCTCTTCACGGCTTGGATGATCCCATCGCTTCACAAGAGCAGAAAGATGAAAGGCCTGAGGGAGGTGACACATCTCCGGAGCGAACTCCCTCTGACGACATTGTTCTATCTAAACTTGTCACTCCAGGGAGTGAGTCTTCCTCAAAAAGGAGAAAGAAGCGTGGGACACCAAAGAGGAGGGGGAAGATAGTCACCACCACTGAAGAGGAGCTGAAAGCTGGACCGGTTGCGCCTTCCTCTCCTACTTCCCTTATGCCCACTGACCGCCCTGAAAAGCTGATCATCCGGCTGGGTAAAGGGTCTAAAGGCAGCAAAAAGAAGTGAAAATCTTCAGTTTCTAGTTTTTTTTTTTTTGTGTTTTGCATGTACTGGCCGAGAATTGTGCGGGTACCGGCCCCCGCCTTTCTTTATTTTGAAACCTGTACCTGCACTATAATTGAATAAAATGATTCTTCGTTTGTACAAACTTTTGTTTGAATTAGAGAATACATTTGTTATTCGTTTTGGCATGAGTTTATTTGATATTGCAGCGAGCTTATGGTATGTTACTTGAGCGTTACCTTTTGCTGGTTTCGTTATACCATATCGTGTGTAATTATACTATATTGCCCCCATTCCATAAGTTTGCTGCAATATTCTATACTTCGAGGGGACTTGCACTCTTATTTGCTAAAGAATAATTATTTTATTTTTATTTTTAAAAAGAATTCTTGTAGAGTACAACCCCCTTCGTATGAGTTTCTACTCGCTTTGTCCTTTGAAGAAATCACTTCTTTCTTTTTGCTTAAGTACATTTTCTTTTTTGCCGAGTGATTTCTTTTATGTAGCAAAGCGGACCTCTGAAGGGTACTTTAACTCCTTTTCTCTTCTCTCTTTTTTTTTTTTTTTTTTTTTTAAGGAAGATCATTCTCCAGAATAGGTAAATTACTCTTCCTTCGTGAGTTAAAGCATGCCCCTTATGAGGATTTTTTTTTTTTTTTTATATGGAAAGTTGTACCTCTGAGGAGGGATTTTTTACGTTTCAACACTTGGAAGTTTTATTTCAATCTCGGCGAAACGTGTACCTCCAAAGAGTTTTGCCTTAGAAAGCTATTCCACGTTTCAACACTTGGAAGTTTTATTTCAATCTCGGCGAAACGTGGGCTTCCGAAGAGGTCTTTCTTCTTGATTGTGCCTCCGAAGAGGTCTTTATTTTGCTTGTCTTTCAACTCCGGTGAAGTGAAATTCCGAAGAGCGGCTGTTACACTTCGACTCCTGGTGAAATATGCCTCCGAAGAGGTCTTTATTTTGTTTGCATTTCAACTTTGGTGAAGTGAAACTCCGAAGAGTAACTACTCCGACTCTTGGTGAAATGTGCCCCCGAAGAGGTCTTTATTTTGTTTGCATTTCAACTTTGGTGAAGTGAAACTCCGAAGAGTACCTACTCCGACTCTTGGTGAAATGTGCCTCAGAGAGGGTTTTCATCGCCTGGAAGTTGCTCTCTCATGGTTGGAGGGTCATGACTCCTCCAATCTTTTTTGTTGAGTAGAGAACTTTCTTTTTTGTGGCGTATGACCCATTAGAGGTCTTTTATCCTCCGAAGAGTTGTGCCTCCGAAGAGGACTTGTGTTGCCGATGATGGATTTTGGTTGTTTCCTCGTCTTCTTGCTTATGCCTTTTCAGCGATCCCTCATTTTTTTCTTTTTTCAAGTTTTCATTCCCCTTTTCTTGCAAGTAGCTTGTTTAATCCAAGGAAGTGTACTTCATTGACAGGCAAGTTTGTGAGAACGGGCACTAGCTTCTTAATTGGATGTTTGTTTAAACAATCTCAATTTATTAGCAAGGGCTCGTTTCTACGAAATCATTAGCCGTTCAATTGAAGTATTTCCTATCTAGGATCTGAATTTGGGGTCTTTGTGACTTGAAATTTGTTTGTTGAATGATGGAGTGAATTGCTCGGTCTTATTATGTGCAAGTTTTATTTCCATTGTCTGCAAAAATTTAAATCGACATTTTAGCAATACATTCTATGTACTTTTTATATCGAAAATAAAGCAAACATGTAATAAAAGTAAGGAACACAAGATTTATAGTGGTTCGGCCAAAAATCTGGGCCTACATCCACTTTATATTCATTCATTATTCACTTGCATCAGTTTTACAATTGCTTTCAATTACAAGAATCATACATTCATAATTCTTTTTACAATATTTCAACAAAAATTTCAAGTAAAATATGGACGCAAGTGATTGCTGTTCCATGCCCTTGGAATTTGATCTCCTTCAACAGTAGTGAGTTTGAATGTGCCGTCAAGAAGCTTCTGACTTATCACATACGGTCCTTCCCAATTGGGCCCAAACACACCTGTCGCGATCATAATTCTTTTCAGGACTAGATCTCCGATTCCAAAGCTGCGTTGGCGAACTTTAGAATTGAAATGTCTGGCTATTCTTTGTTGATGAGCTGCAACTCTGAGTTCAGCCTCTTCTCTTTTCTCATCAAGAAGATCTAGTGCTTCAGATTGCAATTTTTCATTTTCCATTTGATTGAAGTGGATTCTTCTATGTGAAGGGATCTCTGTTTCTACCGGAATCATTGCTTCTGACCCGTATGCTAATGAAAACGGAGTATGCCCAGTTGCAGTTTTGTGGGTAGTTCTATATGCCCATAGTGCTAGTGGTAGCTTATCGACCCAACCACCCTTTGCTCTTTCAAGTTGCTTTTTGATGGTTGACTTGATAATTTTATTTACTGCTTCCACTTGCCCGTTTGTCTGCGGATGAGCCACTGCTGAGAAGCTTTTCAGGATTTTGAATCGCTTGCAAAAATCTTCGAATTCTTCACTTTCAAATTGAGTACCATTATCTGTAATTATCTTTTGAGGCACACCGTATCTGCAAATAATATTCTTAGTTACAAAATTTATCATCTTTTTGGAGGTGATGGTTGCCAATGGTTCAGCTTCAGCCCATTTAGTGAAATAATCTACAGCAACAATGGCATATTTGATTCCAGATTTGGCGATTGGTAGCGGCCCAATGAGATCCATTCCCCAAATTGCGAATGGCCACGGACTGATCATCTGTGTGAGTTCAGTAGAAGGTGCTCTAGGAATTTTGGCAAATCTTTGACATCTGTCACATTTTCGAGAGTAATCTGCAGCATCTCGATTAATTTCTGGCCAAAAATATCCATATCGGAGAATTTTCTTTGCTAAAGTTTGACCACCTGAATGATCCCCACATTCTCCTCCATGTACCTCTGATAGGATTATTTTGGCTTCTTCTTTGGATACACATCGAAGTAGTGGCATTGAGAATCCTCGTCTGTATAATTGACCATCCTGGATTATGTATCGTGAGGCTTTTCTCAGTAGCTTCTGTCGTTCTTTAGAGTTTTCTGGTAAAGAGCCATTGAGTAGATACTTTGTTATTGGAGTCATCCATGATTCTTGCTCTTGTGACACACTCATGATCCAATCGATATCCATTTCATCAATGCTTGGATTTGACAAAACTTCCACTGGAACTAATCCCAAGGATTGGGCTTCGCCAGAACTTGAGTATTTTGCGAGAGAATCTGCTTTCATGTTTTCTTCTCGAGGAATATGACTTATCGTGTAATGGTCGAATTCACATAAAAGTTCCCAAGCCTTTGACACATAAGCGGGCAGATTTCCTCCTTTCGTTTGAAACTCCTTCTTGACTTGGCATACTATAAGCTGAGAATCACTGAAGATCTGTAATGCTCGAATGTTTAGTTCTTTAGCAATCTTCAAACCAGCAATCAGAGCTTCATATTCTGCTTCATTGTTTGTTGAAGGAAATTCTAATCTTAGTGCATAGCATAAATACCGGCCTTCAGGAGTTTCAAAAACAATTCCAGCACCTGAACAGTAATCGTTTCTTGCGCCATCTACAAATAACTTCCATTGGATTGGGGAGTTCTCGATTGTTTCTTCCTCGCTGCTACCCTTGTCTGTAAATTCTGGGATAAAATCTGCCAAAGCTTGTCCGTTGATCGCTTTTCTGGGATGATAAGTGAGGTCATATTGACTCAGTTCAATATTCCACTTTAGGAGGCGGCCCGAAGTCTCAGGGCGAAACAGGACTTGCTTTAAAGGTTGATCAGTGAGGACTTTGATAGGATGAGCCTGGAAATATTGCCTCAACTTTCTTGAGGCAATCAATAGACAATAGGCGAGTTTTTCCAACTTGGAGTAATTCATTTCTGCCCCAGTGAGTCTTTTGCTGATATAGTAAACTGGATGTTGAATTCTTTTGTCTTCCCGTACCAGCGCTGCACTTAAAGCATGAGATGAAACTGCCAAGTATATAAGAAGATCCTCGCCATCGCCTGGCCTAGAAAGTATTGGAGGCGTTTCCATATGTTGAATCAATTCTTCAAAAGCTTTCTGGCATTCGGGAGTCCAGTCAAAGTTTTTCTTTCCTTTCTTTAGAGCGTCGAAGAATGGAATGCATTTATCAGTAGCTTTGGATATGAACCGACTTAAGGCGGCAACTTTTCCATTGAGACTTTGCAATTCCCTCTTTGTTTTAGGAGCTTTGACTTCTTTTAAGGCAGTGATTTGAGCTGGGCTAGCTTCAATGCCCCTAGCGCTCACGATGAAACCCAAGAACTTCCCGGATTCCACCCCGAATGAACATTTTAAAGGGTTAAGCTTCATTCCGTATCTTCGGAGGATTGCGAACATTTCTGCTAAGTGTTCGATGTGATCCACTGCTTTCTTAGATTTTACTAGCATGTCATCAACGTAAACTTCCATAGTCTTTCCTAACTGCGGTTTGAACATAGCATTGACCAGTCTTTGGTATGTTGCCCCCGCATTCTTCAACCCGAAGGGCATAACTCTGTAACAGTAGAGACCGACATCGGTGATAAAGCTTGTGTCCTCCTGATCTGGCTCATGCATCATGATCTGATTATATCCGGAGTAGGCATCCATAAAAGACAACAATTCATGACCCGCTGTTCCATCTACCAGTTGATCGATCCTGGGTAATGGGAAGCAGTCTTTGGGACAGGCTTTGTTTAGATCTGAAAAGTCGATGCACACTCTCCATTTACCGTTGGCTTTCTTAACCAGCACTGGATTTGAAACCCAATTTGGATAGGTAGATTCTCTGATGAAGTTATTCTCCATGAGCCGATCAACTTCCTCTTTCAATGCTGTTGACCTTTCTGGACCTTGGATCCTTCTTTTCTGTTTTGCGGGCGTGAATTTTGGGTCAATATTCAGAGCATGTACCACAACTTCTGGGGATATTCCGCACATATCGGCATGGGTCCAAGCGAAAACATCCAGATTTGCTTTCAAAAAAGATATCAAGGCATTCTGAACTGACGCGTTGAGTTGTGAACCCACATTTAGCACCTTGTTTGGGTCCTTCAGATCAACGGGCACCGGTACCGTCGTTTCTGCTGGTACCACTCTATTCTCCCCCGCACTGGCCTTTCTAGGATCCATCTCTTTTCGTGCCCCGCTATGCTCACCAGTGCAGGGTCCGCCCTGTAGTTGCTATAGGGTTGGTGTTTTGATGCGGATTGGGGTTGCCGCATCTTTTCCCATCTCTCTCTTCCTTGTTTCTCGCAGCTCTGTCATATAACATTCTCGCCCAGCGTTCTGGTCTCCTTTAATAACTCCTACTCCATTGTCTGTAGGGAATTTAATAGTAAGACACCATGGGGCAAGGACAGCTTTGAACGCTGCAAGAGTAGGACGACCAAAGAAAGCATTATAAGCAGAAAATTCATCTACTATCACAAAAGTTTGCTTGCGAACTACTTTTCTTTCTCCTTCCCCGAGTTCCACAAGCAAGTCAATGGTTCCTACTGGTTGCTTCGGCTCCCCGGCGAAGCCAGCAATTTTTTGCGATGATGCCTGCACTTCAACCATAGGAATTTTCATCTGGTCGAAGGTTTTCTTAAAGAGGATATTACAGGATGCGCCGCTGTCGATAAGAATCCTTCTGACGATGGCTGGCCCAATGCCGGCCGAGATGACCAAAGGATCCAAGGTCGGGGCTTCAATACCGATGGAATCCCTGGTTTTGAATACAATGTCATCATTGAATGTCTTTCGTTGCTTCAAAGGCGTAGTGTCCTCCAGAACAAAAACATTTTCTTCCCCCGGTGCATATTTCAAGGCCCGGGAATACCTTTCCATCTCACCCCAGCTTTTGCCCGCTGGGTGAGGTCCTCCTGTAATGATATTGATAACAGGCCTTCCAGACTCAAAACCTGCGTCCTTGCCATTAGTCCCAGATTGATGAGCAGGAGTTTGCTGCCCCTGGTTTGACGAAGCAGGATTATTATTATCATTCTTCTTCACAAATTGCTGTAGCTTATTTTCCCTTAACAATTCTTCAATTAGATTCTTCAATTGGCGGCAGTCCTCAGTATCATGACCGGGCTGATTATGGAAGCGACAGAACCTCCCACTTTGCACGGCTTTTTTCCCGGTTCTCAAGACTGGGGGTTTAGGATAATTGACAGAATCTTTGGTAGCCAGGTAGATTCGTTCTGGAGTATCTGACAAAGGTGTGTATTCTGATGGCTTGAAGGATCTATGCTTCTTCTGATTATTCTGTTGTTTTCCATTGTTGTTCTCCCTCTTCTGTCCCACAGACTCATTTTTGCGTGGAGCATTGGCGTTAGCTTCAACCTTTTCCAATGCTGCTTTTGTCGATACAGGGCGGCTCTCCAGACGCATGAACTCGTCTGCTTTCTTGTAGAACTTTTCGAGAGAGCTTGGTTCCTTCATATTCAACCATCTTCCAAACTCACTAGATTTATCTATGGCCCTCATCAAATAGGTCAAGACCATGCGAGGTTCCGCATTATCCACCTCAGCTAACGCTATATTAAAGCGATTTAAGAAAGACTTGATAGTTTCCCCCGGATTCTGCTCCAAACCAGATAACGACATGATGTCTTTGGCCTTTGAAGCATATAGCCTAAATTGCTCTTTAAATTTCCTGGTTAGGTCTGAAAACTGATCGATGGACCGGACAGGTAGCTTTGTGAACCAAAGCAGAGCTACGCCTTCCAGATATACGGGGAAATATCTGCATTTTACTTCATCTGAGGCTCGGGCACCCGTCATATGCCAATCATATTTGTACAGAAATTCGTTTGGATCACTTGTCCCCCTATAAGCTGGGATAGTTGGAGGAGCAAATTTTCGTGGGAATTCAGCCTTTAGAATTTTTTCAGTAAATGGAGTCTTGCTTGGAGCAAAGCCCCATTCTTTCTGATCTTCGACTCTTTGCATGCTCTCCTTCATAATTTGGCGAACCATTCCAGAGAGATATTCTTCATCATTGCGAGCCCTAGATCCACCTACCTCAGGGAGTATTTGCTCAGCGGGGTTAGTGTCCCTTTCGGAAACATTCCTTTCTTCAGTTTCATGAATATTACCAGCAAAATTCCTTTCATTAGCTGTTGATTGACGGTTTGCCCCGAGCAAATCGTTCAACTTATTCAGGATTAAGGCGTTTTGGGCATTCTGGGCTTCCATTTGCACATTTTGAGCATGTATCTGTCTGTTCAACCCCAAAATTGCGGCATCCAACTCTGCTTTCGTAACCCCGACAGTTGGAGTGGCTTGATTTGGTGTTGGGGAAGCGGAGGTTCCCTCTTGAGCGTTTGCAGATCTCACAGATTTACTTTTCCTTCCAGGAGCCATGATTTCGGATAGACTTCTGGTTCTTAAAGAAACTTTATCTACAAATCTTTCTGAAGCAATGATGGTAGATCTCCTGAGTTCAATTCTCAGTGAAAGCACCAAAATGTTAACGCTCAAATTTAAACGCTGACACCCTGGTGTATGGGATGTGATTGTGAAAGCACCACCCGTTCGTATGGGAATCAGAAATAAGCAGAAAGTATGTAGAAAAACAGTAAGAGACACAGTATTTATAGTGGTTCGGCTTATAATTGAGCCTACGTCCACTTTAATCTTTTTATCTCAAGTTTGATTACAATTCTTTACAAAATCTCTCAATTACAACACACTTCAAGTGATGGGATATGTAGAACAAGTAGCTCAAGCTTTGATGTTGACAATCATCTTCAAATCCATGGTGAACATAGATGATTTCTTTATGGAGTTCTTTTAGGAGTTTGTTGGATCTCAAAAGCTTCTAGTGTTGAAGCAGTCTGGAATTCGGCAGAGTAATGGCGCTTGAAATTGATCAACTCCCCCCCCCCCCCAAAAGTCCCTTAAGTGTTGGAGGTGGTCACCTATTTATAGAGGCCTTCGATGTCAAATTGTAGGTAGCTGCCGAGTTAAGTTAGATCATGAATCGGCTCCGGGTTAGACTAAGTCATGGGTCGGCGCCAATCTATTATGCCCAGTCTACGGCTTAAGCAGAAAACACATGTTAACGTGTTATGAGCTAACTGTTATGACCCAAGTCCTAGGTCGTTACCGAGTTAACGACTCAAGTATGAACCGGTATGCTTTTTGATACTTAAGTCGGCCACCAAATTGGGTAGGTAGGTCGGCACACATGCTGGGTCAGAACTCACTACTGATCATTAAGTCGGCAAACCTCCTTTAAGCTTTAGGTCGGCAACTGATTCGAACCTTGGGTCGGCGACCTACTTAAACCTTAGGTCGGCAACCTATTTAGACTTTTAGGTCGGCAACCCTTTTCTGCCTTATGCAGTTAAGTCGGTCTCCCATATTAAGATACTAGGTCGGTACCCCTTCGTAAGTCCTAGGTCGGAACCTCTTTAAGCCTTAAGTCGGCATTACCTTAACTCTTAGGTCGGTATCCCCCTGTTAGCTTTTAGATTGTTATGCCTTGTTAGATCGACATCCCTTCACGCCTTAGGTCGGCATCACTTGGGTCAGTAGTCTATGAACCGAGGCAGGGTTAACAGACAGCAAGCAAACCTTCCTAACGGTCGGTTTGATTATCTTAATGACCAAATAATTAACAAAATTGCACTCGTTAAGCAAACTTTGATTTGTGAACTTATTAACTTATGTTTCTTCATTGTTGTTAAAATAAATAACCTCAGTTAACTTACTCATAAAATAAAGTAGAATTTGCAAGTATTTATCGTGGTCTCATATTTTACAGTGTGACGTAATCAATTGTGAATTCTACGCTAAACGCATGCAAACTAGCATGTACTTTGCGAGTAAATTCTTTACCGCACACGCAACATTTGGAGTATTAAACAAGATATCAGACCTTTAAACAGTAAGTAGATTGGAACCGTGCTTTGCATATAGGTAATTATTGACAATGGTATTTTGCTTGGTCAACGGGTTTTTGGTCAGTTATAGTTGTCGGTAACAGGCCATGGCAAGCGCATCAAATATGGTTGAGTTGTTTCGTAGCACAAAGAGATGAGAAATATGGGAGACAGGATTTACAGTGCAGCCACCTTTCCGTTAGCACAATGTGTAGCTTGTGAATTGGATAGTTGGTAAATGCGTAATATGTGGTAAATGTCAACGTTTGAACAGGTATATCAGTTAAAAGATGTCTTACCAGTGCAGTATAATAGTAGGAAAAGTTGTTGACCATAATTATTATGAACTGTGTGGACGTTGAAATAGTAATATGTGAAAAAACAGAAACTGCATGACTGTGACCTGCATGTATGTTTTATCTTTGTGTAACGTAATATGATGCAACGACCCAAACTGCAAGTACAACGGGTATTGGTTTAATACATAAACTGCAAAGGTAGCTTTAGATTAACATCATCTTAGTGTGCCCCACTTGTACTAAACAAATTAGATTAAATTGAAAAAAAAATGAACAAAGCACAAGTGGTATAATCCTATAATTCTTATCTTCATTCACATATTCACAGATAAATAATATGAATTCATCACAGATAAATAAATTACATTCGTCATAGATAAATAAATTACATTCATCATAGCTCAAATCAAAATAATTCAAATCACAAAGCATCACATATCAGGAATATCAAACAATTCGAAGCATTCCATACAATCCAAACATCCATAAGTAAGATCAATTAGTCATCTGATTAATTTAAACCAGATTAATCACTGATCCTGGTTAAATAACATTAATTAATTACAAATTTTTTAATTAACTAACCTTTAATAATAAATTAATTAACCTTAAATTATTGATTATTTATCCTTAATTAATAATTAAATCAATCTTTAATCATTAAATAATTAACCTTTAATCATTTATTTATTCGTTAATTAATTATCCTTAATTAATTATATTAATTAATTACCCCTCAATTAATTACCATGTAATTAATTACCCTTAATTAATTACAATAAGTCATTATCCCTAATCACTTTCATTAATTAGTCTTTAATTAATTAATTATCCTCAAATTAATTAATTAATCACACAAATTAATTGTCCTTTAACTAATTATTCTTTAAACACTTGATTAATAAACCTTTAATCACTAATTAATTACTTTTAATTAAGTAATTTATCTTTAAGTAATTAATTACCTTTAATTACTTATATTAATTAACTAATTATCCTTAAATTTAATTACACAAAGTAATTATCCATTAATTACATTAAGTAATAATTCTTTATTAATTATATTAAGTAATTATACTTAATTAATCTCATTAATTTATTATCTCTTAATTTCTTTCATTAACTAATAAATCATAATTAGTTAAGATCTTGACTGATTAAAAGATAAACCATTTTATCTTTATTAACTACTTTAATTACATTAAGTAATTATCTTTTCAATTGCTTTCTCTATATTTCAAAACACTTGTTAGTTAATTAAACTAATTAACTAATACATATTTATCCAACACCAAAACAATTTATTAACTTTAAAATTTAAACTTTGAAACTCGGTTAAAATCTTGTTTAATTATCTCACTTTGGAAAATCTAGTTTACAATCTTTTGAAAACTTATTTATTTAAAACAAACCTTAAAAACTCGATTCATTTAAAAAATTTAAAATTATCATTACCAACACACGGGGCCCAAACAATATTTTCCCGAGCTCGACCAACAACAAACCCGAGCAACTTCTCAAGCAACTCGCGTACCACCCTTCCTTCGAGCAAATCCACCAACTACTTGAAGTTCGTTCCCGAGCACATCATCGTCCTCCCCAAAGCTAACACTATCCAGACCCAATAAAGTGCACCATGCATGTGCACCAGTGAACGACGACGATCCAACCTTCACCGCAACCACCCTCAGGTCGCCTACAACCTTGCCGATGATCTCCATAACTCAGATCGAAGAAATTGCCAAGAGATCAAATTCGAGCAATTGATATGAACTGGAACCCAAACTGTTGATTAAATAAACAGCTCGCACCTCCACCTGCGTTTAGCAGAGATCACGCCGCTCCACCTAGAAGCATGTCACGACACGACGCATCGAATCCCCTCGGTGCGATCGATTTTAGTCCACCGTCGATGACGCCGCAATTCGATTTTCAACCTCGACCAAATTTGGGTATAAAACCCTACTAAGCTACCGTGCCACCATCCAAATGATCGAAAATTTTCCTGATTATTTTTCCCAACCTTGGCAACCACCAAGACACCTTCAACCCAAAGCACGAGCCTCAATTCATCGTCGATCACCAGAAAATGAGCGAAAACTCTTTTCAGTTCAACTAGAAAATTCACAAAAACTACTAATTTAAAATTCACAAAACTACCATTAAGAGTCATTAATTTCGAAGACGATTCTAAACATGTATCTGAAAAATGAAATCTACACACTTGATTTCTGACCAATTTTGATTTGTCATTGTAAATTGATTTTTTTCCAGATAAATATATTTGATAATTCTACTTGTTTTTATCATAATATTTTCTATCACATCATTATAATCAATTTCCTTTTTAAACATCAAATTTTTATAATGAATTTAGATGAAGAGAAAAAATTATTTTTGAGAAATCTTAGGCCTGTCAAACGGAGGTATGCATATGCATACAGACATGCATATCTTTATCTTTGCACATTGATAAACATGCAACCAAATTCACTCCATCATTCAAGGACATTTCATATCATACTTCAGATATCAAAATATATAGGTTTAGGATCTTATAAAGGGGGAGTTTGCTCACCTGGATTTTAAAAGCAGAGAAGCAGATTTTTGTTTTTTTTCTTTAAATGTGGAAACTGGAAAATGATCTGCTATTGAAGTTGAATCGGTTGCTTGATTTAACTCAGATGATTTTGTATTTTAGCTTTAGGATTTTGAACTTGCACTTCCAGGCTTTGAAAACTGGAAATGATCTGGAACCTTTTGATCTTTGCCTTGCTTTAAAACTGATCTTTATTTTGCTTACTGTTTAAACCAAGTTGAATTGCATGCTTCAGGCTTTTAAATGACCTTTAGCTCAGTTGAAATTAAAGCTGGAAGTTGATTCGGAATCTGCTTTGATCATTGATTCCAGGTTGAATGCTTTTAAATTTGAATTCTGTTGTTTGATAAGATTTTGAGTTGAACCGCTTTACTTTTTTTTCTTTGCTGGTTTGCGTTTTGGTTACCAGGTTTCATTTTAGTTTTGGTTTTGATGTTTGAATGCAACAAAGAAATAAGAAGGAAGGAAATAGAGGTATATATACTTGAATTTTCTTTATTTATTAATTTTCAGAAATAAAAAGAAAATAGATGAAACATGCCACTTGTTATTTTCACATGATACATGTTTTACGCTTGTAATTACAATCTATATTAAAGCAACATATGTAATATGCATGTTTTATATATTTACATTGTCATAATTTGTATTTTTATGTTAAAACCCTTAACTTAATTTTAATCAATTTATCTATTATGTCTTTAAATTACAAAATATATATATATATATACAAACTATGTTTTTATTATTTCTAAATGTATTATGCTTTATTAATTCCAAAAGATACAAATGTATATATTTTTAACTTTACACTTATTATTTTCAAAAGATAGATACATATTAAATCTTTGTAGCCATCCTTGTTTTTAAAATTTTAAATTCAAGTCATTGTATTAAATTTAGATCATAACTTTCATATCAATATATATACCTATAAACAAGTTTTAATAATTTTTAAAATATAATTGAAATTCAGTTATTTATTTTGGGAAAATTTAAATTTAAATTTCAAATTAAAATCTACTTATATAAATAAATAAGCACATATCTTGTTTAATTGGGTAAAATTCAAATTAATTCACAATTTAATCCAAAATTTATATTAATTTCAATTTAAAATTGGCTTAAAAAACCGGAATCGTTACAGATTCCCCTCTTAAGAAAATTTCGTCCTCGAAATTTGCTAGACAGAGAGACAACCAAAGAATAGATGAACATACAAAGATAGAGAAAAGTTTTCCAGATCAAACTGAAAATCTGTTCTGCATTTGGCGTACTAAATCAGAATATCATCAATACATATGAGAATGAACTTATTCTATATCTCATAAGATACTTGGGTCATCTGATCTACGAAATATGCAAGGGCATTGGTTAGTTCGAAGGGATAACTAACCATTCGTAGAACATATATGGACCCCATAGAATAGATAAATGATATAATCCAATTCAGTTTCATATTTTATTAACCAATTTATTTCAATTAAAATTTCAAATTCATTAAAGTTAAAACGAAAAGATCGATAAGAACTGATGGAAAGAATACGAAACAGGAACTTATCTACAACGATTCGCAGAGCCACTACCAAAGTCCTTTTAGCTGCTAGGAAGCATCAAAATAGTTGAAAATGGAAGAGAGTTAATAGAGAAAGTTGTTTCCTTGTTGTTATTGGGTATTGACCATTTGTAGTGGTACTCCCCTATCCCGTATCTCATCCTCTTCTTGTACTCATACTTACTATCTGTGGATGGTAAGATAATTTACTGAGGCATACGGACAGATATCTTAGGGATATACTCATTCTAAGGTATACTTCACCCTATCTCTAATGAGTTACCTAATGTGTTGTACTCCTGAGCTAAAGTTCTTACTCCACCTTCAACTATGATACCAAATGTGATGACCTGAATTTCTATGCTCGAAAATCGACATCCGTACTTCACTCGTATTCGAATGCCGCAGGTTCAAACGTCGAAATTCGAATTGCCAGAGCTTATAACACATTAAGTACAACAACACAGCGGAAAAGAAATGAATAATATCATTGGTACAACAATAGATACAATATCTGATGCAATATGATACAATAGATGCCCAACAATATCAGAGACAAAAATATACAATCAGCGGAACAAATAGCAGCGGAAAGATAGCACCAAAGGACAGAAGAGTCTCCAAAAGAATCCAACTCCATACTGCAACTGTAACTCCAAACCAAAGATAGGTCGAACCACTATCAACATTGTATTAAGCAAACTAGGTAACTCATGGATGCGATCGCCAAAATCCAAAGACTCTAAAGAATTCCAAACAGAAAGCTGAAAGCTACCGAATCTATATCTACTAGCTGATTATCTGAAAATCTAACTCTAGGCTGCCTGTGTGGAAAATTATGGGCATCTAGAGTTTAGAAAGGGAACAATAAACTCCAGATCAGTCATGGGACTGGTACAAGCAAACAAAAACAGTTTTACCTTTAACAAAAGAAAACAAAGAGAAAAAAGAAATCTGCAATGCTTTTTGGAAAATGAAACTACCATAAAGCCTCCCCGCGCACACACAATGCAATCGCACAATTGGAGGAGATTTCTCCTTATGATAGTCAAACATGCTTGATACGCGAAAACCATTTGATATTATTATTAGTGCATAGTGCAGAAAACATTTGCAAGTATAATACTAATCTTAGTCGCATACGTATCATTATAGTATGCCTACCATAGCTACCATGTTAAATGACTGGTTCTACAACTAAAACCGTACAGGGCGCGTATTGGATGATTGGATTTCCAATAATGGTCAGGCTAAGGAACTTCCTCACCGAATGGAATGCCTCTGGAGGGACGCCCCCAAGAACCAAATTTGATCTTTGCCAACACAAGGCCGGGTTACCTCTATATCTAGGTAATACCTACAAGTAAGCCATCCCCGGTCATTATCGACCTTTTTCCCTGGATTCACCAAAAAATTGCAACAACCACATAGTTAAATATCTGGGCTCCGTACCATGATACCACTTTTTATCTAGAAATAAATATGGACATATCCTGGGAGACGACTCCTAAAAACCTAGCCACAACTTTCCTGTTTCGACCATTTCCGGGTTATGAGGTTCGATGAAGTCTCGTCCACAAAGCTATGCTTTTCACAAAAGCCATGCTTCGATCAACACATGATCAGCAGCACTTCGTATGCCACATTACCAAATTGGGAATGTATCACTAGTAACCATCAACTACATAACCTCTAAGCTCGTACGTCTCAGAGAAGGGTGTTGAGCTAAGAGAATAAATTCTCCGCCGCCAAACAGAAATGTATTTGATAGAAACGAGCTTTATATCTCAAAGTGTAACGTCAAACATACATCCATACAAGTCTGTTTCGGGTTCGAACAGAACAGAAGGCATTTTAAAGAAGCCCTTGCAAATCCGGATAATCCCTAATCACGTCAGGACTCCCCATCACAAAAGGGTAATATAAATCACTATACCGGGGATCAACCGGTGCAAAGACATTCGACAGGTAATCCTTTCGTTTTCGAAAATATCCGGTCTTCACCATCGGTCTTCAAATGCAATCCATAACGTTGTATCATTATTCGAAATGGGTTATATGACACAAATCCTCTCCCGGCTAAACCGAATAATGAGCGCTTAATTTAAAAAGCATATGGATATAATGGGATCTTAGTTAAGTCACAACTTAAAGCCCAAAACATTTCTTTCAAATGGTTTCAACAAATTCCCACTTTTAATCTTTTTAAAACAAAAGACTCACCTTTTAAAATCCACTTCAATTTGAAACAAAGTTTCACCAATCTTTCATAAAGATTCATTCATAGTGTAACAACCCGTGTATTTGGACCTTTCAAATTGATAATAATCCACACATGTCAACTTAAATAATACAAAACACGAATCATTATGGGATTATAAATACATAAATGTAAATGAGAATCAATACAACATCACAGACACAGAACAGTCACAGAATAATGCAGCGGAAAATACATCGTCATAATAGCAGTTCATGAAGCTACTACATGAAGTACAACAATGTCACAACATAAGGTGACCGTAAGGAAATACATAAATGCCCAATAGGCTAGTACATCAATACTGGAATAGAAATAGACTGATAAACATAAATGCTAGGTTTTCGGCATCTTCAACCAACGTTGATCAGCAACTGGATAGCTTCATACTGACCCGAGCATATACAAAAGAGAAACACTCGAGTCAGGACTCAAAATCTTATACAGGATAATCAAGTGCAGAGAATAAAGTCCATAACTCAAAGATGAATAAAATAACAGCTCCAAGGGTCCGATAAACTATCTATATATACAATAGAATACGATAGGTAGATAATGTCTGATCAGTAAAGTATGATATTAAAATAGCGTTAAGGCGTTACCATAATTTCCCTTAACACATTTTATAATGCCATAGTCTATACAGCATCATAAACCCCACCGTAAACTAGTGGTTACCAAAGGCTACCCCATAGGTATAACACAAAACAAAACGTAGTGGTCGCGAATAGGATGATCAGTATGACAAGGTACATGAGGCGATACCAACTAGGATACTAGTAGTTGCGTGATCCGGACTGATGTTGAGTATAGCCAGCAGCTACCTCAACACCGCAATACAACACTCCCAAATTAAGGGGTGCACCCAAATCGAATCAAAAAAGTAATAGATATGGTATCGCAGAAGTGTGTCCGCTAGAGGTGGCGAACCTCAATGGCCCGACGCGGCTTCTGTTTTAGTCATGTCAGGGGTCATCCAATATCGTTCTCTTTCTTCAGTCAACGCGTTCACCAAACCATCCACTTCATCCTGGATCAACACTCCGCGTATAATAGTTATTAAAGTGGTTTTCGGTATCGACAGAGTGTATTTCCATATCCGATCCCGGTCTCTTTAATAACTACGTATTTATTACCTGATGGTTGGTTAAATTAACGTTTAAACAAATCAAAGTCCAAAAGTCAAGGTGCAAATTTGACTTCCAAAATTTGACATTTCACGATTCAATTTATTTCAGATATTTAGAACATATTTTCCAAATGCAATTTTTAGTTCAAACATTTGAGTTAACAAGATTAAGCATTCAAGTTCAATTTAATAAGATCTAAATTTCGCTTATTAAATTTAGTTCATAATCAATGAATTCAAGTTAATGGTCAATTTAGTTAGAATCATTAAATCAAATTTTATTCATTTCAATTCAATTTACATTCATTGTTACCATAAATTCGCTTAAATCAATTTCATTAACTAAATTCCTTTTTATCAAAACTTCATTTGATTTATCTATCAATTTAATTAATTTTTTTTTTAAAGAAACCCGTTTCCATTTATTTGGTTCAATGATCTACACATCACAAATAAGTTATTTTCGAGTTACAAATCAACTCAATCCATATTCCGTTTACATTGTCCGGATTTGATTAATTCATTAAATTTAAAATCATTTAAATTTAAATTATCACTAAACTAATCCATAAAACTTTAGTTAGTTTTTTATTCCACTTAAGTCAAATTTTTCTTAATCTCAAATCAAAATTTCTAACAAGTTTCAAATCTATTTAATTAAAACTGAGTTTAAATCTAAATCTAACAAATCTAATAAATTTTTAAATTATTAAATTCTAGAACGTACTTGTTACTAAATCTCATTTCAATTAAATTTGCCAATTCATTTTATTCAATTAAATATTTATTAATCCGTTAAATTAAATCCATTAATTTATTTCAATTTAATCCATTAATTTATTTCAATTTAATCCATTAATTTATTTCAATTAAATCCATTAAGTTCGTTACTCAATTTCCAAACAAATTGTTAAGTTCATTCCTTAATTTAAAATATATTTCAATTTCAAAATGATTTTTGTTGACCAATCGGGTCTCTTATTTTTTATTTATCTATCATAGACCAGGTTGTTTAATTGGGTATTTATCATTTCAACCCAATAACATTCAATAAATAAAAGAAAATCTAATCCGTTCAAATTGACATTCATTTTATTCAATTAAATAGGTTTATTAATCCGTTCAATTAAATCCATTAATTTATTTCAATTTAATCCATTAATTTATTTCAATTTAATCCATTAATTTATTTCAATTAAATCCATTAAGTTCGTTACTTAATTTCCAAACAAATTGTTAAGTTCATTCCTTAATTTAAAATATATTACAATTTCAAAATGATTTTTGTTGACCAATCGGGTGTCTTATTTTTAATTTATCTATCCTAGGCCAGGTTGTTTAATTGGGTATTTATCATTTCAACCCAATAACATTCAATAAATAAAAGAAAATCTAAGCATAGCAAAGGGAACTTGTAATGTGATAACTGGGATGGTGTCTAAGTAAATAAACAAGCAATAGCAACCACACATAACAATTCAACAATTTATTTAAATAATCCCGAAATAATCGTATTAATTTACATTTGTTATTTATGCAAATTAATATAATTATTCCTAGAATCCACTCTATCATTTCATGCAGATTAAAGATTATTACATTATGGTTTTCATTTGGTGTCCATCATCAAATTTCTACATTAATCATACATTCAAGGGTTCAAAGTGAGGTTAACGCTAATTCCACGTGTCGATTTATTTAACATTTAAAGTGGGTCAAGTTCAATATATATAATCCATTTTACATTGTTAACTATCCTATATCAAATTCAATTTCATATTAATTATTGCTTATATTAACAACCAAATTCGACATCACATAGCAAATTTAGTGTCACAACTATTTACCATAACCAGCATCAAATCACAATCTATCACGTTAAATCTTTTTAAACAATACATGGCGTTAATTTAGAAATTTTAAATTCTATCAATACTCAATTTTTACTTGTATAGGAATTAACAGTTTTATTTCAACAATTTTAACAATCAACAATTTAATATCCAAATTAATATTAACAACAATTATCACTTGATTATCATCGCATAATAGATTTGAGTCGTGAATGAAATATTCACCTTGCGTGGTTAAAGAAGATGACGGCGAAGCACGAAAATGAATAGAGTAGATAGACGACACAAGCACGAATACGAACTGTAAATCAAACAAAAGATTATTCAACAATAGTTTAATACAATGTATATATATCGATTTGTGTATATATATATATGTATGTATATATATATATATATAAACCATACCAAACAACTAGATGCAAATAAGGTAGATGGAAGCCTAGGCCTGAGATCCCGGATCAGCTACAACTGTCAAGCAAGCGAAACAACATATGAGATACTGTAACCCATATTTTTTATATACTAAAATATATGTAAAATCGTACTTTACAAAATATATATATAACATGAATGTGCCTTTAAAATACAAACAGTTTTTTTTTCCAACTAAGTCTGCAACGTATAAACCCAACAAATTTTGAACTGGGCTTGTAAACTAATATATTCAGTAGCTTTATATTCAAAACTGTTTGTAAAATATATACATAGAAACCTGTTTACATAACAAACTCTTATAACTATAAAATGAAGCATCCTGTACAAAACTTTCTCCCCTTTTCTTCTAAAACCCAAAACTATATATATATATATACATATATATATATATATATTTATATATGACGGCAGTGTGGTGGGAAGTTGGCTGCGGCCAAGGCGAGGCGTTCGGATTTGGTGGCGGCATCAGGCGGTTGCTGGTAGGATGGGGTCGAGGGCAGTGGGACGCGGAGGCTGGTGGATGGCGGATGTGGGTGGAGCAGGCGGGCGTGGGTGGAGTAGTAGAGGGCGGTCGCTGGCGATGCGGGTGGTCTGGGGTTCGGCTGGGCCTGGGTTGGAGGCGGACGTGGGCAGTGGGGCGAGGCAAAGAGGGTGGAGAGGATGGCAGTGGGGTCGGCAATGGGTGAGGCGGACGAGGCGGACGTGGGTGGACGTGGCCAGTGGGTGGATGGCGATGGTGACGTGCGAAGTAGGTCGCGGGTAGTGGGGCAGTGGAGGGGGAGAGGGTGGACGTGCATGGAGCGACGTGGGTAGTGGGGCAGTGGAGGCGGTCGATGTAGTAAGCAGGGGGAGCGGACGTGGGCGATGCGGAGCAGGGGTCGGCGAGCAGTGCATGGGTTTCGTGAGTTTCATACTGTAAGGGGAGACAAAAAAAAGAATGATGAAGGAGGGAGAAGAACACGTACCAGAGAAGTGAGCAATTAATGAAGTGAGCAATAAATGAAGTGAGCAGTTAATGAAGGCAGAGGGAAGCAGATATATACAGAGAAGTTTAGAGTCCCAAGGTCAAGGCAATGATGTCTTCGGTAAACGTGATGGCTATTGGGTTTCTTAGAGAGCTGAATGGTCAAAGGACTCCTAGCATTCTGAACAGTGTAGAAAATTGGGTACCGGTTTGCGCTGCGTAACGGACCAGTTTGTACTCCGTTAAACAATTATAATTCGCAACGCCGAACTCCGATTGACACAAATAAATGTACCGTTTTGATCAGTGTGACGAGGCAGACACAACGGTATGAAGATATTGATGGTTTGACATTGTTTGCGAAGTGGTTAATCTTATTGAACCATTTGCTCGAGCGAACAATTTAACTATCAATTAAAAGCAAAATTTGACGAAACGAAATGCGCCGTCATGATCAGAATATTTTTCTTATGCAACATTGTGAAAAATATTTGAGTTCGGACGATAGAAAATTTACACATAAAATTTAAACTAATATGTAAATGTGACGAACGAAATTTACTTCAATATTTCTCAACGAAATTTGGCGTACGCCTATGTCTATCTAGACGCATTCCAAATGTGAAGTTTGAATAGCAACGGAATTCGTTGTGAAATTTCGAATTTCTACACTAATATACGATTTTAAAATTTTTAAACTGGGTCTGAATTTCAGGGTCGTTACATTCTTCCCCACTCAAAATTTTTCGTCCTCGAAAAGGAACGATGCAATGAGTAAAAGAATAGATAGAAGAGACACGATGGATATATAATAGATTATGGAACAGAATATAGAATATAGAATGGAGTTTACCTTCAACAAACAATTCTGGATTAGAATCCCGAATACTCTCCTCAGTTTCCCAAGTACAATCACGATCATCGTGACTCCATTGGACTTTGACTAGGCTGACGGATTTTCTTCTAAGCTGCTTCGTATCCCTATCCACAATACGAAGTGGTCTCCTCTCTATAGTCAAATCCGGCTCAATATCAACCTCATCTAACTGAGCAAAAGGAATGGTCATGGATGGATCATGCACAACCTTCCGAAGATGTGAAACATGGAATACGTTGTGCACGCCCTCAAATATCTCCGGCAGTGCAACTCTGTAGGCTAGTGTACCGATTCTCTCAGTGATAGTGAATGGTCCAACAAATCTAGGAGAGAGCTTCCCTCTTCGACCAAATTGAATAACATTCTTCAAAGGTGATATCTGAAGAAATACCTCGTCCCCGACCTGGAATTTTAAATCTCTTCTACGCCTATCTGCATAGCTCTTCTGCCTATTCTGTGCGGTTTTCATCTTCCTTCTAATCTCATTAACCTTCTCGGATGCTTCCATAATCATATCTGGGCCAAGAATTAATCGATCACCAAGCTCAATCCAACAAACTGGCGATTTGCATGGCCGTCCATATAAAGCTTCGAAGGGTGCCATATCGATACTTGCCTGATTATAAAGATAGTTAAATTTAAATTCAATTTTACTTATTTAAATTGAAAATTTCTGATTTACCTGATGACTGTTATTATAAGTGAATTCAACCAAATGGAGATGGTCTTCCTAAGATCCACCGAAATCAATAATGCAGGCTCGGAGCAGATCTTCCAAAATCTGATTTACCCTCTCAGTTTGGCCATCTGTCCGAGGATGATAAGCTGTACTCAGATTCAGTTTAGTGCCCAATACGTCCTGAAATGCCTTCTAGAATTTACTAGTGAACAAAGGATCTCTATTGCATACAATGCTAGATGGAACTCCATGAAGTCTAACAATCTCTCTCATGTAAATCTCGGCCAAACTCGAAGCAGTATGAGTGGTCTTAACAGGAATAAAATGAGCAGATTTGGTCAACCTATCAACAATCACCCATATACTCTCGTTACCTTTTCTGGTCCTCGGTAATCCATCAACGAAGTCCATAGAAATATGATCCCATTTCCGACACAGAATATGTAGGGGTTGAAGTAATCCTGCCGTCTTTCGCTGATCGGCCTTGACTTCCTGGAAAGTGGTGCACCTACTGACATATATAGAGATATCTCCCTTCATCCCACTCCACTAATATAAACGCTTCATATTTCGATACATCTTGGTGACTCCAGGATGAAATGAAAGTGATGGCTGATGGTTCTCTCTAAGCACTTCTTGTCTCAATCCATCGACATTAGGAACACAAATACGGTTGTCAATCCTCAGAACTCCATTACTATCTATCTGTGCTCCCATTTTACTGTCAGCATTTCCAACTCTATCAAGAAGTAACTCCTTCATGCGATAGAGCAAGGTGTCCTCATATTGCTTAGCTTTGATGTGATCCATAAGAGATGGGGAGAGAACAAGCTGAAATAGCATGCCTTCTACAAGATTACAACATGACAATGCTTTGCTACGGCTCAAAGCATCAACTACAACATTTGCTTTCCCAGGAGTACAATTTATGTCGAGATCATATGCAGCTAAGAATTCGAGCCATCGGGCTTGTCTCTGGTTCAAATCCTTTTGAGAGAAAATATACCTCAAGGACTTATGATCAGTGAATAATTCAAATTTTTTTCCCAAAAGATGATGCCTCCATAGTTTCAAAGCAAATACAACTGCAAGAAGCTCTAAATCATGAGTTGCATAGTTTACTTCATGGGTCTTCAACTGACGACCAACATAAGCAACAACCTTACCGTTTTGCATCAAAACAGCGCCTAAACCTTCTCGACAAGCATCGGTATAGACAGTTAATCCTTCACTCCCGTCAATTACCGCAAGAACTTGGGCTGAAGTTAACTTACGTTTCAACTCATTAAAAGCTGATTCACACTTCTCACTCCAAATAAACTTGACATCCTTCCGAGTTAAGGCAGTAAGTGGGGCAGAAATCCGAGCAAGGTGCTCAATAAATCTACGGTAATAACCGGCTAAGCCTAGGAAGCTACGAATCTCTGTAGGAGTTTTGGGAGTCTCCCAATCCTGTAGATAAGTTTTCAAATTAGAAAGGAATAAGATGGATCGAATTGAAATAACGAATAGGATAGAACTTACATTGATTACGGCGATCTTAGCTGGATCGACTGAAATCCCATTTTCAGAAACAATATGGCCAAGGAATCATACTTCGTCTCGCCAGAAGTGGCATTTCTAGAACTTGGCTTTAAGCTGATGATTTCGGAGAGTTTCCAGAACATAAGTAAGATGTGTCTCATGCTCTTTCTCATCTTTGGAGAAGACGAGAATATCATCAATAAAGATAAGAACAAACTTGTTAAGGACATCATGAAAAACTCGATTCATCAAGTCAACAAAATAAGCAGGGGCATTGGTCAACCCGAATGGCATAACCAACCATTCATAGAATCCGTTCTCGGTACGAAAAGCTGCCTTATGGATACTATCTTCTTCTACTCTGAGTTGGTGGAACCCAGTAGCTAGATCAAGTTGTGAGAAGACTTTAGCTCCATGGAGCTGATCGAATAAATCATTTATGCGAGGCATCGGATAGCGATTTTTGAGAATGCGTTTGTTTAGTTCTCTGAAATCAACACACATGCGAAGAGATCCATCCGATTTGGTGACAAATACAACTGCGGCGCCCCATTCAGAACAACTTCTCCTAATCAAACCCTTAGCAAGCAGATCATCAATTTGAGTTTTTAGTTCAACCTTTTCCTTAGGAGCCATCCTTCTATGAGGGAGAACTACGGGAGTAACTCCAAGAATAAGGTCAATGCGAAAATCGATCTCCCGTTTAGGCGGTAGTCAGTTGACCTCTCCAAATACATCGGGAAATTTCTGAATAATAGGAGTGGTATTAAGATCATCCGAGTGAGCATCAAGAGAGAATATGAAGCTTCCGGCATATTTCTGAGGTGATTTGCATTCAATGACAAGCGGTAGACCCTTGTCATTGACAAGAGAAACAGAACGAGCTCTGCAAGAAATAACAACATCGAATTTTCTTAACCAATCAGCACCAAATAAGATGTCAAATGCTACGAAGCCAAGCACATAAAAATCCCAAGTGAATCGATATCTTCCATACAAAAGCACAACCTCTTTACAAATTCTACTGAGGTTGCCAAGTCCTCCAATAGGGTTGGAGATACATAAGGAAGTAGTACCAAGAGTAGGTTCTAATTTGATCTTATTACAAAGATCAATAGATATGAAGCTATAAGAAGCACCAGTATCGAATAATACCCTAACAGGTAAATCATGTAATGAAAAAGTACTTCGTAAGGTACCTTGGCCATCCTGAGCAGGTGGTGGAAGTGGTGTAGGAGTGGTGATAGCAAATATTCCAGATGGTGTGCCTCTCTTCTTCAATGGGCAGTCTTTCTTGAAGTGACCAGGCTGGAGGCAGGCATGGCATAAAGCACTTCGCATCTGAGAAGGTGGTGGAATAGCAGCTCCGTAGATGGACAGCTATTGGCATAATGACCCTTCTTATCGCATTTGAAACAAGTGATATTAGCAAGGTCGATGGGGCTTTTCTGGGCATATCCTAATCCTGTAGTCTTTTGCCAAGCTTTCTTTTGTTGATCAAAGTTCATCTTCCTCTTTCCGAGCTGGCTAGAAGAGGACTGAGTAGGAGTGGCCTTGGCATTGGGTCCCCTTGGCTTTGCCTCATATCTAAGAGCATAATCAACAAGCTTTGTGAGGGTGCAGTAAGTGTGGCCAGTAAGCAAGTCATAATACTCTGGTCTAGCTCCCAAAATGAACTTCTCGTTCTTTTGAAGTGGTGTATCAATCAAGCCAGGTCCGAACTTGGAGAGTTCGTTGAATTTCCTCTCATACTCAGAAAAAGTCATACTGCCTTGCTTAAGGTCCATAAAAGCTCTATAAAGTTGGGTTCTCCCAGCAGCTGGCATCCATTGTGCCGAGAAAGTATCCCCATTCAAAAGATAGACTAGATGAATAACATTCCAAAGATTGAAAGAAGAATTTAGACTACGAAATCCAGACAAATTTATACCTAAACTGGGCCCAAGTGATGGTGTTCTCCTCGATACGAGAAGTAACAGATTCCCACCAATCTTGTGCGGCATCCTGAAGTTGCCAAGCCGCAAGCTGACGCTTTTGAGCATAAGTGATTTCCAATCCAGAAAATATCTTCTCTAAGCCTTTGAGCCATTACCGAGCTTCGATAATGCTCTCGGATCCGGAAAACTTAATACCCCCTAGCTGTGTATACTCCTTACTAAGAGTGGTGAATTTGACTGGAGCTGGGGCGGCAAGTGCAGCTCGGGCAGGACCGTTGCCTCTTCCTCCCCTATTGTTTCTTCCGGTACTCATCCTGAAATATCGAAAGAAATTTAGAACCAAGGATAGAAAAATCATAAAGCTTTAAGAAAAATCCAATTAACGAGTCAAAAGAAGTTTGAATTAAAAGGATCTGGATATTAAATCGATTCTCCTCATTCTAGGGTATTGATACCCTATCTCTAATGAGATTATATAATCCCAAACTAAGGTTTTTAGGGAAACCAAAGCTCTAATACCAACTGTAACAACCCATGTATTTAGACCATTTAAATTGACAATAATCCACACATGTCAACTTAAATAATACAAATCACGAATCATTATGGGATTATAAATACATAAATGTAAATGAGAATCAATACAACATCACAGACACAGAACAGTCACAGAATAATGCAGCGGAAAATACATCGTCATAATAGCAGTTCATGAAGCTACTACATGAAGTACAACAATGTCACAACATAAGGTGACCGAAAGGAAATACATAAATGCCCAACAGGCTAGTACATCAATACTAGTATAGAAATAGACAGATAAAGATAAATGCTAAGTTTTCAGCACTTCAACCAACCTTGATCAGCAACTGGATAGCTTCAGACTGACCCGAGTATATACAAAAGAGAAACACTCGAGTCAGGACTCAAAATCTTATACAGGATAATCAAGTGCAGGGAATAAAGTCCATAACTCAAAGATGAATAAAATAACAGCTCTAAGGGTCCGATAAACTATCAATATATACAATAGAATACGATAGGTAGATAATGTCTAATCAGTAAAGTACGATATTAAAATAGCGTTAAGGCGCTACCATAATTCCCCTTAACACATTTTATAATGCCATAGCCTATACAGCACCGTAAACCCCACCACAAACTAGTGGTTATCAGAGGGTACCCCATAGGTATAACACAAAACAAAATGTAGTGGTCGCGAATAGGATAATCAGTATGACAAGGTACATGAGGCGATACCAACTAGGATACTAGTAGTTGCGTGATCCGGACTGATGTTGAGCATAACCAGCAGCTATCTCAACACCGCGAAACAACACTCCCAAATCAAGGGGTGCACCCAAATCGAATCACAAAAGTAATAGATATGGTATCGAAGAAGTGTGTCCGCTAGAGGTGGCGAACCTCAATGGCCCGGCGCGGCTCCTGTTTTAGTCATGTAGGGGGTCATCCAATATCGTTCTCTTTCTTCAGTCAACGCGTTCACCAAACCATCCACTTCATCCTGGATCAACACTCCGCGTATAATAGTTATTAAAGTGGTTTTCGGTATCGACAGAGAGTATGTCCATATCCGATCTCGGTCTCTTTAATAACTATGTATTTATTACCCGATGGTCGGTTAAATTAACGTTTAAACAAATCAAAGTCCAAAGTCAAGGTGCAAATTTGACTTCCAAAATTTACATTTCACGATTCAATTTATTTCAGATATTTAAAACATATTTTACAAATGCAATTTTTAGTTCAAACATTTGAGTTAACAAAATTAAGCATTCAAGTTCAATTTAATAAGATCTAAATTTCGCTTATTAAATTTAGTTCATAATCAATGAATTCAAGTTAATGGTCAATTTAGTTCGAATCATTAAATCAAACTTTATTCATTTCAATTCATATTTACATTCACTATTATCATAAATTCGCTTAAATCAATTTCATTAAATAAATTCCTTTTTATCAAAACTTCATTTGATTTATTTACCAATTTAATTAAATTTTTTTTTAAAGAAACCCTTTTCCATTTATTTGGTTCAATGATCTACACATCACAAATAAGTTATTTCCGAGTTACAAATCAACTCAATCCATATTCCGTTTACAATGTCCGGATTTGATTAATTCATTAAATTTAAAATCATTTAAATTTAAATTATCACTAAACTAATCCATAAAACTTTAGTTAGTTTTGTATTCCACTTAAGTCAAATTTTCCTTAATCTCAAATTAATTTATAACAAGTTTTAAATCTATTTAATTAAAACCGAGTTTAAATCTAAATCTAACAAATCTAATAAATTTTTAGATTGTTAAATTCTAGAACTTACTTGTTTCTAAATCTCATTTCAATTAAATTTTCCAATTCATTTTATTCAATTAAATAAGTTTATTAATTCATTCAATTAAATCCATTAATTTATTTCAATTTAATCCATTAATTTATTTCAATTTAATCCATTAATTTATTTCAATTAAATCCATTAAGTTCGTTACTTAATTTCCAAACAAATTGTTAAGTTCATTCCTCAATTTAAAATATATTTCAATTTCAAAATGATTTTTATTGACCAATTGGGTGTCTTATTTTTAATTTATCTATCCTAGGCCAGGTTGTTTAATTGGGTATTTATCATTTCAACCCAATAACATTCAATAAATAAAAGAAAATCTAAGCATAGCAAAGGGAACTTGTAGTGTGATAACTGGGATGGTGTCTAAGTAAATAAACAAGCAATAGCAACCACACATAACAATTCAACAATTTGTTTAAATAATCCCGAAATAATCGTATTAATTTACATTTGTTATTTATGCAAATTAATATAATTATTCCTAGAATCCACACTATCATTTCATGTAGATTAAAGATTATTACATTATGGTTTTCACTTGGTGTCCATCATCAAATTTGTACATTAATCATACATTCAAGGGTTCAAAGTGAGGTTAACGCTAATTCCACGTGTCGATTTATTTAACATTTAATGGGGGTCAAGTTCAACATATATAATCCATTTTACATTGTTAACTATCCTATATCAAATTCAATTTCATATTAATTATTGCTTATATTAACAACCAAATTCGACATCACATAGCAAATTTAGTGTCACAACTATTTACCATAACCAGCATCAAATCACAATCTATCACGTTAAATCTTTTTAAACAATACATGGCATTAATTTAGAAATTTTAAATTCTATCAATACTCAATTTTTACTTGTATAGGAATTAACAGTTTTATTTCAACAATTTTAACAATCAACAATTTAATATCCAAATTAATATTAACAACAATTATCACTTGATTATCATCGCATAATAGATTTGAGTCATGAATGAAATATTCACCTTGCATGGTTAAAGAAGATGACGGCGAAGCACGAAAATGAATAAACTAGATAGACGACACAAGCACGAATATGAACTGTAAATCAAACAAAAGATTATTTAACAATAGTTTAATAAAATGTATATATATCGATTTTTGTGTGTGTGTGTGTGTGTGCGTGTGTGTGTGTATATATATATATATACATAAACCATACCAAACAACTAGATGCAAATAAGGTAGATGGAAGCCTAGGCCTGAGATCCCGGATCAGCTACAACTGTCAAGCAAGCGAAACAACATATGAGATACTGTAGCCCATGTTTTTTTATATACTAAAATATATGTAAAATCGTACTTTACAAAATATATATATAACATGAATCTGCCTTTAAAATACAAGCAGCTTTTATATATTTTTCTCAACTAAGTCTGCAGCGTATAAACCCAACAAATTTTGAACTGGACTTGTAAACTAATATATTCAGTAGCTTTATATTCAAAACTGTTTGTAAAATATATACATAGAAACCTGTTTGCAAAACAAACTCTTATAACTATAAAATGAAGCATCATATACAAAGCTTTCTCCCTTTTTCTTCTATAACCCAAAACTATATACATACATACATACATACATAGATATATATATATATATATATATATATAAATATTTATATATGACGGCAGTGTGGTGGGAAGTTGGCTACGGCCAAGGCGAGGCGTTCGGGTTTGGTGGCGGCATCGGGCGGTTGCTGGTAGGATGGGGTCGAGGGCAATGGGACGCAGAGGCTGGTGGATGGCGGATGTGGTGGAGCAGGCGGGCGTGGGTGGAGCAGTGGAGGGTGGTCGCTAGCGATGCGGGTGGTCTGGGGTTCGGCTGGGCCTGGGTTGGAGGCGGACGTGGGCAGTGGGGCGAGGCGAAGAGGGTGGAGCGGATGGCAGTGGGTTCGGCAATGGGTGAGGCGAACGTGGGTGGACGTGGCCAGTGGGGGGATGGCGATGGTGACGGGAGAAGTAGGTCGCGGGTAGTGGGGCTGTAGAGGGGGAGAGGGTGGACGTGCATGGAGCGGCATGGGTAGTGGGGCAGTGGAGGCGGTTGGTGTAGCGGGCGGGGGGAGTGGACGTGGGCGATGCGGAGCAGGGGTTGATGAGCAGTGCATGGGTTTCGTGAGTTTCATACTGTAAGGGGAGACACAAAAAAAAAACAAAAAAATAAAAAGAATGATGAAGGAGGGAGAAGAACACGTACCAGAGAAGTGAGCAATTAATGAAGTGAGCGGTAAATGAAGTGAGCAGTTAATGAAGGCAGAGGGCAGCAGATATATACAGAGAAGTTTAAAGTCCCAAGGTCAAGGCAATGATGTCTTCGGTAAACGTGATGGCTATTAGGTTTCTTAGAGGGCTGAATGGTCAAAGGACTCCTAGCATTCTGAACAGTGTAGAAAGTTGGGTACCGGTTTGTGCTGCGTAACGGACCAGTTTGTACTCCGTTAAACAATTATAATTCACAACGCCGAACTTCGATTGACACAAATAAATATATCGTTTTGATCAGCGCGATGGGGCAGACACAACGGTATGAAGATATTGATGGTTTGACATTGTTTGCGAAGTGGTTAATCTTATTGAACCATTTTCTCAAGCGAACAATTTAACTATCAATTAAAAGCGAAATTTGACGAAACGAAATGCGCCGTCATGATCAGAATATTTTTCTTATGCAACATTATGAAAAATATTTGAGTTCGGACGATAGAAAATTTACACATAAAATTTAAACTAATATGTAAATGTGAGGAACGAAATTTACTTCAATATTTTTCAACGAAATTTGGCGTATGCCTATGTCTATCTAGACGCATTGCAAATGTGAAGTTTGAATAGAAACGGAATTCGTTTGTGAAAATTCAAATTTCTACGCTAATATACGATTTTAAAATTTTTAAACTGGGTCTGAATTTCAAGGTCGTTACATATAGCTTTCATAGCTATTTCAATTCCAAATCTTTTATACAAAGATACATCTTTAAGATCCTCTTCAATTTGAAAACAAAGTTCACCAATCTTTCACAAAGGTTCATTCATAGCTTTCAAAACAGTTCCATTTCAAACTTGAAAACTGTCAATACAAACTGGAAGTTCTTTCGTTATATGAAAGCCATTATCATTTGAAAAATCTGATCAAATATGCACAAGTTATATCCTTTAAACTATAAACTTGGGTTAATTTAAATTCCCAAAACAATACTTTTGAAATACTTTAAAGATGGTTTAGAAATCCATATACATATTATATAACTTGTATCACCACTTTTCAAACCATAGTTTCCAAAATAATTTTCAAATTATATATATATATAACTCAATTTCAAAATCTTGAATTCAAATTCAAATCAAACTATAAAACCTTAACAAATTATTCAAAACAATTTTCCTTTTTTTCAAAAGCTTTTCATATTTAATCCAACTCCATTTCCAAACCATTTTGGGTTCAAAGTTCAACTTTAAAACCATTTCATTATTTTGGATAAATTAATATTAAATTCAAATATTTGTGACTTAACCGAATCCTCGTGAAATCCATATTTGTGTGTGTACAGTGTAGTCCAGTTTTTTACACAATAGTGCAACATCATCAATCATCACAATCCAAGCACAACAATATCGATAAGCGGTATAATCCTATAACGTTTATCTTCATTCACAGATTCACAGATAAATAATATGAATTCATCATAGATAAATAAATTACATTAGTTAGAGATAAATAAATTACATTCATCACAGCTTAAATCAAAATACTTCAAATCACAAAGCATCACATATCAGGGATATCAAACAATTCAAAGCATTCCATACAATCCAAACATCCATAAGTAAGATCAATTAGTCATCTGATTAACTTAAACCAGATTAATCACTAATCCTTGTTAATTAACATTAATTAGTTACAATTATTTTAAATTAATTAACCTTTAATTATTAATTAATAATTAAATCAATCTTTAATCATTAAATAATTAACCTTTAATCATTTAATTAATCTTTAATTAATTATCCTTAATTAATTATATTAATTAATTGCCCCTCAATTAATTACCATTTAATTAATTACCCTTAATTAATTGCAATAAGTGACTATCCCTAATCACTTTCATTAATTAATCTTTAATTAATAAATCATCCTCAAATTAATTAATTAATCACACAAATTAATTATCCTTTAACTAATTATTCTTCAAACACTTGATTAATCAACCTTTAATAATTAATTAATTACTTTTAATTAAGTAATCTATCTTTAAGTAATTAATTACCTTTAATTACTTATATTAATTAATCTTAATTAATTATCCTTAAATTTAATTACACAAAGTAATTATCCCTTAGTTACATTAAGTAATAATCCATTATTACTTATATTAAGTAATTAAACTTAATTAATCTTATTAAGTTATTATCTCTTAATTTCTTTCATTAATTGAAAAACAATTAATTAATTAAGATCTTAATTGATTAAAAGATAAACCATTTTATCTTTATTAATTACTTTAATTACATTGAGTAATTATCTTTTCAATTGCTTTCTCTATATTTCAAAACACCTGTTAATTAATTAAATTAATTAACTAATACATATTTATCCAACACCAAAACAATTTATTGACTTTAAAATTTAAACTTTGAAACTCGGTTAAAATCTTGTTTTAATATCTCACTTTGGAAAATCTAGTTTACAATCTTTTGAAAACTTATTTATTTGAAACAAACCTTAAAAACTCGATTCATTTTAAAATTTTAAAATTATCATTACCAACACCTGGGGCCCAAACAATATTTTCCCAAGCTCGACCAACAAAATACCCAAGCAACTTCTCGAGCAACTCGCGTACCACTCTTCCTTCGGGCAAATCCACCAACTACTTCGAGTTCGTTCCCGAGCACATCATCGTCTTCCCCAAAGCTAAAACTACCCAGACCCAACAAAGTGCACCGTGTAGGTGCACCAATGAACGACGACAATCCAACCTTCACCACGACCACCCTCAGGTCACCTATAACCTCATCGATGATCCTCAGAACTCAGATCAAAGAAATTGCCAAGAAATCAAATTCGAGCAATCAATATGAACTGGAACCCAAACTTTTGACCAACTAAACAGCTCGCACCTCCATCCACGTTCACCAGAGATCACGCTGCTCCACCCAGAACCACGTCACGACACGCGGCATCAGGTCCCCTCGGTGCAATTGATTTTAGTCCACCGTCGATGACGCCACAATTCGATTTTCGACCTCGACCAAATTTGGGTATAAAATCCTACTAAGCTACCGTGCGACCATCCAAATGATCGTAAAATTTCCTGATCATTTTTCCCAACCTTGGCAACCACCAAGACACCTTTAGCCCAAAGAACGAGCCTTAATTCGTTGCCGATTACCAGAAAATGAGCGAAAACTCTTTTCAGCTCAACTCAAAAATTCACAAAAACTACTAATTTAAAAATCGCAAAACTACCATTAAAAATCGTTAATTTCAAAGATGATTCCATACATGTATCTGAAACTTGAAATCTACACACTTGATTTCTGACCAATTTTGATTTGTCAATGTAAATTGATTTTTTTCCAAATAAATATACTTGATAATTCTACTTGTTTTTTTTTTTAATTTTTGTATCACATCATTGCAATCAATTTCCATTTTAAACATCAAATATCTATAATGAATTTAGATGAAGAGATAAAATTATTTTTAAGAAATCTTAGGCCTGTCAAACAGAGGTATGCATATGCATACAGACATGCATATCTTTATCTTTGCACATTTACAAACATGCAAATCAAATTCACTCCATCATTCAAGGACATTTCATATCATACTTCAGAGATCAAAATATATAGGTTTAGGATCTTATAAAGGGGGAGTTTTCTCACCTAGATTTTGAAAGCAGAGAAACAGATCTTTGTTTTTTTCATTAAATCTCGAAACTGGAAAATGATCTGCTGTTGAAATTGAATCAGTTGCTTGATTTAACTCAGATGATTTTGTATTTTAGCTTTAGGATTTTGAACTTGGACTTCAAGGCTTCGAAAACTAGAAATGATCTGGAACCTTTAGATATTTGCCTTGCTTTAAAACTGATCTTTGTTTTGCTTGCTGTTTAAACCAAGTTGAATTGCATGCTTCAGGCTTTTAAATGAACTTTAGCTCAATTGAAATTAAAGCTGGAAGTTGATTTGGAATTTGTTTTGATCATTAATTCTAGGTTGAAAGCTTTTAAATTTGAATTCTGGTTTTTGATAAGATTTTCAGTTGAACTAGTTTACTTTTTTTTTTGCTGGTTTGCATTTTGGTTACCAAGTTTCATTTTAGTTTTGGTTTTGATTTTTGAATGCAAGAAAGAAATAAGAAGGAAGGAGATGGATGTATGTATACTTACTATTTCCAAATGTATTATGCTTTATTGATTCCAAAAGATACATATGTATATGTTTTTAACTTTACACCTATTATTTTCAAAAGATAGATACATATTAAAACTTTGTATTCATTCTTGTTTTTAAAATTTTAAATTCAAGTCATTATATTAAATTTAGATCATAACTTTCATATCAATATATATACCTATAAACAATTTTATTAACTTTTAAAATATAAAGTATTGAAATTCAATTATTTATTTTGGGAAAATTTAAATTCAAATTTCAAATTTTAATCTATTTATGTAAATAAATAAGCACATATCTTGTTTAATTGGGGAAAATTCAAACTAATTCATTAAATTCACAATTTAATCCAAAATATATATTAATTTCCAATTTCAAATTGGCTTAAAAAACCGTGATCGTTTCATCAGTCGACTGAACTGCAATTTGCAGTGTTCTCAGCCTAGCCCCAAGAAGGGCAAAAATCCTAACCGGGAGTGGTCGGACGAGCAACAGAGACTAGAGATTTATGCCAAGCGATAACCTAGCGTTATAAGCTCTTCGACACACCCCAAAAACATGTTCAAACATTAAAGCTAGGATTTTAAATATTTCTGACTTCAAAACACCAAAATTGCAATATTCAACAATCCAATTCAAATCAAATGCAAATGATCGAGAAATAGATGTTTGGAATTCATACCCAACAACAATGAAATCTATAGACATAGATGTGAGTTCAAAAACTCACCTTTAAATCCAAAAAAATTGAAGGAGAAGCTTTTAAAACAAGGCAAGATCAATTCCTCTTCACTAAACCTCTAGAATCTTCAATCTATTATCAAAGGTGAAGTTTTTCCAAAGTTAGGTTATAGGAAATTCTGAAAATTGAAGAGAGATTGAGATGAAGAAGATGAAGATGATGCTTACCTAAGCTTCTCTTAGATTTTAGAGCAAGAACTTGAATTTCCTAAGAAAACTAGGGCTTAGGAATTTTAATTTCCTCTTCTTTCCTCCATTTTTACCTTAGCTTGAGAGTGTTAGGAAATGTGGAGTGGAATGAATGAAGAAGAGTGGAGTTGGGTTATTTGTTAGGTTAGTGGGCTGAAACCCAAAGCCCTAAATGAAAATGTCAAAATTCTAGATAATTCCAAACATATCGATGTTTATACTTAAAAAGGTCGCAAACGTCGTTTTGAACTCAATGGAAGTATTCTCGGGTCCCAATTCGACTGATTGAAAAAGTAGCATTTCGAACTTAAATCCGACTAACGATGCTATATTTAAATATACAAATCGTAAAATATGTGGGTTGTTACAAATTACTACCATTCTTAGCATAAATATGCCATCATCTTACTTCAGGCTAATGTGAGACACCGTTTTGTCTAATAGGGAATGCTATATGGTACTGGTTCTACTTTAGTCTTTTCTTATTAAAATAGATAAATTATTTAAATAAGCCTTTATTATCATCTTTACTTTCTACGCTTATTAATTTTTCCCAAGTCTTAAATTAAGCCTCATTCTATTCTTTTTCTTATTATAATCTACGTTATAATCATGCTTATTACTTAACCTAAGGTCTAAGTGTGAAAGTAAGCTTCTTTCATCTTTTACTCTTTTTTTGTCCTAATTCTATGTTGTAACTAAACCAATTAATTATTCTGATTCTAATCATAATTAGGCATAATTTCAGTCCAGTTCCATTTATATTATAGTCCAATTCCATTATTTATTACAATCTTTATAATTTACATCTTATTTTCTTTATTTAATATACTTATATAATCCATATTCACGTTTAACTTATTTTAATCCATACGCAAAGAAAAGGAGGAAGAAGAGAATAGACGCTTATATAAAATCCAAAACGTCGAAATAGATGTAAATAAGAAATAATAACAGTAAATAAAGTTAAATGCTGTAAATAAGCTGTAAATAAATAAAAAGCTATAAATTATAATTAACCGAAAAAGAATAACTAAAAGGGAATAGACTGAGAAATAGATATAAAACTGATAAAAAGGCTATTCCAAAATAGTAGTAAAACTGAAACTATTGAAAACCCTATTATTTTATATTGCTTAAAGAAATCTCAAAATAATTGCAATCACTCACCTCCAGTCCAACTTCCTTTGGTCTTCCTGGATCCACTTGGAGTTGTAAAATAATTTAATTTATAACGATTTTCTCCTTTGAAAAAATTATTTCATTTAGGGTCCTTCCTAGAAAGGTGAACTCAATTGGAGAAAACCTAGAATGAGAAAAAGTGTTAGGTCTAGGGGTCTATTTATAGGGCTAGAAGTGGATCTCGGACCGTTGGATTTTGAGGATGGAATGGATGCAACCACGTTATAGGCTGAATGAGAGCCATCGGATGCAAAAATAAAAGGACCGAATTAAAATAAAGAATGCAAAACACATCAGTTTGAGGCTCTGGAATATTCGAAGGAACGAACATTCGTTCGTTCATAAGTAGCAGAGGCGGGTCGACCGGGCGTTCTATATATGGAAATTGACCAAAAAATAATTAAGGACACAATGGTACAACTTCCATGGCCTAATTCTGATAATTTTACAAAGTATTTTATTACCTAATTACCTAACGAATTAATTATTATGCGTTAAATTTTGGTTTGTTGCACAGACATTCAAGAAAAAATCAAAACGGTTGACTCCTTTAGAGTTACGGGAGCCAGAACCAATCCAAACGAAGGTCACTGTGAGTTCTACGGCTTTGACTGCTTTAAGCCATCAAGGCATAGTTTCATATCCAAAAAAACACTATTTGAATCACTTTTAGGACTCGGAAGTTTTTTTTACCCTTTGGTTTTCTTCACGTGAATTTTATGGTAAAACGAGATCAACGTGGCTGGCCATCGATTTACCATCGCTGGAGAGAGGTGCACAATGGTACTATTCCATTTCAAATCTATGCACTGGCACATTTTCGGCATTATGGACGGATGTTGCACCTTGCTCCGTAGATGTTACGCCTAGGGGATATCGATCCTTTGGATAGCCATAACGGTTGACTCTTTTGGAGTTATGGGAGCCATAACCAGTCAAAACGAAGGCCTCTGTGAGCTGTACGACTTTGACTGCTTTAAACCATCAATGCATAGTTTCATACCCAAAAAACACTATCCGAATCACTTTTCGTACTCGGAAGTTTTTTAACCCTTCGTTTACTTCACGTGAATTTTATGGTAAAACAGGATCGACGTGGCTGGCCATCGATTTACCATCGCTGGAGAGTGGTGCACCATGGTACCATTCCGTTTCAAATCCATGCACTCATTTGTAAAAGTCGTAAGGCACAATTTCGACATTATGGATGGATGTTGCACCTTGCATCGTAGATGTTGCGCCCATGGGATATCGATCCTTCGGACAGCCATAACTATTGACTCTTTTGGAGTTACGGGAGCCACAACCAATCAAAACGAAGGTCTATGTGAGTTCTATGGCTTTGATGGCTTTAAGCCCTCAATGTAGAGTTTCATATCCAAAAAAACACTATCTGAATCACTTTCAGGGCACGGAAGTTTTTTTACCCTTCGTTTTCTTCACGTGAATTTTATGGTAAAACAGGATCAACGTGGCTGGCCATCGATTTACCATCACTGAAAAGTGGTGCACCATGGCATTATTCCATTTCAAATCCATGCACTCAATGTAGCTGGTTATCAATTTACCATCGCTGGAGAGTAGTGCACCATGGTCCTATTCCATTTCGAATACTCATTTGTAAAAGTCGTACGGCGCAGTTTCGGCATTATGAACGGATGTTGCACCTTGCACCGTTGATGTTGCGTCCAGGGGATATCGATCTTTCGGAAAGCTATGACGGTTGACTCTATTGGAGTTACGGAGCCATAACCAGTCAAAACGAAGGTCTTCGTGAAATCTACGACTTTGAAGGCTTTAAGCCATCAATGCATAGTTTCATATCCAAAAAAACACTATTTGAATCACTTTTAGGACTCGGAAGTTTTTTTACCCTTCGTTTTCTTCACGTGAATTTTATGGTAAACGGAATCAACGTGGCTAGCCATCGATTTATCATCGCTGGAGAGTAGTGCATCATCGTACTATTCCATTTCAAATCCATACACACATTTCTAAAAGTCGTACGGTGCAGTTTCGGCATTATGGATGGATGTTGCATCTTGCACCGTAGATGTTGCGCCCAGGGGATATTGGTCCTTCGGACGGCTTAGCGGTTGACTTTTTTCGAGTTGCGAGAGCCATAACCCGTCAAAACGAAGGTCTTTGTGATTTCTATGGGTTTGATAGCTTTAAGCCGTCAACGCATAGTTTCATATCCAAAAAACACTATTCGAATCACTTTCAGGACTCGGAATTTTTTTACCCTTCGTATTCTTTACGTGCATTTTATGGTAAAATAGGATCAACGTGGCTGGCCATCGGTTTACCATCGTTGGAGAGTGGTGCACCATGGTACTATTCCATTTCAAGCCCATGCACTCATTTCTAAAAGTCGTACGGTGCAGTTTCGGTATTATGGACGGATGTTGCACCTTGCAACGTAGATGATGCGCCCAGGGGATATCGATCCTTCGGACAGCCTTAATGGTTGACTCTTTTGGAGTTACGGGAGCCATAACCAGCCAAAATGAAAGTTTCTGTAAGCATTACGGCTTTGATGGCTTAACGACGTCAATGCATAGTTTCATACCCAAAAAGACACTATCCGAATCACTTTCAAGACTCAAAATTTGTTTACCCTTCGTTTTCTTTACGTGAATTTTATGGTAAAACGGGATCAACGTGGCTGGCCATCGGTCATCGCTAGAAAGTAGTGCACTATGGTACAATTCCGTTTCGAATCCATACACTCATTTCTAAAAGTAGTACGGCGCAGTTTCGTATTATGGACGGATGTTGCACCTTACACCGTAGATGTTGCGCCCAGGGGAAATCGATCCTTGTAACAGTCATAACGGTTGACTCCTTTAGAGTTACGGGAGCCTTAACCAGTCAAAACGAAGGTCTCTATGAGTTCTACTGCTTTCACAACTTTAAGCCATCAAGGCATAGTTTCATATCCAAAAAAACACTATCCGAATCACTTTCAGGACTCGGAAGTTTTTTTTACCCTTTTGTTTCCTTCACGTGAATTTTATGGTAAAATGGGATCAACGTGGCTATCCGTCGATTTACCATCGCTGGAGAGATGCGCACCATGGTACTATTTCGTTTAAAATCTATGCACTCATTTCTAAAAGTCATATGGTGCATTTTCGGCTTTATGGACGGATGTTGCACCTTGCACCTTGCACCGTAGTTGCGCTCAGGGGATATTGATCCTTCGAACAGCCACAACGGTTAACTCTTTTGGAGTTATGAGAGCCATAACCAGTCAAAATGAAGGTCTATGTGAGCTGTATGGCTTTGACTGCTTTAAACCATCAATTCATTGTTTCATACCCAAAAAAACACTATCCGAATCACTTTCAGGACTCGGAAGTTTTTTTTACCGTTCGTTTGCTTCTCGTGAATTTTATGGTAAAACGGATCAATGTGGCTGGTGATCGATTTACCATCGCTAGGAAGTGGTGCACCATGGTACTATTCCGTTTCAAATCCATGCACTCATTTGTGGAAGTCGTACGGTGCAGTTTCGACATTATGGACAGATGTTGCACCTTGCACCGTAGATGTTGCTCCCATGGGATATTGATCCTTCGGACAGGCATAACGGTTGACTCTTTTGGAGTTATGAGAGCCATAACCAGTCAAAACGAATGTTTCTATGAGTTCAATGGCTTTGACGGCTTTAAGCCCTCAATCCATAGTTTCATACCCAAAAAAACACTATCTGAATCACTTTCAGTACTCGGAAGTTTTTTTACCCTTCGTTTTCTCCACGTGAATTTTATGGTAAAATGGGATCAACGTGGCTGGACATTAATTTATCATCGCTGGAGAGTGGTGCACCATGGTACTATTCCGTTTCAAATCTATGCACTCAACGTAGCTGGCTATCGATTTACCATCATTGGAGTGTGGTGCACCATGGTACTATTCCGTTTCAAATCTACGTACTCATTTGTAAAAGTCGAGCAGCGCAGTTTCGGCATTATGAATGGATGTTGCACCTTGGACCGTAGACGTAGCGCCTTGGGGACATCGTTCGTTCAAACAGCCATAACGGTTGACTCTTTTAGTGTTACGGGAGCCATAACCAATCAAAACGAATGCCTTTGTGAGTTCTACAGCTATGACAGCTTTAAGCCATCAATGCATAGTTTCATATCAAAAAATACACTATCCGAATCACTTTCAAGACTCGAAAGTTTTTTAACCCCTCGTTTTCTTCATGTGAATTTTATGGTAAAACGGGATCAACGTGGCTGGCCATCGATTTACCATCACTGGAGAGTAGTGCACCATGGTACTATTCCGTTTCAAATCCATGCACTCAGTTCTAAAAGTCATACGGTGCAGTTTCGGCATTATGGACGGATGTTGGACCTTGCACCGTAGATGTTGCACCCAAGGGATATCGATCCTTCGGACAGCCATAATGGTTGACTCTTTTGAGTTACGAGAGCCAAAACCAGTCAAAACAAAGGTCTTTGTGAGTTCTACAGCTTTGATAGCTTTAAGCCGTCAATGGATAGTCTCATATCCAAAAAACACTATCCGAATCACTTTTTGGACTCGGAAGTTTTTTTTGCCCTTCGTTTTCTTCACGTGCATTTTATGGTAAAACAGGATCAACGTGGATGGCCATCGATTTACCATCGCTAGAGAGTGGTGCACCATGGTAACATTCCGTTTTAAATCCATGCACTCATTTCTAAAATTCGTATGGTGCAGTTTCGGCATTATAGACGGATGTTGCACCTAGCACCGTAGATGTTGCGCCAAGGGGATATCGATCATTCGGGCAGCCATAACGGTTGACTCTTTTAGAGTTACGGGAGCCATAACCAATTATAACGAAGGTATTTGTGAGTTCTATGGAATTGAAAGCTTTAAGCCATCAATGCATAGTTTCATACCTAAAAAAAACTATCTGAATCACTTTCAGGGCTCGGAAGCTTTTTTTTACCCTTTGTTTTCTTCGCGTGAATTTTATGGTAAAACGGGATCAACGTGTCTGGCCATCAATTTAACATCGCTGGAGAGTGGTGGACCATGGTCTTATTCCATTTCAAATCCTTGTACTCATTTCTAAAAGTCGTACGGTGCAGTTTCGGTGTTATGGACGGATGTTGCACCTTGCACCATAGATGTTGCGCCCAGCAGATATCGATCCTCCCGACAGCCATAACAATTGACTCTTCTAGAGATATGAGAGCCATAACAAGTCAAAACGAAGGCCTCTGTGAGTGCTATGGTTTTGATGGCTTTAAGCTGTCAATGCATAGTTTCACTCCCAAAAAAACAATATCCGAATCACTTTTAGGACTCAGAAGTTTTTACCCTTCGCTTTCTTCACGTCAATTTTATGGTAAAACGAGATCAACGTGGCTGGCCATCGGTCATCGCTAGAGAGTGGTGCACCATGGTACTATTCCGTTTCAAATCCACGCACTCATTTCTAAATGTCGTACGATGCAGTTTCGGTTTTATGGACGGATGTTGCACCTTGCACCATAGATGTTGCGCCTAGGTGATATCGATCCTTCGGACATGCATAACGGTTGACTCTTTTAGAGGTACGGGAGCCATAACTAGTCAAAATAAAGATCTCTGTGAGTTATACATTTTTAACACCTTTAAGCCGTCATGCATAACTAGTCAAAATAAGGATCTGTAGGCAGCCTGGATCATCCGGAAAGTTTTGAGGTTAAGAAACGGAAGAATTTGGAATTCGAAGTTGGAAACTTCGATATTGTTGAGATTTTCTCTGATTAAGGGAAGCAATAAGATTTGGTAAGATTATGAGGTGATCTCCGAGGTATATTGGATTCTTTTGAGTTTTTTGTAAAGATCGGTGCTTTGATTTGAAGTGTTGAATTGTCAGTTTGGAAGACTGGAATTCAAAATATTTCACGTGTCTCTGAGGGAGTATGTGTTTGGTCCATCTCTGTTTTGAGACTAGTAGTTCTGTGAAGATTTTAGTAGTTGATCAGACTTGTCTGTGATCTGATATCTTATGTAGATTATAGATCTAACTGAGTGAGACTCAGTTGCTTAGCAGTATGGCTAGTTGGGGTTTAGTAGAACGAGTATCCCTGTGCCTGTACCTGGGAAACTCGAGATAAATTTTAGGAAACTTATCCGGATCTGTGTCCAGATAACTAGTGTTATTTATCTGATTGAATTGGTTGATTGGATGAAATTGTTTGTTTGATTGATAGTGTATGGCTGTCATGTATGTTTGAATTGGTTGAAATAAATTAAAACTATGGATTATCTTTGTTTTAAAATTTCGAGGACGAAATTCTTTTAAGGGGGGAGGATTGTAATATCCCGGAATTTCTAGGAGTTTAAAATGTTGATAATCTCTTGATTTAATTGTTTGAAAGTGATAAAATTGTTATTTTCAAAAATAAATGAGCTTATTTAAAATTGATATTTATTTATTTAAATTGATTTTAGATTTGGATTTTTTAACTTGACTTTGAATTGAATATAAATTTGGATTTGTATTTGTTTAATAAAAATGAATACAAGCTTTTGAAATAGCATTTTTAATAAGTTTGCAATATTGTATATAATTTTATTTAAATTATATTTGGTTCATTCTTTTCAAAGATTATATTTTATAAATTTAGCAAACTTTTATAAATGTATAAATGTATTTGTTTATTAGATATTTAATTAGAAAAGTATTTTAAAATTAAGAAAACATATTAGTAATTAGGAAATTAATTTAAAAAGGCTTTTAAATTTCTTTTAGAATAAAATTAAATAAACTAGGACATGTGTTATATTTTTAAAACACTTTGTTAACAAGTGTAGAACAATTGTGTAATTTCAAAGACAAGTGTCCATTTGTTTCTAATTTCTTTTTAATTTAATAAAATCTGAAATTAGCCTATATAAACACCATCTCTTCTCATCTTCTTTTTCTTTAACCTTTGCTCAAATCCTAAAAGATAACTAGAACCACCAAATCTGAAACCATTTCTCAGTTCAAAGCTATACCTGTAAACATGATCAGGCTCAAATCTGAAACCCAAGCCTGCAGTTGATTTCATACAAAATCTGCATTTCCATTTTTTGTACATGCAAGTGCATAATTCCTCAATTCAAAACAAATGCTCAGACCATTTCTGTGATCAAAAGCCTACCATTAAATTCCTCAACTCAAGTTGAAATGCTTGAAACACTCTCCTCAAAAATCTGTAACAAATCAAGCTCTGTTTACAAAAGCCTGGAATCAGGTGCAAACCAAATCTACATTTCCATTGTTTGCATCAATCTTCAAGTACATGCAAGTGCAATCAAAAGTCTGCATTTCCTATGCCTGTAACCTCTGTCATGTGCATGCAAGTGCATCATCTGGGTCAAGGCAATCTGAAGCAAAGTTTTTCCAAACCAGAGGCTTCAAACCAGAAAGCTATAAGCAAGAAACCCAGTATTTAAGGCTTTTCAGTTTTTAAAGATTCATGCAATACAAGTTTTCTGAAAAAAAAATGAAGAGCTTTGCAAATTTTCCAATTCAGTTTGAAAGCTTCCAGCACTGCATTTCATAAATGGTGAGTAAACTACCACTTAAAAAGGTTTAAGTGATAATTAATCTGTTGCTTGATAAACTTCTGAAATGATGAATGCTTGCATGTTTATAAGTTGGTGATTTACCTGTGTATATGAATGAGTTAGTATGCATGCTAGTTAGACTGTTCCTCTCTGATATTTTTAGATACAGAGATTTTAAATGAATCAAGTCCAAACCTTCTTATCAAATCACTTAGTGAATTATGATCCTAAACAAGTTAATTTGGGTAAACAGCATCTAGTTTTAAATGACAAGTTCAAGTATAAACTGAGAAAAAAAGAAAGAAGATCAAAGTCACTGGATTTTGAAATTTGTCTGGAAACAAATAACACAGTAGCAAATTTTTATCAATGTTTGAAAACAAATGTTAATTTATATTGATTCAAGCTTATATCTTGAATCATCACTGAAAGTTAGGAATTTCAAAATCAAAATTTCAATTTTTAGTAGAGTATAATATGTGTAATTGGGGTTTTAGTGAAATTTGGGTTTTTGCCAAATCCTGTTGATCTATGTAATTGGGTTGCTTGAAATTGTTGATGGAGTTAGGTGATGCATCAGTAAGTATGGTAAAAATGGTGGATGAATTTATAAATCACTGTGATGTTTGAATTTACTGGAAATTGATTTTAACCCTAGTTTTGGGTTCTTACTGTAATTGGTCTACTACCACTTCATCTCTGCATCGGGTTTGAAGGAGTTTTGGGAGAAGAAAGAGCGATGGGTCAGCAATCCATGGCCGAAGTTGTGGGGTATATCATCAATCGGAGGCGTGTGGGTGATGGGTTTTCTGACAGTGGCTAATTCCAGTTTCTACTGGAACAGTTCAGTTTGAAGTGCTAGATTTTGATTCGAGGCATGAGTGGTTGATCTGTGGGTCGAAGGTGGATGTATGGTGCTTGGGTGACTCGGCGGTGAGTTCGAAGTTGGCCAGTGGTGGCTCCGGCAATGGTGCAGGTGCACAGGTGGATGGTGTCAGTGTTTTGAGTTTTTTTTGTTTGGGTCGTTGTTTTCTCGAAGTAGGTATCGGGAAAGAAGGAAGATGGCTCAGGGGAAAACTCGTGCATTTTTGGTCTTGGCTCGGGTTTACAATGGTGTGATCTGGGTATTGATGTGCTTTGTTCCCAGTAAATAAAAGGGTAAACCCAAACTGAAGTGTTAACAAAAGTTTCAAAATTTATGAATAAGTTTAAAACTTTAAATAGTTTAAATCAAAGTAAAATTCTTTTTATGAAAATTGAATTGTTTTATAAATGAAATTTATAAGATTTATTTAAATGTTTTTAGCTAATGTTGTTTTCAAACTTAATTTGGAAAAAATAAAGTAAACTTATAATTGTTTTTATTTATTAACAAATAAAGTTTAAGATAACATATTAACCTGGAATTAGATTGGTTAATTAATAATTAGTGAAAGTATTAATGATTTGTAATTAATTAAATTGATTTAGAATTTAAAGTTTAGTTAATTGATTAAATTAATTGTTTAAGGATTAATTAAGTAACCAATTAAGTATGATTATTAAATTAATTAACTAATAATTTGATTAATGACTAATGATTAACTAAATTGTAATTACTTGTTACTTTGGTAATTAAGGGTTAATTAAAAAGTAATTACTTAATACTTAATAAAGGTTTTATTGAATAAATAAGTTTTAATTTGGTTTTCTTAATTAATAATTAAGAAGTTATTAATCTATAATTCAAGTTAATTTAGAATTAATTAACTATTTTTATTAAGGTTAATTAATTATAATTAAGGATTAATTAATGGATAATTATGGATTAATTAATTTGTAATTAAGATTGTTGATTAATAATTAAGTTTTATTAATTAATGATTAAGAGTTGATTAATTAGTTAATTAAGGTTAATTAATTAATTATAAAAGTAATTAGTGATTAATTACTTTGTATTAAAGAATTGATTAATAATTAAGGTTTATTAATTAATAGTTAAAGGATTATTTAATCTGTTAATTGAAGATTAATTTAGTTAAGAGTAATTAATGAATGAATTACTCAATATTGTTTATGAGATGAGTGTGATCAAGTAAGTTAATTAATTTGTTAATTAATTAAATGAAGTCACTTGATAAAAGATTAAGTATGGTTACTTAATAAGTTTTGATAAGAGAAATTACTTAGGATAAGTGATTGATAAAGGGTAATTGAGATAGATAAATTACTTAGTGAGAAGTAATTTTAAAATGGGTGATTACTTGTTAAAGTAATTAAGGGTTTATTACTTGATGTAATAAATCAAAGAAATTATAAGAGTAATTAAAAATAATTGAGAAGTAATTAAGAATAATTAATTACTATTTATATTTAATTAAGTTGATTAATTAAGAATAATGTAATTAATTAATGGAAGTAATTAATTAAGGTTCATTAATTAATATGATTAATGAGAATAATTAAGGATTGATTAATTAAGATTTATTAATCTAAAATAAATAAAGTAATTAAGGTTAATTACTTAGTGGTTTAATTAATTTGTGTAATTAATTAAGGTAATTACTTAATGTAATTAAGGGGTAATTAATCAAGGGTGATTAATTAAGATGATGATTAATTAATTGGTTTAATTGATGGATAAGTAAGCAATATTTATTGCGATTGAAGTAATTAATTTAATTCACTTTAAATTAATTAGAAATTAGAGATAGTTAATTTAATTCATTTTAAATTAATTATATTGTGATTAAGTAGATCATTGCTTATGTATGGATGGATGACATTGATTGTCTTATATGGATGTAATCTCAGAAATGAGATAAGTGATGCTGTGTGGTATGAATGCTTGGTTGCATTGTAATGGTAATATAGATATCTATTGAATAATGATGTGGATTACCTATTTGGTTATGGATCATCTGTTTATTTGATAATGTGATTATCAATTATGGCTTGTGAATTATCTATTCTATGTGTATATAGATAGTTGAATTAGATTGTTTAAACTTTAAACAACTTGGACTTAAAAGACACGTTTTGGATTTGATGAGACCGGGATCGGGTTTTCCATATTTGGGATCCGAAAACCACATCGATCCAAATTAACGATAAGTCGTGAATCTCAAGTGAAGATGGAGATTTAGTGTACAAGGGTTATTGTCGTTAACTCTGAGGGTGATTCCAAAACGAGTGTAACGAGATAATGCCTTCGGTTTCGTTCGAACCCGGAACGAACTTGTATGGATTGAATGCTTTCAGAACATCGTCAGGTGGACGATGAGCATTCTAAGATAGATATGTTCTCTAAAGGTATTCGTAGCCTCAAGCCTCATCAACCGGGAATGGCTAAAACAGGGGAGGTGCAGCAAAGTTTCGTGGGTAGCACCCACTTGAGAGTAAGATTTACCTCTGTCTAGAGTCCCTTTTATTTCGGCTGTGTGGGACGGTTGAATAGCTACAACCGTCGGGGTTGTCTTATTTGGAACTGTTCAGTAAGGAACGGGTCCGGCTTTGTGTTGCAGGGGAGTTAGGGTGGCTCCTCGGTACGGTGATCTAGGCCACATACTGTGACGGGCGTTACTCCAGTAGCCCTGCCATTGTATGGAATCCAAAATCCAATAAGTGCCGTACGTATTAGTTGTGCCCAACTATGTTGGAATGTGAGATGCAAGTATTCCAGCTATTTCTGTATTTTACTTGAAAACCCTAGACACTACTATAATATCATCGAATTTCCTATCAAATGTTTGGTTAGCGTAAGGTAAAAACTTTTCCATGTTTATGTGTGGGAAGTCTTACGTGATACCTTTTGTTTTCAAAGGTTTTTAAAGTTAAGCAACTTTAACCGTTTACTCACACCAGACCCATGTCTGACCCGGAGTTTATTTCTGTTTTCATAAACTCTTGGGTACTCAAATTTTTATGAGTAGCCAAGGGAATTCAGGTTAGGTTTGACGAATCATGGAGGAGCAATGGAGCAGGAGGCTTCTGCGTGTAGATATAGTATTCCGCTGTGTAGTTTCTCTGAGTAGTTCTCTCTCTTGTATTGAGATGTATTGAGTTGTATAACTAGACAGGTGTTTATAACTGTCTAGTATGTGTTGTAAGCTGTGTAACTCTGAGATGTATATGATACTATGTAATTATATTATGTGATTAATATAATTTATTCGTTCCGCTGTTTAGATTCTGATGTTGTTTCTTTCTTCTCTTCTCTCTTTTCTATTCTCTCACCCATTTCTTTCTTAAAGACGGCGCGATTTCCTGGAGATAGGAGGTCGGGCCGTCACACGTGGTATCAGAGCATTAGGTTGAGTGAATACCTAGGCTCTGTAGAGGTGTCTTTCTTGAGAGAGCGTACTTGTAATTTTTATATATAACTATATATATATATTTCTACCTATCTGTTGGGTTACCTGTTCGGGTTTTCCAATATAAGTTATAAAGGTAGATAGGGTAGTAGTGTGAAACACGACTATCATTTGTTGGAGTTTGAATTTTTGAAAATGTGGATCTGTCGGTTAGGCCGAAGTAAGTGATGGTATTTTAATACCTCAGGAAGTAGTAATTGCGCGATGAGACGCAGTGACTATGGATGTCTCCTAAGATATTTTCTTTCGGAGCAAGTTTAAGAAAGTGTGTCTGCTTCGGAGTTGTAGCTAAGTTCTGTAGGATGTTTGTGTTCAGTTGAAGGTCCGAGTTTCTCAAAGAACTCTGGATAAGAATTCTTTTGCATCTGTGTTAGCAGTGTAGCTCGGGAGTGTTCGATGTTCCAGCAGGAAGATCTTTTGGCTTAGCATTTCCTAGAGATGAAATTCAGAAGCAGCGGTGAAGATCTGTTTCTTCGATGGATTATTTAGTCGAGGATAAACTATTCTGATTAGTGGAGAAAGAGCAGTATTCTTGGAATATAAGTTGGGTTAATCGCAAAAGTGACTTGCGATGGTTTGGTGATTATCTGAGATAGTTTTTGCTTGGGTTTGTGGCATTTCTAGAGGATGTAGAAGTTATGGTGTTGTCGAAGATTTTCCGAGTGTATCTTCAGGAAAGTTAGAGATTTGCCCGCATTGGAGTTTGGGTTCTGAATCGACTTGATACCGGTGATTCAGCTGAGTAGAAGGTTGTTTTCTAGATTGATTGTTTGGTGAAGTAGCTCTGTATTTCTTGGAACTTCTGTTGAACCTTATTTCTGAGATGTGATGTTTAGTCCGTGCCTGTGTTCATTCGACGGCATTTTCATCTGCTCCAGATCAGAGTTGTGCAGCGGAAGCAAGGTGGCTATTGGTCTTGAGTAGAAGCAACTGGAAGTTGCAGTGTTTTGGATTAGAGAGTCTCTACTGAAAATTTTCAGAATCTGAGGCGAGTTGGTGAGTGATTCTGTTCTGTCTTTTCTGGATAGGAGAAGTTGTTTTCTACTATTGATAGTAGAAGTTTGGTTTTGATTTTGGATTGATCTTGTGAAGATCAGTTTGTTGAGTTGATCCAGTTGTTTGTAGAAGTATCAGCGAATGTTGAGCTGATCGGGAAGGATCTGTAGGCAGCCTGGATCATCCGGAAAGTTTTGAGGTTAAGAAACGGAAGAATTTGGAATTCGAAGTTGGAAACTTCGATATTGTTGAGATTTTCTCTGATTAAGGGAAGCAATAAGATTTGGTAAGATTATGAGGTGATCTCCGAGGTATATTGGATTCTTTTGAGTTTTTTGTAAAGATCGGTGCTTTGATTTGAAGTGTTGAATTGTCAGTTTGGAAGACTGGAATTCAAAATATTTCACGTGTCTCTGAGGGAGTATGTGTTTGGTCCATCTCTGTTTTGAGACTAGTAGTTCTGTGAAGATTTTAGTAGTTGATCAGACTTGTCTGTGATCTGATATCTTATGTAGATTATAGATCTAACTGAGTGAGACTCAGTTGCTTAGCAGTATGGCTAGTTGGGGTTTAGTAGAACGAGTATCCCTGTGCCTGTACCTGGGAAACTCGAGATAAATTTTAGGAAACTTATCCGGATCTGTGTCCAGATAACTAGTGTTATTTATCTGATTGAATTGGTTGATTGGATGAAATTGTTTGTTTGATTGATAGTGTATGGCTGTCATGTATGTTTGAATTGGTTGAAATAAATTAAAACTATGGATTATCTTTGTTTTAAAATTTCGAGGACGAAATTCTTTTAAGGGGGGAGGATTGTAATATCCCGGAATTTCTAGGAGTTTAAAATGTTGATAATCTCTTGATTTAATTGTTTGAAAGTGATAAAATTGTTATTTTCAAAAATAAATGAGCTTATTTAAAATTGATATTTATTTATTTAAATTGATTTTAGATTTGGATTTTTTAACTTGACTTTGAATTGAATATAAATTTGGATTTGTATTTGTTTAATAAAAATGAATACAAGCTTTTGAAATAGCATTTTTAATAAGTTTGCAATATTGTATATAATTTTATTTAAATTATATTTGGTTCATTCTTTTCAAAGATTATATTTTATAAATTTAGCAAACTTTTATAAATGTATAAATGTATTTGTTTATTAGATATTTAATTAGAAAAGTATTTTAAAATTAAGAAAACATATTAGTAATTAGGAAATTAATTTAAAAAGGCTTTTAAATTTCTTTTAGAATAAAATTAAATAAACTAGGACATGTGTTATATTTTTAAAACACTTTGTTAACAAGTGTAGAACAATTGTGTAATTTCAAAGACAAGTGTCCATTTGTTTCTAATTTCTTTTTAATTTAATAAAATCTGAAATTAGCCTATATAAACACCATCTCTTCTCATCTTCTTTTTCTTTAACCTTTGCTCAAATCCTAAAAGATAACTAGAACCACCAAATCTGAAACCATTTCTCAGTTCAAAGCTATACCTGTAAACATGATCAGGCTCAAATCTGAAACCCAAGCCTGCAGTTGATTTCATACAAAATCTGCATTTCCATTTTTTGTACATGCAAGTGCATAATTCCTCAATTCAAAACAAATGCTCAGACCATTTCTGTGATCAAAAGCCTACCATTAAATTCCTCAACTCAAGTTGAAATGCCTGAAACACTCTCCTCAAAAATCTGTAACAAATCAAGCTCTGTTTACAAAAGCCTGGAATCAGGTGCAAACCAAATCTACATTTCCATTGTTTGCATCAATCTTCAAGTACATGCAAGTGCAATCAAAAGTCTGCATTTCCTATGCCTGTAACCTCTGTCATGTGCATGCAAGTGCATCATCTGGGTCAAGGCAATCTGAAGCAAAGTTTTTCCAAACCAGAGGCTTCAAACCAGAAAGCTATAAGCAAGAAACCCAGTATTTAAGGCTTTTCAGTTTTTAAAGATTCATGCAATACAAGTTTTCTGAAAAAAAAATGAAGAGCTTTGCAAATTTTCCAATTCAGTTTGAAAGCTTCCAGCACTGCATTTCATAAATGGTGAGTAAACTACCACTTAAAAAGGTTTAAGTGATAATTAATCTGTTGCTTGATAAACTTCTGAAATGATGAATGCTTGCATGTTTATAAGTTGGTGATTTACCTGTGTATATGAATGAGTTAGTATGCATGCTAGTTAGACTGTTCCTCTCTGATATTTTTAGATACAGAGATTTTAAATGAATCAAGTCCAAACCTTCTTATCAAATCACTTAGTGAATTATGATCCTAAACAAGTTAATTTGGGTAAACAGCATCTAGTTTTAAATGACAAGTTCAAGTATAAACTGAGAAAAAAAGAAAGAAGATCAAAGTCACTGGATTTTGAAATTTGTCTGGAAACAAATAACACAGTAGCAAATTTTTATCAATGTTTGAAAACAAATGTTAATTTATATTGATTCAAGCTTATATCTTGAATCATCACTGAAAGTTAGGAATTTCAAAATCAAAATTTCAATTTTTAGTAGAGTATAATATGTGTAATTGGGGTTTTAGTGAAATTTGGGTTTTTGCCAAATCCTGTTGATCTATGTAATTGGGTTGCTTGAAATTGTTGATGGAGTTAGGTGATGCATCAGTAAGTATGGTAAAAATGGTGGATGAATTTATAAATCACTGTGATGTTTGAATTTACTGGAAATTGATTTTAACCCTAGTTTTGGGTTCTTACTGTAATTGGTCTACTACCACTTCATCTCTGCATCGGGTTTGAAGGAGTTTTGGGAGAAGAAAGAGCGATGGGTCAGCAATCCATGGCCGAAGTTGTGGGGTATATCATCAATCGGAGGCGTGTGGGTGATGGGTTTTCTGACAGTGGCTAATTCCAGTTTCTACTGGAACAGTTCAGTTTGAAGTGCTAGATTTTGATTCGAGGCATGAGTGGTTGATCTGTGGGTCGAAGGTGGATGTATGGTGCTTGGGTGACTCGGCGGTGAGTTCGAAGTTGGCCAGTGGTGGCTCCGGCAATGGTGCAGGTGCACAGGTGGATGGTGTCAGTGTTTTGAGTTTTTTTTGTTTGGGTCGTTGTTTTCTCGAAGTAGGTATCGGGAAAGAAGGAAGATGGCTCAGGGGAAAACTCGTGCATTTTTGGTCTTGGCTCGGGTTTACAATGGTGTGATCTGGGTATTGATGTGCTTTGTTCCCAGTAAATAAAAGGGTAAACCCAAACTGAAGTGTTAACAAAAGTTTCAAAATTTATGAATAAGTTTAAAACTTTAAATAGTTTAAATCAAAGTAAAATTCTTTTTATGAAAATTGAATTGTTTTATAAATGAAATTTATAAGATTTATTTAAATGTTTTTAGCTAATGTTGTTTTCAAACTTAATTTGGAAAAAATAAAGTAAACTTATAATTGTTTTTATTTATTAACAAATAAAGTTTAAGATAACATATTAACCTGGAATTAGATTGGTTAATTAATAATTAGTGAAAGTATTAATGATTTGTAATTAATTAAATTGATTTAGAATTTAAAGTTTAGTTAATTGATTAAATTAATTGTTTAAGGATTAATTAAGTAACCAATTAAGTATGATTATTAAATTAATTAACTAATAATTTGATTAATGACTAATGATTAACTAAATTGTAATTACTTGTTACTTTGGTAATTAAGGGTTAATTAAAAAGTAATTACTTAATACTTAATAAAGGTTTTATTGAATAAATAAGTTTTAATTTGGTTTTCTTAATTAATAATTAAGAAGTTATTAATCTATAATTCAAGTTAATTTAGAATTAATTAACTATTTTTATTAAGGTTAATTAATTATAATTAAGGATTAATTAATGGATAATTATGGATTAATTAATTTGTAATTAAGATTGTTGATTAATAATTAAGTTTTATTAATTAATGATTAAGAGTTGATTAATTAGTTAATTAAGGTTAATTAATTAATTATAAAAGTAATTAGTGATTAATTACTTTGTATTAAAGAATTGATTAATAATTAAGGTTTATTAATTAATAGTTAAAGGATTATTTAATCTGTTAATTGAAGATTAATTTAGTTAAGAGTAATTAATGAATGAATTACTCAATATTGTTTATGAGATGAGTGTGATCAAGTAAGTTAATTAATTTGTTAATTAATTAAATGAAGTCACTTGATAAAAGATTAAGTATGGTTACTTAATAAGTTTTGATAAGAGAAATTACTTAGGATAAGTGATTGATAAAGGGTAATTGAGATAGATAAATTACTTAGTGAGAAGTAATTTTAAAATGGGTGATTACTTGTTAAAGTAATTAAGGGTTTATTACTTGATGTAATAAATCAAAGAAATTATAAGAGTAATTAAAAATAATTGAGAAGTAATTAAGAATAATTAATTACTATTTATATTTAATTAAGTTGATTAATTAAGAATAATGTAATTAATTAATGGAAGTAATTAATTAAGGTTCATTAATTAATATGATTAATGAGAATAATTAAGGATTGATTAATTAAGATTTATTAATCTAAAATAAATAAAGTAATTAAGGTTAATTACTTAGTGGTTTAATTAATTTGTGTAATTAATTAAGGTAATTACTTAATGTAATTAAGGGGTAATTAATCAAGGGTGATTAATTAAGATGATGATTAATTAATTGGTTTAATTGATGGATAAGTAAGCAATATTTATTGTGATTGAAGTAATTAATTTAATTCACTTTAAATTAATTAGAAATTAGAGATAGTTAATTTAATTCATTTTAAATTAATTATATTGTGATTAAGTAGATCATTGCTTATGTATGGATGGATGACATTGATTGTCTTATATGGATGTAATCTCAGAAATGAGATAAGTGATGCTGTGTGGTATGAATGCTTGGTTGCATTGTAATGGTAATATAGATATCTATTGAATAATGATGTGGATTACCTATTTGGTTATGGATCATCTGTTTATTTGATAATGTGATTATCAATTATGGCTTGTGAATTATCTATTCTATGTGTATATAGATAGTTGAATTAGATTGTTTAAACTTTAAACAACTTGGACTTAAAAGACACGTTTTGGATTTGATGAGACCGGGATCGGGTTTTCCATATTTGGGATCCGAAAACCACATCGATCCAAATTAACGATAAGTCGTGAATCTCAAGTGAAGATGGAGATTTAGTGTACAAGGGTTATTGTCGTTAACTCTGAGGGTGATTCCAAAACGAGTGTAACGAGATAATGCCTTCGGTTTCGTTCGAACCCGGAACGAACTTGTATGGATTGAATGCTTTCAGAACATCGTCAGGTGGACGATGAGCATTCTAAGATAGATATGTTCTCTAAAGGTATTCGTAGCCTCAAGCCTCATCAACCGGGAATGGCTAAAACAGGGGAGGTGCAGCAAAGTTTCGTGGGTAGCACCCACTTGAGAGTAAGATTTACCTCTGTCTAGAGTCCCTTTTATTTCGGCTGTGTGGGACGGTTGAATAGCTACAACCGTCGGGGTTGTCTTATTTGGAACTGTTCAGTAAGGAACGGGTCCGGCTTTGTGTTGCAGGGGAGTTAGGGTGGCTCCTCGGTACGGTGATCTAGGCCACGTACTGTGACGGGCGTTACTCCAGTAGCCCTGCCATTGTATGGAATCCAAAATCCAATAAGTGCCGTACGTATTAGTTGTGCCCAACTATGTTGGAATGTGAGATGCAAGTATTCCAGCTATTTCTGTATTTTACTTGAAAACCCTAGACACTACTATAATATCATCGAATTTCCTATCAAATGTTTGGTTAGCGTAAGGTAAAAACTTTTCCATGTTTATGTGTGGGAAGTCTTACGTGATACCTTTTGTTTTCAAAGGTTTTTAAAGTTAAGCAACTTTAACCGTTTACTCACACCAGACCCATGTCTGACCCGGAGTTTATTTCTGTTTTCATAAACTCTTGGGTACTCAAATTTTTATGAGTAGCCAAGGGAATTCAGGTTAGGTTTGACGAATCATGGAGGAGCAATGGAGCAGGAGGCTTCTGCGTGTAGATATAGTATTCCGCTGTGTAGTTTCTCTGAGTAGTTCTCTCTCTTGTATTGAGATGTATTGAGTTGTATAACTAGACAGGTGTTTATAACTGTCTAGTATGTGTTGTAAGCTGTGTAACTCTGAGATGTATATGATACTATGTAATTATATTATGTGATTAATATAATTTATTCGTTCCGCTGTTTAGATTCTGATGTTGTTTCTTTCTTCTCTTCTCTCTTTTCTATTCTCTCACCCATTTCTTTCTTAAAGACGGCGCGATTTCCTGGAGATAGGAGGTCGGGCCGTCACACTTTTTGAGTTACGGGAGCCATAACCAGTCAAAACGAAGGTCTCTGTGATCTCTACGACTTTGATCACTTTAATACGTCAATGCATAGTTTCAAACCCAAAAAAAACTATCTGAATCACTTTCAGAACTTGGAAGTTTTTTTACCCTTCGTTTTCTTCGCGTGAATTTTATAGTAAAACAGGATCAGCATGGCTGGTCATCGATTTACCATCGCTGGAGAGTGGTGCACCATGGTACTATTTCATTTAAAATCCATGCACTCATTTTTAAAAGTAGTATGGTGCAGTTTCGACATTATGGATGGATGTTGAACCTTGCACCGTAAATGTTGCTCCCAAGGGATATCGATCCTTCGGACAGCCATAACGGTTGACTTTTTTGGAGTTACGGGAGCCATAACCAGTCAAAACGAAGGTCTCTGTGAGTTCTATGGCTTTGATGGCTTTAAGTAAACAATGCATAGCTTCATAGCCAAAAAAACACTATCTGAATCACTTTCAGGTCTCGGAAGTTTTTTTACCCTTCGTTTTCTTTACGTGAATTTTATGGTAAAACGGGATCAACGTTGCTGGTCAACAATTTTCCATCATTGGAGAGTGGTGGACCATAGTACTATTCCGCTTTAAATCCATGAACTCATTTCTAAAAGTCGTACGGTGTAGGTTCGACATTATGGACGAATATTGCACCTTGCACCTTGCACCGTAGATGTTGCGTCTAGGGGATATCGATCTTCCAACAGCCGTAACTGTTGACTCTTTTGGATTTACGAAAGCCATAACCACTCAAAACGAAGGTCTTTGTGAGCTCTACGGCTTTGACGTCTTAACGACGTCAATGCATAGTTTCATACCAAAAAAATACTATCCGAATCACTTTCAGGTCTCGGAAGTTTTTATTACCCTTCGTTTTCTTCACGTGAATTTTATGGTAAAATGGGATCAATGTGGCAGGCCATCGAATTACTATCGCTAGAGAGTGGTGCATTATGGTACTTTTCCGTTTCAAATCCATGTACTCATTTGTAAAAATTGTACGATGCAGTTTCGAAATTATGGACGGATGTTGCACCTTGCACCGTATATGTTGCGTCCATGGGATATCGATCCTTCGGACAGCCATAACGATTGACTCTTTTGGAAATACCAGAGCCATAAACACTCAAAATGAAGGTCTTTGTGAGTTCTATGGCTTTGACAGCATTAAGCCATCAATGCGTAGTTTCATACCTAAAAAACACTATCTGAATCACTTTTAGGACTCGAAAGTTTTTTTACCCTTCGTTTTCTTCACGTGAATTTTATGGTAAAACGGGATCAACGTGGTTGGCCATCGATTTACCATTGCTGGAGAGTGGTGCACCATAGTACTATTTTCTTTCAAATCTATGCGCTCATTTCTATAAGTCTTACGGCACAGTTTCGGCATCATGGATGGACGTTGCACCTTGCACCGTAAATGTTGCGCCCAGGGGATATTGATCCTTCGGACAACCATGACGTTGACTCTTTTGGAGTTACGGGAGCCATAACCAGTTAAAATGAAGGTCTCTATTATTTCTACGGCTTTGACCGCTGTAAGCTGTCAGTGCATAGTTTCATATCCGAAAAAACAATATCCGAATCATTTTCAGGACTCCGAAGTTTTTTTTACCCTTTGTTTTCTTCACATGAATTTTATGGTAAAACAGGATCAACGTGGCTGGCCATCGATTTACCGCCGCCAGAGAGTGGTGCAACATGGTACTATTCCATTCCAAATCCATGCATTCATTTGTAAAAGTCATCCGTCGCAATTTCAGCATTATGGATTGATGTTCCACCTTGCACCGTAAAGGTTGCCCCTAAGGGATATCGATCCTTTGGAAAGCCATAAAGGCTAACTCTTTTGGAGTCACGGGAGTAATAACCAGTCAAAATGAAGGACTCTGTGAGTTCTACCGCTGTGATGGCTATAAGCCACCATTACATAGTTTCATATCCAAAAATACACTATCTGAATCACTTTCAGGACTCGAAAGTTTTTTAATCCTTCATTTTCTTCACGTAAATTTTATGGTAAAACGGGATATATGTAGCTGGCCATCGATTTACCATCGCTAGAGAGTGGTGCACTATTATTCTGTTTCAAATCCATGCGCTCATCTCTAAATGTCGTACGGCACAGTTTCGACATTATGGACATATGTTGCACCTTACACAATAGATGTTGCACCCAGGGGATATCGATCCTTCGGAGAACCATATCGGTTGACACTTTTGGAGTTACGGTTGATGGCATAACGGCGTCAATGCATAGTTTCATACCCAAAAATACTATCCGAATCACTTTCTGGTCACAGAAGTTTTTTACCCTTCATTTTCTTCACGTGAATTTTTTGGTAAAATGCGATCAACGTGGCTGGCCATCGATTCACCACCGCTGGAGAGTGGTGCACCATGGTACTATTCCATTTCAAATCCATGCACTCATTTGTAAAAGTCGTACGGCGCAATTTTGGCATTATGGATGGATGTTGGACCTTGCACCGTAGATGTTGCGCCCATGAGATATCGATCATTCAGACAACCATAACGTTTGAGTCTTTTGGAGTTACGGGAGCCATAACCAGACAAAATGAAGGTTGTTGTGAAATCTACGGCTTTGACCGCTTTAAGCCGTCAATGCATAGTTTCATAACCAAAAAAACACTATCCAAATCACTTTCAGGACTCCGAATTTTTTTTTACCCTTCGTTTTCTACACGTGAATTTTATGGTAAAACGGGATAAACGTGGCTGGCCATTGATTTAACATCGCTGCGGTGTGGTGCACCATGGTACTATTCCATTTCAAATCCATGCACTCATTTCTAAAGTCGTACGGCGTAGTTTTTGCATTATGGACGGATGCTGCACCTTGCACCGTAGATGTTGCGCCCAGGGGATATAGTTCCTTCGGACAACCATAACGGTTGACTCTTTTGGAGTTACGGGAGCTATACCTAGTCAAAATTAAGGTCTCTCTGTGGCCTATAGCTTTGACCACTATAAGCCGTCAATGCATAGTTTCATACCAAAAAAAAAGACTATCCGAATCACTTTCAGGACTCGGAAGTTTTTTTACCCTTCGTTTTCTTCATGTGAATTTTATTGTAAAACGGGATCAACGTGGCAGGTCATCGATTTACCATCGCTAGAAAGAGGTGCACCATGGTACTATTCCATTTCAAATCCATGAACTCATTTGTAAAAGTCATATGGCGCAGTTTCGACATGATGGATGGATGATGCACCTTCCACCATAGAAGTTGCGCCCAAGGGATATCGATCATTCAGACAGCCATAATGGTTGACTCTTTGGGAGTTATGGGAGCTATAACCAGTCAAAATGAAGGTCTCTATGAGTTCTATGGCTTTGACTACGTTAACCCATCGATGCATAGATTTATACCCAAAAAACTATCCGAATCACTTTCAGGACTCGAAAGTTTTTCTTTGCCACTCATTTTCTTCACCTGATTTTTATGGCAAATCGTGATCAACGTGGCTGGCCTTCGATTTACCATCACTGGAGAGTGGTGCACCTTGGTAATATTCCATTTCAAAACCAAGCACTCATTTCTAAAAGTCGTACGATGCAGTTTCAAAATTATGGACGGATGTTGCGCCTTGCACCGTAGATGTTGCGCCCATGGGATATCGATCCTTCGAACAGCCAATGGTTGACTCCTTTGGAGTTACGAAAGCCATGACCAGTCAAAACGAAGGTCTTTGTAAGCTCTATGGCTTTGATGGCATAACGACGTCAATGCATAGTTTTATACCCAAAAAAACACAATCCGGATCAATTTCAGGTCTTGAAAGTTTTTTTTACCCTTCGTTTTTTCTTCACGTGAACTTTATAGTAAAACGGGATCAACGTGGCTGGCCATCGATTTACCATTGCTGGAGAGTGGTGCACCATGGCACTATTCGATTTCAAATCCATGCGCTCATTTGTAAAAGTCGTACGGCGCAGTTTCGGCATTATGGAAGGATATTGCACCTTGCACCTAGATGTTGCGCCCATTCGGACAGCCATAACGGTTGACTCTTTTAGAGTTACGGAAGCCATAACTAGTCAAAACGATGGTCTATGTGAGTTCTATGGCGTTGACCACTTTATGCTATCAACGCATAGTTTCATACCCAAGAAAACACTATCCAAATCACTTTTCGGACTCGGAATTTTTTTACCCTTTGCTTTCTACACGTGAATTTTATGGTAAAACGGGATCCACGTGGGTGGCCATTAATTTACCATCGCTGGAGAGTGGTGTACCATGGTACTATTCCATTTCAAAACCATGCACTCATTTCTAAAACTCGTACGGTGCAGTTTTGGCATTATGGACGGATGTTGCACCTTGCATCGTAGATGTTGCGCCCAGGGGATATCGATCCTTTGAACAGCCATAACGATTGACTCTTTTGAAGTTATGGGAGTCATACCCAGTCAAAATGAAGATCTTTGTGTGGCCTACGGCATTGACCGCTTCAAGCCATCAATGCATAGTTTCATACCCAAAAAAATACTATCCGAATCGCTTTTAGGACTCAAAAGTTTTTTTTACCTTCGTTTTCCTTACATGAATTTTATGGTAAAACGTGATTAATATGGCTGGCCATCAATTTACCATCGCTCGACAGTGGTGCACCATGGTACTATTCCATTTCAAATCCACGCACTCATTTCTAAAATTCGTACGGCGAAGATTTGGCATTATGGACGGATGATGTACCTTGCACCATAGATGTTGCGCCGTGGGGATATCGATCCTTCGGGCAGCCATAACGGTTAACACTTTTGGAGTTATGGGAGCCCTAACCTATCAAAACGAAGGTCTTTGTGAGCTCTATAGCTTTGACCACTTTAAGCCGTCAATGCATAGTTTCATTCCCAAAAGTACACTGTTCGAATCACTTTCAGGAGTCGGAGGTTTTTTTGCCCTTCCTTTTCTTCACGTGATTTTTATGGTAAAACGGGATCAATTTAGTTGGCCATCGATTTACCATCACTGGAAAGAGGTGCACCATGGTAATATTCTATTTCAAATCCATGCACTCATTTGTAAAAGTCATATGGTGCAGTTTCAGCATTACGGATGATGCACCTTGCACCGTAGATGTTGCGCCCAGGGGATATCGATCTTTCGGACAGCCATAACGGTTGACTCTTTTGGAGTTATGGGAGCCATAACCAGTCAAAACGAAGATCTCCGTGAGTTCTATGGCTTTGTCGACTTTTAGCCGTCAATGCATAGTTTCATACCCAAAAAACACTATCTGAATCACTTTAAGGACTCGGAAGTTTTTTTACCCTTTGTTTTCTTCACATGAATTTTATGGGAAAACGAGATCAACGTGGCTGGCAATCGATTTACTATCGCTGGGGAGTGTTGCACCATGGTAATATTCCATTTCAAATCCATGCACTCATTTCTAAAAGTCATACGGTGCAGTTTCGGCATTATGGACGAATGTTGCACCATGCACCATAGATGTTGCGCCGTAGATGCTGCGCCCAAGGGATATCGATCCTTCGGACAGCCATAACGGTTGACTCTTTTGGAGTTACGGGAGCCATAACCAATCAAAACGAAGGTCTCTATGAGTTTTGCGGCTTCGATGGCTTTAACTCGTCGATGCAAAATTTCATACCCAAAAAAACACTATCTGAATCACTTTCAGGTCTTGGAAGTTTTTTTACCCTCCGTTTTCCTTGCATGAATTTTATGGTAAAACGGGATCGACGTGGTTGGCCATCGATTTACCATCACTGGAGAGTGGTGCAACATGGTACAATTCCATTTCAACTCCATGCACTCATTTTTAAAAGTCATACGGCGCATTTTTGGCATAATGGATGGCTGTTGCACCTTGCACCGTAGATGTTGCGCCTGGGGATATCGATTATTCGGACACCCATAACGGTTGACTCTTTTAGATTTACAGGAGCCATAACCAGTCAAAATGAAGGTCTCTGTGAGTTCTACGGCTTTGACCCTTTAAGCCGACAATGCATTGTTTCAGACCCAAAAAAAACACTATCTGAATCACTTTCAGGACTCGAAAGTTTTTTTTACCCTTCGTTTTCTTCACGTGAAATTTATGTTAAAACGGGATCAACATGGCTGGCCATCGATTTACCATCGTTGCAGAGTGGTGCACCAAGGTACTATTCCATTTCAAATCCATGCACTCATTTCTAAAAGTCGTACGGTGCAGTTTCGACATTATGGATGTATGATGCACCTTGCACAGTGGATGTTGCGCACAGGGGATATCGATCCTTCGGACAGCCATAACGGTTGACACTTTTGGAGTTATAGGAGCCATACCAAGTCAAAACGAAGGTCTCTGTATGGCCTATGGCTTTGAACACCATAACCCGTCAATGCATAGTTTCATACCTAAAAAAACACTATCCGAATCACTTTCAGGACTCGGAAGTTTTTTTTACCCTTCGTTCTCTTCACGTGAATTTTATGGTAAAACGGGATCAACGTGGCTAGCCATCGATTTACCCTCGCTGGAGAGTGGTGCACCATGGTACTCTTCCATTTCAAATCCATGCACTCATTTCTAAAACTCGTACGGCGCAGATTTAGCATTATGGATGGATAACGCACCTTACACCTAAGATGTTGCTTCCAGGGGATATCGATCCTTCGGACAACCATAACGGTTGACTCTTTCGAAGTTACGGGAGCCATAACAAGTCAAAACGAATGTCTCTGTGAACTCTACGGCTTTGACTGCTTTAAGCCATCAATGCATAGTTTCATACCCAAAAAAACAATGTCCGAATCACTTTCAGGACTCAAAAGTTTTTTCCCCTTCGTTTTCTTCACGTGGTAAAACGGGATCAATGTGGCTGCCCATCGATTTACCTTCGCTGGAACTTGGTTCACCATGGTACTCTTCCATTTCAAATCCATGCACTCATTTGTAAAAGTCGTACGGTGCAGTTTTGGCATTATGGACCGATGTTGCACCATGTACCTTATATGTTGCTCCCAGGGGATATCGATCCTTCGGACACCCATAACGGTTGACTCTTTTGGAGTTACGGAAGCCATAACCAATCAAAACGAAGGACTTTGTGAGTTCTACGGCTTTGACGGCTTTAATCTGTCAATGCATAGTTTCATTCCCAAAAAAACACAATCTGAATCACTTTCAAGTCTTGGAAGTTTTTTTTTTTACCCTTCGTTTTCATCACGTGAATTTTATGGTAAAACGAGATCAACATGGCTGGCCATCGATTTACCATTGCTAGAGATTGGTGCACCATAGTACAATTCCATGCACTCTTTTGTAAAAGTCGTACGGTGCAGTTTCGGAATTATAGACGGATGTTGCACCTTGCACCGTAGACGTTGCACCCATGGGATATCGATCATTTGGACAACCATAACAGTTGACTCTTTTGGAGTTACGGGAGCCATAACCAGTCAAAACGAAGTCTATGTGAGTTCTACGGCTTTAATAGCTTTAAGACGTCAATGCATAATTTTATACCAAAAAAACTATCCGAATCACTTTCAAGACTCGGAAGTTTTTTTACCTTCGTTTTTTTCACATGAATTTTATGGTAAAACGGGATAAACGTGGCTGGCCATCAATTTGCCATCGCTAGAGAGTGGTGCACCATGGTAATATTCCATTTCAAATCCATGCGCTCATTTCTAAAATTCTTACAGCGTGGTTTTGATATTATGGACGGATGTTAAACCTTGCACCGTAGATGTTGCGTCCAGGGTATATCGATCCTTCGGACAGCCATAATGGTTGACTGTTTTGGAGTTACGGCAGCCATAACCAGTCAAAATGAAGGTTTCTATGAGCTCTACGGATTTGATGGCTGAAAGACGTAATGCGTGATTTCATACCCAAAAAACACTATCCGAATCACTTTGAGGTCTCGAATGTTTTTTTACCCTTCGTTTCCTTCACGTGAATTTTATGGTAAAACAGGACAAACGTGGCTGGCTATCGACTTACCATCACTGAGAGTGGTGCATCATGGTACTATTCCATTACAAATCCATGTGCTCATATGTAAAGTCGTACGGCGCAGTTTTGGCATTATGGATGGATGTTGCACCTTGCACCGTAGATGTTGCGCCTAGGGGATATCGATCATTCAGATAGCCATAACGGTTGACTCTTTTGGAGTTATGAGAGCCATGACCAGTCAAAACGAAGGTTTTTTTTGTGTTATATGGATTTGACTGCTTTAAGCCGTCAATGCATAGTTTCATACCCAAAAAGCACTATCCGAATCACTTTCAGGACTCGAAAGTTTTTTTATCCATCGTTTTCTACACGTGAATTTTATGGTAAAACGGGATCAACGTGGTTGGCCATCGATTTACCATCACTGGAGATTGGTACACCGTGGTACTATTCTGTTTCAAATCCATGCACTCATTTCTAAAAGTTGTACGGCACAGTTTCAGTATTATGGACGGATGTTGCACCTTGCACCGTAGATGTTGCGTCAAGGGGATATTGATCCTCCGGACAGCCATAATAGTTGACTCTTTTGGAGTTACGGGAGCCATTCCCAGTCAAAACGAAGGTCTCTGTGTGGCCTACGGCTTTGACCGCTATAAGCCGTCAATGCATAGATTCATACCCAAAAAACACTATCCGAATCACTTTCAAGACTCGAAAGTTTTTTTTACCCTTCATTTTCTTTACCTGAATTTTATGGTAAAACGGGATCAACGTGGCAAGCCATCTATTTACCTTCGCTGGAGAGTGGTGCACGTTGATACTATTCCGATTCAAATCCATACACTCACTGCTAAAAGTGGTATGGCGCAGATTCGACAATATGGATAGATGATGCACCTAGCACCGTAGATGTTGCGCCCAAGAGATGTCGATCCTTCTGACAGCCATAACGGCTAACTCTTTTGGAATTACGGGAGTCATAACCAGTCAAAACGAAGGTCTCTGTGAGCTCTACGGCTTTGACCGCTTTAATCCTTCAATGCATAGTTTCATACCCAAAAAACACTATCCGAATCACTTTCACGACTCGGAAGTATTTTTTTACCCTTTGTTTTCTTCACGTGAATTTTATGGTAAAACAGGATCAACGTGGCTGGCCATCGATTTATCATCATTGGAAATTGGTGCACCATGGTACTATTCCGTTTCAAATCCATGCACTCATTTGTAAAAGTCGTATGGCGCATTTTCGTCATTATGGACGGATGTTGCACCATGCAACTTAGATGTTGCGGCCAGGGGATATCGATCATTCGAACAGCCATAACGGTTGACTCTTCTAGAGTTATGGGAGCCATAACCAATCAAAACAAAGGTCTGTATGAGTTCTACGGCTTTGATGGCTTTAAGCCGTCAATGCATAGTTTCATACCAAAAAAAGCTATATGAATCACTTTCAGGTTGTGAAAGTTTTTTTTACCCTTCGTTTTCCTAACGTGAATTTTATGGTAAAACGAGATCAATGTAGTTGGCCATCAATTTTCCATCACTGGAGAGTGGTGCACCGTGGTACAATTCCGTTTCAACTCCATGCACTCATTTGTAAAAGTCGTACGGCGCAGTTTTGGCATTATGGACGGATGTTGCACCTTGCACCGTAGATGTTGCTCCCATGGGATCGATCATTTGGACAGCCATAACATTGACTCTTTTGGAGGGACAATGAGCCATAACCAGTCGAAATGAAGGTCTCTGTGAGTTCTACGACTTTGACCCTTTAAGCCATCAATGCATAGTTTCATACCAAAAAAACACTATCCGAATCACTTTTAGGACTCGGATGTTTTTTTACCCTTCCTTTGCTTCAAGTGAATTTTATGGTAAAACGGGATCAACGTGACTGTCCATCGATTTACCATCGCTGGAGAGTGGTGCACCATGGTACTATTTCCTTTCAAATCCGTGCACTCATTTCTAAAAGTCGTATAGCGCAGTTTTGGCATTATGGACGGATGCTACACCTCGCACCGTAGATGTTGCGTCCAACGGATATTGATCCTTCGGATACCATAACGATTGAGTCTTTTGGAGTTATGAGAGCCCTAACCTATCAAAACGATGCTCATAGTGAGCTCTATGGCTTTGACCACTTTAAGCCGTCAATGCGTAGTTTCATACCCAAAAACACTATTCGAATCACTTTCAGGAGTCGGAAGATATTTTACCCGTCGTTTTCTTCAAGTGATTTTTATGGTAAAACGGGATCAATGTGGCTGGCCATCGATTTACCATCACTGGAAAGTGGTGCACCATGGTACTATTCCATTTCAAATCCACGCACTCATTTGTAAAAGTCATACGGCGGAGTTTCGGCATTATGGATGGATGATGCACCTTGCACTGTAGATGCTGCGCCTTGGGTATATCGATCTTTCGAGCAGCCATAACGGTTGACTCTTTCGGAGTTACGGGAGCCATACCCAGCCAAAACGAAGGTCTCTGTGAGTTTAAAGGCTTTGACGGCTTTTAGCCGTCAATGCATAGTTTCATACCCAACAAAACTATCCAAATCACTTTCAGAACTCAGTAGTTTTTTACCCTTCATTTTCTTCACATGAATTTTATAGAAAACGAGATCAACGTGGCTGGCCATCGATTTACCATCGCTGGGGAGTGGTGCATCATGGTAATATTCCGTTTCAAATCCATGCACTAATTTCTAAAAGCCGTACGGTGTGGTTTTGGCATTATGGACGGATGTTGCACCATGCACCGTAGATGTTGCGCCGTAGATGTTGCGCCCAAGGGATATCGATCCTTCAGACAGCCATAACGGTTGACTCTTTTGGAGTTACGGAAGCCACAATCAATCAAAACAAAGGTCTCTACGAGTTCTACGGCTTTGAAGGCTTTATGCCATCAATGCAAAATTTCATACCCAAAAAACACTATCTGAATCACTTTCAGGTCTCGAAAGTTTATTTACCCTCAGTTTTCCTCACGTCAATTTTATCGTAAAACGGGATTAATGTGGCTAGCCATCGATTTTCCATTGCTGGAGAGTGGTGCACCATGGTACAATTCCGTTTCAAATCCATGCACTCATTTGTAAAAGTCATACGGCGCATTTTCGACATTATGGACGGATGTTGCACCTTGCACCATAGATGTTGCACCCAGGGGATATCGATCATTCGGACACCCATAATGGTTGACTCTTTTGAAGTTACAGGAGCCATAACCAGTCAAAATGAAGATCTCAGTGACTTCTACGGCTTTGACCATTTAAGCCATCGATGCATTGTTTCATACCTAAAAAAAACACTATCCGAATCACTATCAGGACTCAGAAGTTTTTTTACCCTTCGTTAACTTCACGTGAAATTTATGGTAAAACGGGATCAACATGGCTGGCCACCGATTTACCATCGCTATAGAGTGGTGCACCATGGTACTATTCCATTTTAAATCCATGCACTCATTTCTAAAAGACGGACGACACAGTTTCGGCATTATTGACGGATGCTGCACCTTGCACCGTAGATGTTGCGCCCAGGGGAATCGATCATTCGGATAGCCATAACGGTTGACACTTTCGGAGTTATAGGAGCCGTACCCAGTCAAAACAAAGGTCATTGTGTGGCCTACGGGTTTGAACGCTATAACCCATCAATGTGTAGTTTCGTACCAAAAACCACTATCCGAATCACTTTCAGGACTCGGAAGTTTTTTTACCCTTCGTTTTCTTCACGTGAACTTTATGGTAAAACGGGATCAACATGGCTAGCCATCGATTTACCTTCGCTGGAAGTGGTGCACCATGGTACTCTTCCATTTCAAATCCGTGCACTCATTTCTAAAGGTCGTAGGGCGCAAATTCAGTATTATGGATGGATGATGCACTAGCACCGTAGATGTTGCACCCAGGGGATATCGATCCTTTGGACAGCCATAACCGTTGACTCTTTTGGAGTTACGAGAGCCATAACCAGTCAAAACGAATGTCTCTGTGAGCTCTACGGCTGTGGCTTTAAGCCGTCAATGCATAGTTTCATACCTAAAAAAACAATATCCGAACCACTTTCAGGTCTCGAAAGTTTTTTTACCCTTCATTTTCTTCACGTGAATTTTATGGTAAAACGGGATCAATGTGGCTGCCCCTCGATTTACCATCGCTGGAAATTAGTGCAGCATGGTACTATTCCATTTCAAATCCATGCAATCATTTGTAAAAGTCGTACATTGCAGTTTCGGCATTATGGATGGATGTTGCACCATGCACCGTAGATGTTGCGCCCAGGAGATATCGATCCTTCGGACAGCCATACGGTTGTCTCTTTTGGATTTACGGGAGCCATAACCAATCAAAATGAAGGTCTTTATGAGTTCTATGGCTTTGACGGCTTTAAACCGTCAATGCATTATTTCATTCCAAAAAAAACACTATCCGAATCACTTTCAAGTCTCCGAAGTTTTTTTACCCTTCGTTTTCTTCACGTGAATTTTATGGTAAAACGGGATCAACGTTACTGGTCATCGATTTACCATTGCAGGAGAGTGGTGCACCATAGTACAATTCCGTTTCAAATCCATGCACTCATTTGTAAAAGTCGTACGACGCAGTTTCGGCATTATAGACGGATGTTGCACCTTGCAGCGTAGATGTTGCGCCCAGGGGATATAGATCATTTGGACAGCCATAACGGTTGACTCTTTTGGAGTTACGGGAGCCATAACCAATCAAAACGAAGGTCTCTGTAAGTTCTACGACTTTAATGGCTTTAAGCCATCAATGCATAGTTTCATATCAAAAAAACACTATCCGAATCACTTTCAAGACTCTGAAGTTTTTTTACCCTTCGTTTTCTTCACATGAATTTTATGGTAAAACGGGATCAACGTGGCTGGCCATCAATTTTCCATCGCTGCAGAGAGGTGCACTATGGTAATATTCCATTTCAAATCCATGCACTCATTTCTAAAAGTTGTACACTGCAGTTTCGACATTATGGACGGATGTTGCACCTTGCACCGTAGATTTTGCGTCCAGGGGATATCGATCCTTCGGACAGCCATAATGGTTGACTATTTTGAAGTTACGGAAGCCATAACCAGTCAAAATGAAGGCCTCTATGAGCTCTACGAATTTGATGGCTTATCGATGTCAATGCGTAGTTTCATACCCAAAAACCGTTATCCGAATCACTTTCAGGCTTCGAATGTATTTTTACCCTTCGTTTCCTTCACTTGAATTTTATGGTAAAACGGGATCAACGTGGCTGGCCATTGACCTACCATCGCTGAGACTGGTGCATCATGGTACTATTCCATTTCAAATCCATGCACACATTCGTAAAGTCGTACGGCGCAGTTTTGGCATTATGGACGGATGCTGCGTCTAGGGGATATCGATCATTCGGACATCCATAACGCTTGACTCTTTTGGAGTTACGAGAGTCATAACCAGTGAAAACGAAGGTCTCTGTGAGTTCTATGGCTTTGACTGCTTTAAGCCATCAATGCATAGTTTCATACCCAAAAAAACACTATTTGAATCACTTTCAGGACTCGAAATTCTTTTTACTCTTCGTTTTCTAAACGTGAATTTTATGGTAAAACGGGATCAACGTGGCTGGCCATCGATTTACCATCACTAGAGATTGGTGCACAATGGTACTATTCCATTTCAAATCCATGCACTCATTTCTAAAAGTCGTGCGGCGTAGTTTCAGCATTAGGGATGGAAGTTGCACCTTGCACCGTAGATGTTGCGTCCAGGGGATATTAATCATTCGGACAGCCATAATCGTCGACTCTCTTGGAGTTACGGGAGCCATACCCTATCAAAACAAAGGTATCTGTATGGACTACGGCTTTGACCGTTATAGGCCCTCAATGCATAGTTTCATACCTAAAAAACCTATCCGAATCACTTTCAGGACTCGAGTTTTTTTTATCCTTCGTTTTCTTTACCTGAATTTTATGGTAAAACGAGATCAACGTGGCAGGCCATCTATTTACCATCGCTGGAGAGTGGTGCACCATGGTACTATTTGATTCAAATCCATGCACTCATTGTCAAAAGTCGTACAGCGTAGATTCGGCATTATGGACGGATGATGTACCTTGCACCGTAGATGTTGCGCCTAAGGGACATCGATCCTTCTGGCAGCCATAACGGCTGACTCTTTTGGAGTTACGGGAGCCATAACCAGTCAAAATGAAGGTCTCTGTGAGCTCTACGATTTTGACCACTTTAATCCATCAATGCATGGTTTCATACCCAAAAAAAACTATTCGAATCACTTTCGGGACTCGGAAGTTTTTTACCCTTCGTTTTCTTCATGTGAATTTTATGGTAAAACAGGATCAACGTGGTTGGCCACTGATTTACCATCGCTGAAAATTGGTGCACCATGGTACTATTCCATTTCAAATCCATGCACTCATTTGTAAAAGTCGTATGGCGCAGTTTCGGTATTATGGACGGATGTTGCACCATGCAACGTAGATGTTGCGCCTAGAGGATATCGATCCTTTGGACAGCCATAATGGTTGAATCTTTTGGAATTATGGGAGCCATAACCAATCAAAACAAAGGTATCTATGAGTTCTACGGCTTTGATGGCTTTAAGCCGTCAATGCATAGTTTCATACCCAAAAAAACACTATCCGAATCACTTTCAGGTCCTGGAAGTTTTTTACCCTTCATTTTCCTCACGTGAATTTTATGGTAAAACGAGAGACGTGGTTGGCCATCGATTTTCCATCGTTGGAGAGTGATGCACCATGGTACAATTCCGTTTCAAATCCACGCACTCAATTGTAAAAGTCGTACGGCGCAGTTTCGGCATTATGGACGGATGTTGCACCTTGCAATGTAGATGATGCTCCCAGGGGATCGATCATTCGGATAGCTATAACGTTGACTCTTTTGGAGTGACAGGAGCCATAACTAGTCGAAATGATGGTCTCTATGAGTTCTACGGCTTTGATTCTTTAAGCCGTCAATGCATAGTTTCATACCCAAAAATCACTATCCGAATCACTTTCAGGACTCTAAAGTTTTTTTACCCTTCCTTTGCTTCACGTGAATTTTATGGTAAAACGGGATCAACGTGACTGGCCATCGATTTACCATCGCTAGAGAGTGGTGCACCATGGTACTATTTCGTTTCAAATCCATGCACTCATTTCTAAAAGTCGTACGACCCAGTTTTGTCATTATGGATGGATGTCGCACCTTGCACAGTATATGTTGCGCCCAGGGGATATCGATCCTTCGGATAGCTATAACGGTTAATTATTTTAGAGTTACGGGAGCCATAACCGGTCAAAACGAAGGTCTCTGTGAGCTCTACGGCTTTGACCGCTTTAAGTCTTCATTGCATAGTTTCATGTAAAAAAACACTACCCGAATATCTTTTAGTACTTGAAAGTGTTTTTACCCTTCATTTTCCTCACGTGAATTTAATGGAAAAACGGGATCAACGTCGCTGGCCATCGATTTACCATCGCTGGAGAGTGGTGCACCATGGTACTATTCCGTTTCAAATCCATGCACTCATTTCTAAAAGTCGTACGGCACAGTTTCGGCATTATGGACGGATGCTGCACCTTGCACCGTAGATGTTGCGCCCTGGGATATCGATCCTTCGAACAGCCATAACGGTTGACTCTTTTGGAGTGAAGGGAGCGATAATCAGTCAAAACTAAGGTCTTTGTGAGCTCAACTGCTTTGACCGCTTTAAGACGTCAACGCATAGTTTCAAACCTACAAAACACTATCGAATCACTTTCAGGACTCAGAAGTTTTTTTACCCTTCGTTTTCTTCACATGAATTTTATGGTAAAACGGGATCAACGTGGCTGGACATCGATTTACCATCGCTGGATAATGGTGCACCATGATACTATTCCGTTTTGAATCCATGCATTCATTTTTTAAAGTCATACGGCGCAGTTTCGGCATTATGGACGGATGCAGCATCTTGCACCGTAGATGTTGCGCCCAGGGGATACCGATCCTTCGGACAGCCATAACAATTGACTCTTTTAGAGTTAAGGGAGCATAACCGGTCAAAACGAAGGCCTTTGTGAGTTCTACGGCTATTATAGCTTTAAGCCGTCAATGCATAGTTTCATACCCAAAAAAAACTATCTAAATCACTTTCAGGACTCGGGAGTTTTTTTTCCCTTGTTTTCTTCGCGTGAATTTTGTGGTAAAACGAGATCAACGTAGCTGGCCATCAATTTACCATCGCTGCAGAGTGGTGCACCATGGTATTAATCCATTTCAAATCCATGCACTCATTTGTAAAAGTCTACGGCGCAGTTTTGGCATTATGGACGGATGCTGCACCTTGCACTGTAGATGTTGTGCCCAGGGGATATCGATCCTTCGGACAGCCATAACGGTTGACTCTTTTGGAGGTACCGGATCCATACCCAGTCAAAATGAAGGTCTCTGTGTGGGCTACGACTTTGATCGCTGTAAGCCCTCAATGCATAGTTTCATACCCAAAAAACACTACCCGAATCACTTTTCGGACTCGGTTTTTTTACCCTTCGTTTTCTTCACGTGAATTTTATGGTAAAATGGGATCAATGTGGTTGGCCATCGATTTACCATCGCTGGAAAGTGGTGCACCAGGGTACTATTCCATTTCAAATCGATAAACTCATCTGTAAAACTCGTAAGGCGCAGTTTCGGCATTATGGAAGGATGTTGCACCTTACACCGTAGACGGTGCACCCAGGGGATATCGATCCGGCACACAGCCGTAACGGTTGACTCTTTTGGAGTTACATGCGCCATAACCAGTCAAAACGAAGGCCTCAGTGAGTTCTACGTCTTTGATGGCTTTAAGCCGTCAATGCATAGTTTCATACCCAAAAAAACACTATCTGAATCACTTTTAGGACTCGGAAGTTTTTTTTACCCTTCGTTTTCTTCACATGAATTTTATAATAAAACGGGATCAACGTGGCTAGCCATCGATTTGCCATCATCGGATAGCGGTGGACCATCGTAATATTCCGTTTCAAATCGATGCACTCATTTCTAAAAGTCGTACGGTGCAGTTTCGGCATTATGGATGGATGTTGCACCATGCACCGTAAATGTTGCGCCCATAGGATATTGATCCTTCCGATAGCCATAATGGTTGACTCATTTGGAGTTACAGGGGCCATAACCAATCAAAACGAAGGTCTCTATGAGTTCTATTGCTTTGACGGCTTCAAGCCGTCAATGCATAGTTTCATACCCAAAAAAAGCTATCCGTATCACTTTGAGATCTTGGAAATTTTTTTACCCTTTGTTTTCCTCACGTGAATTTTATTATAAAACGGGATCAACATGGCTGGCCATCGATTTACCATCGCTGGAGAGTGGTGCACCATGGTGCCATTCCATTTCAAATCCATGCACTCATTTGTAAAAGTCGTACGGCGTAATTTCGGCATTATGGACAGATATTGCACCTTGCACGGTAGATGTTGCATCTAGGGGATATCGGTCCTTTGGATAGCCATAACGGTTGACTCTTTTGAAGTTACGGCAGCCATAACTAGTCAAAACGTAGGTCTCAGTGAGCTCTATGGCTTTGATGGCTTAACGACATCAATGCATAGTTTCATACCCAAAAAAACACTATCCTAATTAATTTCAAGTCTCGTATGTTTTTTTACCCTTCGTTTTCTTCACGTGAATTTTATGGTAAAATGGGTTCAACGTGTCCGGACATCCATTTACCCTCGCTAGAGAGTGGCGCACCATGGTAATATTTCGTTTCGGCATTATGGACGGATGTCGTACCTTGCACCAAAGATTTTGCGTCCAGGTGATATCGATCATTCGGATAGCCATAGCGGTTCACTCTTTTGGAGTTACGGAAGCCATAACCAATCAAAACGAAGGTCTCTGTGAGTTCTAAGGCTTTGACCATTTTAAGCCGTCAATGCATAGTTTGATACCAAAAAAAACACAATCCGAATCACTTTCAGGACTTGAAATTTTTTTTACCCTTCGTTTTCTACACATGAATTTTATGGTAAAATGGGATCAACGTGGCTGGACATCGATTTACCATCGCTGGAGAGTTGTGCACCATGGCATTATTCCGTTTCAAATCCACGCACTCTTTTCTAAAAGTTGTACGGCGCAGTTTCGACATTATGGACGGATGCTGCACCTTGCACCGTAAACGTTGCGTCCAGGGGATATCGATCCTTCGGACGGCCATAACGGTTGACTCTTTTGGAGTTACGGGAGCCACACCCTATCAAAACGAAGGTCTGTGTGTGTCCTACAGCTTTTATCGCTATAAGCCGTTAATGCATAGTTTCATACCAAAAAAACACTATATAAATCACTTTCATGACTCGAAAGTTTTTTTTACACTTCGTTTTCTTCACGTGAATTTTATGGTAAAACGGGATCAACATGGCTGCCATCGATTTACCGTCGTTGGAGAGTGGAGCACCAAGGTACTATTCCTTTTCAAATCCATGCACTCATTTCTAAAAGTTGTATGGCGCAGATTCGGCGTTATTGACGGATGATGCACCTTGCATCGTAGATGTTGCGCCCATCCAATATCGATCCTTCGGACAACCATAACGGTTGACTCTTTTGGAGTTACGGGAGCCATAACAAGTCAAAATGAAGGTCTTTTTGAGCTCTATGGCTTGGACTACTTTATGCCGTCAATGCATAGTTTCATACCCAGAAAAATACTATCTGAATCACTTGTAGGACTCGGAAGTTTTTTTACCCTGTGTTTTCTTCACGTGAATTTTATGGTAAAACAGGATCCACATGGCTGCCCATCGACTTACCATCGTTGGAAAGTGGTGCATCATGACATTATTCCATTTCAAAAGAATGCACTCATTTGTAAAATTCGTACGGCGTGGTTTCGGCATTATGGACGGATGTTGCACCATGCACCGTAGATGTTGCGCCCAGGGGATATCGATCCTTCAGACATCCACAACGGTTGACTCTTTTGGAGTTATATGAGCTATAACCAATCAAAACGAAGGTCTCTATGAGTTCTACGGCTTTCACGGTTTCAAGCAGTCAATGCATAGTTTCATACTCGATAAAACACTACCCGAATCACTTTCAAGTCTTGGTAGTTTTTTACCCTTCGTTTTCCTCCCGTGAATTTTATGGTAAAATGGGATCAACTTGGCTGACCATCGATTTACCATCGTTGGAGAGTGGCGCATCATGGTACAATTCCGTTTCAAATCATGCACTCATTTGTTAAAGTCGTACAGTGCAGATTCAACATTATGGACAGATGTTGCACCTAGCACCGTAGATGTTGCTCCCAGGGGATATCGACCATTCGTACAGCCATAACGGTTGACTCTTTTGGAGTTACGGGAGCCATAACCAGTTAAAATGAAGGTCTCCGTGAGCTCTACGGATTTGACCGCTTTAAATCGTCAGTGCATAGTTTCATACCCAAAAAACACTATCCGAATCACTTTCAGGACTCGGAAGTTTTTTTACACTTCGTTTTCTTCACGTGAATTTTTTGGTAAAAGGGGATCAACGTGGCAGGCCATCGATTTACCATTGCTAGAAAGTGGTGCACCATGGTACTATTCCATTTCAAATCCATGCACTCATTTGTAAAAGTCGTACGGTGCAGTTTCGACATTATCGATGGATGATGCACCTTGCACCGTAGATGTTGCACCCAGGGGATATCGATCCTTCGGACAGCCATAATGGTTGACTCTTTTGGAGTTACGGGAGCTATAACTAGTCAAAATGAAGGTCACTATGAGTTCTACAGCTTTGAAGACTTTAAGCCATCAATGCATAGTTTCATACCCAAAAAAACACTATCTGAATCACTTTCAGGGCACGGAAGTTTTTTTTACCCTTCGTTTCTTCACCTGAATTCTACTTCAAAATTGGATAAACATGGCTGGCCATCGATTTATCATCGATGGAAAGTGGTGCACCATGGTACTATTCTATTTCAAATCCATGAGGTCATTTGTAAAAGTTGTACGGCACGGTTTCGGCATTATGGACGGATGATGCACCTTGCACCGTAGATGTTGCGCCCAGGGCATATCGATCCTTCGGGACAGCCACAACGGTTAACTCTTTTGGAGTTACGGGAGCCAAAACCAATCAAAATGAAGGTCTCTGTGAGTTTTACGGCTTTGATGGCTTTTAGCCATCAGTGCATAGTTTCATACTCAAAAAAACACTATCCGAATCACTTTTAGGACTCAGAAGTTTTTTTACCCTTAGTTTTCTTCACTTGAATTTTATGGTAAAATGGGATCAACGTGGCTGGCTATTGATTTACCATCGCTAGAGTTTGGTGCACCATGGTACTATTTCGTTTCAAATCCATGCATTTGTTTGTAAAAGTCCTACGGTGCAGTTTCGGCATTATGGACGGATGGTGCACCTTGCACCGTAGATGTTGCACCAAGGGGATATCGATCCTTCGACCAGCCATAACGGTTGATTCTTTTGGAGTTACGGGAGCCATACCCAGTCAAAACGAAGGTCTTTGTGGGGCCTATGGCTTTGACCACTACAAGCCGTCAATGCATAGTTTCATACCTAAAAAAACACTGTCTGAATCACATTTAGGACTCGAAAGTTTTTTTACCCTTCGTTTTCTTCAAGTGAATTTTATGGTCAAACGGGATCAATGTGGCTGGCCATCGATTTACCATTACTGGAGAGCGGTGTACCATGTTACTATTCCGTTTCAAATACACACACTCATTTCTAAAATTCGTACGACGCAGATTCGGAATTATGGACGGATGATGCACCTTGCACCGTAGATGTTGCTCCCAGGGGATATCGATCCTTCGGATAGTCATAATGGTTGACTTTTTTGAAGTTACGGGAGCCTAACTAGTCAAAACAAAGGTCTTTGTGAGCTCCACGGCTTTGACCGCTTTAAGCCGTCAATGCGTAGTATCATACCCAAAAAACACTATCCAAATTACTTTCAGGACTTGGAAGTTTTTTTACCCTTCGTTTTCTTCACGTGATTTTTTTAGTAAAATGGGATCGGCATGGCTGGTCATCGATTTACCATCGCTGAAAAGAGTGCACCATGGTTCTATTCCATTTCAAATCCGTGCACTCATTTGTAAAAGTCGTACGGTGCAGTTTCGGCATTGTGGACGGATGATGCACCTTGCACCGTAGATGTTGCGCCCAGGGGATCTTGATCCTTCGGACATCCATAACGGTTGACTCTTTTGGAGTTACGGGAGCCATACCTAGTCAAAACGAAGGTCTCCGTGAGTTCTACGGCTTTGATGGCTTTCAGCTATCAATGCATAGTTTCATACCCAATCCGAATTACTTTCAAGACTAGGAAGTTTTTTTACCCTTTGTTTTCTTCACATGAATTTTATGGTAAAACGGGATCAACGTGGCTAGCCATCGATTTGCCATCATTGGAGAGCGATGCACCATGGTAATATTCCATTTCAAATCCATGCACTCTTTTCAAAAAGTCGTACGGTGCAGTTTCAACATTATGGACGGATGTTGCACCATGCACCGTAGATGTTGCGCCTAGAGGTCATTGATCCTTCGGACATCCATAACGGTTTATTCTTTTGGAGTTACAAAGCCATAGCCAATCAAAACGAAGGTCTCTGTGATTTCTATGGCTTTGACGGCTTTAAGCGGTCAGTGCGTAGTTTCATACCCAAAAAACACAATTCAAATCACTTTCAGGTGTTGGAATTTTTTTACCCTTCGTTTTCCTCACGTGAATTTTATGATAAAATAGGATTAATGTGGCTGGCCATCGATTTACCATCGCTGGAGAGTGGTGCACCATGGTGCAATTCCGTTTCAAACCCATGCACTCATTTGTAAAATTCGTACGGTTTCGGTTTTATGGACGGATGTTGCCACTTGCACCGTAGATGTCACGCCCATGGGATATTGATCATTCGGACAGCCATAATGGTTGACTCTTTTGGAGTTAAGGGAGCCATCACCACTCAAAACGAATGTCTCCGTGATTTCTACGGATTTGACAGCTTTATGCCATCGATGCATTGTTTCGTACCCAAAAAATACTATCTGAATCACTTTCAGGGCTTGAAAGTTTTTCTACCTATCCTTTTATTCACGTGAATTTAATGGTAAAACGAGATCAACGTGGCTGGCCATCGATTTACCAACGATGGAAAGTGGTGCACCATAGTACTATTCCATTTCAAATCCTTGCACTCATTTGTAAAAGTCGTACGGCGTAGTTTCGGCATTTTGGACGGATGATGCACTTTGCACCATAGATGTTATGCCCAAGGGATATCGAACCTTCGAACGGCCTTAACGGTTGACTCTTTTGGATTTACGGGAGCCATAACCAATCAAAATGAAGGTCTCTGTGATTTTTGTGGTTTTGACGGCTTTAAACCGTAATGCATAGTTTCATTCCAAAAAAACAATATCCGAATCACTTCCAGGACTCGGATGTTTTTTTACCCTACGTTTTCTTCACGTGAATTTTACGGTAAAATGGGATCAACGTGGTTGGCCATCGATTTACCATTGCTAGAAGTGGTGCACAATGGTACTATTACATTTCAAATCCATGCACTCATTTGTAAAGGTCGTACAGTGCAGTTTCGGCATTATGGACGGATGATGCGCCTTACACCGTAGATGTTGTGCCTAAGAGATATCGATCCTTCGGACAACCGTAACGGTTGACTCTTTTGGAGTTACGGTAGCCATGACCAGTCAAAATGAAGATCTCTGTGAGTTTTACGGCTTTAATGGCTTTAAGCCGTCAATGCATAGTTTCGTACTCAAAAAACACTATCCGAATCACTTTCAGGACTCGGAAGTTTTTTTTACCCTTCGTTTTCTTGACATGAATTTTATGGTAAAATGGGATCAAAGTGGCTGGCCGTCGATTTACCATCGCTAGAGTTTGGTGCACCATGGTACTATTTTGTTTCAAATCCATGCACTCATTTGTAAAGGTCGTACAGCGCAGTTTTGGCATTATGGACGGATGCTGCACCTTGCACCGTAGATGTTGCGCCCAGGGGATATTGATCCTTCGGACAGCCATAAGGGTTGATTCTTTTGGAGTTATGGGAGCCATACCCAGTCAAAATTAAGGTCTCTGTGTGGCCTATGGCTTTAACCGCTATATGCCGTCAATGCATACTTTCATACCCAAAAAAACACACTCTGAATCACATTTAGGACTCATAAGTTTTTTTATCCTTCGTTTTCTTCAAGTGAATTTTATGGTCAAACGGGATCAACGTGGCTGGCCATCGATTTACCATCGTTGGAGAGTGGTGCACCGTGTTACTATTCCGTTTCAAATACACACACTCATTTCTAAAATTCATACGGCTCATATTCGGAATTATGGACGGATGATGCACCTTGCACCGTAGATGTTGCGCCTAGGGGATATCGATCCTTCGGATAGTCATAACGGTTGACGCTTCTGGACATACGGGAGCCATAACTAGTCAAAACAAAGGTCTTTGTGAGCTCTACATCTTTGACTGCTTTAAGCCGTCAATGCGTAGTTTCATACCCAAAAAACACTATCCAAATTACTTTCAGGATTCAGAAATTTTTTCCCTTCCTTTTCTTCACGTGAATTTTTTGGTAAAATGGGATCAACGTGGCTGGACGTCGATTTACCATCGCTGAAAAATGGTGCACCATGGTTCTATTCCATTTCGAATCCATGCACTCATTTGTAAAAGTCATACGATATAGTTTCGGCATTATGGACGGGCGATGCACCCTGCATCGAAGATGTTGCGCCCAAGGGATATCGATCATTCGGACAGCCATAACGGTTAGCCCTTTTGGAGTTACGAGAGCCATAACCAGTCAAAATGAAGGTCTCTATGAGTTCTACAGCTTTGACGGCTTTAAGCCGTTAATGCATAGTTTCACACCCCAAAAACACTATCTGAATTACTTTCATGAATCGAAATTTTTTTTACCCTTCGTTTTCTTCACATGAATTTTATGGTAAAACGGGATCAACGTGGCTAGCCATCGATTTGCCATCGTTGGAGAGTGGTGCATCGTGGTAATATTCCATTTCAAATCCATGCACTCATTTCAAAAAGTCGTACGGCGCAGTTTCGATATTATGGACAGATGTTGCACCATGCACCGTAAATGTTGTTCCCAGAGGACATTGATCCTTCGGACAGCCATAACGATTGACTCTTTTGGAGTTACGGAAGCCATAACCAATCAAAACGAAGGACTTTGTAAGTTCTATGGATTTGACGGCTTTAAGCCGTCAATTCCTAGTTTCATACCCAAAAAACACAATCCAAATCACTATCAGGTCTTGGAATTTTTTTTTACATTTTGTTTTCCTCACGTGAATTTTATGATAAAACGGGATCAACATGGCTGGCCATCGACTTACCATCGTTGGAGAGTGGTGCACCATGGTGCAGTTCCGTTTCAAATCCATGCACTCATTTTTAAAATTCGTACGGCGCAGTTTCGGCATTATGGATGGATGTTGCCCCTTTCACCGTAGATGTCGCGCCCAGGGGATATCGATCATTCGGACAGCCATAACGGTTGACTCTTTTGGAGTTACGGGAGTCATAACCTGTCAAAACGAAGATCTCTATGAGTTCTACGGCTTTGACCCTTTAAGCGATCAATTCATAGTTTCATACCCAAGAAAACACTATCCGAATCACTTTCAGGGCTTGGAAGTTCTTTTAACCCTTCGTTTTCTTCACATGAATTTGATGGTAAGACGACATCAGCGTGGCTGGTCATCGATTTACCATCGTCGGAGAGTGGTGCACCATGGTACTATTCCGTTTCAAATCCACCCACTAATTTCTAAAAGTGATGCGGCTTAGTTTTGGCATTATGGACGGATGCTTCACCTTGCACCGTAGATGTTGCGCCCAGGGATATCGATCCTTGGGACAGCTATAACGGTTGACTCATTTGGAGTTAGGGAAACCATAACCAATCAAAACGAAGGTCTCTGTGAACTCCACGGCTTTGACCGCTTTAAGTCATCAACGCATAGATCCATACCAACGAAAACACTATCCGAATCACCTTCAGGACTTGGAAGTTTTTTTTACCCTTCGTTTTCTTCACATGAATTTTATGGTAAAACGTGATCAATATGGCTGGCCATCGATTTACGATCGCTGGAGAGTGGTGCACCGTGGTACTTTTCCAATTTAAATCCATGCACTCATTTCTAAAAGTCGTACGACACAGTTTCGACATTATGGACGGTTGCTGCACCTTGCACCGTAGATGTTGTGCCCAGGGTATATCTATCCTTCAGACAGATATAACAGTTGACTCTTTTGGAGTTACGGGAGCATAACCAGTCAGAACGAAGGACTCTGTGAGTTCTACGGCTATGACAACTTTAAGCAGTCAATGCATAGTTTCATATCCAAAAAACACTATCCGAATCACTTTCAGAACTCGGATGTTTTTTTACCCTTCGATTTCTTCATGTGAATTTTATGGTAAAACGGGATCAACGTGGCTGGCCATCGATTTACCGTCGCTGGATAGTGGTGCACCATGGTCCTGTTCCATTTCAAATTCATGCACTCATTTGTATAAGTCGTACAGCGCAGTTTCGGCATTATGGACGGATGCCGCACCTTGTACCGTAGATGTTGTGTTCAGGGGATATCGATCCTTCGGACAGCCATAACCATTGACTGTATTGGAATTACGGGAGCCATAACCAGTGAAAATAAAGGTCTCTGTTAGCTCTACGGCTTTGACTACTTTAATTCGTCAATGCATAGTTTCATACCCAAAAACACTATCCGAATCACTTTCAGGACTTGAAAGATTTTTTTACCCCTCGTTTTCTTCACGTGAATTTTATGGTAAAACGGGATCAACGTGGCTGGCCATCGATTTATCATCGCTGGAGAGTGGTGCACCATGGTACTATTTCGTTTCAAATCCATGCACTCATTTGTAAAAGTCGTATGGTGCAGTTTCAGCATTATGGACTGATGTTGCACCTTGCACCGTGGATGTTGCTCCCAGGAGATATCAATCCTTTGGACTGCCATAACGGTTAACTCTTTTCGAGTTACGGGAGTCATAACTAGCCAAAACGAAGGTCATTGTGTGCTCTATGGCTTTGACCACTTGAAGCCATCAATGCATAGTTTCATAACCAAAAAACACTATCCGAATTACCTTTAGAACTTGGAAGTTTTTTTACCCTTCGTTTTCTTCACCTGAATTTTATGGTAAAACGGGATCAACGTGGCTGACCATCGATTTACCATCGCTGGAGAGTGGTGCACCATGGCACTATTCCGTTTAAAATCCATACACTCATTTCTAAAAGTCGTATGGCGCAGTTTCGGCATTATGGATAGATGTTGCACTTGCACCATAGATGTTGCGTCAAGGGGACATCGATCCTTCGGACAGCCGTAACGGTTGACTCTTTTGGTGTTATGGAAGCCATAACCCATCAAAATGAAGGTCTCTGTTAGCTCTACGATTTTGACTACTTTAAGCTGTCAATGCATTGTTTCATACCCAAAAAAGCACTATCCGAATTGCTTTCAGGACTCGAATGTTTTTTACCCTTCGTTTTCTTCACGTGAACTTTATGGTAAACGGGATCAACGTGGCTGCCCATCGATTTACCATTGTTGGAGAGTGGTGCACCATGGAACTATTCTGTTTTAAATCCATGCATACATTTTTAAAAGTCGTACGGTGCAGTTTCGATACTATGGACGGATGTTGCACCTTGCACCGTAGATGTTGCGCCCAGGGGATATCGATCCTTTGGACAGCCATAACGGTTGAATCTTTTCAAGTTACGGGAGCCATAACCTGTCAAAATGAAGGTCTCTATGAGTTCTATGGCTTTGACTGCTTTAAGCTGTCTATGCATAGTTTCATACCTAAAAAACTCCATCCAAATCACTTTCAGCACTCGAAAGTTTTTTTAACCTTCGTTTTCTTCACGTGAATTTTATGGTAAAATGGGATCAACGTGGCTGGTCATCGATTTACCATCGCTGGAGAGTGGTGCACTATGGCGCTATTCCATTTTAAATCCATGCACTCATTCCTAAAAGTCGCACGGCGCAGTTTCGGCAATATGGACGGATGTTGCACCTTGCACCGTAGATGTTGTCCCCAGGGGATATTGATCCTTTGACAGCTATAACGGTTGACTCTTTTGGATTTACGGGAGCCATAACCAGTCATAACGAAGGTCTCTGTGTGCTCTACGGCTTTGACATTTTTAGGTTGTCAATGCATAGTTCATATCCAAAAAAACACTATCCGAATCACTTCCAGGACTCGGGAGTTTTTTTACCCTTCGTTTTCTTCACGTTAATTTAATGGTAAAACGGGATCAACGTGGTAGACCATCGATTTACCATTGCTGGAGAGTGGTGCACCATGGTACTATTCCATTTCAAATCCATGCACTCATTTCTAAAAGCCGTACGACGCAGTTTCGGCATTATGGACGGATGATGCACCTTGAACTGTAGATGTTGCACCCAGGGATATCGATCCTTCGGGTAGCCATAACGGTTGACTCTTTTTGAGTTACGGGAATCATAACCAGTTAAAACGAAGGTCTTTATCAGCTCTATAGCTTTGACCACTTTAAGCCGTCAATGCATTGTTTCATAACCAAAAAATACTATCTGAATCACTTTTAGGACTCGGAATTTTTTTACGCTTTGTTTTCTTCACGTGAATTTTAAGGTAAAATGGGATCAACGTGGCTGGCCATCGATTTACCATCGCTGGAGAGTGGTGCACCATGGTACTATTCCGTTACGTCGCAGTTTTGGCATTATGGATGGATGTTGCACCTTGTACCGTAGATGTTGCATCGAGGGGATATCGATCCTTCGTACAGCCATTATGGTTGACTCTTTTGGAATTACAGGAGCCATAACTAGTCAAAACGAAGGTCTCTATGAGCTCTATGGTGTTGACCGCTTTAATCCGTCAACGCATAGTTTCATATCCAAAAAAACACTTGCCGGATCACTTTCAGGACTCCGGAGTTTTTTTGCCTTTCGTTTTCTTCACGTGAATTTAATGTAAAATGGGATCAACGTGGTATGCCATCGATTTTCCATCGCCGAAGAGTGGTGCACCATAGTACTATTCCGTTTCAAATCCATGCAATCATTTCTTAAAGTCGTACGGCGCAATTTCGGCATTATGGACGGATGCTGCACCTTGCACCGTAGATGTTGAGCCCGGTGATATCGATCATTCGGACAGCCATAACAGTTGACTCTTTTTTGGAGTTAAGGGAGCTATAACCAGTCAAAACGAAGGTCTCTATGAGCTCTACCACTTTGACCGCTTTAAGCCATCAATGTATAGTTTCATAACTAAGAAAACACTATCCAAACCACTTTCAGGACTCGGAAGTTTTTTTGACCCTTTGTTTTCTTCAAGTGAAATTTATGGTAAAATGGGATCAACGTGGCTGGCCATCGATTTTTCATCGTTGGAGAGTGGTGCATCATGGTACTATTCCATTTCAAATCCACGCATTCATTTCTAAAAGTCGTACGGTGCAGTTTCGGCATTATGGACGAATATTGCACCTTGCACCCAAGGGATATCGATCCTTCGGACAGCCATAACGGTTGACTCTTTTGGAGATACGGGAGCCATATCCTGTCAAAACGAAGGCCTTTGTGAGCTCTATAGCTTTGACAAAATTAAGCCGTCCATGTGTAGATTCATTCCTAAAAAATCATTATCCGAATCACTTTTAGGACACGTGAGTTTTTTTACCCTTCGTTTTCTTCACGTGAATTTAATGGTAAAACGGGATCAATGGGGCAGGCCATCAATTTACCTTCGTCGGAGAGTGGTGCACCATGGTACTATTCCATTTCAAATCCGTACACTCGTTTCTAAAAGTCGTACGCTGTAGTTTTGGCATTATGGACAGATGCTGCACCTTGCACTGTAGATGTTGCGCCTAGGGATATCGATCCTTCGGACAGCCATAACGGTTGACTCTTTTGGAGTTATGGGAGCCATAACCAGTCAAAACGAAGATCTCTGTGAGCTCTACGGCTTTGACCGCTTTAAGCCATCAACGCATATTTTAATAACCAAAAAAACACTATTTGAATCCCTTTAAGGACTCGGAAGTTTTTTTACCCTTCGTTTTCTTCACGTGAATTTAAATGGGGTCAACGTGGTAGCCCATTGATTTACCATCATTGGAGAGTGGTGCACCGTGGTACTATTCCATTTCAAATCCATGCACTCATTTTTAAAACGGTGCAGTTTTGGCATTATGGACGGATGTTGCACCTTGCACCGTAGATGTTGTGCCTAGGGATATCAATCATTCGGACAGCCATAACGGTTGACTCTTTTGGAGTTACAGGAGTCACAACCAGTCAAAACGAAGGTCTCTGTGAGCTCTAAGGCTTTGACCGCTTTAAGCCGTCAATGAATAGTTTCATAACCTAAAAAATACTATCCGGATTGCTTTCAGGTCTTGGAAGTATTTTTTCACCCTTCGTTTTCTTCACGTGAATTTTACGGTAAAACGAGATCAACGTGGTTGGCCATCGATTTACCATCGCTGGAGAGTGGTGCACCATGATACTATTCCATGTCAAATCCATGCACTCAATTGTAAAACTTGTACGACGCAGTTTCGGCATTATGGACGGATGTTGCACCTTGCACAGTAGATGTTGCTCGCAGGGGATATCGATCATTCGGACAGCCATAACGGTTGATCCTTTTGGAGTAACGAGAGCCATAACTAGTTAAAACGAAGGCCTTTGTGATTTCTATGGCTTTGACCCTTTAAGCCGCCAATGCATAGTTTCATACCCAAAAAATACACTATCCGAATCACTTTTAGGACTCGGAAGTTTTTTTAACCCTTCGTTTTCTTCACGTGATTTTTATGGAAAAACGGGATCAACGTGGCTGGCCATCGATTTACCAACGCCGGAGAGGGGGCACCATGGTACTATTCTGTTTCAAGTCCACGTACGAATTTCTAAAAGTCTTGCTGGGCAGTTTTGGCATTACGGACGGATGTTGCACCTTGCACCGTAGATGTTGCGCCCAGGGATATCGATCCTTCAGACAACCATAACAGTTGACTCTTTTGGAGTTACAGGGGCCATAACCGTCAAAATGAAGGTCTCAGTGAGCTCTACGACGTCGACTAATTTAAGTCATCAATGCATAGATTCATACCTACAAAAACACCATCCGAATAACTTTCAAGACTCGGAAGTTTTTTTTTACCCTTCGTTTTCTTCACATGAATTTTATGGTAAAATAGGATCAACGTAGCCGGCCGTCGATTTACGATCGCTGGAGAGTGATGCACCATGGTACTATTCTGTTTTATATCCATGCACTCATTTCTAAAAGTCGCACGGTGCATTTTCGGCATTATGGACGGATGCTGCACCTTGCACCGTAGATGTTGAGCCTAGGATATATCGATCCTTCGGACAACCATAACGGTTGACTCTTATGGAGTTACGGGAGCATAACCAGTCAAAACCAAGGACCCTGTGAGTTCTATGCTATGATGACTTCAAGCCGTCACTGCATAGTTTCGTATCCAAAAAAACATTATCCGAATCACTTTCAGGACACGAAAGTTTTTTACCCTTCGTTTTTTCATGTGAATTTTGTGGTAAAAAGGGATCAAGGTGGCTGCCCATCGATTTACCGTCGCTTGAGAGTGGTGCACCACGGTACTATTCCATTTATAATCAATGCACTCATTTGTAAAAGTCGTATGGCATAGTTTTGGCATTATGGACGGATACTGCACCTTGCACCGTAGATGTTGCGCCCAAGAGATATCGATCCTTCGGACAGCCATAAGGTTGACTCTTTTGGAGTTATGGGACCCATAACTAGTCAAAATGAAGGTATCTGTTAGCCCTACGCCTTTGACTACTTTAAGTCGTCAATGCGTAGTTTCATACCCAAAAAAACACTATCCGAATCACTTTCAGGACTCGAATTTTTTTTTATCCTTCGTTTTCTTCAAGTGAATTTTATGGTAAACGGGATCAACTTGGTTGGCCATGGATTCACCATCGCTGGAGAGTGGTGCACCATGGTACTATTCCGTTTCAAATCCATGCACTCATTTTTAAAAGTCGTACGGTGCAGTTTTGGCATTATGGACGGAAGTTGCACCTTGCACCGTAGATGTTGCGTCCAGGGGATATCGATCATTCGGACGACAATAATGGTTAAATCATTTTGAGTTATGAGAGCCATAATAGTCAAAATGAAGGTCTCTGTGATTTCTGTGGCTTTGACCGCTTTAAGCCGTCTATGCATAGTTTCATACCCTAAAAAACACTATCTGAATCACTTTAAGGACTCAAAAGTTTTTTTACCCTTCGTTTTCTTCACATGAATTTTATGGTAAAATGGGATCAGCGTGGCTAGCCATCGATTTACCATTGCTGGAGATTGGTGCACCATGGTACTATTCAGTTTAAAATCCATGCCATCATTTCTAAAAGTCGTACGACGCAGTTTCAGCATTATGGACGGATGCTGCAACTTGCACCGTAGATGTTGCATCCAGGGGATATAGATCCTTCGGACAGTCATAACGGTTGATTCTTTTGGAGTTACGGGAGCCATAACCAGTCAAAACGAAGATCTTTGTGAGCTGTACGACTTTGATAGCATTAAGCCGCCAATGCATAGTTTCATACCCAAAAAACACGATCCGAATCACTTTCAGAACTAAGGATTTTTTTACCCTTCGTTTTCTTCACGTGAATTTAATGGTAAAACGGGACCAACGTGGCAAGCCATCGATTTACCATCGCTGGAGAGTGGTGCACCATGGTACTATTCCGTTCAAATCCACGCACTCATTTCTAAAAGTCGTACGACACAGTTTTGGAATTATGGACGGATGCTGCACCTTGCACTGTGATGTTGCGCCCAGGGAATCGATCCTTCGGACAGCCAAACGATTGACTCTTTTGGAGTTATGGGAGCCATAACCAGCCAAAATGGAGGTCTCTGTGAGCTCTACGGCTTTGACCGCTTTAAGCCATCAATATCGTTTCATAATCAAAAAAACACTGTTCGAATCACTTTCAGGACTCGGAAATTTTTTTACTCTTCGTTTTCTTCACGTGAATTTTATGGTAAAATGGGATCAACGTGGCTAGCCATCGATTTACCATCGCTGGAGAGTGGTGCACCTTGGTATTATTCCGTTTCAAATCCATGCACTCATTTGTAAATGTGGTACGATGCAGTTTCAGCATTATGGACGGATGTTGCACCTTGCACCGTAGATTTTGCACCCAAGGGATATCGATCCTCCGGATAGCCATAACAGTTGGCTCTTTTGGAGTTACGGGAGCCATAACCAATCAAAACGAAGGCCTCGATGAGTTCTACGGTATTGATTGCTTTAAGCCGTCAATGCATAGTTTCATACCCCAAAAAAACACAATCCGAATCACTTTCAGGACTCAGAAGTTTTTTTTACCGTTTGTTTTTTTCACGTGAATTTTATGGTAAAGCGGGTTCACCGTGGCTGGCCATCGATTTACCATCGCTGGAGAGTGGTGCACCATGGTACTATTCTGTTTCAAATCCATGCACTCATTCTAAAAGTCGCACGGTGCAGTTTCGGTTATGGATGGATGTTGCACCTTGCACCGTAGATGTTGCGCCCAGGGAATATCGATCCTTCAAATAGCCATAATGGTTGACTCATTTGGAGTTACGAAAGCCATAACAAGTCAAAATGAAAGTATCTGTGAGCATTACGGCTTTGATAGCTTAGACGTCAACGCATTGTTTCACACCCAAAAAAACACTATCCGAACCACTTTCAAGTCTTAGAAGTTTTTTTCAACCCTTCACTTTCTTCACGTGAATTTTATGGTAAAACAAGATCAACGTGGCTGGCCATCGATTTACCATCGCTGAAGAGTGGTGCACCATGATACTATTCCATTCTAAATCCATGCATTCATTTGTAAAAGTCGTACGGTGTAGTTTTGTCAATTATGGACAGATGTTGCACCTTGCACCGTATATATTGCGTCCAGGGGTATCGATTATTCGGACAGCCATAACGGCTGACTCTTTTAGAGTTACGTGAGCCGTAACCAGTCAAAACGAAGGTCTCTGTGAGTTCTACGGCTTTGACCGCTTTAAGCCGTCAATGCATAGTTTCATACCAAAAAATCACTATCCGAATCACTTTCAGGACTCGGAAGTTTTTTTACCCTTTGTTTTCTTCATGTGAATTTTATAGTAAAACGAGATCAACGTGGCTGGCCATTGATTTACCATCGCTGGAGAGTGGTGCACCATGGTACTATTCCGTTTCAAATCCATGCACTCATTTCTAAAGTCATATGGCGCAGTTTTGACATTATGGATGGATGTTGCACCTTGCACTATAGATGATGCACTCAGGGGATATTGATCCTTCGGACAGCCATAACGGTTGACTATTTTGGAGTTATGAGTGTCATAACCAGTCAAAACGAAGGTCGTTGTAAGCCCTATGGCTGCGCTGCTTTAAGCCATCAATGACCCAAAAAACACTATCTGAATCACTTTCGGAACTTGGAAGTTTTTTTACTCTTCGTTTTCTTCACGTGAATTTTATGGTAAAATGGGATCAACGTGGTTAGCCATCGATTTACCTTCACTGGAGAGTGGTGCACCATATTTTTTATTCCTTTCCAAATCCATGCACTGAGTTATAAATGTCGTACGGTGCAGTATCAGCATTGTGGACGGATGTTGCACCTTGCACCGTAGATGTTGCGCCCAGGAGATATCGATACTTCAGACAGCCATAACGGTTGACTTTTTTGGAGTTAGGGGAGCCATAACCTGTCAAAATGAAGGTCTCTGTGAGTTCTACGGCTTTGACCGCTTTAAGCCGTCAATGCATACTTTCATACCAAAAAACACTATCTGAATCACTTTCAGTACTCGGAAGTTTTTTACCCTTCGTTTTCCTCACATGAATTTAATGGTAAAATGGGACTAACGTTGCTAGCCATCGATTTACCATCGTTGGAGGTGGTGCACCATGGAACTATTTTGTTTCTAATCAATGCACTCATTTCTAAAATTAGTATGGCGCAGTTTTGGCATTATGAATGGATGCTGCACCTTGAATCGTAAATCTTGTGCCTAGGGATATCGATCCTTCGGACGGTCGTAACGGTTGACTCTTTGGGAGTTATCGGAGCCATAACCAGTCAAAACGAAGGTCTCTATGAGCTCTACGGCTTTGATTGCTTTAAGCCATCAATGCATAGTTTCATACCTAAAAAAGCACTATCCGAATCACTTTCAGGACTCGGATGTTTTTTTACCCTTCGTTTTCCTCACGTGAATTTTATGGTAAAACGGGGTCAACGTGGCCGGCCATCGATTTACCATTGCTGAAGAGTGGTGCACCATGAGCTACTCTGCTCCAAATCCATGCACTCATTTCTAAAAGTCGTACGACAAAGTTTGGCATTATGGACGGATGCTGCACCTTGCATCGTAGATGTTGCGCCCACGGGATTTCGATCCTTCGGAACAGCGATTACGATTGACTCTTTTGCAGTTACGGGAGCTATAGCCGGTTAAACCGAAGGTCTCTATGAGCTCTATGGATTTTATGGCTTAACAACGTCAATGCATAGTTTCATACCTAAAAATACACTACCCGAATCACTTTCAGGTCCCGGAAGCTTTTTTACCCTTCGCTTTCTTCACGTGAATTTTATGGTAAAACGAGATCAATGTGGCTTGCGTCGATTTGCCACCGTTGGAGAGGGGTGCACGATGATACTATTCCATTTCAAATCCATGCATTCATTTGTAAAAGTCATAGGTGCAGTTTCGTCATTATGGACGGATGTTGCACCTTGCACCGTAGTTGTTGCGCTCAGGAGATATCGATCATTCGGACAACCATAACGATTGACTCTTTTGGAGTTATGAGAGCCATATCTGGTCAAAAAAAAGGTCTCTATGAGAACTACGGCTTTGATCACTTTAAGCCGTTAATGCATAGTTTCATACCCAAAAATCACTATACGAATCACTTTCAGGACTAGGAAGTTTTTTTACCCTTCGTTTTCTTCACGTGAATTTTATGGTAAAACGGAATCAACGTGGCTGGCCATCGATTTGCCATCGCTAGAGAGTGGTGCACTATGGTACTATTCCGTTTCAAATCCATGCACTCATATCTAATAGTCGTACGACGCAGTTTCGACATTATGGACGGATGCTGCACCTTGCATCGTAGATGTTGCGCCTAGGGGATATTGACCTTCAGACGGTCATAACGGTTGGCTCTTTTAGAGTTACAAGAGCAATATCCAGTCAAAACGAAGGTCTCTATGAGCTCCACGGCTTTGACCGCTTTAAGCCATCAATGCATAGTTTCATACCCAAAAAAACACTATCTGAATCACTTTCAGGACTCAGAAGTTTTTTTAACCTTCGTTTTCTTCACGCAAATTTTATGGTAAAATCGAGATCAACATGGCTGGCCATCGATTTACCATCGCTGGAGAGTGGTGCACCGTGGTATAATTCCGTTTCAAATTCATGCACTAATTTCTAAAAGTCGTACGACGCAGTTTCAGCATTCTGGACTGATGCCGCACCTGCACCGTAGATGTTGCGCCGAGATGATATCGATCGTTCGGACAGCCATAAGGTTGACTCTTTTGGAGTTACGGGAGCCATAATCAGTCAAAACGAAGGTCTCTATGAGCTCTATGGCTTTGATGGCTTAACGACGTCAATGAATAGATTCATACCCAAAAAGCATTATCCAAATCACTTTAAGGTCTCGTAAGTTTTTTTTACCCTTCGTTTTCTTCACGTGAATTTTATGGAAAACCGGGATCAACGTGGCTGGCCATGGATCTACCAACGCTGGAGAGTGGTGCACCACAGTAATATTCCTTTTCAAATCCGTGCAATCATTTCTAAAAGTCGTACGGTGCAGTTTCGGCATTATGGATAGATGTTGCACCATGCACCATAGATGTCGCGCCCAGGGGATATCGATCCTTCGGATAGCCATAACAGTTGACTCTTTTGGAGTTACAAGTGTCAAAACGAAGGTCTCTGTGATCTCTATGGCTTGATCGCTTTTAGCCGTCAACGCATAGTTTCATTCCCAAAAAAAACTATCCAAATCACTTTTGGGACTCGAAAGTTTTTTTTACCCTTCGTTTTCTTCACGTGAATTTTATGGTAAAACGGGATCAACGTGGCTGCCATCGATTTACCTTTGCTGGAGAGTGGTGCACCATGGTACTATTCTGTTTCAAATCCATGCACTCATTTCTAAAATTGGTACGATGCAGTTTCGGCATTGTGGATGGATGTTGCACCTTACACCGTAGATATTTTGCCCGGCGGATATCGATCCTTCAGACAACCATAATGGTTAACTCTTTTGGAGTTAAAGGAGCCATAACTAGTCGAAACAAAGGTCTATGTTAGTTCTACGACTTTGACTTTTTTAAGCCGTCAATGCATAGTTTCATATCCAAAAAAACACTATCCGAATCACTTTCAGGACACAGAAGTTTTTTTTACCCTTCATTTTCTTCACGTGAAATTTATGGTAAAACGGGATCAACGTGGCTGGCTATCGAGTTACCATCACTGGAGAGTGGTGCACCATGGTACTACTCCGTTTCAAATCCATGCACTCATTTTTATAAGTCATACGGTGCAGTTTCGGCAATATGGATGAATGTTGCAACTTGCACTATAGATGTTGCACCCTGGGGATATCGATCTTACGGACAGCCGTAACCGTTGACTCTTTTGGAGTTAAGGGAGCCGTAACCAGTTAGAATGAATGTCTCTGTGAGCTCTATGGCTTTGATGGCTTAACGATGTCAATGCATAATTTCATACCCATAAAAACACTACCCGAATTACTTTCAGGTCTTGGAAGTTTTTCTACTATTCGTTTTCTTCATGTGAATTTTATGGTAAAACGGGTTCAACGTGGCTGGCCATCGATTTACCGTCACTAGAGAGTGATGCACCATGGTACTATTACATTTCAAATCCATGCACTCATTGGTAAAAGTCATACGGCGCAGTTTCGGTATTATGGATAGATGTTGTACCTTGCACCGTAAATGTTGCGCCCAAGGGATATCGATCATTAAGACAGCCATTAATAGTTAACTCTTTTGAAGTAACGGGAGCCATAACCAGTCAAAAATGAGGTCTCTATGAGTTCTACGACTTTGACAATTTTAAGGCGTCAATGCATAGTTTCATATCCAAGAAAACACTATCCGAATTACTTTCAGGACTCGAAAGTTTTTTTTACCCTTCGTTTTCTTCATGTGAATTTTATGGTAAAACGGGATCAACGTGGTTGGCCATCGGTTTTCCATCACTGGAGAGTGGTGCACCACAGTGAAATTCTATTTCAAATCCATCTAATCATTTCCAAAAGTCGTCGGCTCAGTTTCAGCATTATGGACGGATGTTGGACCTTGCACCATAGATATTGCGCCCATGGGATATTAATCCTTTGAACAACCATAACGGTTGATTCTTTTGGAGTTACGGGAGCCATAACCAGTCAAAATTGAGGTCTCTGTGAGCTCTACAGTTTTGATGGCTTAACGACGTCAATTCATAGTTTTCTACCCAAAAAAACTATCCGAATCACTTTCAGGTCTCGGAAGTTTTTTTTACCCTTCGTTTTCTTCACTTGAATTTTATGGTAAAACGGGATCAATGTGGCTAGCCATTGATTTACCATCATTGGAGAGTGGTGCACCATGTCACTATTCCGTTTCAAATCCACGCACTCATTTGTAAAAGTCGTACGGTGCAGTTTCGGCATTATGGACGGATGTTGCACCTTGCACCGTAGATGTTGTGCCCAGGGGATATCGATCCTTCGAACAACCATAACGGTTGACTCTTTTGGAGTTACAGGAGCCATAGCTTGTCAAAACGAAGGTCTCTGTGAGTTCTATGGATTTAACAGCTTTAAGCTGTTAATGCATAGTTTAATACCCAAAAAACACTATCCGAAACACTTTCAGGACTCAAAAGATATTTTTAACCTTTATTTTATTCATGTGAATTTTATGGTAAAACGGGATCAACGTGGCTGGCTATTGACTTACCATCGCTGGAGAGTAGTGCACCATGGTACTATTCCGTTTCAAATCTATGCACTCATTTGTAAAAGTCGTACAGCACAGTTTCGGCATCATGGACGGGTGTTGCACTTTACACGTAGATATTGCACCCAGGGGATATCGATCCTTCGGACAACCATAACGGTTGACTCTTTTGGAGTTACGGGAGCCATAACCAGTCAAAACGAAGGTCTCTGTGAGTTCTACGGCTTTGATGGCTTTAACCCATCAAACATAGTTTCATACCCAAAAAAATGATCCGAAGCACTTTCAGGTCTCGAATGTTTTTTCCCATTCGTTTTCTTTACGTGAATTTTATGGTAAAACTGGATAAACGTGGCTGCCCATCGATTTACCATCGCTGGAGAGTGGTGCACCATGGTACTATTCCATTTCAAATCCATGAATTCATTTATTAAAGTCGTACGGTGTAGTTTCGGCATTATGGATGGATGTGGCACCTTGCAGTGTAGATGTTGCGCCCAGCGGATATCAATCCTTCGGACAGCCGTAACAGTTGATTCTTTTGGAGCTACGGGAGCCATAACTACTCAAAACGAAGGCCTCTGTGAGTTCTACGGCTTTGAAAGCTTTAGGTCGTCAATACATAGTTTCATACCCAAAAAATACTATTCGAATCACTTTCAGGACTCGAAATTTTTTTACCCTTCGTTTTCTTCATGTGAATTTTATGGTAAAATGTGATCAATGTGGCTGGCCATCGATTTACCATCACTAGAGAGTGTTGCACCATGGTACTATTCCGTTTCAAATCCATGCACTCATTTGTAAAAGTCGTATGGCGTAGTCTAGGCATTATGGACGGATGTTGCACCTTGCACGTAGATGTTGCGCCCAGGGGATATCGATCCTTCGGACAGCCATAACGGTTGACTATTTTGGAGTTACGAGAGCCATAACCAATCAAAACGAACGTCTCTGTGAGCACTACAACTTTGTTGGCTTAACGACATCAATGAATAGTTTCATGCCTAAAAAACCACTATCCGAATCACTTTATGGTCTCGGAAGTTTTTTTACCCTTCGTTTTCTTCACGTGAATTTTATGGTAAAACGGGATCAACGTGGCTGGCCATCGATTTACCATCGCTGGAGAGTCGTGTGCTGTGGTACTATTCTGTTTCAAATCCATGCACTCATTTTTAAATGTCGTACGACTGTTATCCCGCCTTTTAGCGTGGCCGAGATATCAAGGAATTGGCAGAAACGAAGGATTGCTTGTCTCGAATATCGAATACGCCCAGGTTCACCATGGATATCGATGAATTTTATCCGAGTTCGGATCAGGCTACAATGGATAGGACACGACAAGGCCAGCCATGATAGCCAAAGTTCCAAATTTCAAGTCAATTCGAATTCGTATGCTCAATTATGATCAATGAAAATTGAAGGAAATCGTATCCATCATTGAGCCTCAGTTCGAATCCATCATGTTCGCATCGATCAAAGCAACTTCGCTTCGTATCCCGTAAATGCCTATTGTTTGTATCCTTCACATAATCCTAATGTTCATGTCCTCCAAGCTCGAATCCATCAGCTTACCTCATGTTCTTGCTACTTCGTATCCATCGAGGACTGACCCAGTTCGTATCGATCATAGGCAAGCTTAGTTCGTATCCGTCCACTTTGCCGACCTCCTTCTTATCCACCCGGTTCATGGTTGTTCAAATCGATAGCATCTGTGAACCTTCTACCCATCATAGTCCTTATTCGTATCCATCATGGGTTCATATCCATCAGAAAACCCCTCAAACGAAGTCACTTCGTATCGATTGTGTCTCCAACGGTCGATACGAACTGCACCATCCATTATTGATACGAATAAGGGCTAAAATGGATGGATGCGAAATACACCTTCAATTACCATTAGAACAATGCCAAAACCATCGATACAAACCGAGCCATATAAATCGATGCGAACAGAACCACGTTGCTCGACTCGAATGGAACCACTTCCTTCAATACGAACGCGTCAACTGCAATCGATACGAACGATCCAAAGTCTTGGCATGGCTCGGCAACTTAACGTCGAAAGTGGATCGATCCATAAATCACGCGCCACATCATCTCCTAGGCACGTGCATTGATCAGTTCAAAATGATCGATTAGAAGTCATCGGTTCGTACTCAGCAGACTAGAGAAAGCGTAATCTTGCATCGATCATATCCCACAATCCACAAGTCCAAATGCTATAAATTTTCATTGGAGCTTACGTACGACCTAAGGAAGGTCCACGTCAAGTTTCGACTCGATTGGATCAAATCTCGATCGATACAAAATTCGTATATATTGATCCCGGATCGAGCCGAAACTTCATGGGATCGATCGCATGGGCCCACCCACGTGCCCAAAGAAGTCTTTCGAGATTTGAGCGAAATATCAGCCTCCTACGCCTATAAATAGAGCCACATGGCCTACAGAAGAAGGATCTTTTTGCTTTCTAAACGTCCATACTCTGTCGAATTCAACCTTGCACTCCATTGCTACTGTTGTACTCGAATTTTAGAACTGTAATTCGCTATAGTCAATTGTAACCAGCTGTAATCATCAAGTGAACATCAATAAAATCATCAGACTTCATAGTGGACGTAGGCAATATGCCGAACCACTCTAAATTATTGTGTTTCTACGTGTTTTCATATCTGTAATTGGAGTGTTTGTTAGATAATCCACATTTTACATTTCCATTCTTCTTTTTTATATCTTCAAACACTTCCAAAGTGTGTTGTGCCCATTTTTGGTACAAACACTTTGGTGCTTTCACCAAGAAAACAAGCTTTTCTCCTGCTCCTTGGATCTACTGTCGGTACTGGATTGCATGAATCCAAGAAGAAGATCCAGATCTCAAGTCCAGAATCCATCCATTCTATTCAGATTTGCATAAAATCTACGAAGGGACTTCACTTATCGCAATGGTTAGCACAAGGACGCCTCTAGTGCTGCGGACCAAGAAGGACGGGATAGACAGAATCCCACGCAATTGCCTCCATCCAATCCGAATGTTGCCGGACCTTCAGATCCATCAGGCCCGGTTACCAGACAAGGATTCCAGATGCTGCTTCAAGAATTAACCCAGAGTCGATAGCAACTGACTGAACAGCTGCGCGCCAATGCTGAGCTGACTAACCAGCTAAACCGCCAAAGGCGTAAGAGGTCCAGGAGGGATCACGCCTTTTACTCCTCTACCGAAAGTTCAGCCTCGTATGACAACCATCACAGATCTACACGTCCTCGGTTAGACGGGAGCTACACACAAGCCACCGGACATCAGCCTACAATGACCATTGGACAACTGTGAGTTGGCACATTGGCCAGTTTCTATACCAGAGCCTCCTCCCGGGGAGGTACTGTTCCTCACTACACCATAAACAACCGCGCTAGCACCACCGCGGTTGAACAAGGAGTTGATGCCCGAAATCAGCCAGATTTGAACCATCGTCAGCGCGGATGTACTCCTGAACCATACCTCCCTGAAGACTTGGAGCCAAGGAGGCGAGACATGGACCGTCGACAGTTTCCGGTCCAGCCTCGCATTGTGGAACACGACCACACTTTGGCTCAATGTGCGCAGAACGTACAAATACAGGATATTCCAACTATAATTCGACAGATGATTCGAGAAAGCCTAGGCCTCACAAATGATGACTGGGGACTCTTTCGGAGCCATACTCCCTTTACAGACGAGATACTTTATGCCGAACCACTTTGGCGATTCAGAATGCCGGCTCTACCAATGTATAAAGGAAATTCTGATCCCAATCAACATATCATGAAGTATGAATGGTAGATGAGTGCTGCGAGAGCTGATGATGCAGTAAAATGCCATAGTTTTCCCATTTCTTTGGGGGTCATTGCTACTATATGGTTCACATATTACCACCTCGGTGCATTTCTTCCTTCGACTGGTTGGCCACAAGTTTGTAAAACAATTCTGAATGCATGTTACGAGGCCAAAGGATGTTAACACTTTATCTCACCAAAGCTCCTGGAGAGACACTCAGACGCTATTTAGAAGATTCCATGCTGCGTGTGCGGAGATAAAAATCCCAATGACAACTTTACCTTAATGGCATTGACTAAGGGGATTGACCCTGATTCGGAGTTCGGAATATGGTTGGCTGGGAAGCCTCCCACGTCATTGGACCATTTCTACTCCAAGGCTTCCCAATTCTTGAGAAGGGAGGATGCGAAACAGTCTAGGAAGCAGGATGATGTAGGGCCCAATATGGAAGGGATACAAAGTAATATCGCAGTTAAGCAATCCAGGGAGAGTTTTGGAAATGTTTAGTTAAATATCCAAAACAAGCAAACTCGGTTGGGGAATAATGGCAATCAAAACAAGAAGCGAGATCAAAACCGTGGTTCGCGATGTAGGGCAACAATGTTCGATAATTACACTCTGTTGAATACTCACTAGAGAATGTGTATCTATAAACCTGTAGTACTATGCAGTACAAGAAGCCCGCTCCAAAGCCATTATCGGAGAGGCAGATTCAAACGGGAAATTTTTGTAGGTTTCATGAGAGGTATGGCCACAATAAAAATGAGTGTCATCATTTGCGGGATCTCATAGAGAAGTTGATTAGAGAACGGAAGTTAGATCAGTATGTCCGGGCACCGCAATCAGGAGGTGCGGGCCCATCAAATCAGAATCGTGCACTAAACCAAGAAAGACAGGAGGAACCCGCTTGTACCAGCGGGAGGTTGGTAATAAACACAATAAATTGTGGTCCTCATCCAATAGTCCAAAGCTGGGGGGAAATGGAGTCGTATGCCAGTTCTATCAGGCATGCAGACTTTGAATGTTGTAGTAGTTGTGATGATGGGGCTCCGGCCAAGCAATAGAGGACGATGACCAATGACATCGTGTTCAGAAACAGAGACGCCGATAAGATTGAAGATCCCATATCGACCCACTTGTCATATCTTCCCAGGTAGGTCCTGCTTGGATGAAGAGGATCCTGGTTGACAGTGGGAGCTCCGTGAATATATTTTTTAAGCGAGCTTATGATTTGATGAAGATGGAAGCCAAGGATTTGAAACCTTGCCAATCTCGAATCCACGGCTTTAATGGAAGTGCTACTATGCCCATTGGAGTGGTGGAACTGCCAGTGGAGTTGGGAGTTGCAGAACGCCGGAGAGTCCGAATACTTCAATTTTTTGTTTTGGACATAGACTCCCCTTGTAATGCTTTTTTGGACCGACCGGCCCTTGCTAAATTCAGGGCAGCTATTGCCCATGGTGCTTGACTCTGAAATTCCCTATTGACCATGGGGTCGGAGTCATTCAAGGAGATCGGGCAGTTGGACGAGCCTGTTATGTTGCTGAGCTGCGCGGGGCGTATCGAAAAGAGAAAGGAAAGGGCGTAGAGGAATCTATCTGCGTCCGTTTTGCTGACAATTGGCAATTGGTGCCTAGGCCCAGGCTCGGGCACCCCAACCAATTCCAAAGGGATCTTTACCCCGGGGACACTGAAAGTAAAGATGAAACTAAAGACAATCAAGCTTCCCCGATCGAACTGACGATTGATGTTCCAATTAATGATGACGACGAATCAAAGATGATAAAAATCAGATCTCAGTTAAGACAACAGATGCAACAAGAATTGGTTGAATTTCTCTAGGAAATCTCGGCGTATTCGCCTGGACGCATTCTGACATGTGTGGGATCTCATTGGACATCGCTAGCCATACCTGAATATTGACCAGCGGTGTATCCCAGTCAAGAAGAAAAGGCATGGTATGGATCTAGAGAGATCTGTCGCCTTTAAAGAAGAGGTCGATAAGTTGAAATCGAATGGGTTTATCCGAAATGCTTTCTACCCAGAGTGGGTATCCAATCCCGTACTTGTTCGAAAGCCAAATGGGAAATGGAGAATGTGTGTTGATTATTTTGACTTGAACAAAGCTTGCTCGAAAGGCAGTTTTCCACTACTTCAAATTGATCAGCTTGTAGATTCAACGGTTGGGCATGAATTATTATCTTTCATGGATGCTTATTTCGGCTACAACCATATACCCATGCACTTACTTGACCAATAACATACCAGCTTCATGACCGATCTGGGACTCTACTGCTGCAGAGTCATGCCATTCGGACTCAAGAATGCCGGAGTGACATACCAACGCCAAGTCAACCGGACGTTCGCCAACCAGATCGGAAAGACCATGGAAGTATACGGAGATGATATGCTCGTAAAGTCACGATTCTCCACTGTTCATGTAAGAGACTTAGAATCAATGTTCAACATCCTTCGAGAATACAAGATGAAGCTCATTCCACTAAAATGTCATTTTGGAGTTTCTGGAAAGTTCCTTGGATTCATCGTCAACGCTCGAGGAATGGAAGCGAATCCCGAAAAGATCTAGGCAATCATAAATCTTTAAACGCCGAGAACCATAAAACAAGTCTAGAGTCTCAACGGAAAGGTAGCAGCACTGAGCATGTTCATTTCAAAGTCCACAGACAAATGCATTCCCTTCTTCGATCTGATCCGAAAAGGAAAACGAAACTTTGAATGGACCATAGAGTGTGAAGGCGCATTCCGAGCACTGATTCAACATCTCTCCACACCGCTTATCTTGTCAATGCCTGTCGATCATGAGCAATTATATCTTTACCTGGCGGTGTCAGAAAATGCAATCAGTGCTGCCTTAGTTCGGGAGGAAGACCGAGTGCAAAAACCGGTCTACTATGTTAGTAAACGGTTAACCGGAGCTGAGAGAAATTATCCGAAGCTAGAGAAATTGGCTTATTGCCTCGTTATTGCCTCAAGGAAGCTTCGTCCATATTTCCAAGCTCATCCCATCACTGTTTGTACCGATCAACCGTTGTGAAGGTCATTACGCGACCTGAGATGTCTGATAGGTTAATCAAATGGAACATTGAACTGAGCCCGTTTGACATTACCCATTCTCCGAGGCGAGCTATTCAAGGACATGTCCTAATAGATTTCATAGCCGAATTTACCATTCCAGAGGACTTGGCCGAGATAGGTAAATCTCCCAAATACATCTGGAAGCTGCATACTGACGGTGCATCTGACGATCGGCACTCGGTGCTGGAGTAGTACTTGAAACCCCCGAAGTCCTATGCTCTGAAATTTGATTTTCATGCTACCAATAATGAAGCTGAATATGAAGCTTTGCTTGCTGGATTAAAACTCGGCTGAAATTTGAGAATTATTGTTATGGAAATTTATTGTGATTCACAATTAGTCATATGCCAGGTTCGCGGTAAATATCAAGCCAAAGATCGAAGACTAGCTACTTATCTAGCTCGGGTCCGAGGAATACTTGACTAGTTTGATTATTATTCCATCTTCTACATACCCTGCGAGCGCAATCAAAAGGCCGATTCATTGGAAAAGTTAACCAGCACAGGCGAAGCACAACAGATGAGACTCGTTCCTGTTGAAATTTTATCCTCCGCAAGCATTGATCAGATGGAGATAGACTATGTATTTGAAATCGCTCCCAGTAAGGAGTCGTGGATGACTCCGTACCGAACTTACATCGAGCATGAACGCTGCTTGAGCGCCGGAGTGAGAAGAGATAGATTCTTCGAAAAGCTTCACGGTTCTCCATTTAGAATGGAGTCATATATAGAAGAGGATTTTCTGTTACTCTCCTTCGATGTGTCGCACACTATGAAATTAAACGAGTGTTACGTGATGTACACGAAGGAGAATGTGGCAATCACACCGGGGGCAAGCTCTCGCTATGAAAGTACTTCGATATGGGTGTTACTTGCCGACTGTAAACCGTGATGCAGCAGATTACGTCAGGAAGTGTGATAGATGTCAAAAGCATGCTTGGATTCCTAGAGCCCCACCTACTGAGATAACCCAAATGGTCAGCCTATGGCCATTTGCAATACAGGGCATCGATATCATTGGCTCTCTTCCTCTGGCCAAAGGTGGCACGAAGTACGCCATAACCGCAGTTGATTACTTTACCAAGTAGGCTGAAGCTGAACCACTTGCAACAATCATGAGGAAGAAGGTGACCAACTTTGTAGTTTGCATCATTATCTGCCAATTTGGTCTCCCGCATACGATCATCACTGATAACGGAGCCCAGTTCGACATTGTTGAATTCAAGGATTTCTTCCAACGATTCCATATCCGTAAGAAATTCTTTGCAGTTGCACATCCTCAAGTGAATGGCCAAGTTGAAGCTGTTAATAATGTTATCAAGTCTATTCTAAAGAAGCAACTGGAAAAGGCCGGGGGCAAGTGGGTTGATGAACTTCCTATGGCTTTATGGGCTTACTGGACAAACCATAGGTTCACAACTGGACATACTCCATTCTTTCTATCCTATGGCTCAGAGGCCGTCATTCCAGTCGAGGTGGAAATACCTTCTCATCATTTGACTTACTATGACCCGAAGATAGATGCCATATTACTTGTTGAATCTTTGGATTTGTTAGATGAGAAGCGTGAAGAGGTTGATTTGAGGGCAGCCGCATATTGAAGTCGAGTCGCCCGATTATACAATGCCAAGGTTCGACCACGAACCTTTGAACTCGGCGATCTCGTCCTCAAGAGAATCTATCCGGTTCCTTCACACCTGAAACCAACTTGGGAAGGGCCGTATGTGGTTGCACGAAAACTCGAAGATGGCACGTTTAAGTTATCGACCGTTGACGGTCTTACTTTGCCAAGAGCCTGGAACAGTGAGAGTCTCCGTTGCTACTACACATAACAGGCTTTATTTATTTAGTTTATTCCTTCATTTGCAATTTTTTTCTGCATTTCGTAGTGTGAATTTGTAATAAGGCAACTAACTCTGCTATATTTTCTCATTTCAGCAATAAAATGCCGTCTCTTCGAGCAAGAGCTGTGATTTATTGAATGTGACGTACAACATCATGATGCATAGAGAGCTAAATTCCATCATACGGTGGAATTTATTCAAATAGGGAGTGACTGTGATACGACCGGCCACTCGCTAAGTGCAACCCAAGCTCGGTGGCAGGTCACTACACCAAAGTCGAAAAAGGATTGATACATGACAATCCTTTAACTAACTCCGAACTCCAAGAGTGTGAGCTGGAGTATAAACTCTTAAATGCGGTTCTGAAGAGGGTGGACCTGTCCACCTAATGACTTCAACCATATCCTAACCAAGTTCGAGTAGGATGGATCCGTCCATCCAATGACCTCACTTGTTAACTCAGGGTGGATGTGAATCGGCCATCCATGATCCTGATAAACCCATCATTCCCAAAGGGCGAACGTAATTCGAAAAGCCAAAACAGTCGTGACTGACCATTTGTTGGCCATCTCCAAATTCCCAGAATGCGAATTCGAGTATAAATATCAACTCTAGGTTTCCGAAGTGCGAACCAGAGTATAGACACCAACTCCGAATTCCCAGAGTGCGAATTGGGGTATAACCACCAAAACCAAGTTCCCAGAGTGTGAACTGGATTACAAATGCCAATTATCTTTGGATTCCCAGAGTGCGAACCAGATTATCGATCGCCAATAACTCTGAATCTCCAAAGTGCGGTCAGAGTATAAACACAACTCGAGTGCGAACAACCACTCATGAACTAACCTAAGTCCCCAGAGCGTGGACACATTCTTAAAACTTAAATAAGCATGATCGACCACGGGAGTTAAAATGTAGGTCCCCGGAGTGTAGGCATGATCATTATCAAGTGAGCAAGTATAATTCGATCACTTAACTCTCACTTGTTTAGCATCGATTCGACAATGTTGATCCCGAAGAGATAAAGGAAAATTGCAGTCGCTGGCCGATTTTTGCAATTCATCCCCGAAATTAGGGGCAGGGCTTAAGTGTCAACCATCAACTGAAGCAGTTTTTTGCCAAAGTTCAACATAATTTCCAGTTATGAACATGTCCATGACTTCTGGACTTAGCAAGTAAAAATAAATTCGACTCAAAGGTTGAAACTCTACAAGTGCACTAGACTGAAATTCAAACACTGGGAAACTTAAGCATAAAAAACAGTAATAGAGTAAAAGCCAAAACCAAATTTCATTTCAAGCTAACCGTAAATGAAGTTCATGTACAAGTTTTTTCGAAATTCCTACTAGCGAGGGCCGAACCCACATCTATACACGGCCTGCGAAAGGAAAACAAAAACAAATCCCTATCTACCGAAAAATGCACCGAAGTGGCCTATCTACTCTTTCTTCTTCCTCGGCTTCTTCTTTGGCGTAGATCCGCTGGAGCCGCTAATGATTTTTCGCTTCAAGCTCTTGCCTTTTGGCGGATGGTCTCCAGACGAAAGCATGATTTCAGCGTCCTCCTCTGAACTCGATTGTACCGGAATACTTCCTGTAGGTTGTGTCGGAGGAGTCACATCTACTAAAGAGGGCGGAATGGGCACACTGGTATCAACGATTGTGCCATCAGGTGATATCATTCATAGCGGAGCCAGGCCAGGCGCTGCCATTCCACCCCTAGAACTACCACCATGCATAGCTGCCTCTAATTCAACATTGATTTCAGCCAGTATTTCTTCTTCGCGAATTGATTGAGCTTCGTTGGGGGAAGCAGTGGCCTGCGTTGAAGAACTGGAAGCAGGCGCGAGTCCACTTATGACAAATGGCAAGTCCGCAAAAGAGTCGCTGTGTCGCCCAGGAGCTTATTCATCATCTGCTCGTCGAAAGAAAGTGAGCTCCCTTGCATTCCATCGATCAGCACAGTCGTTGTCGTAGTGGTCGCTTCAGTAATAATGGCCTCCTACGCTTGGTGTAATTCTTGGGTTGGAGGAGGCACTATCAGTGTAACTCAAGTCACTGAACAAAGAAGGAGAGAAACTATTAGCAAACTCTTCAAGGCAAGTTCCTTATTTCGAACACACATAAGATTTGTTCAGAGTATGTTCCTCAGTTTGGCACACAGACGGCTGAGCGGCTTTGAAGGTGTGCTCTTAATGGGGGATAGTTGTGGCTATTCTAGATTATAAGACGGGATAGACTGGGGCTAAACCGCTAGTATAGGCTCAGATGGAGGTGGTGCAGTAATATCAAGGCTTATAATATGATGCTCGACACCTGAGCCTTCCCCCATCTCATGGTGTTGGGTGCTGAGCTTCTCCCTTTCATGTGAGATGACTGACTCATGGAGAATCTTCCATTCATCTTTTGCCAGTAAGCGATTCTCAAGCTCGAACTCATCGAAAGATTCACCCAGATTCACCGCCTTCTCCTCCTCGACCAACCGGCCTCAGGCGTTATAGAGACGTGTTGAATAGTTTTTTAGCAAAGCCAAATTTCTATGTTTCAACACATTGGCGTTGTAGGTGACCAGAAGATCCTCTATATCAGCCTCTATCTTGGATTCCGCCATCTAAACTTTCTCCTCAACCTCAGCCTCCACCGCGTGGACTTTTTCCACAACCACCTCTCACTCACCTTGAAGCACCATAGCTTGGTCACATGCTTCCTACGCTGAGATGTTGGTAGCATCACTTTCTTTAATGATTTCTAAAAGATTGGACTTAAGCTCTTTGAGGGCCGCGTCTCGCTCAGCAGTGACAATGGTGTTCCAATGGCCCATTTCCTCCACTAGGGCGTAGTGTGATTGGCACATCCTCTCCATGGCCGAGTTAGCATCATCGGCCTTTTCAAGGGCCTCCATTTTAGATTTTTAGGAGGACTCGGCTTCAGTATTGAGCACCTGCATGATCCGGTCCTTCTGAGCAAGCTCTCTCTCCAACTTCTCAATCACGGATGCCCGCTCAAAGGCCACCTTCAATGCTTTTTTCACAGCCTTCCCCCACTGCTTGTATTGGGCGTAAATGTCATGGATGTAGTGATGCACTGTGTTCACATCCTCTGCTGGAATTCTCTTTAGGTGTGGGGGGAAAATATAACTGTCAAAGAAGATATCAGGAAAATCCTTCTTCAATTGAGCAGGGACCTGCTCTGCAATTATGGGGGCCACTATTTTGGTCCTGCGGTGTAGAGTTTCACGCCTAGAAACGTGAGAAGACGGCTTGTGCCGTGAAGGTTCCGGAGGACGTGAGACGTAAACGGGAGGCTGTTTAGGATTCCTAGGAGGGGGAGAATGAGATCAGGATCGATGCTTGTACTCCCTATCTCTGTCATAGTTTCTCATAACTAGAGTACCCACGATCGTAGTCCCTCTCCGCCTCTCTTCTACGCGACTCATAATATGTTGAAGATCGACGAGCTTTTCGAAGACTACCTAACATAGAGCCTCGGCCAGACATTGTATCTGTAAAAAAAAGAGAATGGGGTTAGTAATCTTCTAGAGTAAGCGGCTTACGATTAGGAATTGTATGGTTTCATGAAGTGTGTATGTATGTGCAACCCTCCGACCAACCGGAAATGTCGGTCACACTAGTTGAAGGAGACTCGCTTGACTCGCTTAAGTCTAATGCCCGCTGAAACTCCTCCAATTCGGCATCATACTGGAATGACACGTAATTCAAAATCGGAATATCAGCCAGCCCTTCAAAAAGGTTTTCCTTCTACAGCCTCTGCAATACTAATCCCAAGAACGGGCAAAGACACAAAAATAGATTTCCTTCTACTGGATTTAGGACATTTAAAAGTAGCTGCCTTGCCTTTTCGCTTTTCTTCGAAATTCTGAACTGCATCGAAGGCCCGGCCAAAAGTTCATCATCTGTGAATGTTCTCTCTGGATCAACCCCTTCGGTTATAACGACTCCGGACGTCTTACGCTTAGCTCGTTTCTTCGAGATAGCCCTTAGCATTCCCTCTAGGCTTATACTCTGGTTTTGCTCAATCAGTCCGACAATTCTCAAATTCCTATCTGCTAGAAATGAGTCAATATTCCTCTCTTCGCTCGAAACTTCTTGAAGGACCCGAACTATCTCTCTGAAGTGCACACCTTCGGGTCGCGAAATTACAGCTGTAAAGAAAAAAGAGACATAAGTTTGGCATCAATTATGGCTGTCTTATTAGTTAATTGAGAAAACTGCGATGCTTACGTCTGAATAGCCATCGACTGGCAAACCCTGGAGGGCATCGAACGTAGAACCATTTCGTTTTGAAGTAACTTAGCCTAGTCCAAGATCCTGTTACTACTTGACAATTTCTTACTGCCTCCAGGAATGTGAAAGAAGGGCTACCTCCCCTGCTCTTAATGTTGAATAGATATATGATCTCGATCGAGATTGGTGGTCGAAAAATATGCTCTATGAACACGATGAATAAGCTGATCAACCACACGTATCCGTTGGGTTGTAGCTGAGATGAAGCGATCCCAAGGAAAGACAACATTTGCTTAATATACTGATTAAACGGAGGAAGCATCCCGGCTGCTCACGCATGACGATTGAATGCGGTATACCCTTCAGGTGGATAGTGCGGTTTGTCGTTTGGTCCCGGCATTAGCACGTCATCTAGTGATAGTCCATGCCTTAGACATATTCGTCCCAACATGTCTTCAGAATCATAGGAAGGAATGGAGTCTGGCGGATTATCGGTGAAAGACGCGACAGGTAGCTCATTTGGAGCTGGATCTATGACTTCGGCCGCGATGGCTGGTATCTCAATTATTGGGGGAAATGAACTCTGAACTTCCTGCTGTTGTAAGCTTGAAGGTTCCATACCTAACTAACCTATGAGAAATTATCGTTAGACGATAATAAGCCCGTGCATCCCCCAGAGTTAAGTGTGTGAATGTGTTGTGCAATGTTGTATATTTCTTGAAAGATTCAACAGAGTATGAATAAACATGAAAATGACAAGACTTTGAAATTCAACTGGAGTGACCGTTATCGCTGACCGTCATAACCATGCCATCCCGATGTTAGCGATCTATCCAAGTTAAAGTTCATGATCATTTTATTAAGTTACAGTTCCATCGACGAGCTTCGATAGGCAGTCAGATATGCAGTAAAATAGTCAAGTCCAGTTATGCAAGGCTAAAGCTCGCCGGAGTCAAGTGTTCGGTTATACAAGATTTTGTGTCTATCAAGATTCGAGCTTGGATCAATCGCCCGAGGTCTATTTCGCATAGATCAGAAGGGAGCAAGTTTTGTATCGATCAAAAACCTTAGTTTGGTATCGATCAGGGCCAGCGACTTCGTATCGATCAGGGCCAGTGACTAAGTATCGATCGAATCCATTGATTTCGCATTGTTCAGGTCACCTTGACTTTGCACTGATTAGGTTGCAATGGAGTTCATATCCATCACAAATATGCTTCGTATCCATGTAGATTCAAAGTAAGGGAAGCAGAACCACAAGGATAACAACCGATATGAAGTCACAGTAGGAGGGTCAATGCGAAACTCTAGTTTTTCTAACCCTTAACTGATATGAAATTCAGACCGAGCAATTCCTTCGTCTCTTTCCTCACTCCTTCTTTGCAAAATGGCCGTGATGCCATTCTTTTCCCCCTTCAACCCTGCTCCGAACCAACTTCGATCTCAACACCGCTAAAGGTCGGCCGCATGTGTGTATAAACTAGCGATGGGATTCGAATCTCGTCATTCGTAATACGAATTCGTTGACTTATTACCTAATTGCAACGACTGATTAGAGAGATTGAAAGGATGATTTGATTCGAAGGCGAAAGCAGTTCTAATTTCCCCTAATCCAAAGTGATACGAAGGCAGAAGATAAAAGTAGCAAATGAGGAGAATTAGCTAAGTACAAGCGTATTTATATGGACTTGATTTCGAAGGGAAAAGACGTTTCGCCTCCCGGTAGACTCGATCGGTAACAACGGTTCCAACACCAAATCGATACGAACAAGCCATTCGAATCCATAGACTTAGGTTTTATCGACACGAAATTTGTAGCATACATATTTCTAACACCAAAGTTCACCGATATGAATGACTTGTTCGTATCCGTTGTTCTCGACTCCATCCACAATGCATCGATACGAACTACACTGTTCGAATCCATCAAGTCACAACCTCCAAAGGCCCGTATCCATCGATGCGAATTGGCTATTCGTATCCAACAAAACAGAGTTCATCGATACGAAGTGCACAATAAAGGCTGTTTTGAAAACATTAAACTCCATCGATGCAAAATGCTTATCTCATATCCATCAGTGCTCAACCCATAAGAGCACAACTTCAACGATACGAAATCGCAACCTAACACCCACTGCAATGAACTCCACCGAAACTCATATCCATCAATGCGAACATTTGTTTCATATCCATCGTTGTGAATTACATCGATACGAAAACTGCCTTTAAATCTTTTACATCGATCCAGGAGAGGATCGATATGAAGGGACGTTCAAAAACAATAACCAAACGTTGTTGCAACTCGAATTTCACATCCAAACTGACAACGACTTGTGAACGTGCGACACTAACGAGAGTCGGGTTAACTTATATGCATGGATGTCATACTAATATTCAATTTTCAAAAAATACAGGTCAAATGCTCACCTAGTGACCATTACAACGGCCAATTGCAAACCGCTATCATGCAGCAATCAGTTACCACAATACAGGGTACAACATTTGACAATCAATAGTTCACATTATTGAGGAAATCAGTCAAAGATTACAACTTTCAACAAAAAGGCGGTAACTGTTCAAAGTTAAGGTTGCAGCTCTTCAAAGCATGTCATGTTTTCACAAGATGTACTTCGAGGGCAAATGGTATCCCGCCTTTTAGCAAGGTCGAGATATCAATGAATTGGCAGCAAACCGAGGATTGTTCGTCCCGAGTATCGAATACGCACAGGTTCACAATGGATATCGATGAATATTGTCTGAATCCGGATCAGACTGTAATTGACAAGACACGACAAGCAAATCCATAATAGCCAACGTTCCGAATTTCAAGTCAATTCGAGTTCATATGGTTAAGTTACGATCGATGCAAATTTAAGGAAATAACCCCATTTCGTATCCATCATTGAGCCTCAGATCGAATCCATCGTTTTCATACCGATCAGAGCAACTTCGGTTCATATCCCTCAGATGTCTGTTGTACGTATCCTTTATGTAAGCCCAGTGCTCATGTCCTCCAAGCTCAAATCCATCAGCCTATCTCATGTTCGTGCTACTTCGTATCCATCGAGGACTGACCCAGTTCGTATCGATCAGAAGTAGCTTAGTTCGTATCCGTCCACCCTACAGACCTCCTTCGTATCCACCCGGTTCATGGTTGTTCGAATAGATAGCATCCATGAACCTTCTACCCATCATAGTCCTTATTCTTATCCATCATGGGTTCATATCCATCAGAAAACCCCTCAAACGAAGTCACTTCGTATCGGTTGTGTCTGCAATGGTCGATACGAAGTGCACCATCCATTATCGATACGAATAAGGGATAAAATATATGGGTGCGAAATACAACTTCAATTAACGATACGAACAAGGCCAAAACCATGGATACGAAATGTGCCATATTAATCGATGCATACATAGCCACGTTGATCGACACGAATGGAACCACTTCCTTCAATACGAACGTGGCAACTGCAATCGATGGAATGAGGTGAAAGTCTTGGAATGACTCGGTCAATTCAGCGCCGAAAGTAGATTGGTCCATAAATCACGTGCCACGTCATCGCCTGGGCACGTTCATTGATTGATTCGAAATGATCGATTAAAACTCGGTAGCCTAGAGAAAGCGCAATCTTGCATCGATCATATCTCACAATCCATAAATCCAAATGCTATGAAATTTTCACAGGAGCTTACGTACGACCTAAGGAAGGTCCATGCCAAGTTTCGGCTCGATTGGCTCAAATCTCGATCGATACCAAATTCGTTCGTATCGATCCCGAGTCGAACGGAAACTTCATGGGATTGATCACGTGGGCCCACCCACGTGCCAGAAGAAGTCTCCTGAGATCTGAGTGAAATATCAGCCTTCTACGCCTATAAATAGAGCCCTAGGGCCTATAGAAGAAGGATCTTTTTGCTTTTTGAAGTCCAGACTCTGCCGAATTCAACCTTGCATTCCATTGCTACTGTTATACTTGAATTTCAGAACTGTAGTTCGTTGTAATCCATTGCAACCAGCTGTAATCATCAAGTGAACATTAATAAAATCATCAGACTTCATAGTGGACCAAGCCAATATGTCGAACCACTCTAAATTATTGTGTTTCTACGTGTCTTCTTAAATGTAATTGGAGTGTTTGTTATATAATCCACATTTTACATTTCTATTCTTCATTTTTATTCCTTTTAAACACGTCGAAGAGTGTTGTGCCCGTTTTTGGTACAAACAACAGCGCAGTTTCAGCAATATGGACGGATGTTGCACCTTGCACCATAGATGTTGTGCCCAGGAGATATCGATCCTTCGGACAACCATAACATTTGACTCTTTTGGAGTTATAAGGGCCAAAACCAGTCAAAATGAAGGCCTCTGTGAGTTCTACGGCTTTGACAGCTTTGGGCCATCAATGCATAGTTTCATACCCAAAATAGCACTATCTAAATCATTTTCAGGACTCGGAAGTTTTTTTACCCTTCATTTCTTCATGTGAATTTTATGGTAAAATAGGATCAATATGGCTGGCCATCAATTTATCATCGCTGAAGAGTGGCGCACCATGTTACTACTCCATTTCAAATCCGTGCACTCATTTCTCAAAGTCATACGGTGTAGTTTCGGCATTATGGACGGATGTCGCACCTTGCAACATAGATGTTACGCCCAGGGGATATCGATCCTTTGAACAGCAATAACAGTTGACTCTTTTGGAGTTACGTGAGCCATAACCAGTCTGAACAATGGTTTCCGTGAGCTCTACGGCTTTGATGGATTAACGACGTCGACGCATAGTTTTATATCCAAAAAAAATACTATCTGAATCACTTTCAGGTCTCAAAAGTTTTTTTTACCATTTATTTTCTTCATGTGAATTTTATGGTAAAACGGGATCAACGTGGTTGGCCATCGATTTACCGTCGCTGGAGAGTGGTGCACCATGGTACTATTGCGTTTCAAATCCATGCACTCATTTGTAAAAGTCGTACGACGCAATTTCGGCATTGTGGACGAATGTTGCACCTTGCACCGTAGATGTTGCGCCCAGGGGATATCGATCATTCGGACAGGCATAATGGTTGACACTTTTGGAGTTACAGGAGCCATAACCAGTCAGAACGAAGGTCTCCATGAGTTCTACATCTTTGATAGTTTTAAGCCATAAATGCATAGTTTCATACCCTAAAAACACTATCAGGATCACTTTCAGGACTCGGAAGTTTTTTTACCCTTTGTTTTATTCACGTGAATTTTATGGTAAAATAGGATCAACGTGGCTGGCCATCGATTTGCCATCGCTAGAGAGTGGTGCACCATGGTACTAATCCATTTCAAATCCATGCACTCATTTCTAAAAGTCATACGATGCAGTTTTGGCATTATGGGCGGATGTTGCACTGGCACCGTAGATGTTGCGTCCAAGGTACACCGATCCTTTGGACAGCCATAACAGTTGACTCTTTTGGAGATAGGGGAGCCATAACCAGTTAAAACAAAGGTCTTTGTAAGTTCTACAGCTTTGAAAGCTTTAAGCCGTCAATGCGTACTTTCATACTCAAAAAACACTATCCGAATCACTTTTAGGTCTCGAAATTTTTTTACCATTCGTTTTCTTCACGTGAATTTTATGGTAAAACGGGATAAACGTGGCTGGCCATCGATTTACCATCGCTGGAGAGTGGTGCACCATGATACTATTACGTTTCAAATCCATGCACTCATATGTAAAAGTCGTATGACACAGTTTCAGCATTATGGACGGATGTCGCACCATGCATCGTAGATGTTGCGCCCAAGGGATATTGATCCTTCGGACAGCCATAACGGTTGACTCTTTTGGAGTTACGGGAGCCATAACCAGTCAATGTGAAGGACTCTGTGAGTTATTTGGCTTTGATAGCTTTAAGCCGTCAATGCATAGTTTCATACCCAAAAAAACACTAACCGAATCACTTTCAGGACTTGAAAGTTTTCTTTTTTTCCCTTCGTTTTCTTCAGTGAATTTTGTAGTAAAACGGGATCAATGTGTCTGGCCATCGATTTACCATCGCTGGGGAGTTGTGCACCATGGTACTATTCCATTTCATATTCATGCACTCATTTCTAAAAGTCGTACGGCGCAGTTTCGGCATTATGCACGGATGTTGGATCTTGCACCGTAGATGTTGCGTCCAGGGGATATCGATCTTTGGGATAGTCATAACGTTGACTCTTTTGGAGCTACGAGAGCCATAACCAGTAAAATCGAAGGTCTTTGCGAGATCTATGGCTCTGAAGGCTTAACAACGTCAATGAATAGTTCATACCCAAAATACACTATCCATATAACTTTCAGGTCTCGGAAGTTTTTTTTACCCTTCATTTTCTTCACGTAAATTTTATGGTAAAACGGGGTCAACGTGGCTGGCTAGCGACTTATCATCACTGGAGAGTGGTGCGCCATTGTACTATTCCGTTTCAAATCCATGCACTCATTTGTAAAAGTCGTACGACGCATTTTTGGCATTATGGACGGATGTTGCACCTTGCACCGTAGATGGTGCGCCCAGGGGTATCGATCGTTCGGACAGCCATAACAGTTGACTCTTTTGGAGTTACGGGAGCCATAACCAGTCAAAACGAATGTCTCTATGAGTTCTATGGCTTTGAATACTTTATCCCATCAATGCAAAGTTTCATACCCAAAAAAATACTATCCGAATCATTTTCAAGACTCGGAAGTTTTTTTTTACGCTTCGTTTTCTTCACGTGTATTTTATGGTAAAACAGGATCAACGTGGCAGGCCATCGATTTACCATCGCTGTAGAGTGGTGCACCATGGTACTATTCCGTTTCTAATCCATGCACTCATTTCTAAAAGCCATACGGCGCAGTTTCGGCATTATGGATGGATGTTGCACCTTGCACCGTAGATGTTGCGCCCGGGGGATGTCGATCCTTTGGACAGCCATAACGGTTAACTCTTTTGGAGTTATGGGAGCCATAACCAGTCAAAATGAAGGTCTTTGTGAGCTCTACGCCTTTGACAGCTTTAAGCCATCAATGCATAGTTTCATACCAAAAAAAAACTATCTGAATAACTTCCAGGACTTGGAAATTTTTTATACTTCCTTTTCTTCACGTGAATTTTATGGTAAAATGGGATCAACGTGGCTTACCATCGATTTAACATCACTGGAGAGTGGCGCGCCATGGTACTATTCCATTTCAAATCCACGCACTCATTTGTAAAAGTCGTACGACACATTTTCAGCATTACGGACGGATGTTGCACCTATCACCGTAGATGTTGAGCCCAGGGGATATCGATCATTTAGAAAGCCATAACTGTTGACTCTTTTAAAGTTACAAGAGCCATAACAAGTCAAAATGAAGGTCTATGTGGGCTCTATGGATTTGACAGCTTAATGACGTAAATGCATAGTTTCATACTAAAAAAACACTATCAGAATCGCTTTCAGGACTCTGAGGTTTTTTTTTACCCCTCGTTTTCTTTACGTGAATTTTATGGCAAAAATGGATTAATGTGGCTGGCCATCAATTTACCATCGCTGGAGAGTGGTGCACAATGGCACTATTCTGTTTCAAGTCCACGCACTCATTTCTAAAAGTCGTACGACGCAGTTTCGGCATTATGGATGGAAGTTGCACCTTGCACCGTAGATGTTGCGCCCAAAGGATATTGATCCTTCAAACAGCCATAGCGGTTGACTCTTTTGGAGTTATGGAAGACATATCAAGTCAAAAAGAAGGTCTCTGTGAGCTATACAACTTTGATGGCATAATGACGTCAATGCATAGTTTTATACCCAATAAAATGCTATCCGATTCACTTTCAGGTCCCGAAAGTTTTTTTACTCTTCATTTTCTTCACGTTAATTTTATGGTAAAATGGGATCAACGAGGCTCGCCGTCGATTTACCATCGCCGGAGAGTGGTACACCATGGTACTATTCTGTTTCTTATTAATGCACTCATTTGTAAAAGTCGTACGGCGTAGTTTCGGCATTATGGATGGATGTTGCATCTTGCATCGTAGATGTTGCACCCAGGGGATATCGATCCTTTGAACAGCCATAACGGTTGGCTCTTATGGAGTTACGGGGGCCTTTACAATCAAAACGAAGGTCTCTGTGAGTTCTATGGCTTTGATAGCTTTAAGCGTCAATGCATAGTTTCATACCCAAAAAAACACCATCCGAATCACTTTCAGGACTTGGAAGTTTTTTTTACCCTTCGTTTTCTTCACGTGAATTTTGTGGTAAAACAAAATCAACGTGGTTGGCCATCGATTTACATCGTTGGAGAGTGGTGCACCATGGTACTATTCCGTTTCAAATCCATGCACTCATTTCTAAAAGTCGTAACGCGTAGTTTTCGCATTATGGACGAATGCTACACCATGTACCATAGATGTTGCGCCCAGGGGATATTGATCCTTCGAACAGTCATAATGGTTGACTCTTCTGGAGTTAGAGGAACCATAACCAGTCAAAACGAAGGTGTGTGTGAGCTTTATGGCTTTGATGGCTTAACAATGTCAATGAATAGTTTCATACCCAAAAAACACTATCTGAATCACTATCAGGTCTCAGAAGTTTTTTTACCCTTCATTTTCTTCATGTGAATTTTGATGGTAAAACGGGATCAACGTGGCTGGTCATCAATTTATCATCACTGGAGAGTGGTGCACCATGGTACTATTCTATTTCAAATTCATGCACTCATATGTAAACGTCGTACGACACAGTTTCAGCATTATGGACGGATGTTGCACCTTGCACCGTTGATGTTGCTCCAGGGGATATCGATCCTTCGAACATCCATAACAGTTGACTCTTTTGGAGTTACGGGAGCCATATCCAGTCAAAATGAAGGTCTCTGTGAGTTCTACGGCTTCGATAGCTTTAGGCCGTCAATGCGTAGTTTCATACCAAAAAAAACAATCCGAACCCCTTTGAGGACTCGGAGGTTTTTTTACCCTTCGTTTTTTTCACATGAATTTTATGGTAATCCGAACCCCTTGGAGGACTCGGATGTTTTTTTACCCTTCGTTTTCTTCACGTGAATTTTATGGTAAAACGGGATCAACATGGCTGGCCATCGATTTACCATCGTTGGAGAGTGGTGAACCATGGAACTATACCGTTTCAAATCCATGAATTCATTTGTAAAAGTCGTACGGCGTAGTTTCGGGATTATGGACGGATGTTGCACCTTGCACCGTATATGTTGCACCCAGGGTATATCAATCCTTTGGATAGCCATAACGGTTAATTCTTTTGGAGTTACGGGAGCTTTAACTAGTCCAAACGAAGGCCTCTGTGAGCTCAACGTCTTTGACAGCTTTAAGCCATAAATGCATAGTTTCATACGTAAAAAAACACTATCCGAATCACTTTGAGGACTCGAAAGTTTTTTTTACCCTTCGTTTTTTTCATGTGAATTTTATGGTAAAAAGGGGTCAATGTGGTTAGCCATCGATTTACCATCGCTGGAGAGTGTGCACCACGGTACTTTTCCGTTTCAAATCCACGCACTCATTTGTAAAAGTCGTACGACGCGGTTTCTGCATTATGGATGGAAGTTGTACCTAGCGCCGTAGATGTTGCGCCCAGGGATATCGATCATTCGGACAGCCATAACGGTTGACTCTTTTAGAGTTACGGGAGCCATAACTAGTCAAAACAAAGGTCTCTTTGAGCTCTACGGCTTTGATGGCTTAACGACGTCAATGCATAGTTTGATACCCAAAAAACACTATCTGAATCGCTTTCAGGACTCGGAAGTTTTTTTACCCTTCGTTTTCGTCATGTGAATTTTTTTTGTAAAACGGGATCAACGTGGCTGGCCATCAATTTACCATCGTTGGAGAGTGGTGCAGCATGGTACTATTCCGTTTCAAATCTATGCACTCATTTCTAAAAGTGATACGACGCAGTTTCGGCATTATAGACGGATGTTGCACCTTGCATCGTAAATGTTGTGCCCAGGGATATCGATCATTCAGACAACCATAATGGTTGACTCTTTTGGAGGTATGAGAGCCATAACCAGTCAAAATGAAGGTCTTTGTGAGCTCTATGGCTTTGATGGCTTAATTATGTCAATGTATAGCTTCATACCCAAAAAAATACTATCAGAATCACTTTTAGGTCCCGAAAGTTTTTTTACCTTTCGTTTTCTTCACGTGAATTTTATGGTAAAACGGGATCAACGTGGCTGGCCATTGATTTACCATTGCAAGAGAGTGGTGCACCATGGTGCTATTCCATTTCTAATCCATGCACTCATTTGTAAAAGATGTACGGCGCAGTTTCGGCATTATAGACGGATGATGCACCTTGCACCGTAGATGTTGCACCCAGGGAATATCGATCCTTCGGACAGCCATAACGGTTGACTCTTTTAGAGTTACATGAGCCATAACCAGTCAAAACGAAGGTCTTTGTGAGTTCTACAACCTTGATAGCTTTAATCTGTCAATGCATACTTTCGTAACTAAAAAAACACTACCCGAATCACTTTTAGAACTCGAATTTTTTTTTTACCATTCGTTTTCTTCGCGTGAATTTTATGGTTAAAATGGGCTCAACGTGGCTGGCCATCGATTTACCATCGTTGGAGGTTGGTGCACCATTGTACTATTCCATTTCAAATCCATGCACTTATTTTTAAAAGTCATACGGCGCAGTTTCGACAGACGAATGTTGCACCTTGCACCATAGAAGTTGCGTCTAGAGGATATCGATCCTTCAGACTGCCATAATGGTTTACTCTTTTAGTGTTACGGGAGTGATAACCAGTCAAAACAAAGGTCTTAGTGAGCCCTACGGTTTTGACAGATTTAACCCATCGATGCATTGTTTCATACCCAAAAAACACTATCCGAATCACTTTTAGGACTTGAAAGTTTTTTCACCCATCGTTTTCTTCACGTGAATTTTGTGGTAAAATGGGATCAACGTGACTAGCCATCGATTTACCATTGCTGGAGAGTGGTGCACCATGGTACTATTCCGTTTCAAATCCATGCACTCATTTTTAAAAGTTGTACGACGTGGTTTCGGGATTATGGTTGGATGTTGCACCTTGCACCATAGATGTTGCACCCAGGGGATATCGATCATTCAGACAGCTATAACGGTCGACTCTTTTGGAGCTACGGGTGCCATAATTAGTCAAAACGATGGTATTAGTGAGCTCTATGGCTTTGATGGCTTAACGACGTCAATGCATTGTTTTATACCCAAAAAACACTATCCGAATCGCTTTTAGGACTCGAAAGTTTTTTAACCCTTTGTTTCCTTCACGTGAATTTTATGGTAAAACGAGATCAACGTGGCTGGCCATCAATTTACCATCGTTGGAGAGTGGTGCACCATGGTACTATTCCATTTCAAATCCATGCACTCATTTCTAAAAGTCGTATGGCGTAGTTTCGGCATTATGGACGGATGGTGCACCTTGCGACTTTGATGTTGTGCCCAGGGGATATCGATCCTTCAGACAGCCGTAACGGTTGACTCTTTTGGAGTTACGGGAGCCATAACCGGTCAAAACAAAGTTCTCTGTGAGCTCTATAGCTTTGATGGCTTAATAACGTCAACGAATAGTTTGATATCGAAAAAACACTATCCGAATCACTTTCAGGTCCCGAAAGTTTTTTTTATCCTTCGTTTTCTTCACGTGAATTTTATGGTAAAACGGGATCAAGGTGGCTGGCCATCGATTTACCATTGCTAGAGAGTGGTACAACATGCTACTATTTCGTTTCTAATATGTGCACTCATTTGTATAAGTCGTACGGCGTAGTTTTGGCATTATGGACGGATGTTGCACCTCGCACTGTAGATGTTGCGCTCAGGGGACATTAATCCTTTGGACAACCATAATGGTTGAATTTTTTGGAGTTACGGGAGACATAACTAATCAAAATGAAGGTTTTGTGAACTCTACGGCTTTGACAGCTTTAAGCCATCAATGCATAGTTTCATACCCAAAAAAACACTATCCGAATCACTTCCTGAACTCGTAAGTTCTTTTACCCTTCGTTTTCTTCACGTGAATTATATAGTAAAAAGGGATCAACGTGGCTAGCCATCGATTTACCATCACGGGAGAGTGATGCACTATGGTACTATTCCATTTCAATTCCATGCACTCTTTTGTAAAAGTTGTACGACATAGTTTCTGTATTATGGACGAATGTTGCATCTTGCGCCGTAGATGTTGCGCCCAGAGGATATCGATCATTCAGACAGCCATAACGGTTGACTCTTTTAGAGTTACGGGAGCCATAACTAGTCAAAATGAAGGTCTCTATGTGTTGTACGGCTATGATGGCTTAACAAAGTCAATGTATAGTTTCATGCCCAAAAAACACTATCTGAATCGCTTTCAGGACACGGAAGTTCTTTTTACCCTTCCTTTTCTTCCCGTGAATTTTGTGGTAAAACGGGATCAACGTGGCTGGCCATCAATTCACCATCACTGGAGAGTGGTGCACCATGGTACTATTCCATTTCAAATCCATGCACTCATTTCTAAAAGTCATACGGCACAGTTTTGGCATTATGGACGGATGTTGCACCTTACACCGTAGTTGTTGCACCCAAGTGATGTGATCCTTCAGATAGCTATAACAGTTAACTCTTTTGGAGTTACGAGAGCCATAACCTGTCAAAACAAAGGTCTCGGTGAGCTCTATGGTTTGATGGTTTAGCGATGTCAATGCATAGTTTCAGACCTAAAAAAACACTATCCGAATCACTTTTAGGTCTAGGAAGTTTTGTTTCTTACCTTTCGTTTTCTACACGTGAATTTTATGGTAAAACAGGATCAACGTGGCTGGCTATCGATTTACTATCGTTGTAGAGTGGTGCACCACGGTACTATTTGGTTTCTACTTCATGAACTCATTTGTAAAAGTCATACAACGCAGTGTCGACATTATGGACGAATGTTGCGCCCATGGGATATCGATCCTTCGGACGGCCATAATGGTTGACTCTTTTGGAGTTACGGAAGCCTTAACTAGTCAAAACGAATGTCTTTGTGAGTTCTACGGCTTTGATGGCTTTAAGCCATCAATGCATAGTTTCATAACAAATAAACACAATCTGAACCACTTTCAGGACTTGGAAGTGTTTTTTACCTTTCGTTTTCTTCATGTGAATTTTGTGGTAAAACGGGATCAAAATGGCTAGCCATCGATTTACCATCGCTGGATAATGGTGCACCATGGTACTATTCTGTTTCAAATCCATCCACTCAATTTTGAAAGTCGTATGGCGCAGTTTCGGCATTATGGACGAATACTGCACCTTCCACCGTACATGCTGCGCCCAGGGGATATCGATCCTTCGGACAGCCATAACGGTTGGCTCTTTCGGAGTTACGGGCGTTTGTACCAAAAATTGGCATAACACTCTTCAATACTCTTTGGAAGTTTTTGAAGAGATAAAAATGAAGAATATAAATTTAAAATGTGGATTATCTAACGAAAACTCCAAAAACAGATAAATAAATGCACAGAAACAAGCAATTTAGGGTGGGTCGGTGTGTTTCCTATGTCCACTATAAAGTTTGATGGTTTTATTGATATTCTTTTGGTGATTACACTTGATTACAGTAAACTACAGCAGATTACAATACTGAAATTCAAGTACAACACCAGTGTTAGGTTGCAGAGTCCAATCCGACAGAGTCTATACGCTTGAGAATAAAAAAGATCCCTCTTCTGTAGGACCTGGGGCTCTATTTATAGGCGTAGGATGCTGATATCTCGCTTAATTTCAGGAGACTCCTTCTGGCACATGAGTGGGCCTACATGATCGATCTCAAGAAGTTTCGACTCGATCTATGATCGATATGAATGCAATTCGTATCAATCAAGATTTTATCCAATGAAGTCAAAACTTGATGTGAACGTTCTTTAGCTTGTATGTAAGCTCCTGTGAAATTTAATAGCATTTGGACTTATGGATCTCGAGTTATGATCGATACGAGATGGAGTTTATCGTAAGGCTGCTTTATTCGAATCAATTGTTTCGAATCGATCTGTTCGAATTGATGGTTGCTCATGCCCTCGTGCTGACGTGGCGTACACCCTTCGGATCGATCCTTCTTCTACCCGAGTCGACCGAGTCGTTCCTTGAAATTCACCTCATTCATTCGATGGTCGTTGCTTCGTTCGAGTCGATAGCCGTTGCCCATTCGTATCGATGGAAATAGCTTCGTTCGTATCGATGAAAGTGGCCATGTTCGTATCGATTCGAGTTGTTCCAACTTGATGAATACGAACAATGGTTCCATGATGGATGCAAAGCAATTTTTATTTGATGGACATGGACTTAAAGATCCTTAATGGATATGAATTATTCCACTGCAATATGAAGTTGGGTTGAATAGATCGATACGAACAAGCACATTCTCTCGATGGATACGAAATGGCACATCCTGATTGATTCGAACAAGTGCCTTTTTGATGGATACGAAGTAGACATTGGCCGATCGATACGAAATGCACTGTCTTTTGCTGGATACGAAGTCGAGCGATACGAACTAAGGCTTGATGATGGATACGAACCTGATCGATACGAACTGTGGCTCGACGATGGATATGAACCTGATCGGAACTGTGGCTTACTGATGGATAAGAAAATGAGTCTATTTCCTCCAATTTGCATCGACCATAACTTGAGCAGATGAACTCGGATTGACTTGAAATTTGGAATGCAGGCTTTCCTGGCTTCGCTTGTCGTGTCCTGTAAATTGTAGCCTGATCCAGGCTCGGACAAAATTCATCGATATCCATAGTGAACCTGTGCGTACTTGATATCCGAGACGAGTGATCCTTGGTTCTCAGTCAGTTCCTGGACATCTCAGCCTTTCCAAAAGGCGAGATAACATTTGCCCTCCCAAAGTACATCTTGTGGAAATAAGACGTGCTTTGAAAAGCTGTATCCTTCACTCTGAACAGTTATTGTCTTTTAGTTGAAGGTTGTAATCTATGACTGATTTTCTCAGTAGTATAAACTACTGATTGTCAATGTTGTACCCTGTGCCGTTGTAACTGATTGCTGTATGATAATGATTAGCTGTTTGTCATCGTAATTGTTATTAGATGAGTATCCAATTCCTGTGAATGATGAAAATGGAGTATTAGTCCGTCATGTATGCATGTATGTTAATCTGACTCTCTTTAACGTTGCACGTCCACGATTCGTTATCAGTTCTCTCGTATCGAATTCCGTATCGATCCGCTCCTGAACCGATGTGAAATTTGAGCAACAACAACGCTTGACGGTTGTTTTTAGATGTTCCTTGTTCGTCGACGGAAATTCTATCGGTTTAGAAAGCCGTCGAACGAATTTTGAAATAAAATTTATACCGCAAGGGCACGGTGTACGAATGTAGCACACGGCGAATACGGGTCAATCCGCAGGGAATTGATGATTTAAATTTCCTACTCAATCAAATTAAACCAAAATCGATGGAAATTTTAGATAGAGAATTAACTAACTAAAAGAAAAAAAAGAAGCAAATATAAGAGTTAAGTGACAATTTAGAGAATAAATCCACTCTCTAGATCACATAGTTCAACATATATGAAATCATGATCTCTTTTATGGTCATTAGTTAGTTTAATTGATGTGTTTATCATAAGTATGACCTATTTGTGCTATTAATTAGCTCAACATAATCCATCAAACTATAACATACCCCTTAAACAACTTTTAACTCTCATGAAAAATGACAATGAAAATGAAATCTATTTTAAGTATGGCCTATTAACTATTGATTAGAAACATAGACCATCAAATTTTAATTTCAAATCACTTTCTTTTGCCATAATCATATTTTGATGAAGAGGAAATTAGTGTTAATGATTGTTTAAGCATAGCCTATTTGGTGTCAACAATATAGGCTACCAAATTCAAAGCAAAAACAACAATTAAACCACTTCATTGATCATTAATTAAGCACAAAAAGAGAGCATGAATTAACATATAGTTGAAACTACATAATTAGAGAGCTTCATTACCCCCTAAATTGAAGGGGTTTAGCCTCTCATATTTGTCATTTGCTTAACAAATGTAGCTTGCAACATGAAAGGAAAAAGAATGAAAAATGAAAGCAAATGAAAAGAAGACTATTCTACTTGCATAAAAGTAAATCTACACTACTAGCATGAAAGGAAATAAACATGTCAGTAAAAGGAAACACTAATTAACATTACATAAAAAGAAAAGAAAATTACATAAAATAAAAATGGCTAAGTAGCCATGAAAAGAGAAAGAGAGCTTTCTTTTATTTGATATAAACTACACTAAAGAGAAGGAGGCCTAAGAGAGACTAAAGAAGAGATGAGTTGCTACATGAAACATATGGGTATTTATACAGGTATGGAACCCTAATTCATATTTTTGGAGAATGCCCAAAATGTCCCTTAGGAAGTGTGGAGGCCAAGTAACCATTAACATGTCTTAATCCCCAATTAAGTGTACATGAAACCATTAACTCCATAAGCATGTGATTTAGCCTTTAATTTGTACGTTAAGGTAGGTGGGTAGGTGGGGTCCTCCATGATCTTCACTTTGAATTATTTCCATCTTCATTCCTTTATATTCTTTATGCATGCATATTCCTTCATGAAACCACTCCCATTTGAGACCATTTTCCTACAAAAATATATATAAATTTCCAATCAATTTTTCTCAAAGAAATATATGTACTTAAATGACCGTTTTGCCCCTATATGAAGATGAATATGTGAAAATTTGGAATTAATATGAATTTTGGTTAAAACAAGTTAAAATACCCAATATGATCATTTATTTAATTTAAATAGAATAAATATGGTGGTAAAAATATGCACATTTACGTGCACATCAAATACCCCCACACTTATCTTTTTATTCGTCCTCGAATAAACTAAAACTAAGATAAATCCGTTTTCGTAGGGAGCACGATTGCATTGAGCGTATGCAACAAGCCGTTAAACCTCTGGGTGTCCCCAGTAGGACGAGTGTTGTCTCGTGAGGGTTTTCAACGGATGCTACCCACAAAATCCAAATGCAGAATGAAAATATTTATAAAATGCAAGATTTATTTACAAAAAGATGAATGTAAGTTCTTTAAAATATTTATAGATGAAGGATTTATTTTTAAATTGACACGAATAAGTTAAATATAGGTTTTGGCTATTATCTTGAAAATTTATGTCATTTACTCATCAAAATCTCAAACAAAAATCAAGTTATCATAACAAATAGACTATAGTTTAACTTGTTGTTTCGGTTGATAATAAAGTGTAATTATAAAATGGATCCTTAGTTGATTATCAAAGTTTATCGAAATGGTATTTTCATTTCTTTTCCATAACAAATCAAATCAAATAAGTAAAAATAGTGCTAGGATTTCAATTTCTTGCTCTCTCATTATTTGCAAGAAAAATTACACACCTAGCTCAGGTAAACTGAGGCCAGATATACCACCCATGCACTGCCTTTCTGGCTTATGTGAGGGGAGTACAGAACATGGCGAGTGCACACACTTTCATGCATACACTATTGACCATAGGCGGTTTTTATTAAGTCTTTTTTTTACATGTGTTCCATACATCATAACCGTGAGTGTGAATACTTGGATGTTATTATTTTTTATTTTTATATTTTTTTAGAGGGAGTTTTGCAAAATCATCTTAGCACCATTTAACTTAGAAGACAAAAAAAAGATATATCCTTTACTTTAAATCAACCACTTTTTAAAACAAAGATTTTCAATTAGGATGTACTTCATAATTAACACGTACGAATCTTCCTATATACTAGTTAAACCATTATTATTTGTAATCAAACTTCATTTTTATTTTTGTTAAGACCAATAAATTTTCAAAAATTTCAATTTAATAAACCAAAGCCATATATTTATCTTATAGTGTTTCTTTTAAAAATAAATCAAAAGAAAATTTGGTTTTGGGATTTTTTAATTTTTTTTGTGATTTTAAAGCAAAAATAAACCATAAAAAAAAATGAAGATGAGACTCTCCCCACACTTGATTTTGACCGTGTCCCCACAGTTAACCCAAGTGAAAGGGATGTTTATTATTATTTACATGAAAACGGACGATATTTACACGTAATCAGAAAGTATATCGTCAAAAAGTAAATGAAACGGTCTTCCAAAAACCGATTCATTTGTCTCGTCAAGTGTGCGAGACAAAGCTTAAGCTCGAAAAACCAAATCGTAGAAGATTTTGAAGTTGATTGTCGATTTGGAAAAACGAATTCTGTTTTATTAAAAATTGAATGAGTTGTTTTATTTTCAATGATTTTTGGGGTTGATAAAACAATTGCTTAAATTTATTTTCACCAAATTCAAGTTTATCATCAATTTCATAATTATTAATTTCAAAATCAAAGTGGTGATTTAAATCTTTCCCGTCGAAATTTAACAACTCATCATCCAAAAGTCCAAAAAATTCATGTTCATTAAATTCGTCTTCCTTTGTTGGATTATCAACAACTTCATTGTGTATCTCAAGTTCAAAATCCAAAGTTGTTGTATTCAAATTTTCGAAATCGAGAAAAGAAAGATCGAATTTTACATTTGGTTGCACACCCTCAAAAGAATTGAAATCCAACTTAATTACATTGTTTTCAAAAAATTCATTAAGATCGTCATTATCAAATTCAAAAGTTGTTATTTGAAAATCGTCGATTTGGGTAAAAGGTGGATTATCACTTGACTCATCACGCGTTGAGATTTGATTTTGTTGTTCACGTTGTTTCATATAAGTTTCAAACAACAAATCCATGTGATCATCGTAAATTTCATTCATTTGTTCAACAACATCCAATTTGTAGTTATTAAATTGAGAATTTTCGATTTGGATTTGTTGAGAACAAAAATTTTCACTCGTAACATGGTTAAGATTATTCCCATTGCCAAATTCATTTTAAAAGTTGTTTCCATTTTCATGTTGAGTTCGAAATTCATTTTGGAGTCCGAAATTAAATTAGCATGGGTTATAATCGTAATCATTTGAATTTTGAATTGAATTCAAATTTTGAAATCCTTGACTCGAGTTATTACACAAATAAGAATTACATAAATCATTTATCTCTTGATTTTGTCGTGTAGAAAGTTCGAGTAAAGATGAAATCATTTCAATGCTATTTTCAAGAGTCGAAGTTGGTCATTGTTTTGAAAATTTTGTTGTTCGAAATTTGAATTATTTACACAACAGTTGTTGTTAAAATATCCATACGAATTTGGACTGAAATCGCATGGATTATATTGATTTTCACAACTATTGTAAAATTCAAGTGAATATGGAAATTCAGACATTTTAAAGAATGTTTTTTGGTTTTTTTATAAACGGAAAATATTTACAAAGAAAATTTATTTTTTAAAAAGGAAAATCGATTTTTGTTTTGTTTTTATTTTTCAATTTTTTTTGTTGAATTTTGGTTTTTCTAAATTTTTTGGATTTTTTTGAAATTTCAAAGAAAAGGATTTAAAAATTTCAAAGGAAAAGGAATATTTACAATTTTTTTAGTTTTGGATTTTTGAATTTTTTTGTTTTTTTTAAATATGCATGAACTAATGCAACTAAATGAGTGCAAGGGTTAATTACAATTGATTTATTCTAAGTTAACACAAAATTGTATAGTCACACACTGTCTTAAATCAACAAAAATATTTCTCAGCCAGGTAACAGGCAGGGGTTAACGGTGCACCACGAATCACCGTAGCAATGCAGCCGAAGGTTTAAGTACCTTCAGAGGAACAACCACTATAATATTTACGAATCACTGTAATATTTATAAATGGTTATTACTCTGCCGTAGCCTAGACACCAAGAAATTAAATTGTTCAAAGAAGACAACTGTCAATATACAATTAAGTGAGCTATTATTTAATCAAATTCTAAGATGAAATGCAAAGCTGAAATAAAACGTGTATTAACAATGCAACTAGAATGAAATTTTGTTTTTTCTTTTGATTTTGAATTTTTTTGTTAAATTTTTTTCTTCTTAAAATGCAAGCAAACAACAATGCAAGACAACTAAAACATAAAATTTTATAAGCAAGCAAGCAGTTATTTTTTTTCGGCAAGCACTTCAAATCAAGCAATTTATTTAACAAGCACTTCTGCTCTTTCTGTAATTCTGCTTCGGCAACCTGAAATAAGCAAGATATATACAACTTTTTTTTTGAAAGGAAACTTAAAAGTAGGGTTTTACTTAAAAAAAAATATTTTTTTTTTTGAAACAACACAAAACAAACTTTTTCTATTTTTTTTAAGGAACAAGACAAAAATAAACTAAAGACAATTTAACTAAATAAACTAAAACAAAGCAATAGGAAAAGAAAATAAAAATAAAATAATAATTCACTCAAGCTTTAAAAACATCCAACCCGGCCCAGGTAAAAACAAATCCAAACTCCCCTTATATTAACACAAATCATCATTTCCAAATCAATTCCCGTAACAGTTGGAAAATCATCAATTTCAAAACCGCATGTCGTAAACCAATTCCCCAATTTCCACAAACTTGTTCGAATTTTACCGATTAGTTTTTAGGCCATCGCAAATTTTGATTTTGACAGAGGTATAATTCTAGGTGTTCAAATGGTTGCTGCAGACATTTGGTTGAAGGCAATTTGTGTTTGAGGTGATTAGTGGAAGGCGATTGCAGTTCGTGGTCACGTGATGAGGAAGACTATGGGTATGGTTTGCGAAGTGGTTTCGTTGGTTGGGGATTTTGCAGGGGATGTTGCTGTTCTTTGGTGTGAGATGAGGGTCGCGTGAGGTTTTGGAGATGCGATTGGGGATTGACACAGTTGTATGGCTGTGATAAGAGTTTGTAGAAGTGGGGTGTGATGACAGTTTCTGGTGGAAGTGTTGCTTTGTGGCAAGGGTAAGTGATGAATGATGTATGTGGAAAACTTAGGTTGTTGGTTGACGAAGTGTTCGTGGCTGGAATTTCGGGCAATTGTATAATGCTGTCTGATGCTGTATGATGCAAGAGGAGTACTGGGCAGTGAAGTGGTTAGTTCAATGTGCTGCAGGCAGTTTGTTTATGGTCAGTGGAAAGAGTTGTTGGTTGTTTTGCAGCTTTGATGAAGTGGAGTGTAGAGATATGTGGTGTAGCAGGGTGTAGCAGCAGACAGAGGAAGTGGTGTTGTCGGAAGGGGAGGTGCAGTTGCAATGTTTGATGTCGTTTTGAGTGCTGGTTGGAGGTGGTTCTGGATAATGACAGAGGATGTGAATGAGGCAGTTAGGTGGTTTGGGATTTGATGGATGAGAAGTGGATAGCTAAGGCAAGTTCCAGTGGGTAGTTGCTGTGAGTATTATGGTCGGTGATGGGGTTTGGCACAACAGTTTGTATGGATGTGGAGAAGGGCTTGGTTGAATTCGGTTTGAAGGAGTTGTTGAGTAGTGGGATGGAGATTGCAGTGGTCTTTCGTCAGGTGGTCACGGCGTTCGATTTGAGGTTGGTGTAGGGGTAGCGCTGATGTCAGGGGAATAAGTAGGCAACAATGAAGTGTGGTGGAATTGCGGTGATGTGATGAAGTCAGAATTGATTTTGATGAATGGGTAGCAATCAGGAGAGACTGCAATTGCGATACAGTGGAGCAGTGACAATTGCGGAGGTGCTCGAGGATGTAGCGATAGGTGTAGTTTGGGGATGGTGTGTTGGTTCAGGAGTTTGACGAGGCTTGTTTCAGTTGGACGAGGGATATCTGGAGATGAAGTTGGCAGAGAAGATGGCTTTCGTTTGAGGTGATTTTGTATGTGGGAAGGGAGGCAGTGATGTCATAAAGAGGGGTATGTGGATAGTGTGGTCACTAACTGTAGTTTTGTATGTAGTGTGGAAATGTGGGAACCAGTTGCAGGAGTGTAGTTACAGGAGGTTGCGGAAGTGATGAAGTTACAGGAGGGTGCGGAAGTGATGAAGGCCAGGCGACAGTTTTGTGGGTATGGGCGCAAGTTTGTAAAGGCAGAGGGCAATATGGCAGGGGGAGTTGATTACCGGCAAGAAGTTGGTGGTTATGTGAGTGTAGAGGAGTTTGGATGATCACTGGAGGGAATAGGTGAAGGCAGCAAGTATAGTTTTGGTGGAGGAAGTAACAGTTTTGTAGGAATGAAGTAATGTGCAGCAGTTCTGGTGACTGTATAGATGAAGAAGGGATGAAAATTGTAGCTGTAATTGACTTGTAAATTGTAAAAAAAAAAAGTTGAAATGAATATATTTTTTTCAAATGAAACAGACCAAACAAATGCTTGAACAAAACAAAACAGAACCAAAGCAACAAAAGGCCTACAAACCAAGAAAAAGAAGAAAACAGAACAAAGCAAGAGTTTCAGGTGGTAGAGTGTATTGTAGAAAACAGAGATAGAATCATATAAATGAGAGGAAAAACAGAAAACAGTTACAAACACAGTAGACAAGTGATAACAATGCACTGAAGTGATAGCAATGCAGAGAACAGAAAATCAAAATGTGACAAGTGCACTAATGATTTTTTTTGTTTTTTTTTAAATAAGTAGAATATGCAATGCAAATGCACACAAACAAAATGTCACAATAAAAATTAAACAAAAAATAATTCGAAGAATAGAAAATCAAAATAAAATCAAATCCCCGGCAACGGCGCCAAAAACTTGTTCATCGACGGAAATTCTATCGGTTTAGAAAGCCGTCGAACGAATTTTGAAATAAAATTTATACCGCAAGCGCACGGTGTACGAGTGTAGCACGCGGCGAATACGGGTCGATCCGCAGGGAATTGATGATTTAAATTTCCTACTCAATCAAATTAAACCAAAATCGATGGAAAGTTTAGCTAGAGAATTAACTAACTAAAAGAAAAAAAAGAAGCAAATATAAGAGTTAAGTGACAATTTAGAGAATAAATCCACTCTATAGATCAGATAGTTCAATATATATGAAACCATGATCTCTTTTATGGCCATTAGTTAGTTTAATTGATGTGTTTATCATAAGTATGACCTATTTGTGCTATTAATTAGCTCAACATAAGCCATCAAACTATAACACACCTCTTAAACAACTTTTAACTCTCATGAAAAATGACAATGAAAATGAAAATGAAATTTATTTTAAGTATGGCTTATTAACTATTGATTAGAAACATAGACCATCAAATTTTAATTTCAAATCACTTTCTTTTGCCATAATCATATTTTGATGAAGAGGCAATTAGTGTTAGTGATTGTTTAAGCATAGCCTATTTGGTATCAACAATATAGGCTATCAAATTCAAAGCAAAAACAACAATTAAACCACTTCATTGATCATTAATTAAGCACAAAAAGAGAGCATGAATAAACATATAGTTGAAACTACATAATTAGAGAGCTTCATTACCCCCTAAATTGAAGGGGTTTAGCCTCTCATATTTGTCATTTGCTTAACAAATGTAGCTTGCAACATGAAAGGAAAAAGAAAGAAAAATGAAAGCAAATGAAAAGAAGACTATTCTACTTGCATAAAAGTAAATCTACACTACTAGCATGAAAGGAAATGAACATGTAAGTAAAAGGAAACACTAATTAACATTGCATAAAAAGAAAAGAAAATTACATAAAATAAAAATGGCTAAGTAGCCATGAAAAGAGAAAGAGAGCTTTCTTTTATTTGATATAAACTACACTAAAGAGAAGGAGGCCTAAGAGAGACTAAAGAAGAGATGAGTTGGTATATGAAACATATGGGTATTTATACATGTATGAAACCCTAATTCATATTTTTGGGGAATGCCCAAAATGTCCCTTAGGAAGTGTGGAGGCCAAGTAACCATTAACATGTCTTAATCCCCCATTAAGTGTACATGAAACCATTAACTCCATAAGCATGTGCTTTAGCCTTTAATTTGTACGTTAAGGTAGGTGGGTAGGTGGGGTCCTCCATGATCTTCACTTTGAATTATTTCCATCTTCATTCCTTTATATTCTTTATACATGCATATTCCTTCATGAAACCACTCCTATTTGAGACCATTTTCCTACAAAAATATATATATATTTCCAATCAATTTTTCTCAAAGAAATATATGCACTTAAATGACCGTTTTGCCCCTATATGAAGATGAATATGTGAAAATTTGGAATTAATATAAATTTTGGTTAAAACAAGTTAAAATACCCAATATGATCATTTATTTAATTTAAATAAAATAAATATGGTGGTAAAAATATAAACATTTACGTGCACATCATTCCTCCATATCGATCCTCTCCTGAATCGATATAAAAGGTTGGAAGGTTTCTCTCGCATCGATATACTTTGCTTTGATGGATACGAAATGATCATTTCGCATCGACGGATAGGAGCCTCGATGGATACGAAATGATCATTTGCATTGATGGTTACAAACTTCAGTGAACCCCATTGCAATGGTCTTCATTTTCGCATCGATGAGCTCGATGCCGTTGGATATGAATATACGGTTCACTATTCGCATCAATGAACATTGGCCTTTGGAGGATGTGATTTGATGGATTCGAACTACGTAGTTCGTATCGTTGCACTGTGGATGGAGTCGAATATAACTGACATGAACAACGGCTTCAATTCGATGGACCTTGGTGACAGTTTCGCATTGATGAAGGCTCGGGCTTATAGATTCGAATTAATCGTTCGAATCGATTTGGTGGTTGACCTGCTGTGACTGGTCGCATGGACTGGGAGGCGAAATGCCTTTCTTCTTCATACCCGAGTCCATATAAATACTGTGGACTTAGTCATTTTTCACTTTCTGCTTTGTTTACCTTCTGCTTTCGTATTGATAGGAAGAAATGAGGAATGAAAACTGCTTTCATCCCCAAATCGATACAGTTCCTTAATCCTTGACTAATTCTTAAAATAGGTAATTAAATAATAACCATACTCTAAAAACGAAGAGATTCGAACGCTGAACCATTCATTTCCACGGCCCATTCTGGTGATAAGGAGATCCAGATGGGTCGGAGCAAGGACCAGGGAGGTCGATATATTTGAATTGTCGTTTGGGGAAGAAGGAGTGTAGATGGGTCGAGAGCCTCCATTTGTATCAGTTGAGAATGCATGCTTCATATCTCTCTGGAAACAATCACAATTTCGTATCGATTTGCCGCTGAGAGAAGTTCATATAGAGAGATGGGATGGTTTCGTATCGATGGGCGATGTTTGTAGTTCGTGTCGATCCATTTTGATTGGTACAAAAATCTAATTATGCGATCAATATGAAGCATTAGCCCTGCCGATCGATACGAAGATGTAGGATTGAGGACGATACGAAATTTGATTACTCAGGATACGAAGCCCTTCCTATGTTATCGATACGAAAGAGACCTTCGATTATCGATTCAAAGTCGACCACTTGGGATCGATATGAAATGGACATTAAAGGTCGGTTGGAAGTCGCTGTCCCCGATCGATACGACGCTAAGGCCTCTGATCGATACAAAATTTGCTCCCTTCTGACCGATGCGAACTATGCTTCCACGATCAATACGAATGTATCGATTCGAAAATGACCGATGTGAAATCGAGGCCTCCGTGACCGATGCGAACTTGAACTTCGGTGACCGATTCCAAGCCAAAATCTGATGAATTAAGAAAACTTCTACACATTTGGACACTTCACTACGACGAGCTTCATTCTTGCATACCTAGACTTAACAGTTAAACTCCATAGTTGACTGCTCTTCGAAGCTCATCGATGGTACTATAACTTTAAAAAATTGATAATGAACTCTAACTTGGATCGATCGCTAATATTAGGATGGCATGGTGGTGATGGTCAGCGATGATTATCACTCCAGTTGAATTTCAAAATCTTGTCGTTAGCATACTTTCTTTAACTCTGTAGAATCTTTTCAAGTATTTCATAGCACTGCACTACACAACACATTCACACACTTCACACTGGGGGATGCACGGGATTATTACCGTTTAATGATGATTTCTCGTAAGTTGGTCAGTTATGAAACCCTCAAGCTCACAGCACCAGGAAGCACAGAGTTTAATTCTTCAACAATCGAGATACTGGCCATCGAGGACAAAGTCATTGATCCAGCCCCGGACGTGGCAGCTGGCGTATCTTTCATTGCTAGTTCGACAGACTCTATTCCATCCAATGTCTCCGAAGACATGCTGGGATGAATATGCTTAAGGCACGGCCTGTCGTCTGATGACGTGCTATTGCTGGGACCTAATGATAGACCGCACTGCCCACCGGAAGGATATGCCGCATTCAATCGTCATGCATGCACAGCCGGGACGCTTCCTCCATTTTACCAGTATATCAGGGAAGTTTTGTCTTTTCTCTGGCTTGCTCCATCTCAGCTACATCCCAACGGATACGCATTGCTGAACAGTTTATTCATCTTGTTCATGGAGCATCTCTTTCGACCACCGATCCCGATCGAGATCAGATATCTATTCATCTTTAAGAGTCGGTTGATAGCCCATCTTTCACGTTCCTCGACGTAGTAAGGAACTGTCAAGTAGTTACGGGATCCTGGACTAGGCTGATTTACTTCAAGATGGAGTGGTTTTATGTCCGATATCCCTTGGGATTTTCCATTCGATGGCTACTCCGACGTAAGTATTGCAGTCTTCTCAAATGGCTAATAAGGCAGTTATAACTGAAGTCAAACTTATATCTCTTTCTCTTTACCGCGGCAATTTAGCGACCTGAAGGTGTTCATTTCAAAGAGATAGTTCGAATTCTTCAAGAAATTCCGAGCGAAGAGAGAAACATTGATTCGGTTCTGACGGATAGGGACCTGAGAATTCTTGGGCTGACTGAGCTAAAATAAAGTATAAGGCTTGAGGGGACGCTTTGGACTAGCTCGAAGAAATGGGCTAAGCGCTAGAAGCCCCGACTTGTTATAACCGAGAAGGTTGATTCGGAGAGAACACACCAATGACGAACCATTAGCTGGGCCTTCGGATGCAAACCTTGATTCCAAAGGAAAGAGAAAAGGCAAGGCAGCTGCTTTTAAACATTCCAAATTCAGGAGATGGAAAACTGCGATCACTTCTTGGCCCTCTTCCGGAGTTAGAATTTTGGAGGCTTCTCCCCTATGAGCGGAAAATCTCTTCGAAGGACTCGTCGATATCCCAATTTCGGACTGTATGTCCTTCCAACATGACACCGGATTGGAATAACTTCAACACGCTTTAGATTTAAGCAAGTCTCTTCCCACTAGCATGGTCGACACATCAGGTTGGTCGGGGGGTTGCACATACATACACACTTCACTACACCACACTATTCCTGACCGTAAGCTGTCCACTATTGGAAGATTACTAACTCTATTCTTGTTTTACTTGCAGATACGATGTCTGGCCGAAGCTCAATGTTGGGTAGTCTATGGAAAGCTCGCCAATCTTCGACTTATTATGAGCCACACAGAAGAGAAGGTGATGGGGATTACGGCCAGGGGTACTCCAGTCAAGAACAGTATGATAGAGACAGGGAGTTCAGGCATCGGTCTCAATCTCATTTTCCCCCTCCTAGAATCTCTGTACAGCCTTCGGTTCATATCTCACGTCCTCTAGAAACTTCACGGCACAAGCCTTCTTCTCATGCTCCAAGCTCTGACACTCATCAACGCATAACTAATGTGGCAGCTCCCGTACGTGCACAGCAGTCCCTCACCGAGCCTTCAGGGGAAGGAGCGATCAAACTTGCTCAGCTAAAAAAAGACTTTCCCGACATCTGCTTCGATGGCTATATTTTTCCTCTGCACCTGAAGAGAATTCCAACGAAGGCTGAAAAGGCTATGCACGATTATGTTCTAGACATATATTTCCAATATAAGGAGTGGGTAGAAGCCATGAAAAAAGCATCGAAAGTGGCTTTCGAACGGGCTACTGTGATCGATAAGTTAGAGAAAGAGCTCGCACAAAAAGATCGGATTATTCAAGTGCTCAATGCTGAAGCCGAATCTTCTCGAAAATCTGAAATAGAAGCTCTCAAAAAGGCCGATGATGCTAGCTCGGCCATGGATAGGATGAGGCATGAACATTATGCCATGATGGAGGACATGGGCCATAGGAGCACCAACGTCACCACTGAGCGCGACACGGCCCTCAAAGAGCTCAACGAACTTGAGTCCAAGTTTTCTGAAATAATAAAAGAGAGAGGGACGTACCAAATACTTTGGTGCAAGAGGCATGTGATCAGGTGGTGGTGCTTCAGGGCGAAAGAGATGCGGCTGTGGCTAAAGTCCGCATGGTGGAAGCTAAAGTTGAGGAGAAAGTTCGGCTGGTGGAGATCAGGTTGGAAGCTGATATAGAGGAACTTCTCGTCACCTACAATGCCAATGTGTTGAGGCATAGAAACCTGGCTTGGCTCGAGCATTACTCAACACATCTCTATAATGCTTGGAGCCTTTTGGTCCAAGAGGAGAAGGCGGTGCATCTGGGTGGAGCATTTGACGAGTTCGAACTGGATAATTGTATATTGAATGAGGATGAAAAGAAGGTTCTCCATGACTCAATGATCTCACATGCAAGAGAGAAGCTTGGCCCCCTGCACCAGGAGATTTGGGAAGGTTCGGGCGTCGAGCATCATGCCACAAGTTTCGAGATTACTGCTCCACCTTAATCTAAGCCTATTACAGCAATTGAGCCCCAGCCTGTCCCGGCTTATGACCTAGAACAACCTCATCTATCCTCTATAAAGGATCACATCTCCAAAGCTGCCTAGCCAGCCGTAAGCCAAACTGAGGAAGATATTCTTAACATATCTCAAGGGCGTTTGAAATAAGAATCTTGTTTTAAATCTTTCGCTAACAATTTCTCTTCTTTCTTTGTTTAGTGACCGGAGTTGCACCGACAACTCCTCCTGCAATGTAGAAATTACGTCAAGTGCAGGAGCCCATTATCACTGAAGCGATCACTACAACAATGGCTGCGCCAAGCGAAGGAACATGAGGGAGCTCACTTTCTTTCAATGATCAGATGATGAACGAGCTTCTAGGTCGACACAGCGACCCCTTTACGGACATGCCGTTTGTTATTAGTGGACTCGCGCCCGCCTCTAGTGTTTCAACACAGACCACTACTGCCCCCGGCGAAGCCCGATCTTTTCACGAAGAAGAAATATTGGCTGAAATCAATGCTGAGTTGGAGGCAGTGGCACGTGACGGTAGTTCTAGTGGTGGAATGGCGGTGCCCGTCCCCGCTTCACTTAGAATGATATCACAGAGGGTACACTTGTTAATACCGGTGCATTCATTCCGCCCCCGGTTGTAGATCCGACTCCTCCGACTCCTCCTATAGGGAGCATTCCTCTAGATTCAAGTTCAGAGGAGGATGTCGACATGATGCCTTCATCTAGGGATGATCCACCAAAGGGTAAATCTCAAAGCAAAAAATCGCTAGTGGCTCTAGCGGATCCACACCAAGGAGGAAGCCAAAGAAGAAAAGGGAGTAGATGGGCCTTTTCAACGCATTTTTTGTGGTTAAGAACTTGTTTTTGCTTTCATAGGCCGTGTATAGATGCAGGTTCGGCCCTGGCTAGTATGAATTTTTTGGAAGAACTTGTATGTGATTCTTCACTTACAATTAGTTGAAATTTAATTTAATTTTCTTGCTTCAACTGTTATTCATGTCTTTTATGCTTAAGTGTTGCAGCGTTTGAATCTCAGTTTAGTGCACTCGTGGAGTTTCAACTCTTGAGTTGAGTTCGTTTTATTTGCCAGGTTTAAAAATCACGAACACAAGTCATAACTGGAGAATGAGTTGGACTTTTTATGTTGCACGACTTCGGACAATGATTAACACTTAAGATATGCCCCCGATTCTAAGTATAGGTTATAAAGATCGGCTGACGATTGCCATTTGTCTTTATCTTTTCGAGTTTAACATCATCGGATCGATGCTAAAACAAGTAAGAGTCGAGCGGTTGAATCACACTCGCTTACTCATAGTAGTCGCATCCGCACTCCGGGGTTCTGCATTTGTATTTCGACGATCAGTCGCGCCTATTGAAGTTTTTAAGCACATGTCCACACTTTGAGGACTTAGGTTAGTTTATGAGTGGTTGTTCGCACTCGAGTTATATTTGTACTCCGACCACACTCTGGGGACTCAGAGTTATTTATGATCGATAATCTGGTTCGCACTCTAGGAATCCGCAAGCTATCGATGTTTGGTAATCCAGTCCGCACTCCGGGAACTTAGACTTAGCGTTTATACTCCAATGCATACTCTAGGAATTTGGAGTTAGTATTTGTTCTCTAATTCGTAGTCTAGGAACCTAGAGTTGAGGTTTATACTCCAATTCACACTCTGGGAATCTGGAGTTGGCCGACGGATGGTCAGTCACATTTGTTTAGGCTTTTTAGGAGTTCGCTCGCACTTTTTGAACGATGGATCTATCGGGATCGTGGATGGTAGGTTCACATCCATCCCGAGTTAACAAGTGAGGTTGTTGGATGGGCGGATCCATCCTCCTAGAACTTGGTTAGAATACGGTCGAAGTCGTTAGGTGGACAGATCCATCCTCTCCAAAACCGCATTTTTGAGTTTTATGCTCCAACTCGCACTCTGGGAGTTTGGAGTTGGTTAAAGGATTGTTGTGTATCAATCCTTTTTAACTTTAGTATAGTAACTTGCCCCCGAACTCGGATTTCACTTAGTGAGTGATTGGTCGTATCACAGTCACTCCCTATTTGAATAAATTCCATCACATGATGGAACATAGTTCTCCATGCATGGTGATGTTGTATGTCATATTCAATAAATCATAGCTCTGGCTCGAAGAGATGGCATTTTATTGCTGAAATGAGAAAATACGGAAAAGTCAGTTGCCTTATTACAAATTCAAAGTTCGAAATGCGGAAACAAATTGTAAATGGAAAAATAGACTGAAGTAAATAAAGCCTATCATGTGTAGTAGTGTGATGACCCGTCTTTCAATACCCAGAAAGACGTATCATCAATAAGAAAAGAAAGAGATAGAAATAGAAAAAATAGAAAGAAAAGAACAACAATCATCAGAATCTCACAGCGGAAATGAACAAAATATAATATTACACATATCCATTACATAGTTTTACATATCAGAGTACACAAAATAATACTACTCCATTACATCTGACATTCATAAGATTTTTCCAAACCATACAACTCAAAACACAACATCAAAAGTCACTACAGCGAATAGAGATAGATAAGTACGTCAGGACTCCAGCTCCAGCTTCCAAACATTTGTTAATCCCAACCTAATCACTTGGCTACTCATAAAAATTTGAGTACCCAAGAGTTTATGAAAAATAAAATAAACTCCGGGTCAGACATGGGTCATGTGTGAGTAAATAAGTTAAAGTTGTTTAACTTTAAAAATCATTTTAAAAACAAAAGGTATCACGTAAGACTTCCCACAAATAAACACGGGTAAGTTTTTACCTTACGCTAACCAAAAACATTTGATTGGAAATCCAGTGATATTATAATAGGGTCCAGGGTTTTCAAAATAAAATACAGAAATAGCTGGAATGCTTACATCTCACGTTCCAACATAGTTGGGCACAATCAAAACCGTACAGGAACTTATTGGAGATTAGATTCCATACAATGGCAGAGCTACTGGGTATCGCCGATCACAGTACGGGGACTACATCACCGTACCAAGGACCGTACCGAGGACCATCCCTTACTAGACAGTCCCGAACAAGACAACCCCGCAGTTGTGGCCAACAACTACCCACACAGCCGAAATAATAAGGGACTTCTAGACAGAGGTAAATCTCACTCTCAAGTGGGGGCAACCCACGAAGCCTTGTTGCACCTACCCTGTTTTAGCCATTCTCGATTGATGAGGCTTGAGGGTACGATTACCTTTAGAGAACACATCTCTTAGAATGCTCATCGTCCACCTGACGATGTTCTGAAAGCATTCAATCCATACAAGTTCGTTCCGGGTTCGAACGAAACCCAAGGCATTATTTCGTTACACTCATTTTGGAATCACCCTCAGAGTTAATGAAAATAACCCTTGCACTCTAAAACTCCATTTCGATCCTCACTTGAGATGTCACGACCTAACGTTTAACTGGGATCGATGTGGTTTTCGAAAAATCAAATTTGATTCCTGATCCCGGTCTCATCGAAATCCAAACGTGTCTTAAAGGCCAAGTTGTTTAAATATTTAAACAATTCAATTCAATTTTAAACATTGAATCCAAACAGCATTATCCACAGATAATAACAATCATTCATCTCAGATATATACAAATCCCATCACAGAATATCTCAACTATCATTCAACAGATATCAACTATAGTCAGATATTCAATTCAAACAATCATCCATAAGCAAGCACTACTTTAATTCATATAATTAATTTAATTAATTTAAATTAAATTAATTACTTAAGAATTAATCACTTAATCTTGCTTAACCAAGCATTTATTTATTAATTACAATCATTTAATTAATTATCGTCATTGTTAATTAATTCATCTTTAATTAATTAATAATCCTTTATTTAACTATTAATTAATTACTATAATGATTCATTAATTAAAACTTGATTAAAAATTTATCATTCTTTAATTGGTTATTAATTAACCCTTAATTTATAATTGATTAATCTCAATTAATTTTTAATCAATTATTTAATTATTTAATTAATTTATCTTAATTACTTAATTAATTATAACTTAATTAACCTTAATTATTTAATTAATTAAATCTTTACCACTAATTAATTAACTATTAATTATAAATTAATTAATGTTAGATTACTTTATTAATTAACTCTAATCAATTAATTAATTAATTCTTAATCACTAATTAATTAATCACTTATCACTTAATTAATTAGTTACTCATCACTTATTAATTAATCTTTAACTAATTAATTATTTACTTAATGATCTATTAATTATTATTTATTTCAATCCTTAAATATTAAATTATTAAACCATAACTAATTAATTAAGTCTTAATAAATTTATTAATCTAAAAATTATTAATTAATTTTAACCTTAATTAATTTATTAATTAAAGTAAACTTTAATTTCAAAACTTAATTAATTTTCAAAGACCAAACAATTTCATTAATTATTAAAAACTATTACATATTTAAAACATTTTCAATTTGTTAAAAACTAATTACCCTTTAAAAGTTAACTTAGATGAATATAAAAATCATTTTTAAGCTTGATTATCAAATTATAAAATACTTCCAATTAAAATGTTAAATATTGAACAAAATAGTTTAATTAAATCTTAAAGTTTTAAAACTTAAACAATTTTGGAAACCTGATTAAAGCATTACTTTTGGGTTCGAACGACCCAAACTCATACACTTGAACAAGCAAAGAACTCACCCTTGCTCTTTCCTTTCCTTCCTTCTTCTTAGCTAAAACTTCAGCTAACCCCAAAAACAAAAATACTGGGAAGCACACTTTCCTTCCCAATCCCCTACACGAGCAACAACAGCAACATCCCGAGCACACACACGAGCCACACCCAACACAACTCGAACACTGCTTTCGAGTCTCCTAACACCCCATCTCACTGACATAGTCACTACCCCGTGCACGTGTATGTTGCTCCGACGTCGTCGCCACCATCCATGATACCTCGCGCAAGCTCCACTTCGACCAACGACACAACTCCGGCCCTCAATCCTCACTCACACGAGCACAATCAAAATCGAGACGACTCGAACCCAAAACCAGAACTGCATCACCAGAAAAACCCATCAACCCACGATTGCCGACCACCGTTCGCCTCGAGACTTCGACCACAACCTCGTACGACCCTAACGCAGCCTCGCCCCAAGCCACTTGCAACTCGATCCATCCCTTCGTCCCCGGTTAGTCCTATTCGAATGTGAACAAATACACAACACAAACCCTAGTTTCACAAAATCCCAATCCTCTGCTAAATGATAATCACTTCCATTATTTTTCTTGTGTTCAACAACCATCAATACAACTTCAATCCAAGGCCCAATCCCTAGAAATGACCAAATCACCAGAATTTTGCCCAAGACCCAATTCTGGTTAACAACAAAATTCTTCCTTAAATTCAAATTAAAAATTCTGATTTTTATCTTAAAAATCATGTTATACATAGTAGATTTAGGATGTGAATTCAATTCAACAAAATTTAAAACATGATTTTATCATGATATAAATTTTGTCCACTGTAACTTCTTGAATTAGTAGATTTTCAATAATTTCTTCCTAAATAACAATTTAAATCTTAATTCATATTTAATAAAACTTACTGCATTTGGAAATTCAGGCTTTATAGTGATTTGTTAAATAAAATTTGAAACTCTTGTTTAAATTTTACTCTGTAACCTAAAATTACAGAGAAACATCCAACAATTTTAACATGCACGTTTTTTTTTAAAATAAAATAAAAACACCAATCTTATCCATATATTTATACATGCAAGACATTCACTAACTCAGAATTTCACTTGCACAACTTTACTTAAATTTTCTGATAAAAAGAAATTTACTCACCTAATTTGTAATTAAGCAGAGACCAATAATTTAAACTCTGGAAAATGACTGCAGTTTCTTTTTTTACTTGAAATTGCTTGATTAAATTATTTCTGCTTGATGATGATGCTTCAATCTTTAATCAGTCAGTACTAGGATAGAAGAACTTGAATTTTCTTTCAGAAATTTGCTGTAACTTGTTTGCAGATTTTTCCCCTGAATTTTGTTTAATCTTGTGGAAAGAGCAAAAAAAATGCTACTGCGTATCAGTTTGTAATACATGAATAACAAAATACAGATTAAGGCCCTTAGATCTATTTCCTTCGTCGAAAAAGGGACAGAATTGTCTAAACCCCTTTTCTTGTTATGTTCGTTAGGTTCAAGTTGCAGCTTAACTTCCTGATTTACTTTACAGATTAAAGTTTCTGAAAAGAGGTTTGAATGTTTTGATGAATTTTGGTTAAAGTTGAAAGATTTGAAGAATTTTCAGTTTTGTTAATGGAGGTGTGTAATTTTTCTCTTGCTTCAGAAAATATGAATGAGAAAATTTAGATGAAGAATAAGAAGTGGGTTTTTATAATAATAGTTTTGTTTTATAAAAATTTAAAGAAAATAAATTAAATTTTTGACACTTGTCATTATCCCTTGCTAATTTCTTAACACATGTTTATTGGTATGATTTAAATTTAAACAGGTGTACTTCTCATGAAAAAAGAAATTTAAAATGTTTTTTATTAATTAGCTTTCAAAATTTAAAATACATTTTTAATTTATAAAATTCAATTCTTCTTAAAGAAATAAATGTAAATCCAATTTTATATCCTAAATAAAATCATGAAAATACTCTTTTAAACTCAAAGTATAATTTAGAATATAATTAACCTATTTTGAAATCTTCTAATTTAACAATTCAAATTCAAATTAAATTTTTAGATTCAAAATTTAAATTTTATATGAATACAATTTTAACACATTTATTTCCCTTCTTTGTATATGTTAATTTCAATTAAAATCAATGTACATTTACAATTCATTTATTCATTATTGAATAAAATAACAAATTTATTAATTTAAATTAATTTACTACAAAGATTATCATATTTAAATTGGGTTTGAAATTCTGGAATAGCACAAGTAGCGACGGAGACTCTCGCTGTTCCAGGCTCTTGGCAAAGTAAGACCATCAACGGTCGATAACTTGAACGTGCCATCTTCGAGTTTTTGTGTAATTACATACGGTGCTTTCCGGTTTGGCTTCATGTGTGAAGGAATCAGGTAGGTTCTTTTGAGAACGAGATCACAGAATTCAAAAGTTCTTGGTTGAACCTTGGCATTGTACAATCGGGCGACTTGACTTTGATATGCGGCTGCCCTCAAATCAGCCTCTTCACGCTTCATCCAATAAATCCAAGGATTCAGCATGTAATATGGTATTTGTCTTCAGATCAAGTAAGTCACACGATGAGAAGGTACTTCCATCTCGACTGGGATAACAACTTTTAAGCCATAAGATAGAGAAAATGAAGTGTGTCTGGTTGCGGACTTGTGAGTCGTTCAATAAGCCCATAAGGCCATAGGAAGTTCATCAACCCACTTGCCCCCCGCCTTTTCAAGTTGCTTCTTCAGAATATACTTGATAACCTTGTTAAAAGCTTCAACTTGGCTATTCGCTTGAAGGTGTGGAACTGCAGCGAATTTCTTATGGATATGGAATCATTGACAGAAATTCTTGAATTCAACACTGTCGAACTGGGCTCCGTTATCAGTGATAATGGTATGCGGAGACCAAATTGGCAGATAATGTTGCAAACTACAAAGTTGATTCTTCGTCGTGATTATTGCAACAGGTCTAGCTTCTGCCATTTGGTAAAATAATCAACTGGGACGATGGCGTACTTCGCGCCACCTTTGGCCAAAGGTAAAGCGTCGATGATATCGATGCCCCATACTGCAAATGGCCAAGGTCTAACCATTTGGGTTATCTCAGTAGGTGGGGCTCTAGGAATTCGGGCATATTTCTGGCATTAATCACATTTCCTGGGGTAGTCTGCTGCGTCACGGTTTACAGTCGGCTAATAATACCCATATCGGGTACTTTCTTAGCGAGAGCTTGCCTCCCGGTGTGATCTCCACATTCTCCTTCGTGTACATCATGTAACACTCGTTTAATTTCATCGTGCGCGATACATCGGAGGAGAGAAACAGAATATCCTCTTCTATACATGACTCCATCCTGAATGATGAACCACAAGGCTTTTCGAATTTTTTTATCTCACTCCTGTGCTCAGGCAGTGTTCCATGCTTGATGTAATTTCAGTATGGAGTCATCCATGACTCCCTACTAAAAGCGGTTTCAAATACAAAGCCCGTCTCCATCTGAACAATGCTCGGAGAAGATAATGTCTCTATAGGGACAAGTCCCATTTGCTGTGCTTCACCTGTACTTGCTAACTTCGCCAATGAATCAGCCTTTTGATTGTGCTCATGAGGTATGTAGAAGATGGCATAATAATCAATCTGATCAAGTACTTCCTGAACTCGAGCTAGATAAGCAGCTAGTCTTCGATCCTTGGCCTGATATTCACCTCGAACCTGGCATATAACTAATTAGGAATCACAGTAAATTTCCATACCAATTATTCTCAGATCACAGACGACTTTTAATCCAGCAAGCAAAGCTTCATGTTCAGCTTCATTATTGGTCGCACGAAATTCAAATTTCAAAGCGTAGCATATGTATCAGCCTTTGTGGGTTTCATGTAATACTTCAGCACCCGAGCACCGATCATTAGATGCACCATCGGTATGCAGCTTCTAGATGTATTTGGGAGATTTACTGCTCTCGTGTAAGTCCTCTCGAAAGGTAAATTTGGCTATGAAATCTGCTAGGACTTGTCCTTCAATGGCTCTCCTTGGAGTATAAGGGATATCAAACTGACTCGGTTCAATGTTCCACTTAAGTAACCTACTAGACGTCTCAGGCCACGTAAGGACCTATCGTAATGGTCGATCGGTGTACACAGTGATAGGATGAGCTTGGAATATAAACGGAGCTTCCTTGAGGCAATGACTAGGCAGTAAGCCAATTTCTCTAGCTTTGGATAGTTTCTCTCAGCTTCGGCTAGTCGTTTACTAACATAATAGACCAGTTTCTACACTCGGTCTTTCTCCCGAACTAAGGCAGCACTGATCGTGTTTTCTGATACCGCCAGGTAAAGGTATAATTGCTCATGGTCAATTGGCTTTGACAAGATTGGCAGTGTGGAGAGGTGTTGAATCAATGCTCGGAATGCACCTTCACACTGTGTAGTCCATTCAAAGTTTCGCTTTCCTTTTCGAATCAGATCGAAGAAGGGGATGCATTTGTCGGTGGACTTTGATATGAACCTACTCAATGCTGCTACATTCCGTTGAGACTCTGGACTTGCTTTATGGTTCTCGAAGTTTGCAGATTTCTGATTGCCCAGATCTTTTCAGGATTTGCTTTTATTCCTCTAGCGTTGACGATGAACCCAAGGAACTTTCCAGATGCGACTCCAAAATGACACTTCAGCAAATTGATCTTCATCTTGTATTCTCGAAGGATATTGAACATTGATTCCAAGTCATTGATATATGATCGGTGGAGAATCGCGACTTTACCAGCATGTCGTCCACATATACTTGCATGGTCTTCCCGATCTGGTTGGCGAACATCTAGTTGACTAGGCGTTGGTACGTTGCTCCGGCGTTCTTGAGTCCAAAGGGCATGACTCTGTAGCATTAGAGTCCTAGATCAGTTACGAAGCTGGTACGTTCTTGATCAGGTAAGTGCATGGGTATATGATTGTAACCGGAATAAGCATCCATAAAAGATAATAATTCGTGTCCAGCCGTTGAATCTACGAGCTGATCAATTCGGGGAAGTGGAAAACTGTCCTTCGGGCAAGCTTTGTTCAAATCGGAATAATGTACACGCGTCCTCCATTTTCCATTTGGATTTCGTACAAGTACAAGACTGGATACCCACTCCAGGTATAAAGCATCTTGAATAAACCCATTCGATTTTAGCTTATCGACCTCTTCTTTAAGGGCGACAGATCTCTCTGGATCCATACCATGCCTTTTCTGTTTGACCGGGATACGCCGTGGGTCAATATTCAGAGTGTTGCTCGCGATGTCCGATGATATCCCATACATGTCATAGTGCGTCTAGGCGAATATGTCGAGATTCGCCCAGAGAAATTTAACCCATTCCTGTTGTGTCTATTGGCTTAACTAAGACCCAATCTTTATCATCCTTGAATCATCATCATCATCGATCGTCACTTCAGCCGGGGAAGCTTAAATTTCTTTAGATTCGTCTTTTCTTTCAGCATATCTTGGGTCAAGATCCCTCTGGAATTGGTTGGGGTGCCCGGGCCGGGGCCCAGGCACCAATTCTCAATTATCGACAAAACGGATATAGAGAGATTCCTCTACGCCCTTTTCCTTCTCCTTTCGCTGCGCCTCGTGTAGCTCAGCAATATAACAGGCTCTCCCAACAGCCTGGTCTCCTTGAACGACTTCGATCCCATGATCGATGGGGAACTTCAGAGTCAAACACCACGGAGCAATAGCTGCCCTAAATTCAGCAAGGGCCGGTTGAACCAAAAAAGCAATATAAGAGGAGTGAATGTCCAAAACAACAAATTGCAACGTCCGAACCCTCCGGCACTCTCCAACTCCCAATTCCACTGGTAGTTCCACCACTCCAGTGAGTATAGTCGCACTTCCATTGAAGCCATGGATTCTAGATTAGCAAGGTTTTAAATCCCTGGCTTCCATTTTCATCAAATCGTATGCTCGCTTGAACAAAATATTCAAAAAACTCCCACTGTCAACCAAGATCCTCTTCATCCAAGCAGGTCCTACCTAGGCAGATATGATTTGTGGTCGATAGTGAGGGCTTCGACCATATCAGTGTCTCGGTTTCTGAACACAATGTCATCAGCCATCGTCTTTTGTTGCTTGGCCAGAGCCCTATTATCACAACTGCTACAACACTCGAAGTCTGCAGCCTGATAGTGTTGGCATACAACTCCATTTCCCTCCAGCTTCGGTCTGCTGGATGTGGACCACCACTTACTATGTTTATAACTAACCTCTCGCTCGTACAAGCAGGTTCCTCCTGTCTTTCTTGATTCGATGCACGATTTTGGGTTGATGGACCCGCACCACCTGACTGCGGCGCCCGAACTTACTGATCCAACTTCCTCTCTTTAATCAATTTCTCAATGAGATCCTGTAAATGTCGACATTCATTTGTGTTGTGACTATAACTCTCATGAAACCTACAAAACTTTCCTGTCTGAATTTGCCTCTTTGATGATGGCTTCGGAGTAGGCTTCTTGTATTGCATAGCATTGTAGGTTTGCAAATACACGTTCTCCAACGACGTATTCAAAGGAGTGTAGTTATCGAACATTAGAGCCCAACGTCGCTGGCCACGGTTTTAATCTCGCTTCTTATTTTGATTATCATTATTTCTCTGCCGAGTTTGCTTGTTTTGAATGTTCAACTGAACCTTTCCGAAACTTTCACCAGACTGCTTGACTGCAACATTACTTTGAATCCCCTCATTACTGGACCCCGCGTCATCCTGCTTCCTAGACTGTTTTGCATCTTCCCTTCTCAAGAATTGGGCAGCTTTGGAGTAGAAACAATCCAATGACGCAGGGGATTTCCCAGCCAACCAATTTTCAAACTCAGAGTCAGGGTCAATCCCCTTAGTCAGTGCCATTAAGATTGAGTTGTCATTAGGATTACTAATCACTGCACACACAGCATAGAATCTCTCCAAGTAGCGGCTAAGTGTCTCTCCCGAAGCTTGAGTGAAGCTGGATAGGTTATTGACATCTTTAGGCCTTGCAACATGCATACAGAACTGTTCTACAAACTTAGTTGCCAAATGGTCAAAGGAAAAAATGGAACGAGGCGGCAATCATGTGAACCACATAGTAGCAATGCCCTCCAAAGAAATGGGAAAACTATGGCATTTCACTGCATCCTCAGCTCTTATAGCACTCATTGACCATTCATATTTCAAGATATGCTGTTTGCAGTTGGAATTTCCTTCATATATCGGTAGAGTTGGCATTCTGAATCGCCGAGGGGGTTCAACATATAATATCTCGTCTATAAAAGAAGTATGACTTTGGGAGATTCCCCAGCCATCATTCATAAGGCTTTGGTTTTCTCAAATCATCTGATGTATCATAGTCGGAATATCCGACATCTGGACATTCTGTGCACGTTGAGCCAAAGCATGGTCGGGCTCCATAGTGCGAGGTTAGACCGGGCGCTGTCGATGGTCCACATCTCGCCTCCTTGGCTCAATGTCTTCTGGGACGTATGGTTCAGGAGTACGTCCACGCTGATGATGGTTCAGATCCGGCAGATTCTGGGCATCAACCTCTGGTTCAACCATGGCGGTGGTAGCACGGTTGTCTGTGGTGTATGAGGGACTGTACCTCCCCGGGAGGAGGGTCCAATATGGAAACTGGCTGATGGGCCAACTCTCAGTTGTCCAACGGTCATTGCAGGCTGATGTCCGGTGGCTTGTGTGTAACTCCTGTCCAACGGAGGATGGGTGGATCTGTGGTGATAGTCAGCAGAGCATTGGCACGTAACTTCTCAGTTAGCTATTGCCGACTTTGGGTCAACTCCTGAAGCAAAATTTGGAATTCTTCTCTGGTAACTGGGCCTGATGTATCTGAAGGTCCGGCAACATCTTGGTTGGATGGAGGCAATTGCACGGGATTCTGTTTATCCCAGCCTTCTTGATCGGTAGTAGTAGAGGCGGTCCTTGTGCTAACCATTGTGAGAGGTGAAGTCCTTTCTTAGATTTTATGCAAATCTGAATAGGTTGGAAGGATTCTGATTAGAGATCTGGGTCTTCCTCTTGTATTTATGCAATCCGGTATCGATGGTAGATCCAAGGAGTAGGAGGAAAACCGGGTTTTTCTTAGTGAAAGCACCAAAATGTTTGCACTAAAAATGGACACAACACTCTTCGAAAGTCTTTGAAGAGATAAAAATGAAGAATAAAAATTTAAAATGTGGATTATCTGACAAAAACTTCAAGAAACGGATAAGTAAATGCACAGACGTACAAAAATTTAGAGTGGTTCGGCATGTTGCCTACGTCCACTATGAAGTTTGATGATTTTTTGATAGTTTTTTGATGATTACACTTGATTACAGCAAGCTACAGCGGATTACAATACTGAAATTCGAGTACAACAGCAGTGTTAGGTTACAAAGCTCAATCCGGTAGAGTCTGGGCGCTTGAGAATCAAAAGATCCCTCTTATATAGGCCCTGGGGCTCTATTTATAGCCGTAGGATGCTGTTATCTCACTCAAATTTTGGGAGACTCTTTCTGGAATGTGAGTGGGCCTACACGATCGATCTCGAGAAGTTTCGACTCGATCTATGATCGATACAAACGTAATTTGTATCGATTAAGATTTTGTCCAATGGAGTCGAAATTTGGTGTGAACGTTCTTTAGTTTGTACGTAAGCTCCTGTGAAAATTTCATAGCATTTGGACTTGTGGATCTCGAGTTATGATCGATACGAGATGGAGCTTTTCGGAAGGCTGCTTTATTTGAATCGGTCGTTTCGAATCGATATGTTTGAATCGATGTTGCACGTGCCCTCGTGGTGACGTGGCACGCACCCTTTAGATCGATCCATCTTCTACGCCGAGTCGACCGAGTCGTTACTTGAACTTTGTCTCGTTCTTATCGCTGGCCATTGCTTCATTCGAGTCGATAGCCGTTGTCCATTCGTATCGATGGAAATAGCTTCGTTCATATCGATAAAAGTGGCCCTGTTCATGTCGATTCGTGTTGTTCCAACTTGATGGATACGAAAAATGGTTCCATGATGGATGCGAATCAATGTTTATTTGATGGATATGGACTTAAAGAGCCTTATGGATATGAATTATACAATTTCCATATGAAGGCGGGTTGAGTAGATCGATACGAACAAGGACATTCTCCCGATGGATACGAAATGGCACATCCTGGTCGATTCGAACAAGTTCCTTTTCGATGGATACAAAGTAGACATTGGCCGATCGATACGAAGTGCACTGTCTGTTGCTGGATACGAAGTTGATCGATACAAAGTAAGTCTTGATGATGGATACAAACCTGATTGATACGGACTGTGGCTCGACGATGGATACGAACCTGATCGATTCGAACTGTAGCTTACTGATGGATACGAAAATTAGGGTATTTCCTCCAATTTGCATCGACCATAACTTGAGCATATGAACTCAGATTGACTTGAAAATTGGAATGCTGGCTTTCCGGGTTTCGCTTGTCGTGTCTTGTAAATTGTAGCCTGATCTGGGCTAGGAAAAAATTCATCGATATCCAAAGTGAACTTGTGCGTACTTGATATCTGGGATGAGTGATCCTTGGTTCTCAGTCAGTTCCTTGATATCTTGGGCTTGCCAAAAGGCGGATATTCCAACCCACCTTTAATGTCCATTTCGTATCGATCCTAAGTGGTCGACTTCGAATCGATCATCGAAGGTCTCATTCGTATCGATCATAGAGGAAGGGCATCGTATCCTGATTAATCAAATTTCGTATCGACTTCAATCCCGCATCTTCGTATCGATCGGCAGGGCTGATGCTTCGTATCGATCACGTAATTAGATTTTTGTGCCGATCAATATGGATCGACATGAACTACAACCATCACTTATCGATACGAAACTATCCCATCTCTCTATATGAAATTCTCTCAATGGCAAATCGATACGTAATTGTGATTGTTTACAGTGGTATATGAAGCATGCATTCTCAACCGATACGAATGGAGGCTGTCGACCTATCTACACTCTTTCCCGAAATGACGATCCAAATATCTTGACCTCCCTAGTCCTTGCTCCGACCCATCTGGATCTCCTTATCACCAGAATCGGTCGGGGAAATGAATGGTTCAGCGCTCGAATCTTGTCGTTTACCTATTTTAAGAACTTAGTCAAGGATTAAGGAACTTTATCGATTTGAGGATGAATGCAGTTTTTGTTCCTCGTTACTTCCTATTGATACAAAAGCAGAAGGTAAACAAAGCAGAAAGTGAAAAATGACTAAGTCCACAGTATTTATATGGACTTGGGTATGAAGAAGAAAGGCGTTTTTGCTCCCAGTCCATGCGACCGGTCAGAATAGGTCAACCACCAGATCGATTAGAACGATCCATACGAATCCATATGCCTGAGCCTTCATTGATGCAAAACTGTCACCAGGGTCCATCGATTCGAAGCCGTCGTTCATGTTAGTTATTTCGACTCCGTCCACAGTGCAACTATAGGAAATGCACAGTTCAAATCCATCAGAACACAGCCTCCAGAGGCCAATGTTCATCGATGCGAATAGTGAATCATCTGTTTGTATCCAACCACATCGAGCTCATCGATGAGAAAATGAAGGCCACTACAATGGGGTTCACCAAAGTTTGTAACCATCGATGCGAACGATAATTTCGTATCCATCGAGGCTCCTATCTATCGATGCAAAATGATTATTTCGTATCCATCAACACAAAGTATATCGATGCGAGAGCAACCTTCCAACCTTTTATATCGATTCAGGAGAGGATCGATACGTAGGAACATACAAAAACAACCGTCAAGCATTCTTGCAACTCGAATTTCATATCGGTTCAGGAGAGGATCTATATGGAATTCGATACGAGAGAACCGACAATGGCTCAAGGATGTGCAACGTTAACAAGAGTCAGATTAACATATATGCATACATGTCGGACTAATACTCGATTTTCAACATACACATCAATTGGATACTCATCTAATAACAATTACGATGACAAATGGCTAATTATTATCATACAGCAATCATTTACAATGACACAGGGTACAATAGTTGACAATCAGCAGTTCACATTATTGAGAAAATCTGTCATAGATTACAGCCTTCAACGAAAAGACAATAACTGTTCAGAGTGAAAGATACAGCTTTTCAAAGCATGTCACGCTTCCACAAGACGTACTTTGGTAGGCAAATGTTATCTCTCCTTTTGGAAAGGCTAAGATATCAAGGAACTAACTGAGAACTAAGGATCACTCGTCCCGGATATCAAGTACGCACAAGTTCACTATGGATATCGATGAATTTTGCCCGAGCCTGGATCAGGCTACAATTTACAAGACACGAAAAGCGAAGCCAGGAAAGCCAGCATTCCAAATTTCAAGTTAATCTGAGTTCATATGCTCAAGTTACGGTCGATCCAAATTGGAGGAAATAGCCTCATTTTCGTATCCATCGGTAAGCGATAGTTCGAATTGATCAGGTTCGTATCCATCATCGAGCAATGGTTCGTATCGATCAGGTTCATATCCATCGTCAAGCCTTAGTTCATATCGATCGATTTCGTATCCAGCAATAGACAGTGCACTTCACATCGATCGTACAGTGTCTACTTCGTATCCATCAAAAAGGCACTTGTTCGAATCGATCAGGATGTGCCATTTCGTATCCATCGAGAGAATGTGCTTGTTCATATCGATCTACTCAACCCAACTTCATATGGCAGTTGTATAATTCGTACACATCAAGGCACTTTAAGTCTGTATCCATCAAATAAACATTGCTTCGCATCCATCATGGAACCATTGTTCGTATCCATCAAATTGGAACAAATCGAATCGATACGAACATGGCCACTTTTATTGATACGAACGAAGCTATTTCCATCGATACGAATGGGCAACGGCCATCGACCCGAATGAAGCAACGGCCATCGATACGAACGAGGCGTAGTTCAAGGAACGACTCGGCGTAGAAGATGGATCGATCCGAAGGGTGCGCGCCACATCACCACGAGGGTACATGCAACCATCGGTTTGAGCAGATCGATTCGAAACGATTGATTCGAATAAAGCAGCCTTTCAAAAAATCCACCTTATATCGGTCATAACTCGAGATCCACAAGTCCAAATGCTACGAAATTTTCACAGGAGTTTACATATAAGCTAAAGAACATTCACACCAAGTTTCGACTCCATTGGACAAAATCTTGATCGATACAAACTGCATTCGTATCGATCACAGATCGAGTAGAAACTTCCCGGGATCGATCGTGCGAGCCCATTCACGTGCTAGAAGGAGTCTCCCAAAGTTTGAGCGAGATATCGGCATCCTACGCCTATAAATAGAGCCGCAGGGCCTACAAAAGAGGGATCCTTTGATTCTCAAGCGTCCAGACTCTACCGGATTGAGCTTTGTAAGCTAACATGGTTGTTGTACTCGAATTTCAGTATTGTAATCCGCTATAGCTTGCTGTAATCAAGTGTAATCATCAAAAGAATATCAATAAAATCATCAAACTTCATAGTGGATGTAGGCAACACACCGAACCACTCTAAATTTCTATGTGTCTGTGCATTTACTTATCCGTTTCTTGAATTTTTTGTTAGATAATCCACATTTTAAATTTCTACTCTTCATTTTATCTCTTCAAAGACTTCCGAAGAGTGTTGTGCCTATTTTTGGTACAAAAAACGAGAGCCATGACCTGTCAAAACGAAGGTCTCTGTGAGCTCAATTGCTTTAATGGCATAGCGATGTCAATGAATAGTTTCATGCCCAAAAAAAACTATCTAAATCACTTTCAGGTCTCGGAAGTTTTTTTTACCACTCGTTTTCTTCATGTGAATTTTATGGTAAAACAGGATCAACGTGGCTGGCCACCGATTTACCGTCGCTGGAGAGTGGTGCACCATGGTACTATTCCGTTTCAAATCCATTCACTTATTTGTAAAAGTCGTACAGCGTAGTTTCGGCATTATGGACGGATGTTGCACCTTGCACCATAGACGTTGCGCCCAAGGGACATCGATCCTTCAAACAGCCATAACAGTTTACTCTTTTGGAGTTACAGGAGCCATAACCAGTCAAAAAGAAGGTCTTTGTGAGCTCTACGGCTTCGGTGGCTTAACGACATCAATCATAGTTTCATACCCAAAAAACGCTATCCGAATCACTTTCAGGTCCCGGAAGCTTTTTTTTACCCTTCGTTTCCTTCACGTGAATTTTATGGTAAATCGCGATCAACGTGGCTGGCCATCGATTTACCATCGCTGAAGAGTGGTGCACCATGGTACTATTCCATTTCAAATCCATGCACTCATTTGCAAAAGTCGTACGGCGCAGTTTTGGCATTATGGACGATGTTGCACCTTGCACCGTAGATGTTACGCCTAGGGGACATCGATCCTTTGGACAGCCATAAGGTTGGCTCTTTTGGAGTTCCGGGAGCCATGACCAGTCAAAATGAAGGCTTCTGTGAGTTCTACGGCTTTAGTAGCTTTAAGCCATCAATGTATAGTTTCATACCCAAAAAAACAATCCGAATCACTTTCAGGACTCGAAAGTTTTTTTTTACCCTTAGTTTTCTTCACGTGAATTTCATGGTAAAACAGGATCTAAGTTGCTGGCCATCGATTTACCATCGCTGGAGAGTGGTGCACCATGGTACTATTCTATTTCAAATCCATGCACTCATTTCTAAAAGTCGTACGGTGCAATTTCGGCATTACGGACGGATGTTGCACCTTGCACCGCAGATGTTGCGCCCAAGGGATATCGATTCTTCGGACAGCCATAATGGTTGACTCTTTTAGAGTTACGGGAGCCATAACCAGTCAAAACGAAAGTCTTTGTGAGTTTTATGGTTTTGACAGCTTTAAGCCATCAATGCATAGTTTCATACCCAAAAAACACTATCCGAATCACTTTTAGGACTCAGAATTTTTTTTACCCTTTGTTTTTTTCTCGTGAATTTTATTGCAAAACGGGATCAACATGGTTGGCCATCGATTTACCATCGTTGGAGAGTGGTGCAACACCGTACTATTCCATTTCAAACAGGTGCACTCATTTGTAAAAGTCGTACGACGCACTTTTGGCATTATGGATGGATGTTGCACCTTGCACCGTAGATGTTGCGCCCAGGGGATATCGATCCTTTGGACAGCCATAACGGTTGACACTTTTGGAGTTATGCGAGCCATAACTAGTCAAAAAGAAGGTCTCTGTGAGCTCTACGGCTTTGACAGCTTTAAGCCATCTCTGCATAGTCTTATACCCAAAAAAACACTATCCGAATCACTTTCAGGGCTCGGAAATTTTTTTACCCTTCGTTTTCTTCACGTGAATTTTATGGTAAAACGGGATCAACGTGGCTGGCCGTCAATTTACCCTCGCTGTAGAGTGACGCACCATGGTACTATTCTATTTCAAATCCATTCACTCATTTGTAAAAATCATACGGCACAGTTTCGGCGTTATGGATGGATGCTGCACCTTGCACTATAGATGTTGCGCCTAGGGGATATCGATCATTCGGAAAGCCATAACAGTTGACTCTTTTGGAGTTACGGGAGCCGTAACCAGTCAAAACAAAGGTATCGATGAGTTCTGCAGCTTTGACAACTTTAAGCCGTCAATGCATAGTTACATACCCAAAAAACACTATCGAATCACTTTTTGGTCTCGAAAATTTTTTTACCCTACGTTTTTTTTCACGTGAATTTTCAGGCAAAACGGGATCAACGTGGCTGGCCATCGATTTACCATCATTGGAGAGTGCTACACCATGGTACTATGCCGTTTTAAATCCAAGCACTCATTTGTAAAAGTCGTACGGCGCAGTTTCAGAATTATGAATGGATGTTGCACCTTGCACCGTAGAAGTTGCGCCCAGGGGACATCGATCCTTTGGACAGCCATAACGGTTGACTCTTTTGGAGTTATGGGAGCCATAACTAGTCAAAACGAAGGCCTCTGTGAGTTCTACGGCTTTGATTGCTTTAAGCCTTCAATGCGTAGTTTCATACCCTAAAAAACACTATCTGAATCACTTTAAGGACTTGGAATTTTTTTACCCTTCGTTTTTTTTCTCATGAATTTTATGGTAAAGCGGGATCAACGTGGATGGCCATCGATTTACCATCGCTAGAGAGTGATGCACGATGTTACTATTCTGTTTCAAATCCATGCACCCATTTCTAAAAGTCGTGCGGCGCTGTTTCGGCATTATGGACAGATATTGCACATTACACCGTACATGTTGCACCCAAGGAATATCGATCCTTCATACAACCATAAAGGTTGACTCTTTTGGAGTTACGGGATCCATAACCAGTCAAAATGAAGTTCTTTGTGAGTTCTACAGCTTTGACTACTTTAAGCCGTAAATGCATAGTGTCATGCCCAAAAAAACAATATCCGAATCATTATCAGGACTTGAAATTTTTGTTTACCCTTTGTTTTTTTCTCGTGAATTTTATGGTAAAACGGGATCAACGTGGCTGGCCATCGATTTACCATCGCTGGAGAGTGGTGAAACATGGTACTATTCCATTTCTAATTCATGCACTATTTGTAAAAGTCGTACGGCGCAGTTTCGGTATTATGGACGGATGTTGCACCTTGCACCGTAGATATTGCGCCCAAGAGATATCGATCCTTTGGGCAGCCATAATGGTTGACACTTTTGGAGTTACGGGAGCCATAACTTGTCAAAACGAAGGTCTCTGTGAGCTCTACGGCTTTGACAGCTTTAAGCCATCAATGCATAGTTTCACACCCAAAAAAGCACTATCTGAATAACTTTCAGGACGCAGAAATTTTTTTACCCTTCGTTTTCTTCGCATGAATTTTATGGTAAATCGGGATCAATGTGGCTGGCCATCGATTTACCATCACTGGAGAGTGGTGCACCATTATACTATTCCATTTCAAATCCATGCACTCATTTCTAAAAGTCATACGGTGCAGTTTCGGCATTATGGATGGATGTTGCACCTTGCACCGTAGATGATGCGTCCAGGAAATATCAATCATTCGGACAGCCATAACGGTTGACTCTTTTGGAGTTACGGGAGACATAACAAGTCAAAATGAAGGTCTCTATGAGCTCTACGGCTTTGACAGCTTTAAGCCATCAATGTATAGTTACATATCCAAAATACACTATCCGAATCACTTTCAGGACTCAGAAGCTTTTTTTACGCTTCGTTTTTTCATGTGAATTTTATGGTAAAACGGGATTAACGTGGCTGGTCATCGATTTACCATCGCTGGAGAGTGCTGCACAATGGTACTTTTCCATTTCAAATCCATGCACTCATTTGTAAAAGTCGTGAGGCGCAGTTTCGGCGTTATGGACGGATGTTGCACCTTGCACCGTAGATGTTGCGCCCAAGGGATACCGATCCTTCGGACAGCCATAACGGTTGACCCTTTTAGAGTTACGGGAGCCATAACTAGTCAAAACGAAGGTCTTTGTGAGTTCTATGGCATTGACAGCATTAAGTGGTCAATGCATAGTTTCATACCCAAAAAACACTATCCGAATCACTTTCAGGGCTCGAAAGTTTTTTTACTCTTCATTTTCTTCACGTGAATTTCATGGTAAAACGGGATCAACATGACTGGCCTTCGATTTACCATCGCTGGAGAGTGGAGCACCATGGTACTATTCTGTTTCAAATCCCTGCACTCATTTCTAAAAGTCGTACGGTGCAGTTTCGTCATTATGGACGGATGTTGCACCTTGCACCGTAGATGTTGCGCCCAATGGATATCGATCCTTCGGACAGCCAAAACGGTTGACTCTTTTAGAGTTATAGGAGCCACAACCAGTCAATACGAAGATTTTTCTGAGTTCTACGGCTGTGACAGTTTTAAGCCATCAATGCATAGTTTCATACCCAAATAAACGCTATCCGGATCACTTTCAGGACTCGAAATTTTTTTACCCTTCGTATTTTTCCGCGTGAATTTTATGCTAAAACAGGATGAACGTGGCTGGCCATCGATTTACCATCGTTGAAGAGTGCTGCACCAAGTTACTATTCCGTTTCAAATCCATGCACTCATTTGTAAAAGTTGCATGGCGCAGTTTCAGCATTATGGATGGATGTTGTACCTTGCACCGTAGATGTTGCGACCAAGGGATATAGATCCTTTGGACAGCCATACGGTTGACTCTTTTTGAGTTACGCGAGCCATAACGAGTCAAAACAAAGGTCTCCGTGAGCTCTACAGCTTTGACGGATTTAAGCTGTCATTGCGTAGATTCATACCCAAAAAAACAATCTGAATCACTTTTAGGACCCAAATGTTTTTTTACCCTTCGTTTTCTTCATGCGAATTTTATGGTAAAATGAGATCTACGTGGCTGGCCATCAATTTAGCATCGCTGGAGAGTGGTGCACCATGGTACTACTCCATTTCAAATCCATGCACTTATTGGTAAAATTCGTACGACACAGTTTCGGTATTATGGACGGACCTTGCACCGTAGAAGTTGCGCCCCGGGTATATCGATCCTTCGAACAGCCATAACGATTGACTTTTTTGAGGTTACGGGAGGCATAACCAGTCGAAACGAAGGTCTCTATGAGCTCTATGGCTTTGATGGCTTAACGAGTCAGTGCATAGTTTCATACCCAAAAAAACACTACCTGAATCACTTTTAGGTCTTGGAAGTTTTTTTTATCATTCATTTTCTTCACGTGAATTTTATGGTAAAACGTGATCAATGTGGTTAGCCATCGATTTACCATTATTGGCGAGTGATGCACCATGGTACTATTCCGTTTCAAATCCATGCACTCAATTTTAAAAGTCGTACAGTACAGTTTCGGCATTATGGATGGATGTTGCACCTTGCACCATAGATGTTGCGTCTAGGAGATATTGATCCTTCGAACAACCATAACGGTTGACTCTTTTGAAGTTACGGGAGCCATAACCAGTCAAAACGAAGGTCTCTATAAGCTCTATGGCTTTGATGGCTTAACGACGTCAATGCATAGTTTCATACCCATAAAAACACTATCCGAATCACTTTCAGGTTTCAGAACGTTTTTTACCCTTTATTTTCTTCACGTGAATTTTATGGTAAAATGGAATCAACGTGGCTGGCCATCGATTCACCATCGCTGGAGAGTGATGCACCATGGTACAATTCTGTTTCAAATCCATGCACTCATTTTTAAAAATTGTACGGCACAGTTTCGGGATTATGGACGGTTGTTGCACCTAGCGCCGTAGATGTTGCGCCTAGAAGATATCGATCATTTGGACAACCATAACGGTTGACTCTTTTGGAGTCACGAGAGCCATAATTAGTTAAAACGAAGGTGTCTGTGAGATCTACGGATTTGATGGCTTAACGTAGTCAATGCACAGTTTCATACCAAAAAAAGCTGTGATGCCCCACCTCTATACTCACACTGGCCAAGGACACTACAGAGTAATGCCGTCAACTAGCACGAAAAATAAGGCTGTTGAGCAGCGACCGTCTGTGTAATTGCTTTGTGTGAGTAACGATATGTCAAATAGTAGTATATGCATTTCATTTCGAGAGGAAATCCGACACACCGATACAAACTCAAAGCTACCACACAGTGGCTACGTGACCTTCGAAAACAAATATAAAATAATCATAACATAAATCAGTCACAGACATTCATATCACTAAGGCGGAAACATATATGAATATAACATGTCGAAGTGTGCATCAAAGTAGTGGTCATATAAGATCCACTATAACACAAAACAATAGGTACAAGTGCTAGACAAAAGAATATGTATACATCAAGTACTCTCTATCTCAAAAGTATTAAAAAACTACTAAGCTAAGTAGTTAGCCAAAAGTCAAAAGACGGACCCTAATAAGAAGTCAAGTAGAAGCACCTGAAATACCTCGGTCTGACCCAAGTATTATTTAATAAGAAAATAATAAACGGATCAGTCTTGCTATAAATATCAAATTAAATGAGATAGGATAAGAGATATGAAAAAAATGTATGATAACAATAATGTCATACTGTGATGAGTATACATTTAATAACAACGAAAATCATACAATATCTAAAGAAATCTCAATCACACAAAAGAATATCATATTCTTTATTTTATTCACCAACTCATAAATATTGACAAACATATCAACGCCAATCACAAAAATTGGTGGAACACAAATTCTAAAAATCATCAATTAGAAATCCAGAAATCACAAAGGGGGAGGCCTATCACAAACAGGAGCATGAAAACTCACCAACACGTGTATCACAAATGAGACTCTATCCTATGAACCGAACATCGACACATCAAAAAAGATATGCCTCATGCACAGTCGAACATCGACGCACCTAAAGAATACGCCCCATGCAAAGCCTAACATCGACGCACCTAAAAAGATAAGCCACATACAAAGTCAAACATTGACGCACTTAAAAAGATACTCCCCATGCATAAACGAACATCGACGCACCTAAAAAGATACGCCCCATGCTCCGACTTATCGAGCCGATTGCTCCATGAAAGGTCCAAAGACCATGGGTCGCTAGCCCATAAAAATGAGCCGAAGCTCCATAAACTGAGGTATAGTTCCCCACATGGACAAAGAGACATCGCACATCTCTAGTCTAAATCACAAAATGATTATTATTGATCGATAAGTGTAAATTACACTAAGCTAGTAAATAAATGAGTTTAGATTCATGTCCCATAAGCACTGGCTTAACTTAAATATTTAAGAACAGATTGTAGATTTCTACTCGAAAATTATCACAAGATTTCAATCGAACAAGTCCAAGAATTAACCGGCAAAGTAAATGCAAGCGTTTCATTCCACTTGTATTGCTAAGTAGTTTGATTAGATTTCTCATATGAATAAGGTAAAGGTTTGTATATACTAATAGATAGGAAAACGGTTTTAAAACAAGCTTTGTATTAAAGATAACGTTGCAATCATTTTTGAGAAAGAGTTTGAGTATTTACTACTAGTATAGAAACCTTTGTATTTAAAAGTAAAAAATCAAAGAAATGATTTTAAAAACAATCTATCACAAAAATTCACATTCGGCGACATGAATTCAAACCATGAAAATCGATATCAAATATACTCAAATGGATATTCCAAAAAATCAATAAATGAAGTCATCAAAGTCGATAATAAGTGACAACAACTATCCGGATCAACAAAAATCGATTAAAATTGGAAATCCACTCAAAAACAGCCAAAATAAGCAAAACTGCAGTTTCAGACGTTTGAAATTACCAACCAGACGTCTGAACCACTAACCAGACGTCTGGTTGGATTTTCAGATGTTTTGATTTTGTATCTGCCTTTTTTATTTTTCCAAGGACCAATTCCAAACGTTTGAATTTCTAAACCGGACGTTCGAATTTGAAACCAGACGTTTGGATTTTCTTCTAGATGTCTGAAATTTCCTGCTAGGCAAAAACCAGCCTAGCTCAAAAAGGGCAAAAATCCAAACCGCAACGAGCGACGAAGACTATGGATTTATGCCAAGGGACAACCCAACCTTATAACCTCTTCGATACACTCCAAATAACATGCCCAAACATCCAAGATAGGATTTTAAATGATTTTGACTTTAAAACGCCATAATTGGAAAATTCACCAAATCAATTCATATCAAAAGCAAATGAACATGAATAGATGTTAGGAATTCATACCTAATAATAATGAAAGCTATAGACATAGATGTGAGTTCATAAACTCACCTTTAATCCCAAAAAACACAAATGAGAAGCTATAGAACAAGGCAAGATCAACCACTCTCCAATTTTAGCCCAAGAAGCTTCAATCTAAGCTTATATAAAAAATATTTCCTAAGTTAGGGTTTGGGAATTTCTGAAATTTGAAGAGAGATTGAGATGGAGAAGATGAAGAGGATGCTTACCTAAGCTTCTCCTTGATTTCTAGCTTGAAGTTGATAATTCCAAAGAGAATTAAGGCTTAGAAATTTCTAATTTCTTTTCTCTTCCTCCATTTTTCTTTTAGCTTGAGTGTTAGGAAATAATAGAGTAGGTGAAGAGGAGTTGGATGAAGGGTTAGGTTATTAGACAAGTTAAAATGGCTGAAACCCAAACCCAAAGCCCAATAGAAAAATAGAAAAATTCTAGCCAACTCCAAACATATCGATGTTTATACTTAAAAAGGTCACAAACATCATTTTAAACACAATGGAAGTATTCATGAGTCCCAATTTGACTATTTGTAAAACATAGCATTTCGGACCTTAATCCGACTATCGATGATATATTTAAATAAATCATTTAAATATACAATCGTAAAATATGCGGGTTGTTACAGACTCCCCTCCTTCAATAAATTGCGTTCTCGCAATACTTAAGAGGAAATCAAAGAGTAACAACCATAAAAGCATATCAACACAAAATAAATTTGAAATAAGAAGTTCTCCCCCAAAGAGCTCGAGAGAGTAAGTCCGGATGTGTTCGCTCGATGGACTCTCTGGATTCCCAAAAGCAATCCTTAGGGTTTGCAGACCATTGAACTTTCACAAGCGGAACACCTTTATTTCGAAGGTGTTTAACCTCCGTAGCAATGATATGAATAGGATGTTGTTCATAAGTCAAATTAGGTGAAACTTCAGTTTCTTCAATAACACTGGGCTCAAGAATAGAATCGAAATCCCTAAGGCATTTCCGTAGTTGAGAGACATGGAAAACTTTATGAATAGTAAAAAATTGAGCCGGTAATAAAAGGCGATAAGCCACGGAACCAATGCGTTTAGTGATGGGAAATGAACCAATAAATCGAGGTGCTAACTTTCCCGATCGACTGAAACGCACAACACCCTTCATATGTGAAACACGAATATACACCAAATCTCTCACAAAAAATTCAAAATTCCTTCTTCGGTTATCGACATAGAATTTTTGTCTATTTTGAGTTTCTTTCATCTTATGATGAATAAGGTCAATCTTTTCTGTGGAATCATGAATAAAATCTCGACCCAAAACCAGCTTCTCACCGACCTCAAGCCAACAAGAAGGAGATCGACATGGCCTTACATAGAGTGCCTCGGAAGGAGCCATACCAATACTAGATTGGAAGCTATTATTATAAGAAAACTCAATAAGGAAAATATGATCTTCCCAACTTCCAACAAAATCAAGAACACATGCACGAAGAAGATCTTCAAGAGTTTGATTCACACGCTCGGTTTGTCCATCCGACTGAGGATGATAAGCGATGCTAAAATTAAACTTCGTTCCCAAAGCGTTTTGAAGACTCTTCCAAATCTACTAGTAAATAATGGATCATGATCGCTAACAATAGAAGTAGGAACTCCATGCAATTTAAGTATTTCTTTCACGTAGAGTTTGGCCAAAAGAGGTACAGTCCAGTCAGACCAAACAGGAATAAAATAGGCGGATTTGTAAGTCTATCTACAATCACCCATAAACTGTCATGACCCAAACAAGAACGAGGAAAACCATCAATAAAATCCATGGAAATTTGATCCCACTTCTAAACTAGAATGTCTAAAGTTTGCAATAACCCACCGGGCCTTTATGAATTGGCAAGTTATGCGACGCTTGATAAAATTAACGATATCAAATTTCATTCCATCCCAATAATAAAGTTACTTCATATCCGCATACATTTTACTACTATTAGGATGAATGGTGAATATAGAACGATGAGAATATACTAAAATGCCTTTACGAAGATCGCTAATATTTGGCATAATAAGTCTACCAAATTTTTGAATGCTGCAACGAGTATCGATTTCAAAGTCTTTCAAACCATCAATATTTCAATCCCTACAACTTTGGCTAAGATGACCCAATTCGGGATCATGGTTTTAAGCTTCAAGGATGCGGTCTAAAAGAGATGGACGAGCCTCAAGGCTACATAAAAGAAGGGATGAACATGAATCGGATTCATGATCTTGAATCTCACAAGTGGACAAAGTCTCGAGATCATTCCATTCGGATATCATCATTGAAACAACCGCTTGTTGCTTACGACTAAGGGCATCGGCAACACGATTTTCCTTTTCGGGAGTATAAGGAATATCAAGATCATAAGATGTATGGAACTCGAGCCAAAGTTGTTGATGGAAATTAAGTTCCTTTTGAGAAAACAAATACATTAAAGATTTATGATCGTTGTAGAGAACAAATTTCTCTCCTAAAAGGTAATGACGCCAAATTTAAAGGGCGAAAACAATAGCTGCGAGCTCTAAATCATGAGTGACATATCTAGTCTTGGCAGGCTTTAATTGCCATGAAGAATAAGCGATACACGTTCCCTTTGCATTAGAATGGCTCCCAAACTAACACGACTAGCATCATATAAACAATAAAGTCTTGGTTTCCTTCGGGAATCACAAGGATATGGACATCGGGAAGGAGTTCTTTTAAACGATCCTCTTTCCCGAAAAGCTAAGACATTCAAAATTATAATAAACTTTATGTAATCATCTTTTTACAAAAATTTACTTTTTACAAGTCTAGTTATTGTGTCTAACTGTCTCATCATAGCGTTTAAGAGATTCCTATCGATAACGTTGATCAAGCGCATCGACCATAATTCTTAAAGCACTCAATGGGAAAAACAATACAAAATCATCTTTTATATGATAAATATGTCTCTTAAAAATTTTACGAATATTCTTTTCTTGTTTTAAGAACAAAATCCAATTACACTTACAAATATCTTATTAAAAAGATTTGCAAGTTTTAAATTGTTGTTTTCATCCATAATCAATGAATACAAGAATGGATCATCGAGATACTCGTAGAGTACTCGATTCATAAGATGGATGAAATAAGATGGACGGTTCGTCAAACTAAATGGCATAAGAAGCCATTCATAAGATCCATAACGAGTACGAAACTATGTCAAAGGAATGTTATCCTCCGCAACACGAAGCTGATGAAAACCGGTTGCTAAGTCTAACTATGAAAAGACTCCGGTACCACTAAGTTGATCGAATAAATCATCAATCCGAGGCAATGGACATTTATTCTCTATGGTGAGATCATTAAGCTTGCGGTAGTCAACGCAAAGCCTAAGTGTACCATCGGATTTCTTCACAAAAATAGCTGAAGCTACCCAAGGAGACGAACTAGAACGAATAAATTATTTCTCTTCCAATTCGGATAATTGTTTACGCATCTCCTCATTTTCCTTATTGGATGTATGATAAGGAGGACGAGTGATAGGTAGAGCTCCAGGGATTAGATTAATTCTAACTCAATTGCTCGCTTAGGGGGTAATCCTAAAATGGGCTCAAATATATTGGAAAATTCACGAACAACGTGAGTGAGGGAAATGACATCTTCCTCATCATCATTATCGTCATCATGAGGGTATAGATAATATAAGGATGCCGTTGAATTGGAATCTAAAACTTTAAGAACAATAGAAATCTACTTAGCAGATTAAGGATGTCGAAGATGAATAGTCCTCTCCGGACATAGGATGTGGGCTTCATAACGATTAAGCCAATCCATTCCCAAAATCATTTCGAAGCCTAAGTAACACATAACATGCAAATTGTCTCAGAAAGAAACATCACATAAAATAATCTCGACATCTTTACAAAGCAAACTGAGTGTTGCGGATCTACCAACCGGATTCGCAATTCAGTGAAGTCACCAAATCCATAACAATTAAAGACAAAGTATCAACAAGTTCTTTGATATAAAAGAATGGGATGCACCCATATCAAAAAGAACTCGAATAGGAAGATCACAAAATAAAATACTGCCATCAAGGACTGAATGAAAAATACCTTGACCAAGAGAAGGGTTACTAGGGGCATGCATAACATTCAGCTTTCCCTCTTTTTTTTGAAAGTTTGTGACATGAAGATAAAAGAAGACCCAAACTTTTGCAATAGCGACACGTAAGGTGCTTCGGGCACTCATTTGCATAGTGGTCTGTAGAACCACAATTATAGCATTTTCCATGACGAAAGGTAGAAGTCTGTGTTACCGAAGTTTCCTGCTTCCCTTTCTTGCTAGGATTAGGGCCTTTGAACTTAATATGCCTCTTCTTGTTGTTGTTGAGGCTCTTTTCGAAACCTCCAACATCACTATCACTTCCTTTATCGGCCTCTTCTTGTCGTACAGTGATATCTACAAGATGATCGAAAGGAACTTCTAGTTTCAGAGGTAAAACAATTTTAGGGTTCTTACTCAAAGCACAGATAAACCTTTGGTTCTTTACAAGATCCAAAAGTTGTTGGGCAGACATGAATACACCATCCAGGGAAGGACTACAGGATTGACCAGCGCTAGGACTACTAGATCTAACCATCTCTTCCTCTTAAAGAAAGAAATAAAGAAGAGGAAAAAGTTTATTCTCAGAATGAATATCAAACAAACTTGATTGATAAAATAGGGTATCGCAAAAGAAATTATGATAGCACGGGTCCTAAGACTCGGATAAATCCTAAGGCACGACTCATAAGAAAGACTTAAGACAATGATCCTTGCCATAACATTCTATATTGTTCCGAAGTTTGGCTCTGATACCAAGCTATGACGCCCCAACTCTATACTAACACTAGCCAAGGACACTATGGAGGAATTCCGTCAACTAGCACGAAGAATAACGCTGTTGAGGAGCAACCATATGTGTAATTGCTTTGTGCGAGTACCGATATGTCAGATAGTATTACGCGCATTTCGTTTCAAGAGGAAATCCGGCACACCGATACAAACTCAAAGCTACTACACAATGGTAATGTGATCTTTGAAAACAAATATAAAATAATCATAACATAAATCAGCCACAGATATTCATATCACTAAGGCAGAAACAGATATGAATATAACATATAGAAGTGTACATCAAAGTAGTGTTCATATAAGATCCACTACAACACAAAAGAATAGGTACAAGTGTTAAACAAAAGAATATATACATCAAGGAGTCTCTATTTTGAATTTATAAAAAAACTACTAAGCTAAGTAGTTAGCCAAAAGTCAGATGACGGACGCTGATAAGAAGTCAAGTAGAAGCACCTGAAATACCTCGGCCTAACCCGAGTATTATTTAATAAGAAAATAATAAACGAATCAGTCTAGCTATAAATATCAAATAAAATGAGATAGGATAAGAGGTGTGACAAAAGTGTAAGATAACAATAATGCCATAATGTGATAAGTACATTTAATAACAACAAAAATCATACAATATCTCAAAAAATCTCAAACACACAAAAGAATGTCATATTCTTTATTTTATTCACCAAACAATAAATATTGACAAAATATCAATGCCAATTGCAAAAATTGGTGAAACACAAATTCTAAAAATCATCCATTAGAAATCCAAAAATTACAAAGGGTGAGGCCTATTACAAACGGAAGCATGAAAACTCACCAACACGTGTATCACAAACGAGACGCTATCCCATGAACCGATCATCAACACACCTAAAAAGATACGCCCCATGCACAGTCAAACATCGACGCATCTAAAAAGATACACCCCATGCAAAGGCTAACATCGATGCACCTAAAAAGATATGCCCCATGCAAAGTCGAACATCGACGCACCTAAAAAGATACGCCCCATGCATAGACGAACATCGACGAACTTAAAAAGATACGCCTCGTGCTCCGACTTATCGAGCTGATTGCTCCACGAAAGGTCCAAAGACCATGGGTCACTCTCCCATAAAAATGAGCCGAAGTACTGTAAAACTAGGTACAGTTACCCACGTGGACGAAGAGACATCGCACATCGCTAGTCTAAATCACAAAATGATCATCATTGATCGATAAGTATAAATTACACTAAGCTAGTAAATAAATGAATTTAGCTTTATGTCCCATAACCACTGGCTTAACTTAAATATTTAAGAACAGCTTGTAGATTTCCACTCGAAAATTGTCGCAAGATTTCAACCAAATAAGTCCAAGAATTAACCGACAAAGTAAAAGCAAGCGTTTCATATAACTTGGTTTGCAAAGTCGTTTAATTAGATTTCTCATACGAATGAGGTAAAGGTTGTATATACTAATAGATTGGAAAATGGTTTTAAAAACAAGATTTGTATTAAAAATAACGTTGAAATCATTTTTGTAAAAAAGTTTGAGTATTTACTACTAGCATAGAAACCTTTATATTTAAAAGTGACAAATCACAGAAACGATTGTAAAGACAATCTATCACCTAAAATCCACATTCGGCGACGTGAATTCAAACCATAAAAATCGATATCAAATCTAATCAAATGGATATTCCCAAAAATCAGTAAACGATGTCATCAAAGTTGATAATTAGCGACAACAACTATCCGGATCAACAAAAATCGATTAAAATTAGAAATCCACTCAAAAACAGCCAAAATAGGCAAAACTACACAGTTTCAGACGTCTCAAATTACCAACCAGACGTCTGAACCACTAACCAGACGTCTAGTTGGATTTCCAGATATCTGGATTTTGTCTCTGCCTTTTTTATTTTTCCAAGGACCAATTCCAGAAGTCTGGATTTCTAAACCAGACGTCTGAATTTGAAACCAGACGTCTGGATTTTGTTCCAAACGTCTGAAATTTCCTGCTAGGCAAAAATCAGCCTAGCTCAAAAAGTGCAAAAATCCAAACCGGAAGCGATCGAACGAGCAACAAAGACTAGACATTTATGCCAAGCGACAACCCAGCCTAATATGCTCTTCGATATACTCCAAATAACTTGTCCAAACATCCAAGATAGGATTTTTAATGATTTTGACTTTAATACACCATAATTGAAAATTTCACCAAATCAATTCAAATCAAAAGCAAATGAACATGAATAGATGTTAGGAATTCATACCTAACAACAGTGAAAGCTATAAACATAGATGTGAGTTCAAAAAATCACCTTTATACCCAAGAACACAAATGAGAAGCTATAGAACAAGGCAAGATCAAGCACTCTTCAATTCTAACCCAAGAGGCTTCAATCTAAGCTTATATGAAAAATATTTTTTAATTTAGGGTTTTGGAATTTCTGAAATTTGAAGAGAGATTGAGATGAAGAATATGAAGAGAATGCTTGCCTAAGCTTCTCCTTGATTTCTAGCTTGAAGTTGATAATTCCTAAGAGAATTAGGGCTTAGGAATTTCTAATTTGTTTTATCTTCCCCCATTTTTCTTATAGCTTGAGTGTTAGGAAATAATAGAGTAAGTGAAGAGGAGTTGGATGAAGGACTAGGTTATTAGACTAGTCAAAAGGGCCGAAACCCAAAGCCTAATAGAAAAAAGCAAAATTCTAGCCAACTCCAAACATATCGATGTTTATACTTAAAAAGGTCGCAAATGTCGTTTTGAACTCAATAGAAGTAATCTCGAGTCCCAATTTGACTGTTTGCAAAAAGTAGCATTTTGGATCTTAATCCGACTAACGATGCTATATTTAGATAAATCATTTAAATATATAATCGTAAAATATGCGGGTTGTTACAAAAACACTATCCAAATCGCTTTCAGGACTTGAAAGTTTTTTACCCTTCGTTTTCTTCACGTGAATTTTATGGTTAAACGAGATCAATATGGCTGGCCATCAATTTACCATTGTTGGAGAGTGGCGCACCATGGTACTATTCCATTTCAAATCCATGCACTCATTTCTAAAAATTGTACGGTGCAGTTTCGGCATTATGGACGGATGTTGCACCTTGCACCGTAGATGTTGCACCTAGGCGATATCGATCCTTCAGACAGCTATAACGGTTGACTCTTTTGGAGTAACGGGAGCCATAACCGGTTAAAACGAAGGTCTCTATCAGTTCTATGGCTTTGATGGCTTAACGATGTCAATGCATAGTTTCATGCCCAAAAAACACTATCTGGATCACTTTCAGGTCAAGGAAGTTTTTTTACCCTTCGTTTTCTTCACGTGAATTTTATGGTAAAATGGGATAAACGTGGCAGGCCATCGATTTACCATCACTAGAGAGTGGTGCACCATGGTACTATTCCGTTTCTAATCCATGCACTCATTTGTAAAAGTCGTACGGCGTAGTTTCGGCATTATGGATGGATGTTGCACCCTGCACCGTAGATGTTGCGCACAGGGGATATCGATCCTTCGTACAGCCATAACGGTTGACTCTTTTGGAGTTACGGGAGCCATAACAAGTCAAAACGAAGGTCTATTTGAGTTCTGTGGCTTTGATGGCTTAAAAGCTGTCAATGCGTAGTTTCATACCCAAGAAGCACTATCTGAATCACTTTCAGGACTAGGAAGTTTTTTACCCTTTGTTTTCTTCACGTGAATTTTATGGTAAAACGGGATCAACATGGCTGGCCATCGATTTACCAACGTTGGAGAGTGGTGCACCATGGTACTATTTTGTTTCAAATCCATGCACTCATTTCTAGAATTTTTACAGCGCTGTTTCAGCATTATGGACGGATGATGCACCTTGCACCGTAGATGTTGTGCCCAGGGGATATCGATCCTTCAAATAGCTATAACGATTGACTCTTTTAGCATTAGGGGGCCATAACCAGTCAAGACGAAGGTCTCTATGAGTTCTACGGTGTTGATGGCTAAACAACATCAATGCATAGTTTCATACCCAAAAAAAACACTCTCCGAATCACTTTTAGGTCTCGAAAGTTTTTTTCACCGTTCATTTTCTTCACATAAATTTTATGGTAAAACGGGATCAACGTGGCTGGCCATCAATTTACCATCGCTGGAGAGTGGTTCACCATGGTAATATTCCATTTCTAATCCATGCACTTATTTGTAAAAGTCGTACGGTGCAGTTTCGACGTTATGGACGGATGTTGCACCTTGCACCATAGATGTTGCTCCCAAGGGATATCGGTCCTTCGGACAGCCATAACGGTTGACCCTTTTGGAGTTACAAGAGCCATGACTAGTCAAAAAAAAGGCCTTTGTGAGTTCTAAAGGTTTGAAGGATTTAAGCCGTCAATGCATAGTTTCATACCTAAAAAATACTATCCAAGTGAATTTCTGGACTCGAAAGTTTTTTTACCCTTCATTTTCTTCACGTGAATTTTATGGTAAAACAGGATCAACGTGGCTGGCCATCGATCTGCCATTGCTGGAGAGTGGTGCACCATGGTACTATTCTTTTTCATATGCATGCACTCATTTTTAAAAGTCGAACGGTGCAGTTTCAGCATTATGGATGGATGTTGCACCTTTCACGGTAGATGTTGCGCCCAAGAGATATCGATCCTTCAGACAGCTAAAACGGTTGACTCTTTTGGAGTTACGGGAGCCATAACTATTCAAAACGAAGGTCTCTATGAGCTCTACGACTTTGATGGCTTAACCATGTCAATGCATATTATCATACCAAAAAAGGCTATCCGAATCACTTTCGGGTCTCGAAATTTTTTTTTACCCTTCGTTTTCTTCACTTGAATTTTATGGTAAATCGGGATCAACATGGCTGGCCATCGATTTACCATCACTGAAGAGTGGTGCACCATGGTACTATTCCATTTCAAATCCGTGCACTCATTTGTAAAAATCGTACATCACGGTTTTGGCATTATGGATGGATGTTGCACCTTGCACCGTAGATGCTACGCCTAGGGGACATCGATCCTTGGACAGCCATAATGGTTAACACTTTTGGAGTTACGAGAGCCATAACTAGTCAAAACGAAGGCCTCTATGAGTTCTATGGCTTTGATAGCTTTAAGCCGTCAATGCATAGTTTCATACCCAGAAAAACACTATCCGAATACCTTTCAGGACTCGGAAGTTTTTTTACCCCCCGTTTTCTTCACGTGAATTTTATGCTAAATCGGGATTAACGTGGCTAGCCATTGATTTGCCATCGCTGAGAGTGGTGCACCATGGTACTATTCCATTTCAAATCCATGCATTCATTTGTAAAAGTCGTACGGTGCAGTTTTGGCATTATGGACGGATGTTGCACCTTGCACCGTAGATGTTGCTCCCGGTGGATATCGATCTTTCGGAGACCCATAACAATTTACTCTTTTGGAGTTACGAGAGCTATAACTAGTCAAAACGAAGGACTCTGTGAGTTCTACGGATTAGATAGCTTTAGGCGATCAATGCATAGTTTCATTATCAAAAAAACACTATCCCATTCACTTTCAGGACTCGAAAGTTCCTTTTTACCCTTCGTTTTCCTCACATGAATTTTATGGTAAAATGAGATCAACATGAATGGCCATCGATTTACCACCGCTGGAGAGTGGTGCACCATAGTACTATTCCGTTTCAAATCCATGCACTCATTTCCAAATGTCGTATGACACAATTTCGTCATTATGGACGGATGTTGCACCTTGCACCGTAGATGTTGCGCCCAGGGGATATCGATCCTTTGGACAACCATAATAGTTGACTCTTTCGTTGTTACAGAAGCCATAACCAGTCAAACAAAGGTATCTGTGAGCTCTACGGTTTTGAAAGTTTAAGCCATCAATGCATAAATTCATTTCCAAAAAACACTATCCGAATCACTTTCAAGAGTTGGAATTTTACCCTTCGTTTTCTTCACGTGAATTTTATAGTAAGACAGGATCAACGTGGATGGCCATCGATTTACCATCGCTAAAGAGTGGTGCACCATGGTAATATTCCGTTTCAAATCCATATGCACTCATTTGTAAAAGTCGTACGACGTAGTTTCGGTATTACGGACTGATGTTGCACCTTGCACCGTAGATGTTGCGCCTAAGAGATATCGATCATTCGGACAGCCGTAATGGTTGACTGTTTTGGAGTTACGGGAGCCATAACCAGTCAAAACGAAGGTCTCTGTGAGCTCTACGGCTTTGATGGCTTAATGACGTCAATGCATAGTTTCATACCCAAAGAAACACTATCCGAATCACTTTCAGGACTCGAAAGTTTTTTTATCCTTCATTTTATTCACATGAATTTTATGATAAAACGGGATCAACATGGTTGGCCATCAGTTTACCATCATTGGAGAGTGGTGCACCATGGTACTATTCCATTTTAAATCCATGCACTCATTTCTATAAGTCGTACGGTGCATTTTTGGCATTATGGACGGATGTTGCATCTTGCACCGTAGATGTTGCGCGCAGTGCATGTCGATCCTGCAAACAACCATAACGGTTGACTCTTTTAAAGTTACGGGAGCCATAACCAGTCACGATGAAGGTCTTTGTGAGCTCTACAGCATTGATGGCTAAATGACATCAATGTATAATTTCATACCCAAGAAAACACTATCCGAATCTCTTTCAGGTCCCTGAAGTTTTTTACCCTTCGTTTTCTTTACGTGAATTTGATGGTAAAACGGGATCAACGTAGCTAGCCATCGATTTACCATCGCTGTGGAGTGGTGCACCATGGTACTATTCCGCCTGTAATCCATGCTCTCATTTGTAGAAGTCGTACAGCGCAGTTTCGGCATTATGGACAGAAGTTTCACCTTGCACCGTAGATGTTGCGCCTGGGGGATACCGATCCTTCGGACAGCGATAACGGTTGACCCTTTTGGAGTTACGGAAGCCATAAACAGTCAAAATGAAGGCCTTAGTGAGTTCTACAGCTTTGAAGAATTTAAGTCATCAATGCATAGTTTCATACCCAAAAAATACTATCTGAATCACTTTCAGTACTCGAAAGTTTTTTTACCCTTCTTTTTCCTCATGTGAATTTTATGGTAAAACAGGATCAACGTGGCTGGTCATCTATTTACCATCGCTGTAGAGTGGTGCATCATGGTAGTATTCCATTTTAAATCTGTGCACTCATTTATAAAAGTCGTACGGCGTAGTTTCAGTATTATGGACAGATGTTGCACCTTGCACCGTACATGTTGCGCCTTGGGGATATCGATCATTCGGACAGCCATAATGATTGACTCTTTTGAGGTTACGGGAGCCATAACCACTCAAAACGAAGGCCTTTGTGAGCTCTATAGCTTTGATGGCTTAACGAGTCAATGAATAGTTTCATACCCAAAAAGCGCTATCTGAATCACTTTCAGACCAAGGAAGTTTTTTTTTACCCTTCGTTTTCTTCACGTGAATTTTATGGTAAAACGGGATAAACGTGGCAGGCCATCGATTTACCATCACTGGAGAGTGTTGCACTATGGTACTATTCCGTTTCTAATCCATGCACTCATTTGTAAAAGTCATACGACGCAGTTTCGGCATTATGGATGGATGTTCCACCTTGCACCGTGGATGTTGTGCCCAGTGGATATTGATCCTTCGAACAGCCATAACTGTTGACTCTTTTGGAATTACGAGAGCATAAACAGTCAAAACGAATGTCTTTGTGAGCTCTACGGCTTTGATGGCTTAACGACGTCAATGCATAGTTTCACACCCATAAAAAACTATCCAAATCACTTTCAGATCCGAAAGTTTTTTTTACCCATCGTTTTCTTTACGTGAATTTTATGGTAAAACGGGATGGACGTGGCTGGCCATCGATTTACCATCGTGAGAGAGTGGTGCACCATGGTATTATTCAATTTCAAATCCATGCGCTCATTTGAGAAAGTCATACAGTGCAATTTCGGTAGTATGGACGGATGTTGCACCTTGCACTGTAGATGTTGCACCCAGGGGATATCGATCCTTCGAACAGCCATAACGGTTGATTCTTTTGGAGCTACGGGAGCCATAACCTGTCAAAACGAAGGTCTCTATGAGGTCTGTGGCTTTGAAAGCTTTAACCCTTCAATGCATAATTTCATACCCAAAAAAAACACTATCCAAATAACTTTTAGTACTCGGAAGTTTTTTTACCTTTCGTTTTCTTCAAATGAATTTTATGGTAAAACGGGATCAACATAGCTTGCCATCGATTAACCATCATGGGAGACTGGTGCACCATAGTATTTCAAATCCATGCACTCATCTGTAAAAGTTGTATGGCGTAGTTTCGGCATTATGGACGGATGTTGCACCTAGCACCGTAGATGTTGCGCCCATGGGATATCGATCCTTCGGACAGCCATAACGGTCGAATCTTTTGGAGTTACATGAGCCATAACCAGTCAAAATGAAGGTCATTGTGAGCTCTACGGCTTTGAAGGCTTAACAACGTCAATGCATAGTTTTATACCCAAAAAACACTATCTGAATCACGTTCAAGTCTCGGAAGTTTTTTACCCTTCGTTTTCTTCACTTGAATTTTATGGTAAAACGGGATCAATGTGGTTGGCCATCGATTTAGCATCCGCTGAAGAGTGGTGCATCTTGTTACTATTGTGTTACAAATCCATGCATTCATTTCTAAAAGTCGTACGGTGCAGTTTCGGCATTATGGATGGATGTTGCACCTTGCACCATAGATGTTACGCCTAGGAGATATTGATCCTTCGAATACCCATAACAGTTGATTCTTTTGGAGTTACACGGTCCATAGCCAATCAAAATGAAGGTCTCTGTGAGTTCTACAGCTTTGACAGCTTTAAGCCGTCAATGCGTTGTTTCATACCCAGAAAAACACTATCCGAATCACTTTCAGCACTTGGAATTTTTTTTAACCTACGTTTTCTTCACGTGAATTTTATGGTAAAACGGAATCAACATGGCTGGCCATCGATTTACCATCCCTGGAGTGTGGTACACGACGGTACTATTCCGTTTCAAATCCATGCTATTATTTGTAAAAGTCATAAAACGCAGTTTCGACAGTATGGACGGATGTTGCACCTTGCACCGTAAATGTTGCGTCCCGGGGATATCGATCCTTCGAACAGCCATAACGGTTGACTCTTTTGGAGTTACGGGAGCCATAACCAGTCAAAACGAAGGTCTCTATGAGCTCTATGACTTTGATGGCTTAACGACATCAATGCATAGTTTCATACCCAAAAAAACACTATCTGAATCACTTTCAGGTCTCGGAAGTTTTTTTTACCCTTCGTTTTCTTCACGTGAATTTTATGGTAAAATGGGATCGACATGGCTGGCCATCGATTTTCCATTGCTAGTGGTGCACCATGATACTATTCCATTTTAAATCCATGCACCTATTTGTAAAAGTCGTATGATGTAGTCTCGGCATTATGGACGGATGTTGCACCTTGCACCGTTGATGTTGCACCCGGGAGATATCGATCCTTCGGACAGTCATAACGGTTGACTCTTTTTGAGTTACGGGAGCCATCACCTGTCAAAACGAAAGTCTCTGTGAGCTTTACGGATTTGATGGCTTTAAGCCGTCAATGCATAGTTTCATACCAAAAAACACTATCCGAATCACTTTGAGGCCTCGGACGTTTTTTTACCCTTCGTTTTCTTTACATGAATTTTATGGTAAAATTGGATCAACGTGGCTGGCCACCGATTTACCATCGCTGGAGAGTGGTGCACCATGGTGTTATTCTGTTTCAAATCTATGCACTCATTTGTAAAAGTCATACGGTTTAGTTTCGTCATTATGGATGGATGTTGCACCTTGCATCATAGATGTTGCGCCCATGGGATATCGATCCTTCGGCCAGCCATAACAGTTGACTCTTTTGGAGCTACGGGAGCGACAACCAGTCAAAATGAAGGTCTCTGTGAGCTCAAAGGCTTTGATGGCTTAACGACGTCAATGCATAGTTTCGTACCCAAAAAAACACTATCCGAATCACTTTCAGGTCTCGAAACTTTATTTTTACCCTCCGTTTTCTTCACTTGAATTTTATGGTAAAACGGGATCAACGTGGCTAGCCATTGAGTTACCTTCGCTGGAGAGTGGTGCATCATGGTACTATTCCGTTTCAAATCCATGCATTCATTTCTAAAAGTCATACGGTGCAGTTTCGGCATTATGGACGGATGTTTCACCTTGCACCATAGATGTTGCGCTTAGGGGATATTGATCCTTCGGATAGCCATAACGGTTTACTCTTTTGGAATTACGGGAGCCATAACAAGTCAAAATGAAGGTCTCTGTGAGTTCTATGGCTTTGATGGATTTAAGCTATCAATGCATGGTTTCATCCCCAAAAAGACACTATCCGAATCACTTTCAGGACTCAGAAGTTTTTTTAACCTACGATTTTTTCATGTGAATTTTATGGTAAAATAGGATCGACGTGGTCGGCCATCGATTTACCATTGCTGGAGAGTGTTGCATCATGATACTATTCCGTTTCAAATCCATGCATTGTAAAAGTCATACGGTGCATTTTCGGCATTATAGACGAATGTTGCACCTTGCACCGTAGATGTTGTGCCCAGGTGATACCGATCCTTTGGACAGCCATAACGCTTGACTCTTTTGGAGTTACAGGAGCCATAACCCGTCAAAATGAAAGACTCTATGAGCTTTGCGGCTTTGATGGTTTTAAGCCATCAATGCATAGTTTCATACCCAAAAAACACTATCGGAATCAGTTTCAGGACTCGGAAGTTTTTTTACCCTTCGTTTTCTTCAAGTGAATTATATGGTAAAACGAGATCAACGTAGCTGGCAATCGATTTACCACAGTTGGAGTGTGGTGAACCATGGTACTATTCCTTTTCAAATCCATTCACTTATTTGTAAAAGTTACGACACAATTCCAGAATTGTGGACAGATGTTGCACCTTGTACCATAGATGTTACGCCCCGGGGATATCGATCCTATGGATAGCAATAACGACTGACTTTTTTGGAGTTACGGGAGCCATAAACATTCAAAAGAAGGTCTATGTTGGCTCTATGGCTTTGATGGCTTATGACATCTATGCATAGTTTCGTACCCAAAAAACACTATACGAATCACTTTCAGATCTTCGAAGTTTTTTTACGCTTCGTTTTCTTCACGTGAATTTTATGGTAAAACAGGATCAACGTGGCTGGCCATTGATTTACCTTTGCTGGAGAGTGGTGCACCATGGTAATATTCCGTTTTCAATCCATGCACTCATTTGTAAATCTGTATGGTGCAGTATCGGCATATGGACGGATGTTGCTCCTTGCACCGTAGACGTTGCGCCTAGGGGATATCGATCCTTCGGACAACCATAACGGTTGACTTTTTTGGAGTTATGGGAGCCATAACAAGTCAAAACGAAGGTCTCTGTGAGGTCTACGGCTTTGATGGCTTAACGACGTCAATGCATAGTTTCATACCTATAGAAACACTATCCGAATCACTTTCAGGTCTTGGATGTTTTTTTACCATTCGTTTTCTTCACGTGAATTTTATGGTAAAACAGGATCAACGTTGCTGGCCATCGATTTACCATCGCGAGAGAGTGGTGCACCAAGGTACTATTCCGTTTCAAATCCACGCACTCATTTGAAAAAGTTGTACGGTGCAGTTTCTGCATTATGGACGGATGTTGCACCTTGCACATTAGATGTTGCGCCCAAGAGATGTCGATCCTTCGGACAGCCATAACGGTTGACTCTTTTGGAGTTACAGGAGCCATAACCAGTCAAAATGAAGGTCTCTATGAGTTCCATGGCTTTGACAGCTTAAACAGCTTTAACCCGTCAATACATAGTTTCATATCAAAAAACCACTATCCGAATAACTTTCAGGACTCGAATTTTTTTTTACCTTTCGTTTTCTTCACATGAATTTTATGGTAAAATAGGATCAACGTTGCTGGCCATTGATTTACCATCACTGGAGAGTGGTGCACCATGGTACTATTCCGTTACAAATCCGTGCACTCATTTGTAAAAGTCGTACGATGCAGTTTTGGCATTATGGACGGATGTTGCACCTTGCACCGTAGATGTTGTGCCAAGGGGATATCAATCCTTCGGATAGCCATAATGGTTCATTCTTTTGGTGTTACGAGAGCCATAATTAGTCAAAACGAAGGTCTCTGTGAGCTCTACGGCTATGATGGCTTAACAACATCAGTGCATAGTTTCATACTCAAAAAAATACTATCCGAATAACTTTCAAGTCTTGGAAGTTTTTTTACCCTTCGTTTCCATCATGTGAATTTTATGGTAAAAAAGGATCAACGTGGTTGGCCATCGATTTACCGTTGCTGGAGAGTGATGCAACATGGTACTATTCCGTTTCAAATCCGTGTACTCATTTTTAAAGTTGTACGATGCAGTTTCGGTATTTTGGTCGGATATTGCACCTTGCACCGTACATGTTGCACCCATGGGATATCAATCTTTTGGACAGCCATAACGGTTGACTCTTTTGGAGTTACGGGAGCCATAACCAGTCAAAACGAAAGACCCTGTCAGTTCTACGGCTTGGAATGCTTTATGCCATTAATGCATAGTTTCATACCCAAAAAACACTATCCGAATCACTTTCAGGACTCGGATGTTTTTTTAACCTTCGTTTTCTTCACGTGAATATTATGGTAAAACGAGATCCACGTGGCTGACCATCGATTTACCATTGCCGGAGAGTGGTACACCATGGTACTATTCAGTTTCAAATCCATGCACTTATTTGTAAAAGTCATACAACACAGTTTCAACATTTTGGACGGATGTTGCACCTTGCACCGTAGATGTTGTGCCCCGGGGATATTCATCCTTCGAACAGCCTTAACGTTTCACTCTTTTGGAGTTACAGGAGCCATAATCAGTCAAAATAAAGGTCTCAGTGAGATCTATGGCTTTATTGGTGACGTCAAATGCATAGTTTCAAACGCAATAAACAATATCCGAATCACTTTCAGGTCTCGGAAGGTTTTTTACCCTTCGTTTTCTTCATGTGAATTTTATGGTAAACGGGACCAACGTTGTTGGCCATCGATTTACCATTGCTGAAGAGTGGTGCACCATGGTACTATTTCATTTTAAATCCATGCACTCATTTGTAAAAGTTGTACGACGTAGTTTCGGCATTATGGACGGATGTTGCACCTAGCATCGTAGATGTTGCGCCCAAGTGATATCGATCCATTGGACAGCCATAACGGTTGACTCTTTTGGAGTTACAGGAGCCATAACTAGTCAAAATGAAGGTCTCTGTGAGCCCTACAGCTTTGATGACTTTAAGCTGTCAGTGCATAGTTTCATACCCAAAAATCACTATCGAATCATTTTCAGGTCTAGGAAGTTTTTTTACCCTTCGTTTTTTTCATGTGAATTTTACCATAAAACGGGGTCAATGTGGTTGGCCATCGATTTACCATCGTTAGAGAGTGGTGCACCATGGTACTATTTTGTTTCTAATCCATGCACTTATTTATAACAGTCGTACGGCGCAGTTTCGGCATTATGGACGGATGTTGCACCTTGCACCGTAGATGTTGCGATCAAGGGATATCGATCCTTCGGCCTGCCATAACGGTTGACTCTTTTGGAGTTACGGGAGCCATAACCCGTAAAAACGAAGGTCTCTATAAGCTCTACAGCTTTGATGGCTTAACAATGCCAATTCATAGTTACATACCCAAAAATATATCATTCGAATCGCTTTTAAGTCTCTGAAGTTTTTTTACCCTTCGTTTTCTTCACGTGAATTTTATGGTAAAACAGGATCAACATGGCTGGCCATCGATTTACCATCGTTGGAGAGTGGTGCACCTTGGTACTATTCCATTTCAAATTCATGCACTCATTTGTAAAAGTCGTACGACACAGTTTCAGCATTATGGATAGATGTTGCACCTTGCACCGTAGATGTTGCGTCTGGGGGATATCGTTCCTTCGGACAGCCATAACGGTTGACTCTTTTGAAGCCATGGAAGCCATAACTTGTAAAAACGAAGGTCTTTGTGAGCTCTATGGCTTTGACGGCTTAACGACGTCAGTGCATAGTTTTATACTCAAAAAAACACTATCAGAAATCACTTTCAGGTCTCGAAAGTTTTTTTACCCTTCGTTTTCTTCACGTGAATTTTGTGGTAAAACGGGATCAACGTGGCTGGCCATCGATTTACCATCGCTGGAGAGTGGTGCACCATGGTACTATTCCGTTACAAATCCATGCACTCATTTGAAAAAGTCATACGGTGCAGTTTCGACATTATGGACGGATGTTGCACCTTGCACCGTAGATGTTGCGTCTAAGGGATATCGATCCTTCGGACAGCCATAACAATTGACTTTTTTGGAGTTACGGGAGCCATAACCAGTCAAAACGAAGGTCTCTGTGAGGTCTGCGACTTTGACAGCTTTAACCCATCAATACATAGTTTCATACCCAAAAAACACTGTCTAAATCATATTCAGGACTCGGAAGTTTTTTTTACCCTTCATTTTCTTCACGTGAATTTTATGGTAAAACGGGATCAACGTGGCTGGCCATCGATTTACCATCGCTGGAGAGTGGTACACCAAGGTACTATTCCATTACAAATCCATGCACTCATTTGTAAAAGTCGTACGGTGCAGTTTTGGCATTATGGACGGATGTTGCACCTTGCACCGATGTTGCGCCCAGGGGATATCAATCCTTCGGATAACCATAATGGTTGACTCTTTTGGAGTTACGATAGCCATAACTAGTCAAAACGAAGGTCTCTATAAGCTCTACGAATTTGATGGCTTAACGACATCAATGCACAGTTCCATACCCTAAAAACACTATCCAAATCACTTTCAGGTCTCGAAAGTTTTTTTTACCCTTCGTTTTCTTCACATGAATTTTATGGTAAAACGGGATCAACGTGGCTGGCCATCGATTTACCATCATTGGAGAGTGGTGCACCTTGGTACTATTCCTTTTCAAATCCATACACTTGTGAGAAATGTGGACGGGTCTTAAGGCTTGAATAAACACTTGAGGGGGAGAATAGTATTTTAAGGAATTACTAACTCTTTATGAGGTTATGTTAATTTGAACACAAATGTATGCAATATTCAGACATAGATATGATCACAGAATCAAACACGGATGTAGATATAAAGTAAAAGCAATAAAGGAGAACACACCGGATTTTATACTGGTTCGGAGTTACCCTACATCCTGTCCCACAACACAAGTATGGATTTCCTTTCAGAATCAATTCTTACAATTACACCCTCGATTTCAAGGCCACGAGGTACACCCCTCCAGATTCACAATCTTCTGGGTAGAGATACTTGATTTTACGGGCAACAAGTTCACCCAATTGATTTTTCAGGCTACAATCACAACTTTTCTCGCTCGATTGATTACAAAGAAGTCTATAACTCTGAATAGCACTGAGATCTTATTGAGATAGTAATAGAGAATCAAACCAGAGATGATCTAGTTAGATTCAATGGTGGTTTCGGTAGAGTAATGGTAAAAATGTGTATATAGAAATGTGGATGAAGAAGAGGAGTGAAATCATAGAAAATATAAATATATTCATTCAAAATAGTCCCTATTTATAGCAGAACAACAACCATGTCCATTAGTAAAAGGATATGACGAATAGACACTTCTTTTGAAATTCAAAATTTAGAAATAAACCGCCACCTTGTCGACAAGGGTATCTAGGGGTTGTCGACAAGCCTAAGTGATTTTTGATAATTTGTTTTCTTTGAAAATAACTTCTATCTTGTATTAAAACTATTTTTTAATTTTATGAATATATCTAACTATAGTTTAAAATACATAAATAAGTATAGAGAATAATATATATAAAATTTTAATATAATTTTATATTAAGCCTAAGTATAAATATTAAAAGTTAAATGTATTGTAATTAAAAGATAGTTTAAAACCAAGGGTAACTTGATATTGAAAAATAAAGATTATTTTAAGGATAAAAGTATTTAAAACCAGGATAGATGTTTTTGATTCTTTTAAAAAGAAAATTTTAAAATCATTTTGAAAACAAGATATAATTTTGTAAAACATTTGAATAAAAGTTAGTGGATATAAAACAATGTTCTACTAGATTTTTCGTAGGTTCCATCCTACTTAGGGTTCCATCCCTTTAACGGGCTCGAAGTGGATTCCATTCCATGAATATAATGGATTTTAAGATGTCAATGCTTTTCTAGGAAAATTCCTAATTAAATTACTTGCATTAAAATCTTGAACTCTTGAAATCTTGAACTCTTGATAATCTTGGTACTCATGAGTCTTGAATCTTGATATCTTGAATCTCTATACTGTACAGTCTTCATTCTTGGTATCTGCATAGTTATATCCTACATATACATATATATCAAACTATAATGTTAGTATTTATATTTTATAATCTTATTCTAAGGTTGTTATCATCAATACCAACTTCTCAGGGACTAACAATCTCCCCCTTTTTGATTATAACAACCTTTGTTTACAAAATATTACTTCAATCCTAATGACTCCATATAAAACTAATAACTCCCCCTTAATCTATGCCTAACTATCCAATTTTATACTTCTCCCCCTTTGTCATAAAAAAAACTAACTCAAACTGTATAACTCCCCCTTAATCTAATACTATATGACATATGATTATAATGATAGTGTTATCATAAATAATCAACATTTAATTATGAAACTAAAACTTAGTCCTTAAATACTAACTCTCCTAATTAAGAATCCATATATGATAATATTTATAATAGTGATAATGTTAGAATTCAAATATAGGAACACAAATAATTTATTTAATTATATATTGTTATATTTACATTTGCATAGGGAACATAAGTAAGATCACAATGATAAGAAAGAGAGAAAAGAAACTAATGTGTATCCTTGACAATGGGAGTTCTATGAACCGAGCAATTTGGATAGTGGAAACAGAAATTTCCACATTGGTGGAATAGATTTCCATCCTTGTCAAAGCACACTTCGCCAACGCAAACAACTTTTTCGTCATCTTCAACATGCTCTTCTTCTATGAGGGCTTCTTCTTCTTCCTCGCTGTCCTCTTGCACTTGAACATCTGAAGATTCTTCATCAATCAAGATGGGATTGCCGTGATTGTCCAATAGAAACTTTTGCAAATTTCTAAGGATTTTGCCTTGCCGTTCTTGTTCTTTGGCCATTCTGAGTTGCACTACTTGAATTTTAGTCATTAGTTGAAGTGCATCCTTCAAGGAATCCTCCATTTTCATCACTCGGCAAGCATGGTTCGTTGTAATGGTCCAGTAGAAGGAGAAGGGAGCGAAAAGATTGAATTTTTATTTTTTTTGGAAGAGGAGGCCATTATTTTATTGTTTTCAGAATTTAAGCTAGAAAAAGAACAGAAAGAATGAACAAAATTACGAAATAAGAAGAATATATAACCACTAATTTGAATTTTGGCGGGAAAATTTCAAAATAAAAAATTCGTTATATGTCGACAGGGGTAATGGGGGGTTATCGACAAGGTACTTTTATTTTTGATATTTGATTAATTTAATTTTAATTATACTTGTTATTTATATTTTATATTTCAGTTATTGAACAAATACCTAATTCTCTTCTTAATTTAGTAAATATAGATTCATTTAATAGTTTTGTTAAGATATCAGCAATTTGGTTCTTAGAATTGATATAATCGAGATTAATTACTTCCTTTCTTATATTATCTCCGAGAAAATGATGTCTGATATCAATATGTTTAGTTCAAGCATGATCGGTAGGATTTTTGGATAAATTTATTTCACTAGTATTATCACAATAAATTGGTGATTTTTAGATATTTAAACCAAAATCTTTTAAAGTTTGTTGCATATATATTACTAGCGAACAAGTCAAAGCAGCAGAAATATACTCTGCTTCAGTTGTTGATAAAGAAACTGTGTTTTGCTTTTTACTAAACCAGGAAATCAGAGAATGTCCCAAAAAGTGACAAGTTCCACTTGTACTTTTTCGGTCTGATTTACAACCAGCATAATCAGCATCACAGTAAGATATTAAGTCAAAAGAATCATTTTTAGGATAAAACAAGCCATAATAAGAGGTGTGTTTAACATATCTTATGATATGTTTTACGGCTTTTAAGTGGGTCTCTTTTGGTTGGGATTGATATCTTGCATAGAGACAAACACTATGCATGATATCAGGTCTACTAGCGGTGATATAGAGTAGTGATCCAATCATTCCTCTATATAATTTTTTGATCTACATATTTTGAGAGATCTTCTTTACTTAGGTACTCATTTGTTGCCATGGAAGTAGGTTTTCCACTTGCAGTAGTCAAACCAAATTTACTAACTAGGTCTTTAGCATATTTTTCTTGACTGATAAAGATACCATTATCTAATTGTTTTATTTGCAATCCTAGAAAGAAGTTTAATTCACCCATATGACTCATCTCATACTCTTTTGTCATTATTTTAGAAAATTCTTTATTCATTTCAAAATTAGTTGATCCGAAAATGATATCATCTATGTAGACTTGTACTAGTTGAATATCATTTTTATTTCTTTTAATAAAAAGAGTATTATCTACTTTACCAATTTCAATGTTTGATTGTAATAAGTAAGATCTTAGTCTATCATACCAAGTTCAAGGACATTGTTTTAGACCATATAGAGCTTTCTTTAGTTTGTAAACATGATTTGGTAATTTTTCATTTTCAAAAAGTGGTGGTTGTTCAACATATACTTCCTCCTTTACAAATCCATTTAAAAAGGCACTTTTAACATCCATTTGAAATTATTACGATTTGCGAAAGCAAGTAGAATCCTAATGGCTTCTAATCTTGCTACGGGAGCAAAAGTTTCATCACAATCTATTCCTCTTCTAGACAATAACCTTAAGCGACTAACCATGCATTATTTCTAAAAACCTCACCTTGTTCATTCATATTATTTATATATACCCATTCAGTTCCAATTATAGTTTTATTTTCAGGTCTAGGAACAAGTTCCCAAACATCATTTCTAGTGAATTGATTTAGTTCTTCTTGCATTGCCAAAATCCATGAATCATCAGTTGATGCTTCTTTTGGATTTTTTGGTTCAATAGTTAATATAAAGGCTACATTGCTCATTTTACTTAGTTTATTTCTAATTATAACAACAAATTGCATATCTCCTAGTATATTTTCTATAGGATGATCTTTTAAAAGTTTAATCTTTTTATTAGGATGATTAATTTCATTATTAGTTTTAGTTGACTCTTGATTTTGAGTGATTAAATCCTCTTCATCATTTGTATCTTAAATTTTTTTGAGACTTTCATCAAATGAAACATGCATTGTTTCTTCGATGGTGTTAGTTCTTAAATTAAACACTCTGTATGCTTTACTACTATTAGAATATCCAATAAAGATACCTTTGTCGGATTTAGGATCCAAATTTATCTAATTTATCTTTTGTATTTAAAATAAAATATTTACTTTCAAAGATTCTAAAATAAGATACCTTAAGTTTCTTTGTATGAAGAATTTCATAAGATGTCTTATCAGTTAAAGGTCTAATTAAAATTCTATTTAAAATATAACAGGCGGTAGCAACTACTTCTGCCGAAAAATATTTTGGTAATTTACTATCTGAAATCTTAGTTCTTGCACACTCTTTAATCGTACTATTTTTATGTTCTACTACTCCGTTTGGTTGTGGAGTTCTTGGAAATGAAAAATTGTGAATTTTCCTTTTTATTGCATAATTCCTCAAACTTTTCATTTTCAAATTCACCACCTTGATCACTACGGATGGTTATAATTTTTACAGAAAGTTGATTTTGAATCCTTTTTGTAAAATTCTTAAACATTCAAAAGTATCACTTTTATGTTTCAAAAATATTGTCCATGTAAATCTAGAATAATCATCTACAATTACAAAAACATACTTACAGTGATTTATTGACTAAATCTGAGATAGACCAAATAAATCAAGATGAAGTAATTCAAGAGGTTTTGAAGTTGAAATCATATATTTTAATTTAAAAGAACTTTTTCTAAGTTTTCCTAATTGACATGCATCACATAAACTGTCTACTTTAAAATTTATTTTAGGGAGACCTCTTACTAGATCATGTTTTGACAATCTAGATAAGAGTTTGAAATTCGAATGTCCAAATCTCTTATGCCAAATCCAAGGTCACTTGTATTTGCCAAAGGACACAAGTTATCATTTGAAACTTTCATACTAAGAATATAAATATTCTTTTTCCTAATTACCTCAAATATTATGGTCAAATTATTATCTTCAATGTGACACTTATCTTTTTCAAATTTAATTTTATATGCTTTATCGCAAAGCTAATAGTTAGCAGATTATTTTTCAGATTCTTAACTAGCAAAACATTAGTAATAATAGGAGTTTCAGAGTTAACGACTTTGCCGATGATAATCACATACCCTTTTGAGTTGTCTCCAAAGTTAATCAGTCCTCTTTCTATGTATATTATATCATTCAGCATATCAGGATTACCAGTCATGTGTCTAGAGCATCCACTATCGAGTATTCATTTATTCTTTTTGGTCTACACAATTTGTCCATTGTGGATTGATTCCTCAACACCCAAAAGCATGTTTCCTGCACATCATACGATTTTGGTAGACAACTTGAATTTGAATATTGATTATATGTAGACTCAAGAGACAATGATGATCTGAATATTTCTAAACTAGTATTAACAAGTTTTTTAAACATAGCCATTTTAAATGCTTTTTCAAAAATCATATTACGAAACTTTGAAAACCTTGCTCCGATACCAAATGTGAGAAATGCGGATTACGGATCTTAAGGCTAGAATAAACACTAGAGGGGGTGAATAGTATTTTAAGGAATTACTAATTCTTTTTGAGTTTATGTTAATTTGAACACAAACGTATGCAATATTCAGACACAGATATGATCACAGAATCAAACATAGATGCAGATATAAAGTAAAAGCAATAAAGGAAAGAACACACCGGATTTTATACTGGTTCAGAGTTACCTACATCCAGTCCTACAACACAAGTACGGATTTCCTTTCAAAATCAATTCTTTCAATTACACCCTTGATTTTAAGGCCGTGAGGTACACCACTCCAGATTCACAATCCTCTGGGTAGAGATACTTGATTTTACGCGCAACAAGTTCACCCAATTGATTTTCCAGGCTACAATTACACCTTTTCTCACTCGATTGATTACAAAGAAGTCTATAACTCTGAATAGCACTGGGTTCTTGTTGAGATAGTGGTAGAGAATCAAACCAAAGATGATCTAGTTAGATTCAATGGTGGTTTCGGCAGAGTAATGGTAAAAATGTGTATATAGAAATGTGGAAGAAGAAGAGGAGTGAAATCAGAGAAAATACGAATATATTCGTTTAAAACAGCCCCTATTTATAGTAGAAGAAAAACCATGATAATTCGTAAAGGGATATAATGAATAGACACTTCTTTTGAAATTCAAATTTTCGAAATAAACTTCCACCTTATCGACAAGGATATCTAGGGGTTGTCGACAAGCCTAAGTGATTTTTGATAATTTGTTTTTCTTTGAAAATAACTTCTATCCTGTATTAAAACTATTTTTTAAATTTTATAAATATACTTAACTGTAGTTTAAAATACATAAATAAGTATAGAAAATAGTATATATATATAATTTTACTATAATTTCATATTTAAATCTAAGTATAAATATTAAAAGTTAAATATATTATAATTAAAAGATAGTTTAAAACCAAGGATAATTTGATATTGAAAAACAAAGATTATTTTGAGGCTAAAAGTATTTAAAACCAGGATAGATGTTTTTGATTCTTTTAAAAAGAAGATTTTAAAATCATTTTGAAAACAAGATATAATTTGTAAAACATTTGAATAAAAGTTAGTGGATACAAAACAATGTTCCACTAGATTTTTCGTAGGTTCCATCCTACTTAGGGTTCCATTCCACGAATAAAACTGATTTTAAGATGTCAGCGCTTTTCTAAGGGTCTTAACAAAATTCCTAATTAAATTACTTATACTAAAATCTTGAACTCTTGAAATCTTGAACTCTTGATAATCTTGACACTCATGAGTCTTGAATCTTGATATCTTGAAACTCTATATTGTACACTCTTTACTTATGGTACCTACATAGTTATATCATGCATATACATATATATCTAAAATATAATATTAGTATTTATATTTTATAATCTTATTCTAAGATTGTTGTCATCAAAATAAACTTCTCAGGGACTAACAACACTCATTTCTAAAAGTCGTACGATGCAGTTTCGACATTATGGACGGATGTTGCACCTTTCACCGTAGATGTTGCGCCTAGGGGATATCGATCCTTCGAACAGCCATAACGGTTGATTCTTTTGGGGTTACAGGAGTCATAACCAGCCAAAACGAAGGTCTCTGTGAGTTGTACAGCATTGACGGCTTTAAGCCATCAATGCATAGTTTTTACCAAAAAATACTATTCGAATCACTTTCAGGACTCGGAAGTTTTTTTTTTACCCTTCTCTTTCTTCACGTGAATTTTATGGTAAAACGGGATCAACGTGGCTAGCCATTGATTTACCTTCGCCGGAGAGTGGTGCACCATGGTCCTATTTTGTTTCAAATCCACGCATTTATTTGCAAAAATCGTACAGCGCAGTTTTGGCATTATGGACGGATGTTGCACCTTGCACCGTAGATGTTGCTCCCCGGAGATGTCGATCCTTCGGATAGCCATAACGGTTGACTCTTTTGGAGTTACAGGAGACATAACCAGTCAAAATGAAGGTTTATGTGAGCTCTACGGCTTTGATGGCTTAATGACATCAATGCATAGTTTCATACCCCAAAAAACTATCCGAATCACTTTCAAGTCTCGAAAGTTTTTCACCCTTCTTTTTCTTCACGTGAATTTTATGGTAAAACCGGATCAACGTGGCTGGCCATCGATTTACCATCCCTGAAGAGTGGTGCACCATGGTACTATTCCGTTTTAAATCCATGCACTTGTTATCCCGCCTTTTGGCAAGGCCGAGATGTCAAGGGATTAGAATAAAAACGAGGATCGCTCATCCCGAATATCAAGTACGCACAGGTTCAGCATGGATATCGATGAATTTTGTCCGAGTCTGAATCAGGGTACAATTGAAAAGACACGACAAGCGAAACCATGAAAGCCAACGTTTCAAATTTTAAGTCAATCTGAGTTTGTGTGCTCAAGTTTTGATCGATGCAAATTGAAGGAGATGACTCCATTTTCGTATCTATCATGAGCATCAATTCGAATCCATTGTTTTCATATCGATCAGAGCTGCATCTCGTTTGAATCCATCTTGGAGACTTGGTTCGTATAGATCAACTATTGCCCACTTTGCATCGATCAGTCCTTTTCTGGTTCGTATCAATAAAGCAAAGTCCACTTCGTATCCATCCAATGCTCATCTATTCGTATCCATACGCTTCTTATCCATCAGGAAACTACTGTTCGTATCCATCAAACAAACAGGAAGGGACTCTCTTCATGTCGGTCTGATTCGATTCCATCAGATGTTCATGATTTTGTGTCGATCAGGAGAGCATAAGTTCGTATCCATTGAAAGCAACATTCTTCATATCCATCCTTCCTCACATTGCCCTGAGTTCATGGAGGCTCGCCATTTCGTATCGATCCACATACCCACCTACTTTCGTATCGATCGATTGAAGTGCGCATGAAGGATCGATACGGAGTGCATGTGAAGGATCAATGCGAAGAACATGTAAAGCATTGATACGAGCGTCATCATTTCGATCGATGCGAAAATAACCCAGAGTATCGATACGAAGGCGTTACCTGACCGTTATGAAGAATGTTTCAACATCGATACGAACGTCGCCTAAATTCAAGGGACGACTCTGTCGACTCGATGACGAAAGTGGATCGATCCATAAATCACGCGCCATGTCATCCCTAGGGAATTTGCGTTGATCGATTCAAAAAGATCAATTCGAGGTCATCGATTCGAACTCGATAGATAGAGGAAACGCAATTTTACATCGATCATATTTCACAATCCACAAGTCCAAATGCTATGAAATTTTCACAGGAGCTTACGTACAACATAAGGAAGGCTCATGCCAAGTTTTGACTCGATTGTATCAAATCTTGATCGATATGAAATTTGTTTGTATCGAACGCGGATCAAGCCGAAACTTTATAGGATCGATTGCGTGCGCCCTCCCACGTGCCAGGAGAAGTCTCCCGAGATCTGAGTGAGATATTAGCCTCCTATGCCTATAAATAGAGCCCCAAGGCCTATAGAAGAGGGATCTTTTTGCTCTCCAATGCCTAGACTCTGCCGGATTCAACTTTGCACTCCATTATTGCTATTATACTCGAATTTCATAACCGTAATTCACTGCAGTCCACTGCAATCAATTGTAATCGTCTAAAGAATATCTATAAATAATCAAACTTCATAGTGGACGTGGGCAACACACCCAACCACTTTAAATTGCTATGTGTCTTTACATTTAAATATCTGTTTTTTGGAGTTTTTGTTAGATAATCCACATTTTACATTTCTATTCTTCGTTTTTATCTCTTCAAAGACTTCATAAGAGCGTTGTGTCCATTTTTTGTACAAACACTTTGGTTCTTTCACTGAGAAAATGCAGTTTTTCTCCTAGTCCTTGGATCTACTATTGATACCGGATTGCATAAATCCAAGAAGAAGATCCATAACTCAAGCTCAGAATCCTTCCAACCTATTCAGATTTGCATAAAATCTAGGAAAGGACTTCACTTATTCGCTATGGTCAGTATAAGGACCGCCTCGACTGCTGCAGATCAAGAAGGATGGTATAAACAGAATCCCACGCAATTGCTTCCATCCAACAAAGATGCTGCTGGATCTTCAGATCCATCAGGTCCGGTTACCAAACAAAAATTTCAGATGCTGCTTCAAGAGTTGACCCAGAGTCGGCAACAACTAACTGAATAGTTACGCGCTAACGCTAAGCAAACTAACCAGCTAAATCGCCAGAAGATCTAGAAGATACATGCTTCTCATTCCTCCATAGAAGGTTCGGCCTCATCTGACTACCATCGTAGATCTACACGACCCCGGCTTGATGGGAGTTACACACAAGCCACCAGACATCAACCTGCTATAACCGTTGGGCAATTGAGAGTTGGCCCATTGACCAGCTTCTAGACTGGACCCTCCTACAAGGAGATACTGTTCCTCAGTACACCACAGACAACTGCGCTACCACCGCCACTGTGAAACCAGGGGTTGATGGCCAGAATCAGCCATATCTGAACTATCATCTGCGTGGATGTACTCCTGAACCATACGTCCCTGAAGAATTGGAGCCAAGGAGGAGAGACATGAACCGTCGACAACATCCGGTCTAGCCTCGCATTGTGGAACCCAACCACACATTGGCTCAACGTGCACAAAATGTCCAGATGCCGGATATTCCAACTATGATTCATCAGATGACCGTAAGAGTCAGGGTCTCACTAATGACGACTGGGGAATCTTTCGGAGTCATACTCCCTTTACAGGCCGGATACTTTATGCTTAAGCCCCTCGGCAATTCAAGATGCCGGCTCTACCAATGTATGAAGGAAATTCTTATCCTAATTAACATATCCTGAAGTGTGAATGGTCAATGAGTGCTGCGAGAGTTGATGATGCAGTAAAATGCTATAGTTTTCCTATTTCTTTAGGGGGCATTGCTACTATGTGGTTCACATGATTTCCACCTCGATCCATTTCTTGCTTTGACCAATTGGCCACTAAGTTTGTAGAACAATTCCGTATGCATGTTGCGAGGCCTAAAGATGTTAATACTCTATCCAGCATCACTCAAGCTCCCGGTGAGACACTAAGACGCTACCTAGAGAGATTTCATGATGCGTGTACAGAGATAAGTAATCCCAATGACAACTCTATCTTAATGGCACTGACTAAGGGGATTGATCCTGATTTCGCGTTCGGAAATTGGTTGGTTAGGAAGCCTCCCGCGTCATTGGACCATTTCTACTCCAAGGCAGCCTAATTCTTAAGGAGGGAGGATGCGGAATAGTATAGGAAGAAGGATGACGTGGGACCCTGTAGTGAGGGAATTCAAAGTAATGTTGCAATCAAGCAGTCTGGGGAGAGTTCTGGAAAAATTTAGTTGAACATTCATAACAAACAAACTCAACAGAGGGATATTGTAAACCAAAACAAAAAGCAAGATCAAAACCATGGTCCGTGACATAGAGCTCCAATGATCGAAAATTATACTCCATTAAACATGTCGCTGGAGACTGTGTATTTGCAGACCTGCAATACGGAGCAATATAAGAAGCCTGCTCCGAAGCCGTCGTCCGAAAGGGAAATCCATATAGGAAATTTTTGTAGGTTTCATGAAAGTTATGGCCACAATACAAATGAGTGACATCATTTGCAGGATCTCATCGAGAAGTTGATTAGAGAGCGGAAGTTGGATTAGTCTGTGCGGGCGCCGCAATTAGGGGGTGCGGGCCCATCTACTCAAAATCATGTACCAAACCAAGAAAGACAGGAGGAACCCGCTCGTACCGGCAGGCAATAAGTGGTGGTCCTTATCTAGTAGATCAAAGCTGGATGGAAATGAAGTGGTATGCCAGCTCTATCAAGCACGCAGACTTCGAGTGTTGTAGTGGTTATGACGGTGGGGCTCCGGCCAAGCAACAAAGACGATGATTGATGATATTGTGTTCAGAAACAGAGACACTGATAAGGTCGAATCCCCCACTATCGACCCACTTGTCATATCTGCCAGGTAGGTCCTGCTTGGATGAAGAGGATCTTGGTTGACAGTAGGAGCTCCGTGAATATTTTGTTTAAGCGGTCTTAGATCTGATGAAAATGGTAGCCAAAGATTTGAGACCCTGCCAATCTCAAATCCACGGCTTCAATAGAAGTGCTGCGATACCCACTGGAGTGATGGAACTTCCAATGGAGTTGGGAGTTGGAGAACGTCGGATCCGAATATTGCAGTTTGTTGTGTTAGACATTGACTCCCCTTATAATTCTTTCTTGGGCCGACCGACCCTTGGTGAATTCAGGGCACCTATTGTCCCATGGTGCTTGACTCTAAAATTCCCCACCGTTCGGGGGTCGGAGTTATTCAAAGAGATCAAGCTGTTGGGAGAACCTGTTATGTTGCTGAGCTGCATGAGGCATAGCGAAAGGAGAAGGGAAAGGGCGTAGAGGAATTTCTTTGCATCCGTTTTGCCGATAATTAACAATTGGTGCCTGGTCCCAGGCGAGGGCACCCTAACCAGTTCCAAGGGATCTTGACCCTAGAGACACTGAATGTAAAGATGAATCTAAAGATAGTCAAGCTTCCCTGGCCGAACTGACGACGACGTCCGATCGATGATGATGACGAGTCAAAAATGATAAAGATTGGATCTCAGTTAAGCCAACAGATGCAACAGGAATTGGTTGAATTTCTCCGGATGAATCTCTATGTATTCGCTTGGATGCATTCTGACTTGTGTGGGATCTCACCAGACATCGCGAGCCACACTTTGAATATTGACCCACGGTGTATCTCGGTCAAGAAGAAAAGGCGTGGTATAGATCCGAAGAGATCTGCCGCCCTTAAAGAAGAGGTCGATAAGTTGAAATCAAATGGGTTTGTCCGAGATGCTTTATACCCGGAGTGGGTATCCAATCCCGTACTTGTCCGAATGTCAAATGAGAAATGGAGGACATGTCTTGATTACTCTGACTTGAACAAAGCTTGCCTGAAAGACAGTTTTCCGCTTCCTCGGATTGATCAGCTCGTAGATTCAATGCTGGACACGAGTTATTATCTTTTATGGATGCTTATTACGGTTACAACCAAATACCCATGCACTTATCTTACCAAGAGCATACCGGCATTGTAACCGATCTGGGACTCTACTGCTACAGAGCCATGCCCTTTGGACTCAAGAATGCCGGAGCAACGTACTAACGCCTAGTCAACCGGATGTTCACCAACCAGATCAGGACCAAGGAAGTATATGTAGACGACATGCTGCTAAAGTCGCGATTCTCCACTGATCATATTAGAGACTTGGAATCAATGTTAAACATCCTTAGAGATTACAAGATAAAGCTCAATCCACTGAAATGCCATTTTGGAGTCGTAGCCGAAAAGTTCCTTCGGTTCATCATTAACGCTCGAGGAATAGAAGCAAATCAAGAGAAGATCTGGGTGACCAGAAATCTTCAAACTCCGAGAAACATAAAGAAAGTCCAGAGTTTCAATGGAAAGGTAGCAGCACTGAGCAGGTTCATTTCAAAGTCCACGGACAAATGCATTCCCTTCTTCAATCTGATCCGAAAAGGAAAGCGAAACTTTGAATTGACCACGAAGTGTGAAGGCGCATTTCGTGCAATGATTCAACATCTCCCCATACCGCTGATTTTGTCAAAGCCCATCGATCACGAGCAACTATACCTTTACCTGGCGATACCAGAAAATGCAATCAGTGCTGCCTTAGTTTGGGAGGAAGACCGAGTGCAGAAACCGGTCTATTATGTTAGTAAACAGTTAACCAGAGCTAAGAGAAATTATCTAAAGCTAGAGAAATTGTCTTATTGTCTCATTATTGCCTCAAGGAAGCCCCGTCCGTATTTCCAAGCTCATCCTATCACTTTTTACACCGATCAGCCGTTAGGACAGGTCATTTTGCGGTCTGAGACGTCTGGTAGGTTATTAAGTGGAACATTGAACTAAGCCAGTTTGATATCACTTACACTCTAAGGAGAGCTATTCAAGGACAAGTCTTAGCGGATTTCATAGCTGAATTCACCATCCCAGGGGACTTGCCCAAAACCATTGAATCCCCCGAATATATCTGGAAGCTGCGTACTAATGGTGCATCCAACGATCGGTTCTCGGGTGCTGAGGTAGTACTCCAAATCTCCGTAGGCAGATCCATATGTTGTGCCCTGAAATTTGATTTTCGTGCGACCAATAATTAAGCTGAATATGAAGCCTTGCTTGCTAGATTGAAATTCGCCCGTGATTTGAGAATTATTATTATGGAAATTTATTATGATTCCCAATTAGTCGTATGCCAAGTTCGGGGTGAATATCAAGCCAAGGATCGAAGACTAGCTGTTTATCTAGCTCAAGTCGAGGAAGTAATTAATCATTTTGATTATTATGCCATCTTTCACATACCCCGTGAGCGCAATTAAAAGGCTGATTCATTGGCAAAGCTAGCAAGTACGGGCGAAGCACAGCAAATGGGACTTGTTCCTATGGAGACATTATCTTCTCCAAGCATTGATCAGATGGAGACAGACTTTGTTTTTGAAGTCGCCCCTAGTAAGGAGGCGTGGATGACTCCGTACCGAAATTACATTGAGCATTGAACGCTGCCTGAGCACAGGAGTGAGAAAAGACAGATTCTTTGGAAAGCTTTGCGGTCACCACTCAGGATGGAGTCATGTATAGAAGAGGATATTCTCTTCCTCTCCTCCGATGTATCGCACACGATTAAATTAAACAAGTGTTACGTGATGTACACGAAGGAGAATGCGACGATCACAGCGGGGGCAAGCTCTCGCTAGGAAAGTACTTCGATACAGGTATTATTGGCCGACTATAAACCGCGATGTAGTAGATTACGCCAGGAAATGTGATAAATGTCAAAAGAATGCTCGAATTCCTAGAGCCGCACCTACTGAGATAACCCAAATGGTCAGTCAATGGCCGTTTGCAGTATGGGGCATTGGTATCATTGGTGCTCTACCTCTGGCCAATGGTGGTGCAAAATTATGCCATCGTCACAGTTGATTACTTTACCAAGTGGGCTGAAGCTGAACCTCTTGCAACAATCACAATGAAGAAGGTGATCAATTTTGTAGTTCATAACATTATCTGTCGATTTGGTCTCTCGCGTACCATCATAACGGATAACGAATCCCAGTCTGATAGTGTCGAATTCAAGGATTTCTGTCATCGATTCCATATCCAAAACAAATTGTCTACAGTTGCACAGCCTCAAGCGAATGGCCAAATTGAAGCTGTTAGTAAGGTTATCAAGTCTATTCTGAAGAAACGAGTGGAAAAAGCTGGGGACAAGTGGGTTGACGAGCTTTCTATGGCTTTATGGGCTTACCGAACAACCTACATGTCTAAGACCGGCCACACTCCATTTTTTCTATATTACGGCTCAGAAGTCGTTATTCCAGTCGAGATGAAGTACCTTCTCATCGTGTGACTTACTATGATCCAAAGACAAATGCCATATTACTTGCTGAATCCCTGGATTTATTGGATGAGAAGCGTGAAGAGGCTGATTTGAGGGCAGCCGCATATCAAAGTCGAGTCGCCCGATTATACAATGCCAAAGTATGACCATGAACCTTTGAACTTGGTGATCTCGTCCTCAAGAGGATCTATCCGGTTCCTTCGCACATGAAATCAAATTGGGAAGGACCGTATGTGATTGAAAGAAAACTCGAGGATGGCACATTTAAGTTATCGATCGTTGACGGTCTTACTTTGCCAAAAGCCTGGAACAGCGAGAGTCTCCATCGGTACTACACATGACAGGCTTTATTTACTTTAGTCTATTTTTTCATTTGCAATTTGTTCCTTCATTTCAAAATTTGAATTTGTAATAAGGCAACTGATTTTGCCGTATTTTCTCATTTCAGCAATAAATTGCAATCTCTTCGAGCCAGAGCTGTGATATATTGAATATGACGTACAATATCATGATGCACGGAGAGCTAAATTCCATCACACGGTGGAATTTATTCAAATAGGGAGTGACTGTGATACGACCGGTCACTCGCTAATTGAAACCCAAGCATGGGGGCACGTCATTACACTAAAGTCAAAAAGGGTTGATATACGACAATCCTTTAACTAAATCCAAACTCCCAGAGTTCTAGTTGGAGTGTAAAATCATAAATGCAGTTCTGAAGAGGGTGGACACATCCGTCTAACGACTTCGACCATATCTTAACCAAGTTCGAGGAGGATGGATTCGTCCATCTAACGAACTCACCTTTTAACTCGAGATGGATGTGAACAGACCATCCATGATCCTGATGAATCCATCGTTCCCAAGGTACGAACGAAGTCCTAAAAGCTTAAACAGATGTGACAGACCATCTGTCGGCCATCTCCAAATTCCCAGAGTGCAAATTAGAGTATAAACGTCAACTCTAGGTTCCCGTAGTGCGAACCAAAGTTTAAACGCCAACTCCGAATTCCCAAAGTGGGAATTGGAGTATAAACACTAAATCCAAGTTCCCGGAGTACGGACTGGATTACGAACACTAATTATCTCCGGATTCCTAGAGTGCGAACCAAATTTTCGATCACAAATGACTATGAGTCCCCACAGTGTGGTCGGAGTATTAACATAACTCGATTGCGAATGACCACACTTAAAATAACCTAAGTCCTTAGAGCATAGACATATCCTTAAAACTTAAACAGGCGTGATCGACCGCCGAAGTTAAAATGCAGGTCCTTGGAGTGTGGGCGTGATTGTTACTAGGTGAGCGAATGTGATTCGACCATTCAATTCTCACTTGTTTTAACATTGGTCCAATGATGTTAAGCCCAAAGAAATAAAGGCAAATTGCGATCGCTATCTGATCTTTGCAACTTATCCTCCAAACTGGGGGTTGGACTTAAGTGTTAATCCCTAATCGAAGTAGTGCAACGTCAAAGTCTATCTCATTCTCTAGTTATGACTCGTGCTCATGATTTCTAGACTTGGAAAATAAAAGCAAACTCAACCCAAAGGTTGAAACTCCACAAATGCACTGGATTGAAATTCGAATACTGGAACACTTAAGCATAAAAGACAGTAGTAGAGTCAAAAGCCAAAAACAAAAATTTCATTTCAACTAATTGTAAATGAAGTTCATATACAAGTTTTTCCCAAATCCCAACTAGTAGGGGCCGAACCCGCATCTAAACTCGGCTTATGAAAGGAAAGCAAAAACAAATTCCTGTCTACTAAAAAATTTGCCGAAGTGGCATTTCTATCTTTCTTCTTCCTCGGCTTCTTATTCGACGTAGAATCGCTGGAGCCGCTAATGATTTTTCATTTCGAGCTCTTGCCTTTTGGCGGAAGGTCCCCGAACGGGGGCATGATTTCAACATCCTCCTCCGAACTTGAATGTGCGGGAATACTTCCTGCAGTAGGGGTCGGAGGAGCCGGATCTATTACAGGCAGTAGAATAGGCACGCTGGTATCAATGATTGTACCACCAGGTGATATTATCCTTAGCGGAGCCGGGCCAGGCGCCGCCATTCCACCTCCAGAACTACCACCATGTGTCGCTGCCTCTAATTCCACATTGATTTCATCCAGATTTCTTCTTCATGAATCACTTGAGCTTCATTGGGGGCAACGGTAGTCTGCATTGAAGAACCGAAAACGAACGCAAGTCCACTTATGACAAACAGTAAGTCCGCAGAGGGGTCATGATGTCGACCTAGGAGCTCATTCTTCAGCAGCTCGTCGATAGAAAGTGAACTCCCCTGCCTTCCATCGATCAGTGCAGTTGTTTTCGTGATGGTTGCCTCAATAATAATGGCCTCCTGCGCTTGATGTAATTCTTGGGTTGCTGGAGGCGCTATCGATGTAACTCCAGTCATTGGACAAAGAAGAAGAGAAACTGTCAGCAAGCACTTCAAGGAAAGTTTCTTATTTCAAACACACATAAGATTTGTTCAGAGTACATTACTCGGTTTGGCTCACGGATGGCTGAGCAGCTTCAGAGGTGTGCTCTTTAACAGGGGATAGCTGCGGTTGTTCTGGATTATAAGTCGGGATAGACTGGGGCTCAACCACTAGTACAGGCTCAGACGGAGGTAGAGCAGTAGTATCTAGATTTGTAATGTGATGTTCGACGCCTGAGCCTTCCCTAATCTCTTGTTGTTAAGTGCTGAGTTTCTCCCTTTCATGTGAGATGACTGACTCACGGAGAATCTTTCTTTCATCTTCGGTCAGCAAGCGATTCTCGAACTCGATCTCATCAAAGGATTCACCCATATGCAATGCCTTCTCCTCTTCAACCAACTTGCTCCAAGCGTTATAGAGATGTGTCGAATAGTTTTCGAGCCAAGCCAAATTTCTGTGTTTCAACACATTGGCGTTGTAAGTGAAGAGAAGATCCTCTATATCAGCGTCCATCTTGGATTTCACCATCCGGGCTTTCTCCTCAACCTCAGCCTCCACCGCATGGACTTTTTCCAAAGCTGGATCCCTTTCACCTTGAAGCTCCACAGCTTAATCATACGCATATTTTGTGGAAATGTTGGCGATATCCTTCTCTTTAATGATTTTAGAAAATTTGGACTTAAGATCATCAAGCTCTTTGAGGGCCACATCTCGTTCGGCAGTGACGGTGGTGTTACGATGACCCATGTCCTCCATCATAGCATAGTGAGATTGTTTCATCCTCTCCATGGCCAAGTTGGCCTCATCTTCCTTTTTGAGAGCCTTCATTTCTGATTTTCAGGAGGACTCGGCCTTAGTATTGAGCAACTAGATGACACGGTCTTTCTGAGCCAGCTCCTTTTCCAACTTCTCAATGACAGTGGACCGCTCAAAAGCTACCTTTGATGCTTTTTTTGTCGCCTTGCCCCACTCCTTGTATTGAAAGTAAATATCATGAACATAATCGTGCACTATGTTCTCAACCTCCATTGGAATTCGCTTTAAGTGTGGGGTGAAGATATAACCGTCGAAGAAGATGTCGGGAAAATCTTTCTTCAATTGAGAAAGTTTGGTTGCTCCTTCCTCCGTAGGCTCGGCAAGGACCTGCTCTGCAATTATGGGGGCCGCTATTTCAGTTCTATAGTGTTGAGTTTCAGGACTAGAGACATGAGATGGTGACTTGTGCCGCGAAGTTTTCGGAGGACGTGAGATGTTATCCCGCTTTTTGGCAAAGCCGTGATACCAAAAGATTGGCCAAAAACAAAGGACAGTTCGTCTCAGAGATTGGTTGCACTTCTCTTCGCTATGGATATCGATGAATTTTGTCCGAGTCTAGATTGAGCTACAATTGATAGGACACAACAAGAAAGACCATAGAAGCCAGCGTTTCAAATTTCAAGTCAATCCGAGGTCATATGCTCAAGTTATGATGGGTTCAAGTTAAGAAGGTGCACATTGCTCGGTTCGAACCCATCATGTTCGAACCCATCATATTCGAATCCATTAGCCAACGCCTGACTCGAATCCATCAGCCAACACCTTCCTTCGAATCCATCAGCCAACGTCTCCCTTCGAATCCATCAAGCCAATTCGTACTTCGAATCCATCCATCAACTTCGTATCCATCACTGCTTCGAATCCATCCATCAACTTCGTATCCATCACTACTTCGAATCCATCCATCAACTTCGAGTCCATCACTACTTCGAATCCATGCTGTCTACTTCGAATCCATCACCACCTTCGAATCCATCACCAACTTCGAATCCATCACAAGCTTCGAGTCCATCGCAGCTTCGAGTCCATCACAGCTTCGAATCCATGCTGTCTTCGAACCCTACACGTTAAAAACAACCTCGAATCGATCCGGAGCAATCGATTCGAAGCGCCCCCTCACGCAACAGGTTTGATTCGAACCTATGGTTTCGAACCATATGGACTCGAACCATAGGGATTCGAACCTATGGGTTCGAACCATATGGATTCGAAACATATGGGTTCGAATGACCCATAGGATCGGTTCGAAGTTGCCAGCGTACCGAAATGCATCACCTTGAATCGATCATTTCTCTCAATCTACTGATCCAAATCCCGTGAAATTTTCACAGAAGTTTGTCAACATGATGAAGAACGTCCACGCCAAGTTTCATTGCAATTGGACAATTTTTTGATCGATTCGAAGTTCACTTCGAATCGATACCAAACTGGGCACGCATTCCGAGAACGCGGGCCTGTGGGCCTCCCGTCACGTGTCAAGCAGCCTCCCCAGGTTTTGGGCGGGATTTCAGCTTTCCACGCCTATAAATAGAGCCCCTGGTCATTCAGAAAAGGGGTCGGAGAATTTGGAGAGAAAGAGTACGCCTAAACGCTGCAAGAATCACTCCATACCACCATCTTGGCTGCTGATTTCGAATTTAAGTCTGTTGTCTGCTGTAATTTGCTTCAAAACACTTGTAACCTTCAAGTATTAAGCAATAAAGTGATCAAACTTCATAGTGGACGTAGGCGCATCGCCGAACCACTCTAAATTCTTGTCTTCTATGCAATTTACTTTTCTATAACTTGGAGTTTTTGTTAGATAATTTTCATTTCCAATTTAAGTTCTTCACTTATTATCTCTTCAAAGACTTCCGAAGGGTGTTGCCCAATTTTGGTGCAAACATGAGATGTGAACGGGAGGTTGTACAGGGTTTCTAGGAGGGGGAGAATGAGATCGAGATTGGTGCCTGTACTCCCATTCTCTGCCATACCACTCCTGACCGGAGTACCGGCGGTCATAGTCCCTATCCGCCTCTCTTCTACGCAGCTCATAATATGTAGAGGATCGGTGAGCTTTTCGAAGACTGTTTAGCATCGAGTCTTAACCGGATATTGTATCTGCAAAGTAAAAGAAGAGCAGAGTTAGTAATCTCCCGAAGTGATCAACCTGTGGTCAGGAGTCGTGTAATTCCATGAAGTGTGTATGTATGTGCAACCCCCCGACTAAAAGGAAGTTTCGACCATGCTAGTGGGAAGAGACTCGCTTAAATCTAAAACACGTTGAAGTTCCTCCAATCCGACATCATGTGGGAAGGGCACGTAGTCCGAGATTGGGATATTGGCGAGCCCTTCGAAAATATTTTCCACTCGCGGAGGAGAAGCCTCCGAAATTCTAACTCTGGGAACGGGTGAGGACATGACCACATACCGTCTCCCGGATTTGAAACGTTTAAAAGCAGCCGCCTTGCATTTTCTTTTCCCTTCGGAATCTTAAAGGGTATCAGAGATCCCGGTCGCAAGTTCGTCATCAGTAGGTGTTCTCTCTAGATTGACCTCCTCGGTTATAACAATTCGGGGCATTTTGCTCTTTTCTCGTTTCTTCGAGCCAACCCTTAGCGTTCCCTCGAGCCTTATACTCTGGTTTCGCTCGATCAGTCCAATAATTCTCAAGTTCTTATCCGTCAGAACCAAGTCAATGTTCCTTTCTTTGCTCGGAACTTCTTGGCGTATCTGAACTATCTCCTTGAAATGCACACCTTCAGGTAGTGGGATTGTAGCTGTAAAGAAAAAAGTGATCTAATTTTGGCACCAGTCGTGACTATCTTATTAGCTACTTGAGAAGGTCACGGTACTTACGTCTGGCTAACCATCGGCTAGCGAATCCCTGTGGACATTGAACATAGAACCATTCCATTTTGAAATAACTTAGCCTAGTTCAAGACCCCGTTACTATTTGGCAATTTCTGACAACTTCAAAGAATGTGAAAGTAGGGCTATCTCTCCGGCTCTTAGTGTTGAATAAATATCTAATCTCGATCGGGATTGGTGGTCGAAAGAGATGCTCCATGAAGACAATGAATAAGCTATTCAACAACGTGTATATGTTGGGGTGCAGCTGAGATGGAGTGATCCCATGGAAGGACAACACTTCCCAAATATACTGATTAAAGGGAGGGAGTGTCCTAGCTGGACATGCGTGGCAGTTAAAAGCGGTAAACCCTTTTGGTGGAAGATGCGGTCTACCGTTTGGCCCCGACAATAGCACTTCATCCAATGACAAACCATGCCTCAAGCATATCCGTCCCAACAGTCTTTGGAAACATTGGACGGTACATAATCTGGCGGAGTGCAGGTGAGAACAACATCTGGTGTCTCGTCTGGGGCTGGAACTATAATGTCGGTCGCGATGACCTATATCTCGATTGTTGGGGGGAGAACTCTGAACTTCATGCTGTTGTGAGCTTGAAGGTTCCATAACTGTCTAACTTATGAGAAATCATCATTAGATGATAATAAGCATGTGCATCCCCCAGTGTGAAGTGTGTGAATGTGTTGTGCAGTGCAGTGTTATATATTACTTGAAAAAATTCCACAGAGTATGAATAAACATGCAAATGATGAGACTTTGAAATCCAACTAGAATGACCGTCATCACTGACTGTCACCACCATTCCATCCAGATGTTAGCGGTCGATCCAAGTTAAAGTTCGTTATAATTTTGTTAAGTTACAGTTCCATCAGAGAGCTTCGAAGGATAGTCAAATATGTTGTTCTACATTTAAGTCCAGATATGCAGGAATAAAGCTCGCCGAAGTCATGTGTCCAAATGTGCAAAAAAATTCCAAATTCATCAAATTTCAGCATGGAATCGATCACCAAAGTTCAAGTTCATATCGGTCGAGGAAGCTCTACGTATCCATCGAGACACCAATTTTGTATCCATCACGTTCGAATCGATACATTTCATATCGATCACGAGAACATATTTCGTATCATTCATGGTATACAACTTCGTATCGATCCCCAGAGAAGTTCGTTCGTATCGATCGAAAAAACCCCATTTCGTATCGATCATGTTCGAATCGATACATTTCGTATTGATCATGAGAACATATTTCGTATCGGTTATGGTATACAACTTCATATTTACCACCAGAGAAGTTCGTTCGTATCAATCCGAAAAACCACATTTTGTATCGATCATCGACGACATCTTCTATCAATCACCAGAACTAGATCTTCGTATCGGTCAATTTGGATTGATACGAACTTCCATTATCAATTGATACAAGACTACTCGCCCTATCGATATGAAGTCCCATCGTTTTCAGATCGATACAAAAAACCCTTTCCTTCATCGATTGGTATGATCGCTCCTTCGTGCCCATCTGCCTTCTTCTCTAAACGACACAAACGCCATTGCCCCCTCCTCAACCTTGCTCCGACCCAACTCGAACACCAACACCAACGACGCTGGAATCGGCCACGACTCTGGATGACTTAGCGTTAATGTTTGAGTCTCGTCATTTTAGATCGATTTAGATTGGTCAATTACCTAGTTTACAGATCTTGGTTAAGAAGTTAGTGGGTTGGTCGAATTGAAGACGAAGGCAAATTTTTCTCTCTCTTGTTCTTATCGGTTCGAGGGCATACGATTTTTTCTTTTTCTAAGTGTTTGGAACGATACGAAGACGAAAATAAAGAACAGAAAACAAATGAATTTTTTTAAGCCCAAAAATTATTTGTTTGTGCCAAAATTGGTCACAAACCCCAAGTATCGTGAAAGCACCGATATATGAATGTAAATCAACAATATCCAAGCAACGACTTCAGATCTAAGCAATATAACTTGTAACAATTAAGGAATAAAAATCAGTGACAAGAGATTTATAGTGGTTCGGCCATCTCCGGCCAACGTCCACTTCAAATAGTAATCCTTTATTGATTTTCCTTGCTGGTTACAGATGATTACAATGATGACAATGCAGAAATTCGAGTACAACAGTGATGGTGAGGTGTGGAATTGAACCCGACAGAGTCTAGACGTTGAATGGCCAAAAGATCCCTTCTATGTAGGTTCCAAGGAGCTATTTATAGATGTAGGAGGCTGATATCGCGCTCAAACTTCGGAAGACTTCTTTTGGCACGTGAGTGGGCCCGCACGATCGATTCCAGCAAGTTTCGACTCGATCCGTGATCGATACGAATCAATTTTGTATCGATCAAGAAATGGTCCGATCGAGCTAAAACTTGACAGGAACATTCTTTAGCATGTACGTAAGCTCCTGTGAAAATTTCATAGCATTTGAACTTGCGGTTTAGGAGATATGATCGATGCAATCTTGTATTCTTCGAAGGTTGCTGATTTCGAATCCATGGTTTCGTATCCATCCCCTTCGCATCGATCAGAAGCATGCACGCATAGGATGACATGGCGTGAGTTTCCTGGATCGATCCGATTTTTGTGGTGAGTTGATCGAGTCGCATTCGCACCTTGTCCGTTCCGAAGATTGAACCCTTATTGTATCAGTTAGTTCATCCTGTTCTACTTCACACCGATTGTATTCGCATCGTTCATTCATAGGGTTTTGTTCGTATCAATCGATTATGGTTCTGTACGCATCGGTCGACCATCTACACTGATCAATATGAACTGTGTAGTTTTCAAAGGGATGCGAACAATACCAATGCGTTGAGATGGATTCGAACATATGGAGTGCGAATAAGATTTCTTTGGGATGATATGAACTCAATGGATACGAATAGCATAACCACGGATCGATTCGTATTTGATCGGTTCGAAGACGACCGATTCAAAGTCACTAGTTCTTGATGGATTTGAACTTGACAGCGGCTCTCTGATGGATATGAACAGTGTATCTTCTTCAACTTGTATCGATCATATCTCATATAAACTCCGAATGACCTGAAATTTGAAACGTAGCCTCTCCAAATCCTGATCTTCCTCTTCAATCGATTCCGTCCTAATCGAAGTTCGGCCAAATTTTGACGACATTGATTGCAGCCTTGTTTCCAATCGATCTCCATCCCCAATATCCATTCTTCCTTGCCAATTTGTTGATATTCCATCCTTGACCAAATGGTGGGATAACATTTGCCCCCCAAAACATGCCTTGTGGCAAGAAGGCGTGTTTTGAATAGTTTCGAATCAGATATCTGAAGTCCATAGCCATATCATCCGAATGCACCGTTCTTGACTGCTTCGGGATGATGCCCAATTCCAAACCCGGTAACCAAAGCCTTTAGTCAATTCCATATCCATCTGAACTCGACAACTAAGTTCTAATCCATCCTCATCCAATAACCAATAACCGAATCCAGGACCTCTCCGGGTCGATATCTAAATCCGTAACCTCTCCGGGTTCTTGCCAAGCGCAATACACACTTGACGACCATGGTCCAGTGTCCCTGGACGTTGAGTAATGCCAAGGCTTAAGTCCTAAGCCGAATCCTGGGCACTCAGAACCTTTGTCGAGTATAGTCCATACCCAACGAGCTGAAATAATATCCAATAACATAGGGCCTAAGTCCTAGGCCGAATCCAGGTCTCTTCGGACCCTTGTTGAGTATAGTCCATGTTTGTACCAAAAATGGACACAACACTCTTCAGAAGTTTTTGAAGAGATAAAAATGAAGATTATAAATTTAAAACGAGGATAATCTAACAAAAACTCTAACAAACAGTAACATAAATGCATAGAAAAACAATTTAGAGTGGTTTGGCGTGTTGCCTACATCCACTATGAAGTTTTTATGACTTTATTGATTCCCTTCCAACGATTGCAAGTGATTACAGCAAACAACTATAAACTATAGCTTATAATTCGAATTTGACAGCAAGAGTGGGATGCAAATATCTATCCGGCAGAGTCTAGGCGTTTCAGAATCAAAATGTCCTTTTTCTGTAGGCTCTGGGGCTCTATTTATAGGTGCAGGAGGCTGATATTTTGCTCAAATTTCGGAAGACTCCTTCTGTCATGTGAGGGGACCCACACGATCAATCCTGGAGAGTTTCGACTCGTTTTGTGATCGATACGAACTCAATTCGTATCGATCAAGATTGCATCCGATGGAGGTGAAACTTGGCAACAATAATCTGCTTTAACTTGCATGCAGTCTTCTGTGAAAATTTCATAGCATTTGGATCGGAGGATCTCGAGTTATGATCGATACGAATTTGAGTGTCTCGGTGGCTGTCTAGATTGAATCCATGATTTCGAATTGATTCCTTTTGAACCGATGATGCACGTGCCTCTATGATGACGCGGCGCGCATTCCTTGCGGCGATCCTCTTTTTGCTCCGAGTTGACCATTTCGCATCCATGAATCTCGCCTCGTTTTCATCGATGACCGTTGCATCAATCCGGGCTCATTTGACTTGATGGACACGAACAAGCCATTAGACGTGGATTCGAACAAGATCCCCTAATAGGTATGAAGAAGTCATCTTTTGATGGATGCGAAAAAAGGTCATCTGATGGATACGAAGAGCAGTTGCCTGATGGATTCAAACTAACAGAACCTGATGGGTTCGAGTAATCACTTGTTGATGGTTTCGAACTGGATGGTTGCAAATGATTGTGCGCTAACGGAATCGAGACAGATGGATACGAGCGTACTGTACCCCTGATCGATACGAAGACGATGGATTCGAATAGACGCTCAACCATGTATACGAGCTATGTCTAGCAGGATGGATACGAAATAGGATCTAGCCGATCGATATGAAATGTACGCTCTGTTGATGGATATGAACTTTATCGGTGCGAACCGAGGCTTCTTGATGGATACGAGACTAGTCGGTGTGAAGTTGATGGATTCGAAATATGGCTCACTGAGGTATACGAAAAATGGCTTTTCCCTTCAACTTGCACCGATCATAACTTGAGCATACGAACTCGGATTGACCTGAAATTTGGAATACTGGCTTATCGCTTGTCGTGTATTGCTGATTATTGCCTGATCCAGACTCGAACAAAATTCATCGATATCCATCGCGAACCAATGCGTACTCAATATCCAGGACGAATGATCCTTAGTTTTCAATCAGTTCCTTGATATCTCGGGCTTGCCAAAAGGCGGGATAACATTTGCCCCCCAAAGTTCGTCTTGTGATAACATGATGTGCTTTGAAAAGATGTAGTCTTCATTCTGAACAGTTATTGCTTCTTTTTTGAAGGTTGTAACCTTGCATTGCTGTATGATAGTGATCGGACATATATATGCTAACCTGACTCTTGTCAACTTTGCACGTTCACGAGTCGTTGTCAGTTTTCTTGTGTCGAATTCCGTATCGATCCTCTCCTGAATCGATGTGGAAGTTCGTTTTGTAACAACACCTAACGGTTGCTTTAGGATAATCCTTCGTGTTGGTCCTCTCCTGAATCAATGCAGAAGTTTGAATTGTTGCTTTCGTGTTGATGGACTTCGTATTTATGAATACAATTCTAGCATTTCGAATCGGTTGGTTATGAGGATCGATGGATATGACATTAACATTCATATCGATGGTCCTCAGTGCTGATAATAGCTGATTTTTTGTAAGATCGGAATCGATGGATTCAAAGAGTTAGCTCATATCGATGGGCCATGGACAGAGTTGCAAGATCATCGATTCGAATAAAGGTTTCGCATCGGAGGGACCAAAAGCCTTCTGCATTGACTTCATTGCACACTTCATATCGATGGACCCTATTGTCCATTTCGAATCGATAGGAGTTTGGGGAAATGGATTCGAACCCGCCGTTTGAATCGATGCGACAATTAACCTATGATAACCGGTTGCACTTGACCGGGAGGCGAATCGCCCCCTTCCTTCACATGCGCCTATATAAATACTTTAGACTTCGGCCACTTTTCACTTTTCACTTTTTACTGCTGCCTTCAACTTTCGGATCGATCCAACAGCTTGGTTAAGGGAGAACTATGCCATGCCTTCAAATCTATCGAATACAACCTTTTAATCCTTCGAACTCCAATTCAAAATTAGGTAATCAATTAATTACGACTAGATCCAAGTGATGAGATTCGAATCTCAGATCCATCCAACCCTCGTTGATGATCAATTTAGGCGATGTCAAGGGAAGATCTGGGCCAGAGCTTGGTCGAGGACGGCCATGGCGACGTTCGTGTTGATTGGAGAAGGAGTTTGGGGATATGGAGTAATTGATTGATGACTGCTCGGCCTTCAGTTCGTATCGGTGAAAAGAGAGAATACAGTTGTCTTTGTATCGATGATTAAGTATGGAGTTCGCATCGATGCAGCACTGAAGGGCGAATGATGGGGTCCTTGTTGATCCACAATGGATGCACTTCGTATCGGTTCAAAGTGTTAAACATGAACCCGTTGGAATTATAATTGATACAAAGTCTTGTGCAGGTGATCAATACGAACCCCGTCATTCTTGATCATTACGAATACGATCGATGTGAAAATGCCGTGCTGTGATCCATATGAAGTTGGCATAAACCAATCGATATGGAGCGCATCAATTCGGACCTAGACGATACGTATTGTATCAATTCAAACTGGGCGATATGACATGCATCGATTCGAATTCGATCGGTTCGAAGCACATCAATTCGAATACGACCAATACGAAATGTATTGTTTCGAACGCACTCGATACGAACAGAAGGCCTCTGACTTATCCCTAATTTAAACTGTGGCGATCGATCACAAACCGGAGTCTGATGGGTTTAGAGAACTTTGCACATTCGAGCATTCGACTCCAACGAGCTTCTGCCTTGCATAACCGGTCTTGACTGTAGAACTGCATATTTGACTGCCTTTCAAAGCTAGTTAATGGAACTATAACTTAACATGATAAGAAATTTTAATTTGGGTCGATTGCTAACATCTGGATGGTATGGTGGTGACGGCCAGTGATGATGGTCACTCCAACTGGATTCCAATCATCTTGGTTGTTTGTAAATTTTTCTTGAACTCTGCAAAAAAATGTCGAGTAATGCACAGCACTGCACAACACACACTTTACATCAGGGGAACATGCGGGCTCTCTGTCGTCTCTCGTGAGTTAGCTAGTCATGGAAACTCCAAGCTTGTAGCCATAGGAAACTCAGAGTTCAGTTCCTCCCATGCTTGAAATACCGGAGATTGAGGCTGAAGTTGTCGATCTAGCCCCAGACGAGGCATCAGATGTATCTCTTATCAATAGTCCGCCAGACTCCGTTCCATCCAACGTTTCGGAAGATATGCTAGGGAGAATATGCCTAAGGCACGGTTTGTCAATGGATTTCGAATATTGGCGGGACTAAATGACAGGCCATATAATCCACCGGAGGGTTACACCGCATTCAATCGACATGCATGCACAGCTAGGACGCTCCCCGTTCAATCAATCCATAAGAGAAGTGTTGTTTTTTATAGGGATCGCCCATCTCAACTACACCCAAATGGATATGCTTTACTGAATAGCTTGTTCATTGTATTCATGGAATATCTCTATCGACCACCCTGTCTTACCGAGATAAGATACTTGTTTAACTTCAAGAGTCGAACAGACAGTCCATCTTTCACATTCCTGAAGGCTGTAAGGAATTGCCAAATTGTTACCGGGTCTTCGACTAGGCTGACCTACTTCAAGATGGAGTTGGTCTATGTCAGATACCCTCTAGGATTTGCCAGTCGGTGGCTATTTAGACGCGAGTATTGCCATTTTCCCAGACAGTTGATAAGATAGTTATAGATGAAGCCAAACTTATATCTCTTTTTCTTTACAACGATAATTCAGTGACCCGAAGGCGAATATTACGAGGAGATAGTTTAGATTCTCCAACAGGTCCCAAGCAAAGAGAGGAACATCGACTTGGTCCTGAAGGATAGGAACCTTCGGATTCTTGGGCTAATTGAGCGTACACAAAGTATAAAGCTTGACGGTGCACTAAGGACTATCTCGAGGGAACGAGTTAAGCATAAAAATCCTAGAGTTGTCATAGTTGAAGAAGCGGACTCCGAAAGAACCCATACTGACGATGAACCTTTCGCCGAGCTTGCGGATGCAGGCCAGGATTTTGAAGAAAAGAGAAAAGGCGAGGCAGCCGTTTTTAAGCAATCCAAAAAGGGGAGAAGGAAATCTGTGGTCATGTCCCGGCCTGCCTCCGGAATTAGAATTTCGGACATGTCTCCCTCAAGAACGGAAAATCTTTACGAAGGGCTTGCCGATCTTCCAATTCCGGACGACGTGTCCATGCAGCATGATGCCAGATTTAATGAACTCCAACACGCCTTAGTTTTAAGCGAGTCTCTGCCCACTAGCGTGGTCGACACATCCAGTTGGTCGGGGGGTTGCACATACATTCGTACTTTACGGCACTACATGATTTCTAACTGTAATACGCCCACTGTGAAAGATTACTAACTTTTGTCTATGTTTTGCTTTTTAGATACCATGTCCGGTCAAGGCTCAACATTTGGTAGCCTACGCAGCAAACGCTGATCTTCGTCATACTACGAATCGCATAGGAGAGAAGGAGATAAAGAATATGATCAGAGGTACTCTAGTCAGGAGTGGTCTGACAGAGATAAGGGGTATAGGCGTCGGTCTCGATCTCGTACGCCACCTCCCAGAGCTCCGGTACCGCCGCTAGTTGACGTTTCACGACCTTCGGAAGCTCCGCGGCACAAACCAACTTCACAATCATGTAGGCCTAAATCTCAGCATAGAACTGAAGTAACAGACCCTTCCACTACTGCATAGGCCCTCGTCGAGCCCACTGGGGAAGGAGCGATTAGGCTCGCTCAGCTGAGAAAGGATTTTCCTGACATTTATTTTGATGGGTTCGTCTTTCCTCCATGCTTGAAAAGGATCCCAGCGTCGTCCGAAAATGCAGTGCACGATTATGTCGCCGACATATTTTTCTAGCATCAGGAGTGTTTGAAAACCACGAAAAAGGCATCGAAGGTGGCCTTCGACTGAGCAGCCATGATTGAAAGGCTGAAGAAAGAACTTGGCCAGAAAGACCGGATCATTCAAGCGGTCAATAGTGAGGCCGAGTCTTCTTGCAAATCTGAGATTGAGGCTCTTAAGAAGGCCGACGAGGCCCATGCGGCAATGTATAGGATGAAACGGGAGCACTACGCCACGGTGGAGGACAAAGGCCACAGGAACACTATCGTTACCGCTGAGTGGGATGCAGCCCTGAAAGAGATAAACGAGCTTAAGGCCAAAGTCTTGGAAATCATGAAAGAGGGAGACGCTGCCAATGTTTCTGCACAGGAAGCGTGCAATAAAGTGGTGGTGCTTCAGAGGGAGAGAGACACGGACAAGGAAAAGGTCTGCGATGTTGAGGCCGAAGTTGATGAAAAGGCCTGATAGGCGGAGACCAGGCTTGAGGCGGAGAAAGAGGAGCTCCTCGTCACTTATAACGCCAATGTGCTGAAACATAGGAATCTGGTTGGCTTGATGATTACTCGACACATCTATACAACGCCTGGAATTTGCTTGTTGATGAAGAGAAGGCAGTGCTGTCGGATGGCGCCCTCGACGAATTTGAGCCGGAGAACCGCATATTAAACGATGATGAAAAGAAGGTTCTTTATGACTCTATGATTTCTCATGCAAGAGAGAGATTGGGTACCCAGCGCCCAGAAGTTGGCGAGGGCTCCGGCGTCGCACATCAAGTTATATGTTCTGAGATGATTACTTCATCTAGATCCGAGCCGGTGCTAACAATTGAGCCGCACCCGGTCCCAGCCTATGACCTGGAACAGCCACATTTATCTCCTATAACGGAGCACTCTTCGAAAGCTGTTCTGCCAACCACGAGTCAAGTTGAGGAAGGCACTCTGCACAAGTCTCGTGTGTGTCTGAAATGAAGTACTTGTATTGAAGCGTGTACTGACAACTTATTCTTTTTCCATGTCCAGTGACTAAAGCTATATCAGCAGAGCCTCCTTCCATACAGGAATCACAACAAATGCAGGAGGCCATTATCACCGAGGCGATTACTACGACCATGGCCATGCCTATTGAGGTGACACAGGGGAGCTCTCTTTCTTGGACGAGCAAATGATGAATGGGCTACTGGGCCGACAGAGCGACCCCTTTGCGGACTTACCATTCGTCCTTAGTGGATTTTCACCTGCCTCTTGTGCTTTGATACAAACCACCGCTACCCACAGTGAAGCTCGTACTGCTCGTGAATCAGAGATACTAGCTGAAATCAACACAGAGATGGAGGCTGCGGCTCATGGCGGTAGTTATAAGGGTGGATTGAGGGCATCTGGCCCAACTCCACTTAGGATGATATCACCCGGGGGTACGCTTGTTGATACTAGTGCGTCTATTCCACACCCGGTCGTAGATCCAGTTCCTCTGACTCCTCCTGTATGGAGCGTTCCCATAGATTCAAGTTCGGAGGAGGATGTTAATATTATGCCTCAATCTGGAGATGATCCGTCAAAGAGTAAAGGCTCAAAGCGAAAAATTATTGGTGGCTCTAGCGGATCTACACTTAAGAGGAAGCCAAAGAAGGCTAAGGGGTAGATAGGCCCTTCCGGTGCAAATTTTTGGTAGCTAAGAACTTGTCTTTCTTTTATAGGCCGTGTATAGATGCGGGTTCGGCTCCTGCTAGTAGGAATTTTTTGGGAGAATTTGTATACAAGTCTTTGCTTTTGATTGGTTGAAATAAAATTCTGTTTTTTGTGGCTTCAACTCTTATTTCTGTCAGTTATACTTAAGCGTCATAGAGTTTGGATCTCGGTTCCATATACTCGCGGAGTTTCAACCCTTGAGTTCTCTTTATTTTCCAAGTCCAAAAATCATGAGTACGGGTTTTAACGAGAGATCGAGTTGGACTTTAGATGTCATACTGCTTCCGCCAGCGGTTAACACTTAAGCTCTGCCCCCAGTTACGGGAACAAGTTGTAAAGATCGGCTAGCGATCGTGATTTGTCTCTACTTTTAGAGTTTAACATCGTCATATTGATGCAGAAACAAGCGTAAGTCGAGCAATTGCATCGCATTCGCTTACCTACGAATAGTCGCATCCACACTCTGGGGTTCACCATTTGCACTTCAGCAGTCGATCACATCTATTGAAGTTTTTAAGTACATGTCCACACTCCAAGGACATAAGCTAATTTACAAGTGGCCATCCGCACCTGAGTTATTTTTATATTTCGTCCACACTTTGGGGATTTTAGGATAATTCGTGATCGATAATCTGGTTCGCACTCTGGGAATCTGAGGGTTATCGATGTTTGTAGCACAGTTCGCACTCCGTGAACTTTGACTCAGTATTTACACCCTAATTCACACTTTGGGAACTTGGAGTTAGCGCTTATACTCCGGTTCGCACTCTGGGAACCTAGAGTTGATGTTTATACTCCAATTCGCACTCTGAGAATTTGGAGTTAGTGTTTATATTCCAGTTCGCACTCGGAGAACCTAGAGTTGATGTTTATACTCCAATTTGCACTCCGGGAATTTAGAGTTATTCGACAGATGGTCAGTCACATCTGTTGAGACTTTTTAGGAGGTCGTTCACACTTTGGGAACGATAGATTTATCAGGATCGTGGATGGTCGGATCACATCCACCCTAAATTAACAAGCAAGGTCGTTACATGGACGGGTCCATCCTCCTCTAACTTGGTTAGGATACGGTCGAATTCGTTAGGCAGACAAGCCTACCCTCTCCAAAACCATATTCAGGATTTTTATGCTCCGATCACACTCTGGGAGTTTGGAGTTGTTTTAAGGATTGTTGTATATCAATCCTCTTCGATTTTAGCATAGTGACTTGCCCCCGAGCTCGGGTTTCATTTAGTGAGTGGTCGGTCATATCACAGTTACTCCCTATTTGAATAAATTCCACCATTTGATGGAACTTAGCTCTCCGTGCATCATGATGTCGTACGTCATACTCAATAAATCACAGCTCTGGCTCGAAGAGATGGCATTTTATTGCTGAAATGAGAAAATATGTAAAAGTCGGTTGCCTTGTTACAAATTCAAATTTCGAAATGCAGAAATAAATTGCAAATAAAAGAATGAATAAAATAAATAAAGCCTATCATATGTAGTAGCGATGGAGGCTTTCACTATTCCAAACTCTTGGAAAAGTAAGACCGTCAATGGTCGATAACTTGAACGTGCCACCTTTGAGATTTTGGGTGATCACATACGGTCCTTCCAATTTGGCTTCATGTGTGAAGGAACCAGATAGATTCTTTTTAGAACGAGATCGCCAAGTTCGATAGTCCATGGTAAAACCTTAGCATTGTATAATCGGGCGACTCAATTTCGATATGCGGCTGCCCTCAAATCAGCCTCTTCATGCTTCTCATCCAGTAAGTCTAAAGATTCAGCAAGTAATATGGCATTAGTATTCGGGTCATAATAAGTCACACGATGAGAAGATACTTCCATTTCGACTGGAATAATGGCTTTTGAGTCGTAAGATAGAGAAAATGGAGTGTGTCCGGTCGCAGACTTATGGGTCATTCGGTAAGGCCATAAAGCCACAGGTAGTTCATCAACCCACTTGCCCTCGGCCTTTTCCAGTCGCTTCTTCAGAACTTATTAACAGCTTCAACTTGGCCACTCGTCTGAAGGTGTGCAACCGTAGAGAATTTCTTGTGGATAAGGAATCATTGGCAAAAATTCTTGAATTCAACACTGTCAAATTGGGCTCCATTATCAGTGATAATGGTATGCGGGAGACCAAATCGGCAGATAATATTGCAGACTACGAAGTTGATTACTTTCTTCGTCGTGATTGTTGCAAGAGGTTCAGCTTTAGCCCATTTAGTAAAGTAATCAACTGCGACGATGGCATACTTCGCTCCTTTTTTGGCAAGAGGTAGAGTACCAATGATATCAATGCCCCATACTGCAAATGGCCAGGGACTGACATTTGGGTTATCTTAGTAGGTGGGCTTCAGAATTCGAGCATGTTTCTGGCATTTATCACATTTCCTTACATAGTCTGATGCATCACGGTTCAAAGTCGGCCAGTAATATCCATATCGGAGTACTTTCTTGGCGAGAGCTTGCCCCCTGGTGTGATCGCCACAACCTCCCTCATACACATCATGTAACACTCATTTGATTTCATCGTGTGTGTTACATTGGAGGAGAGGGACGGAATATCCTCTTCTATACATGACTCCATTCTGAATGGTAAATCGTGAGGATTTTCGAAGAATCTGTCTTATTTCACTCCTACGCTCAGGCAGTGTTCCGTGCTCGATATAGTTTCGATATGGGGTCATCCATGACTCCTTATAGGGAGTGATTTCAAATATAAAATCCGTTTCCATTTGATCAATGCTAGAAGAAGATAGTGTTTCAACAGGAACGAGTCCCATCCACTGTGCTTCGCCGTACTTGCTAACTTGGCCAATGAATTAGCCTTCTGGTTGTGCTCACGGGGTATGTAGAAAATGGCATAATAATCGAATTGATCAAGTATTTCCTGGACTCGAGCTAGATAAGCTGCTAGCCTTCGATCCTTGGCCTGGTATTCACCTCGAACCTGGCATACGACTAACTGAGAGTCACATTAAACTTCCACAGCAATAATTCTCAGATCACGGGCTAGCTTCAACCCAGCAAGTAAAGCCTCATACTCAGCTTCATTATTGGTCACTGGAAACTCAAATTTCACAGCATAGAATATGGACCGGCCCTCGGGGGTTTCAAGTACTACCCCAGCATGTGCAGTTAATGCGCTCGGTAGATTCAAAGCGGTGGAGGTGCAAAAAGACATAGCGGGGATACAACGAGGATATAGCTGGATATAGCAGACGGCTCCAAAATGGCATATAAAACTCGTACTTAATGTTTTTACAAATATATAAATGGTAATTAAATGAAAAATTATCACTCAATTGAATTGTAAATAATACATAAATAATTTTAAATAAAAACATATGCGGATATACTTTACATAAACGAAAAACTGCTATATAGCATAATTGAATTTGGTAGAATATTAAAGTATTTTCATTTCTGAAAATATATTAAAATTTAAATCAAATAAATTACTTTCATAATTTTATAATGTATAAATGCAATTTTTCAGTTCATTTTATTAAAAAAGATATAGCGGGAATGGTGGAATATAGCGGAAATAACAGGATATAGCGGAAATATCAGGGATGAAAGCGGAAAGGCTATATTCTGGGGCTATATGGAAAAATCATAGCGGTAGCCGCTATGGGATATAGCAGGGTTGTAGCGGGGCATTAACTACATAGACCCCAACACCTGAGCACCGATCGTTGGATGCACCATCGATATGCAGCTTCCAGATGTATTCGAGAGATTTGGTCTCGGGCAAGTCCTCTGGGATGGTGAATTCGGCTATAAAATCTGCTAGGACTTGACCTCAAATGGCTCTTCTTGGGGTATAGGTGATATTGAACTGACTCAATTCAATATTCCACTTAAGAAACCTACCATACGTCTCAGGCCGCGTAAGGACCCGTCGTAACGCTGATCGGTGTACACATTGACAGGATAAGCCTGAAAATATGGACGGAGCTTCCTCGAGGCAATGACTAGGCAGTAGGCCAACTTTTCTAGCTTTGGATAGTTTCTCTCAGCTCCGGTTAGTCACTTGCTAACATAATAGATCGGTTTATGCACTCGGTCTTCCTCCCGACTAGGGCAGCACTGATCGCATTTTCTGACACCGCTTGGTAAAGATACAACTGCTCATGGTCAATAGGCTTTGATAAAATCGACGGTGTGGAAAGATGTTGAACCAGTGCTTGGAATGTACCCTCGCACTCTATAGTCCATTCAAAGTTTCACTTTCCTTTTCGGATCAGATCAAAGAAGGGGATGCATTTGTGGGTGGACTTTGAAATGAACCTGTTCAGGATTGCTACCTTCCCGTTGAGACTCTGAACTTGCTTTTTTGTTCTTAGAGTCTGCAAGTTTCTGATTGCCCAGATCTTTTCTGGATTGGCTTCTATTCCTCGAGCGTTGACAATGAACCCAAGAAACTTTTCGGATGCGACTCTAAAATGACACTTCAGCGGATTGAGCTTCATCCCGTATTTTCGAAGGATGTTGAATATTGAATCCAAATCTTTGATGTGATCAGTGAAGAACCGCGACTTTACCAGCATGTCATCTACATAAACCTCCATGGTCTTCCCGATCTGGTTGGCGAACATCCGGTTGACTAGATGTTGGTATGTTTCTATGGCGTTCTTTAGTCCAAAGGGCATGACTTCGTAGTAGTAGAATCCCGGGTCGGTTACGAAGCTGGTATGTTCTTGGTTGGGTACATGCATGGGTATCTGATTGTAGCCGAAAAAAGCATCCATGAAAGATAATAATTCGTGTCCAACCGTTGAATCTACAAGCTGATCAATCCTAGGAAGTGGAAAACTGTATTTTGGACAAGCTTGATTTAAATTAGAATAATCAACACATGTCCTCCATTTTCCATTCGGCTTTCGGACAAGTACGGGATTGGATACCCACTCTGGGTATAAAGTATCTCGAATAAACCCGTTTGATTTTAGCTTATCAACCTCTTCTTTAAGGGAGGCAGATCTCTCTGGATCCATACCACAACTTTTCTGTTTGACCGGGATACACAGCGGGTCAATATTCAGGGTATGGCTCACGATGTCCGGTGAGATTCCACACTTGTCAGAGTGTGTCCAGGCGAACACGTCGAGATTCGCCCGAAGAAATTCGCCTGAAGAAATTCAACCAATTCTTGCTGTGTCTCTTTGCTCAACTGAGACCCAATCTTTAACATCCTCGAATCATCATCATCATCATCACTGATCGGAACATCGATCGTCAGTTCGGCCGGAGAAGCTTGACTTTCTATAGATTCATCCTTGTTTTCATTGTCTCTAGGGTCAAGATCCCTCTGGAATTGGTTGTGGTGCCCGGGCCGAGGCCCAGGCACCAATTGTCAATTATCCGCAAAACGGACGCAGAGAGATTCCTCTATGCCCTTTCCTTTCTCTCTTCGCTGCGCCTCGCGCAGCTCAATAGAATAATAGGCTTTTCCAGCAGCCTAATCTCCTTGAATGACTCCGGTCCCATGATCGATGGGGAATTTCGGAGTTAAAACTATGGGGCAACTGCCGTCCTGAATTCAGCGAGGGCCGGTCGGCCCAAAAAAGTATTGTAGGGGGAGTGAATGTCTAACACAAAAAATTACAATATCCGGACTCTCCGGCACTCCCCAACTCCCGCTCCATCGGCAGCTCCACTACTCCAGTGGGTATATTGGCACTTCCATCGAAGCCGTGAATTCTAGATCGGTAAGGTTTTAAATCCTTGGCTTCCATTTTCATCAGATCATAAGCTCTCTTAAACAAAATATTTACTGAACTCCCACTGTTAACCAGGATCCTCTTCATCCAATCAGAACCAACCTGGGCAGCTATGACCAGTTGGTCAATGGTGGGGGCTTCGACCATATCAGCATCCCGGCTTCTGAACACGATGCCATCAGTCATTGTTCTCTATTTTTTTGTCGGAGCCCCTTCATCAAAACTACTACAACACTCGAAGTCTGCGTGCCTGATAGACGATTCCATTTCCCTCCAGCTTCAGTCTGTTGGATGGGGACCACCACTGAATGTATTTATTACCAATCACCCGCCCGTACGAGTGGGTTCCTCCTGCCTTTCTCGATTCTGCACACGATTTTGGTTTGACGGGCCCACACTACCAGACTGCGGTGCCCACACGAACTAATCTAACTTTCTCTCGCTGACAACTTCTCAATGAGGTCCTGCAAATGTCTACACTCATTGGTATTGTGGCCGTAGCCCTCATGGAATCTACAGAATTTTCCCATTTGAATCTACCTCTCCGATGATGGCTTCGGAGCAGGCTTCTTATATTGCATAGCATTGCAAGTCTGCAAATATACGTTCTTTAGTGACGTATTCAATGGTGTGTAGTTATCAAACATTGAAGCCCTACGTCGCGGGATAAGGTTTTGATCCCGTTTCTTATTCTGATTATCATTGTTTCTCAGTTAAGATTGCTTGTTCTGTATATTCAGTTGTACTGTCCCAGAACTCTCACCTGACTGTTTAACTGCCACATTGCTTTGAATCCCTTCACTACTGGATCCCACGCCATCCTGCTTCCTAGACTATTTCGCGTCCTCTCACCTTAAGAATTGGGCGGCTTTGGAGTAGAAACGGTCCAACGACACGGGAGGCTTCCCAGCTAACCGATTTCCAAACTCTGAGTCGGGGTCAATTCCATTAGTCAGCGCCATTAAGATTGAATTGTCATTGGGGTTACTTATCTCTGCACATGCAGCATGCAACCTTTCCAAGTAGCGTCTAAGCGTCTCTCCAGGAGCTTGAGTGACGCTATACAAAGTGTTAACATCTTTAGGCCTAGCGACATACATACGAAACTATTCTACAAACTTCGTGGCCATTTGATCAAAACGAGAAATGGATCGGGGCGGTAATCGTGTAAACCACAAGGTGGCAATACCCCAAAGAGATAGGAAAGCTATGGCACTTTACCGTGTCAATCGCTCTTGCAGCGTTCATCAACCACTCATACTTCAGGATTTGCTAGTTTGGTTCTAAACTTCCTTCATAAACTGGTAAATTAGGCATTCTAAACCGTCGAGGAGGTTCCGCATAGAGTATGTCATCCATAAAGGGGGTGTGACTACGGGAGATTCCCCAGTCGTCGTTGGTAAGACCCTGACTTTCACGGATCATTTGACGTATCATAGATTGAAGGTCTGGCGTTTGAATGTTCTGTTCATGTGGAGCCAAGGTGTGGTCGCGTTCCATATTGCGAGGCTGGACCGGGCGCTGTCGACGGTCCACGTCTCGCCTCCTTAGCTCGATGTATTCTGGGACGTAAGGTTCAGGAGTACGTCCATGTTGATTCCGAGCATCAATCCTTGTTTCAACTGCAGCGGTGGTGGCACGGTTATTTGCAGTGTAATGAGGAATAGTCTCTCCCTGGGAAGAGGGTCCGGTATGGAAGCTGGCCGATGGACCAACTCTCAACTGCCCAACGGTCAATGCGGGCAGATGTCCAACGGCCTGTGCGTAGCCTTCGTCCGGTCGAGGACGAATGGATCTGTGGTTGTAGCCTGACGAGGCAGAACTTTCTGTGAAGGAGTGAGAAACTTGATCTCTTTTAGATCATCTACGCTTTTGGAAGTTTAGCTGGTTGGTCAGCTCGACATTTGCGTGCAGCTGTTCTGTTAGCTATTGACGACTCTGTATCAACTCCTGTAGCAACAATTGGAACTCTTGCCTGGTAACCGGGCCCGATGGATCTGAGGGTCCGGCAGCGTCTTGGTTGGATGGAGGTAGCTACGTGGGATTTGTCTATCCTGTCCCTCTTGATCGACAGCATGGGAGGTGGTCCTTGTACTAACCATCTTAAGGGTTGAACACCTTTCCTAGACATTGTGCAAATCTGAATAGGATGGAAGGAATTCAGATAAGGATCTGGATCTGCCTCTTAGATTTATGCAATCCGGTATAGATGATAGATCCAAAGAGCAGGAGAATATCTGGTTTAATTCTTAGTGAAAGCACCAAAGTGTTTGTACCAAAAATGGGGACAACACTCTTCAGAAGTTTTTGAAAAGATAAAAGTGAAGAATATAAATTCAAAATGAGGATTATCTAACAAAAACTCCAACAAACAGTAACATAAATGCACAGACAAACAATTTAGAGTGGTTCGGCGTGTTGCCTATGTCCACTGTGAAGTTTTTGTGACTTTATTGATTCTCGTTCAACGATTACACGTGATTACATCGAACAATAGAAAACTACAACTTAGAATTCGAATTCGACAGCAAGAGTGGGATGCAAATATCAATTAGGCAGAGTCTCGGAGTTTCAGAATCAAAAGGTCCTTTTTCTATAGGCTTTGGGGCTCTATTTATAGGTGTAGGAGGCTGATATTTCGCTCAAACTTTATGAGACACCTTCTGGCACATGAGGAGGCCCACACGATCGATCCCGGAGGGTTTTCACTCGTTTTGTGATCGATATGAACTCAATTCGTGTCGATCGAGATTGCATCCGATGGAGGTGAAACTAGGCGATAATAATCTTTAACTTGCATGCAGTCTTCTGTGAAAATTTCATAGCATTTGCATCGGTGGATCTTGAGTTATGTTCGATACGAGTTTGAGTGCCTCGGTGGCTGTCTGCTTCGAATCCATGATTTCGAATCGATTCCCTTCGAACCGATGATGCACGTGCCTCTGTGATGACGCGGCGTGCATTGCTTGCATCGATCCTCTTTTTGCTCCGAGTTGACAGTTTCGCAGCCAAGAATCTCGCCTCGTTTGCATCGTTGACCGTTGCGTCAATCTGGACTCATTTGACTTGATGGATACGAACAAGATATTGGACGTGGATTCGAACAAGATCCTCTAATGGGTACGAAGTAGTCATCGTCTGATGGATGCGAAACAAAGTCTTCAGATGGATACGAAGAGCAGTTTCCTGATGGATTCGAACTAACAGAACCCGATGGGTTCGAGTAATCACTTACTGATGGTGTTAGTGTCATCACGTTCTCTGGTCTCTTGATATGAACCCAAAATAGCCCCAAAAACCTATCCACCAACTCCATCCACGTTCTGATAGACCCTTCTTCTAGCTGCCTGAACCACATCGCAGCTATATCCGTCAGGTATAAAGGGAAACATCGGGCCATTACTATCTTCGATGCCTCCAGCACTTCCATGTGTCTGGTGTATCTCATCAAGTGATCGGTTGGGTCAACCTTGCCATCGTTTACTTCACGCTTGGTAGCTTGAACTCAAGTGGATTTTGAGCTATCATGATTTCCCGAGTAAACGGACTCTTGTTCACTCCTTCCAAATCTCTATTGGTCAAACTTCCGCGCATAGTTCTTCTAATAATCTCAGCTAATCCAGCATTGTCCGTCAAAGGTTGCCCCTCATGCCCCCGAGGGAATTCTGGTACATATTATTCATGTGGCTCATTAGCATTAGCGTTCGCCCTAGCCCGTTGAGTTCCGTCCATTGGTCTTCCAGTGTCAGATCCTGCAGGTCTTCCCCCAAGCCCTTATTGATTGCCTTCTGGCTCTGTATTCTGACCTTGAACTTGACCTCCGTTGGTCCCTGCAATCCTAACTCCTTGTTCTACATTCACGGTCGTTGTAGTTGGTCCAAGGTTCTGCACACTCGCTACTCTCATCTGCTCGAAGAAGTTCTGCATCATCTCCTGTTGAATCTTCATTATTCTTTCATGCATTGAATTTGCCAAACCCTCCATCTCGTCCCTGGTGATGTAGATCGAAGCTTGTACTTCTCCAGCTCCAGAGGAAGCCTCTTAACTTCCTCCTTGTTAGCTTCTCTCAGCTCTTTGTCTTCTACTTGTTTGTCAAGTCATTATCTTCCAAATCTGGATTCTTCAGGCACTCAAGTCTGGATCCCGAATCTGATGCAGCGGGTGCTAGTCTTTCTCGGTGAAAGCAGTATTCATATAGACTTGGTGTGAAGGGAAAAAATGATTCGCCTCCCAGTCAAAGCGACTGGTTAAAGCAACCGCCACTGAATCGATACGAATGAGTTATTCATATCCATCAACTCGAGTCTTATCGACAAGAAATCTGTAAAAGGGGTTTTTATGAGAGACCAGAGTCCATCGACATGAAATGCTTGTTCGTATCCATTGTTCTAGACTCCATCCACAGTGTATTGATGTGAACTACACTGTTCGAATCCATCAAATCACAGCCTCCAAAGGTCCGTATTTATCGATGCAAATTGGCTATTCGTATCCAACAACATAGAGTTCATCGATACGAAGTGCGCAACGAGAGCTGTTCTAAAAACATTAAACTCCATCAATATGAAATGCTTATTTCGTATCCATCAGCGCTCGACCCATAAGATCACAAGTTCATCGATGCGAAATTGCAACCTAATACCCACTGCAATGGACTCCACCGAAACTCATATCAATCGATGCAAACGCTTATTTCGTATCCATCGTTGTGAATCACATCGATATGAAAACTGCCTTTCAACCTTTTACATAAATTCAGGAGAGGATCGATAAGAAAAAACATTCAAAAACAACCATCAAGCATTGTTTTAACTCATATTTCACATCGGTTCAGGAGAGGATCGATATGGAATACGATACGAGAGAACCGACAACAACTCGTGAACGACCAATGTTAACGAGAGTCAGATTAACATAAATTGTGACGCCCCACCTCTATACTCACGCTAGCCAAGGATACCACTAGGTAATGCCGTCGACCAGCATGAAGAATAAGGCTATTGAGGAGCGACCATGCACATAATGGCTTTGTGCGAATACTGATATGTCAGATGGTATGTCATGCATTTCATTTCAAGAGGAAATCCGACATATCAAATACAAACTCAAAGCTACTACATAGTGGCTATGTGGCCTTCGAAAACAAAAATAGAAATAAGCATCGCAAAAAATCAAACATAGATATTGATAACACTAAAGCAGAAACAGATATGAATATATCACATAAAGTGTACATCAAAGTAGTGGTCGTATAAGATCCACTACATCACAAAAGAATAGATACAAGTGCTAGACAAAAGAATATGTATACATCAAGGAGTCTCTATCTCGAATGTATAAAACAAAAACTACTAAGCTAAGTTGTTAGACAAAAGTCAGATGATGGCCCTAGATAAGGAGTCAAGCAGAAGCACATGTAACATCTCGGTCTAACCCAAGTATTATTTAATAAGAAAATAATAAATGGATCGGTCTAGCTATAATTATCAGATAAAATGAGATAGGATACGAGATATGAAAAAAACGTATGATAACAATAATGCCATACTGTGACAAGCATACATGTTACAACAACAAAAATCATACAATATCTCAAGAATCTCAGAAATAAAAAAGAATGTCATATTCTTAATTTTGTTCACCAAACCACAAATATTGACAAATATATCAAAGCTAATCGCAAAATTGGTGAAAGACAAACTCTAGAAATCATCAACTGGAAATCAAAAAATCACAAAGGGGGAGGCCTATCATAAACGGGAGCATGAAAACTCATCAACACGTGCATCACAAACAGGTCGCTAACCCAAGGTCGCTAACCATAGAGCGGGTGCAAAGACGTATCATAATAACGGTACGCCCGAGGAACCTGAAACTCGAATAGTTCGAAACAACAATGTGGAACAATAACGGTACGTCCGATGAGCCGAACTCCATAAAAGAACATGGGTCACTAGCCCATAAAAACGAGTCGAAACACCAAAGAATCCATAGGTCGTTTACCTATAAAAGAAATGAGACGAAGCTCAATAAAACGAGGTACCGTCCCTATGTGGACAAGGAGACATTGCATATCGCTAGTCTAAGTCACAAAATAATCATCATTGATCAATAAAAAGTGTGAATCACACCAAGCTAGTAAATAAATGAGTTCGGCTTCATGTCCCATAACCACTGGCTTAACTTAAATATTTACGAACAAATTGTAGATCACCACAGGAAAATTTATCACAAGAGTTTCAATCGAACTAGTCTAAGAATTAACCGAAAAAGTAAACGCAAGCGTTTCATTCCACTTGTTTTGCTAAGTCATTTAATTGGATTTCCCGAATGAATGAGGAAAAGGTTTGTATATACTAATAGATTGGAAAACGATTTTATAAACGAACTTTGTATAGAATTAGAGTTGAAATCATCTTTGTGAAAGAGTATGAATATTGACTACTAGTATAGAAACCTTTGTATTTCAAAGTGACAAATCACAAAAATGATTGTAGAAACAACCAATCACCAAATAATTAACATACGAAGATGTGAATCAAATCGATAGAAATCGATACCGAATCCATCAAAATTCCCAAAAATCTCAAAAAGGAAGTTATCAGTGTCAACAAAGGTGATAACAACTAATCGGATCCACTAGAATCGATTTAAAAATTGGAAATCCACACAAAACGTAAAATTGGCTGAGAGAAGTAGATTCAGCCGACTGAACTCAATTGTCAATTGACTGATCCTATACCTAGAAACTTTCAGTTTCCAGGTTCAGTCGATTAAACACAAAGGTCAGTCGACTGATACAGGGATAAGAATTTTCTGTCCTCAGGTTCAGTCAATTGAACTCAGAGGTCAGTCGATTGATACAGGGACAGGAATTTTCTTCCCCTCAGTTTCAGTCGACTGAACTTCGACTGAACTACAATTTGCAGTATTCTCAACCTAACCCCAAGTAGGGAAAAATCCTAACAGGGAGCGATCAGACGAGCAACGACGACCTCGGATTTATGCCAAGCGATAACCTAGCCTTATAGGCTCTTCGACACACCCCAAAAAAAATATTCAAACATTAAAGCTAGAATTTTTAAAGATTTGACTTCAAAATACCAAAAATTGGAATATTCATCAATCCAATTCAAATCAAAAGCAAATGATCATGAAGTAGATGTTAGGAATTCATACCTAACAACAATGAAATCTATAGACATTGATGTGAGTTCAAAAACTCGTCTTTAAAACCAAAAACAACGAAGGAGAAGCTTTTAAAACAAGGCAAGATCAATTTCTCTTCACTACACCTCTAGAATCTTTGATCTATTATCAAAGGTGAAGTTTTTCCTAAGTTAGGTTATAGGAATTTCTGAAATTTAAAGAAGGATTGAGATGGAGAAGATGAAGAGGATGTTTACCTAGGCTTCTCTTGGATTTTGGACTTGAATTTGAGTTTCATAAGAAAACTATGGCTTAGGAATTTCTAATTTCCAATCTTCTCCCTTATTTTTCTCCTGAGCTTGAGAGTGTTAGGAAATGGAAATGAAATGAATGAAGAGCAGTGAGTTGGGTTATTCGTTAGGTTAGTGGGATGAAACCCAAAACCCAAAGCCCTTAGTGAAATGTCAAAATTCTACTCAACTCCAAACATATTGATGTTTATACTCAAAAAGGTCGCAAACTCCATTTTGAACTCAATGGAAGGGGTTTCGAGTCCTAATTTGACCGTTTGCAAAAAGTAACATTTCAGACTTTAATTCATCTAACGATGCTATACTTAAATAAAATATTTAAACATACAACTGTAAAATATGGGGTCATTACAAACTCCCCTCCTTAAAGAAATTGCGTACTCGCAATACTTAAGAAGAAAATAAAGAGTAACAACCATAAAAGCATATCAACACAAAGAAAAATTTGAAATCAGAAGTTCACCTCAAAGAGCAGGAGAGAGTAAGTTCAGATGTGTTCGCTCGATGAATTCTCTGGATTCCCAAGAGCAATCCTTAGGATTTAAGGACCATTGAACTTTTATATGAGGAACATCTTTATTTCGAAGGAGTTTAACCTCTGTAGCAATAATATGGATTAGACGTTGCTCATAAGTCAAATTAGGCAAAACTTCCATTTCTTCAATAATACCAGGCTTAAGAATAGAATCAGAATCCCTAAGGCATTTCCGTAGTTGAGAGACGTGGAAAACATCATGAATAGAAAAAAATTGAGCCGGTAATAAAAGACGATAAGCCACGGAACCAATACGTTCGGTGACGGGAAATGGACCAATATATCGGGGCGCTAATTTTCTCGGTCGACTGAAACGCACAACACCCTTCATAGTTGAACATGAATAAACATTAAATCTCCCACAACAATATCTAATTTCCTTCTTCGGTTATTGGCATAGGATTTTTGTCTACTTTGAGCTTCTTTCATCCTATGACGAATAAGGTCAATCTTTTCTGTGGAATCACGAACGAAATCTGGACCTAAAACCAGCTTCTCACTGGCCTCGACCCAACAAGAAGGAGATTGGCATGGCCTTCCATAAAGTGCCTCAAAGGGTGACATAACAATACTAGAGTGGAGATTATTATTATAGAAAACTCAATAAGAGAAATATGATCTTCACAACTTCCACCAAAATCAAGAATACACACACGAAGAAGAGCTTCAAGAGTTTGATTCACACGCTCAGTTTGTCCATCGGACTGAGGATGATAAGCAGTGCTAAAATTAAGCTTCACTCCCAAATCTTTTTGAAAACTCTTCCAAAATCCATTAGTAAATAATGGATCACGATTGCTAATAATACAAGTTGGAACTCCACACAATTTTATAATTTCTTTAACATAAAGTTTGGCCAAAAGAGGTACGGTCCAATTAGACCGAACGGGAATAAAATGGGTGGATTTTGTAAGTCTATCAACAATCACCCATAAACGGTCATGGCCCGAACAAGAACGGGGAAGACGGTCAATAAAGTCCATGGAGACTTGATCTCACTTCCATATTGGAACGTCTAAAGGTTGCAATAACCCACCGGGCCTTTGATGCTCAGCCTTTATGAGTTGGCAAGTCATGCAACACTTAATGAAGTTAGAAATATCGGATTTCATTCCATCCTGGTAATAAAGTCGCTTCATATCTACGTACATTTTACTACTACCGGGATGAATGGCACATTAGAATAATGAGAATCTTCTAAAATATCTTTATGAAGATTACAAATATTCGACACGATAAGCATACCAAATTTTCGAATGCTGCCATGAGCATCAATTTCAAAATCTTTCAATCCATAAATATTACTATCCCAACAATTTTGGCTAAGATGAGCCAATTCGGGATTATGCTTTTGAGCATCAATAATGCGGTCTAAAAGAGAGGGATGAGCCTTAAGGCTGCATAAAACAAGTGACGAAGGTGAATCGAATTCACGATCTCGAATCTCACAAGTGGACAAAATCTCGAGGTCCTTCCATTCGGATATCATCATAGAAACAACCGCTTGTTGCTTACGACTAAGGGCATCGGCGACACGATTCCCCTTTTCGGGAGTATAAAGAATATCAAGATCATAAGATGAAAGGAACACAAGCCAACGCTGTTAACGCAAATTATGTTCATTTTGAGAAAATAAATACTTAAGATTTATGATCGGTGTAGAGAACAAATTTCTCTCCCAAAAGATAATGTTGCCAAATTCTAAGGACGAAAACAATAGTCGCGAGCTCTAAATCATTAGTGGCATATATAGTCTCGGCAGGCTTTAATTGCCTAAAAGCATAAGCTATAACACGTTCCCTTTTCATAAAAAGGACCCCCAAACAAACATGACTAGCATTGGTACAAAAATAAAGTTTGGTTCCCTTCGGGAATTAAAAGAATAGGAGCATCAGAAAGGATTTCTTTTAATTTCTGAAAAGAAGCCTCACATTTGTCTGACCAAATGTACCTAACTCCCTTCTTTGTCAATCTAGTAAGAGGTACGAAAATTTTAGAAAAGTCTTTTATGAACTGATGGTAATAGCTCGCCAATCCAAGAAAGCTACAATTTCCGTCACACTCTCCGGTCTCTTTCAATTTTGAATCCATTCAATCTTTGAAGGATCCACGAAAATTTCGAATTTCGAAATAATATGTCCAAGAAATTTCATATGAGATTGCAAAAATGGCACTTAGAAAATTTTGTTTTAATTGATTACTCCTAAGAGTTTCCAACACAATCCGAAGATATTTTCATGCTCCTCCTAGGTTTTAGAATAAACAAGAATATCATCTATAAAGATGAGAACAAATCGATCGAGGAAGTCCTTGAAAACTCGATTCATAAGATCAACGAAATAAGTTGAAGCATTGGTTAAACCAAATGGCATAACAAGCCATTCATAAGATCCATAACGCGTACGGAACGTTGTCAATGGAATGCTATCCTCTACAATACGAAGCTGATAAAACCGGTTGCTAATTCTAACTGTGAAAAGACTCTAGCCCCACTAACTTGATTTAATAGATCACCAATCCGAGGTATGGGATATTTATTCTTGATGGTGAGATCATTAAGCTTGTGGTAGTCAACGCAAAGCCGAAGTGTACCATTAGATTTGCTCACAAAAATAGCTGAAGCACCCCAAGGAGATGAACTATAATGAATAAATTGCTTCGCTTCCAATTCGGATAATTGTTTACGCACCTCTTCATTTTCCTTATTGGACATATGATAAGGAGGACGAGTGATGGGTAGAGCTCTAGGGACTAGATTAATTATGAACTCAATTGCTCGCTTAGGTGGTAATCCTAAGACGGGCTCAAATATGTCGGGAATTCACGAACAACTTGAATGAGGGAAATGACATCTTCCTTATCATCATTATCGTTATCATGAGGTTTTAGAGAATATAAAGATGCTGCCAAATTTGAATTCGAACCTTTAAGAACAATAGAAATCTGCTTTAACAGCTTAAGGATGTCGAAGATGAATAGTCCTCTCAGGACATAGGATATGAGCTTCATAACGGTTAAGCCAATCCTTTCCCAAAATCATTCTGAAGCCTGAGTAACGCATGACATGCAAATCGGCTCAGAAAGAATGATCACATAAAATAATCTTGACATCTTCACAAAGTAAATTAAGTGTTGCGGATCCACCAACCGGATTCGCAATTCTCGAAGAAGTCATCAAAGCCATAACACTTAAAGAAAAAGTATCAAAAAGTTCTTTTGATATAAAAGAATGGGATGTACCAGTGTCAAAAAGAACTCGAATAGAATGATCACGAAACATAATAATGCCATCAAGGATAGAATGAGAAATACCTTGACCACGAGAAGTGTTACTTGGGGCTTGCACAACATTTAGCTTTCCCTTGCTCTTGCTTTGAAGTTTGGGACATGAAGATAAAAGATGGCCTGAACTTTTGCAATGTCGACAAAAGAGAAGTTTTGGACATTTATTAGCATAATGGTCCTTAGAACCACAATTGTAGCATTCTCCACGGCTCGGGGTAGGAATCTTTGCTACCGAAGTTGCTTGCTTTCCTTTCTTGTTGGGATAAGGACCTTTGAACTTATTAGGCCTCTTCTTGTTGTTGTTGAAGTTTGGTTTGGCACTCCCTACTTCAACATCACTCTCTTTATCTGCCTCTTCAAGTCGAAGAGCGATATCAACAAGTGATCAAAAAAAACTTCCAGTTTCAGAAGTAATGGCTTTTTAAGGTTCTTATTCAAGCCATAAACAAACCTCTGATTTTTCTTCAATGGGGTATTAATGTACTCGACCCCATATTTAGAGAGGGATTCAAAAGATGCAACGTAATCCATCATAGAAGATTCACCTTGAAACAAGGTCAATAAAGCGTCGAGCTAAAGTTACCTTTTTAGCTTCCGATACAAATTTTAATTCGAGTCATTCCCGAAATTGCTCCCAAGTAAGATCCTCTTCAGTAATCTTAGAAACCAAAAAATCATACCAGTCTAATGCTCTTTCTTAGAGCATACTATAAGCCACTTGGACACGATGCAGATCAGTAAGATTCATGCGAAAAAAGATGCGATCGCATGTTCTAAACCAAGCATGGATTCTATAATGCTTTCGTAACCCTTGAATGGCTTTCCACCAAAATTGGTATAATCACTACACAAGCGTAAGGGTGAATAGGCTCTAGAATGGGTCCGGTAGTTTGAGCATTCTTTACGAGATCTAAACGCTGTTAGGCAGACATAAATACTCCATCCTGAGGAGTAGCATTGGATTGACCGGTACTAGGACGGTTTGATCTAACCATTTGTCTTCTTTAAGAAAGAAAGAAAAAAGAAGAAAAAGGTTATTCTGAAAATGAACATCAAACAATCATGATTGATAAAAAAAGGCATCACAAAGAAAATATGATAAAATGGCTCCAATGACTCGAATTATATCCTAAGGCACGACTCCTAAGAAGGACTTAGGAGAATGGTCCTTGCAAGATTATTCTACATTGTTTTGAAGTTTGGCTCTGATACCAAGCTGGGATGCCCCACCTCTATACTCATGCTAGCCAAGAACACCACTAGGTAATGCCGTCGACTAGCATGAAGAATAAGGCTGTTGTGGAGCGACCACCCATGTAATGGCTTTGTGCGAGTACCGATATGTCAGATGGTATGTCACGCATTTCATTTCAAGAGGAAATCCGACATATCAAATACAAACTCAAAGCTACTACATAGTGGCTATATGGTCTTCAGAAACAAACATAGAAATAAGCATCACACAAAATAAGTCATAGATATTCATCTCACTAAGGCGGAAACAGATATGAATATATCACATAAAAGTGTACATCAAACTAGTGGTCATATAAGATCCACTACGTCACGAAAGAATAGATACAAGTGCTAGACAAAAGAATATGTATACAACAAGGAGTCTCTATCTCGAATGTATAAAACAAAAACTACTAAGCTAAGTCGTTAGAAAAAAGTCAGATGATGGTCCCAGATAAGGAGTCAAGCAGAAGCACCTGTAACATCTCGGTCTGACCCGAGTATTATTTAATAAGAAAGTAATAAAGGGATCAGTCTAGCTTTAAATATCAGATAAAATGAGATAGGATACGAGATATGACAAAAACGTATGATAACAATAATGACATACTGTGACAAGTATACATTTAACCACAACAAAATTCATGCAATATCTCAAGAATCTCAGAAATAAAAAAGAATGTCATATTCTTTATTTTATTTACCAAACCACAAATATTGATAAATATATCAATGCCAATCGCAAAGTTGGTGAGAAATTATCAATTAGAAATCCAGAAATCACAAAGGGGGAGGCCTATCATAAACGGGAGCATGAAAACTCACCAACACGTGCATCATAAACAGGTCGCTAACCCATGGTCGCTAACCATAGAGCTGGTGCAATGACGTAGTACAATAACAGTACGCCCGACGAAACTCGGACTCGAATAGTTCGGAACAACAACGTAGTACAATAACGCTACGTCCGATAAACAAAACTCTATAAAAGAACATGGGTCGCTAGCCCTTAAAAATGAGTCGAAACTTCAAAAAACCCATAGGTCGTAAGCCTATAGAAGAAATGAGACGAAACTCAATAAAATGAGGTACATTCCCCTATGTGGATAGGAGACATCGCATATCGCTAGTCTAAATCACAAAATGATCACCATTGATCAATAAAAAGTGTGAATTACACTAAGCTGGTAAATAAATGAGTTCGACTTCATGTCCCACAACCACTGGCTTAACTTAAATATTTACGAACAAATTGTAGATCACCACTCGAAAATTTGTCACAAGAGTTTCAATCGAACGTGTCTAAGAATTAACTGACAAAGTAAACGCAAGCGTTTCATTCCACTTGTTTTGCTAAGTCTTTTAATTGGATTTCTCGAAAGAATGAGGAAAATGTTTGTTTATACTAATAGATTGGAGAACGATTTTATAAACGAGCTTTGTATAAAATTGGAGTCGAAATCATCTTTGTGAAAGAGTTTGAATATTTACTACTAGTATAGAAACCTTTGTATTTCAAAGCGACAAAACACAAAAATAAAACAATCAATCGCCAAAAATTCATATACGAAAACATGAATCAAATCCATAGAAATCGATGTCGAATCCATCAAAATGGATATCCCCAAAAATCCCAAAAATGAAGTTATCAAAGTCAACAAAGGTGATAACAACTAATCTAATCCACTAGAATCGATTTAAAAATTGGAAATCCACACAAAAGGCAAAATTGACTGAGAGAAGCAGATTCAGTAGACTGAACTCAGTAGTCAGTCGACTGATTCTATACTTGGAAACTTTCAGTTTCCAGGTTCAGTCGACTGAACACAAAGGTCAGTAACCTGATACAGGGTCAAGAATTTTATGTTCGCAGGTTTAGTTGACAGAACTCAGAGGTCAGCCGACTAATACAAGGAGAGGAATTTTCTTCCCCCAGTTTCAGTCGACTGAACCTACAGTTCAGTCAACTAAATTGCAATTTGCAGCATTCTCAGCGTAGCAACAAGAAGGTCAAAAATCCTAACCGAGAGCGATCGGACGAGCAACGATGACTGGGGATTTATGCCAAGCGACAACCCAGTCTTATAGGTTCTTCGAAACACCCCAAAAACATGTTTAAACATTAAAGCTAGGATTTTTAAAGATTTGACCTCAAAACACCAAAAATTGGAATATTCATCAATCCAATTCAAATCAAAAGCAAATGATCATGAAGTAGATGTTAGAAATTCATACCCAACAACAACGAAATCTATAGAAATAGATGTGAGTTCGAAAACTCACCTTTAAACCCAAAAACAATGAAGTGAAAGCTTTTAAAACAAGGCAAGATCAATTCCTCTTTTCTACACCGATAGAATCATCAATCTATTATCAAAGGTGAAGTTTTTCCTAAGTTAGGTTATATGAATTTCCGAAATTCGAAGAGGGGTTGAGATGGAAAAGAAGAAGCGGATGCTTACCTAAGCTTTTCTTGGATTTTGGACTTGAATTTGTGTTTCCTAAGAAAACTAGGGCTTAGGAATTTCTAATTTCCAATCTTTTCCCCAATTTTTCTCTTGAGCCAGAGAGTGTTAGGAAATGGAAATGAAATGAATGAAGAGGAGTTGAGTTGGGTTATTTGTTAGGTTAGTGGGCTGAAACCCAAAACCCAAACCCAAATCCCTAAGTGAAAGTGTCAAAATTCTACTCAACTCCAAACATATCGATGTTTATACTTAAAAATGTCGCAAACGCCATTTTGAACTTAATGGAAGGGGTCTCGAGTCCTAATTCGATTGTTTGCAAAAAGTAACATTTCGGACTTTAAACCGACCAACGATGTTATATTTAAATAAAATATTTAAATATACAGTCGTAAAATATGCGAATTGTTACATGCATGCATATATTTCAGACTAGTATTCAATTTTCAACATCCACTGGAAGTGGATACTTATCTGATAACGATTACAACGACAAACAACTAATCACTATCATACAACAATCATTTACAACATTACAGGGTACAAAAGTTTACAATCAACAGTTCACATTACTGAGGAAATCAGTCAAAGGTTACAACTTTCAACGAAAAAACGATAACTGTTCAGAATGAGGATTGCAGCTTTTCAAAACATGTCATGTTTCCACAAAACGTACTTTGAGGGGCAATGTTACCCTGCCTTTTGGTAAGGCCGAGATATCAAGGAATTGGCAACAAACCGAGGATCGCTCGTCCCAAATATCAAATACGAACAGGTTTACCATGGATATCGATGAATTTTTCCGAGTTCAGATCAGGCTACAATTGACAAGACACGACAAGCGAAGCCATGAAAGTCAACTTTTCAAATTTCAAGTTAATACGAGTTCGCGTGCTCAAGTTATGATTGATGCAAATTGAAGGAGACGACTAACTAAGAGTCACAGTAAACTTCCACATCAATAATTCTTAGATCACGGGCTAGCTTCAACCCAACAAGTAAAGCCTCATACTCAGCTTCATTATTGGTCACACGAAACTCAAATTTCACAGCATAGCATATGGACCGGCCCTCGGGGGTTTCAAGTACTACCCCAGCACCTGAGCACCGATCGTTGGATGCACCATCGGTATGCAGCTTCCAGATGTATTTGGGAGATTTACCGGTCTTGGGCAAGTCCTCTGGGACGGTGAATTCGGCTATATAATCTGCTAGGACTTGACCTTAAATGGCTCTTCTTGGGGTATAGGTGATATCGAACTGACTCGGTTTGATATTCCACTTAAGCAACCTACCAGACGTCTCAGGCCGCGTAAGGACTTTTCGTAACGGCTGATTGGTATACACAGTGACATGATGAGGCTGAAAATATGGACGGAGCTTCCTCAAGGCAATGACTAGGTAGTAGGGCAACTTCTCTAGCTTTGGATAGTTTCTCTCAGCTCTGGTTAGTCGCTCGCTAACATAATAGACCGGTTTCTGCACTCGGTCTTCCTTCCGAACTAGGGCAGCACTAATCGCATTTTCTGACACCACCAGGTAAAGATACAACTGCTCATGGTCGATAGGCTTTGATAAAATCAGTGGTGTGGAAATATGTCGAACCAGTGCTTGTAATGCGCCCTCGCACTACGTAGTCCATTTGAAGTTTCGCTTTCCTTTTCGGATCAGATCAAAAAAGAGGATACATTTGTCGGTGGACTTTGAAATGAACCTGCTCAGGGCTGCTACCTTCCCATTGAGACTCTGAACTTGCTATATTTTTTTTCGGAGTCTGCAAGTTTCTGATTGCCCAAATCTTTTCTGGATTGGCTTCTATTCCACGAGCGTTGACAATGAACTCAAGGAACTTTTTAGATGCGACTCCAAAATGACACATCAGTGGATTGAGCTTCATCCCGTATTTTCAAAGGATGTTGAACATTGACACCAAACCTTTGATGTGATCAGTGGAGAACCGCGACTTTACCAGCATGTCATCTACATAAACCTCCATGGTCTTCCCGTTCTGGTTGGCAAACATCCGATTGACTAGACGTTGGTATGTTGCTCCGGCGTTCTTTAGTCGAAAGGGCATGACTTTGTAGTAGTAGAGTCCCAGGTCGGTTACGAAGCTGGAATGTTCTTGGTTGGGTATATGCATGGGTATCTGGTTGTAGCCGGAATAAGCATCCATGAAAGATAATAATTCGTGTCTAGCTGTTGAATCTACAAGCTGATCAATCCTGGAAATTGAAAAACTGTCTTTTGGATAAGCTTTATTTAAATCAGAATAATTAACACACGTCCTCCATTTCCCATTCGGCTTTCGGATAAGTACGGGATTGGATACCCACTCCAGGTATAAAGCATCTCGAATAAACCTGTTTGATTTTAGCTTATCGACCTCTTCTTTAAGGGCGGCAGATCTATCTGGATCCATACCACGCCTTTTCTGTTTGACCGGGATACATAGAGGGTCAATATTCAGGTGTGGCTCGCGATGTCCGGCGAGATTTCACATGTCAAAGTTTGTCCAGGCGAACACGTCAAGATTCGCCCGAAGAAATTCAACCAATTCCTGCTGTGTCTCTTGGCTCAACTGAGACCCAATCTTTAACATCCTCGAATCATCCTCATCATCATCACCGATCGGAACATCGATCGTCAGTTTAGCCGAAGAAGCTTGACTTTCTACAGATTCATCCTTTTTTTCATTGAATCTAGGGTCAAGATCCCTCTGGAATTGGTTGTGGTGCCCCGGCCGAGGCCCAGGCACCAGTTGTCAATTATCCGCAGAACGGACGCAGAGAGATTCCTCTGCGCCTTTTCCTTTCTATCTTCTCTGCACCTCGCGCAGCTCAGCAACATAATAGGCTCTCCCAGTAGCCTGATCTCCTTGAATGACTCCAATCCCACGATCGGTGGGGAATTTCAGAGTTAAACCCCATAGGACAATTGCTACCCTGAATTCAGCGAGGGCCGGTCGCCCCAAAAAAGCATTATAAGGGGAGTGAATGTCTAACACAACAAATTGCAACATATGAACTCTCCGGCACTCCCCAACTCCCACCTCCATCGGCAGTCCCACTACTCCAGTGGGTATATTGGCACTTCCATCAAAGCCATGAATTCTAGATTAGCAAGGTTTTAAATTCTTGGCTTCCATTTTCATCAGATCGTAAGTTCTCTTAAACAAAATATTTACCGAACTCCCACTGTCAATAGGATCTTCTTCATCCAAGCAGGACCAACCTGGGCAGATATGACCAGTGGGTCAATAGTGGGGGCTTCGCCTGTCAGCATCCCGGCTTCTGAACACGATGTCATCAGTCATTGTTCTCTGTTGTTTGGCCGGAGCCCCTTCATCAAAACTACTGCAACACTCGAAGTCTGCATGCTTGATAGAGCTGGCATACGACTCCATTTCCCTCCAGCTTTGGTCTGTTGGATGGGGACCGCCACTGACTGTATTTATTACCAACCTCCCGCCCAGAAGGGGTTCCTCCTGCCTTTCTCGATTCTACACACTATTTTGGTTTGACGGGCCGCACTACCAGACTGCGACACCCGCATGAACTGATCTAACTTTCTCTCCTTGATCAACTTCTCAAAGAGGTCCTGCAAGTGTTTACACTCATTGGTATTATGGCCATAACTCTCATGGAATCTATAGAATTTTCCCATTTGAATCCGCCTCTTCGACGATGTCTTCGGAGCAGGCTTCTTATATTGCATAGCATTGCAAGTCTGCAAATATACGTTCTCTAGCGACGTATTCAATGGTGTGTAGTTATCAAACATTGCAGCCCTACGTCGCGGGCCACGGTTTTGATCCCATTTCTTATTCTGATTATCTTTGTTTCTCGGTTGAGATTGCTTGTTCTGTATATTCAGCTGTACTTTTCCAGAACTCTCACCCGACTGTTTAACTGCCACATTGCTTCGAATCCCTTCACTGCTGGGCCCCATGTCATCCTGCTTCCTAGACTGTTTCACGTCCTCTCGCCTTAAGAATTAGGTGGCTTTGGAGTAGAAACGGTCCAACAACGTGGGAGGCTTCCCAGCTAACCAATTTCCAAACTCAGAGTCGGGGTCAATTCCCTTAGTCAGCGCCATTAAGATTGAATTGTCATTGGGGTTAGTTATCTCTGCACATGCAGCATGGAACCTTTCCAAGCAGCGTCTAAGTGTCTCCCTGGGAGCTTGAGTGATGCTAGACAAAGTGTTAACATCTTTAGGCCTAGTGACGTGCATATGAAACTGTTCTACAAACTTCGTGGCCATTTGATCAAAACAAGAAGTGGATCGGGGCGGTAATCGTGTAAATCACATGGTGGCAATGCCCCCAAAGAGATAGGAAAGCTACGGCACTATACCGCATCATCCTCTCTTGCAGCGTTCATCAACCGCTCATACTTCAGGATGTGCTGGTTTGGGTCTAAATTTCCTTAATAAACCGGTAAAGTGGGCATTCTGAACCGTCGAAGAGGTTCGACATAGAGTATGTCATCGTAAAGGGGGTGTGACTACGGGAGATTCCCCAGTCGTTGTTGGTAAGACCTTGACTTTCACGAATCATTTGACGTATCATAGCAGGAAGGTCTGGCGTTGAACATTCTGCGCATGTGGAGCCAAGGTGTGGTCGGGTTCCACATTACGGGGCTGGACCGGGCGCTGTCGACGGTCCACGTCTCGCCTCCTTGGCTCGAGTCTTCTGGGACGTAAGGTTCAGGACTACGTCCATGTTGATTCCGAGCATCAATCCCTGTTTCAACTGCAGTGGTGGTGGCACGGTTATCTGAGCTGTAATGAGGAATAGTCTCTCCCCGGGAAGAGGGTCCAGTATGGAAGTTGGTCGATGGACCAACTCTCAGCTACCCAACGGTCAATGCGGGCTGATGTCCGGCGGCCTGTGCAAAGCCTTCGTCCAGTCAAGGACGAATGGATCAGTGGTTGTAGCCTGACGAGGCAGAACTTTCTGTGGAGGAGTGAGAAACTTGATCTTTTCTACATCTTCTGCTCTTCTGGCAGTTAACTGGTTGGTAAGCTCAACATTTGCACGCAGCTGTTCTTTAGCTGTTGTCGACTTTGTGTCAACTCCTATAGTAACAATTGAAACTCTTTCCTGGTAACTGGGCCCGACGGATCTGAGGGTCCGGCGGCGTCTTGGTTGGATGGAGATAGCTGCGCGGGGTTTTTTCTATCCAGGCCCTCTTGATCGACAACATGGGAGGTGGTCCTTATACTAACCATCTTAAGGGTTGAACTCCTTTCCTAGACTATGTGAAAATTTGAATAGGATGGAAGGAATTCGGATTAGGAATCTAGATCTGCCTCTTAGATTTATGCAATCCGGTATCGTTGATAGATACAAAGAGCAGGAGAATATCTCAGTTGATTCTCAGTAAATGCACCAAAGTGTTTGTACCAAAAATGGGCACAACACTCTTTGAAAGTTTTTGAAGAGATAAAAGTGAAGAATATAAATTTAAAATGAGGATTATCAAACAAATACTCCAACAAACAGTAACATAATTGCACAGACAAACAATTTAGAGTGGTTCGGCGTGTTGCCTACGTCCATTATGAAGTTTTTATGACTTTATTGATTCTCTTTCAACGATTACACGTGATTACGGCGAACAACAGTAAACTACATCTTATAATTCGAATTTGACAGCAAGAGTGGGATGCAAATATCGATCCGGCAGTGTCTGGGCGTTTCAGAATCAAAAGGTCCTTTTTCTATAGGCTTTGGGGCTCTATTTATAGATGCAGGAGGCTGATATTTCACTCAAACTTTGGGAGACTCCTTCTGGCATGTGAGGGGAGCCCACGCGATCGATCCCGGAGAGTTTTGACTCGTTTTGTGATTGATACGAACTCAATTCATGTCGATCGAGATTGCATCCGATGGAGGTGAAACTAGGCGACAATAATCTTTAACTTGCATGCAGTTTTCTGTGAAAATTTCATAGCATATGGATCGGTGGATCTCGAGTTATGATCCATACGAGTTTGATTGTCTCGATGGCTGTCTGGATCAAATTCATAATTTCCAATGATTCCCTTCGAACCGATGATGCATGTGCCTCTGTGATGACGCGGTACGCATTCCTTGCATCGATCCTCTTTTTGCTCCGAGACGACCGTTTCGAAGCCATGAATCTCGCCTCGTTTGCATCGGTGACCGTTGCGTCAATCCAGGCTCATTTGACTTGATGGAAACGAACAATCCATTGGACGTGGATTCGAATAAGAGCCCGTAATGAGTACGAATTAGTCATCGTCTGATGGATGCGAAACAAGGTCTTCAGATGGATACGAAGAGCAGTTGCCTGATGGATTCGAACTAACAGAACTTGATGGGTTCGAGTAATCACTTACTGATGGTTTTGAACTGGATGGTTGCAAATGATTGTGCGCTAACAGATTCAAAACAGATGGATACGAGGGTATTGTACCGCTGATCGTAACGAAGACGGTGGATTCAAATAGAGGCTCAACCATGGATACGAGCCGTGTCTAGCTGGATGGATACAAAACAGGATCTAGCCGATCGATACGAAATGTAGGCTCTGTTGATGGATACGAACTTGATCGGTGCGAATTGAGGCTTTTTGATGGATATGAGACTGGTCGGTGCGAAGTTGATGGATTTGAAATACGGCTCACTGGTGGATACGAAAACATGGCTTTTCCTCAACTTGCACCATTCATAACTTAAGCATACGAACTCGGATTGACCTGAAATTTGGAATACCGGCTTCTACGGCATCGCTTGTTGTGTCTTGCTGATTATAGCCTGATCCGAACTCGGAAAAAAATCGTCGATATGCATAATGAACCAATGCGTACTCAATATCCGGGACGAATGATCCTTAGTTTTCAATCAGTTCTTTGATATCTCGGCCTTGTCCACTCCGGACCCTTGTTGAGTATAGGCCATACTCAACGACCTGAAACAATAACAATAATATAGGGCCTAAGTCCTAGGATGAATCATGGTCGCTCCGGACCATTGTCGAGCATAATCCGTACTCGACGACCTGAATAAGCCAATTCGCCACATGTGGACGAAGAGACTTACCCCTTGCCAAATATAATATGTACCTGACGACCGTTTACCAAAAACCAGACCAAAAATCCAATCAAAATCTAATCCAAAATCCAGATCAAATCAGAAAATCAAAAATCCACATCCAAAATCAAAACCAGCACCCAAACACAAGAACAATCACCCAAACAGAAGTCCAAACCAGAAAACAGACAGAATCAGGAGTTCCATCCAAACTCCAAAACAAAACCAAAGAAATGAGTGTCCAATCCAAAGATAAAAAGCAGATTTCACAAACCATAGCATTATGGTTTATCATCATTCAGAGCATGCCTAGGGGCCATCTCCGTCCCCGTACATGTGTAAATGACTTTGTCGTTTGCTAATGGCTCGCTACTTATTATTTAACATCCTTGTCAATTGATAACCAATCGACCATCATCCTTGGGCCTCACACCATCATTGTTTAAAGTAGACGGTGATCGCTCCTGCTCCACAACTGCATTCTGAGCCCCAACATGCTATCTCAATTGTCCACTGCTTACATGCTCCTTAATTATATCCTTCAAGTGCCTGCAGCTGTTGGTATCATGTCCATCCAGATCATGGAAGAGACGTTGCCTTCCTAAAGCCCTTTTACGTTCAGAGGGTTGTCTCTTAGTCGGCCTTCGGTAGGGAAGGTGATTCCGGGTCTCCATGTATATTTGCTCCAATGTTTCATTCAATCCAATGTAGGTGGAGAACTTCGGCTCCCTCCATCATTTCTCAGCCTTTTCCGAATCATCATTAAGCTTGCTTTTTCCCTTTCCTTTATCTCCGTCCAAGCCTCCGCTGGATGGTCCTCCACATTCAGTCGCATTCACCTCCTTTAACTTTAAATCTATACATACATCTTCTTGGCGAAGGAATCTTTCAGCTTCGTGAAAGATTTCCCCGAGATCTTGTGGTGGGTCTCCTATTAAAGATACCTTGAAATCCAAATCCTATTTGACTCCTGAAATTGCAGCCATTAGAACCGTTGATGGATCCGGCAGATCCACCAAAGCAATCGCTGCATTAAACTAAGCCAGGAACGCTTTGAGTGACTCATCCGTCCTTTGCTTGATTGATGTTAATGTCATCATGTTCTCAGGCCTCTTGATATGAACCCGAAATTGCCCCAAAAACCTATCCACCAACTCCTTCCACGTTCTTATAGATCCTTCTTCCAACTTCCTGAACCACATCGCAGCTATATCCGTCAGGTATAAAGGGAAACATCGGCCCATTACTTTCTTCAATGCCCCCAGCACTTCCATGTGTCTGGCGTATCTCATCAAGTGATCGGTTGGGTCAGCCTTGCCATTGTATACTTCCACGCTAGGTAGCTTGAACTCAGGTGGATTCCGAGCTATCCTCATTTTTCGAGTAAACAGACTCTTGTTCACTCCTTCCAAATCTCTATTGGTCAAACTTTCGCGTATAGTTCTTCTAATAATCTCAGCTAATCCAGCATTGTCCGTTAAAGGCTACCCCCATGCCCCCGAGGGAGTTCTGGTACATATTCTTCATGTGGCTCATTAGCGTTAGCGTTCGCCCTAGCCCGTTGAGTTCCATCCATTGGTCTTCCAGTGTCAGATCCTGCGGGTCTTCCCCCAAGCCCTTGTTGATTGCCTTATGGCTCTGTATTCTGACCTTGACTTGACCTCCGTTGGTCCTTGCAATCCTAACTCCTTGTTCTGCATTCACAGTCGCAATAGTTGGTCCAAGGTTCTACGCACTCGCTGCTCTCATCTGCTCGAAGAAGTACTACATCATATCCTGTTGGCTCTTCATTATTCTTTCATGCATTGAATTTTCTATAGCCTCCATCTCGTCCTTAGTGATGAGATCGAAGCTTTTCCTTCTCGAGCTCTAGAGGATGCCTCTTGACTTCCTCCTTGTTGGCTTCTCTCAACTCTTTGTCTTCTACTTGTTTGTCGAGTCATTGTCTTCCAAATCTGGATTCTTCAAGCACTCAAGTCTGGATTCCGAATCTGATGTAGTGGGTGCTAGTCCTTCTCAGTGAAAGCAGTATACATATAGACTCGGGTGTGAAGGGAAAAGACGATTCACCTCCCAGTCAAAGCGACCGGTTAAAGCAAGTCTACCACTGAATCGATACGAATGAGCTATTCATATCCATCAACTCGAGTTTTATCGACAAGAAATCTGTAACAGGGGTTTTTATGAGAGACCAGAGTCCATCGACACGAAATTCTTGTTCGTATCCATTGTTCAAGACTCCATCCACAGTGCATCGATGCGAACTACACTGTTCGAATCAATCAAATCACATCATCCAAAGGTCTGTATCCGTCGATGCGAATTGGCTAATTATCCAACAACATAGAGTTCATCGATACGAAGTACGCAGCGAGAGCTGTTCTAAAAACATTAAACTCCATCGATATGAATTGCTTATTTCGTATCCATCAGCGCTCGACCCATAAGAGCACAAGTTCATCAATGCGAAATTGCAACCTAATACCCATTGCAATGGACTACATCGAAACTCATATCAATCGATGAAAACGCTTATTTTCATTATGAATCACATCGATATGAAAATCGCCTTTCAACCTTTTACATCGACTCATGAGAGGATCGATACAAAAAACATTCGAAAATAGCCATCAAGCGTTGTTGCAACCCGAATTTCACATCGGTTCAGGAGAGGATCGATACGGAATATGATATGAGAGAACTGATAACAACTCATGAACGAGCAGCGTTAACGAGAGTCAGATTAACATATATTGTGATGCCCCACCTCTATACTCAAGCTAGCCAAGGACACCACTAGGTAATGCCGTCGAATAGTATGAAGAATAAGGCTATTGAGGAGCGTCCATCCACGTAATGGCTTTAGGATGAGTATGAAGATGATGGCCAGTATATTAGGGGTATTACGACATCTAATATTTCCAAAGCTGTTTTCTTATTCCGGGTAGCCAAGTATGAGTAATGTGTGAGTACTGATATGTCAGATGGTATGTCACGCATTTCATTTCAAGAGGAAATCTGACATATCAAATACAAACTCAAAGCTGCTACATAGTGGCTATGTGGTCTTCGGAAACAAACATAGAAATAAGCATCATACAAAATCAGTCATAGATATTCGTATCACTAAAGCAGAAACAGATATAAATATATCACATAAAGTGTACATCAAAGTGGTGATCATATAAGATCCACTACATCACAAAAGAATAGATACAAATGCCAAACAAAAGAATATGTATACGTCAAGGAGTCTCTATCTCGAATGTATAAAACAAAAACAACTAAGCTAAGTAGTTAGACAAAAGTCAGATGATGGTCCCAGATAAGGAGTCAAGCAGAAGCACATGTAACATCTCGGTCTGACCTAAGTATTATTTAATAAGAAAATAATAAACGGATTAGTCTAGCTATAAATATCAGATAAAATGAGATAGGATACGAGATATGACAAAAACGTATGGCAACAATAATGCCATAATGTGACAAGCATACATTTAACAACAACAAAAATCATACAATATCTCAAGATCTCAGAAATAGAAAAGAATGTCATATTCTTTATTTTATACACCAAACCACAAATATTGACAAATATATCAATGCTAATCGCAAAATTGGTGAAAGACAAATTCTAGAAATCATCAATTAGAAATCCAAAAATCTCAAAGGGGGAGGCCTACCGTAAACAGGAGCATGAAAACTCACCAACACGTGCATCACAAACGGGTCGCTAACCATAGAGGTGGTGCAAAGACGTAGCACAATAACGGTACGCCCGAGGAACCTGAAACTTGAATAGTCCGAAACAACGGCGTTGAAAAATAATGGTACGTTCGATGAGCCGAACTCCATAAAAGAACATGGGTCACTAGCCCATAAAAATGAGTTGAAACTCCAAAGAACCCATAGGTCGTTTGCCTATAAAAGAAATGAGACAAAACTCAATAAAATGAGGTACAATACCCCATGTGGACAAGGAGAAATCGCATATCACTAGTCTAAATCACAAATGATCATTGATCAATAAAAAGTGTGAGTCACACTAAGCTAGTAAATAAATGAGTTCGGTTTCATGTCCCATAACCACTGGCTTAACTTAAATATTTACGAACAAATTGTAGATAACCACTCGAAAATTTATCACAAGATTTCAATCGAACGAGTCTAAGAATTAACCGAAAAAGTAAACGCAATCGTTTCATTCCACTTGTTTTGCTAAGTCATTTAATTGGATTTCTCGAATGAATGAGGAAAAGGTATGTATATACTAATAGACTGAAAAACGATTTTATAAACGAGCTTTGTATAAAATTAGAGTTGAAATCATCTTTGTGAAAGAGTTTGAATATTTACTACTAGTATGGAAACCTTTGTATTTGAAAGTGACAAATCACAAAAATGATTGTAAAAACAATCAATCACCAAAAATTCACATACGAAAGCGTAAATCAAATCCATAGAAATCGATATCGAATCCATCAAAATGGATATCCCCAAAAATCGCAAAAAAGAAGATATCAAAGTCAATAAAGGTGATAACAACTAATTGGATCCACTAGAATCGATCTAAAAATTGGAAATCCAGACAAAAGGCAAAATTGGCTGAGAGAAGCAGATTCAGCCGACTGAACTCAGTTGTCAGTTGACTGATCCTATACCTAGAAACTTTCGGTTTCCAGGTTCATTCGATTGAACACAGAGGTCAGTCGACTGATACAGGGACAAGAATTTTCTGTCCCCGGGTTCAGTCGATTGAACTCAGAGGACAGTCGACTAAAACAGGGACAGGAATTTTCTTCCTCCCATTTTCAGTCGACTGAACCTATAGTTCAGCCGACTGAACTGCAATTTGCAGTATTCTCAGCCTAACCCCAAGAAGGGAAAAAATCCTAACCGGGAGCGATCGGACGAGCAACAACGACCTCAGACTTTTTCCTAGCGATAACCCAGCCTTATAGGCTCTTCGACACACCCCAAAAACATGTTCAAACATTAAAGATAGAATTTTTAAATATTTGACTTCAAAACACCGAAAATTTGAATATTCATCAATCCAATTCAAATCAAAAGCAAATGATCATGAAATAAATGTTAGAAATTCATACCTAACAACAATGAAATCTATAGACATAGATGTGAGTTCGAAAACTCATCTTTAAAACAAAAAAACAATGAAGGAGAAGCTTTTGAAACAAGGCATGATCAATTTCTCTTCACTGCACCTCTAGAACTTCGATGTATTATCAAAGGTGAAGTTTTTCCTAAGTTAGGTTATAGGAATTTCTGAAATTTGTAGATGATTGGGATGGAGAAGATGAAGAGGATGCTTACCCAAGCTTCTCTTCGATTTTGGACTTGAATTTGAGTTTCCTAAGAAAACTATGGCTAAGGAATTTCTAATTTCCAATCTTCTCCTCCATTTTTCTCCTGAGTTTGAGAGTGTTAGGAAATGCGAATGAAATGAATTTATAGGAGATGATTTGGGTTATTTGTTAGGTTAGTGGGTTGAAACCCAAAACCCAAAGCCATAAGTGAAATGTCAAAATTCTACTCAACTCCAAACATATTGATGTTTATACTCAAAAAGGTAGCAAATGCGATTTTGAACTTAATGGAAGGGGTTTCGAGTCCTAATTCGACCGTTTGTAAAAAGTAATATTTCGAACTTTAATCCGACTAACAATGCTATACTTAAATAAAATATTTAAATATACAATCATAAAATATGCGGGTTGTTACAGACTCACATCTTTAAAGAAATTGCGTCCTCGCAATACTTAAGAAGAAAATAAAGAGTAACAACCATAAAAGCATATCAACACAAAGAAAAATTTGAAATAAGAAGTTCACCTCAAAGAGAACGAGAGAGTAAGTTCAGATGTGTTCGCTCGATGAATTCTCTGGATTCCCAAGAGCAATCCTTAGGATTTGAGGACCATTGCACTTTCACAAGAGGAACATCTTTATTTCGAAGGCGTTTAACCTCCGTAGCAATGATATGGATTAGACGTTGCTCATAAGTCAAATTAGGCGAAACTTCAATTTCTTTAATAATACCAGGCTCAAGAATAGAATCAGAATCCCTAAGGCATTTCCGTAGTCGAGAGACATGGAAAACATCATGAATAGCAGAAAATTAAGCATGTAATAAAAGGCGATAAGCCACAGAACCGATACGCTCGGTGATGGGAAATGGACCAATATATCAGGGCGCTAATTTTTTCGATCGATTGAAACACACAACACCCTTCATAGTTGAAACATGAATAAACATTAAATCTCCCACAATAATGTCTAATTTTCTTCTTCGGTTATCGTCATAGGATTTTTGTCTACTTTGAGCTTCTTTCATCCTATGACGAATAAGGTCAATCTTTTCTGTGGAATCACGAACGAAATCTGAACCTAAAACCAGCTTCTCACTGGCCTCAAGCCAATAAGAAAGAGATCGGCATGGCCTTCCATAGAGTGCCTCAAAAGGTGCCATACCAATACTGGAGTGGAAACTATTATTATAGGAAAACTCAATAAGAGAAATATGATCTTCCCAACTTCTCCCAAAATCAAGAATACATGCACGAAGAAGATCTTCAAGAGTTTGATTCACATGCTCAGTTTGTCCATCGGACTGAGGACGATAAGTAGTGCTAAAATTAAGCTTCATTCCCGAAGCTTTTTGAAGACTTATCCAAAATCCACTAGTAAATAATGGATCACGATTGCTAACAATAGAAGTAGAAACTCCACGCAATTTAACAATTTCTTTAACATGAAGTTTGGCCAAAAGAGGTACGGTCCAATTAGACCGAACGGGAATAAAATGTGTGGACTTTGTAAGTCTATCAACAATCACCCATAAACGGTCATGGCCCGAACGAGAATGGGGAAGACGGCCAATAAAGTCCATGGAGACTTGATCTCACTTCCAAATTGAAACGTCTAAAGGTTGCAATAACCCACCGGGCCTTTGATGCTCAGCCTTTATGAGTTGGCAAGTCATGCAACACTTAATGAAGTTAGCAATATCGGATTTCATTCCAACCCAGTAATAAAGTCGCTTCATATCCGCATACATTTACTACTACTGGGATGAATGGTAAATTTAGAACGATGAGAATCTTCTAAAATATCTTTACGAAGATTACCAATATTCGGCACGATAAGTCTACCAAATTTCGAATGCTGCCACGAGCATCGATTTCAAAATCTTTCAATCCATCAATATTACTATCCCAACAATTTTGGCTAAGATGAGCCAATTCGGGATTATGCTTTTGAGCATCAAGAATGCGGTCTAAAAGAGAAGGATGAGCCTTAAGGCTGCATAAAACAAGTGACGAAGATGAATCGAATTAACGATCTCGAATCTCATTAGTGGACAAAATCTCAAGATCATTCCATGCGGATATCATCATAAAAACAACCGCTTGTTGCTTTCGACTAAGGGCATCGACGACATGATTCCCCTTTTCAGGAGCATAAAGAATATCAAGATCATAAGATGCAAGGAACTCAAGCCAACATTGTTAATGCAAATCAAGTTCCTTTTGAGAAAATAAATACTCAAAGATTTACGATTGGTGTAGAGAACAAATTTCTCTCCAAAAAGATAATGATGCCAAATTCTAAGGGCCAAAAACAATAGCCGCGAGCTCTAAATCATGAGTGGTATATCTAGTCTCGGTAGGCTTTAATTGCCTAGAAGCATAAGCGATAACACATTCCCTTTTCATAAAAACGGCACCCAAACAAACACGACTAGCATTGATATAAAAATAAAGTCTTGGTTTCCTTTGGGAATCACAAGAATAGGAACATCAGAAAGGAGTTCTTTTAATTTTTGAAAAGAAGCTTCACATTTGACCGACCAAATGTACCTAACACCCTTCTTTGTCAAACTAGTAAGAGTTACGGAAATTTTAGAAAAGTCTTTAATGAACCGACGGTAATAGCTCGCCAATCAAAGAAAGGTGCAATTTCCGTCACACTCTCCAGTCTCTTCCAATTTTGAATCGGTTCAATTTTTGAAGGATCCACGGAAATTCCGGATTCCGAAATAATACGTCCAAGAAATTTCATATGAGATTGCCAAAAGTGGCACATAGAAAATTTTGCTTTAATTAATCACTCCGAAGAGTTTCCAACACAATCCAAAGATATTTTTCATGCTCCTCCTCGGTTTTAGAATAAACAAGAACATAATCTATAAAGATGAGAACAAATCGATCGAGGAAGTCCTTGAAAACTCGATTCATAAGATCAACGAAATAAGCTAGAGCATTCGTTAAACCAAATGGCATAACAAGCCATTCATAAGATCCATAACGCGTACGGAACGATGTCAATGGAATGCTATCCTTTGCAATACGAAGCTGATGAAAACCGATTGCTAATTCTAACTGTAAAAAGACTCTTGCACCACTAAGTTGATCGAATAGATCATCACTACAACAAAATATGATATTAATAACGCTATTTAATAACGCGTTATTCTGAAGCGTTATTATTGAACCTTAATTATCTACTTACCGGTTCATTTTTGTTCTCCCTACAGGTGTAACGCGCGCATCTCCCTTTCCCTTCACACGCTGCACCCAAAACTTCCCAAATTATTTTCCCTCTCCCTCCAAAACCATTCCGCCTCCCTCCAAAATCTTTTGCCCTTCAAAATCTTCGATTCGAGTATGAATCGAAATTACAATCATATTTGAATCAAAATCTTTTGCCCTTTGAAATTTGAGTTTTGGGATTCGCAAAGTTGAATGGTGGTCGATTTGGCCGAGGTGTTTATGATGGCCGCGAGCTTATTTGGTCGAAGGCGATTGTATAGGAGTCATAGAAGCTCTCGATATGGGGTGAGTTCGCGGTTGCTTTTGGTTGAGGTTTCGATCGAGTGATTCTGTTTGCGGTGGTAATTGCGTTTCAGGCGGCTGTTTGTGGTTCGAATTCAATGATGATGGTGGGGCTTCAAGCGGCCAATGGAAGAGGTGGAAGAGGTGGAATTTGGTTGAGTTCGATTGGGGATTGTGGTGTTAGAGGGTGTTTGCTGTCGAAATGAGTTGTGCATTGGAGTTGTTACCTTGCTTTAAAGTGTAGAACAGTAGAGTGTTGCTTGTCGGGGGCAAAGGAGTTTGTAGGCCAATAGAAGTGAAATGTAGAAAGACGAAGTTTTAGACAGTTTGTAGGCCTCATCTATTTCGATGTCGGTGTCATCGGAAAACAGTTTTCTCTTTCCCTCTTCGATTCTCCCCCGGATTGCAGGCCTGCCGTTCGTCATTTGGTAATAATTAGATCTGCTCATTCTTCCAATTTATTCAGTTTTACTATTAATTCCGATTCTAACAAACATTATTATCACCTTAATTCATTCATCGCAGGATGAGAGAAGAGCCGTAATTTGAAATGGCGGAAATGGAAGAAGGATTAGGCAAAGAGGAGTGTAAGAATGCGGCGATTTTTCCAATATCTGTTTATATTTGTATGTTATAGATATTTTGAAAGTTACTACATCAGGTAATTAAATTTCTTTTTTTTTCATTTTACATGTTAGAGATTATTTATTGATTGTTTGGAAAGCTAAAACATGGTACAGTTGAATTAAATCGGATTGAAAAGTGTTGGTGATGAACAATGCGTGGTGGATTGATTATTGGTTGATGGGTGATTGATCGGTAATCATGAGTTGGTAGTTGATGAATCAATAAATGGTGGAAGATGATATATAGTGTAGGAATTGATTAGCTAGCAAAGCCCTCAATAATGCTATTACCAAACGTGAGTTTGATTGGAGTTATTTGAATTAACCATCCACCATCAATGCAATTATTATGCCACTACTCTACCGTCAGTTTAGTATCCATTTCAGTAGTTTTCGAAACTAAATGTCCATATTGATGAAGTGGTGTTCTTAACGGTGTTTTGTTACTTGTGCTAATATTATTTTTTAATAAAGTTTATTAGAGGTATAGATGCTTTGTCATTTTTGTTAAGTGTGCCTGCATCCTGTCTCAGGGACAAACTGTTAACCAGTTAAGATATGACATGGAAAAATTGCATGAAGAAATTGATGCTCAGTTGGTGAGCCTATATCACTTACTTTCATTCTTTGAAAACAGTTAGTACATCGTTATAATTTGACTATAATGTTGTTGCATGTAGTGTTAGAATAAAATGTTTGGCTTACTGTAACTGTACAACAACAACTATTAAGCTTTAGGCACATGACACCACACCTTTTCCTTTCATGGTTGATTAAGCATTTGTTACAGGTTTTGCTACAAATACAGTGTCGCAGCTGAAGAGCTGCATTTATGTATTATCTGATGTTTGGCATACATGCATAGCTACATAAAATTGTTCTCCGCATCTTTCACTAGTTTTCCAAGTGTTGGATATTTTCTGCCGTACAACTTTAAGTGTTGTTTCTTTAGCTAAGTTGTTTCTTCTTAAGGGTGTCAACTATTCACTTTATGCCTTTTATTACAACAACAGTTCATTTTAAAGCAAAATTTAACTAGTTGACCATCTCTGTCTTTTCTCTACTTGATCCTTCTAGTCCATTCAACTTTTTCTTATTTGCATATCTTATCATTTTAATGAAATTATATTAGCGTAGACCCCTGGCCAAAAAAGGAAAATTAGCTGATTAGGCTGAGAGACTAAGATGCAGATTGTAAACACTGTTGTAAATTAAAAGAAAATAGATATGTTAATCATGTGTTTACCATTGTGTATTCATATATCCTTGTCTAGTTCATTAGCTAGAAATATCAGGGTGTACATTTTCGTAGCTGTTGAAATATTACTGAAATATTGAAAGCCTCAGTATATCTTTATTTCATTATTCTGAAATATTGCCATGTTTTGCAATTGGCTCTTGAATCATTACGATCTGAATATATGAATGCACAATTAGAATGCAATGCTGCTGATGAAAGAGCAAAAATACTTGCATCTGAAGTCATTGGTTTGGAGGAAAAGGTAGTTACTTTTCAGTTCATTTGTTATATGAATTTTTGTAATTTGAAATTTATGCATATAAATACTTATTAGTGGATCACATCAGAACAATAGTCTATATGAAAATGTATTATTAAGCGTACACCAGAAATAATCTGTAATATTATTGTTTAAACTAAGCAGACTTAGATATTAGTGTCATGCTATTTGAAAACGTGTTTATTAAGTGTTCATTATAAATTATTCTTCCCCTGCTTTGTTTCTTGACTGGGGTAAATAAATCCCTTTATCACTAATATACAACACACATGCATGGGCGAAGTCTGAAGTGAAAATTAATGTTGCTATCTTTTTACATACTTGATCACATTGTTGCATCAGCCGAAAGCATCTTCTTTGACATAGCATCTGTCCATATGCCTTTTGCTTTGTCTCTTGACTGGGTAAATATATCGATACTGTTATCTAGAATCGAATGGAGTGGTGGAACACATTGGTGAAAGGTGACCCTGAAATCGATACTAAGAAAGTTGAACCTGCAAATAGCAGACTCTCTGAATTGGAACCGGAGACTCGCCTGACAGTTGAAAAGATGATGGTAATTAAGTTACAACCTAGCTTCTTAATTAAGATGGTCTATCCTTCCATTTTATGATGTAAAATTCAAATAAGAAATGTAATGCAGCTTGATCAGAGGCAGAAACATATGGGCCTTTCGACTAGTGAAGAAATGCATAAAGAGGAATTGCTCAATAAATTTATGGCTTAGGTCAGTTTACTCTTTTTATCATTCTTCTTCTTCTTTTTTTTATCTTTTTTTCTTCCTCCTTTTGTATTACACTGATACTTTTTATTTATTGTTTATACTATATGCTCAAGAAATTTATGGCTGATGTTTCTAACTTCCAAAGTTGATGAGTATATGTTTCAAGTCAAAGTAGACCAGGATACATCTAAAACTACATGTAAATTTTCGGGTGAAAATTACAAAATTCAAATGGGAGAAATTTTCAATTTTAATATAAAGTTTATCATTAACAAATCTTCTGAATGTATCCAGAAGCATCCTGCTTTTTAAACATTATTCTTTGGTACCTATAACCACAAGACATTTGAATAGGAAAGCAATAGGAAGAAAAAAATAGATCAAATGATACGAAATCGCACAATTGACTTGGAATCCGCAATTGACTTGGATTCCCCTTATCGCTGAACATTTTTTCTTTAAGTATAAATCTTACATCCTCTTTTATTTTATTGGAGTACATTAACTTGGAGTCATTTGAATTATCGTTTAAGAAATCCCAATTATTAAATTTTAAAGCATAATTGGCAATAGATTAGTTAGAGAGTTAATGCTCAACAATGGACATAAAGTTGATTTCTTTGCTTCTTAACAGATCTTACAAATCGTTTTGTCTCGTGACAGAGTTCAATCCCCTCACATTCCATAATAGCAAAGTCATACTTATTCTTTGAGATACCCCTGGTTGACACACCACTACGGTAGCCACTATCTTCCATTTTTCTTGATTTAGATTTGGATTTGATTTGTGAAACTAAATTGCTCCATTTTTTTATTAGTTTCAGCAAATAGCTCATTAGTTTCAACAAATAGCTCTCCATTAATTAAGACTTCTTCCCCTTTTAAGTAGTTCAAATTTATTTTCCCTTTTTTCTTCTTTGTAGTAGACCCAAAATTTTCTAAGTCATTCATATTAACATCTAATGCATCCATATCATTACCATTTTTCTTCTCAGGAATTATAGTAATGCTATCTTGGGATTTTGCAATCGAAGAAGATTCTCCTGCAGGTAATTCTTCATTTCCCTTTACATCAGAATTTTTTTTTATCAAGGCCGTTAATTTTTAGTGATATTTTCACATTCCTCTTGTATATCAAAATCATTGTTTACTAAAGCAGAAAAAGCATTAGATAGATGTATTTCCATGTTGTTTAAAATATGTTGTTTCGGGATTTTATTGTTTATAACCATATTGCAAAATAGTATGTGTGTAGCCTGAAAATAATCTACTTCGTAGTATAACCTGTACAAATAATATAAAATATTGTTGATTTGTGATATACACAGAATTGGCTCCCTTGTTTGCAAAAATGTTTTGAGCATGTCATATTTTGACTAAATTCTCATGCTAATTTAGCTTAAACTCAGTCGACTAATCATCTGAATGCATCTCCTATATTTCTGTTGGTTTTGGCATGTTGCATCTCATATATTTCTGTTGGTTTTGGTATGATGTGGGGTGATGATTGTTTGTCAAAGATGTTGTAGTCGATGAACAGTGGGCGGCGGATGGTAGGCAAGTAAATGATATTTCTGGGCAGTGAGATGGTTATGTGATGAATGGTGGTAAAAAGGAGGATGGCAACTGCATGTTGAACTGGAACAGGGGGCTTGGTGGGGTTGTTGCTGTATATTTTAAGCTTAAGGTAGCTTGTTTGACAAGTTTGGGTGTTGCAAAGAAGTGGTGACAGGGTGGTTGAAGAGTAGTAAGAAGGGAGCAGTGCAAAAAGTGTTGAATTGTTGGCTGTTTCGATGTGAGTACTGATGAGGAACGGGAATTGATATGAGTCAGGGGGATTGTGTTGTTCGTGAGTGATGGTGAATTGCAGGTTGATGAAAAGTTGTTTGATCCAGCCAGAGACGTAGTGGCAGTTCGCGGTGAAGTTTTGTATGCAATTGGTGGTATATGTTGTTGTATGAAGGGGAAGGAAGATTTGTGAAGTAGTGAAGCAGTTTTGGTTTGTGCACTACGACAGTTTGTAATAGCGGCAGAGAAGTGTAGAATGCAATGTATATGCAAAAGCAGTTGTAAAAATGTATATGTAATTGCAATTGAAAATTGTGATTGGAAATCGAAAATGAAATATTATTGCAGTTTATGAAGATTTAGTTTGATTGCTATTATTAAAATGTAATATATAGGCATAGCTCTTGAAAAGTGTATCTACGATTTTTATAGCTGCATATATGAGCTGCAATATATAGGCAGTTTTGAATAAATATTTTGTAGCGGCAAAATGGTGTTATAAAGATTTCCAGTTCCGTTGAGATTTAGCTGTATTATAGCGGCTATGATGAGCTATTGAATTAACGTACCATAGCGGCGAAATTGCGTTATAAAACTAAGCTCAACCATAGCGGCATATTTTGTGTTATAAATATTCAACAGTTTTTTATAACATGTCGATATACAGCGCTTATCAAACCGCTATGGTTGTGATTAATAGCGGCTATATGCCTCTATAAAAGACACTTTTTGTTGTAGTGCATCAATCCAAGGTATGGGATATTTATTCTTGATGGTGAGATAATTAAGCTTGCGGTAGTCAACACAAAGCCGAAGTGTGCTATCAAATTTCTTCACAAAAAAGCTGAAGCACCCCAAGGAGATGAACTGTAATGAATAAATTGCTTCACTTCCAATTCGGATAATTGTTTACGCACCTCTTCATTTTTCTTATTGGATATATGATAAGGAGGACGAGTGATAGGTAGAGCTCTAGGGACTGGATTAATTCTGAACTCAATTGCTCGCTTAAATGGTAATCCTAAGACGGGCTCAAATATGTCGGAAAATTCACGAACAACATGAATGAGGGAAATGACATCTTCTTCATTATCATTATCGTCATCATGAGGGTTTAGAGAATATAAGGATGCTGCCAAATTGGAAACCGAATCTTAAGAACAATAGAAATATACTTTAACAACTTCAGGATGTCGAAGATGAATAGTCCTCTTAAGACATAGGATATGGGCTTCATAACGGTTATGCCAATCCTTTTCCAAAATCATTCCAAAGCCTAAGTAACGCATGACATGCAAATCAGCTCAGAAAGAATGATCACATAAAATAATCTCGACATCTTCATAAAGTAAACTAAGTGTTGCGGATCAACCAACCGGATTTGCAATTCTAAAAGAAGTCATCAAAGCCATAACACTTAAAGAAAAAGTATCAAAAAGATCTTTTGATATAAAAGAATGGGATTCACCAGTGTCAAAAAGAACTTGAACACAATGATCACAAAACATAATAATGCCATCAAGGATAGAATGAGAAATACGTTGAACACGAGAATTGTTAATAGGGGCTTGCACAACATTTAGCTTTCCATCCCTCTTGCTTTGAAGTTTGGGACATGAAGATAAAAGATGACCTGAACTTTTGCAATGTCGACAAAAGAGAGGCTTCCGAATCTATTAGCATAATGGTCCTTAGAACCACAATTGTAGCATTCTCCACGGCTATGGGTAGGAATCTTTGCTACCGAAGTTGCTTGCTTCCCTTTCTTGTAGGGATAAGAACCTTTGAACTTATTAGGCCTCTTCTTGTTGTTGTTGAAGTTCGGTTTGGCACTCCCAACTTCAACATCACTCTCTTTATCTGTCTCTTCAAGTCGAAGAGCGGTATCAACAAGCTGATCAAAAGAAACTTCCAGTTTCATAAGTAATGACTTTTTAGGGTTCTTATTCAAGCCATAGACAAACCTCCGATTTTTCTTCAATGGGGTATTAATGTACTCGACCCCATATTTAGAGAGGGATTCAAAAGATGCGATGTAATCCATCATAGAAGATCTACCTTGAACAAGGTCAATAAAGCGCCGAGCTAAAGTTACCTTTTCAGCTTCCGGTAAATTTTTTAATTCGAATCATCTTCGAAATTGCTACCAAGTAACATCCGCTTCATTATTCTCAGAAACCAAAAGCTCATACCAGTCAAATGCTCTTTCTTGGAGCATACTAGAAGCCACTTGGACATGATGTAGATCAGTCAGATTCATGCGAGAAAAGATGTGATTGCATGTTCTAAACCAAGCATACATTCTATAACGCTTTCGAAACCCTTGAATGGCTTTCCACCCAAATTGGTATAATCACTGCACAAGCGTGCAAACCCAGATTTAGGGTGAGTAGGCTCTAGAATGGGTCCAGTAGTTTGATCATTCTTTACGAGATCTAAACGCTATCGGGCAGACATAAATAATCCATCCTGAGAAGTAGCACTGGATTGACCGGCACTGGGATAGTTTGATCTAACCATTTCTCTTCTTTAAGAAAGAAAGAAAGAAGAAGAAAAAAGTTATTCTCAGAATGAATATCAAATAATCATGATTGATAAAACAAGGCATCGCAATGAAAATAGGATAGAACAGCTCGAATGACTCGAACTAAATCCTAAGGGACGACTCCTAAGAAGGACATAGGACAATGATCCTTGCTAGATTATTCTACATTGTTTCAAAGTTTGGCTCTGATACCAAGCTGCGAAGCCCAATCTCTAAACGCACGCTAGCCAAGGACACCACTAGGTAATGCCGTCGACTAGCATGAAGAATAAGGCTATTGAGGTGCGACCACCCATGTAATGGCTTTGTGCGAGTACCGATATGTCACGCATTTCATTTCAAGAGGAAATCCGACATATCAAATACAAACTCAAAGCTACTACATAGTGGCTATATGGTCTTCAGAAACAAACATAGAAATAAGCATCACACAAAATCAGTCATAGATATTCATCTCATTAAGACGAAAACAGATATGAATATATCAAATAAAAGTGTACATCAAAATAGTGGTCATATAAGATCCACTACATCACAAAAGAATAGATACAAGTGCTAGACAAAAGAATATGTATACATCAAGGAGTCTCTATCTCGAATGTATAAAACAAAAACTAATAAGCGAAGTAGTTAGAAAAAAGTCAGATGATGGTCCCAGATAAGGAGTCAAGCAGAAGCACCTGCAACATCGCGGTCTAACCAGAGTGTTATTTAATAAGAAAATAATAAATGGACCAGTCTAGCTATAAATATCAGATAAATGAGATAGGATACGAGATATGACAAACTTATGATAACAATGATGACATACTGTGACAAGTATACATTTAACCACAACAAAAATCATACAATATCTCAAGAATATTAGAAATAAAAAATAATGTCATATTCTTTATTTTATTTACCAAACCACAAATATTGACAAATATATCAATGCCAACCACAAAGTTGGTGAAACACAAATTCTAGAAATCATCAATTAGAAATCTAGAAATCACAAAGGGGGAGGCCTATCATAAATGGGAGCATGAAAAATCACCAACACGTGCATCATAAACAGGTCGCTCACCCATGGTCGTTAACCATAGAGTTGGTGCAATGACGTAGTACAATAACAGTACGCCCGAGGAACCTCAGACTAGAATAGTTCGGAACAATGACGTAGTACAATAACGGTACATCCGATGAACCGAACTCCATAAAAGAACTTGGGTCGCTAGCCCTTAAAAATGAGTCGAAACTTTCAAAAAACCCATAGGTCGTAAGCCTATAGAAGAAATGAGACGAAGCTCAATAAAACGAGGTACAGTCTCCCATGTGGATAGGAGACATCGCATATCGCTAGTCTAAATCACAAAATGATCATCATTAATCAATAAAAAGTGTGAATTACACTAAGCTGGTAAATAAACGAGTTCGGTTTCATGTCCATAACCACTGGCTTAACTTACATATTTACGAACAAATTGTAGATCACCACTCGAAAATTTGTCACAAGAGTTTCAATCGAAGGAGTCTAAGAATTAACCGACAAAGTAAACGCAAGCATTTCATTCCACTTGTTTTGGTACGTCGTTTAATTGGATTTCTCAAACGAATGAGGAAAAGGTTTGTGTATATTTATAGATTGGACAACAATTTTATAAACGAGCTTTGTATAAAATTAGAGTCGAAATCATCTTTGTGAAAGAGTTTGAATATTTACTAGTAGTATAGAAACCTTTGTACTTCAAAGTGACAAAACACAAAAATAGAACAATCAATCGCCAAAATTTCATATACGAAGACGTGAATCAAATCCATAGAAATCGATGCCGAATCCATCAAAATGGTTATCCCCAAAAATCCCAAAAAAGAAGTTATCAAAGTCAACAAAAGTGATAATAACTAATCAGATCCACTAGGATCGATTTAAAAATTGGAAATCCACACAAAAGACAAAATTGGCTGAGAGAAGCAGATTCAGGACACTGAACTCGATGGTCAGTCGACTGATTCAATACCTAGAAACTTTTGGTTTCCAGGTTCAGTCCACTGAGCACAAAGGTCAGTCAACTGATACAGGGTCAAGAATTTTCTGTCCCTAGGTTCAGTTGACTGAACTTAGAGGTCAGTCGACTAATACAGGGATAGGAATTTTCTTCCCTTCAGTTTCAGTCGACTGAACCTACAGTTCAGTCGACTGAACTGCAATTTGCAGCATTCTCAGCGTAGCCCCAAGAAGGGCAAAAATCCTAACCGGGAGCGATCGGATGCGCAACGATGACTAGGGATTTATGCCAAGCGACAACCCCGTCTTATAGGTTCTTAGACACACCCCAAAAACATGTTCAAACTTTAAAGCTAGGATTTTTAAAGATTTGATTTCAAAACACCAAAAATTGGAATATTCATCAATCCAATTCAAATAAAAAGCAAATGATCATGTAGTACATGTTAGGAATTCATACCTAACAACAATGAAATCTATAGAAATAGACGTGAGTTCAAAAAATCACCTTTAAAACCAAAAACAATGAAGTGGAAGCTTTTAAAACAAGGCAAGATCATTTCCTCTTCTCTACACCTATAGAATCTTCAATCTATTATCAAAGGTGAAGTTTTTCCTAAGTTAGGTTATATGAATTTCTGAAATTTAAAGAGAGATTGAGATGGAAAAGTTGAAGAGGATTCTTACCTACGCTTTTCTTGGATTTTGGACTTGAATTTGAGTTTCCTAAGAAAACTAGGGCTTAGGAATTACTAATTTCCAATCTTTTCCCCAATTTTTCTCTTGAGCTTGAGAGTGTTAGGAAATGGAAATGAAATGAATAAAGAGGAGTTGAGTTGGGTTATTTGTTAGGTTAGTGGGATGAAACCCAAAACCTAAACCCAAAGCCCTAAGTGAAAATGTCAAAATTCTACTCAACTCCAAACATATCGATGTTTATACTCAAAAAGGTCGCAAACGCCATTTTGAACTCAATGGAAGTGCTCTGGAGTCCTAATTTAACTGTTTGCAAAAAGTAACTTTTTGGACTTTAATCCGACTAACGATGCTATATTTAAATAAAATATTTGAATATACAATCGTAAAATATGCGGATTGTTACATTGATGCATATATGTCGGACTAATATTCAATTTTCAACATCCACAGGAATTGGATACTCATCTGATAATGATTACAACGGCAAACAGCTAATCACTATCACACAACAATCATTTACAACAGTACAGGGTACAACAGTTGACAATCAACAGTTCACATTACTGAGGAAATAAGTCAAAGATTACAACTTTCAATGAAAAAACGATAACTGTTCAAAAATGAGGATTGCAGCTTTTCAAAACATGTCATGTTTCCACAAAACGTACTTTGGGGGGCAATGTTATCCCACCATTTGGCAAGGCCGAGATATCAAGGAATTGGCAGCAAACCGAGGATCGCTCGTCCCAAATATCAAGTACGCACAGGTTTACAATGGATATCGATGAATTTTTTCTGAGTACGGATCAGGCTACAATTGACAAGACACGACAAGCGAAACCATGAAAGCCAACGGTCCAATTTCAAGTCAATACGAGTTCGTGTGCTCAAGTTATGATCGATGCAAATTGAAGAAGATGACTCCATTTCCGTATCCATCATTGAGCCTCAATTCGAATCCATCGTTTTTGTATCGATCAAATCCATCTTAGAGCCTCGGTTCATTTCGATTAACTATTTCCCACTTTGCATCGATGAGTCCTTCTCTGGTTCGTAGCGATAAAGCAAAGTCCACTTCGTATCCATCCAATGCTCATCTATTCGTATCCATACGCTTCGTATACATCAGGCAACTACTGTTCGTATCCATCAAACAAACAGGAAGGGAATCTCTTCGTGTCGGTCTGATTCGATTCCATCAGATGTTCACGATTTCGTGTCGATCGGGAGAGCATAAGTTCATATCCATTGAAAGCAACGTTCTTCATATCCATCCTTCCTCACATTGCCTTACATTCATGGAGGCTTGCCATTTCGTATCGATCCACATACCCACCTACTTTCGTATCGATCAGCCAATAATCGATGAAAAGTGCGCATGAAGGATCGATACGGAGTGCGCGTGAAGGATCGATGTGAAGAACACGTAAGGCATCGATACGAGCGGTCATTATTTTGACCGATGCGAAACTAACCCAGAGTATCGATACGAAGGCATTATCTGACCGTTACGAAGAATGGTTCAACATCGATACAAACGTCGCCTAAATTCAAGGAAAGACTCGGCCGACACGGCCACCAAAGTGGATCAATCCATAAATCACGCGCCACATCCTCCCCAAGGCACGTGCGTTGATCGATTCGAAACGATCAGTTCGAAGTCATCGATTCGAACTCGACAGACTAGAGGAAACACAATCTTTCATTGACCATATCTCACAATGCACAAGTCCAAATGCTATAAAATTTTCATATGAGCTTACGTACAACATAAGGAAGGCTCATGCCAAGTTTCGATTCAATTGGATCAAACCTTGATCGATACAAAATTCATTTGTATCGATCACTGATCGAGCCAAAATTTTATGGGATTGATCATATGGGCCAACACATGTGCCAAAAGAAGTCTCCTGAGATCTGCGCGAGATATCAGCCTCCTACTTCTATAAATAGAGCTTCAGGGCCTACAGCAAAGGGATCTTTTTACTGTCTTACGCCCAGACTCTGCCGGATTTAACTTTGCACTCAATTACTATTGTTGCACTCAAATTTCATAAGTATAATTCGCTGCAATCCACTGCAATCAATTGTAATCGTCTAAAGAATTTTAATAAAATCATCTAATTTCATAGTGGACATAGGCAACACGCCGAACCACTCTAAATTACTGTGTGTCTGTGCATTTACGTATCTGTTTTTTGTAGTTTTTGTTAGATAATCCACATTTTACATTTCTATTCTTCATTTTTATCTCTTCAAAGGCTTTCGAAGAGTGTTGCGCCCATTTTTGGTAGAAACATCACTCATTTGTAAATGTCGTACGGCGTAGTTTCGGCATTATGGATGGATGTTGCACCTTGCACCGCTCAGGGGATATCGATCCCATAAACAGCCATAATGGTTGACTGTTTTGGAGTTACGGGAGCCATAATCAGTCAAAAAGAAGGTCTCTGTGAGCTCTACGGTTTTGACGGCTTTAAGTAGTCAATGCATAGTTTTATAGCCAAAAAACACTAATTGAATCACTTTCAGGCCTTGGAAGTTTTTTTTACACTTTGTTTTCTTGACGTGAATTTTATGGTTAAACTGGATCAACGTGGCTGGCCATCAATTTACCATCGCTGGAGATTGGGGCACCATGGTACTATTCCATTTCAAATCCAAGCACTCATTTGTAAAAGTCGTACGATGGATTTTCCGCATTATAGACGGATGTTGCACCTTACACTGTAGAGGTAGCGTCCAGGGGATATCGATCCTTTGGACAGCCATAACAGTTGGCTCTTTTGAAGTTACGAGATCCATGACCATTCAAAACGAAGGTCTCTATGAGCTCTACGGATTTGATGGCTTAAAGACGTCAATGCATAGTTTCACTCCCAAAAAACACTATACGAATCACTTTCAGGTCTCAGAAGTTTTTTTTTGCCCTTCATTTTCTTCACGTGAATTTTATGGTAAAATAGGATCAACGTGGTTGGCCATTGATTTACCATCGCTGCAGAGTGGTGCAGCATGGTGCTATTCCGTTTAAAATCCATTCACTCATTTCTAAAAGTCGTACGGTGCAGTTTCGACATTATGGACGGATGTTGCACCTTGTACCGTAGATGTTGCGCCCAGGGGATATCGATCCTTCGGACAGTCATAACGGTTGACTCATTTGAAGTTACGGGAGCCATAACCAGTCAAAACGAAGGTCTCTGTGAGCTGAAATGAGATCAACGTGGCTGGCCATCGATTTACCATCGCTAAAGAATGGTGCACATGGTAACATTCCATTTCAAATTCGTGCACTCATTTGTAAAATTCATACGGCGCAGTATCGACATTATGGACGGATGTTGCACCTTGCATCGTGGATGTTGCGTCCAGGGGATATCGATCCTTCGGACATCCATAATGGTTGACGCTTTTGGAGTTAGGGAGCCATAACCACTCGAAACGAAGGTCTCTGTGAGCTCTACGGCTTTGATGCCTTAACGACATTAATGCATTGTTTCATACCTAAAAAACACTATCTGAATCACTTTCAGGTCTCGAAAGTTTTTTTACCCTTCGTTTTCTTCACTTGAATTTTATGGTAAAACGGGATCAACGTGGCTGGCCATCAATTTACCATTGCTGGAGAGTGATGCACCATGATACTATTTCATTTTAAATACATGCACTCATTTGTAAAATTCTTACGGTGCAGTTTCGACATTATGGACGGATGTTGCACCTTGCACCGTAGATGTTGCACCTAGGGGATATCGATCCTTCGGACAGGTACAACGGTTGACTCTTTTAGAGTTACGGGAGCCATAACCAGTCAAAATGAATGTCTCTATGAGCTCTAAGGCTTTGATAGCATGACATCAATGCATAGTTTCATGCCCAAAAAAATATTCGAATCACTTTCAGTTCTCGGAAGTTTTTTACCCTTCGCTTTCTTCACGTGAATTTTATGGTAAAACGGGTTCAACGTGGCTGGCCATCGATTTATCATCGCTGAAGAGTGGTGCACAATGGTACTATTCCATTTCAAATCCATACACTCATTTGCAAATATCTTACGGCGTAGTTTCGGCATTATGGACGGATGTTGTACCTTGCACTGTAGACGTTGTGCCCAGGGGATATCTATCCTTTGGACAGCCATAACGGTTGACTCTTTTGGAGTTATAGGAGCCGTAACCAGTCAAAACGAAGGTCTCTGTGAGTTCTACGACTTTGATGGCTTTAAGCCGTCAATGCATAGTTTCATACCCAAGAATACACTATCCAAATCAATTTCAGGACTCAGAAGTTTTTTAACCCTTCGTTTTCTTCAAGTGAATTTTATGGTAAAACGGGATCAACGTGGCTGGCCATCGATTTAACATCGTTGGAGAGTGGTGCACTAAGGTACCATTTCATTTCAAATCCATGCACTCATTTGTAAAAGTTGTATGACACATTTTTGGCATTATGGACGGATGTTGCAGCTTGCACTATAGAAGTTGTGCCCAGGGGATATCGATCCTTTGGATAGTCATAACAGTTGACTCTTTTGGAGTTACAAGAGCCATACCAGTCAAAAAGAAGATCTCTGTGAGCTCTACGACTTGGATGTCTTAAGGACGTTAATTCTTAATTTCTTTACGTGAATTTTAAGGTAAAACGGGATCAACGTGGCTGGCCATCGATTTGCCATCGCTGGAGAGTGATGCACCGTGGTACTATTCTATTACAAATCCATGCACTCATTTATAAAAGTCGTATGGCACAGTTTTGGCATTATGGATGGATGTTGCATCTTGCACCGTAAATGTTTCTCCTAAGGGATATCAATCCTTCGAACAGCCATAACGGTTGACTCTTTTGGAGTTACGGGAGCCATAACCAGTCAAAACCAAGGTCTCTATGAGCTCTACGACTTTGAAGGCTTAACGATGTTATGCATAGATTCATATTCAAAGAAACATTATTCGAATCACTTTCATGTCTCGGAAGTATTTTTTACCCTTCTCTTTCTTCACGTGAACTTTATGGTAAAACGGGATCAATGTGGCTGGACATCGATTTACCATCGGTGGAGAGTGGTGCACCATGGTACTACTCTGTTTCAAGTCCATGCATTCATTTGAAAAAGTCATACGGTGCAATTTCGGCATTGTGGATGGATGTTGCACCTTGCACCGTTGATGTTGCGCCCAAGGGATGCCCATCCTTTGAAAAGCCATAACGGACGACTCTTTTGGAGTTACGGGAGCCATAAACAGTCAGAACGAAGATCTTTGTGAGTTCTACAGATTTGACTACTATAAGCCATCAATGCATAGTTTCATACCCAAAAAGACACTATCCGGATCACTTTCAGGACTCGGAAGCTTTTTTACCCTTCGTTTTCTTCATATGAATTTTATGGTAAAACGGGATCAACGTGGCTGGCCATCATTTGCTATCGCTGGAGAGTAGTGCACCATGATACTAACCCCATATCAAATCCATGCACTCATTTGTAAAAGTCGTAGACGCAGTTTCAACATTATGGACGGATGTTGCACCTTGCACCTTGGATGTTGCGCCCAGGGGATATTGATCATTCGGACAGCCATAACGGTTGACTCTTTTGGAGTTACAGGGGCCGATCAAAACGAAGGTCTTTGTGAGATATATGTTTTTGATGGCTTAACGACGTCAATGCATAGTTTCATACCCAAAAAAACACTATTTGAATCACTTTCAGGTCTCGGAAGTTTTTTTACCCTTCGTTTCCTTCACGTGAATTTTATGGTAAAACGGAATCAACGTGGCTAGCCATCGATTTACCATCGCTGTAGAGTGGCGCACTATGGTACTATTCCATTTCAAATCCATGCACTCATTTGTAAAAGTCGTACGGCGCAGTTTCAGCATTATGGACGGATGTTGCACCTTACACCATAGATGTTGCGCCTAGGGGAAATTGATCCTTCGAACAACCATAACGGTTGACTCCTTTGGAATTATGGATGCCATAACTAGTTAAAACGAAGATCTCTGTGAGTTCTATGGTTTTGATGGATTTAAGCCGTCAATGCATAGTTTGATACCCAAAAACCACTATCTAAATCACTTTGAGGACTCGGAAGTTTTTTACCCTTCATTTTCTTCAGGTGAATATTATGGTAAAAAGGGATCAACGTGTCTGGCCATCGTTTTACTATCGCTGGAGAGTGGTGCACCACGGTACTATTCTGTTTCAAATCCATGCACTCATTTCTAAAAGTCGTACGGTGCAGTTTCGTCGTTATGGACGGATGTTGCACCTTGCACTGTAGATGTTGCGCCCAGGGGATATCAATCCTTTGGACAACTATAATGGTTGACTCTTTTGGTGTTACAGGCGCCATAACTAGTCAAAACGAAGGTCTGTGAGCTCTGCGGCTTTGACGGCTTTAAGCCGTCAATGCATAGTTTCGCACCAAAAAAGTTGCTATCCGAATCACTTTCAAGTCTCGAAAGTTTTTTTACTCTTCGTTTTCTTCATGTGAATTTTATGGTAAAATGGGATCAATGTGGCTGGCCATCGACTTACCATCGCTAGATAATGGTGCACCATGGTGCGACATAGTTTCGACATCATTGACGGATGTTGCACCTTGCACCATAGATGTTGCGCCCAGGGGATATCGATCCTTCTGACAGCCATAATGGTTGACTCTTTTGGAGTCAGGGGAGCCATAACAAGTCAAAACGAAGGACTCTGTGAGTTCTATGGCTTTGACAGCTTTAAGCTATCAACGTGTAGTTTCATACCCAAAAAAACATTATCTGAATCACTTTCAGGGCTTAGAATTTTTTTTACCCTTCGTTTTCGTCACGTGAATTTTATGGTAAAACAGGATCAACATTGCTGGCCATCGATTTACCATCGTTGGAGAGTGGTGCATCAAGGTACTATTCCATTTCAAATCCATGCACTCATTTTTAAAAGTCGTACGACGCATTTTCACCATCATGGACGGATGTTGCACCTAACACCGTAGATGTTGCTCCTAGGGGGATATCGATCCTTCGGACATCCATAATGGTTGACTCTTTTAGAGTTACGGGAGCAATAACTAGTCAAAACAAAGGTCTTTGTGAGCTCTAAGGCTTTGATAGCATTAAGCCATCAATGCATAATTTCATACCAAAAAAACACTATCCGAATCACTTTCGGGACTCGGAAGTTTATTTTTACCTTTCATTTTCTTCACGTGAATTTTATGATAAAACGGGAACAACATGGCTTGCCATCGATTTACCATCGCTGGAGGGTGGTGCACCGTGATACTATTCCATTTCAAATCCATGCACTCATTTGTAAAAGTCGGACGGTGTAGTTTCAAAATTATGGATGGATGTTGCACTTTGCACTGTAAATGTTGCGCCCATGGGATATCGATCCGTCGGATAGCCATAACGGTTGACTCTTTTGATGTTACGAGAGCCATAACCTGTCAAAATGAAGGTCTCTGTGAGTTCTACGGCTTTGATGGCTTTAAGCCGTCGATGCATAGTTTCATACCCAAAAAACACTTTCAGAATAATTTCAGGACACGGAAGTTTTTTTACCCTTCGTTTTCTTCAGGTAAATTTTATGGCAAACTGGATCAATGTGGCTGACCATTGATTTACCATCACTGGAGAGCGGTGCACCATGATACTATTCCATTTCAAATCCATGCACTCATTTGTAAAAGTCGTACGGCACAGTTTCAGCAATATAAACGGATGTTGCACCTTACGCCGTAGATGTTGCGTCCATGGGATATCGACCCTTCGGACAGCCATAGCGGTTGACTTTTTTGGAGTTACGGAAGCCATAACTAGTAAAAACGAAGGTCTCTATGAGCTCTACGGCTTTGACTTCTTTAAGCCGTCAACGCATAGTTTCATACCCAAACAACACTATCCGAATAACTTTCGGGACGTGGAAGTTTTTTTTACCCTTCGTTTTCTACACATGAATTTTATGGTAAAGCAGGATAAACGTGGCTGGCCATCGAGTTACCATCGCTGGAGAGTGGTGCACCTTGCACCGTAGATGTATGTTGCACCTTGCACTGTAGATGTTGCACCCAAGGGATATCGATCTTTCAGACAGCCATAACGGTTGACTCTTTTGGAGTTACGGGTGCCATAACTAGTCAAAAAGAAGATCTTTATGAGCTCTACACCTTTGACTGCTTTAAGCCATCAACGCATAGTTTCATACCCAAAAAAGCACTATCCGAATCACTGTCGGGACTTGGATGTTTTTTTACCCTTCGTTTTCTTCATGTGAATTTTTTGGTAAAACGGGATCGACGTGGCTAGCCATCGATTTACCATCTCTGGAGAGGGGTGCACCATGGTACTATTCCATTTCAAATCCATGCACTCATTTGTAAAAGTCGTACGGTGCAGTTTCGGCATTATGGACGGACGTTGCGTCTTTCACCGTAGATGTTGCACCCAGGGGATATCGATCCTTCAGACAGCCATAACGGTTGACTTTTTTGGAGTTACGGAAGCCATAACCAGTCTAAATGAAGGTCTCTGTGAGTTCTACAGCTTTGACCCCATTAAGCCGTCAATGCATAGTTTCATACCCAAAGAACACTATCTGAATCGCTTACAGGACTCGAAAGTTTTTCTTACCCTTCGTTTTCTTCACGTAAATTTTATCGTAAAATAGGATCAACGTGGGTGGCTATCGATTTTCTATCGCTTGAGAGTAGTGCACCATGGTACTATTCCATTTCAAATCCATGCACTCTTTTGTAAAAGTCGTACGGTGTAGTTTTGGCTTTATGGATGGATGTTGCACCTTGCACAGCAGATGGACTCTTTTTGAGTTACGGGACCCATAACTAGTCAAACGAAGAACTCTGTGAGATCTACAGCTTTGACAGCTTTAAGCCAATAGTGGATAGTTTCATACCCAGAAAAACACTATCAAATCACTTTCAGGACTCGGATGTTTTTTTACCCTTCATTTTCTTCACGTAAATTTTATGGTAAAACGGGACCAACATGGCTGGCCATCGTTTTAGCATCGTTGAAGAGTGGTGGACCATGTTACTATTCCGTTTCAAATCCATGCACTCATTTTTAAAAGTCATAAGGCGTTGTTTCAGCATTATGGACGGATGTTGCACCTTGCACCGTAGATGTTGCGCCCAAAGAATATCGATCCTACGGACAACCTCAACAGTTTACTCTTTCGAAATTACGGGAGCAATAATCAGTCAAAAAAAAGTCTATATGAGCTCTACAGCTTTGACTGCTATAAGCCTTCAATGCATAGTGTCGTACCCAAAAAAACTATCCGAATCGCTTTCGTGACTCGTAAGTTATTTTTACCCATCATTTTCTTCATGTGAACTTTAGGGTAAAACGAGATCAACGTGGCTGGCCATCGATTTACTGTCACTGGAGAGTGGTGCACCATGTTACTATTCCATTTCAAATCCATGCACTCATTTGTGAAAGCTGTACGGCAAAGTTTCAACAATATGGACGGATGTTGCACCTTGCACCGTAGATGTTGCTCTCAGGGATATTGATCATTTAGACAGCCATAACGGTTGACTCTTTTGTAGTTACGGGAGCCATAACCAGACAAAAGAAGGTCTCTGTGAGTTCTATGTTTTTGATGGCTTTAAGCTGCAATGCATAGTGCCCAAAAAAACACTATCTGAATAACTTCAAGAACTCGGAAGTTTTTTTACCCTCCGTTTTCTTCACATGAATTTTATGGTTAAACGGGATCAACGTGGCTGGCCATCGATTTACCATCGCTGGAGAGTGGTGCACAATGGTACTAATCCATTTCAAATCCCTACACTCATTGGTAAAATCCGTATGATGCATTTTCCGCATTATGGACGGATGTTGCACCTTACACCGTAGATGTTACACCAAGGAGATATCGATCCTTCGGACATTCGTAACAGTTGAATCATTTGGAGTTACAGAAGCCATAACCAGTCAAAACAAAGGTCTTTGTGAGATCTATGGCTTTGACTTCTTTAAGTTGTCAATGCATACTATCATACCTAAAAAAAATTATCTGAATCACTTTCGAAACTCAGATGTTTTTTTACCCTTCGTTTTATGGTAAAACGGGATCAACGTGGCTGGCCATCAATTTACCATCGCTGGAGAGTAGTTCACCATGGTACTATTCCGTTTCAAATCCATGCAATCATTTGTAAAAGACGTACGGTGCAGTTTCGACATTATGGACGGATGTTGCACCTTGCATCTTAGACGTTGCGCCCATGGGATATCGATCCTTCGACAGCCATAACAGTTGACTCTTTCAGAGTTACGCGAGCCATAACTAGTCAAAACAAAGGTCTCTGTGAGCTTTACGACTTTTATAGCTTTAAGCCATCAACGCGTAGTTTCATACCCAAAAAACACTATCCGAATCACTTTCAGGAGTCGAAAGTTTTTTTTACCCTTCGTTTTCTTCTCGTGAATTTTGCGGTAAAACGGGATCAACGTGGCCGGCCAACGATTTAGCAACGCTGGAGAGTGGTGCACCATGGTTCTATTCTGTTTCAAATCCATGCACTCAGTTATAAAAGTCGTATGGCGTAGTTTGGGCATTATGGACGGATGTTGCACCTTGCACCGTAGATGTTGCATCCAAGGGATATCGATCCTTCGGCATCCAGGGGATATCGATCCTTCGGACAACCATAACGGTTGACTCTTTTGGAGTTACGGGAGACGTAATAAGTCAAAACGAAGGTCTCTGTGAGCTCTACAGCTTTGACTGCTTTAAGCTGTCAATGCATAGTTTCATACCCCAAAAAAACACTATCTGAATCCCTTTTGGGACTCGAAATTTTTTTTACCCTTCGTTTTCTTCACGTGAATTTTATGGTAGAACGGGATCAATGCGGCTAGCCATCGATTTACCATCGCTGGAGAGTGGTGCACCATGGTAATATTCCATTTCAAATCCAAGCACTCATTTGTAAAAGACGTACGGTGCAATTCTGACATTATGGACGGATGTTGCACCTTGCACCGTAGATGTTACGTCTAACGAATATCGATCCTTCGACAGCCATGACGGTTGATTCTTTTGGAGTTACGGGAGCCATGTCTAGTCAATACGAAGGTCTCTGTGAGCTATACGGCTTTGACTCCTTTAATCCGTCTATGCATGTTTCATACCCAAAAAAAACTATCTGAATCACTTTCGGGAGTCGGATGTTTTTTTTACCCTTCGTTTTCTTCATGTAAATTTTATGGTAAAACAAGATCAACGTGGCTGGCCATCGATTTACCATCGCTGGAGAGTGGTGTACCATGGTAGTATTCTATTTCAAATCCATGCACTCATTTTTAAAAGTAGTAGGTGTGGTTTCGGCATTATGGATGGACGTTGCACCTTGCACTGTAGATGTTGCGCCCAAGGTATACCGATCCTTCGAACAGCCATAATGGTTGACTCTTTTGGAGCTACGGGAACCATAACCTGTCAAAACGAAGGTCTTTGTGACTCTACGGCTTTGACCGCTTTATGCCGTCAACGCATAGTTTCATACCCAAAAAACACTATCTGAATCACTTTCGGGACTAGGAAGTTTTTTTATCCTTTGTTTTCTTCACGTGAATTTTATGGTAAAACGGGATCAACGTGGCTGGCTATCGATTTACCATCTCTGGGGTGTTGTTCCCCATGGTACTCTTCCATTTCAAATCCATGCACTCATTTGTAAAGGTCATAGGATGTAGTTTCAGCATTATGGACAGAAGTTGCACCTTGCACCGTAGATGTTGCGCCTAAGGGATATCGTTCCTTCGCACAGCCATAACGGTTGACTCTTTTGGAGTTATGGGAGCCATAACAAGTCAAAACGAAGGTCTCTATGAGTTCTACGGCTTTGATAGCTTTAAGATATCAATGAATAGTTTCGTATCTAGAAAAACACTATCCAAATCACTTTCTTGACTCGAAAGTTTTTTTACCCTTCGTTTCCTTCACGTGAATTTTATGGTAAAACGGGATCAATGTAGGTGGACATCGATTTACCATCGTTGGAGAGTGATGCACCATGGTACTATTCCGTTTCAAATCCGTGCCATCATTTCTAAAAGTTGTATGGCGTAGTTTCGGCATTATGGACGGATGTTGCACTTGCACCGTAGATGTTGCGCCGAGGGGATATCGATCCTTCGGAGAGCCGTAACGGTGGACTCTTTTAGAGTTACGGGAGTCATAACCAGTCAAAACGAAGGTCTCTATGAGATCTACAGCTTTGAGTACTTTAAGCCGTCATAGCATAGATTCATACGTAAAAATAAACTATCCGAATCACTTCCAGGACCCCGAAGTTTTCTTTACCCTTCGTTCACGTGAATTTTATGGTACAACTGGATCAATGTGGCTGGCCATTGATTTACCATCGCTGGAGAGTGGCGCACAATGGTATTATCCCATTCCAAATCAATGCACTCTTTCGTAAAAGTCGTACGGCATAGTTTTAGTATTATGGACGGATGTTGCACCTTGTACTGTAGATGTTGCGCCCAGGGTATACCGATGCTTCGGACAGCCATAACGGTTGAGACTTTTGGAGTTACGAGAGCCATAACTAGTCAAAATGAAGGTCTCTGTGATTTCTACGGCTTTGACGGCTTCAAGCCGTTAATGCATAGTTTCATACCCAAAAAAACACTATTTGAATCACTTTCAGGACTTAGAAGTTTTTCTTACCCTTCGTTTTTTCACGTGAATTTTATGGTAAAACAGGATCAACGCGGCTGGCCATCAATTTATCATCGTTGGAGAGTGGTGCGCCAAGGTACTATTCTGTTTCAAATCCATGCGCTCATTTGTAAAATTTGTATGGTGCAGTTTCGGCATTATGGACGGATGTTGCACCTTGCACCGTAGATGTTGCGCCCAAGGGGTATCGATCGTTCGGACAGCCATAACAGTTAACTCTTTTAGAGTTACGGGAGCCATAACCAGTTAAAATGTAGGTCTCTATGAGCTCTATAGCTATGATTGCTTTAAGCCTCCAATGCGTAGATTCATACCTTAAAAAACACTATCCGAATCACTTTCGGGACTCGAAAGTTTTTTTCACCCTTTATTTTCTTCACGTGAATTTTATGATAAAACGGGATCAACGTCGTTGGCCATCGATTTACCATCGCTAGAGAGTGGTGCACCATGGTACTATTCCGTTTCAAATCCACGCACTCATTTGTAAATGTCGTAAGGCTCAGTTTTGGCATTATGGATGGATGTTGCACCTTGCACCGTAGATGTTGCATCCATGGGATAGCGATCATTCGGATAGCCGTAACTGTTGATTCTTTTGGAGTTACGGGAGCCATAACCAGTCAAAATGAAGATCTCTATGAGCTCTACGGCTTTGACTACTATAAGCCGTCAAAACATCGATTCATACTCAAAAAAACACTATCGGAATCACTTTCAGGGTCCGGAAGTTTTCTTTACCCTTCGTTTTCTTCACGTGAATTTTATGGTACAACAGGATCAACGTGGCTAGCCATCGATTTACCATCCCTGGAGAGTGGCGCACCATGGTACTATTCCATTTCAAATCCATGCACTCTTTTGTGAAAGTCGTACGGTGCAGTTTCCGCATTACGGATGGATGTTGCACCTTACACGGTATATGTTGCGCCCAAGGGATATCGATCCTTCGGATGGCCATAATAGTTGACCCTTTTGGTGTTATGGGAGCCATAACCAGTCAAAACGAAGATCTTTGTGATTTCTACGACTTTTACGGCTTCAAGCTTCAATGCATAATTTCATACCCAAAAAAACACTATCCGAATCACTTTTAAAACTCGGAAGTTTTTCTTACCCTTCGTTTTCTTCACGTAAATTTTATGGTAAAACGGGATCAACGTGGCTGGCCATCGATTTACCATCACTGGAGAGTGGCGCATCATGGTAATTTCCATTTCAAATGCATGCATTCATTTGTAAAAGTCATACGACGCAGTTTCGGCATTGTGGATGAATGTTGCGCCTTGCACCGTAGATGTTGCCCCCAGGGGATATCGTTTCTTTGGAGACTCATAACGGTTGACTTTTTTGGAGTTGTCGGAGCCATATCCAGTCAAAACGAAGGTCTCTGTGAGCTCTACGGACTGCTTTAAGTCGTCAATCCATAGTTTCATACCCAAAAAAACACTATCTGAATCTCTTTCGGGACTCGGATGTTTTTTCATCCTTCGTTTTCTTCACGTGAATTTTATAGTAAAACGGGATCATTGTGGCTGGCCATCGATTTACCATCGCTGGAGATTGGTACTCCATGGTATTATTCCATTTCAAATCCATGCACTAATTTGTAAGAGTCGTACGTCGTAGTTTCGGCATTATGGACAGATGTTGCACCTTGCACCGTAGATGTTGCGCCAGGGGATATCGATCCTTCGGACAGCCATAACGGTTGACTCTTTTGGAGCTACGGGAGCCATAACCAGTCAAAACGAAGGTCTCTGTGAGTTCTAAGGCTTCGACAACTTTAAGCCATCAGTGCATAGTTTCATCCCCAAAAAAACACTATTCGAATCACTTTCAGGACTCGAAAGTTTTTTTAACCTCGTTTTCTTCACGTGAATTTTATGGTAAAACGAGATCAACGTGGTTGGCCATCGATTTACCATCGCGGAGAGTGGTGCACCAAGCTACTATTCCGTTTCCAAACCATGCACTCATTTGTAAAATTCGTAGTTTCGGCATTATCGACGGATGTTGCACCTTGCACCATAGATGTTGCTCCCAAGGGATATCGATCCTTCGGACATCCATAACGGTCGGCTCTTATGGAGTTACGGGAGCCATAACCAGTCAAAACGAAGGTCTCTATGAGCTCTATGGTTTGACCGCTTTAAGCCATCAATGCATTGTTTCATACCTAAAAAACACTATCAGAATCACTTTTGGGACTCGGAAGTTTCATTTTAGCGTTCGTTTTCTTCACGTAAATATTATGGTAAAACGGGATCAACGTGGCTGGCCCTCGATTTACCATCGCTGGAGAGTTGTGCATCATGGCACTATTCCGTTTCAAATCCTTGAACTCATTTGTAAAAGTTTTACTGTGCAGTTTCGGCATTATAGACGGATGTTGCACCTTGCACCGTAGATGTTGCGCCCTGGGGATATTGATCCGTTGGGCAGCCATAAAGGTTGACTCTTTTGGAGTTACGGGAGCCATAACCAGTCAAAATGGAGGTCTGTGTGAGTTCTACGACTTTAACTGCTTTAAGCCGTTAATGCATAGTTTCACAATTAAAAAACACTATCTGAATCACTTTAGGGACCCGGATGTTTTTTTACCCTTCCTTTTCTTCACGTGAATTTTATTGTAAAATGGGATCGACGTGGCTTGCGATCGATTTACCATCGCTCGAGAGTGGTGCGCCATGGTACTATTCCGTTTCAAATCCATGCACTCATTTGTAAAAGTCGTACGGCGTAGTTTCGGCATTATGGACTTATGTTGCACCTTGCACCGTAAATGTTGCGCCCAGGGGATATCGATCCTTCGGACAGCTATAATGGTCGACTCTTTGGAGTTACGGGAGTCATTACCAGCAAAAACGATGGTCTTTGTGAGTTCTATGGCTTTGATGGCTTTATGTCGTCAATGCATAGTTTCATACCCAAAAAACATTATCTGAATCACTTTCAGGACTCGAAGGTTTTTTTAACCCTTCGTTTCTTTACGTGAATATTATGGTAAAATGGGATCAACGTGGCTGGCCATCGATTTGCCATCGCTGGAGAGTGGTGCACCATGGTACAATTTCTTTTAAAATCCACGCGCTCATTTGTAAAAGTCATACGGCGCAGTTTCGACATTATGGACCGATGTTGCATCTTGCACCGTAGATGTTGCACCCAGGGGATATCGATCGTTTTGGACAGCCTCAACGGTTTACTCTTTTGGAGTTACGAGAGCCATAACCGGTCAAAACGAAGGTCTATATGAGCTCTATGGCTTTGACTTCTTTAAGCCGTAAATGCATAGTTTCATACCCAAAAAACACTATTCGACTCACATTCGGGACATGGAAGTTTTTTTTACCCTTCGTTTCTTCACGTGAATTTTATGGTAAAACGGGATCAACGTGGTTGGCCATCGACTTACCATCGCTGGAGACTATTGCACCATGGTGCTATTACATTTCAAATCCATGCACTCATTTGTAAAAGTCGTATGGCGTAGTTTTGGAATTATGGACGGATGATGCACCTTGCACCGTAGATGTTGCGCCCAGAGGATATTGATCCTTCGGACTGCCATAATGGTTGACTCTTTTGGAGTTACGAGAGCCATAACCAAGAAAAATGAAAGTCTCTATGAGTTCTTCGGCTTTGACAGCTTTAAGTCGTCGATGCATTATTTCATATCCATAAAAACACTATCGAAATCACTTTCGGGACTCGGAAGTTCATTTTACCCTTCCTTTTCTTCACGTGATTTTTATGGTAAAACGGGATCAACGTGTCTGGCCATCGATTTACCATCGCTGGAGAGTGGTGCACCATGGTACAATTCCATTTCAAATCCATCCACTAATTTGTAAAAGTTGTACGGCACAGTTTCGGCATAATGGACGGATGTTGCACCTTGCACCGTAGATGTTGCACCCAGGGATATCGATACTTCGGACAGCCATAACGGTTGACTCTTTTGGAGTAACGAGAGCCATAACCGGTCAAAACGAATGTCTCTATGAGCTCTACGACTTTGAATGCTTTAAGCCGTAAATGCATTGTTTCATACCTAAGATAACACTATCTGAATCACTTTCGGGACTCAGATGTTTTTTTACCCTTCGTTTTCTTCACGTGAAATTTATGATAAAATGGGATCAACGTGGCTGGCCATGGATTTACCATTGATGAAGAGTGGTGCACCATGGTTCTATACCGTTTCAAATCCATGCACTCATTTGTAAAAGTCGTATGGCACAGTTACGGCATTATGGAAGGATGCTGCACCTTGCACCGTAGATGTTGAGCCCAAGGGATATCGATCCTTCGGACTGCTATAACGGTTGATTCTTTTAGAGCTACGAGAGCCATAACCAGTCAAAATGAAAGTCTCTATGAGTTCTATGGCTTTGATAGCTTTAATCCGTCAATACATAGTTTCCTACCGATAAAAACACTATCGGAATCACTTTCAGGACTCGGGAGTTCTTTTTACCCTTCATTTTCTTCACGTGAATTTTATGGTAAAACGGGATCAACGTGGCTGGCCATCGATTTACCCCCGTTGGAGAGTGTGCACCATGGTGCAATTCCATTTCAAATCCATGCACTCATTCGTAAAAGTCGTACGGCGCAATTTCGACATTATGGACGGATGTTGCACATTGCACCGTAGATGTTGCACCCAAGGGATATCGATCCTTTGGACAGCCATAACGGTTGACTTTTTTGGAATTACGGGAGGCATAACTAGTCAAAACAAAGGTCAATGTGAGTTCTATGGTTTTGACGTCTTTAATCCGTCAATGCATAGTTTCATATCCCAAAAAAACACTATTCGAATAACTTTCAGGACTTGGAAGTTTTTTTACCCTTCGTTTTCTTCACGTAAATTTTATGGCAAAACGGGATCAACATGGCTAGCCATCGATTTACCATCGCTGGGGAGTGGTGCACCATAGTATTATTCCATTTTAAATTCATGCACTCATTTGTAAAAGCCATACGACGCATTTTCGGCATTATGGACGGATGTTGCACCTTGCACCGTAGATGTTGCGTCCAGGGGATATCGATCCTTCGGAAAGCCATAACGGTCGACTCTTTTGAAGTTATGGGAGCCATAACCAGTCAAAACGAAGGTCTCTGTGAGTTCTACAGCTTTGACTTCTTTAAGCCATCAATGCATAGTTTCATTCCCAAAAAACACTATCCGAATAACTTTCAGGACTCACATGATTTTTTTACCCTTCGTTTTCTTCATGTGAATTTTATGGTAAAATGGGATCAACGTGGTTGGCCATCGATTTACCATTGTTGTAGAGTGGTGCACCAAGGTACAATTCCGCTTCAAATCCATGCACTCATTTGTAAAAGTCGTACGATGCAGTTTCGGCATTATAGATAGATGTTGCACCTTGCACCGTAGATGTTGCTCCCAGGGGATATTGTTCTTTTAGACAACCGAACAGTTGACTCTTTTGGAGTCAGGGAGCCAAAATCCGTCAAAACGAAGGTCCATGAGCTTTATAGCTTTGACTGCTTTAAGCCGTCAATGCGGAGTTTCATACCCAAAAAACACTATTCGAAACACTTTCGGGACTCGAAAGTTTCTTTTACCCTTCGTTTTCTTCACATGAATTTTATGGTAAAATTGGATCAACGTGGTTGGCCATCGATCTACCATCGCTGGAGAGTGGTGTACCATGATACTATTTCGTTTCAAATCAACGCACTTATTTATAAAAGTCGTATGTCGAAGTTCCAGAATTATGGACGGATATTGCACCTTGCACCGTAGATGTTGCGCCGAGGGGATATCGGTCTTTCACGCAGCCATAACGGTTGACTCTTTTGGACCTACAGGAGCCATAACCAGTCAAAACGAAGGTCTCTAAGTTTTATGGCTTTGACGGATTCAAGCCATCAATGCATAGTTTCATACCTTAAAAATCACTGTCCGAATCACTTTCAGTACTCGGAAGTTTTTTTTACTCTTCGTTTTCTTCACGTGAATTTTATGGTAAAACAGGATCAACGTGGCTAGCCATCGATTTAACATCGCTGGAGAGTGGTGCACGAAGGTACTATTTCGTTTCAAATCCATGCACTCATTTGTAAAAATCGTACGGTGTAGTTTCGGCTTTATGGACGGATGTTGCACCTTGCACCATCCGTTGCGCCAAGGGGATATCGATCCTTCGAAAGGCCATAACGGTCGACTCTTTTAGAGTTACCGGAGCCATTACTAGTCAGAGGTCCCTATGAGTTCTACAGCTTTGATGGCTTTAAGCCATCAATGCATAGTTTCATACTCAAAAAAACACTATCCGAATCAGTTTTAGGACTTGGAAGTTTCCTTTTACCCTTCGTTTTCTTCGTGTAAATTTTATGGTAAAACGGGATCAACATGGTTGGCCATCGATTTACCATCGCTGGAGAGTGGTGCACCATGGTACTATTCCGTTTCAAATCCAAGCGCTCATTTGTAAAAGTTGTATGGCGCAGTTTTGGCATTACGGAAGGATGTTGCACCTTGCACTGTAGATGTTGCGTCCAAGGGGTATCGATCCTTCAAACAGCCGCAACAGTTGATTCTTTTGGAATTATGAGAGCCATAACTAGTCAAAACGAAGATCTATGTGAGCTCTACAGCTATGACTGCTTTAAGCCATAAATGCATAATTTCATACCCAAAAAACATTATCTGAATCACTTTCGGGACTCAGGAGTTTTTTTTCTTCGTTTTCTTCACGTGAATTTTATGGTTAAACGGGATCAACGTGGCAAGCCATCGATTTACCACCGTTGGAGAGTGATGCACAATGGTACTATTCCGTTTCAAATAGACGCATTCCTTTGTAAAAGTAATACTTCGTAGTTTCGGCATTATGGACGGATGTTGCACCTTGCACCGTAGACGTTGTGCCTAAGGGATATCGATCCTTCGGACAGCCGTAATGGTTGACTCTTTTGGAGTTACGGGAGCCACAACTCGTCAAATCGAAGATCTTTGTGAGTTCTACGGCTTTGACTACTTTAAATAGTCAATGCATAGTTTCATACCAAAAAACACCATCCCAATCACTTTCAGGACTCAAAATTTTTTTACCCTTCGTTTTCTTCACGTGAGTTTTATGATACAACGGGATCAACGTGGCCGGCCATCGATTTACCATTGCTGGAGAGTAATACACCAAGGTACTATTCCATTTCAAATCCATGCAGATATTTTTAAAAGTCACACGGCATAGTTTCGACATTATGGACGGATGTTGCACCTTGCAACGTAGATGTTGCGCCCAGTGGATGTCGATCCTTCGGACAGCCGTAACGGTTGACTCTTTTTGAGTTACAGGGGCCATAACCAGTCAAAACGAAGGTCTCTATGATCTCTACGGTGTTAAGTGCTTTATGCCGTCAAAGTACAAATTCATACCCAAAAAAACTGTCTGAATCACTTTCAGGACCCGAAAGTTTTTTTACCCATCGTTTTCTTCACACGAATTTTATGGTACAATGGGATCAACGTGCCTGGCCATCGACTTACCATCGCTGGAGAGTGGTGAACCATGGTACTATTCCATTTCAAATCCATGCACTCTTTTGTAAAAGTTGTACGGCGCAGTTTCGGCATTATGGACGGATGTTGCACCTTACACCGTAGATGTTGCGCCCAGGGGATATCGATCCGTCGGACAGCCATAATAGTTGGCTCTTTTATAGTTACGGGAGCCATAACCAGTTAAAAGGAAGGCCTCTTTGATTTCTACGGGCTTGACAGCTTCGCGCCATCAATGCATAGTTTCATATCCAAAAAAAGCTATCCGATTACTTTCAGGAATCGGAAGTATTTTTTTACCCTTCGTTTCCTACCCGTGAATTTTATGGTAAAACGGGACCAACGTGGCTGGCCATCGATTTACCAATGCTGGAGAGTGGTTCACCAAGGTACTATTCTATTTCAAATCCATGCACTCTTTTGTAAAAGTCGTACGGCGCAGTCTTGACATTATGGATGGATGTTGCACTTTGCACCGTTGATGTTGCACCCAAGGGATATCGATCCTTCGGACAGCCACAACGGTTGACTCTTTTGGAGTTATGGGAGCCATAACAAGTCAAAACGAAGGTCTCTGTGAGTTCTATGGGTTTGACGGATTTAAGCCGTTAATGCATAGTTTCATACCCAAGAAATAACTATCTGAATCACTATCAGGCCTCGAAAGTTTTTTTACCCTTCGTTTTTTTTCACGTGAACTTTGCGGTAAAACAGGATCAACGTGGCTGGCCATCGATTTACCATCGCTGGTGTGTGGTGCAACAAGGTACTATTTCATTTCAAATCCATGCACTCATTTCTCAAAATAGCATGGCATAGTTTCGACATTATGGATGAATGTTGCACCTTGCATCGTAGATGTTGCGCCCAGGGGATATCGATCCTTCGGACAGCCATAACGGTTGTCTCCTTTGGAGTTACGGGAGCCATTACCAATCAGAGGTCTCTTTGAGTTCTGTGGCTTTGATGGCTTTAAGCCGTCAATGCATATTTTCATACCCAAAAAACACTATCCGGATCACTTTCAGGACTCGGAAGTTGTTTTTGCCCTTCGTTTTCTTCGCGTAAATTTTATGGAAAAACGGGATTAACGTGGCTGACCATCGATTTACTATTGCTGGAGAGTGGTGCACCATGATACTATTCCGTTTCAAATCCATGCACTCGTTTGTAAAAGTTGTATGGTGTAGTTTCGGCATTATGGACGAATGTTGCACCTTGCACCGTAGATGTTGCATCCAAGGGACATCGATCCTTCAAACAGCCATAACAGTTGACTCTTTTGGAGTTACGGGAACAATAACTAGTCAAAACGAAGATCTCTTTGAGCTCTACAGCTTTGGCTGCTTTAAGCCATCAATGCATAGTTTCATATCTAAAAAACATTATCCGAATCACTTTCGGGACTCGGAAGTTTTTTATCCTTCGTTTTCTTCACGTGAATTTTATGGTAAAACAGGATCAACGTGGCAGGCCATCTATTTACCATTGTTGGAGAGTGGTGAACAATGGTACTATTCTGTTTGAAATCAACACACTCATTTGTAAAAGTCGTACATCATAGTTTTGCATTATGGACGGATGTTGCACCTTGCACCGTAGATGTTGCACCATGGGGTATCGATCGTTCGGACAGCCATAATAGTTAACTCTTTTGGAATTACGGAAGCCATAACCAGTCAAAATAAAGCTCTATATGAGCTCTACAGCTTTGAGTGCTTTAAGCTGTCAATGCGTAGATTCATACCTAAAAAAACACTATTCGAATCACTTTCGGGACTCGGAAGTTTTTTTCACCCTTTGTTTTCTTCACGTGAATTTTATGATAAAACAAGATCACATGGTTGGCCATCCATTTACCATCGCTCTAGAGTGGTGCACCATGATACTATTCCGTTTTAAATCCATGCACTCATTTGTAAATGTCGTACGGCACAGTTTCGGTATTATGGACGGATGTTGCACTTTGCACCGTTGATGTTGCACCCAGGGGATATCAATCGTTCAGACAGCCATAACAGTCGACTCTTTTGGTGTTACAGGAGCAATAACCAGTCAAAACAAATGCCTTTATAAGCTCTATGGATTTAACAGCTTTAATCCATCAAAACATAGATTCATACCCAGAAAAACACTATTCGAATCACTTTTAGGACCCGAAAGTTTTTTTTACACTTCGTTTTCTTCGCGTGAATTTTATGGTACAACGGGATTAACGTGGCTGGCCATCAATTTATCGTCACTGGAGAGTAGTGCACCATGACACTATTACATTTCATGTCCATGCACTCTTTTGTAAAAGTCATACGACGCAGTCTCGGCCTTATGGACGGATGTTGCACCTTGCACCGTAGATGTTGCGCCTAGAGGATATCGATCATTCAGACATCCATAACGGTTGACTCTTTTGGAGTTATGGGAGCCATAACCAATAAAAAGAAGGTTTTTGTGATTTCTACGGCTTTGACGGCTTCAAGCCGTCAATGCACAGTTTCATACCAAAAAAACACTATCTGAATCACTTATAGGAGTTTTTTCCCTTCGTTTTCTTCACATGAATTTTATGGTAAAACAGGATCAACGTGGCTGGCCATCGATTTACCATCGCTGGGGAGTGGTGCACCATGGTACTATTCCATTTGAATTACATGCACTCATTTGTAAAAGTTGTATGGCGCAGTTTCAGCATTATGGACGGATGTTGCACCTTGCACAGCAGATGTTGCGCCCAGAGGATATCGATCGTTCGGACACCATAACAGTTGACTTTTATGGAGTTACAAGAGCCATAACCAGTTAAAACGAAGGTCCCTATGAGCTCTCGGCTTTGACTGCTTTAAGATGTCAATGCATAGGTTCATAACCAAAAAAACTATCCGAATCACTTTTGGGACTCGGAAGTTTTTTACCCTTCGTTTTCTTTATGTGAATTTTATCATAAAATGGGATCAACGTGGCTGTCTATCGATTTAACATCGCTGGGGAGTGGTGCACCACGGTATTATTCCATTTCAAATCCATGCACTCATTTGTAAAAGTCGTACATCACAGTTTCGGCATTATGGACGGATGTTGCACCTTGCACTGTAGATGTTGCACCCAGGAGATATCGATCCTTCAAACTGCCAAAACGGTAGAATCTTTTGGAGTTACGGGAGACATAACCAATCAATACAAAGGTCTCTGTTAGTTCTATGGCTTTGAAGGCTTTAAGCCGTCAATGCATAGTTTCATAACACAAAAAAACACTACCTAATCACTTTTAGGACTTGGAAGTTTTTTTACCCTTAGTTCTCTTCACGTGAATTTTATGGTAAAACGTGATCAACGTGGCTGGCCATCGATTTACCATCGTTGGAGAACGGTGCACGAAGGTACTATTCCGTTTCAAATCCACATACTCATTTCTAAAATTTGTAAGGTGTAGTTTCGGCATTATGAACGGATCTTGCACCTTGCATCGTAGATGTTGCACCTAGGGGATATCGATTCTTCGGACAGCCATAACGGTCGACTCTTTTGGATTTACCGGAGCCATTACCAGTCAAAACGAAGGTCTCTGTGAGTTCTACGGCTTTGATGGCTTTAAGCCATCAATGCATAGTTTCATACCTAAAAAAGACAATTCGAATCACTTTTAGGACCCGAAAGTTTTTTTACCTTTTATTTTCTTCTTGTAAATTTTACGGTAAAACGGGGTCAAGGTGGCTGGCCATCGATTTACCATCGCTGGAGAGTGGCGCACCATGGTACTATTCTTTTTCAAATCAATGCATTCATTTGTAAAAGTTGTACGGCACAGTTTCGGCATTATGGACAGATGTTGCACCTTGCACCGTAGATGTTGCACCCAAGGAATATCGATCCTTCGGACATCCATAAAAGTTGACTCTTTTGGAGTTACGGGAGCCATAACCAGTCAAAAAGAAGGTCTTTGTGATCTCTACAACTTTGAATGCTTTAAGTCGTCAGTGCATAGTTTCTTACCCAAAAAACACCATCCGAATAACTTTCGGGACTCGGAAGTTTTTTTACCCTTCGTTTTCTTCACGTGAATTTTATGGTAAAATGGGATCAACATGGCTGGCCATCGATTAACCATCGCTGAAGAGTGGTGCACCATGGTACTTTTCCGTTTCAAATCCACACACTCATTTGTAAAAGTCGTGTGTCGCAATATCGGCATTATGGATGGATGTTGCACCTTGCACCGTAGATGTTGCGCTTAGGGGATATCGATCCTTCGGACAACCATAACGGTTGACTCTTTTAGAGTTACGGGAGCCATAACCAGTCAAAAAAAGGTCTCTATGAGTTATACGGCTGTGATGGCTTTTGACCGTCAATGCATAGTTTCATACCCCCACTATCCGAATCACTTTGAGGACTCAGAAGTTTTTTTTAACCCTTCGTTTTCTGCACGTGAAATTTATGCTAAAATGGGATCAATGTGGCTGGTCATCGATTTACCATCGCTAGAGAATGGTGCACCAAGGTACTATTCCGTTTCAAATCCGTGCACTCATTTTTAAAAGTCGTACGGTGTAGTTTCGGCATTATGGAGATGTTGCGCCTTAGAGATATCGATCATTCGGACAACCATAATGGTCGACTCTTTTGGAGTTACGAGAGCCATTACTAGTAAAAACGAAGGTCACCGTGAGTTCTATGGCTTTGATGGCTTTAAGCCGACAATGCGCAGTTTAATACCCAATAAAACACTATCCGAATCACTTCAGGACTCGAAAGTGTATTTTTACCCTTCGTTTTCTTCACTTGAATTTTATGGTAAAACAAGGTCAACGTGGCTGGCCATCGATTTACCATCGCTGGAGGGTGGTGCACCATGGTAATATTTCATTTCAAATCCATGCACTCATTTGTAAAATTCGTAAGGCATAGTTTCAACATTATGGACGGATGTTGCACCTTGCACCGTAGAAGTTGCGTCTAGGGGATATCAATCCTTGAGATAGCCATAACGGTTGACTCTTTTGGAGTTACGAGAGCCATAACTGGTCAAAATGAAGATCTCTATGAGGTCTACAGCTTTGACTCGGAAGTTTTTTTTACTCTTCGTTTTCTTCATGCGAATTTTATGGTAAAACGGGATCAATGTGGCTGGCCATCGACTTACCGTCGCTGGAGAGTGGTGCACCATGGTGCTATTCCGTTTCAAATCCATGCATTCATTTGTAAAAGTCGTATGGCGCAGTTTCGGCATTATGGACGGATGTTGCACCTTGCACCGTAGATGTTGCACCCAAGGGATATCAATCCTTAGGAGTGCCATAATGGTTAACCCTTTTGGAGTTACGAGAGCCATAACCAGTCAAACAAAAGTCTCTATGAGTTCTACAGATTTGACAGCTTTAAACCATTAATGCATAGTTTCATCCCCATAAATACACCATCAGGAATCACTTTCAGGACTCGAAAGTTCTTTTTACCCTTCGTTTCCTTTACATGAATTTTATGGTAAAATAGGATCAATGTGGCTGGCCATCGATTTACCATCCCTGGAGAGTGGTGCATCATGGTACTATTCCGTTTCAAATCATTGCACTCATATCTAAGAGTCGTACGGCGCAGTTTTAGCATTATGGACGGATGTTGCACCTTGCACTGTAGATGTTGGGTCCTGAGGATATCGATCCTTCGGATAGCCATAACGGTTGACTCTTTCAGAGTTACTAGAGCCATAACCAGTCAAAACGTAGGTCTCTGTAAGCTCTACTGCTTTGACCACTTTAAGCCATCAAATGCATAGCTTCATACCCAAAAAACACTATCTGAATCACTTTCAGGACTCGGAAGTTTTTTTTACCCGTCGTTTTCTTCACGTGAATTTTATGGTAAAACGGGATCAACATGGCTGGCCATCGATTTACAATCACTGGAGAGTGGTGCACCATGGTACAGTTCCGTTTTAAATCCATGCACTCATTTGCAAAATTCGTATGGCGCAGTTTCGAAATTATGGACGGATGTCGCACCTTGCACCGTAGATGTTGCACCCAGGGGATATTGATCCTTCGGACAGCCATAAGGTTGACACTTTTGGAGTTACGGGAGCCATAACTAGCCAAAATGATGGTCTCTGCGAGTTCTACGGCTTTGACGTCTTTAAGCCGTCAATGCATAGTTTCATACATAGAAAACACTATTCGAACCACTTTCAGGACTCAGAAGTTTTATTTTCCCTTCGTTTTCTTCATGTAAATTTTGTGGTAAAATGGGATCAACATGGCTAGCCATCGATTTACCATCGCTGGGGAGTGGTGCCCCATGGTATTATTCTGTTTGAAATCCATGCACTAATTTGTAAAAGTCATACAGTGCAGTTTCGGCATTATGGACGAATGTTGGACCTTGCACCATAGATGTTGCGCCCAAGGGACATCGATCCTTCGGACACCCATAACGGTTAACCCTTTTGGAGTTATGGGGGCCATAACCAGTCAAAACGAAGCTATCTGTGAGTTCTAATGCTTTGACTGCTTTAAGGCGTCAATGTATAGTTTCATACCCAAAAAATACTATCCAAATCACTTTCAGGACTCGGAAGTTTTTTACCCATCGTTTTCTTCATGTGAATTTTATGGTAAAACGGGTTTAACGTGGCTGGCCATCGATTTACCATTGCTTTAGAGAGGTGCACCAAGGTACTATTCCATTTCAAATCCATGCACTAATTTGTAAAAAGTCGTACGGCGCAGTTTTGGCATTATGGATGGATGTTGCACCTTGCACTGTAGATGTTGGGCCCAGGGGAAATGGATCCTTCGGACAGCCATAGCAGTTGACTCTTTTGGAGTTACGGGAGCAGTAACCAGTCAAAACTTAGGTCTATGTTAGCTCTACATCTTTGACTGCTTTAAGCCGTCAATGCATAGTTTCATACCCAAAAAAACAATATCCCAATCACTTTCGGGACTCGGAAGTTTTTTTACCCTTCGTTTTCTTCACATGAATTTTGTGGTAAAATGAGATCAACGTGGCTGGCCATCAATTTACCATCGCTGGAGAGTGGTGCACCATGGTACTATTCCATTTCAAATCCATGCACTCATTTGTAGAAGTCGTACGATGCAGTTTCGAAATTATGGACGGATGTTGCACCATGCACCGTAGATGTTGCGCCCAGGGGATATCGATCCTTCGGACAGCCATAACAGTTGATCTTTGGGAGTTACGGGAGCCATAACCAGTAAAAACGAAGGTCTCTGTGAGATCTACAGCTTGTACTACTTTAAGCCTTCAATGTATAGTTTCATACCCAAAAAACACTATCCGAATCACTTTCAGGACTCGGAAGTTTTTTGCCCCTCGTTTTCTTCATGTGAATTTTATGGTGAAACGGGATTGACGTGGCTGACCAATGATTTACCATCGCTGGAGAGTGGTGTACTATGGTACTATTCCATTTCGTATACATGCACTCATTTGTAAAAGTCGTATGGCACAGTTTCGACATTATGAACGGATGTTGCACCTTGCACCGTAGATGTTGCGCCCAGGGGAAATCGATCCGAAGGACAGCCATAACGGTTGACTCTTATGGAGTTACGGGAGCCATAACCAGTCAAAACAAAATTCTCTATGTGCTCTACGGCTTTGACTTCTTTAAGCCATCAATGCATAGTTTCATACCCAAAAAAACACTATCCGAATCACTTTCGGGACACGGAAGTTTTTTTACCCTTCGTTTTCTTTACCTGAATTTTATGGTAAAACGGGATCAACGCAGCTGACCATTGTTTTACCATCGCTGGTGAGTGGTGCACCATGGTGCTATTCTGTTTAAAATCCATGCACTCATTTGTAAAAGTCGTATGGTGCAGTTTCGTCATTATGGACGGATGTTGCACCTTGCACCGTAGATGTTGCGCCCAGGGGATATCGATCTTTCGGAATGCCATTATGGTTGACTCTTTTGGAGTTACGAGAGCCATAACGATTCAAAACGAAGATCTCTGTGAGTTATAGAGCTTTGACAGCTTTAAGCCGTTAATGCATAGTTTCATAGCCATAAAAACACTATCTGAATCACTTTCAGGACTCGGAAGTTTTTTTACCCCTCGTTTTCTTCAATTGAATTTTATGCTAACACGGGGTCAACGTGGCTAGCCATCGATTTACCGTCGCTGGAGAGTGGTGCACCATGGTACTATTCCGTTTCAAATCCATGCGCTCGTTTCTTAAAGTCGTATGGCACAGTTTCAGCATTATGGACGGATGTTGCACCTTGCTCCGTAGATGTTGCACCTAGAGGATATCGATCCTCTAGACAGCCATAACGGTTGACTCTTTTGGAGTTACGGGAGCCATAACCAGTCTAAAAGAAGGTCTCTGTAAGTTCTACGGCTTGGACTGCTTTGAGCTGTCAATGTTTTGTTTCATACCCAAAAACACTATCTGAATCACTTTCAGGACTCGGTAGTTTTTTTACCCCTCGTTTTCTTCACGTGAATTTTATGGTAACGGGATCAACGTGGCTGGCCATCGATTTACCATCGCTGGAGAGTGGTGCATCATGGTACTATTCTATTTCAAATCCATGCACTCATTTGTAAAAGTTGTACAGTGCAGTTTTGGCATTATGGACGGATGTTGCACCTTGCACCGTACATGTTTCGCCCATGGGATATCGATCCTTCGGACAGCCATAACAGTTGACTCTTCTGGAGTTACGGGGGCCATAACCATTCAAAAATAAGGTCTCTGTGTGATCTACGGCTTTGACCGCTTTATGCCGTCAATGCATAGTTTCATACCCAAAAAACACTAACCGATTCAATTTCAGGACTTAGAGGTTTTTTTACCCTTCGTTTTCTTCACGTAAATTTTATGTTAAAACGAGATCATCGTGGCTGGCCATCGATTTACCATCGTTGGAGAGTGGTACACCATTATTCCATTTCAAATCCATGCACTCATTTGTAAAAGTCGCACGGCGTAGTTTCGGCATTATGGATGGATGTTGCACCTTGCACCGTAGATGTTGCGCTCAGGGGATATCTATCCTTTGGACAGCCATAACGGTTGACTCTTTTGGAGTTACGGGAGCCATAACCAGTCCAAACGATGGTCTCTGTGACTTCTACAGCTTTGACTTCTTTAAGCCGTCAATGCATAATTTCATACTAAAAAAACACTATCCGAATCACTTTCGGGACTCGAAAGTTTTTTTTACCCTTCGTTTTCTACACGTGAATTTTATGGTAAAATGGGATCAACGTGGTTAGCCATCGATTTACCATTGCTGGAGAGTGGTGCACCAAGATACTATTTCACTTCAAGTCCATGCACTCATTTGTAAAAGTCGTACGGCGCATTTTTGGCATTATGGACCGATGCTGCACCTTGCACCATAGATGTTGCACCCATGGGATATCGATCCTTTGGACAGCCATAACGGTTGACTCTTTTGGAGTTACGGGAGCCATAACCAGTCAAAACAAAGGTCCTTGTGAGTTCTATGGTTTTGACGGCTTTAAGTGTCAATGCGTAGTTTCATACCCTAAAAGACCACTATCTGAATCACTTTCAGGACTCGGAATTTTTCTTACCCTTCGTTTTCTTCACGTGAATTTTATGGTAAAACGTGATCAACGTGGCTGGCCATCGATTTACCACCACCGGAAAGTGGTGCACGAAGGTACTATTCTTTTTCAAATCCATGCATTCATTTCTAAAAGTCATACGGCGCACTTTCAGCGTTATGAACGGATGTTGCACCTTGCAACGTAGATGTTGCCCCCAGGGGATATCGATCCTTCGGACAGCCATAACGGTCGACGCTTTTGGATTTACCGGAGCCATTACCAAAGATCTCTATGAGTTCTATGGCTTTGGTGGCTTTAAGCCATCAATGCATAGTTTCATACCTAAAAGAACACTATTCGAATCACTTTCAGGACTTGAAAGATTTTTTACCCTTCGTTTTCTTCGTGTAAATATTATGGTAAAACGGGGTCAACGTGGCTAGCCATCAATTTATCATCGCTGGAGAGTGGTGCACCATGGTACTATTCCGTTTCAAACCCATGCACTCATTTGTAAAAGTTGTATGGTACAGTTCCGGCATTATGGACGGATGTTGCACCTCGCACCGCAGATGTTGCGCCCAAGGGATATCGATCCTTCGGACAGCCATAACAGTTGACTCTTTTGGAGTTAAGGGAGCCATAAACAGTCAAAATGAAGGTCTCTACGATCTCTATAGCTTTGACTGCTTTAAGCCGTCAATGCATAGTTTCATACCCAAAAAACACTATCAGAATCACTTTCGGGACTAAGAATTTTTTTTACCCTTCGTTTTCTTCATGTAAATTCTGTTGTAAAATGCCGATTTACCATCGCTGGAGAGTGGTGCACCATGATACTATTCCGTTTCAAATCCACGCACTCATTTGTAAAAGTCGTCCGTCGTAGTTCGACATTATGGACGGATGTTGCACCTTGCACCATAGATGTTGCGCTCAGGGGATATCGATCCTTCGGACATCCATAACAGTTGACTCTTTTGGAGTTACGGAAGCCATAACCTGTCAAGACAAAGGTCTCTACAAGTTCTATGGCTTTGATGGTTTTTAGCCGTCAATGCATAGTTTCATACCAAAAAAACACTATCCGAATCACTTTGAGGACTCATAAGTTTTTTTAACCCTTCGTTTTCTGCAAGTGAAATCTATGTTAAAACGGGATCAACGTGGCTGGCCATCGATTTACCATCACTAGAGAATGGTGCACCAAGGTACTATTCTGTTTCAAATCCATGCACTCGTTTCTAAAAGTCGTACGGTGTAGTTTCAACATTATGGAGATGTTGCGCCTAGGGGATATCGATCCTTCAGGCAGCCATAATGGTCGACTCTTTTGGAGTTACAGGAGCCATAACCAGTAAAAATAAAACTCTCTGTGAGTTCTACGGCTTTGATGGCTTTAAGCCGTCAATGCGTAGTGTCATACCCAAAAAACACTATCCGACTTACTTTTAGGACTCGAAAGTTTTTTTACCCTACATTTTCTTCACGTGAATTTTATGGTAAAACGGGGTCAACGTGGCTGGCCATCGATTTACGATCGTGGAGAGTGGTGCACTATGGTACTATTCCATTTCAAATCCATGCACTAATTTGTAAAAGTCGTACGGCGCAGTTTCATCATTACGGATGGATGTTGCACCTTGCACCGTAGATGTTGCGTTCAGGGGATATCGATCCTTCGGACAGCCATAACAGTTGACTCTTTTGGAGTTACGAGAGGCATAACCGGTCAAAACGAAGGTCTCTATGAGCTTTACTGCTTTGACTGCTTTAACCCGTAAAAGCATAGTTTCATACCAAAAAACACTATCTGAATCACTTTCGGTACCCTGAAGTTTTTTTTACCATTCGTTTTCTTCACATGAATTTATGGTAAAACAGGATCAATGTGGCTGGCCATCGACTTATCATCGCTGGAGAGTGGTGCATTCAAATCCATGCACTTATTTGTAAAAGTTGTATGGTGCAGTTTTCGCATTATGGACAGATGTTGCACCTTGCAGTGTAGATGTTGCGCCTAGGGGGTATCGATCCTTCGTACTGCCATAACGGTTGACTCTTTTGGAGTTGCAAGAGCCATAACCAGTCAAAATGAAAGTCTCTATGAGTTTTACAGCTTTGACAACTTTAAGCCGTTAATGCATAGTTTCATACCCATAAAAACACTATCGGAATCACTTTCAGGACTCGGAAGTTCTTTTTACCCTTCGTTTTCTTCACGTGAATTTTATGGTAAAACGGGATCAATGTGGCTGGCCATCGATTTACCATCCCTGGAGAGTGGTGCATCATGGTACTATTCCATTTCAAATCCACGCACTCATTTCTAAAAGACGCATGATGCAGTTTTGGCATTATGGACGAAAGTTGCACCTTGCACCGTAGATGTTGCGTCCAAGGGATATCGATCCTTCCGACAGCCATAACGGTTGACTCTTTTTGAGTTACTGGAGCCATAGCCAGTCAAAATGGAGGTCTCTATGACCTCTACAACTTTGACCACTTTAAGCTATCAATGCATAGCTTCATACCCAAAAAAATACTATCCGAATCAATTTTAGGATTCGGAAGTTTTTTATCCATCGTTTTCTTCACGTGAATTTTATGGTAAAACGTGATCAACGTGGCTGGCCATCGATTTACAATCGTTGGAGAGTGGTGCACCATGGTACAATTCTGTTTCAAATCCATGCACTCATTTGCAAAATTCGTATGGCGCGGTTTCGGCATGATGGACGGATGTTGCACCTTGTACTATAGATGTTGCACCCAAGGGATATTGATCCTTCGGAAAGCCATAACGGTTGACTCTTTTGGAGTTACGGTATCCATAACCAGCCCAAACGAAGGTCTCTATGAGTTCTACGGCTTTGACATCTTTAAGCCGTCCATGCGTAGTTTCATACCCAAAAAACACTATCTGAATCACTTTCAGAACTCGGAAGTTTTATTTGCCCTTCATTTTCTTCACGTAAATTTTGTGGAATAACGAGACCAACATGGTTAGCCATCGATTTACCATTGCTGGAGAGGGGTGCACCATGATATTATTTCATTTTAAATCCATGCACTCATTTGTAAAAGTCATACGGTGTAGTTTCGGTATTATGGACGGATGTTGGACGTTGCAACATAGATGTTGCATCCAGGGGATATCGATCCTTCGAACAACCATAACTGTTGACCCTTTTGGAGTTATGAGAGCCATAACCAGTCAAAATGAAGGTCTTTGTGAGTTCTACGGCTTTGACCGCTTTAAGCCGTCAATGCATAGTTTCATACCCAAAAAACACTATGTGAATCCCTTTTAGGACTCAAGTTTTTTTTACCCTTCGTTTTCTTCGCGTGAATTTTACGGTAAAATTGGATCAACGTGGCTGGCCATCGATTTACCATCACTATAGAGTGGTGCACCAAGGTACTATTCTGTTTCAAATCCATGCACTCATTTATAAAAGTCATACGGTGCAGTTTCAGCATTATGGATGGATGTAGCACCTTGCACTGTAGATGTTGGGTCCAAGGGAAATCGATCCTTCGGACAGCCACAACATTTGACTCTTTTGGAGTTATGGGAGCCATAAATAGTCAAAACGAAGGTCTCTATGAGCTCTACAACTCTGACTACTTTAAGCCGTCAATGCATAGTTTCATACCCAAAAAACACTATCCGAATCACATTCGGGGCTTGGAAGTTATTTACCCTTTGTTTTCTTCACGTGAATTTTATGGTAAAACAGGATCAACGTGGCTAGCCATCAATTTACCATCGCTGGACAGTGGTGCACCATGGTACTATTCCGTTTCAAATACATGCATTCATTTGTAAAAGTCGTACGGCGCATTTTCGGCATTATGAACGGATGTTGCACCTTGCACCGTAGATGTTGCGCCCAGAGATATCGATCCTTCGGACAGCCATAACGCTTCACTCTTTTGGAGTTACAGGAGCCATAACAAGTCAAAACGAAGGTTTTTATGAGTTCTATGGCTTTGACGGCTTTAAGCCGTCTGCGCATAGTTTCATACCCGAAAACACTATCTGAATCAGTTTCAGGACTCGAAAGTTTTTTTGCCCTTCGTTTTCTTCACGTGAATTTTATGGTGAAATGGGATCAACGTAGCTGGCCATCGATTTACCATCGTTGGAGAGTGGTGCACCAAGGTACTACTCTGTTTCAAGTCCATGCATTCATTTGTAAAAGTCATACAGTGCAATTTCAGCATTATGGACGGATGTTGCCTCATGCACCGTAGATGTTGCGTCCAGGGGATATCGATCCTTCGGACAGCCATAACAGTTGACTCCTTTGGAGTTACGGGAGCCATACCAGTCAAAATGAAGGTCTCTGTGAGATCTACAGCACTTCTTTAAGCCGTCAGTGCATAGTGTCATACCCAAAAAACACACTATCTGAATCATTTTCAGGAATAAGGAAGTTCTTTTTACCCTTCATTTTCTTCACGTGAATTTTATGATAAAACGGGATCAACGCGGCTAACCAACGGTTTACCATCGATGGAGAGTGGTGCACTATGGTACTATTCCGTTTCAAATCCGTGCACTCATTTGTAAAAGTCATAAGGCGCAGTTTCGACATTATGGACGGATGTTGCACCTTGCACTATAGATGTTGCGCATAGGGGATATCAATCCTTCGGACAATCATAACGGTTGACTCTTTTGGAGTTACAAGAGCCATAACCAGTTAAAATGAAGGTCTCTATGAGCTCTACGGCTTTGACTTCTTTAAGCCGTCGATGCATAGTTTCATACCCAAAAAACACTATCCGAATCACTTTCGGGACACTGAAGTTTTTTTACCCTTCGTTTTCTTCACGTGAATTTTATGGCAAAACGGGATCAACATGGCTGGTCATTTATTTACCATCGCTGGAGAGTGATGCACCATGGTGCTATTTCATTTCAAATCCTTGCACTCATTGGTAAAAGTCTTATGGAACAGTTTCATCATTAGGGACGGATATTGCACCTTGCACCGTAGATGTTGCCCCCTAGGGATATCGATCCTTCGGAATGCCACAACGGCTGACTCTTTTGGAGTTACAAGAGCAATAACCAGTCAAAACAATGGTCTCTGTGAGTTCTATGGCTTTGACAGCTTTAAGCCGTCAATGCATAGTTTCATATCATAAAAACACTATCTTAATTACATTCAGGACTTGGAAGTTTTTTTACCCTTCATTTTCTTCACGTGAATTTTATGGTAAAATGGGATCAACGTGGCTGGCCATCGATTTACCATCGCTGGAGAATGGTGCACTATGGTACTATTCCATTTCAAATCCATGCACTCATTTCTAGAAGCCGTACGGCGCAGTTTCAACATTACGAACGGATGTTGCACCTTGCACCATAGATGTTGCACCCAGGGGATATTGATCCTTCGAACAGACATAACGGTTGACTCTTTTAGAGTTACAGGAGCCATAACTAGTCAAAACGAAGGTCTCTATGAGTTCTACAGTTTTGACTGCTTTATGCCGTCAATGCATAGTTTAATACCCAGAAAAACACTATTCGAATCACATCAGGAATCGAAAGTTTTTTTAACCCTTCGTTTTCTTCACGTGAATTTTATGGTAAAACGGGATCAATGAGGCTGGCCATCGATTTACCATCGCTGGAGAGTGGTGAACCAAGGTACTATTCCGTTTCAAATCCATGCAATCATTTGTAAAAGTCATACGGCGCAGTTTTGGCATTATGGATGGATGTTGCACCTTGCACCGTAGATGTTGCGCCAGTGGGATATCGATCCTTCGGATAGCCATAATGGTTGACTATTTTGGAGTTTCGGGAGCCATAACCGGTCAAAATGAAGGTCTCTGTGTGTTCTACGGCTTTGATGGGTTTAAACCATCAATGCATAGTTTCATACCCCATAAACACTGTCCGAATCAATTTCAGGACTCGAAGGGTTTTTTTTACCCTTTATTTTCTTCACGTAAATTTTATGTTAAAACATGATCAACATGGCTGGCCATCGATTTACCATCGCTGGAGAGTGGCACACCATGGTATTATTCCGTTTAAAATCCATGCACTCATTGTAAAAGTCGTAAGGCTCAATTTCGACATTGTGGACGGATGTTGCACCTTGCACCGTAGATGTTGCTCCCAAGGGATATCGATCCTTCGGACAGCCATAACAGTTGACTCTTTTGGAGTTACGGGAGCCATAACCAGTCAAAATGAAGGACTCTGTTTGTTCTACGGCTTTGACTTATTTAAGCCGTCAATGCATAGTTTTGTACCCAAAAAAACACTATTTGAATCATTTTCAGGACTCGGAAGTTTTTTTACCCTTTGTTCTCTTTACGTGAATTTTATGGTAAAACGAGATCAACGTGGCTGGCCATCGATTTACCTTGAGTAGTGCACCAAGGTACTATTCCATTTCAAGTCCATGCACTCATATGTAAAAGTTGTATGGCGCAGTTTTGGCATTATGGACGGATATTGCACCTTGCACCGTAGATGTTGCGCCCAGAGGATATCGATCCTTCGGACAGCCATAACAGTTGACTCTTTTGGTGTTATGGGAGCCATAACCAGTCAAAACAAAAGTCTGTGTGATCTCTATAGCTTTGACTGCTTTAATCCGTCAATGATGTTGCCCGGTTGTTTGACCCTGTAATAAGAGGCTCGGCACAGATACCTCGCTTGGCACATGCCTCGTTCGGCACACTTCCCCTCGCTCGACCCGAAGCATCGTTCAGCATATATGAGCCACTCGGCATGGAGCCTCGTTCAGCATAAAAGGGTTGCCCGGCATGAAGCCTCTTTCGGCAAAGAAGGATCGATTGGCATCATGCTTCATTCGGTATGGAACGGTCGACCGGCATAATGCGTCGTTCGGCATAGAAGGGTCGCTCGGCATGAAGCCTCGTTCGGCATAGAAGGGTCAATCGGCATGATGCCTCGTTCGGCATGTAAGGGTCAACTGGCATAATGCCTCGTTCGGCGAAGAAGGGTCGCTCGGCATGAAGCCTCGTTCGGCATGGAAGGGTCGTTCGGAATGATGCCTCATTCGGCATAGAATGATCGCTTGGCTTGATGCCTCATTCGGCATAGAAGGGTCGATCGGCATAATGCCTCGCTCGGCATAGAAGGGTCGCCCGGCATGAAGTCTCGCTCGATTTGGAAGGGTCGACCGGTATAATGCTTCGTTCAGCATAGAAGGGTCGCTGGACACAATGCCTCGCTCGACCTAGATGAGTCATTCGGCACAAGCCTCGTTCGGCACACCTCCCCTCGTTCGGCACGAGAGCCTCGCTCGGCCCAAGTACCTCGATCGGCATAACAACTCATTCTGCATACGAGTAAAGTTCGACACGCATCCCTCGCTCGGCATATGAATGCCGTTTGGTCTAGATGTGTGGCTCGGCATACGTGTGCCGTTCGGCATAGAGACCTCGCTTGGCATTCTCCGGTTTGACCAATCTCGCTCGACAGCTGCCGTTCGGTATCTCTGGCTCGGTGTACAGAAGCTACTTACCATGGACCGAGGTACCTTGTTCCTAGGCTCATGAGGGAAATTCAACCCATCTTCCTTTATAAATAAAAGGGCAGGGGCAAGTGAAGCGGACCTTTTTTGGAGAACACTGGGGAGACTCTGCCGCTTTCAAGACTCTTTCTTTTCAGTTTGCACTTGTATTCAAGTCATTATTGCGTGGATTGTATCCATATTCAATCATTTGTGAAAGCAATAAAGATCAAAACTCAAGGTGGACGTAGGCAGTTACACTGAACAACTTTAAATCCGATGTTCTTGTTTTTGCATTTAATTTAGCTTACAATTCTCTGTTTTAATTTACTTTCTTTATTAATCTCTCTACAAAATCATTTTCAAGGGTGTTAGTGATAAATTCTGGTGCTAACATTTTGGTGCTTTTACTGAGTCGAATTCTCAGGACGCTAGGATCTGCTTTATAGTTACTGGATTGAATTAATCCCCGAAGGAGATCCAAGTCATTCACGGGACGTCCGTTGATTCCACTCAGAGTTCCTATCAATAACTCTACTATTGGAAGACCATGTACCAGATCAGCCTCTCATAATGCGGACGTCAACGAGACTGCTAGCATACGGCAAATAGGACCTAGCAATCAATAAGCAAATCTAGGTGTAGGAACTACCACCCAAAATCAAATGGATGTTGTCACCAGAACCGATTTCAACGACTTGATGAGAGAAATCATGGAAAGCAGAAGACAACTCAGCGAGCAGATTCAAGCTAACGCTAACCTCATGACTCAGCTTATTCAACCACAGCATCAGAATGCTGGAGGTAGCCCCTTTCCTTACTCTTCATATGATAACTCGACTTCATCCGATGAACCTCCCAGGCGTAGGCACCGCAAAACTGAAACTACGCAAGCAGGTGTCGTTGATCGATCAACTAAGGATCACTTATATCTTGGAGACCACACCCAAGCCGAAACTGGAAACTTAGGAGCTGGAGCACATGTGGAAACTGGACGTCCAGATCACCAAGACCCTAATGAAGCTGGTCCCCAAGTTACATGTTTGGCAGATTGCCAACAGAGGAGACATCAACCCGAGCGGTCCCATAGAACAGAATCCAACCTTTTGTCCTCCATACAAACCTTGAGCTTATCAGCTATGGTCAGACAGTTGATGAGAGAAAATCAAGGCTTGACCAATGAAGATTGGGGGATATCCAGGAGTCATACTCCATTCGCAGATACTATTCTACAGGCTGAGTATCCCAGAAAGTTTAGCATGCAGACTATCCGGCCTACGAAGGGAAGACTGATCCTAGGAAGCATGTGATGATGTAGGAATGGATGATGGATTCGGCTAGAGCAAATGACGCGACCAAGTAGAGATGTTTCCCAATTACTTTATCCGAAATCGCAACCATGTGGTTCACTCGACTTCCCCCATGGTATATATCTTGCTTTGACGAATTGGCGATGAAATATGTAGAATAGTTCGGGATACATGCCACTCGTCCTAAGGACATTATGTCCCTATCTAGTGTAATCCAGGCTCTGAGGGAATCATTGAAAGAGTACTTACAGAGATTTCATGTTACGACTACTAAAGTTAGCAACCATAAAGAACATGTAATTCTGATGGCTGCAATGCGAGGAGTGGATCCGGATTCAGAGTTATAGAGATTGGTTTGCAAGAACACCTCCAAATACGCTAGAGCGTTATTATTCAAAGGCTCATCAATTCATAAGAAGAGAGGAAGCTAGATGGAAAAGGCGAGATAAGGCACTAGGGCCTGTTCAGGATGCTGTAAAAAGCAACATCGCTGTAAAACAATCCGATGACAACTCTGGAAAGTTTCAAGTCAATATCCATAACAAGCCTAGACAATCTAAAGGGCACGAAGGAGGAAATCCTAGAAAGAAAAGGGAAGCAGGAAAATGGAAGCCAAGGATTCCAACTTACAACGAATATACTCCTTTGAATGCACCTCTGGAGAATATTTACATGTTAGCTTGTAATAATTTTCAATACAGAAAACCGCGCCCAAAGGAGTCAACAAAGGAACAAAAGAGGATGGGAAATTCTGTCACTTCCATTAGACTTAGGGGCACAATACAGAAGAGTGTAGACATCTCCACAATGCCATAGAAAAGCTGATTAGATAGAAAAAATTGCAGGAGTTTGTCAAGAACCCATAGGAAGGAAGGCAAGGAACGTCAGATCCCGGACGCGGGACGGCTCCACGCCAACCAGAGGAACCTGCCCGAACTATAGGTATTGGTCATAAGCACGATAGTCGGTGGACTTTACCCTATAGATAAGAATTGGCAGGAAATGGAGCGGTATGCAAACTCCCTAAGACATGAAGATGATGAATGTTGTTCAAATACCAAGGATGGGTCCCCAGCTAAGTAGCAGCGGACAATGACGAACGATATAGTTTTCAGGGGCAGAGATATTGACCATGTGGAGGCTTCTACCATTGACCCGATGGTCATCTCCACGAGAATCGAGCCATCATTTGTGAAGAAAATTTTGATTGATTGTGGTAGTTCTGTCAATATCATCTTCAAGAAAGCATATGACCAAACGAAGATGGAAACGAAGGATTCAAAGCCATCAAAAGCCCATATACATGGTTTTAATGGTGCAACGACTGATGTAGTAGGGTATGTTGAATTGCCAGTTGAATTGGGACAAGTGAACGTAGGAGGGTGTGAATCCTACCTTTCATAGTTTTGGATGTTGATTCCTCATTAATGTGTTTCTTGGTCGACCGGCCTTGGCAGAGTTTAGGGCAGCTTTGGCTCCGTGGTGTTTGACTTAGAAATTTCCGACAGACAAAGGAGTTGGTGTGGTGCATGGCGATCAGGCGATTGGTCGTGCATGTTATGTGGATGAGCTGAGAGAGGCCTAGCAGATAGAGAAATGAAAGGTTATAGACAACTCCTTCCGCATCCGGAATACTGACAATTGATAAATAGTGCCCGAGCCCTAGCTCGGGCAATATTCTTAGATCTATAGAGACATATATCCAAGGGATGATGATGGGGAACCTAGGGAAGAAAAAGCAGCACCGGCTGAACTAACGATTGACATTCCAATCAGCCGAGATGACCCACTGCGAGTATTTAAGATTGGATCACAACTCGACCCCTCGGTGGCAAAGGATCTTACTGCTTTCCTCCGAGCGAATCTGGATGTTTTCGCTTCGACATATTCTGATATGTACGGGATTTCTCCCGCTATTGCAAGTCATATGTTGAACATAGACCAGAAGTATGTTCCTGTAAAGCAAAAAAAAAAGAGGCATGAACCCATAATGGTCCGCTTCTCTCAGAGAGGAGGTGGACAAACTCAAAGCTAATGGTTTCGTCCACGACGCCCTCTACCCTGAATGGGTGTCTAACCCTGTGCTAGTGAGGAAAACAAATAGGAAATGGAGATCTTGTGTAGACTACTCTGATTTAAACAAAGCATGCCCGAAGGATAGTTTCCCTTTATCCAGAATCGACCAACTGGTCGACTCAATGGCCGAACAAGAGTTGCTATCATTTATGGATGTGTGCTCGGGATATAATCAGATCCCGATGCACATTCCAGACCATTAACACACCAGTTTTGTCACAGACGTCGGGCTATATTGCTATGTAATGATGCGTTTCGGATTGAAAAATGCGTGAGCGACTTATTAGCGTCTGGTGAATCGAATGTTTGAAGACCAGATTGGTAGAATAATGGAAGTCTATGTAGATGACATGCTTGTGAAGTCACGGCAGTCAAACAACCACATTCGAGACTTAACGGAAATGTTTGATATACCTAGATATTATGGAATGAAAATCAATCTTTTTAAATGTTCCTTTGGCATTGCGTTACAGAAGTTTTTGGGTTTCATTGCTAATGCACGGGGAATTGAAGCTAACCTAGAAAAGATTCAAGCTATTCGGAATATATAAGTTCCCAAAACACTAAAGCAAGTACAAAGCCTGAACGGAAAATTAGCCGCGCTGAGTCGATTCATATCCAGAGCCACATATAAGTTTATTCCTTTCTTTGATGTAATAAAGAAAGGAAAGAGAAATTTTGAATGGACGTCCGACTATGAGGATGCATTCCGAGCTTTGGTGAGACTTTTTGAAAGTCCCCCTGTGCTGTCAAAGCCTATAGACCATGAAGTATTGTATGTGTACTTCGCTGTATCCTAGCATGTTATAAGTATGGCTTTGGTTCGCGAGGAGGACCGAGTTTAGAAGCCAGTTTACTATGAAGTAAATGTTTAACGGGAGCAGAAAGAAATTATCCTAAGATTGAGAAACTGGCCTACTGCTTGGTGATTGTATCACGCAAGCTTCATCCATACTTTCAAGCACCCTCAATCAATGTTTATACCGATCAACCCTTGCGATAGGTACTCCAACGACCGAAAACCTCTAGAAGGATGTTAAAATAGAATATCAAGTTGAGTCAGTTTTATATTACCTACCTGCCACGAAGTGCCATAAAAGGGAAAGTGCTATCAGACTTCATTGCTGAATTCACCGTGTCAGACGAATCAAACAATCACAATGTCATACCTCCGTTCGATGGAAGCTGTACATCGATGGGGCATCTAACGACCGTTGCTTTGGAGTTGTTACAGTTCTTGTGACTTCGAAAAACCGATCAATTTGTTATGCTTTGAAGCTCGAATTCCCAGCAACAAATAACGAGGTCGAGTATGAAGCATTGATTGCCGGCTTGATACTTATCACAGAAATGGGGTAAAATCGGTTGAAATCTTTTGTGACGCACAACTGGTGATATACCAGATGTGGGGGGTCTATCAACCGAAGGACAGAGACTTGCCCCATACCTTGCACGGGTTCAAGAGCTGCTAGCAAATCTAGAATATTATGATATTTCGCATGTCCCGCGTGAACAAAACAGAGAAGCCGATTCATTGAAAAAATTTACGAGTACTGGCAATGCTCAACAAATGGAATTGGTTCCCGTCGAAACCTTACATGCTTCGAGTATAAATATGATGGATATATATTTCGTGTAAGAAACAGAAATCGAGAAGGAATCATGGATGACCCCATTCAAGCAATACTTGCTACATGGGGTCTTGCCCGAAAGAAAGAGCGAATGACGATAATCATTCGTAAGGCTTCGCGATATGCAATGCAAAACGGAATAATGTATCGAGGGGATTCACGGCCCCCTTACTCCAGTGCATTGCCCACGATGGGATAAAACGGGTCCTGAAGGAAGTACATGAAGGAGAATGTGGTGACCATACCGGGGGGCAGACGTTAGTAAAGAAAATCTTCCGCTATGGATAATATTGGCCGACTGTAAATCGGGATGCTGTAGACCACGTAAGGAGATGTGAAAAATGCCAGAAGTATGCGTAAATCCCGAAAGCTCCATCGACGGAACTCACACAACTGGTTAGTCCTTGGCCTTTTGCAATGTGGGGGATTGATATAATCGGTTCTTTACCCATATCCAAAGGTGGTGCGAAATATGCGATAGTTGCGGTCGATTACTTTTCCAAGTGGGAAGAAGTAGAGCCCTTAGACATGATCACTACCAAGAAGGTCATTAATTTCATTATACAAAATATTATATGTCGTTTTGGCCTCCCATGGACTACCATTACAGACAACAGAACTCAATTTGAAAGTAGGGAGTTCAAAGAATTTTGTCAAAAGTATGGCATTGAAAAAAGGTTTGCAGCAATTGCTTATCCAAAAGCCAATGATAAGTAGAAGCTATGAACAAAATAATCAAGTCCATATTGGAAAAGCATTTGGAAAAGGCTAGAGGAAAGTGGGCGGATGAACTCCCAACAGCGCTTTGGGCTTACAGAACCACCCCCAAGTCCACGACTGGCCACACCCCATTAGCATTGGCATATGGCACGAAAGCTATTATACCCGTAGAACTTGAAGTTCCATCACATCGGGTAACTCATTAAGACCCTAAGACGAATTGGGATCTTTTACTGGAATCATTGGACTTCGTTGATGAAAAATGTGAAGAAGCCGATTTAAGGGCGACTGCATATAGGCACCGAGTCGTTCGATATTATAATGAAAAGTCTGACCAAGAATCTTTGATGTGGACGACCTCGTTTTAAAACGAGTTTTCCCAATCCCGTCGCATATAAATCCCACATGGGAAGGTCCATACGTCATTGAATGGAAGCTTGGAGAGGGAACTTTCAAGCTAATGACCATTGATGGTGCGACACTCCCCCGAGCATGGAATAGTGATCATCTGCGGCATTACTGTACTTAGTCTACTTTGCTCATATTTTAGTTGCAATTATTTCCAGTATATTTTAATTTCGTTGATTCTTAGTTTTCGGCATGTAATAAGACAATTTAGCTTGTTTTCATTAATAAAGGGTTGAAGCCATCTTTTCCATGAATTATTGATGTTTCCGTGTATGATAATTGTATGGCAAAAACTAAGAGTTACATTATTCTGTCTGACGTACGAATGCGCATAAACGACTCAAAATCTCTAAGTCTCCAGATTGCAGACTGGAGTACTCTAAGTCCCCAGAGTGCGTAATAGAGTATAAAAGACTCAAAATCTCCAAGTCCCCATAGTGCGGACTGGAGTACTCTAAGTCCTCAGAGTGCGGAGTAGAGTATAAACGACTCAAAATCTCCAAGTCCCTAGAGTGCGGACTGGAGTACTCTAAGTCCTCAAAGTGCGGACTAGAGTATAAACGACTCAAATTCTCCAATTCTCTAGAGTACGGACCAGAGTACTCTAAGTCCCCAGAGTGCGGCGGACTAGAGTATAAGTGACTCAAAATCTCCAAGTCTCCAGAGTGCAGACTCTAGTACTCTAAATCCCTAGAGAGCGGACTAGAGTATAAACGATTCAAAATCTCCAAGTCCCTAGAGTGCGGACTGGAGTACTCTAAGTCCACAGAGTGCAGACTAGAGTATAAGCGACTTAAAATCTCCAAGTCCCCGAAGTACGGACTGGAGTACTCTAAGTTCCCATAGTGTGAACTAGATTATAAACGACTCAAAATCTCCAAGTCCCCAAAGTGCGGACTGGAGTGCTCTAAGTCCCCAAAGTGTGGACTAGAGTATAAATGACTAGAAATCTCAAAGCCCCCAGAGTGTGGACTGGAGTACTCTAAGTCCCCAGAGTGCGGACTAGAATATAAATGACTTGAAATCTTAAAGTCCCTAAAGTGCAGACCAAAAATATTTTAAGTACCCATAGCATGAAACAGAGTACTTACAATTTCCAAAAAATCTCTGAGCCATATGGAAGTGAACTGGAATTTATGTAACTCACAAGATTTTAGGTCTCAACCACAGCTATACAGTAAGCTAAACAATAAAAATCGTTTGAATGACAAAGGAACTAAATTTTGTTTAAGAATCCAGAATGAGGTTCAACTACAACTCCTCCAAAACTCGGAGTCAAAAGTCTATTTACATTGACTACGAAAATAAATAGAAGTAATTACATAATCTAGGCTAACTCTCGTTGAACGAGTGTAACAGCCACTTCTTTGATTTATTCGGTTTCTTTTCCTCCCTCGTTTTCTCAAACGACTCCTCCCCTACGCATTTTCGTTTAGACGCTTTTCTTAATGTGGAAGTAACACCAGAGGGAGGAAGAGGGACTTCTAGTGGCCTAGACCCACCAGGGAGAATGACCTTCAAAGGCCTGTTCAAAGAACCATCTAGATCCCCAACTCGGGGCTCGACTTTGATTTCAACTTTCGTTTTCTTCTCCTCCACGAGTTGCTCCTTCATGCTCATTTTTGAAGTATCTTTAGAGGTGCCTATAATCTTAATTTCATGATTTTCTTCAACGGGTGATGAAGTTTCGGACTTGTCCACGTCAAGCGCCTCAATCACTTGAGCATCAGGACCAGGAGTCTCTTCCACTTGAATAGCCTCACTCGCCTTCTCCTTCTCCTCCTTGGCGTTATCACTCTTTAGAGTGGGCTCGAGGTCAGAGCGGCCTAAGCAAAATCACAAGAGACAAACGTTAGAATATAATGAACTCTCGCCGAAAATGACGGCTCTTTGAACTTTAAGAAGAAGAATTATTTATCGATTTCTTATTGACTCTCAACCGTCCAAGGAGTGTCACCCTTTGGAATGGGAGATAGAATATGATATCGAGGCCAGGGTCTCCGGGTAATAACCAACATGTTGCTCGAACGGATCAAGTACTGGCCGACTAGCCAATTGAGTAGGGGGAGGAACTGGAGACCGGGTTCCAAACGGACCGACAATGTCATCCTTTCCTTTTGACGAGGAAGAACCTTTGCAGCAGAGGGCCTTCGCTGCAGATAGGTCTGAAGGCTCATTACCCTTGAGAAATTTTGTTACCAAAGCCTCCTCGTCAATGTCCTCGGTGCCCAGCTCGACCTTTCTAATCTTTATCAATGTTTCCCATGCCTCGGCTAAAGACTCGAGGCAGCCCTCGCCAAGAATAGTTAAGTCTTGATGCATGAGGACACGGGCGTTGTATTTTGCTACAAGCGGGTCGAACAAGCACTTGATCTCCTCCCTGCCAGCCTCCGTAGCCGCCTCAAGGCGAGAATCAATCTCCGTGGATGCTGTTCTTTTGCCCTCCACATGGGCTTCATCCTTCAACATCCCAACTTTTAAGAGTTCGTCGTCGAGCTTTGTCTTCAAGAGTCGCGTAGCAACAATTTCATCGCAATATTGTTGCGACTCTTCTTGAGCAGCGGTTTTTTCCTTTTTCTCTTTGAGGAGTAGCTCTTGCAACTCTTTGACTCGCAGGGCAGATGCATCCCTCTCCTTTTGAGTGGAATCTTTCTCTAAAGCTAAGGCCCCATAGCATTGGAACGCTTCGTCAATTTCCTTCTTATGTGACGACTCCAGACGATTAATGTAACGACCCGTAAATTTTCGATAATTAAAATAGCTAATTTAAAAGATTTCGTGATTTAATGTTAGAAATAAATTTGTAATTCGTTTGGAATATTAATAATTGGAATGAATTGCGACAATAATTATCCAAGTAATGAAAAATAAAAGCTACTTAGTGAATGCATTTGCAATCAAAAGTTGAATAGGATAATAAATGTTGAATTCATTGGGTATAATAGAGTAATTGATTGATAAGTAAGATCTATTTAAAAATCAAATATTGAATACTGAACAGGTAAATTGTTTAAATTAAATATTTAAAACGTATTGAATAATTGAATAACTGTAAAATGAAAATAGTGTTCTAAATTGTGAATTGGTTTTAAAAGTTGATTCTTATAAGTTCAATTTCAATATTTCAAAAGATAATGAATAATTGGATAATCGAAATTGTTTAAATTTAATATTTGGAATTTATTGAATAATTTAGTAATGGGAATTGGATAACCGTATAATGGAAATGGTTGTTCTATAATTTGAATTTGTTAAATTTTTAAGTTCGTTTTGAATATCTCAAAAGATAGTGATTTAAGAATAATCAAATTGTTTAAATTTATTATTATAGATGTTTGAATAATTAAATTCCGAATTTGATATGATCAATTTGATATTGAAATTTAATATACGAAAATAGAGTGAATAATTGAAATTTGATTTAATATGATTCAGATTGGTTTCCAAAGTGAATATAAGTTATATTGGGATTATAATAGAGTTAATAAGGTTTTAAAATTGGAAATTATTGAATAATTGAATAACGGGTTTAATATGATTAAAAATGATTTGTAAAATTTTATTTTATCATATTAAAGTAAGAATGATGTTGTAGAACTTTTAAAATTTAAATTAAAAGTAAATTTGTGAAAATTGAATATTTTAATATTTAATTATCGACTGAAAAATAGCCAATTTTCAAACAGTCTCAGAATTGGACGAAACTAGTTCCATTGGATCCGTAATAGTTTGTTATTATAGGATTTCAATATTCGTAGCAATCGGAGTTTTCGTTTGACCGTGGCAGCTCGAAACGCATCGAAATTGTTTTAATATTAATTTGACGAGTTAAAATAGTCATTTTTCAAAAAGTCTCGGATTTCGACGAAACCAGTTTCATCGGTTCCGTAACGTGATATTATTGTAAGGTTTCAAATTTCATGTCAATCGGATTTACCGTTTGTCCGGGGCAAGCCAAAACACCTAGAAATTTGATTTACCGATTTAATTTAAAATCGAACGTTTATTGTCATAACTCGCACAGATGATCGAATTAGCTCCCAAAATCTATTCCATTGTGTCCGGAATGGGGGATAAACCTTAGGAACGTCGGTTACCGTGCGAAATTCAGAGTTTGGAAAAGCCGGATGAATAGTATTCGTCGTTTCCTATAAATAGCCCCTTTATTCACAAATTAAAATTAAAAAAAAGGGCTAGGGTTTCTTATAGCCGCCGCCCCTTATACCAACCTATGGCCGAAAATTGTTCAACTTCATCCTCTTTTATCTCACAATCCGTCAACCAATTCGAAGAATCTCCAACTAACAAAATGTAGAGCTCGGCGAGAGCTTCAATATGAACGGTGATGATCGTAAAATACGAAGTAGATTGTCTGCAATTCGAGCTTGAAGGCCTAACAGTCGCGCACGTTTTCCCATGTCATATGGAGGCCGAGCTCCTTCAACTTTCGGCCGAAGGTAGTGCATGTTGCGAGCTTCGATGTGGTTTGGTTAAGATGGGGTTTCGTCGTCGTTTGGGGGGCACGACTTTGGTGGAATCGAACGTGAAAATGGGTTATCGCGTGCGTGTGTTTTACTGGAACGAAGAAGAGGGGGAAAGGAAATCACGGCCGAGATTTACAGGCCAAGAAATCAACGGCTGAGATTGGATGAAAGGTTTAAAAATTAAAATAAAATATTGATTAATTTATATATTAATTCGTGAATGTTTAAAACACTATAACTTGTTGATACGAGGTCGGATTGTGACAAAACGAATTGCGACGGGTTCGTTTTGTCGAGCACTACGCTATGGAATTGGATTGGAGTCGTTTGGAGCTAGAGAAAATTTCGGGTAAAATTAAACGCTCGTTTAATTTTATTCGAAATAAAACGCTGGAACTACATTGAAATCAAAGTGAGTGTTTTATAACGCTCACAACGTACTAAATATTTTTATGCTAGTTAAATTGGATATTATGAAGTGTTACGATTTTTATTGTTGTTTGATAAATTTAATTGCCATATAGATTGTCATTTGAATTAACCGTTGAAATTAAATTGACAATTAAATTTAAATTGGAATTGAATTGCGATTAAATTACCTGACATTGATAACTATGAAACTACCATGAATTGTATTTTCTATTAGATGATGTATTTTGATGGATGTTATTGGTTGATATTTAAATGTTTGGATGTTTATTTGCTTATATATACTGTTATGCATACATATGACACTATGATTTGATTAAGTAATATATATTCATCCCTGACATTTAATTGAAATAAATAATTATTTGGCCATAGGATAGAAAATTATTTACGGACACCGAATTGGCTAAATTAATAATTTTTGAAATCGTCGATTTGAAATTTATTTAAATGTTTTGATTTAAAAGTGATAAATAGAAATCAATTTATAGAAATCGAATTTATCAAAAAAGTGAGTTTGGAATGTTGAAATAAAATTTTGGTTAAAAGAAATTTTTGAATAAATTTAAGTGGAGACTTTGAGATTTAAAATTTGGATATGATTGAATTTCGAAAATTTATCTGTTTTAAAGATTGAACATTAAATTTGAGCTTTGAATATTACTAAGTAATAGTGACATAAAAATGATATTTTGAAATGAGCTTGGAATTGAATCATATTTGAAATTTGGATTTAAATTTGAATATTGAAGGATAGTTTTGTTAAGTGTTATAAATTGATATTTTGAAAATCGAGCTCTAAATCGATATAAATTGAAATTGAATTAATTGAAAGTGAATATAAAATTGAATAAATTTGAAGTCAAAGTTGGCATTGATTTGAATTGAAATCGAAATTGAATCGGTAGAATGGAAATTGAAATTGATTTGAATTAGGAAGTTATAAATTGAAATGGACTGGTTTTGAAGCTGTTTTATTTTGTTTTCCAAATTACTCTGCTATATAAACCATTTTTGAATACTTAAACTATTTTAATCTATTTTAAATCTACTTAACCCAATTTCAATTATTTTAAACTAATTTATCTATTTCAAATCCATTTTAAGATTTTAAGTATTTTAACTATTTTATTTATTTAAAACTACTTTTAAACTACTTAAAACTATTTTCTAAAATTCTAAGCTGGTCAATAAGGTGAAGTGTTTATGTTTAAATCTTGAATTTAAATACGAATTGGGTTAAATGAAGTTGCAACCTAAATTGAAATTCGAAATGATCTTGGGATCGAAATGAGATATTGAGACGAAATGATTTTTGAAAAGGAATCTTATATTTTGAATGGCTATGACGATATTCGAAATGGATTTGATTTTAGAAGCGAATATGATATTTTGATATCAATTATGAATCGATTTGAAATATAAAAGAGCCAACGGTGTAATAATACGTAGTTATTAAAGAGACCGGGATCGGATATGGACATACTCTCTGTCGATACCGAAAACCACTTTAATAACTATTATATGCGGAATGTTGATTCAGAATGAAGTGGATGGTTTGGTGAACGCGTTGACTGAAGAAAGAGAACGATATTGGATGACCCCTGACATGACTAAAACAGGAGCCGCGCCGGGCAATTGAGGTTCGCCACCTCTAGCGGACACACTTTTTCGATACCATATCTATTACATTTGTGATTCGATTTGGGTGCACCCCTTGATTTGGGAATGTTGTTTCGCGGTGTTGGGGGTAGCTGTTGGCTATGCTCAACATCAGTCCGGACACGCAACTAATAGTATCCTAGTTGGTATCGCCTCATGTACCTTGTCATACTGATTATCCTATTCGCGACCACTACGTTTTGTTTTGTGTTATACCTATGGGGTACCCTCTGATAACCACCAGTTTACGGTGGGGCTTACGGTGCTGTATAGTCTATGGCATTATAAAAGTGTGTTAAGGGGGATTATGGTAACTCCTTAACGCTATTTTGGTACTTTATATTACTGATAGGCATTATCTACTTAGCGTACATTACTACATAGTAGATAGTTTGACGGATCCTTAAGAGATGGAAAATCCCGTAACATCTCTTGAGTTATTGCACGCACGTTGACACTGGATATGAGATGTCAAACCCCGTAAACATCTCTAATGCCGTTACACTCATATTTATTTACGATTGATTTAACTTTCATAAGGATATTTTAGTCCTGACTCGAGTGTTTTGTCTTTTCATTACGCTCGGGTCAGTCCTGAGTTTTTCAGATTTTTGAAGATCTATTCTGGAGGACGAAGACGAAGATTTGGTATACTATTACTATTATTACCCTTGCATCATGCTATCTGCTGCATTATTTTAATTGTTCTGTTGTATATGTATAACTATGATAAATGTTGTATAAATAATTGTCAAAGTATAGCAAACAGCTTCATGAACTGTTTATTTGACTATTATATTTTATCGTTCCGCTGCGAGATTCTATGTTGTTTCATTTCCTTTATTTCTCTTTCTTTTCTTTTCTTATTTACCCCAATAGCCATCTGCCCTTTTGAATGGTTTGGAATCGGCATGTGTATTTGATCGTCGGTTTAAACTATCCAAAAAAGGCGGGTCGTTACAGTTGGTATCAGAGCTTTGGTTAGCGATAACCTTAGCTTTGTGGGGTCTGACTCTTTATAAATAGGGTAGTAATACCCTATGATGATTCACTGAGTGTATATATATGAGAGAGCGTATTTGTTAGTGATATAAAATGTTTTATATTGTGTCGGTTTATTTGTTGAGTGGCTTATGGATTCTGGTCAATACGAGTAATTAACGTCATTGATAGGGATCTCTAAACACTTAAACAGAATAATTCGACATAGTATTGTTTTGAAATTGGGTAAATGAAATAATTTTGCTCTAATTATATTTTGTATATAAAGGAAAATTTTCAGAAATTATTGTGACTTATCTAGCTTACCTTGTCGTTAGGAATGAAAATATTGGTTATTATCATTAATTGGATATTGTAATTTAATAAATAGGTTTATTACAAAATAAACAATGATAAAACAACTTGTGGAATATTTTAAGAAAAAAAATCCTATAAGAATATTTTATAAAGGTGACTTATAAATTTAAAATAGATTTAAATTGAGAAATATTGGATTTAAGACCTGGAGATTTTGAAAAATGGTTCTCAAAGTTTGAAGAAATATATAGTAATATTGGTTGGAAATTGTTTATGGAAATATTTTGAAAGGATTTTTAAGAAGGAATGAATTCAGTACTCCTCTCTTCTGTCGCTGGAAAATAATTTCGGTGATGACTGCGCAGCATCATCGGCGTTCATTTTCGAGTCTCAAAGTGGGGAAGACTTCTAAGAAGCTTGCTTTTCTTCGAAACTATTTTGGGTAAATGGGTTTTGGTTTAAACACCAAAGGTATGATTTGATATATTTAACAAAAAAGATATAAGTGTATATGTTTATTTCAAACGATCTGGAAAGAACCGGGCATTTAAAATTCTGAGTTATGCAAATTAGTAATTTTCAAATGAAATGTGAATAACCAGAATTCTAAAAATAGAGTATTAAGAGATCTAAGCTTATGTTTTGGGAAACTTTAGAGTTGTAGTGTACCTTTAAAGTTGAAAGGTAAAGAGGATTTTAACAAATTAAATTTGTGAACATTTTAATTAAGTAAAATGAAATTCTATAAATTTGTATAATACCAAATTTACATTCTGATAACATATAACAAGACTTACCAAATGTTAAAAGTTAAAATGATGTTTTTGATATGTAATGAGATATTGTATAGATAAACAGAACCTGGAAGTAATTGAAATATACAAGTAAGAAAAACTCAGAAAGGAATTAAAATGTATATAAATGAAAATTTGGTTGTGATAAAAATGTTATATACTTAAATATAACATGAAATGATGAATGGATAAATGGAACAAGTAAGTGAACTTAAGAAAGAAGATAAATGAATCATAATATATCTTTGTAAATTGGTTATAGAAAATAAATATAAATTGCAAAGGGGTTGTAAATTTTTTCTGAATTTGTAACCTTTAAGATAACTGTAAACTAAGAAAAGTCATTTATGAGAGGTTAAACTTTTATAGGATGATTAATAAACTAGAGTACCAGTTGATAAAATGTTCCACAAATGAATTCGTTATTAACTGAAATTATGAAAATGCAATAAATGTAAACAAAGGAATTTCTTATAGCTAAGAATCAATTGGGAAATGAAATTGGATTTAATTAAATTATATAGAATGTTTAAAATGAACTTGCGTAGGCAAATTCTATGAAATGATGTTTAAGAAAAGATAATGTTGAAGAATATGCTATGTAAAGAAATGGATATATTAACTGAATAATGGATTGTGAATAATTAATTGTAAATAAAATGAAAGTCAATAAAATAATTTAATATAGATAAATTGTATATAAATCTATTGAAAGGTGATACATAAGTTGTACGTATATTATTTTATTCGCATAACGATTTGATCCAAATTCGGGCACAAAATTTCGAGATGATTTATATCGATCCAAGTTAGGATTTTTCACTCGATTTTCGACGGCGAACCCTGGATATGGATTTTTAATTTGATTCTAAAATTCTCTATCATAGTATATGGCTATGCAAGGAGAGTAACAGTTTCCAATCAAGGAACCAAATATGAGTCCGCACTAGAGAGTCGTGTGAACGATACTAATTTGGAAGTGAAATTGTGTGATCGAATAAGCGATTAGATTGATATTGCTCACAGATGATATGTACGGTTACGGACTCAATTAAAGTTAATATTGGAAATTTAAGATGCCAAATATGTGAAGATAAATTTGTAACTTTTGAGATAACTATAAACTAAAAAAAGCTATATATAAGAAGTTAGACTTTTATGGAATGACTATAAATTAAAGTGATGGTTAATAAAATGTTCCGCAAATAAATTGGTTATTAACTGAAAATGAATATGAAGTAAATGTAAACAAAAGAATTTTGTGTGGCTAAGAATCAATTGGAACTGAAAAAGATAAACCAAATTGAATGTAAAAATTAATAAGTTGGTTATGTTGGGTATGATTTGGTTGTTATATGATTGTTAGTTGATTGTATATAATTCATTTAGTGTGAATTGAAAGCTATAAATCATTGAAATCAAATTGGAAGTTAAATAAATCTAAATAGAATTTAATTTGATTCAAATAGGAAGTGAACTAATGTAAATATAAATTAGTGAATGTTAACTAATTGAATTGAGAAGGAATGTTAGTAAAATCCAACGTTAATGAATCAACTGTGAAAAAAAAAAAATTGAAACCCAAGTCCATAAATATCAATGAGAAGTGAATTTATATTGATTGGTTATGGATTCGTTGGATCATAGTTGGATGATAGTTGATTGATGGTTGCATTTGTTGTTTTGTTGCGTTTGCTATGTTGGCACATGTAGTTGTTATGTTGCTATATTATGTATATTGATATTATTTTCATATATGCATGTTTCTCATGGTTTGTTGAGTGTTTAGTAGGTGCGGATTGCGCTTGCTTCGCATTTGGAGCTCGCTTTCGTGCTATATTAGCCGTATATGCTCGCTAACAATATATAAGGTACATATCTCGGATTACATACCGTACTTTTACACTTTTTTCCCTACGGGATGCCTCATCACTTGATGAGATGTATATTTGTGATATATATACTGTCATTTTTATTTCCGATCGAGCCGCGCAAAGGAGACTCTCCCGAAATTTTCCGTAAAATCCGCGTGTTATAAAATTTTTCATGTTTTAAATTTTTTTTTATAACTTGTTATGATAACTAACTTTTAAAGTTAGAAAGTCGTTTAGGGTAACTTAGTGGAAGTGTAATAATGACTTTATAAGTGGAATTTCATTGTTTTATAAGTTGGTAACTTTGAATAAAATATGTCTAATGTTGAATTCTATACTTAGTTCCTTTTCCCTTCTTTTTCCTTTTCGGGGACGAAAAGTTTTGAGTGGGGGAGAGTGTAACGACCCGTAAATTTTCGATAATTAAAATAGCTAATTTAAAAGATTTCGTGATTTAATATTAGAAAAAAAAATTGTAATTCGTTTGGAATAATAATAAGTGGAATGAATTGCGACAATAATTATCCAAGTAATGAAAAATAAAAGCTACTTAGTGAATGCATTTGCAATCAAAAGTTGAATAGGATAATAAATGTTGAAGTCATTGGGTATAATAGAGTAATTGATTGATAAGTAAGATCTATTTAAAAATCAAATATTGAATATTGAACAGGTAAATTGTTTAAATTAAATATTTAAAACTTATTGAATAATTGAATAACTGTAGAATGAAAATAGTGTTCTAAATTGTGAATTGGTTTTAAAAGTTGATTCTTATAAGTTCAATTTCAATATTTCAAAAGATAATGAATAATTGGATAATCGAAATTGTTTAAATTTAATATTTGGAATTTATTGAATAATTTAATAATGGGAATTGGATAACCGTATAATGGAAATGGTTGTTCTATAATTTGAATTTGTTAAATTTTTAAGTTCGTTTTGAATATCTCAAAGATAGCGATTTAAGAATAATCAAATTGTTTAAATTTAATATTACAGATGTTTGAATAATTAAATTCCGAATTTGATATGATCAATTTGATATCGAAATTTAATATACGAAAATAAAGTGAATAATTGAAATTTGATTTGATATGATTCTGATTGGTTTCCAAAGTGAATATTAGTTATATTGGGATTATAATAGAGTTAATAATGTTTTAAAATTGGAAATCATTGGATAATTGAATAACGGGTTTAATATGAATAAAAATGATTTGCAAAATTTTATTTTATCATATTAAAGTAAGAATGATGTTGTAGAACTTTTAAAATTTAAATTAAAAGTAAATTTGTGAAAATTGAATATTTTAATATTTAATTATCGACTGAAAAATAGCCAATTTTCGAACAGTCTCAGAATTGGATGAAACTAGTTCTATTGGATCCGTAGTAGTTTGTTATTATCGGATTTCAATTTTCGTAGCAATCGAAGTTTTCATTTGACCGTGGCATCTCGAAACGCATCGAAATTGTTTTAATATTAATTTGACGAGTTAAAATATTCATTTTTCAAACAGTCTCGGATTTCGACGAAATCAGTTTCATCGGAACCGTAATGTGATATTATTGTAAGGTTTCAAATTTCATGTCAATCAGATTTGCCGTTTGTCCGGGGCACGCCAAAACACCTAGAAATTTGATTTACTGATTTAATTTCAAATCGAACGTTTATTTCCATAACTCGCGCAGATGATCGAATTAGCTCTCGAAACCTATTCCGTTGTGTCTGGAATGCGGGATAAACCCTAGGAATGTCAGTTACCGTGCGAAATTCGGAGTTTGGAAAAGATGGATGAATAGTATTCGTCGTTTCCTATAAATAGCCCCTTTATTCACAAATTAAAAATAAAAAAAAGGGCTAGGGTTTCTTACAGCCGCCGCCCCTTATACCAACCTATGGCCTAAAATTGTTCAACTTCATCCTCTTTTATCTCACAATCCGTCAACCAACTCGAAGAATCTCCAACTAACAAAATGGAGAGCTCGGCGAGAGCTTCAATATGAACGGTGATGATCGTAAAATACGAAGTAGATTATCTACAATTCGAGCTTGAAGGCCTAACAGTCGCATACGTTTTCCCATGTCATATGGAGGCCGAGCTCCTCCAACTTTCGGCCGAAGATAGTGCATGTTGCGAGCTTCGATGTGGTGTGGTTAAGATGGGGTTTCGTCATCGTTTGGGGGGCGCGACTTTGGTGGAGTCGAACGTGAAAATGGGTTATCGCGTGCGTGTGTTTTACTGGAACGAAGAAGAGGGGGAAAGGAAATCACGGCTGAGATTTACAGGCCAAGAAATCAACGGCTGAGATTGGATGAAAGGTTTAAAAATTAAAATAAAATATTGATTAATTTATATATTAATTCGTGAATGTTTAAAACACTATAACTTGTTGATACGAGGTCAGATTGTGACGAAACGAATTGCGACGGGTTCATTTTGTCGAGCACTACGCTATGGAATTGGATTGGAGTCGTTTGGAGCTAGAGAAAATTTCGGGTAAAATTAAACGCTCGTTTAATTTTATTCGAAATAAAACGCTGGAACTACATTGAAATCAAAGTGAGTGTTTTATAACGCTCACAGCGTACTAAATAACTTTATGCTAGTTAAATTGGATATTATGAAGTGTTATGATTTTTATTTGTCGTTGTAATTGCCATACAGATTGTCATTTGAATTAACCGTTGAAATTAAATTGACAGTTAAATTTAAATTGAAATTGAATTGCGATTAAATTACCTGACATTGATAACTATGAAACTGCCATGAATTGTATTGTCTATTGGATGATGTATTTTGATGGATGTTATTGGTTGATATTTAAATGTTTGGATGTTTATTTGCTTATATATACTGTTATGCATAAATACGACACTATGATTTGATTAAGTAATATATATATTCATCCCTGACATTTAATTGAAATAAATAATTATTTGGCCATAGGATAGAAAATTATATACGGGCACCGAATTGGCTAAATTAATAATTTTTGAAATTGTCGATTTGAAATTTATTTAAATGTTTTGATTTAAAAGTGATAAATAGAAATTAATTTATAGAAATCGAATTTATCGAAAAATTGAGTTTGGAATGTTGAAATAAAATTTTGGTTAAAAGAAATTGCTGAATAAATTTAAGTGGAGACTTTGAGATTTAAAATTTGGATATGATTGAATTTCGGAAATTTATTTGTTTTAAAGATTGAACATTAAATTTGAGCTTTGAATATTACTAAGTAAAAGTGACATCAAAATGATATTTTGAAATGAGCTTGGAATTGAATCATATTTGAAATTTGGATTGAAATTTGAATATTGAAGGATAATTTTGTTAAGTGTTATAAATTGATATTTTGAAAATCCAGCTCTAAATCGATATAAATTGAAATTGAATTAATTGAAAGTGAATATAAAATTGAATAAATTTGAAGTCAAAGTTGACATTGATTTGAATTGAAATCGAAATTGAATTGGTAGAATGGAAATTGAAATTGATTTGAATTGGGAAGTTATAAATTGAAATGGATTGGTTTTGAAGCTGTTTTATTTTGTTTTCCAAATTACTCTGCTATATAAACCATTTTTGAATACTTAAACTATTTTAATCTATTTTAAATCTACTTAACCCAATTTAAATTATTTTGAACTAATTTATCTATTTCAAATCCATTTTAAGATTTTAAGTATTTTAAGTATTTTAATTATTTAAAGCTACTTTTAAACTACTTAAAACTATTTTCTAAAATTCTAAGTTGGTCAATAAGGTGAAGTGTTTATGTTTAAATCTTGAATTTAAATACGAATTGGGTTAAATGAAGTTGCAACCAAAATTGAAATTCGAAATGATCTTGGGATCGAAATGAGATATTGAGACGAAATGATTTTTGAAACGGAATCTTATATTTTGAATGGCTATGACGATATTTGAAATGGATTTGATTTTTGAAGCGAATATGATATTTTGATATCAATTATGAATCGATTTGAAATGTAAAAGAGCCAACGGTGTAATAATACGTAGTTATTAAAGAGACCGGGATCGGATATGGACATACTCTCTGTCGATACCGAAAACCACTATAATAACTATTATACGTGGAGTGTTGATCCAGAATGAAGTGCATGGTTTGGTGAACGCGTTGACTGAAGAAAGAGAACGATATTGGATGACCCTTGACATGACTAAAACAGGAGCCGCGCCGAGCCATTGAGGTTCGCCACCTCTAGCGGACACACTTCTTCGATACCATATCTATTACATTTGTGATTCAATTTGGGTGCACCCCTTGATTTTGGAGTGTTGTTTCGCGGTGTTAGGGTAGCTGCTGGCTATGCTCAACATCAGTTCGGATCACCAACTACTAGTATTCTAGTTGGTATCGCCTCATGTACCTTGTCATACTGATTATCCTATTCGCGACCACTACGTTTTGTTTTGTGTTATACCTATGGGGTACCCTCTGATAACCACCAGTTTACGGTGGGGCTTACGGTGCTGTATAGTCTATGGCATTATAAAAGTGTGTTAAGGGGGATTATGGTAATGCCTTAATGCTATTTTGATACTTTATATTACTGATAGGCATTATCTTCTTAGCGTACATTACTACATAGTAGATAGTTTGACGGATCCTTAAGAGATGGAAAATCCCGTAACATCTCTTGAGTTATTGCACGCACGTTGACACTGGATATGAGATGTCAAACCCCATAAACATCTCTGACGCCATTACACTCATATTTATTTACGATTGATTTAACTTTCATAAGGATATTTTAGTCCTGACTCGAGTGTTTTGTCTTTTCATTACGCTCGGGTCAGTCCTGAGTTTTTCAGATTTTTGAAGATCTATTCTGGAGGATAAAGAAGAAGATTTGGTATACTATTACTTTTATTACCCTTGCACCATGCTATCTGCTGCATTATTTTAATTGTTCTGTTGTATATGTATAACTCTGATAAATGTTGTATAAATAATTGTCAAAGTATAGTAAACAGCTTCATGAACTGTTTATTTGACTATTATATTTTATCGTTCCGCTGCGAGATTCTGTGCTGTTTCATTTCCTTTATTTCTCTTTCTTTTCTTTTCTTATTTACCCCAATAACCATCTGCCCTTTTGAATGGTTTGGAATCGGCATGTGTATTTGATCGTCGGTTTAAACTGTCCAAAAAAGGCGGGTCGTTACAATTAACGACCTTCGCTGCGTCTTTAGCACTTTTTTGGGCAGCTTCGAGCTGAGGCTTTTATGAAGAGAGCTCTTCATCCTGAGCTTTAATGATATCTTTATCGTGAATAACCTCGATCTATAGGCGATCGATTTCGTGTTGGCACTTAACAGAGACTTTTGAGATTTTTTCAGCTTAGCGGACAAATGCGTCATGTTAAACGTACACGTTGTTGTTGCAAGCAATGGCGCTTTGTTTTACGTGTCCAAAAATGTGATGGATCGTCGGAAGAAACTTCAAACCATCGGAACATATTTTAGAGAACTTAGCCTTAAGCTTGGCTAACCTCTCCGATAACGACGGATCTGCTACTGGAATAGAGGGAGATGGTCTTGAGACTTTAGATTTCTTGTGGAGTACTCGAGATTTCCTTGTATTGGATGAACTTGAGTGTTAATCGTGGGGAGCATCGATCTGGGACGTCTTCTGGCCGGATTTCTCCCTGCCTTGCTCCGAGTGAGAAGGAGGACAGTAATGATATGAAGGATGATGATAAGTTTTCTTTCGAGATGATGAATCCCGGGAGTGATAATCCCTGTCGCCGTCATCATCTCTATCCCAACGTCTTCCAGAGCCTGAATCCCGTCCAAAGTGGTGAAAGATAGATGACCCGCGAAGACGATCGAATCCGTGAGTATGTCCCATATCACCTGCACAGAATTTGAATGTCGACAAGTTTGCAAAAAATAGTGTGATGGCCAAAGTTTAAGTGCAAAGTGAAGTGCTCGTGTCCGTGAGTGTCCTAGTGTTTCCCCCTGATGGACCAATTTCATTATCTTTACTTATAAGAGTTTTTTCTCCTTGATTATGGGCTTGAGCGCCAGCATCACCTCTTGCGGGCGGATGAAACTAAAGGGCCTTCGGATCGTTGAAGCCATAGTTGAGCAAATCGTCGGGAATAGCAAGGTCCGACAAGCCTTTTAATGAACTCTCTAAGCGTTGAGGAGAAGGCCGTCTCTCCATCGGAGTGATTGTGACCTTAGAGGTTCACCCGTTGTCTTCTTCCTCAATTTGTAAGTCATTTTTTTCTTTTCCTTCATATGAGGAGGCATTACTTCGATATCGTGAACCTCGACTACCGGCTCCCGAGCGGGACTGACATTCTCACCCGGTACTTCAGGCGCTTTAGCTTCTCTAATATCCCCTCCTCGTGTGTGTTAGGAGCATCACGTGCTGAAGGCCCAGCGTGCCTCTTGCCTTTGTCCAAGGCAGACATGTTATAGTGACTCCGTGAGGAGGACTTATTCGACGATCTTCCGCCAATATCCCAAATCTAGAGGGCGATTCGTTGGAAATAATAGATCTAATGTCCCAGTCTTCCGCAGGGATAGCCTGGATAGCTTCGACGGCTTCAGAATACCCGAAGCCTTCGGGACGTAGGCTGATGCCTGTAAAAGAAGGAAAAGAGTTAGAAAAGGTGCAATTTCCGTCGAATGCAAGTATTGATCCAAAAAAGACTTACTCCCTTCCACCCATCTCCTTGCAAAGCCAGGAGGACAACGCACGTAGAACCACTCATGCTTATACAAGGCGAATTAGCTCCACACCCCAGTCAGAATTTGACACTTGTTGTATGGCTCAAGAAATACAAAAGATGGGCTGTCTGATCATCTCTTGAAACGATAAATATAGCGGATATCGCCAAGAGTCGGGAGCCTGAAAAGGACGCTCATGAAGAGAATGCACATGCCATATACGAACGCATGACTGTTTGGATGTAATTGTGATGGAGCGATCTCAATATACTGTAACAGGTCATGAAGGAAGAAGTTGAATGGCGGTACACTACGGCCCAACACATAAATTTGTTGTAGGCCGTATAACCGACTGGGGGCAGGTGAGGACGATCTTGTCCTGATGGAACCAACATGTCATCAAAAGGTATCCCATGTATTGAGCATATGCGATGAAGAGCGCTTTCGTAAATTCTAGAAACTTGAGAATCGACCGGATTGTCTAGAAAGATCGCAGCATCCAAGGCGTCGGGAGCCAAGTCGACGGATGCAATCATGGGGCTTGGAATATCTTGTACAGAAGTAGTCGACGTGTTCAAAGTTCCAACTACTTCTTGTTGAGAAGTTAGCTTGGGTCTATCTGAGACTGTGCAGAGCTGAATTTTCTAGACATCTCTAATGAATGTTGGACCTTAAGAAACTCCTGTTTAAACTATACTTGAAAAATGACCGACATTAGACATAACAACAAAAATACTCCCCCCCCCCCCCCGTGTGATGTGTGACCTAGTGCAACCGTTCAAGTATAAGTGCCAAGAGATATAATTCGTAAAGTTGATGAAATAAAGTTAAGCTTTGGACTTTCGTCTTCAAAGACCGTCATCGCTGACTGTCTCCGAGAGCTTATCGTACGATAGTTTCTATTTTGAGCTCGGCATCGACACTGTATGTGGAAGGTTATTATCGGTTTTAATTGAGTTAAACCTAGGATTATAGTTGTTGCAACAGAGAAATTATTAGTACGAATTAGTTCAATATGCTTGCTCGTTTAAGACCTCATTCTTATTTTTGTCATATGCTCAGGCAAAGAAAGTAAGTTCAGTCAGCGTGCATTATGTTCGAGTTGAGATGGTTCTTACTGTCAAACATTATTTCCTACTTCACTCTCCTACGCTCCCTCTCCACGGTTCGGCATTCGAGGAGTCATGCCGAGCCGTGGTCATATCTAGCTACATCGCTTGGCATATTGAACCCAACCCTACATCTCCTACGTCCCCTCTCCATCGTTCGGCATTCGGGGAGTCATGGTCATACCGAGCTACATCGCTCGGCACATTGAACCCAACTCCTACTTCTCTCCTGCTCTCCCTATTACCTCATTCGGCATAAGGGAGTCATGCCGAGCCATGGTCATACCGAGCCACATCGCTTGGCATGATAATCCCAACTTCTACTTCACTCCTACACTCCCTCTCCATCATTCGGCATGCAGAAATCATGCCGAGCCATAGCCATCATCTTCCTCCAACTCATTTCTTCGAACAAAATAAATACCTTCCTAGATAGCCAGTCGATCACCACTTCGACTCGCACGTCACCCTCAGCCAACAGTCCCGACCCTCACCGATTCCTACTAGGCGACACCCTCTTCCTTCCTCCTCTTCATCTAATCCAAAGACTCGTTTAAACCTCAAATCCATCTTCCATATCTATACGACATCCATCATTCTTGAGTTAAAGGAAAGTCGGGAATTCGAATCTTGTACAAAACCCCTAGTTGGAGAAAGTCGAACAAATGAGAGGTTCATACCTAGAAGAAGGGGTCGAAGTCTAGTGAACTACTCAATGTAGAAATGGAATCTACTCAGGCTTGACATTAAGGGCAGTCGAGAGGTAACGTATAGAACTCGAGAATCTAAAGAGAGTTCATAAGGGTGTTAGAGCGGAGGTTAGAGTAAAAGGGAGAAAGAGGAGAAGTGTTAGCTTTTATATTAGGAAAAACGGGAGGTGAATAGATAGTGACCGGTATAACTGGCCAAGGCAACTAAGTCGTTCGGCATCAAGGTCTCGTTTGGCATCAATGCCTCGTTTGGCATCGACGCCTCATTCGGCATTCAAGCCTCCCTTTGCATTCAGAATTCGTAAGAGTCCACTATTGAAGGGACATAGCAAAGGCTTAAAGAAAAACATGAGTGCTCATGGTGCTTGCGCCAAAATTGGTCACAAAGCCCAAATATTGTGAAAGCACTAGTGTATGAACATGGATTAGTAATGTATACTCACAAATCATAGATATAGGTAACGTAGAGAATGATAAATGATGAACAATAAACTTCAAATGGAAAGAAATTGACGGAAACACAGGATTTATAGTGGTTCGGCTATCTCCGGCCTACGTCCACTGCAAAAGTTATCTTTTATTGACTTTTCTTGCTAGTTATAGTTGATTACAGCGATTATAATGAAGAAATTCAAGTACAACAGTAGCTTAATAGTGCAAAAGTGTTTTTGGCAGAGTCTGGACGTCGGGTAGCCAAAAGATCCCTTTTCTATAGGCTCTAGGGCTCTATTTATAGGCATAGGAGGCTGATATCTCACTCAAACTTCGGGAGACACCTTCTACCACATGAGTGGGCCCACACGACCTATCCTATAAAGTTTCGGCTCGATCCATGATCGATACAAAATATAATTCGTATCGATCAAGATTTTGTCCAATGGAGTTGAAACTGGGCATGAACATTCCTTGGCTTGTACATAAGCTCCTGTGAGAATTTCATTGCATTTGGTCTTGTAGATCTCCAGATATGATCGATATGAAATGTGGAATTCGTGCTACATTTGTTCATTTCGATCAATTTTGTATCGATACTAGATTGCATCGATACATTGCATGTGCCTGGCGATGACGTGGCGCTATTTCCAAGGCGCGATCCATTTTCCATGCCGCGTTGAATGCTTCTTCCTTCAAATCATGCATATCCTTCATCGGCATCCAGGATTCGTCACCACCCATTCGTATCCATCTGTGTCCATAACATGCTTCGAATCCATTACTTCCTATCCACAAAACCTGCTTATCGATTCCCAAGCACGTCGTTCGTATCGATCCATGAGCGATCGATACGAAATGTCCAATTAAAGTCCTGAAACCATTGCTTCCCTTCCGTATCGACCCAGCAACAATCGATACGAAGTTCACTGGTGCGTCCATCCAATTGATATGGTCTACATCGATGCGAAGTACATCGATTTGAATTAACCTCCTACTCTCCACCCTGATCGGTACGAACTAATCGAGTCGAACAAACCATCACGCGCTTGCCTATTCGATTCAAATCCACAGCCGTCGATTCAAAACCCATCTAATCTTCTTACCTGATCGACACGAACGTACTGTTCGTATCCATGTTGATCGATACGAATAACACATTCGTGCCTATACCGGGCCGATATAAATTGTATCGATATGAAATGTATCGATACGAAGGTAGCCCCTTCCAACACCGATTCACTCATATTTCGAGCATACGAACTCCGATTGACCTAATAATTGAAATGTAGCCTCTCCTAACCTCGTTCATCATTCCCAATCGGTCCTGCCTTGATTAGAGCTCGGTCAAATTTGGAGATATCGATCATGACTTTGTTTCCAATCGATTTCCAACCTTGATATCCATCTTTTTCTAGCTAATTAGTTGATAATCCGGCCTTGACCAAAGGGTGGGATAACATTTGCTCCCCAAAGCATGCCTTTTGATAAGAAGGTATGTTTTGAACAGTTCTGAACCCGACGTCCGAGTCCATAGCCACATCATCCAAGTGCATTGTTCTTGACTGCTCCGAGTCGATGTCTGATTCCAAAGCCTTAGCCAATTCCATATCCATCCGAACTCGATAACCGACTCCTAATGCATCCCCATCCAATAACCAATGACCGAATCCAGGACCTCGCCGGGTCGATATCCAAATCTCTAACCTCTCCGGGTTCTTGCCAAGCCCAATCCACACCTGACAACATGTTCCAGTGTCCCTGGAAGTTGAGTAATGCCATGGTTTACGTCCTAAGCCGAATCCTGGTCACTTCGGACCCTTGTCGAGTACAGTCCATACCCGACGACTTGAAATAGCAATCGATAATATAAGGCCTAAATCCTAGGCCGAATCCTGGTCTCTCCGGACCCTTGCCGAGCATAGTCCATATTCGTCGACCTGAATGAGCCAATTCGCTGCAATCGGGCAAAGAGACTCACTCCTTGCTAGGAACAATCCATACTCGACGACCTTTTACAAGAGAGCCAGACAAAAATGCTGTGAAAATCCAATCCAAAATCCAAACCAAATCAGAAAATCAAAAATCCACATCCAAAACCAAAACCAACATCCAAACATGAGAACAATCATCCAAACATAAGTCCAAACAGAAAACAAACAAAATCAGGAGTTCAAACCAAACTCCAAAACCAAACCAGAAAAACAAGTATCTAATCCAAAAACAAAAAATAAATTTCACAAACCATAGTATCATGGTTTATCATCATTCAGAGCATGCCTTGGGGCAACCTCCATCTCCATACATGAGTAAATGACTTGGCCGTCTTGCCCATAGTTTGCTACGTATTTCATACTATCCAAGTCAACTGATAACCATTCGACCTTCATTCCTGGGCCTCGCACCATCATTGTTTGAGGTAGACGGTGGTTGCTCCTACGCCACCGCTACATTCCGAGCCCCGACGTATTGTCGCAACTGTCCATTCCTTACACGCTCTTCAATTATATCCTTTAAGTGTCAACGGTTGTTGGTATCATGCCCATTCAAATCATGGAAGAAGCTGTGCCTTCCTGATGCCCTTTCACATTCGGAAGGTTCTCTCCTAGCCGGCCTTCGGTAGGGAAGGCAATTCCGGAACTCCATGAATATCCGCTCTAACGTCTCATTCAATCCTATGTAGGTGGAAAATTTTGGCTCTCTCATCGCTTCTTAGCTTTTCCTACTTCATCGTCCAGCTTCCTTTTTCCTTTATCCTTATCCTTATCCGAGCTTTCGCCAGGTGGACCTCCATACTCGGCTACATTCACCTCCTTTAACTTCAAATTTGTACATGCATCTTCCCGTCGAAGGAATCTCTCAGCTTCGTGAAAGAATTCCCCGAGATCCAATGGTGGGTCTCGTATCAAAGATACTTGAAATCTGAATCCTCTCTGAGTCCTGAAACTGCTTCCGTTAAAACCATCGATGGATCCGGTCGATGCACCAACGCAACCGTCGCATTGAACCGAATTAAGAAAGTTCTGAGTGATTCATATGTTCTTTGCTTTATTAACGTTAGCGTCATCACGTTCTTCGGTCTTTTAATATGAACCCGAAGCTGCTTCAGAAACCTATCCACCAATTCTGTCCACGTCCAGATAGATCCCTCTTTCAGCTGTCTGAACCACATAGCAGTTATATCCATTAAGTACAGAGGGAAACATCGGGCCATAACCTCCTCTGATTCCCCCAACACTTCCATGTGTCTTGTGTATCACATTAAGTGATCAGTTGAATCAGCCTTGCCATGTATACCTCCACGTTAGGTAGCTTGAACTCTGGCGGATTCTGAGTTATCCTGATTTCATGAGTAAACGGACTCCTGTTTACTCCTTCTAGATCTCTATTGGTCAAACCTCTGCACATAGGTCGCCTTATAATCTCATCCAATCCAGCATCGTCTGTCAAGGGTTGCCTCTCGAGTCCCTGAGGGTATTTCGGTACATACTCTTCATCCTATGCTCTTACATTCTTGCCAAAATCCTGTTGTGTGGTGTTAGCTAGAATGCCACTATGAACTAGTTCATCGTTGCTTGGTGGTGTGCCCCCATGTCTGGATCCATCCACGTTTATGGTTGTGTGTTGGTCAGGGTCAGTGCCTTGTTGAGCTGCGCCATTTGATTAAGTGTTTGGTCCTTCTGTTACAGCTCCGTGGATCTGAACTCCTGAAGCTCCGGTCGTTCCTGCTTGTCCAAACTGTCTGAGGAGGTTCTACATCATTTCCTCCCACCTTTTCAAAAATTCTTCATGCATTCCTCCCATCATCATTTCCATTTCGTCTCGGATGATAAAAGCTGAAGTCTAATTGGCCCCTGATGACGCCTCCTGGCTTCTTTCATGCTAGTTTCTCTCTGTTATCTTTCTTCTACTCGATTGACTTGTCATATCTCTTTAGATCTGAATCCTTAAGCCTTCAAATCTGAACCCCAAGTCTGGTCTGGCGAGTGCTAGTTGCTCTCAGTGAAAGCACCAAAGTGTTTATGCCAAAATTGGTCACAAATCCCAAATATCGTGAAAGCACCAGTGTATGAACACAGATCAGTAATGTATACTCACAAATAACAGATATAGGTAACGTAGAGAATGATAAATGATGAATAGTGAACTTCAAACGGAAAGAAATTGACAGAAACACAAGATTTATAGTGGTTTGGCTATCTCAGGCCTACGTCCACTCCAAAAGTTAATCTTTTATTGACTTTCCTTGCTGGTTATAGTTGATTACAGTGATTATAATGAAGAAATTCAAGTACAACAGTGGCTTGATAGTGCAAAAGTGTTTTCGGTAGAGTCTGGACGTCGGATAGCCAAAAGATCCCTTTTCTGTAGGCTCTGGGCCTCTATTTATAGGCGTAAGAGGCTGATATCTCGCTCAAAATTTGGGAGACCCCTTCTGGCATGTGAGTGGGCCCAGGAGACCGACCCTATAAAGTTTCGTGTCGACCCGTGATCGATATGAACGTAATTCGTATCGATCAAGATTTTGTCCAATGGAGTTGAAACTTGGCATGAACATTCCTTAGCTTATACGTAAGCTCCTGTGAAAATTTCATAGCATTTGGTCTTGTAGATCTCCAGATATGATCGATATGAAATGTGGAAATCGTGCGACATTTTGTTCGTATCGATCAATTTCGTATCGATAATTGATTGCATCGATACCTTGCATGTGCCTGGCGATGACGTGGCTCTATTTCCAAGGCGCGATCCATTTTCCATGCCACGTTGAACGCTTCTTCCTTCGAATCATGCATATCCTTCATCGACATCCAGGCTTCGTCACCACCCATTTGTATCCATCTGTGTCCAAAACATGCTTTGAATCCATTACTTCGTATCCACAAAACCTGCTTCCTTCGTATCGATTCCCAAGCACGTTGTTTGTATCTATCCATGAGCGATCGATATGAAATGTCCAGTTAAAGTCCTAAAACCATCGCTTCCCTTCCATAGCGACCCAGCAATGATCGATACGAAGTTCACCGGTGCATCCATCCAGTTGATACACTCTACATTGATGCGAAGTACATCGATTCGAATTAAGCTCCTAAATCCAGTTGATACACTCTACATTGATGCGAAGTACATCGATTCGAATTAAGCTCCTAATTTCCACCCTGATCGGTAAGAAAGGATTCAGTCGAACAAACCGTCACACGCTTGCCTATTCGATTCAAATCCACAGCCATCAATTCGAAACCCATCTAATCTTCTTACCTGATCGACATGAACGTATTGTTCGTATCTATATTGATCGATACGAATAATTCGTGCCTATACCGGATCGATGCGAATCGTATCGATACGAAATGTATCGATGCGAAGGCAGCCCCTTCCAACACCGATTCGCTCATATTTCGAGCATACGAACTCCTATTGACCTGAAAATTGAAGTGTATCCTCTCCTAGCCTAGTTTGTCATTCCCAATCGATCCCACCATGATTGGAGCTCCGTCAAATTTTGACGATATCGATCATGACCTTGTTTCCAATTGATTACCAACCCTGATGTCCATCTTTTTCCAGCTAATTAGTTGATATTCCGCCTTGACCAAAGGGTGGGATAACACATGTTTCAAAGCACATCATGTTCATCCACATGATACACTTTGGGAGGCAAGTGTTACCGGATTGTTTGACCCTGTAACAAGAGGCTCGACATAGATACATCGCTCGGCACAGGCCTCGTTCGGTGCACCTCCCCTTGCTCGACATGAAGCATCGTTCGGCATATATGGGCCCCTCGGCATGGAGCCCCATTCAGCATAGAAGGGTCGCTCGATATGAAGCCTCGTTCGGCATAGAAGGGTCGATTGGCATGATGCTTTGTTCGGCATGGAAGGGCCCACCGACACAATGCCTCGTTCGGCATAGAAGGGTCGCTCGGCATAGAAAGGTCGAGCGACATGATGCCTCGTTCGGCATGGAAGGGTCGACTGGCAAAATGCCTCGTTCGACATAGAAGGGTCACTCGGCATGAAGCCTCGTTCGTCAAGGAAGGGTCTCTCGGCATGATGCCTCATTTGGCATAAAAGGGTCGATCGGCATGATGCCTCATTCGGCATAGAAGGGTCGCTCGGTATGAAGCCTCGCTTGGCATGGAAGGGTCGACTGGCACAATGCTTCTTTCGGCATAGAAGGGTCGCTCGGCACTAGGCCTCGCTCGGCACAGATGAGTCGTTCGGCACAGGCCTCGTTCGACGCTCCCCCCTCGTTTGGCACAAGAGCCTCGCTTGGCCTAAGTACCTTGATCAGCACAACATCTCGTTCGGCATATGTGTGCAGTTTGACACGCATCTCTTGCTCGGCATATGAGTGTCGTTCGGCCTGGATGTGTGGCTCGGCATACGAGTGTCGTTCGGCATAGAGACCTCCTTCGGCATTCTCCTGTTCGACCAAGCTCGCTCGGCAATTTCTGTTCGGCATCTCTGGCTCAGTGCGTAGATGCTACTTACCATAGGCCGAGGTACCTTATTCCTAAGCCCATGAGGGAAGTCCAACCCATCTTCCTATATAAATAGAAGGGCGGGAGCATAGTGAAATGGACCTTTTTTCGAGAACACTAGGGAGACTCTGCCCCTTTCAAGACTCCTTCTTTTCAGTTAGCACATGAATTCAAGTCATTATTGTATGGATTGTATCTGTATTCAATCATTTATGAAAGCAATAAAGATCAAAACTCAAAGTGGACGTAGGTAATTTCGCGGAACCACTATAAATCCGGTGTTCTTGTTTTTGCATTAAATTTAGCATACGGTTCTCTGCATTAATTTACTTTCTTCATTAATCTCTCTGCACAATCTTTCTTAAGGGTGCTAGCGACCAATTCAAGTGCTAACAAATGCATAGTTTCGTATCCCAAAAAAACACTGCCTGAATCACTTTCGGGACTCGGAAGTTTTTTTTATCCTTCGTTTTCTTGACGTGAATTTTATGGTAAAACGGGATCAACATGGCCGTCCATCGATTTACCATCATTGGAGATTGGTGCATCATGGTCCTATTCCGTTTCAAATCTACGCACTCATTTGTAAGACGTACGGCGTAGTTTCGGCATTATAGACGGATGTTGCACCTTGCACCGTAGATGTTGCGCCTAGGGGATATCGATCCTTCCGACAGCCATAACGATTGACTCTTTTGGAGTTACAAGAGCCATAACCAGTCAAAACGAAGGTCTATGTGAGTTCTATGGCTTTGACGGCTTTAAGCCGTCAATGGGTAGTTTCATACCCAAAAAAAACTGTCCGAATCACTTTCAGGACTCGAAAGTTTTAAACCCTTCATTTTCTTCACGTGAATTTTATGGTAAAGCAGGATCAATGTGGCTGGCCATCGATTTACCATTCGATGGAGAGTGGTAAATCAAGGTGCTATTTCATTTCAAATCAATGCACTCATTTCTAAAAGTCGTACGGCATAGTTTCGGCATTATGGACAGATGTTGCACCTTGCACCATAGATGTTGCACCCAAGGATATCGATCCTTCGAACAACCATAACGGTCGACTCTTTTGGAGTTACGGGAGCTATAACCAATCAAAACAAAGGTCTCTGTGAGTTCTACGTCTTGGATGGCTTTAAGACATCAATGCATAGTTTCATACCCAAAAAAACACTATCCGAATCACTTTTAGGACTTGAAAGTTTTTTTTACCCTTCGTTTTCTTATGTGAAATTTATGGTAAAATGGGATCAACGTGGCTGGCCATCTATTTACCATCGTTAGTGAGTGGTGCACCATGATATTCTTCCATTTCAAATCCATGCACTCATTTGTAAAAGTCGTACGACGCAGTTTCGACATTATGGACGGATGTTGCACCTCGCACCGTAGATATTGCGTCCAGGGGATATCGATCCTTTGGACAGCCATAACGGTTAACTCTTTTGGAGTTATTGGAGTCATAACCAGTCAAAACGAAGGTCTCTACGAGCTCTACGGTTTTGACTGTTTAAGCCGTCAATGCAATTTTTCATATCCAAAATACACTATCTGAATCACTTTCGAGACTCGAAAGTTTTTTTACCCTTCGTTTTCTTCATGTGAATTTTATGGTAAAATGGGATCAATGTGGCTGGCCATCGATTTACCATCGCCGGAGAGTGGTGCCACATGGTGTTATTCTGTTTCAAATCCATGCACTCATTTGTAAAAGTCGTACAACGCAGTTTCAACATTATGGATAGATTTTCCACCTTGCACCGTAGATGTTGCGCCCAGGGGATATCGATCCTTCGGACTGCCATAACGGTTGACTCTTTTGGAGTTACGAGAGCCATAACCAGATAAAATGAAGGTCTCTGTGATATCTACGGCTTTTACAACTTTAAGTCGTCAATGCATAGTTTCATACCCACAAAAACACTATCCGAATCACTTTAAGGACTCAGAAGTTTTTTTACCCTTCGTTTTCTTCACGTGAATTTTATGGTAAAACGGGATCAACGTGACTGGCCATCGATTTACCCTCGCTGGAGAGCGGTGCACCATGTTACTATTCCGTTTAAAATCCATGCGCTCATTTGTAAAAGTCGTACGGCGCAGTTTCGGCATTATGGACGAATGTTCCACCTTGCACCATAGATGTTGCGCCTAGGGGATATCGATTCTTTGGACTGCCATAACGGTTGACTCTTTTGGACATACGAGAGTCGTAACCAGTCAAAACAAAGGTCTTCCTGATTTCTACGGCTTTGAAAGCTTTAAACCGTCAGTGCATAGTTTCTGCCCACAAAAACACTATCTGAATCACTTACTGGACTATGAGGTTTTTTTTAGCCTTCGTCTTCTTCACGTGAATTTTAAGGTAAAACGGGATTAACGTGGATGGCCATCGATTTACCATTGCTGGAGAGTTGTGTACCATCGTACTATTCTGTTTCAAATCCATGAATTCACTTGTAAAAGTCTTTCGGCGCAGTTTCGGCATTACGAACGGATGTTGCACCGTGCACCATAGAGGTTGCGCCCATGGGATATCGATCCTTCAGACAGCCATAACGGTTGACTCTTTTGGACTTACGGGAGCCATATCCGGTCAAAACGAAGTACTTTGTGAGCTCTATGGCTTTGACTGCGTTAAGCCATCAATGCATAGTTTCATACCCAAAAAAGGCTATTCGAATCACTTTCAGGACTCGAAAGTTTTTTTTAACCATTCGTTTTCTTCACGTGAATTCTATGGTAAAACGAGATCAACGTGGCTGGCCATCGATTTACCTTCGTTGGAGAGTGGTGCACCATAGTAGTAATCTGTTTCAAGTCCATACACTCATTTGTAAAGGTGGTAAGTCACAGTTTCGACATTATGGACGGATGTTGCACCTTGCATCGTAGATGTTGTGCCCAGGGGATATCGATCCTTCAAACACCATAACGGTTGACTCTTTTGGAGTTATGTAAGCCATAACCAGTCAAAACGAAGGTCCCTATGAGCTCTACGGCTTTGACTTCATTAAGTTGTCAATGCATAGTTTCATACCCAAAAAAAACTATCTGAATCACTTTCGGGACACAAAAGTTTTCTTTATCCTTCGTTTTCTTCAAGTGAATTTTATGGTAAACCGGGATCAACGTGGCTGGCCATTATTTACCATCGCTGGAGAGTGGTGCACCATACTACTATTTCGCTTCAAATCCATGCACCCATTTTTAAAATCGTACGGTGCAGTTTCAGCATTATGGACGGACGTTGCACCTTGCACTGCAGATGTTGCGCCCAGGGATATCGATCCTTCAGACAGTCATAAGGGTTGACTCTTTTAGAGTTATGGAAGCCATAACCAGTCAAAACGAAGGTCTCTATGAGCTTTACAGCTTTGACCGCTTTAAGCTGTCAATGCATAGTTTCATACCCAAAAAAACACTATCCAAATCACTTTCAGGACTCGTAAGTTTTTTTTACCTTTTGTTATCTTCACATGACTTTTATGGTATAACGGGATCGACATGGCTGACCATTGATTTACCATTGTTGGAGAGTGATGCACCATGTTACTATTCCATTTCAAATCCATGCACTCATTTGTAAAAGTCGTATGACACAGTTTTGGCATTATGGACGTATGTTGCAACTTACACCGTAGATGTTGCGCACAGGGGATATCGATCCTACGGACAACCATAATGGTTGACTCTTTTGGAGTTACGAGAGACATAACTAGTCAAAATGAAGGTCTCTGTTGGCTCTATAGCTTTTATGGCCTGTCATTGCATAGTTTCATACCCAAAAAACACTACCCGAATTACTTTCAGCACTCGGAGGTTTTTTAACCCTTCGTTTTCTTCACGTATATGTTATGTTAAAACGGGATCAACGTGGCTGGCCATCGATTTACCATTGCTGGAGAGTGGTGCACCATGGTATTATTTCGTTTCAAATCTATGCACTCATTTGCGAAAGTCGTACGGCACAGTTTTGGCATTATGGACGGATGTTGCACCTTGCACCATAGATGTTACGCCTATGGGATATCGTTCCTTCGGACAGCCATAACGGTTGAGTCTTTTGGAGATACGGGAGCCACAACTAGTCAAAACAAAGGTCTCTGTGAGCTCTACATCTTTGACTGCTTTAAGCCATCAATGCATAGTTTCATACCTACAAAAATCTATCCGAGTCACTTTTAGGACCCAAAAGTTTTTTTTTACCCTTCGTTTTCTTCAAGTGAATTTTATGATAAAACGGGATCAACATGGCTGGCCATCGATTTACCATCGCTGGAGAGTGGTGCACCAAGGTACTATTCTATTTCAGGTCCATGCACACATTTGTAAAAGTCGTACGGCGCAGTTTCAGCATTATGGACGGATGTTGCACCTTGCACCGTAGATGTTGCGCCCTAGGGATATCGATCCTTCGGACAGGCATAACAATTGATCCTTTTAGAGTTACGGGAGCCATACCAGTCAAAACGAAGGTCTCCGTGAACTCTATGGAGTTGACTGCTTTAAGCTGTTAATGCATAGTTTCATATGCAAAAAAACATTATACGAATCACTTTCGGGACTCGGAAGTTTTTTTGCCCTTCGTTTTCTTTACGTGAATTTTATGGTAAAACGGAATCAACGTAGCTGGCTATTGATTTGCCATCGCTGGAGAGTGGTGCATTATGGTACTATTCCATTTCAAATCCATGCACTCATTTGTAAAAGTCGTACGGCGAAGTTTCGGCATTATGGACGTATATTGCACCTTGCACCATAGATGTTGCGCCCAAGGGATATTAATCTTTCGGACAGCATAACGATTGACTCTTTCGGTGTTACAAGGGCCATAACAAGTCAAAACGAAGGTCTTTGTCAGTTCTATGGCTTTGATAGCTTTAAGCGGTCAATGCATAGTTTCATACCCAAAAAAACACTATATGAATCACTTTCAGGACTCAGAAATTTTTCTTACCCATCGTTTTCTTCACGTGAATTTTATGGTAAAACAAGATCAATGTGGTTGGCCATCGATTTACCATCGCTGGAGAATGGTGCACCATGGTACTATTCTGTTTCAAATCCATGCACTCATTTCTAAAAGTCGTACGGCGTAGTATCGATGTTATGGATGGAAGTAGCACCTTGCACCGTAGATGTTGCGCCCAGGGAAGATCGATCCTTCGTACTGCCGTAACGGTTGACTCTTTTGGAGTTATGAGAGCAAGATCCCGTCAAAACGAAGGTCTATGTGAGTTCTATGGATTTGATGGACTTAAGCCATCAATGCATAGTGTCATACCCAAAAAAACACTATATGAATCACTTTTAGGACTCGAAAGTTTTTTTACCCTTCATTTTCTTCATGTGAATTTTATGGTAAAGTAGGATCAACGTGGCTGGCCATCGATTTACCATTGCTGGAGAGTGGTGCACCATGGTACTATTCCGTTTCAAATCCATGCACTCATTTGTAAAAGTCGTACGGTGCAGTTTCAGAATTATGGACAGATGTTGCACATTGCACTGTAGATGTTGCGCCCAGGGGATATCAATCCTTCGGACAGCCATAACGGTTGACTCTTTTGGAGTAACGGGAGCCATAACTAGTCAAAATGAAGGTCTCTATGAGCTCTATGGTTTTGACTGCTTTAAGCTGTCAATGCGTAGTTTCATATCCAAAAAATACTATCCGAATCACTTTCGGGACTCGGATGTTTTTTACCCTTCGTTTTCTTCATGTGAATTTTATGGTAAAACGGGATCAATGTGGTTGGTCATCAATTTACCGTCGCTGGAGAGTGGTGCACCAAGGTGCTATTCCATTTCAAATCCATGCACTCATTTGTAAAAGTCGTACGACGCAGTTTCGACATTATGGACGGATGTTCCACCGAGCACCGTAGATGTTGCGCCCAGGGGATATCGATCCTTCGGACTGCCATAACGGTTGACGCTTTTGGAGTTACGAGAGCCATAACCAGTCAACATGAAGGTCTCTATGATTTCAACGACTTTGACAACTTTAAGCTGTCAATGCACAATTTCATACCCAAAAATACAATATCTGAATCACTTTTAGGACTCGGAAGTTTTTTTTACCAATTGTTTTCTTCACGTGAATTTTATTGTAAAACGGGATAACGTGGCTAGCCATCGATTTACCATCGCCGAAGATTGATGCACCATGGTATTATTCCATTTCAAATCCATGCACTCATTTGCAAAAGTCGTACGGCGTAATTCGGCATTATGGATGGATGTTCCACCTTGCACCGTAGATGTTGCCCCGGAGGATATCGATCCTTTGAACAGCCATAACAGTTGACTCTTTTGGAGTTATAGGAGCCATAACCAGTCGAAATGAAGGTCTCTGTGAGCTCTACAGCTTTGTCTGCTTTAACCCATCAACGCATAGTTTCACACCAAAAAACACTATCCGAATCACTTTCGGGACTCGAAAGTTTTTTTACCGTTCGTTTTCTTCACTTGAATTTTATGGTAAAACGGGATCAACGTGGCTGGCCATTGATTTACCATTGCTGGAGAGTGGTACACCATGGTACTATTCCGTTTCAAATCCATACACTCATTTGTAAAATTCATACGACGTAGTTTTGGCATTATGGACGAATTTTGCACCTAGATGTTGCGCCAAGAGGATGTCGATTCTTCGGACAGCCATAACGGTTGACTGTTTTGGAGTTATGGGGGCCATAACCAGTAAAAATGAAGGTCTCTGTGAGTTATATGGCTTTGACATATTTAAGCCATCAATGCATAGATTCATACCCAAAAAACACTATCCGAATCAATTCAGGACTCGAAAGTTTTTTACCCTTCGTTTTCTTCACATGGATTTTATGGTAAAACGGGATCAACGTGGCTGGCCATCGATTTACCATCATTGGAGAGTGGTGCACCAAGGTACTATTTCATTTCATATCAATGCACTCATTTCTAAAAGTCATAAGGCGTAGTTTCGGCATTATGGATGGATGTCGCACCTTGCACCGTAGATATTGCGCCAAAAGGATATCGATACTTCAGACAGCCATAATGGTCGACTCTTTTGGAGTCACGAGAGCCATAACCAATAAAACGATGCTCTCTGTGAGTTCCATGGCTTTGATGTCTTTAAGCCGTCAATACATAGTTTCATACCCAAAAAACACTATCCAAATTACTTTCAGGACTCGGAAGTTTTTTTACCCTTCGTTTTCTTCACATTAATTTTATGGTAAAACGGGATCAACGTGGCGGGTCATCGATTTACCATCGATGGAGAGAGGTGGACCATGGTGCTATTTCATTTCAAATCCATGCACTCATTTGTAAAAGTCGTACGGTGCAGTTTCAGCATTATGGACGGATGTTGCACCTTGCACCGTAGATGTTGCGCCCAGGTGATATCGATCCTTCGGACAGCCATAACGGTTGACTCTTTTGGAGTTATGGGCCCCCTAACCAGTCAAAACGAAGGTCTTTGTGAGTTCTACGGCTTTGATGGCTTAACTATGTCAATGCCTAGTTTCATACCCAAAAAAAGCTAACGAATCACTTTCAGGTCTCGGAAGTGTTTTTTACCCTTCGTTTTCTTCACGTGAATTTTATGGTAAAATGGGATCAACGTGGTTGGCCATCTATTTACCATCGCTGAAGAGTGGTGCACCATGGTGCTATTCCATTTCAAATCCATGCGCTCATTTGTAAAAGTTGTATGGCACAGTTTCAGTATTATGGACGGATTTTGCAACGTGCCCCATAGATGTTGCGCCTAGGGGATATCGCTCCTTCGGACTGGCATAACGGTTGACTCTTTTGGAGTTACGAGAGCCATAACCAGTCAACATGAAGGTCTTTGTGATTTCAACGGTTTTGACAACTTTAAGCTGTCAATGCACAGTTTCATACCTAAAAAAACAATATCGGAATCACTTTCAAGACTCGGAAGTTTTTTTACCTTTCGTTTTCTTCACGTAAATTTTATGGTAAAACGGGATAACGTGGTTGGCCATCGATTTACCATCGCTAGAGAGTGGTGGTACTATTCCGTTTCAAATCCATGCACTCATTTCTAATAGTCGAACGGCGCATTTCGGCATTATGGACGGATCTTGCAACTTGCACTGTAGATGTTGCGCCCAGGGGATATTGATCCTTCGAACAGCCATAATGGTTGACTCTTTTAGAGTTACAATAGCCATAACTAGTCAAAATGAAGGGCTCTGTGTGTTCTACGGCTTTGACCGCTTTAAGCCGTCAATGCATAGTTTCAAACCTAAAAAACACTATCTGAATCACTTTCAGGACTCGAAAGTTTTTTTGCCCTTCGTTTTCTTCACGTGAATTTTATGGTAAAACGGGATCAACGTAGCTGGCCATCGATTTTCCATCGTTGGAGAGTGGTGCATCATGGTACTATTCCATTTCAAATCCGTGCACTCATTTTTTTAAGTTGCACGGTGTAGTTCAGCATTATGGACGGATGTTGCACCTTGCACCGTAGATGTTGCGCCCAAGGGATATCGATCCTTTAAACAACCATAACAGTTGACTCTTTTGGAGTTACAGGAGCCATAACCTGTCAAAATGAAGGTATCTGTGAGCTCTACTGTGACGACCGCCCATGACTCCCGCACCAAAACAAGGAAATAATGCGCTGAAAGGCGTGCCAGGCAGCCATGGACGATAGTCAGGGTAAAACAAAATAAAAGAATCTCTATCGTACAACTCACAGCGCATGGATAAAATACAATAGAGAAATATAATATAGTGAAGCTCCATAGAACAGAACATCATCATATAAGCATCACAGTAGTTTTATACAATCATCTACTCAAATCCATACATGAAAGCCTCACTACAAATCACTCAACCAAATACAGCAGCGGATACCCAGTACATATAGTAAGAAAACTAATATGCAAAGCCTCCTGCTCGTCTTCGTCATCTTCATCGTAGAACTCCTAGCACAGCACCTGTCACCTGCTACCTAGTCTGCCCATCCCAACATGGATGAACAGCCCAAGGTAATAAGAGGAGACATAAAACCTTGAGTCAGACAAAGTCTTAGTGAGCAGTAAATTAACTATCAAACATACCAAAAGAGCATAAAGGATAAAAGGAATAGGAACCAAACCATCCCACTCCACCTCTTTCTACAGTGATAGCCCCAGACATACACTAAGGAGAAGCAAGCATAACAACATAGACAATTAAGGTAAAGCAAATACCACTCGAGTCAAGGACGATGTTTTCCAAATACAAACCCCCAAGGCCTAAACCAAGATCAGATAAGCACCCAGAAAACACCGCTCTTGAAGCCGAATGATAATACAACCAAACATCCATGACTCTGGCTATCACTGTTATCCTTGCCTCGATTTCACCGTTAGTTGAATGACCATCTATCAAGGGCTAATGGTAACCCCGGTTCTAACCATAACTCCGCACACTGCCTTGTGCCTAGGACTTATCTACTTTGCCCAGAGTACTCAACTACCTACCTGTAGTCTTTTGGGTGTCCCGACTACCTTCCTGTAGTCGTTATGGGCGCCCCATGTACTCTTGCTTTTGAGCATGCTAGAACCTTCAACAACGACGAGATCCAAGCCTCCTAGCCATCCTTCTTGACGACTATCCTCATACAAGCTCAAGCTACCTCTTGAACAATCCATTATCAACCAACTTGAACTACCCTTCAAGTTATCAATATGCTTGGAATGATCCCTGCTTGGATTAAGCCAAGACTCACATCATACTTCGCTTCATCGCATCAAAGCAAAGTCTCAACTCAACAACATGGTTTGCCTCATCGAATCATGGCAAAGTTCCATCTCAACATCATCCAATCTATACATATGAGCTTCAACACCCGCTACATATGCCTTAAGCAGCTTTCACCATTCAAGAGCCTTCTTCCGTAGCTTTTGAATCCTCTTCCATCATCTTGTTCCAAATCAACTACTAGCTAACTTGGAAACAATCAAATCAATCATACATTCAAATAATCAATCATTCAAACAAGATCTAATAAGCAATATCAACTATAATGGCAATTTCGTAATTAAATGAGCAAAAGTCCAACGTATGTGAAATCATGGTTTTTAGCATAGATCTATCAAATATAAAACATGGGTTTTGTCTCTAACACTTATTAAATAAACTTGCATAAGCAAACATCTTCAAAAACCATGGATCTAGACTTGGATCTAAGAAAAACGCATGAAATCTCTAACTTTAACACTCAAACAAGCCACCAATCCAATATACTCCCTTGGATCCGCGTGAGAGATAACTACCACTCACCAAATCACCAAAACAACCTAAAATCAATCAACTTCAGATCTGGACAGCAAGGACTTGAGCTTGATCCGGAGAAATTTCACTTGAAATGGTGAAATCTAGCCTCTTCGGATGAAAATCTTCAACTTTGGCTCTTGATCTTTGATCTTGATCTTCAATCTTCAATGGATGTTAGCACTTGATGGAAGTAGAGAAAGAAGTGAAGAAAATACTGTAGTCGAGTTTCCAAAATGGCAGCACTTCGTCGCTTCGAAATCCGGTGCCAAAAAGTGAGCCAAACCCCTCTATTTATAGGCTGGAAAACCCTTTATCTCGGCCGTCCCTAAGTCGCCGCCGACCTAACTTCGCCGGCCTAACACTCCGCCGACTCAACCTCAAGACGCCGACCCAACTACACAGCACACACACAGGGTTACACGACCTAGTTCCTGCCGACCTAATCCCTAGCCGACTCAACCAATGCCGACCTAAAAACTCAAGCGACATAACAACACGGCCATACGACCTAACCCTATGCCGACCCAAAGACCTTCGACCTAAGACCTACACAACAGCTCCGAGACAACAACCTAAAAAACATGGCCTACCGACCCAAATCCTACCGAGCTAACAACTACGACCTAACACCAAACCGAGCCAACGACCTACAACCTATCTCGGTCACACTCTAAGTCGGTATCCCCCTTTAACCTGTTATCTCGGTAACCATGCTAGCTCGGCATCTCCACTAAGTCGACCACCACTAAGTCGGTCAACCCCTAACCAGTTAACTCCTATAGCTCGGCCACTTCCTTAGGTCGGTCACTACTTGTCCCGGTGACCCTTCAACTCGGCTAACACGACCCAAGCCTTAGGTAGTCTACCCCTTAACTCGGCCATACGACTCAACCACCCATGAGTCGGCCCAACTCTTAAGTCGGTCAGTCTCTCTAAGTCATAACTCCTTAAGTCGGCAACCACTATAAGTCGCTCCAACCTATGAGTCGGCCACTACCTTAAGTCGGCCACGACTCATCACTTGCACTCGGGTCAACTCCTAAACGACTCAAGCTAGAGATAACGCAAACAACACTAACAACCTGTAAATTCTACGATACATCGACACGTAAAATACGGGTCGTTACATTCTCTCCCCCTTAGGAATTTCGCCCCCGAAATTCCAAGCAAACAACAGCAATCACAATTATTCCGCATGCCTACCATCCATAGCAATCAACAAACCATGCATCCAATTCTAACCTAGCATGCAGAATTCTAAGACTTAGAACAAGCTACAAATTCATGAGATGTCACGACACTTTAGGGCCATACCTTGAAGAGTCCGGGATGAGCTGCCTTCATCCTCTCTTCCTCCTCCCATGTACAGTCGTTAACATCGTCACTCCATTGTACCTTGAGCAACGTAATCGTCTTGCTCCTAAGCTGTTTCGTATCGGTTTCAACAATACGAAGCGGCTCACGAGGTCTCGTACCCACGGGATCAATCTCTAAGTCTTCACAGCTATCAGCAGAAACCACCGTACTCGGGTCATGCACATACTTCCGTAGATAGGATACGTGAAAAACATTGTGCACACCCGCCATCCTTTCCGGTAACTCCAATCTATAAGCGAGCTTTCCAATATGCTCGATAATCGGGAATGGTCCAACAAATCTCGGAGTTAACTTTCCTTTCTTTCCGAATCTAATAACATTCTTTAATGGAGAAATCTTCACAAAAACCATATCACCTACGTCGAATTCCAAATCCTTTCGACGATTATCTGCATAACTTTTCTGACGATCCTGGGCTGCCTTCATTCTTTGCCGAATGATCTCTATACAATCCGAAGTCTGTCGAATCATCTCCGGCCCAAGTATCAGCTTTTCTCCAGTTTCCAACCAACATGTCGGGGAGTTACACGGTCTTCCATACAATGCCTCATATGGTGCCATACCAATACTCGACTGATAACTGTTGTTATAAGCAAACTCCACCAAATGAAGGTGATCTTCCCATGACCCTCCGAAGTCCAAAACACATGCTCTAAGAAGATCTTCCAAAACTCGGTTGACTCTCTCAGTCTGACCATCTGTTTGAGGGTGATAAGCTGTACTCAAACACAACTCGGTTCCCAAAACTTCCTGGAAGCTCTTCCAAAATCCACTAGTGAACAACGGATCTCGATCGCTTACTATACTCTTCGGAACACCATGGAATCGAACAATCCACTTCACATATAGCTCAGCCAACTTCGATGCAGTCCTAGTCGATCGAACAGGAATGAACCTTGCACTCTTGGTCAAACGATCTACTGTGACCCAAATCCCTTCATTTCCTGCCCTAGTTCTAGGTAGACCATCGATAAAATCCATCGACACTTGCTCCCACTTCCATGCAGGAACCTCTAATGGCTGAAGTAATCCACTGGGCTTCTTCTGCTCAGCTTTCACCAACTGGCAATTCATACACTTGGAAATAAAATTTCCAACATCCTTCTTCATACCTTCCCAGTAGTAGGTTCTCTTCATATCCCGATACATCTTATTTCCACCTGGATGAATTGTCAACTTCGAGTGATGACTCTCCCTTAGAACTTCATCTCTCAATCCATCTACATCGGGAACAACTAGTCGTCCTTGCTTTCGAAGCCAACCCTCTCGATCGACCTCGAATCCTTTATCCTTCTCCGGGTCCAATCCGGATTCCAAATCACGGATAATCTTGACAAGCTTATCATCTCTCCTTTGGCTCTCGCCAACTCTTTCCACAAGAGTAGGCCTTATCGATAAGTTTGCCAACATCTCAGGTTCCAATTCACACCTTGGCCTGAAGTCAAACTCAGCCAAATACTCGAGACTCTTCCACTCTGAAAACATGGCTCCCAATCCTGCATGTCTTCGACTTAACGCATCAGCCACTGCGTTACCTTTCCCCGGAGTATAGGCTATACCAAAATCATAAGATGCTAGGAACTCTAGCCACCGTTGCTGTCGAAGATTTAAATCCTTTTGGGAGAACAGATACTTCAACGACTTATGATCTGTAAACAACTCAAATCTAACTCCCAATAGATAGTGTCTCCACATCTTCAAAGCAAACACAATCGCCGCTAACTCCAAATCATGAGTCGGATAATTCCTTTCATGCGGCTTCAGTTGTCGACTTGCATACGCAACAACTTTATCCTTCTGCATTAGCACCGCTCCTAGTCCAGTGCCACATGCATCGGTGTAAACCACCATCTCATCATTCCCACTTGGAATAGTCAAAACAGGAGCACTCGTCAATCGCTCTTTCAGGATTACAAAAGCTTGCTCACACTTATCATCCCATCTGAACACCTGGTTCTTCTTTGTCAATCCTGTTAACGGTGCAGCTATCTTGGAAAAGTCTTTGATAAACCGACGATAATATCCTGCTAATCCAAGAAAACTTCTCACATCAGATGCATTCTTAGGTCTAACCCAATCCTGGATCACTGCCACCTTAGCGGGGTCAACCGCTATTCCATTTCCAGAGATAACATGGCCTAAGAACCTCACTTCACTCTTCCAGAAGTGACACTTCGAAAACTTAGCCTTCAGCTGATGTTTCCGCAAAATTTCCAAAACAATCCTCAAGTGCGTCTTGTGCTCTCCCTCAGTTCTGGAATAAATCAGAATATCATCCACGAACACAAGCACGAACTTATTCAACTGATCTCTGAACACTCTATTCATAAGATCCACAAAATATGCTGGCGCGTTAGTCAATCCAAACGGCATTACCAGCCACTCATAAAACCCGGATGGTGTCCTGAAAGCAGTCTTCGGCACACTATCCTTCGCCACTCTCAACTGGTGAAATCCCGTTGCCAAATCCATCTGAGAAAACACCTTAGCCTCGTGAAGCTGATCAAACAAGTCAACTATTCTCGGCAATGGATACTTGTTCTTCTTAGTCACCTTATTCAGCTCACGATAATCCACACACAACCTCAACGATCCATCCGCTTTGGTTGCGAACACAACTGGCGCACCCCATTCGGACACACTTCTCCGAATGAATCCTTTCTGCAAAAGGTCATCAACTTGCACCTTCAGCTCTTGCTGCTCCCTCGGTGCCATCCGCCTAAGAGGCATCACAACAGGTCTGGCTCCCTCAACTAGATCGATACGAAACTCGATCTCCCTATGCGGCGGCAACCCTTTGACTTCCTCAAAGACATTCTCAAACTCATTCACAATAGGCACCGATGACAGTCCATCCCGTGGAACAACCAGCGAATACATGAAGCTCATGAAGACGCCTTCTTCATGCTTACATCGTATCACAACCTTTCGCCCTTCCACATTCCCGACTGTCACCTCAAGCCTCTCACAATCAATCCTAGCCGCATACTTCCTAAGCCAGTCCATACCCAAAATAATTCCGAACCCCGCAAAGTTCAGAACAAAGAAATCACAAACAAACGAGCAATCATGACTCGACACAACTAGACCACGGCATATCATACACAAACATGACGAACCCCCAACCGGATTAGTCACAACCAATGGCCTATCAACAATATCCGGTTTCATACCTAACCGGCATACCAAATCATCACAAACAAAAGAATGCGACGCTCCAGTATCAAACAACACTCTAACTGGAACACCACAAATAGAAAGAGTACCTTGAACAACCACACTCTTCCCCTTCTCTTCAGCAGTAGGAGCTTTCGAAGACGATGGAACAGCCCCCAAAGCAAAGGCTTGCACAACCTGCCTATCTTTCCTCGGTTCTGGACAGTCCTTCTTGATATGTCCCAACTTATCACAGTTGTAACACTTTCCCGGCACTCTGGGATTCTTACAGTCTTTGTAAAGATGGCCCTTCTGCTGGCAGTTATAGCAAGTCACTTCACTTTTCGGCTTCTTCTGGCCATCCCTACCCTTCTGTTGCTGCTGCTTCCTCTTCCTATTGCCACTCTGCTGTGGTTTAGATCCTTCCCTAGCTACAGCAATAACAGAACTTTCCCTAGGAAACAAACTCTCATGCCTAAGAGCTTTTTCCACAAGCTTCTCAAATGGATCGTCCAGATGATCCACTAACTGCCTCCCAAGATAAGCATCCAGACCAGTCACAAACTTTTCATTCTTCTGGTAGGGAGAATCAATATATGATCTGGCATACTTAGACAAAGCTTCAAACTCCGAAATATACTCAAGAACAGGCCTTCCCCCTTGCTTGAGCTCCACAAACCTCTTAAACAAGACAGATTTCTGGGAAGTAGAGATGAACTTAGCTTCAAATCTAACTTGGAATTGCTCCCAAGTAATCTCTTCTTCTGGTGTATCTATGGTGATAGAATTCCACCAATCAGCAGCTCTTCCCTGAAGCTGTCTCGATGCAAGCTTCCTCTTAGTTGCATCCTCAACCCCTAAGTCACCAAAGATCCTTTTGCAAGCATCTATCCACCTCTGCACCTCAATAGTCGACTCTGTCCCCAAGAAAACCTTCCCTCCAAGAGCAGTAAAATCCTTACAGAGCTTGGCAAAATCCACTGGTCTTGGAGCTTGGACTTGAACTCCCACATCCACAGATGATCCTGAAGCTGGTATCCTCCTCATGATTGAAGTCATCATGGCCTCAAACATAGGAGCATAATCAACAGCTTCTCTAGCAGCACGGCTATCCCTCGCAGCTTGTCTCTCACTTCTACTCATCCTTAATATCTGTAAAAAGGAATGATTAGAACACCTTACGAAACAACTGCATAAGGAGTTCAAATCCTTCTAAGCTACTATATTATATATAGTAATCATCCATCAAAATACAATTACGTCTCTCATACGTAGTTACATCAGCGAGCGTTGGCTAAAATCGATTAACCAAAGCTCTGATACCAAATGTGACGACCGCCCATGACTCCCGCACCAAAACAAGGAAATAATGCGCTGAAAGGCGTGCCAGGCAGCCATGGACGATAGTCAGGGTAAAACAAAATAAAAGAATCTCTATCGTACAACTCACAGCGCATGGATAAAATACAATAGAGAAATATAATATAGTGAAGCTCCATAGAACAGAACATCATCATATAAGCATCACAGTAGTTTTATACAATCATCTACTCAAATCCATACATGAAAGCCTCACTACAAATCACTCAACCAAATACAGCAGCGGATACCCAGTACATATAGTAAGAAAACTAATATGCAAAGCCTCCTGCTCGTCTTCGTCATCTTCATCGTAGAACTCCTAGCACAGCACCTGTCACCTGCTACCTAGTCTGCCCATCCCAACATGGATGAACAGCCCAAGGTAATAAGAGGAGACATAAAACCTTGAGTCAGACAAAGTCTTAGTGAGCAGTAAATTAACTATCAAACATACCAAAAGAGCATAAAGGATAAAAGGAATAGGAACCAAACCATCCCACTCCACCTCTTTCTACAGTGATAGCCCCAGACATACACTAAGGAGAAGCAAGCATAACAACATAGACAATTAAGGTAAAGCAAATACCACTCGAGTCAAGGACGATGTTTTCCAAATACAAACCCCCAAGGCCTAAACCAAGATCAGATAAGCACCCAGAAAACACCGCTCTTGAAGCCGAATGATAATACAACCAAACATCCATGACTCTGGCTATCACTGTTATCCTTGCCTCGATTTCACCGTTAGTTGAATGACCATCTATCAAGGGCTAATGGTAACCCCGGTTCTAACCATAACTCCGCACACTGCCTTGTGCCTAGGACTTATCTACTTTGCCCAGAGTACTCAACTACCTACCTGTAGTCTTTTGGGTGTCCCGACTACCTTCCTGTAGTCGTTATGGGCGCCCCATGTACTCTTGCTTTTGAGCATGCTAGAACCTTCAACAACGACGAGATCCAAGCCTCCTAGCCATCCTTCTTGACGACTATCCTCATACAAGCTCAAGCTACCTCTTGAACAATCCATTATCAACCAACTTGAACTACCCTTCAAGTTATCAATATGCTTGGAATGATCCCTGCTTGGATTAAGCCAAGACTCACATCATACTTCGCTTCATCGCATCAAAGAAAAGTCTCAACTCAACAACATGGTTTGCCTCATCGAATCATGGCAAAGTTCCATCTCAACATCATCCAATCTATACATATGAGCTTCAACACCCGCTACATATGCCTTAAGCAGCTTTCACCATTCAAGAGCCTTCTTCCGTAGCTTTTGAATCCTCTTCCATCATCTTGTTCCAAATCAACTACTAGCTAACTTGGAAACAATCAAATCAATCATACATTCAAATAATCAATCATTCAAACAAGATCTAATAAGCAATATCAACTATAATGGCAATTTCGTAATTAAATGAGCAAAAGTCCAACGTATGTGAAATCATGGTTTTTAGCATAGATCTATCAAATATAAAACATGGGTTTTGTCTCTAACACTTATTAAATAAACTTGCATAAGCAAACATCTTCAAAAACCATGGATCTAGACTTGGATCTAAGAAAAACGCATGAAATCTCTAACTTTAACACTCAAACAAGCCACCAATCCAATATACTCCCTTGGATCCGCGTGAGAGATAACTACCACTCACCAAATCACCAAAACAACCTAAAATCAATCAACTTCAGATCTGGACAGCAAGGACTTGAGCTTGATCCGGAGAAATTTCACTTGAAATGGTGAAATCTAGCCTCTTCGGATGAAAATCTTCAACTTTGGCTCTTGATCTTTGATCTTGATCTTCAATCTTCAATGGATGTTAGCACTTGATGGAAGTAGAGAAAGAAGTGAAGAAAATACTGTAGTCGAGTTTCCAAAATGGCAGCACTTCGTCGCTTCGAAATCCGGTGCCAAAAAGTGAGCCAAACCCCTCTATTTATAGGCTGGAAAACCCTTTATCTCGGCCGTCCCTAAGTCGCCGCCGACCTAACTTCGCCGGCCTAACACTCCGCCGACTCAACCTCAAGACGCCGACCCAACTACACAGCACACACACAGGGTTACACGACCTAGTTCCTGCCGACCTAATCCCTAGCCGACTCAACCAATGCCGACCTAAAAACTCAAGCGACATAACAACACGGCCATACGACCTAACCCTATGCCGACCCAAAGACCTTCGACCTAAGACCTACACAACAGCTCCGAGACAACAACCTAAAAAACATGGCCTACCGACCCAAATCCTACCGAGCTAACAACTACGACCTAACACCAAACCGAGCCAACGACCTACAACCTATCTCGGTCACACTCTAAGTCGGTATCCCCCTTTAACCTGTTATCTCGGTAACCATGCTAGCTCGGCATCTCCACTAAGTCGACCACCACTAAGTCGGTCAACCCCTAACCAGTTAACTCCTATAGCTCGGCCACTTCCTTAGGTCGGTCACTACTTGTCCCGGTGACCCTTCAACTCGGCTAACACGACCCAAGCCTTAGGTAGTCTACCCCTTAACTCGGCCATACGACTCAACCACCCATGAGTCGGCCCAACTCTTAAGTCGGTCAGTCTCTCTAAGTCATAACTCCTTAAGTCGGCAACCACTATAAGTCGCTCCAACCTATGAGTCGGCCACTACCTTAAGTCGGCCACGACTCATCACTTGCACTCGGGTCAACTCCTAAACGACTCAAGCTAGAGATAACGCAAACAACACTAACAACCTGTAAATTCTACGATACATCGACACGTAAAATACGGGTCGTTACATCTACTGCTTTGATTACTTTAACTGGTCAATGCATAGTTTTATATCCAAAAAAAACACTATCCGAATCACTTTCGGCACTCGAAAGTTTTTTTTACCCTTTGTTTTCTTCACTTGAAATTTAAGGTAAAACGGGATCAACGTGGTTAGCCATCGATTTACAATCGTTGGAGGGTGGTGCACCATGGTACTATTCCGTTTAAAATCCATGCACTCATTTGTAAAAGTCGTACGGCGTAGTTTTGGCATTATGGACGGATGTTGCACCTTGTATCGTAGATGTTGCGCCAAGGGGATGTCGATTCTTCGAACAACCATAACGGTTGACTCTTTCGGAGTTCTAAGAGCCATAACCAGTCAAAACAAAGGTCACTGCGAGTTATATGGCTTTGACAGATTTAAGCCGTCAATGCATAGTTTCATACCCAAAAAACACTATCCGAATCACTTTTAGGACTCGAAGGTATTTTTTACCCTTCGTTTTCTTCAAGTGAATATTATGGTAAAATAGGATCAACGTGTTTGGCCATTGATTTACCATCACTGAAGAGTGGTGCACCAAGGTACTATTCCGTTTCAAATCCATGCACTAAGTTCTAAAAGGCATACGGCGTATTTTCGGCATTATGGACGGATGTTGCACCTTGCGCCATAGATGTTGTGCGCAGGGGATATTGATCCTTCGGACAGCCACAACGGTCGACTCTTTTGGATTTACGAGAGCCATAACCAGTCAAAACGAAAGCCTCTGTGCGTTCCACGGCGTTGATGGCTTTAAGCCATCAATGCATAGTTTCACACCCAAAAAAACACTACCCGGACCACTTTCTAGACTCAGAAGTTTTTTCTACCCTTCGTTTTCTTCACGTGAATTTTATGGTAAAACGAGATCAATGTGGCGGGCTATCGATTTACCATCGCTGGAGAGAGGTGCACCATGATGCTATTCCATTTCAAATCCACGAACTCATTTGTAAAAGTCCAACGGCGCAGTTTCAGCATTATGGTCGAATGTTGCCCCTTGCACCGTAGATGTTGCGCCCAGGGGATACCGATCCTTCGGATAACCATAACGGTTGACGCTTTTAGAGTTACGGGAGCCATAACCAGTCAAAATGAAGGACTTTGTGAGCTCTACGTCTTTGATGGCTAAACAACGTCAATGCATAGTTTCATACCCAAAAAATTCTATAAGAATCATTTTCAGACCTTGGAAGTTTTTTTTACCCTTCGTTTTGTTCATGTGAATTTTATGGTAAAACGGGATCAACGTGGCTGGCCATCAATTTACCATCGCTGGAGAATGGTGCACAACGGTGATATTCCATTTCAAATCCATGCACTCATTTGTAAAATACATATCGCGCAGTTTCGGCATTATGGACGGATTTTGCACCTTGCACCATAGATGTTGCGCCCAAGGGATACCGCTCCTTCGGACTGCATAACGGTCGATTCTTTTGGAGTTGCGGGATCCATAACCAGTCAAAATGAAGGTCTCTGTGATTTCAATGGCTTTGACAACTTTAACCTGTCAATGCACAGTTTCATACCCAAAAAACACTATCTGAATCACTTTCAGGACTCGGAAGTTTTTTTACCTTTTGTTTGCTTCACGTGAATTTTATGGTAAAATGGGATTAACGTGGCTGGCCATCGATTAACCATCGCTAGAGAGTGGTGCACCATTTTACTATTCTGTTTCAAATCCATGCACTCATTTCCAATAGTCGTATGACGCAGTTTCGGCATTGTGGACGGATCTCACACCTTGCACTGTAGATGTGGCGCCCAGGGGATATCGATCCTTCGAACAGCCATAATGGTTGACTCTTTTAGAGTTATGGAAGCCATAACTTGTCAAATCAAGGACTCTATGTGTTCTACGGCTTTGACTACTTTAAACCGTCAATGCATAGTTTCATAACCAAAAAAAAAATATGAATCACTTTCAAGACTCGAAAGTTTTTTTACCCTTCGTTTTCCTCACGTGAAGTTTATGGTAAAATGGGGTAAACATCGTTGGCCATCGATTTTCCATCGCTGGAGAATGGTGCACAAAGGTACAATTCCATTTCAAATCCGTGCACTTATTTCTAAAAGTCGTACGACATAGTTTCGGCATTATGGACGGATGTTGCACCTTGCAACGTAGATGTTGCACCTAGGGGATATCGATCCTTTTGACAGCCATAACGGTTGGCTGTTTCAGAGTTATGTAAGCCATAACCAGTCAAAACGACGGTCGCTCTGAGTTCTACGGCTTTGACCGCTTTCAAATCGTCAATGCATAATTTCATACCAAAAAAACACTGTTCAAAAGACTTTCAGGACTAGGAGGTTCTTTTTACCCTTCGTTTTCTTCACGTGAATTTTATGGTAAAAAGGGATCAACGTGGCTAGCCATCGATTTACTATCGCTGGAGAGTGGTGCACCATCGTTCTATTCCGTTTCAAATCTGTGCTTTGACTTGTAAAAGTCGTACAACATAGTTTTGGCATTATGGACGGATGATGCACCTTGCACCGTAGATGTTGCGCCCAGGGAACATTGATCCTTTGGATAGACATAAAAGTTGACTCTTTTGGAGTTACGGGAGCCATAACCAGTCAAAATGAAATTCACCATGAGCTCTACGTCTTTGACTGCTTTAAGTCGTCAATGCTTAGTTTCATATCCAAAATACGCTATCCGAATCACTTTCAGGACTTGGAAGTTTTTTTAACATTTGTTTTATTCACGTGAATTCTGTGGTAAAAGGGATCAACGTGGCTGGCCATTGATTTACCATCCCTGGAGAGGGGTGCACCATGGTACTATTCCGTTTCAAATTCATCCACTCATTTCTAAAAGTCGTTCGGCGCAATTTCAGCATTATGGACGGATGTTGCACCTCGCACCGTAGATGTTGCACCCAGGGGATATCGATCTTTTGGATAGACATAACGGTTGACTGTTTTGGAGTTACGGGAGCCATAACCAGTCAAAACGTAGGTCTCTATGAATTCTGCGGCTTTGACCGCTTTAAGCCGTCAATGCGTAGTTTCACACCCAAAAAACACTATCCGAATCACTTTCAGCACTTGGAAATTTTTTTACCTTTCGTTTTCTTCACTTAAATTTTATAGTAAAACGGGATCAACGTGGTTGGCCATCGATTTACCATCGTTGGAGAGTTATGGACCATGGTACTATTTCGTTTAAAATCCATGCTCTTATTTGTAAATGTCGTACGGTGCAGTTTCGGCATTATGGACGGATTTTGCTCCTTGCACCGTAGATGTTGCTCCCCAGTGATATCGATCCTTCAGACCGCCATAAAGGTTGACTCTTTTGGAGTTACTAGAGTTATAACCAGTCAAAACGAAGGTCTCTGTGAGCTCTATGGCTTTGATGGCTTAACGATGTCAATGCATAGTTTCTACCCAAAAAACACTATTTGAATCACTTTAAGGTCTCGGAATTTTTTTTACCCTTCGTTTTCTTCATGTAAATTTTATGGTAAAACGTGATCAACGTGGTTGGCCACCGATTTGCCACCACTGAAGAGTGGTGCACCATGATCCTATCCTGTTTCAAATCCATGCGCTTATTTGTAAAAGTTGTACGACGTGGTTTCGGCATTATGGACGGATGTTGCACCTTGCACCATAGATGTTGCGCCCAAGGGATATCGATCTTTCGGACAACCATAATGGTTGACTCTTTTGGAGTTTCGGCAGCCATAACCAGTCAAAACGAAGGTCTTTGTGAGCTCTACGTATTTGACTGCTTTATGCCATCAATTCATAGTTTCATACCCAAAAAACACTATCCGAATATCTTTCGGGACTTTGAAGTTTTTTCTTTCGTTTTCTTCATGTGAATTTTATGGTAAAACGGGATCAGCGTGGCTGGCCATCGATTTACCATCGCTGGAGAGTGGTGCACTATGGTACTATTCTGTTTCAAATCCATGCACTCATTTTGAGAGTCGTACGGTGCAGTTTCGGCATTATGGACGGATGTTGCACCTTGCACCGTATATGTTGCATCCAGGGGATATCGATCATTCGAACAGCCATAACGGTTGACTCTTTTGGAGTTATGGGAGCCATAACTGTCAAAACGAATGTCCATGTGAGTTCTACGGCATTGTCAGCTTTATGCCGTCAATGCATAGTTTCACACCCAAAAACCACTATTTGAATCACATTCAGGATTCTGAAGTTTTTTTTACCCGTGGTTTTCTTCGCGTGAATTTTATGGTAAAATGGGATCAACGTAGTTGGCCATAAATTTACCATCGCTCGAGAGTGATGCACCATGGTATTATTCCATTTCAAATCCATGCACTCATTTGTAAAAGTCGTACGTTGCAGTTTTGGGATTATGGAAGAATGTTACACCTTGCACCGTAGATGTTATGCCCAGGGGTTGTCGATCCTTTGGACAGCCGTAATAGTTGACTCTTTTGGAGTTACGGGATGTGACGACCGCCCATGGCTCCTGCACTAAACAAGAAGCTAGTGCGCTGTAAAGTGTGCCAGCCAGCCATGGATGATCATCAAGGTAAGGTAAAAACAACGGAGTCTATCGAATTACTCACAGCGCATGGGTAAAATACAATAGAATATATATATATATAGTGAAGCCCCACAAACAGAATGTCATCAAATAAGCCTCATAGCAGTTTAATACAAAAATCTGAATAGTCAATACATCAAGCCTCACTACATATCACTCATAGAATATACAAGCAGCGGAACATCCAGTACATATAGTAAGAAAATAATATGCAAGCCTCCAGCTCGTCTTCGTCATCAACATCGTTGGTCACTAAGAACAGCACCTGTCACCTGCTACCTAGTCTGCCCATCCCAAAATAGATGAACAGCCCAAGGTAATAAGAGTTGAACATAAAACCTTGAGTCAGACAACAGTCTTAGTAAGCAGTAAATTAACTAACAACATACCAAAAGAGCATAAAGGTAAAAGGAATAGGAACCTAACCCTCCCACTCCACCTCTATCTACAGTGATAGCCCCCAGACACACTAAGCAGAAGTAAACATAGCAAATCAGACATTTAAAGTAAAGCAAATATCACTCGAGTCAAGGTCGGTGTTATCCAAGTACAAACCCCCAAGGCCTAAACCAAGATCAGATAAGCACCCAGAAAACATCGCTCTTGAGACCGAATGACGATACAACCAAAACATCCAAACATCCATGACTCTGGCTATCACTGTTATCATTGCTTCGTACCACCGTTAATTGAATGATCGACACATTTTTTCAGCCATCCGTCAAGGGCTAATGGTAACCCCGGTTCTAGACAAAACTCCGCACGTCGTCGCAGCCCGTGCCTAGGACTATCGAATCTGCCCAGAGTACTCGACCACCAACTGTAGTCTTTTGGGACTATCGAATCTGCCCAGCGTACTCTTGCTTTGAGTCTGCTAGAACCTTCAATAACGATGAAATCTCAGCCTTCTAGTCATCCTCCTCGACGACTATTCTCATACTAGCTCAAGCGCCTCTCGAGCCAACCATTATCCACAAACTCGAACCATCCCTCTAGTTATCAACATGCTTGGAATGATCCCGTCTGGATTATACCAAAGCTACATCACATCATGCTTCGCCTCATCTCATCATAGCAAAGCCCATCTCAACATCATCATCAAATCTATTCATATGAGCTTCATCATCCTCCACATATGCCACAAGCGGCTTTCCTTATTCAAGAGCCTTTCTCTTAGCTTTTGAATCATCTTTAACCTTACTTGTCCAAATTCAACCATAATCAACTAATTCATAACAATCAATCAAGACAATCATTAATCCAAGTAATTAAGCATTCAAACATGATCTAAAAGCAATTATAACAAAAATGGCAATCTTGTAAATAAAGATTCTAAATCTAACAAGCATAAATCATGAATAATATCTCTACAACTTGAAGGATGAACTTGCATAGGTTAACATGTAGTAAAAATGGATGTCAAATCTTCATGAACAATGGATCTATACTTAGGTTTACGAAAATGCATGGAAATCACTATTTAACACAAAATCAAACCACCAATCCGATATAATTCTTTCGGTCCGTGTGAGAGATAACCACCACTCACCGAATCACCTAAACACTTCAAAAGGAACACACTACAGATCTGGACAGCAAAGGATCTTGGTTGATCTGCCAAAATTCCGCTTCAAACGATGAAATCTCTCTTCAATGGATGAAGATCTTCAATCTAAGCTCTTGGATCTTCGATTGGGATGGAAAGAAACACAAGATTAAAGAGGAGAAAAGAAGTGAAGAAGTGTGGTACTCGAGCTCTCAAAATGGCATAACTTCGTCGCTTCAAAATCTGGATCCCAAAAAGTGAAGCAAACCCATGTATTTATAGGCTGGAAATCCTTAGGTCGCTCGCTTTTAGGTCGCTCACGACCTAACAATTGCCGACCTACGACCCAGCGACTCAAGCTATCACGCGACCTAACCCTTTAAGCCTTCACGCGACTTAACAACCTAACAAAAACACGACCTAACACAGCCGCGTTCCTTGTTAAGTCGTCTGGACGACCCAACGACTTAACAACCTTATGTCGTTTCACGACCTAACCACGGACAATAACCTAACACCATCACTACTAAGCGACTTAACAAATGTCACGACCTAACTACTACAGCGACCTATCACTAAGTCTAAGTCCCAACGACCTACGACCTAACTCTAACACAGTGTCTCAACGACCTAATTGGGACACGACTTAACCACACAGGTTCTAACTTAGGTCGTTTACGACCTATCTAGAACGACCCAAGCTATCATCCCCTAGGTCGCTAACTACCTTAGATCGTTAGCTCGCTTAACCGTCCTACCTTCCTTAAATCCTTAAGTCGCTCCACAGTCCAATTCTCCTTAGGCCGTTAAACCGCTCATCCTCCTAGGTCGTTACCGCTAGATCCTATTAAGTCGCTCACCTCCTTAAGCCGTTAACTCCTTGAGTCGCCAATCTCTTAAGTCGCTCACATCTGCCACCAACCTCCTTAGGTCGTTCACTTCCCTTAGGTCACCCCAACCCCCCTATGTCGCTTAGCCGACCTAAGCTATCACGACCTAATCTTAGACGACTTAACTCTGGACGGCTTAACAACACAACGATCTAATGACAACAGTTCTACGATTTCTCGATATGTAAAATACGGGTCGTTACATTCTCTCCCCCTTAGGAATTTCGCCCCCGAAATTCAAAACAAACAAGAGCAATCAAAGGCTATTCTGCATGCCTACCATCCATAGCAATCAACAAAACATGCATCCAATTCCTAGCCTACCATGCAGAATTCTAAGACTAGAACAAGTTACAATGTCATAAGATGTCACGACACCTCACGGTCATACCTCGAAGAGTTCAGGATGAGCTTCCTTCATCCTCTCTTCCTCCTCCCATGTACAGTCGTTAACATCATCACTCCATTGTACCTTGAGCAATATGACTACCTTCCTCCTAAGCTGTTTCGTGTCAGTTTCCACAACACGAATCGGCTTACGAGGTCTCTTAATAACTGGGTTAACCTCAAAATCTTCATAGCTATCAGCAGAAACCACTGTATTCGAGTCGTGCACATACTTCCGTAGATATGATACATGAAAAACATTGTGCACACCCGACATCTTTTCTGGTAACTCCAATTTATAGGCAAGCTTTCCAATTCGCTCGATGATCGGGTATGGTCCAACAAATCTCGGAGTCAATTTCCCTTTCTTCCCGAATCGAATAACATTCCTCAGGGGAGAAATCTTCACAAAAACCATATCACCTATGTCGAACTCCAAATCCTTACGACGCTTATCGGCATAGCTTTTCTGACGGTCTTGGGCTGCCTTCATTCGTTGCCGAATGATCTCTACACAATCCGTAGTCTGTTGAATCATTTCTGGCCTAAGTATCAACTTTTCCCCCGTTTCCAACCAACATGTCGGAGAGTTACACGGTCTTCCATACAATGCTTCATACGACGCCATACCAATGCTTGACTGGTAACTGTTATTATATGAAAATTCCACCAAATGAAGATGATCTTCCCACGAACCTTCGAAATCCAAAACACATGCTCTGAGGAGATCTTCCAAAACTCGGTTAACTCTCTCGGTCTGACCATCTGTTTGGGGGTGATAAGCTGTACTCAAACACAACTTGGTTCCCAAAACTTCCTGGAAACTCTTCCAAAATCTACTAGTGAACAATGGGTCTCGATCGCTCACTATACTTTTCGGAATACCATGGAATCGAACTATCCACTTAACATATAGCTCAGCCAATTTTGATGCAGTCCTAGTTGACCGAACAGGAATGAATCTTGCACTCTTAGTCAAACGATCTATGGTGACCCAAATCCCTTCATTTCCTGTTCTTGTTCTAGGTAGTCCATCAATAAAATCCATCGATATTTGCTCCCACTTCCATGTAGGAACTTCTAACGGCTGAAGCAATCCACTGGGCTTCTTCTGCTCGGTTTTTACCAACTGGCAGTTCATGCATTTGGAAATAAAATTTCCAACATCCTTCTTCATACCTTCCCAGTAATAGGTTCTCTTCATAACCTGATACATCTTATTTCCACGTGGATGAATTGTCAGCTTCGAGTGATGACTCTCCTTTAAAACTTCATCTCTCAATTCATCTATATCGGGAACAACTAGTCGTCCTTACTTTCGAAGCCAGCCCCCTTGATCGACCTCGAATCCTTTATCCTTATCTAGGTCCAATCCAGATTCCAAATCACGGATAATCTTGGCAAGCTTATTATCTCGCTTTTGGCCCTCACCAATTCTTTCCACAAGAGTAGGTCTTATCGATAAGTTTGCCAACATCTCAGGTTCCAATTCATATGTGGGCCTAAAGTTAAATCCAGCCAAAAACTCGAGACTCTTCCATTCTGAAAACATGACTCCCAATCCTGCATGTCTTCGACTTAACGCATCTGCCACTGCGTTACCTTTTCTCGGAGTATAGACTATACCAAAAACATATGATGCTAAAAACTCTAGCCATCGTTGCTGCCGGAGATTCAAATCTTTTTGGGAGAAAAGATACTTCAATGACTTATGATCTGTAAACAACTCGAATCGAACTCCCAGTAGGTAATGTCTCCACATCTTCAGAGCAAATACAATCGCTGCTATCTCCAAATCATGAGTCGGATAATTCCTTTCATGCGGCTTCAGTTGTCGACTTGCATACGCAACAACTTTATCCTTTTGCATTAGCACTGCTCCAAGTCCAGTACCACATGCATCGGTGTAAACCACCATCTCATCATTTCCACTTGGAATAGTCAAAACAGGAGCATTTGTCAGTCGCTCTTTCAGGATTCCGAAAGATTGCTCACACTCAGCATCCCATCTGAATACTTGATTCTTTTTCGTCAATCCTGTTAATGGTGCAGCTACCTTGGAATAGTCTTTGATAAACCGACGATAGTATCCTGCTAATCCAATAAAACTTCTCACATCAGATGCATTCTTAGGTCTAACCCAATCCTGGATTGCTGCCACCTTGGCGGGATCAACCGCTATTCCACTTCTAGAGATAATATGGCCTAAGAACCTCACTTCGCTCTTCCAGAAGTGACACTTCGAAAATTTAGCCTTCAGCTGATGTTTCCGCAAAATTTCCAAAATAATACGCAAGTGCGTCTTGTGCTCTTCTTCATTACTGGAATAAATCAATATATCGTCCACGAACACTAATAAGAACTTGTTCAACTGATCCCTGAACACTCTATTCATAAGATCCACAAAATATGCTGGTGCATTGGTCAATCCAAACGGCATTAACAGCCACTCAAAGAAACCAGATGGTGTCCTGAAAGCAGTCTTCGGCACACTATCCTTTGCCACTCTTAATTGGTGAAATCCCGTTGCTAGATCCATCTGAGAAAACACCTTGGCTTCGTGAAGCTGATCAAACAAGTCATTTATTTTCGGCAATGGATACTTGTTTTTCTTAGTTACTTTATTCAGCTCACGGTAGTCCACAAACAACATCAACGATCCATCCGCTTTGGTTGCAAACACAACTGGTGCACCCCATTCGGACACACTACGCCGAATGAATCCTTTCTGTAAAAGATCATCAACTTGCACCTTCAACTCTTGCTGTTCCCTAGGTGCCATCCGCCTAAGAGGCATCACAACAGGTTTGGCTCCTTCAATTAGATCGATGCGAAACTCGATCTCTCTATGCAGCAGTAACCCTTTGACCTCATCAAAGATATCCTCAAATCCATTTACGACTGGCACCGATGACAGTCCATCCCGTGGAACAACCAGAGAATACATGAAGCTCATGAAGACGTCTTCCTCATGCTTACATCGTATCACAACCTTTCGGCCTTCCACATTCTCGACCGTCATCTCCAGCCTTTCACAATCAACCTTTGCCGCATACTTACTAAGCCAGTCCATACCCAAAATAATTCCAAACCCCGCAAAGTTTAGAACAAAACAATCACAAACGAAAGAGCAATCATGACTCGATACAACTAGACCACGGCATATCATACACAGACAGGACGAACCCCCAACTGGATTAGTCACAACCAATGGTCTATCAACAATATCCGGTTCCAAACCCAACCGGCCTACAAATTCATTACAAACAAAAGAATGCGATGCCCCAGTATTGAACAACACTCTAACTGGAACACCACAAATGTAAAGGGTACCTTGAACCACCACACTCTTTCCTTTCTCTTCCGCCATAGGAGCTTTTGAAGATGATGGTACAGCCCCCAAAGCATAAGCTTGCACAATCTGTTTGTCCATCCGCGGTTCTGGACAATTCTTCCTGATATGCCCCAGCTTGTCACAGTTGTGGCACTTCACCGGAACCCTTGGGTTCTTAAAATCTTTGGAGAAATGGCCCTTCTGCTGACAATTGTAGCAGGTCACTTCGCCCTTCGGCTTCTTCTGGCCATCCTTACCCTTCTGCTGCTGCTGCTTCCTCTTCTTGTTTCCACCTTGCTGTGGTTTAGACTCCTCCTTTGTCACAGCAACAATAGATCCATCTTTAGGAAACAGATTCTCGTGCCTGAGAGCCTTCTCCACAAGCTCCTCAAACGGATCGTCCAAATGATCCACCAACTGCCTCCCAAGATAAATGTCTAAGCCTGTCACAAACTTCTCGTTCTTCTGATATGGAGATTCAATATACGACCGGGCATACTTGGACAAGGCTTCAAACTCAGAAACATACTCAAGAACCGGTCTTCCACCTTGGTTGAGCTCCACAAACTTCTGGAACAAAACAGATTTCTGAGCTGTAGAAATGAACTTAGCTTCAAATCTGGCTTGGAATTGCACCCAAGTAATTTCTTCCTCTAGAGTATCAATGGTGATAGAGTTCCACCAATCAGAAGCTTTCCCTTGAAGCTTTCTTGATGCGAGCTTTCTTTTGGTTGCATCCTCAATTCCCAAGTCACCAAAGATTCTTCTACAAGCATCTATCCATTTCTGGACTTTAATGGTTGACTCTGTTCTCAAGAAAACCTTCCCTCCAAGAGCAGTATAGTCTTTACATAGCTTAGCAAAATCCACCGGTTTTGGAGCTTGAACTTGAACTCCAACATCTACCTTTGGCCCCGGAGCTGGCATCCTTCTCATGATCGAAGTCATCATGGCCTCGAACATAGCAGCATAATCAGCAACTCCCTCAGCAGCACGGCCTTCCCTAGCAGCTTGTCTCTCTCTTCGACTCATTCTTAATATCTATAAGAAAACGATTAATACACCTTGAGAAACAACTGCATAAGGAGTTCAAATCCTTCTAAGCTACTATATTATATATAGTAATCATCCATCAAAATACAATTACGTCTCTCATACGTAGTTACGTTAGCGAGCTTTGGTTAAAATCGATTAACCAAAGCTCTGATACCAAATGTGACGACCGCCCATGACTCCTGCACTAAACAAGGAAATAGTACATTGTAAAGTGTGCCAGGCAGCCATGGATGATCATCAAGGTAAGGTAAAAACAGCGGAGTCTATCGAATTACTCACAGCGCATGGGTAAAATACAATAGAAAATATATATATAGTGAAGCCCCACAAACAGAATGTCATCAAATAAGCCTCATAGTAGTTTGATATAAAAATCTGAATAGTCAATACATCAAGCCTCACTACATATCACTCATAGAATATACAAGCAGCGGAACATCCAGTACATATAGTAAGAAAATAATATGCAAGCCTCCAGCTCGTCTTCGTCATCAGCATCGTTGGCCACTAAGAACAGCACCTGTCACCTGCTACCTAGTCTGCCCATCCCAAAATGGATGAACAGCCCAAGGTAATAAGAGTTGAACATAAAACCTTGAGTCAGACAATAGTCTTAGTGAGCGGTAAATTAACTAACAACATACCAAAAGAGCATAAAGGTAAAAGGAATAGGAACCTAACCCTCCCACTCCGCCTCTTTCTACAGTGATAGCCCCTAGACACACTAAACAGAAGTAAGCATAGCAAATCAGACATTTAAAGTGAAGCAATTATCACTCGAGTCAAGGTCGGTGTTTTCCAAGTACAAACCCCCAAGGCCTAAACCAAGATCAGATAAGCACCCAGAAAACATCGTTCTTGAGACCGAATGACGATACAACCAAAACATCCAAACATCCATGACTCTGGCTATCACTGTTATCATTGCTTCGATACCACCGTTAATTGAATGACCGGCACATTCTTTCAGCCGTCCGTCAAGGGCTAATGGTAACCCCGGTTCTAGATAAAACTCCGCACGTCGTCGCAGCCCGTGCCTAGGACTATCGAATCTGCCCAGAGTACTCGACCACCAACTGTAGTCTTTTGGGACTATCGAATCTGCCCAGCGTACTCTTGCTTTGAGTCTGCTAGAACCTTCAATAACGATGAAATCTCAGCCTTCTAGTCATCCTCCTCGATGACTATTCTCATACTAGCTCAAGCGCCTCTCGAGCCAACCATTATCCACAAACTCGAACCATCCCTCTAGTTATCAACATGCTTGGAATGATCCCGTCTGGATTATACCAAAGCTACATCACATCATGCTTCGCCTCATCTCATCATAGCAAAGCCCATCTCAACATCATCATCAAATCTTTCCATATGAGCTTCATCATCCGCCACATATGCCATAAGTAGCTTTCGTTATTCTAGAGCCTTTCTCTTTGCTTTTGAATCATCTTCAACCATACTTGTCCAAATTCAACCATAATCAACTAATTCATAACAATCAATCAAGAAAATCATTAATCCAAGTAATTAAGCATTCAAACATGATCTAAAAGCAATTATAACAAAAATGGCAATCTTGTAAATAAAGAGTCTAAATCTAACAAGCATAAATCATGAATAATATCTCTACAACTTGATGGATGAACTTGCATAGGTTAACATGTAGTAAAAATGGATGTCAAATCTTCATGAACAATGGATCTATACTTAGGTTTACGAAAATGCATGGAAATCACTATTTAACACAAAATCAAACCACCAATCCGATATACTCCTTTGGGTCCGTGTGAGAGATAACCACCACTCACCGAATCACCTAAACACTTCAAAAGCAACACACTACAGATCTGGACAGCAAATGATCTAGCTTGATCCGCCAAAATTCCGCTTCAAACGATGAAATCTCTCTTCAATGGATGAAGATCTTCAATCTAAGATCTTGGATCTTCGATTGGGATGGAAAGAAACACAAGATTAAAGAGGAGAAAAGAAGTGAATAAGTGTGGTACTCGAGCTCCCAAAATGGCAGAACTTCGTCGCTTCAAAATCCAGATCCCAAAAAGTGAAGCAAACCCATGTATTTATAGGCTGGAAATCCTTAGGTCGCTCGCTTTTAGGTCGCTCACGACCTAACAACTGCCGACCTACGACCCAGCGACTCAAGCTATCACGCGACCTAACCCCTTAAGCCTTCACGTGACTTAACAACCTAACACAAACACGACCTAACACAGCCGCGTTCCTTCCTAAGTCGTCTGGACGACCCAACGACTTAACAACCTTAGGTCGTTTCACGACCTAACCACGCATAATAACCTAACACCATCACTGCTAAGCGACTTAACAAATGTCACGACCTAACTACTACAGCGGCCTATCACTAAGTCTAAGTCCCAACGACCTATGACCAAACTCTAACACAGGGTCTCAACGACCTAACTGGGACACGACTTAACCACACAGGTTCTAACTTAGGTCGTTTACGACCTATCTAGAATGACCCAAGCTATCATCCCCTAGGTCGCTAACTACCTTAGATCGTTAGCTCGCTTAACCGGCCTACCTTCCTTAAATCCTTAAGTCGCTCCACAGTCCTATTCTCCTTAGGCCGTTAACCCGCTCATCCTCCTAGGTCGTTACTGCTAGATCCTATTAAATCGCTCACCTCTTTAAGCCGTTAACTCCTTGAGTCGCCAATCTCTTAAGTCGCTCACATCTGCCACCAACCTCCTTAGGTTGTTCACTTCCCTTAGGTCGCTCCAACCCCCCTATGTCGCTTAGCCGACCTAAGCTATCACGACCTAATCTTAGACGACTTAACTCTGGACGGCTTAACAACACAATAATCTAATAACAACAGTTCTACGATTTCTCGATACGTGAAATACGGGTCGTTACACGGGAGCCTTAACCTGTCAAAACGAAGGTCTTTGTGAGCTATACTACTTTGACTTCTTTAAGCCGTCAGTGCATAATTTCATACCCAAAAAAACACTATCCGAATAACTTTCGAGACTCGAAAGTTTTTTTACCTTCGTTTTCTTCACGTGTATTTTATGGTAAAACGGGATCAACGTGGCTGGCTATCGATTTACCATCACTGGAGAGTAGTGCACCGTAGTATTATTCCATTTTAAATCCATGCGCTCATTTGTAAAAGTCGTACGATGCTATTTCGTCATTATGGACGGAAGTTGCACCTTGCACCGTTGATGTTGCGCCCAGGGGATATCGATCCTTCGAACAGCCATAACGGTTGACTCTTTCAGAGTTGCGGGAGCCATATCCAGTCAAAACAAAGGTCTCTACGAGTTCAATGGCTTTGACAGCTTTAAGCTATCAACGCATAGTTTCATACCCAAAAAACACTATCCGAATCAGTTTCAGGGCTCGGATGTTTTTTTACCCTTCGTTTTCTTCACGTAAATTTTATGGTAAAACGTGATCAACGTGGCTGGCCATCGATTTATTATTGTTGGAGAGTAGTACACCGTGGTAATATTCCATTTTCAATCCATGCACTCATTTATAAAAGTCATACGGAGCAGTTTTGGCGTTATGGACGGATGTTGCATCTTGCATCGTGGATGTTGCGCCTAGGGGATACTGATCTTTCGGACAACCATAATGGCTGACTCTTTTGGAGTTACGGGAGCCATAACCAGTCAAAACAAAGGTCTTTGTGAGCTCTACGACTTTGATGGCTTAACGACGTTAGTGCATAGTTTCATACCCAAAAAACACTATCTGAATCACTTTTAGGTCTCGAAAGTTTTTTTACCCTTTGTTTTCTTCATGTGAATTTTATGGTAAAACGGGATCAACGTGGCTGACTATTGATTTTCCATCGCTAGAGAGTGGTACCATGGTACTATTCTGTTTCAAATCCATGCACTCATTTGAAAAAGTCGTACGACACAGTTTTGGCATTATGGACGGATGTTGCACCTTGCACCGTAGATGTTGCGCCCAAGGGATATTGATCCTTCGAACGGCCATAATGGTTGACTCTGTTGGAGTTACGGGAGCCATAACCAGTCAAAATGAGGTCACTGTGAAATCTACGCTTTGACGGCTTTGACCATCGATGCATAGTTTTATACCTAAAAAACACAATCTGAATCACTTTTAGGACTCTAAAGTTTTTTTTACCCTTCGTTTTCTTCATGTGAATTTTATGGTAAAACGGGATCAACGTGGTTGGCCATCGATTTACCATCGCTGGAGAGTGGTGCACCATAGTACTACTTTGTTTCAAATCATATACTCATTTCTAAAAGTCGTACGGCACAGTTTCGTTATTATAGACAGATGTTGCACTTTGCATCGTAGATGTTGTGCCCAGGGGATATCGATCCTTCAGTTAGCCATAACAGTTGACGCTTTTAGAGTTACGGGAGCCATAACCTCTCAAAACGAAGGTCTTTGTGATGTCTACCCCTTTGACCGCTTTAAGCTGTTAATGTATAGTTTCATAACCAAAAATACACTATCCAAATCATTTTTAGGACTTGGAATTTTTTTACCCTTCGTTTTCTTCATATGAATTTTGTTGTAAAACGGGATCAACGTGGCTGACCATCGATTTACCATCGCTGTAGAGTGGTGCACCATGGTACTATTCCAATTCAAATCCAGGCACTTATTTGTAAAAGTTGTATGGCGCAGTTTCGACATTATGGACGGATGTTACACCTTGCACTATAGATGTTGCGCCTAAGGGAGGTCGATCCTTCGGACAGCCATAACGGTGACTCTTTTGGAGTTATGGGAGCCATAACCAGTCAACACGAAGGTCTCTGTTAGCTCTATGGCTTTGACTACTTTAAGCCGTCAATGCACAGTTTCATACCCAAAAAAACACTATCAGAATCACATTCTGTACTCGGAAGTTTTTTTTTTACTTTTCGGTTTCTTCACGTGAATTTTATAGTAAAACGGGATCAATGCGGCTGGCCATCGATTTACCATCTCTAGCAAGTGGTGCACCATGGTCCTATTCTGTTTCAAATCCATGCACTCATTTGCAAAACTCGTATGGCGCAGTTTTGGCATTGTGGACGGATGTTGCACCTTGCACCGTAGATGTTGCGTCCAGGGGATATCGATCCTTCGGACAGCCAACGGTTGACTCTTTTGGAGTTACAGTAGCTATAACCAGTCAAAATGAAGGTCTCTGTGAGTTTACGTCTTTGATGGCTTTAACCCATCAATGCATAGTTTTATACACAAAAAACACTATCTGAATCACTTTTAGGACTCAGAAGTTTTTTTACCCTTCGTTTACTTCATGTGAATTTTATGGTAAAACAGGATAAACATGGATGGCCATCGATTTTCCATCGCTGGAGAGTGATACATCATGGCACTATTCCGTTTCAAATCCATGCACTTGTTTCTACAATTCGTATGGCGCAGTTTCAACATTATGGACGGATGATGCGCTTTGCACCGTAGATGTTGCATCCAAGGGATGCCGATCCTTCGGATAGCCATAACGGTTGACTCTTTTAGAGTTACGGGAGCCAAAACACGTCAAAATTTAGGTCTCTGTGAGTTCTACGGCTTTGAACGCTTTAAGCTATCAATGCATAGTTTCATACCCAAAAATAACACTATTAGAATCACTTTCAGGACTCGGAAGTTTTTTAACCCTATGTTTTTCTTCACAAGAATTTTATGGTAAAATGGGGTCAACGTGGCTGGCCATCGATTTACCATCGCTGGAGAGTAGTGCACCATGGTGCTATTCCATTTCAAATACGTGCACTCATTTGTAAAAGTCATGTTGCGCAGTTTCGGCATAATGGACGGATGTTGCACCTTGCACCGCAGATGTTGCGCCCCGGGCATATCGATCCTTTGTACAGCCATAACGGTTGACTCTTTTAGAGTTACGGGAGCCATAACCAGTCATATTGACTCTTTTGGAGTTACGGGAGCCATAACCAGTCATAACGAAGGTCTCTATGAGCTCTACGGCTTTAACGGCTTAACAACGTCAATGCATAGTTACATACCCAAAAAAACACTATCTGAATCACTTTCAGGTCTCAGAAGTTTTTTTTACCCCTTGTTTTCTTCGCTTGAATTTTATGGTAAAACAGGATCAACGTGGCTGGCCATCGATTTACCATCACTAGAGAGTGGTGCGCCTACTATTTCGTTTCAAATCCATGAACTCATTTGTAAAAGTCATACGGCGTAGTATCGGCATTATGGACGGATCTTGCACCTTGCACCGTAGATGTTGCGCATAAGGATATCGTTCCTTCGGACAGCCATAACGGTTGACTCTTTTGGACTCATGGGTGCCATAACCAGTCAAAATGAAGGTTTATGTGTGTTCTACGGCTTTAAGTCGTCAATGCATAGTTTCATAACCAAAAAATATATTTGAATCACTTACAAAACTCGGAAGTTTTTTTTACCCTTCGTTTTCTTTACGTGAATTTTATGGTAAAACAAGATCAACGTGGTTGGCCATCGATGTACCACCGCTGGAGAGTGGTGCATCATGGTACTATTCCGTTTCAAATCCATGCACTTATTTTTAAAAGTCGAACGACGCAGTTTCGATATTATGGATGGATGTTGCACCTTACACCATAGATGTTGTGCCTAGGAGATATCGACCCTTCAAACAACCATAAAGCTCGACTTTTTAGAGTTATGGGAGCCATGAGCAGTCAAAACGAAGGTCTCTGTGAGCTATACGGCTTTAAAGGCTAAACGATGTCAACGCATAGTTTCATACCCAAAAAAACACTATACGAATCACTTTCAGGTCTCAAAAGTTTTTTACCCTTCATTTTCTTCACGTAAATTTTATGGTAAAACGGGATCAGCGTGGCCGGCCATCAACTTACCATCATTGGAGAAAGGTGCACCATGGTACTATTCAGTTTCAAATCCATGAACTTATCTGTAAAAGTCGTACGGTGCTGTTTCGGAATTATGGACGGATGTTGCACCTTGCACCGTAGATGTTGTGCCTAGGGGATATCGATCCTTCGGACAACCATAACGGTTGAATCTTTTGGAATTACGGGAGGCATAACCAGTCAAAACCAAGGTATATGAGCTCTATAGATTTAACTACTTGAAGCCGTCAATGCAAAGTTTCATACCCAAAAAAACACTATCCGAATCACATTCCATACTCGGAAGTTTTTTTACCCTTCGTTTTCTTCACGTGAATTTTATGGTAAAACAGGATCAACGTGGCTAGCCATCGGTTTACCATCGCTAGAGAGTGGTGCACCATGGTCCTATTCCATTTCAAATCTGTGCACTCATTTGTAAAAGTCGTATGGCGCATTTTCGACATTATGGACAGATGTTGCACCTTGCACCGTAGATGTTGCGCCCAAGATTCTTCGGACAGCCATAACGTTTGACTCTTTTGGAGTTACGGAAGCCATAACCAATCAAAAAGAAGGTCTCTGTGAGTTCTACGTCTTTGATAGATTTAAGTCGTCAATGCGTAGTTTCATACCCAAAAAACACTATCCGAATCACTTTTAGGACTCGAAAGTTATTTTTTACCCTTCGTTTTCTTCACGTGAATTTTATGGGAAACGGGATAAACATGGCTGGCCATCGATTTACCATCGCTGAAGAGTTGTGCGCCATGGTACTATTCCATTAAATCCATGAACTCATTTCTACAAGTCGTACGGCGCAGTTTCAGCATTATGGACGAATGTTGCACTTTGCACCGTAGATGTTGCACCCAGGGGATATCGATCCTTCGGACAGCCATAACTGCGAACTCTTTTAGAGTTACGGGAGCCATAACCCATTAAAACGATGATCTCTGTGAGTTTTATGGCTTTGAACACTTTAAGCCGTCAATGCATAGTTTCATACCCAAAAAAACACTATCTGAATCACTTTCATAAGTTTTTTTCACCCTAGTTTTCTTTACGTGAATTTTATGGTAAAACGGGATCAACGTTGTTGGCCATCGATTTTCCATCGCTGGAAAGTGGTGCACCATGGTACTATTCCATTTCAAATCCATGCACTCATTCGTAAAAGTCGTACGGCGCAGTTTCGGCATTATGGACGGATGTTGTACGTTACACCATGGATGTTGCGCCCTGAGGATATCGATCCTTCAAACAGCCATAACGGTTGACTCTTTTGAGTTACGGTAGCCATAACCATTCAAAACGAAGGTCTCTATGAGCTCTATGGATTTGATGGCTTAACAATGTCAGTGCTTAGTTTCATACACAAAAAATCACTATTTGAATCACTTTCAGGTCTCGGAAGTTTTTTTTACCCTTTGTTTTCTTCGCGTGAATTTTATGGTAAAACGGGATCAACGTGGCAGGCCATCGATTTACCATCGCTAGAGAGTGGTGTACCATGGTACAATTCCGTTTCAAATCCATGCACTCATTTATAAAAGTCGTACGGCGCAGTTTCGACATTATGGACAAATGTTGCACCTTGCACCGTAGATTTTGCTCCCAGGGATATCGATCCTTCGTACAGCCATAACGGTTGACTCTTTTGGAGTCACGGAATCTATAAACAATCAAAACAACGGTGATTGTGAGCTCTACGGCTTTGACAGCTTTAAGCTGTCAATGCATAGTTTCATAGCCCAAAAAACACCATCTGAATCACTTACTCGACTCGGAAGTTATTTTTATCCTTTGTTTTCTTCACGTGAATTTTATGGTAAAACAGGATCAACATGGCTGGCCACCGATGTACCACCGCTGGAGAGCGGTTCACCATGATACTATTCCATTTGAAATTGATGCACTCATTTTCAATAGCCGAACGGCGCAGTTTCGGCATTATGGACGAATGTTGCACCTTGCGCCGTAAATGTTGCGCCCATGGTATATTGATCCTTCGAACAGCCATAATGGCTGACTCTTTTAGAGATACTGGAGCCCTGAACAGTCAAAATGGAGGTCTCTATTATCTATATGACTTTGATGGCTTAATAATGTCAATGCATAGTTTGATACCCAACAAAACACTACATGAATCACTTTCAGGTCTCGAATTTTTTTAACCCTTCATTTTCTTCACGTAAATTTTTTGGTAAAACGAGATCAACATGGCTGGCCATCAATTTACCATGGCTGGAGAGTGTTGCACCATGGTACTATTCCGCATGCACTCATTTGTAAAAGTCATATGGCGCTGTTTCGGCATTATGGACAGATGTTGCACCTTGCATCATAGATGTTGTGCTTAGGGGATATCGATTCTTCGAATAGCCATAACGGTTGACTCTTTTGGAGTTACGAGAGCCATAACTAATCAAAACGAAGGTCTCTGTGAGTTCTATGGCTTTGACGGCTTTAAGCCGTCAATGCATAGTTTCATAACCAACAAAACACTATCCGAATCACTTTTAGGACTCGGAAGTTTTTTTTACCCTTCGTTTTCTTCACGTAAATTTTATGGTAAAACAGGATCAACATGGCTGGCCATCGATTTACCATCCCTGGAGAGTGGTGCACCATGGTATTATTCCGTTTCAAATCCATGCACTCATTTTTAAAAGTCATACGGTGCACTTTCGACATTACGGACGGATGTTGCACCTTGCACCGTAGATGTTGCACCCAGGTGATATTGATCCTTCGGCAGCCATAACGGTTGATTCTTTTGGAGTTACGGGAGCCATAACCCGTCAAAGCAAAGGTCTCTGTGAGTTCTACAGCTTTGATGGCTTTAAGCCGTCAATGCATAGTTTCATACCCAACAAAACACTATCCGAATCACTTTCAAGACTCGGAAGTTTTTTACCCTTCGTTTTCTTCACGTGAATTTTATGGTAAAACGGGATCAACGTGGTTGGCCATCAATTTACCATCGTTGAAGCATGGTGCACCATGTTACTATTCTATTTCAAATCCATGCACACATTTGTAAAAGCTGTACGGCGCAGTTTCGGCATTATGGGCGGATGTTGTACCTTACACCGTAGATGTTGTGCCCAAGGGGTATCGATCCTTCGGACCGCCATAACAGTTGACTCTTTTGGAGTTATATTAGCCATTACCAGTCAAAAGGAAGGTGTCTGTGAGCTCTACCACGTTGACTGCTCTAAGCCATCGGTTCATAGTTTCATACTCAAATAAACAATATCAGAATCACTTTCGGGACTCGGATGTTTTTTTTTGCCCTACGTTTTCTTCACGTGAATTTCATGGCGAAATGGGATCAACGTGGCTGGCCATCGATTTACCATCGCTGGAGAGTGGTGCTCCATGATACAATTCCGTTTCAAATCTATGCACTCATTTGAAAAAGTCGTACGGTGTAATTTCGGCATTATGGATGGATGTTGTACCTTGAACCATAGATGTTGCTCCTAGGGGATATCGATCCTTCTTATAGCCATTATGGTTGACTCTATTGGAGTTACGGGAGGCATAACCAGTCAAAACGTAGGTCTCCATGAGCTCTACGGCTTTGACTGCTTTAAGCCATCAATGAATAATTTTATACCCTAAAAAACCCTATCAGAATCACTTTCGGGACTCGGAACTTTTTTTAAACCTTCTTTTTCTTCACGTGAATTTTATGGTAAAACGGGATCAATGTGGCTGACCATCGATGTATCGTCACTGGAGAGTGGTGCACCATGGTGCTATTCCATTTCAAATCCATGCAGTCATTTGTAAAACTCGTATGGCGCAGTTTCAGCATTATGGCTGGATGTTGCACCTTGCACCGTGGATGTTTCGCTTAGGGGATATCGATCCTTCGGACTGCCATAACGGTCGACTCTTTTGCAGTTATGAGAGGCATAACCAGTCAAAACGAAGGTCTCTGTGATTTCTATGGCTTTATAGCTTTAAGCTGTCAATGCATAGTTTCATACCCAAAAAAAACTACCCGAACCACTTTCAGGACTAGGAAGTTTTTTTACCCTTCTTTTTCTTCACGTGAATTTTATGGTAAAACGGGATCAACGTGGCTAGCCATCTATTTACCATCGCTAGAGATTGGTGCACCATTTTACTATTCCATTTCAAATCCATGCATTCATTTCTAAAAGTCGTACGACGCAGTTTCGACATTATGAACGGATGTAGCACCTTGCACCGTAGATTTACGCCCAGGGGAAATCGATCTTTCGGACAGCTATAATGGTTGACTCTTTTGGAATTACGGGAGTCATAACCAGTCAAAAAGAATGTCTCTGTGAGTTCTATCGCTTTGGCAGCTTTAAACCGTCAATACATAGTATCATACCCAAAAAAACACTATCTGAATCAGTTTCAGGACTCAGAAGTTTTTTTTAGCCTTCGTTTTATTCACGTGAATTTTGTCGTAAAACGGGATCAACGTGGCTAGTATTTGATTTACCATCGTTGGAGAGTGGTGCACTATTGTACTATTCCGTTTCAAATCCATTCACTTATTTCTAAAAGACAAATGGTGCAGTTTCAGCTTATGGACGGATGTTGCACCTTGCCCCGTATATGTTGCGCCCAGAGGATATTGATTCTTCGGACAGCAATAACGGTTGACTCCTTTGGAGTTACGAGATCTATAACCAGCCAAAACGAAGATCTCTGTGTGCTCTACGGCTTTGATGGCTTAACGACGTCAATTCATAATTTCATACCCAAAAAACACTATTTGAATCACTTTCAGGTCTCGAAATTTTTTTTACCCTTCGTTTTCTTCACGTAAATTTTATGGTAAAATGGAATCAGCGTGGCAGGCCATCGATTTACCATCGTTGGAGAGTGGTGCACCATGGTACTATTCCGTTTCAAATCCATGCACTCATTTGAAAGAGTCTTACGGCGCAGTTTCGACATTATTTGGTGGATGTTGCAACTTGCACCATAGATGTTGCGCCCAAGTGATAACGATCCATCGGACAGCCATAACGGTTGACTTTTTTGGAGGTACGAGAGCCAAAACCAGTCAAAACGAAAGCCTCTGTGAGTTCTACGGCTTTGATTGGTTTAAGCCATCAATGCATAGTTACATACCCAAAAACACAATCCAAATTACTTTCAGGACTCGACGTTTTTTTTTTCCATTCGTTTTCTTCGCGTGAATTTTATGGTAAAATAGGATCAACGTGGTTGGCCATCGATTTACCATCGCTGGAGAGTGGTGCACCAAGGTACTATTTTGTTTCAAATCCATGCACTCATTTGTAAAATTCGCATGGCGCAATTTCGGCATTATGGACGGATGTTTCACCTTGCACTGTAAATGTTGCTCCCAGAGGATATCGATCCTTCTAACAACCATAACGGTTGACTCTTTTGGAGTTATGGGAGCCATAACCAGTCAAAACGAAGGTCTCTGTGAGCTTTGCGACTTTGACTACTTTAAGCCGTCAATGCACATCTTCATACCCAAAAAAAACTATCCGAATCACATTCGGGACTTGGAAGTTTCTATTATCCATCGTTTTATTCACGTGAATTTTATGGTAAAACGGGATTAACGTGGTTGGCCATCGTTTTACCATTGCTGGAGAGTGGTGCACCATGGTCCTATTCCGTTTCAAAACCATGCACTCATTTGTAAAAGTCGTATGGCGTAGTTTCGGCATTATGGACGGATGTTGCACCTTACACCGTAGATGTTGCGCACAGGGGATACCGATCCTTCGGACAACCATAACAGTTGACTCTTTTGGAGTTACGGGAGCCATAACCAGTCAAAACGAAGGTCTTTGTGAGTTCTACGTGTTTGATGACTTTAATCCGTCAATGCATAGTTTCATACCCAAAAAAAACTATCCAAATCACTTTTAGGACGTGGAAGTTTTTTTTACCCTTCGTTTTCTTCACATGAATTTTATGGTAAAACAGGATCAGTGTGGTTGGCCATCGATTTACCATCACGAAAGAGTGGTGCACCATGGTACTATTCTGTTTCAAATCCATGCATTCATTTCTACAAGTCGTGCGGCGTAGTTTCAGCATTACGGACGGATATTGCACTTTGCACAATAGATGTTGCGCCCAAGGGATATCGATCCTTCGGACAACCATAACGGTTGACTCTTTTTGAGTTACGGGAGTCATAACCAGTCAAAACGAAGGTCTTTGTGAGTTCTACGACATTAATGGCTTAACGACGTCAACACATAGTTTCATACCCAAAAAACACTTTCCGAATCACTTTCAGGTCTCCAAAGTATTTTTTTACCCTTTGTTTTCTTCGCATGAATTTTATAGTAAAACGGGATCAATGTGGCTGGCCATCGATTTACCATCGCTAGAGAGTGGTGCACCATAGTACTATTCCATTTCAAATCCATGCACTCATTTTAAAAATTCGTACGGCGGTTTCGGCATTATGGACGGATGTTGCACTTGCACCATAGATGTTGCATCCAGGGATATCAATCCTTCGGACAGCCATAACGGTTGACTCTTTTGGAGCTACGGGAGTCATAACCAGTCAAACCGAAGGCCTCTGTGAGTTCTATGGCTTTGACATTTTTGAGCCATCAATGCATAGTTTCATACCAAAAAAACACTATTTGAATCAATTTCAGGACTCGGATGTTTTTTTACCCTTCGTTTTCTTCACATGAATTTTGTGGTATAACGGGATCAACGTGGCTGGCCATCGATGTACCACCACTGGAGAGTGATGCACCACGGTATTATTCCATTTCAAATTCACGCACTCATTTCTTAAAATCGGATGGCGCAGTTTCGGCATTATGGACGGATGTTGCACTTTACATTGTAGATGTTGTGCCCAGGAGATATCGATCCTTCGAATAGCCATAACGGTTGACTCTTTTAGAGTTACGGGAGCCATGAACATTCGAAACAAAAGGTGTCTCTGAGCTTTATGGCATTGATGGCTTAACGACGTCAATGCATAGTTCCATACCCAAAAAAACACTGTGCGAATCACTTTCAGGTCTCGAAAGTTTTTTTACCCTTCGTTTTCTTCACGTGAATTTTATGGTAAAACGGGATCAACGTGGCTGGCATTCAATTTACCATCGTTGAAGAGTGGTGCACCATGGTACTATTCCATTTCAAATCCATGCACTCATTTGTAAAATCGTACGGCGCAGTTTCGGCATTATGGACGGATGTTGCACCTTGCACCGTAGAGGTTGCGCCCAGGGGATATTGACCCTCCGGACAGCCATAAGGTGGACCCTATTGGAGTTACGGGAGCCATATCCAGTCAAAACGAAGGCCTCTGTGGGTTCTATGGCTTTGATAGCTTTAAGCCAACAATGCATAGTTTCATACCTAACAAATCACTATCCGAATCACTTTCAGGACTCGGAAATTTTATTTACCCTTCGTTTTCTTCACGTGAATTTTATGGTAAAACGATATTAACGTGGTTGGCCATCGATTTATCATTGCTGGTGAGTGGTGCAATATGGTACTATTCCGTTTCAAATCTATGCACTCATTTGTAATATCGTACGGTGCAGTTTTGGCATTATGGTCGGATGTTGCACCTTGCAATGTATATGTTGCGCCCAAGGGATATCGATCCTTCAGACAGCCATAATAGTAGACTCTTTTGGAATTACAAGAGCCATAACCAGTCAAAGAAAAAGTCTCTTCGAGTCTATGGCTTTGATGGCTTTAAACCATCAATGCATAGTTTCATACCCAACAAAACACTATCTGAATCACTTTCAGGACTCGAAATTTTTTTTACCCTTCTTTTTTCTTCACATGAATTTTATTGTAAAACGGGATCAACGTGGTTGTCATCGATTTACCATCGCTGGAGAGTGGTGCACCATGAAGCTATTCCATTTCAAATCCATGCACTCATTTGTAAAATTCGTACGGCGCAGTTTCGGCATTATGGATGGATGTTGCACCTTGCACCGTAGATGTTGCGCCCAGGGAATATCGATCCTTCGGACATGTATAATGGTTGACGCTTTTGGAGTTACGGGAGCCATAACCAGTCAAAACGAAGGTCTCTGTGAGTTCTATGGCTTTGAAAGCTTTAAGCCGTCAATGCATTGCATCATACCCAAAAAAACACTATCTGAATCACTTTCAGGACTCACAAGTTTTTTAGCCTACGTTTTCTTCACGTGAATTTTATGGTAAAACGGGATCAATGTGGCAGGTAATCGACTAACCACCATTCGAGAGTGGTGCACCATGGTACTATTCCATTTCTAATCCATGCACTCATTTCTAAAAGTCGTATGGTGCAGCTTCGGCATTATAGACGAATTTTGCACCTTGTACCGTAGATGGTGCGCCCTAGGGACATTAATCCTTCAGGCAGCCATAACGGTTGACTCTTTTGGATTTATAGAAGCCATAATCGGTCAAAATGAAGGTCTCTGCTAGCTCTACGGGTTTGATGGCTTAACAACGTCAATGCATAGTTTCATACCCAAAAACCACTATCCGAATCACTTTCAGGTCTCGAAATATTTTTTACCCTTCATTTTCTTCAAGTGAATTTTATGGTAAAACGAGATCAACATGGCTAACCGTCGATTTTCCATCGTTCGAGAGTGGCGCACCATGGTACAATTCCGTTTTAGATCCGTGCACTCATTTGAAAAAGTCATACGACGTAGATTCGGCATTATAGACGGATATTGCACCTTGCACCGTAGATGTTGCGCCCAAGGGTATTGATCCTTCGTACGGCCATAACGGTTGACACTTTTGGAGTTACGGGAGCCATAACCGGTCATAACGAAGGTCTCTGTGAGTTCTATGGCTTAAAGATGTCAACGCATAGTTTCATATCCAAAAAAACACAATCCGAATAACTTTCAGAACTCGGAAGTTTTTTTACCCTTCATTTTCTTCATTCTAATTTAATGGTAAAAAAGAATCTACGTGGCTAGCCATCGATTTACCATCGTTAGAGAGTGGTGAACCATGGTATTATTCCATTTCAGATCCATGCATTCATTTGTAAAAGTCGTACGGCGCAGTTTCGGCATTATGGACGGATGTTGCACCTTGCATCGTAGATGTTGCACCTAGGAGATATCGATCCTTGGGATAGCCTTAACGGTTGACTCTTTGTGAGTTACGGGAACCATAACCAGTCAAAACGAAGGTCCCTGTGAGCTTGACGGCTTTGACTACTTTAAGCCGTCAATGCATAGTTTCATACCCAAAAAAACACTATCCGAATCACATTCGGGACTTGAAAGTTTTTTTTACCCTTCGTTTTCTTCACGTGCATTTTCCGGTAAAATGGGATCAACGTGGCTGGCCATTGATTTACCATCGCTGGAGGGTGGTGCACCTTGGTCCTATTCCATTTCAAATCCATGCACTCATTTCTAAAAGTCGTATGGCGCAGTATCGGCATTCTGGACGAATGTTGTAACTTGCACCGTAGATGTTGAGTATAGGGGATATTGATCCTTCAAACAGCCATAACGGTTGGCTCTTTTGGAGTTACGGGTTCCATAACCCGTCAAAATGAAGGTCTCTGTGATTTCTACGTATTTGATGGCTTAAAGCCGTAAATGCATAGTTTCATACCCAAAAAAACACTATTCGAATCACTTTTAGGAATCGAAAGTTTTTTTTACCCTTCATTTTCTTCACGTGAATTTTATGGTAAAACGGAATCAACGTTCTTGGCCAACGATTTACCATCGCTGGAGAGTGGCGCTCCATGGTACTATTCCATTTCAAATACATATTTCTACAAGTCGTACAGCGCAGTTTCAGTATTATGGACGGATGTTGCACTTTTCACCGTAGATGTTGCGCCCAGGCGATATCGATCCTTCGGACAACCATAACGGTTGACTCTTTTAGAGTTATGAAAGCCATAACCAGTCAAAACAAAGGTCTCTATGAGTTCTACGTCTTTGATGGCTCAACGACGTCAATGCATAGCTTAATACCCAAAAAAACACTATCTGAATTACCGTCAGGTCTCCAAAGTTTTTTTACCCTATTCTTCACGTGAATTTTATGGTAAAACAGGATCAATGTGGCTGGCCATTGATTTACCATCGCTTGAGAGTGGTGCACCATGGTACTATTCCGTTTCAAATCCATGCACTCATTTGTAAAAGTCATACGGCGCAGTTTCGGTATTATGGACGGAAGTTGCACCTTGCACCGTAGATCTTGCGCCCAGGATATCAATCCTTCGGACTGCCATAACGGTTGACACTTTTGGAGGTACGGGAGCCATAACCAATCAAAACAAAGGTCTCTGTGAGATCTACGGCTTTGATGGCTTTAAGCCATCAATGCATAATTTCATACACACAAAAATACTATCTGAATCACTTTCAGGACTCAGAAGTTTTTTTTACTCTTCGTTTTCATCACGTGAATTTTATGGTAAAATGGGATCAACGTGGCTGGCCATCGATTTAACATCACTAGAGAGTGGTGCATCATGGTACTATTCCGTTTCAAAACCATACACTCATTTCTAAAAGTCGTACGGTGCAGTTTTGGCATTATGGACTGATGATGCATCTTGCACCGTAGATGTTGCGCCCAAGGGTTATCGATCCTTCAAACAGCCATAATAGTTGACTCTTTTAGAGTTACGGGAGCCATGAAAAGTCAAAACGATGGTCTTTATGAGCTCTACGGTGTTGATGGCTCAACGACGTCAATGCGTAGTTTCATACCCAAAAAAACACTATACGAATCACTTTCAGATCTAGAAAGTTTTTTTTACCCTTTATTTTCTTCTTGTGAATTTAATGGTAAAACGGGATCAACATGGCTGGCAATCAATTTACCATCGCTGGAGAGTTGTGCACCGTGGAACTATTCCGTTTCAAATCCATGCACTCATTTGTCAAAGTCGTATGCCGCAGTTTCAGCATTATGGATGGTTGTTGCACCTCGCACCATAGATGTTGCGCCCAGGGGATATCGATCCTTCGGACAACCTTAACGGTGGACACTTTTAGAGTTACGGGAGCCATAACCAGTCAAAACGAAGGTCTCTGTGATTTCTACAGCTTTGATGGCTTTATGCCAACAATGCATAGTTTCATACCGAACAAAACACTATCCGAATCACGTTCAAGACTTGAAAGTTTTTTTACCCTTTGTTTTCTTCACGTGAATTTTATGGTGAAACGAGATCAACGTGGCTGGCCTTCGATTTACCATTGCTGGAGAATGGTGCAACATGGTACTATTATGTTTCAAATCCATGCACTAATTTGTAAAAGTCGTACGTTCCAGTTTCGGCATTATGGACGGATGTTGCGCCTTGCACCGTAGATGTTGCGCCCAGGTGAATCGATCCTTAGGACAGCCATAACGGTATACTCTTTTGGAGTTACTGGAGCCATAACCTGTCAAAGGAAAGGTCTTTGTGAGTTCTATGGCTTTGATGGCTTTAAGCTATTAATGCTTAGTTTCATACCCAACAAAACATTATCCGAATCATTTTTAGGACTCGGAAGTTTTTTTCCCTTCGTTTCTTCGTGTGAATTTTATTGTAAGACGGGATCAATGTGGTTGGCCATCGATTTACCATCGCTGGAGTGCGGTGCACCATGGTACTATTCCATCTCAAATTCATGCATTCATTTGTAAAAGTCGTACGACGCAGTATCGGCATTATGGACAAATGTTGCATCTTGCACCGTAGATGTTGCGCCCAGGGAATATCGATCCTTCGAACAACCATAACGGTTGACTCTTTTGGAGTTACAGGAGCCATTACCAGTCAAAAGGAAGGTCTCTGTGAGCTCTACAACTTTGACTACTTTAAGCCGTCAATATATAGTTTCATACTCGAAAAACACTATTCGAATCACTTTCGGGACTTAGAAGGTTTTTTTACCCTTCGTTTTCTTTACGTGAATTTTATGGTGAAACGAGATCAACGTGGCTGGCCATCGATTTACCATCGCTGGAGGGTGGTTCACCATGGTACTATTCCGTTTCAAATCGATGCACTAATTTCTATAAGTCGTACGGTGCAGTTTTAGTATTATGGATGGATGTTGCACCTTGCACCGTTGATGTTGCGCCCAGGGGATATCGATCCTTCGGACAGCCATAACGATTGACTCTTTTGGAGTTACGGGAGCTATGTCCAGTCAAAATGAAGGTCTCTGTGATTTCTACGGCACTAAAGGCTTTAAGTCGTCAATGCATAGTTTCATACCCAAAAAAACACTATTCGAATCACTTTCAGGACTCGGATGTTTTACTTTACCCTTCGTTTTCTTCACATAAATTTTATGGTAAAACGGGATCAACGTGGCTGGCCATCGATTTACCATCGCTGGAGAGTGGTGCACCAAGGTACTATTCCATTTCAAATCCATGCAGTCATTTCTAAAAGTCATATAGCGTAGTTTCGGCATTATGGACGGATGTTGCACTTCACACCGTAGATGTTACGCCCAGGGGATATCGATCCTTCGGACAGTCATAACGGTTGACTCTTTTAGAGTTACAGGAGCCATAACTAGTCAAAATGAAGGTCTGTCTGAGTTCTACGGCATTGACCACTTTAAGCCGTCAATGCATAGTTTCATACCCAAAAAACACAATCTGAATCACCTTCAGGACTTGTAAGCTTTTTTTACCCTTCTTTTTCTTCACGTGAATTTTATGGTCAAACGGGATCAAGGTCGCTGGCCATCGATTTACCATCGATGAAGAGTGATGCACCGTGGCACTGTTCCTTTCAAATCCATGCTCTCATTTGTAAAATTCATACGGCACAATTTCGGCATTATGGACGGATGTTGCACCTTGCACCATAGATGTTGCACACAAGCAATATCGGTCCTTCGAACAACCATAACGGTTGACTCTTTTGGAGTTACGGGAGCCATAACCAGTCAAAACGTAGGTCTTTGTGTGCTCTATGGATTTTACTCCTTTAACCCGTCAATGCATAGTTTCAAACCCAAAAAACACTATCTGAATCACTTTCAGGACTTAGAAGTTTTTTACCCTTCGTTTTCTTCACGTGAATTTTATAGTAAAACGGGATCAACATGGTTGGCCATCGATTTAACATCGCCGGAGAGTGGTGCACTATGGTACTATTACATTTCATATCTATGCTCTCATTTGTAAAAGTCGTACGGTGTAGTTTCGGCATTATGGACGGATGTTGCATCTTGCACCGTAGATATTGCGCACCGGGGATATCGATCCTTCGGACAGCCGTAACGGTTGACTCTTCGAAATTACGGAAGCCATAAACAATCGAAATGAAGGGCTCTGTGAGCTCTATGGTTTTGATGGCATAACGATGTCAATGCATGATTTCATGCCCAAAAAAACACAATCTGAATCGCTTTCAGGTCTCGGAAGTTTTTTTACACTATGTTTTCATCGTGAATTTTATGGTAAAGCAGGATCAACGTGGCTGGCATTCGATTTTCTATCGCTAGAGAGTGGTGCTCCATGGTACTATTCCATTTCAAATCCATATACTCATTTGTAAAAGTCGTACGGCGCAGTTTCGGGATTATGGACGGATGTTGCACCTTGCACCGTAGATGTTGCGCCTTGGTGATATCGATCCTTCGGAGAGCCATAACGGTTGACTCTTTTAAAGTTATGTGAGCCATAACCACTCAAAACGAAGGTCTCTATGAGTTCTACGGCTTTGAAGGCTTTAAACCGCCAATGCATAGTTTCATACCCAAAAAACACTATCCAACTCACTTTCAGGACTTGGAAGTTTTTTACACCCTTTGTTTTCTTCACGTGAATTTTATAGTAAAACGGCATCAACGTGGCTGGCCATCGATGTACCATCGCTGGAGAGTGGGCACCATGGTAATATTCCGTTTCAAATCCATTCACTAATTTCTAAAAGTCGTACCACGCAGTTTCGGCATTATGGACGGATGTTGCACCTTGCACCGTAGATGTTGCGCCCAGGGGATATCGATCCTACGAACAGCCATAACGGTTGACTCTTTTAGAGTTACGGGAGCCATGACCCGTCAAACAAAGGTCTCTGTGAGATCTAAGGCCTTGATGTATTAATGACGTCAATGCATAGTTTCATGCCCAAAAAAAACTATCCGAATCACTTTTAGGTCTCGAAAGTTTTTTTACACTTCTTTATCTTTACGTGAATTTTATGGTAAAACGGCATCAACGTGGTTGGCCATCGATTTACCATGTTGGACAGTGGTGCACCATGGTAATATTCCATTTCAAATCCATGCATTCATTTGTAAAAGTCGTACGGTGCAGTTTCGGCATCACAGATGGATGTTGCACCTTGCATCGTAGATGTTGCGCCTAGGGGATATCGATCCCTTGGACAACAATAACGGTTGACTCTTTTGGAGTTCCGGAAGCCATAACCAGTCGAAATGAATGTATCTATGAGCTCTACGGCTTTTGACTACTTTAAGCCGTCAATGCATAGTTTCATACCCAAAAAACACTATCCAAATCACTTTCGAGGCTTGAATTGTTTTTTTATCCTTCGTTTTTTTCACGTGAAATTTATAGTAAAACGGGATCTACGTAGCTGGCCATCGATTTACCATCGCTCGAGAATGTTGCACCATGGTACTATTCCATTTCAAATCCATGCACTCATTTCTAAAAGTCGTACGACACAGTTTCAGCATTACAGACGGATGTTGCACCTTGCACCGTATGTTATGCGTGCAGGGGATATCGATCCTTCGGACAGGTATAACTGTTGACTATTTTTGAGTTACGGGAACCATAACCAGTCAAAACGAAGGTCTCTATGAATTTTACGACTTTGATGGCTTTAAGCCGTCAATGCATAGCTTCATACACAAGAAAACACTATTTGAACCACTTTCAGGATTCAGATGTTTTTTTACTCTTCGTTTTCTTTACGTGAATTTTACGGTAAAATGGAATCAACATGGATGGCCATTGATTTACCATCGCTGGAGAGTGGTGCACCATGGTACTATCCCGTTTCAAATCCATGCATTCGTTTGTAAAAGTCGTACGGTGCAGTTTCGGCATTATGGATGGATGTTGCACCTTGCACCGTAGATGTTGCGCCCAGGGGATATCGATCCCCCGGACAGCCATAGCGGTTGACTCTTTTGGAGTAATAGGAGCCATAACTAGCAAAAAGAAAGGTCTCTGTGTGCTCTACGGCTTCGACTACTTTAATCCATCAGTGCATAATTTAGTATCCAAAAAACACCATGCGAATCACTTTCGAGACTCGGAAATTTTTTTACCCTTTGCTTTCTTCACATGAATTTTATGGCGAAACGGGATCAACATGGCTGGCCATCGATTCATCAACGCTGGAGAGTGGTGCATCATGGTACTATTCCATTTCAAATCCCTCCACTTATTTGTAAAAGTTGTTCGGTGCATTTTTGGCACTATGGACGGATGTTGAATTTTGCACCGTAGATGCTGCGCCCAGGGATTCGATCCTTCGGACAGCCATAACGGTTGACTTTTGTGGAGTTACGGGAGCTATAACCAGTCAAAAGGAAGGTCTCTACGAGCTCTATGAATTTGACTGCTTTAAGCCGTTAATGCATAGTTTCATACCCAAAAAACACTCTCCGAATCATTTTCGAGACTCGGAAGTTTTTTACACCCTTCGTTTTCTTCACGTGAATTTTATGGTGAAACGGGATTAACGTGGCTGGCCATCGATTTACCATCACTGAAGAGTGGTGCACCATGGTACTATTCTATTTTAAATACATGCACTCATTTGTAAAAGTCGTATGACGTAGTTTCAACATTATGGACGGATGTTGCACCTTGCACCGTTGATGTTGCTCCCCGGGGATATCGATCCTTCAGACAACCAAAACGGTTGACTCTTTTTGAGTTATGGGAGCCATAACTTGTCAAAAGAAAGGTCTCTATGATCTCTACGGTTTCGACTACTTTAAGCTGTCAGTGCATAGTTTCATACCCAAAAAACACCATCCGAACAACTTTCAGGACTCGGAAGTTTTTTTTAACCTTTGCTTTCTTCACGTGAATTTTATGGCCAAACGGGATGAACGTGGCTGGCCACCGATTTACCATCGACGGAGAGTGGTGCACCAAGGCACTATTTCGTTTCAAATCCCTACACTCATTTGTAAAAGTCGTACGGTGCAGTTCCGGCATTATGGACGGATGTTGCACCTTGCACCGTAGATGTTGCGCCTAGGGGATATTGATCCTTCGAACAGCCATAACAGTTGACTCTTTTAGAATTACGGGAGCCATAACTTGTCAAAACAAAGGTCTCTGTGAGTTCTGCGGCTTTGACTGCTTTAATCCGTCAATGCACAGTTTCATCCCTAAAAAAATACTATCCGAATCACATTCGGGACTCGAAAGTTTTTTTTACCTTTCATTTTTTTTCACGTGAATTATATGGTAAAACAGGATCAACATGGCTGGCCATCGATTTACCATCGCGGGAGAGTGGTGCACCATGGTCTTATTCCGTTTAAAATCCATCGATTCGTTTGTAAAAGTCGTACGACGCAATTTCAACATTATGGACGGACGTTGCACCTTGCACCTTGCACCGGACAAAACGAAGGTCTCTGTGAGCTCTACTCCTTTGATGGCTTAACGACGTTAATGCATAGTTTCATACCCAAAAAAACACTATCCGAATTACTTTCAGGTCTCGGAAGTTTTTTTTAACCCTTCATTTTCTTCACGTGAATTTTATGGTAAAATGGAATCAACCTGGCTGCCCATCGATTTGTCATGACTAGAGAGTGGTGCATCATGGTACTATTCCATTTCTAATCCTTGCACTCATTTGAAAAAGTCGTATGTCGCAGTTTCGAAATTATGGACGGATGTTGCTCACTGCACCGTAGATGTTGCGCGTACGGGATATGTTCCTTCAGGCAGCCATAACGGTTGACTCTTTTGGAGCTACGGGGGCCATAACCAGTCAAAATGAAGGTCTCTATGAGCTTTACGACTTTGACTGCTTTAAGCCGTCAATGCATAGTTTCATACCCAAAAAACACTCTCCGAGTCACTTTCGGGACTTGGAATTTTTTTACCCTTCTTTTCCTTCACGTGAATTTTATGGTGAAATGAGATCAACGTGGCTGGCCATCGATTTACCATCGCTGGAGAGTGGTGCACCATGGTACTATTCCATTTTAAATACATGCACTCATTTCTAAAAGTCGTACGGCGCAGTTTCGACATTAAGGACGGATGTTGCAGCTTGCACTGTAGATGTTGCAACCAGAGGATATTGATCCTTCAGAAAGCCATAACGGTTGACTCTTTTGGAGTTACGGGAGCCATAACCAGTCAAAAGAAAGGTCCCTATGAGCACTATGGCTTCGACTGTTTTAAGCCATCAATGCATAGTTTCATACCTAAAAAACACTGTCTGAATCACTTTCGGGACTCGGAAGTTTTTTTACCCTTCGCTTTCTTCATGTGAATTTTATTGCGAAACGGGATCAACGTGGCTGGCCATCGATTTACCATCGCCTGAGAGTGGTGTACTATGGTACTATTCCGTTTCATATCCCTGCACTCATTTGTAAAAGTCGTACAGTGCAGTTTCGACACTATGGACGGATGTTGCACCTTGTACCGTAGATGTTGCACCCAGGGGATATCGATCCGAACAGCCATAACAGTTGACTCTTTTAGAGTTACAGGAGCCATAAATAGTCAAAACGAAGATCTCTGTGAGCTCTACGACTTTGACCACTTTAAGCCGTCAATGCACAGTTTCATAGCCAAAAAAACACAATCCGAATCACATTCGGGACTTGGAAGTATTTTTACCCTTGGTTTTCTTCACGCGAATTTTATGGTAAAACGGGATCAAGTGGCTAGCCATCGATTTACCATCGCTGGAGTGTGGTGCACCATGGTCCTATTCCATTTCAAATCCATGCACTCATTTGTAAAAGTCGTACGGTTCAATTTCAGCATTATGTACGGATGTTGCACCTTGCACCGTAGATGTTGTACCCCGGGGATATCGATCCTTCGGGCAGCCGTAACGGTTAATTCTTTTGGATTTACAAGAGCCATAACCAGTCAAAAAGAAGGTCTTTGTGAGATCTACGGCTTTGATGGCTAAACGAATTCAATGCTATATTTCATACCCGAAAAAATATTATCCGAATCAATTTCAGGTCTCGAAAGTTTTTTTTACTCTTCGTTTTCCTCATGTGAATTTTATGGTAAAACGGGATCAATCTGGCTGGCCATCGATTTACCATCGCTAGAGAGTGGTGCACTATGGTACTATTCCATTTCAAATCCTTGCACTCATTTGATAAACATATACGGCATAGTTTCGGTATTATGGACGAATGTTGCACCTTGCACCGTAGATGTTGCGGCCAGGGGACGTGTTCCTTCGGACTGCTATAACAGTTGACTCTTTTGGAGTTACACAAGCTAAAACCAGTCAAAATGAAGGTCTCAGTGAGTTCTACGGCTTTGATAGCTTTAAGCCGTCAATGCATAGTTTCATACCCAAAAAACAATATCCAAATCAATTTTAGGACTCGGAAGTTTTTTCTACCCTTCGTTTTCTTCACGTGAATTTTATGTTAAAACGGGATCAACGTGGCTGGCCATCAATTTACCAGCTGTAGAGAGTGGCGCACCATGGTACTATCCCATTTCAAATCCATGCACTCATTTCTAAATGTCGTACGGCGCAGTTTCGGGATTATGGACGGATGTTGCAACTTGCACCGTAGATGTTGCGCCTAGAGGATATCGATCCTTCGGACAGCCATAACGGTTGACTATTTGGAGTTACGGGAGCCATAACTAGTCAAAACAAAGGTCTCTGTGAGATCTACGGCTCTGACAGCTTTAAGCTGTCAATGCATAGTTTCATACCTAAAAAAACTATCTGAATCAATTTCAGGAGAAGTTTTTTTTAACCTTTGTTTTTTTCACGTTAATATTATGGTCAAACACGATCAATGTGGCTGGCCATCGATTTACCATCGCTGGAGAATGGTGCACCATGGTACTATTTCGTTTCAAATCCATTCTCTCATTTGTGAAAGTCGTACGACGCAGTTTTGGCATTATGGACGGATGTTGCACCTTGCACCGTAGATGTTGCCCCTTGTGGACATCGATCCTTCAGACATCCATACGGTTGACTCTTTTGGAGCTATAGGTGCCATAACCAGTCAAAAGAAGGCCGCTATGAGATCTACGGCTTTGACTGCTTTAAGTCGTCAATGCATAGTTTTATACCCAAAAAAGCACTATCCGAATCACTTTCGAGACTTGGAAGTTTTTTTTTACCCTTCCTTTTCTTCACGAGAAATTTATGGTGAAACAGGATCAACGTGGCTGGCCATCGACTTACCAACGCTGAAGAATGGTGCACTATGGCACTATTCCGTTTCAAATCCTTGCACTCATTTGCAAAAATCGTACGACGCAGTTTCGGCATTATGGATGGATGTTGCACCTTGCACCATAGATGTTGCGCCAAGGGGATATCGATCATTCAGACGGCTATAACGGTTGACTCTTTTGGAATTACGGGAGCCATAACTAGTCAAAACGAAGGCCCTTGTGAGTTCTATGGCTCTGACCGCTTAAAGCCATCAATGCATAGAATCCCAAAAAACACTATCCAAATCACTTTTAGGAACTCGTAAGTTTTTTTAACCTTCGTTTTCTTCACGTGAATTTTATGGTAAAACGGGATCAACGTGGTTGGCCATCGATTTTCCATCGTTGGAGAGTGGTGCACCATGGTGCTATTCTGTATCAAATCCATGCACTAATTTGTAAAAGTCGTACGTCACAGTTTCGGTATTATGGACGGACGTTGCACCTTGCACTATTGATGTTGCACATCGGGGATATCAATCCTTCGGACAGCCATAACGGTCGACTCTTTTCGAGTTAAGGGAGCCATAACCATTCAAAAGGAAGGTCTCTGTGAGCTCAATGACTTTGACTGCTTTTAGCCGTCAATGCATAGTTCATACCCAAAAAAACACTATCCGAATCACTTTCGGGACTTAAAAGTTTTTTTTACCCTTCGTTTTCTTCACGTGAATTTTAAGGTAAAATTGGATCAACATGGCTGGCCATCAATTTACCATCGCTGAAGATTCATGCACCATGGCACTATTGCTTTTCAAATCCATGCACTCATTTGTAAAAGTCGTACGGCGCAGTCTTGGCATTGTGGACGGATGTTGCACCTTACACCGTAGATGTTGCTCCCGAGGGATATCGTGTTGAATAACTAGTTTTGATTCATGACAAAGCAGGTTAGAAGAAAAAGAGACAATCAAAGAACTATAGCTATATCAAGACTTTTAATCTATGTTTTCACTGTCTATTATTTATGGTTGAGTCTTAGAAATTTGCTAAAATCAATCCTTAAGTAGTCCGCACTTCATATTTCTCATTTTTAATCAAAACAGAGCAAATTGTGAAAAAAAATACCACAGCCAGTCGACTGGATATAATCCACCAGTAGACTGACTGGTGTACATACACGATATGCACTGCTTATTTTTAAAACTTGTTGCATAGTCTGTTCGACTTACCAAGAACGACCAGTCGACGGACCTGAGCCCAACTGTCATTTTTTGAATAAACATCTTCTTCTACGAAATGAAGCGATCCTTCTCTGAACGAAAATGGATGCTCCTTTTGGTCAGAACCCTTCACTAAAGGCAGTAACTCTCCGACTACTATATATACATGTTCCTAAATACTTCACATTCATCGAAATTCATTCTAACTCTCTAATATTCTTCTTGTACTCTCATACTTACATTCAAATGGCGAACAAACATTTTTTCTGCTTTGAATCTTCAAATAGACTTTTATAATCTTAGATTCTTAGCATTACCTTCTCTTTATATCTTCACATACACTTCATACACTTAAGGATTTGATTATAGGAGGTTTGTACGATCAGAGACAAATTATTGTTATCAAGAACACACAGTGTCAGATATTCTTTTGTATTAGTGAAGTCTTCTTCTGCTGCTGAGGCAAAAATCCTATTCTGCTGCTTAAGTGTCTGTTCTGCTGCTCAGACTGTGTATATCTGTTCCTTTGGGTTAAGTGAGGATTGTTGTTTTAGTGAAATTCCAGAAGGAGTCTGGGACTAGACGTAGGACGGTGCTTCAAACCAGTATAAAAATCTCTGGTGTTATTTTTATTATATTACTTCTTCTATTTTTCGCACTATTTACTACATTACTATACTCTGCATTATTATATCCATATTGCACGATTCTACACACTTTCATCTGGTATCAGAGCGTGGTATCTTATAACCGTTACACAGTTATCTGATATCTTGCTAATATAGAAAACAACACCAACACTACCACTAACACTGTCACTAACACTAGTTTTATTGAAGGTCAATCCACTGCACGACCTCCATTTTTCAATGGTTTGAACTATAATTATTGGGCTACTCGTATCAGAATCTATATGCAATCAAATAGTTTTGAATCATGGAATATCACACAGAATGAATTCACTCTTCCTACTGGAGAATACTCCATATGGTCATACACACAAAAATTAGATGCTACTACCAATGCTAAAGCTATGAACATGTTATTTTGTACACTAGATAGAAATGAATTTAATCGTGCTAGCATGTGTCAAACTGCTTATGAAATATGGAGAACACTTAAAATCACTCATGAAGGAACTAACAAAGTCAAACAAAGCAAAATCTCCATGCTCAGAAATCAGTTTCAAAACTTTAGAATGAAACAAGATGAACCCATCAATGATATGTACTCTAGATTTCAAGATATCTATCATTCACTATCAGGATTAGAAGAAAAATACACTGATTTTGATATTGTATCAAAAATCATGAACTCTTTAACGGATGAATGGGAAAGAAAAGTCTTGGTTATTGAAGAAGCTAATGACCTCTCACCATAAAACCTGAAGAGTTAATAGTAAATCTAATGTCCTATGTAGTGAATTTACAGGCAAAACGAGTACAAGCACAAGACAAAAGGAACATAGCTTTCCATGCTGAAGAAGAAAATGATGAAGATTCAGGTGAAGAAGATCTAGCATTTATTGCCAAAAACTTCAAAAAGTTCTTGAAATTCTGGAAAAATAACAGAAATAATGGAAAAAGAAACTTTCCAAATAAACCATCGTCTTTAGTTCTAGAATGTTTTAATTGCCATAAGAAAGGACATATTCAGAAAGAATGTCCAAAACTAAAGAAAAAATACTTCAACAAGGGGAGAAAAGATAAGAAAAAGAAAGCATTCTCCGTAACTTAGGATAATCCAGATACTTCTTCATCAGATAATAGTAGTGACAGTGAAAACGAGCAAGCAAATGTCTGTTTCATGGCTACAGAAAATGAGGTTAGTGATTTTACTTTTGATGTTATGATAGAGACAAATTCAGAGCTAGTTGATACTTAGAAAAATGTCAAAAGAAAATATAAGGAGACTTGTGAACATCAGAACAAAGCAGAATTCGAAAGAGATATGCTTAAAGATGAGAAGAAAATACTAGAGGAAGAACTTGAAAAATTACAAGGATCATTCTCTAATATCAATTCTCAACTCACTCTTTTGAGTCAAGAAATTGAAACTCAAAAAGAGAAGAATGACGCTCTTGTTTCTGAAAATCATGAACTAAAAACTAAGGTAAAATTTATAGAAGTGGATAATACAAGTCTCAAAACTAAGTTAGTAAGCATCACCAAAAATGTTTCAAACTTTAATAAAGGAAGAAAACTTTATCTAAAATTATTGATAGCTCTCAATCTGTTTCAAGTAGAAAAGGATTAGCATATGTTAAGAAAACAACAGCTTCACCTAAAAAGAAAATTAGGAGAAATATTAATCCTACTACATTACAGACAAAAAGGAGATCTTACCCAAAAAGCATAAAAATTTGGGTTCCTAAAAAAACAACAGTCTGATTAGGAAGAAATATGTTAACACCTTTTTAGAAACTGTTCATAAAAATAAAGATTACATTTTTAAATGGGATACTGAACCCTCTTGGGTTTGGCTTCCTAAGATTTAACTCTTGGGACCCTATTAAAAAAAGTGGGTACCAATGTTATCGCATATTTTTTGTAGGTCCCACTCAAGAAAAGAGGAAAATGGACACTCGACAGTGGTTGCTCAAAACATATGACTGGAGACAAAGATATGCTATCAAATATTACTTACTCAAATGGAGGCTCCGACACATTTGGAGACAACTCCAAAGGCTATATCATCGGCAAAGGCGATGTGAGCAGCAACGGTATTTCAAAATTTACCTCTTATTTCAAATGTTTTACTAGTCAAAAATTTAAAAATAATTTACTAAGTATTAGCCAATTCTGTGACAAAGGATTCAAAATCACTTTTTCTGAAAACAAATGTAGTATTTTTGATCAAAATCAAAATCTTATCTTTGAAGGAAATAGAGACAGAAATATCTATGTTCTGAATATGAAAATAAATCATAATTCAGATATGTGTTTAATAGCCAAAGAAAATGATCCTTGGTTATGGCACAAATGATTCTGTCATATTAACTTCAAAGCTATAAACAAGCTTTCTAAAAATGATTTAGTAAAAGGTCTACCAAAAATGAATTTTAAAATTGATCATATTTGTGATGCATGTCAGTTAGAAAAATTAACCAAGTCATCTTTTAAATCTAAAAAGGTTGTTTCAACTTTACAACCACTTGAATTACCACATATGGATTTATTTGGACCAACATAAGTACAATCCATTAATCATAGTAGATATGTGTTTGCAATTGTTGATGATTTTTCTAGATATACTTGGACTATTTTTATGAAAAATAAAAGTGTTACCTTCAACAATTTCAAAACTTTTGTCAAAAGAATTCAAAATTTTAAAGGTTTGAAAATCTAAAACATAAGAAGTGATCATGAAGGTGAATTCGAAAATGAAGCTTTTGAACATTTTTGTAAGAAAAAGGGAATATTCCATAATTTTTCGTTTCCTACAACTCCACAACAAAATGGAGTTGTAGAACGTAAAATCAGAACCTTACAAGAATGTGCAAGGACTTTGTTAAATGGAAGTACGTTACCAAAACATTTCTGGGCTAAATCAGTTGCAACAGCTTGTTATGTTTTGAATCGTGTTTCTATTCGAGTACTAACTAAGAATACTCCTTATGAACTTCTTAATGGACAAAAACCAAATATTTCCTATTTTAAAGTTTTCGGTTCAAAATGTTTTGTTTTAAACACAAAAGATCAGCTTGGCAAATTCGATCCAAAATCTGATGAAGAAATCTTTTTAGGATATTCAGATCAAAGCAAGCTCATCGAATTTATAATAAAAGAACAAATATCATCGAAGAAACACTTCATGTATCCTTAATGAAAATTTTAAACAAATCCCAAGTATAAGAGATGATGAAGAATTGCCTGATAATATCACAAATACAGAAATTTCAAATCTTGAAAATAATGAAAATATTGTTCACATTAACAATGAATTAAGATCTCCACCTAGATTATTAAGAGATCATCCTTCTATTAATGTTATTGGAGAACTCAATTCATCTATTAGAACAAGAAGTCAATTAAATCAAGTGGGTCATGTAGCTTTCCTTTCTCATATTGAACCTAAAAATATTAAAGAAGCATCTACTAATGAAAATTGGTTAATCGCTATGCAAGAAGAGCTAAACCAATTCGAAACAAATAACGTTTGGGATTTAGTTCCACGACCTAGTGATCAATCAGTTATTGGTACAAAGTGGATTTTCAAAAATAAAGCAGATGAACAAGGAAATATTACTAGAAATAAAGCTAGATTAGTTGCTCAAGGATATAATCAAGAAGAAGGGATTGACTATGAGAAACGTTTGCTCCAGTTGCTAGACTAGAAGCAATACGAATCTTGTTATCCCGCTTTTTGGTAAAGCCGGGATACCACAAGACCGGTCGAAAACAAAGGACGGTTCGTCTCAGAGATTGGCTGCACTTCTCTCCGCTATGGATATCGATGAATTTTGTCCGAGTCCGGACCGGGCCACAATTGATAGGGCATGACAAGAAAGATCGTAAAAGTCCGCATCTCAAATTTTAAGTCAATCCGAGTTCGTATGCTCAAGTTACGATGGATTCAAGTTGAGAGAGGTAAAACTTGCCCGGTTCGAATCCATCACCCCTTCATTAGTTCGAACCCATCTAGTTCGAACCCATCTAAGTTCGAAACCATCTAGTTCGAACCCATAAGCAGGGACGTTGTTCAAATCCATCAGCTAGTGCCTGCCTCACATCCATCAACTTCGACTCCATCGGCCTCGACTCCATCTGCTTCGAATCCATCACGATGGCCTGCCTTCGAACCCATCCAATTGGCCGCCATCGTCCATACATTGGTTCGAACCCACAAACTAAACCTTGCCTCGACTCCACCGAGCAAGTCTTAGTTCGAATCCATCCAGAGCTTCGAATCCAACACTTGAAACCATCAAGTGAACCCGGCTACAAACTCCGAGTCGACCCCATTCAACGCAGAGAAGTAGGCGGATCGACACGAAGGACGTGCGCCACGTCATAGGAGCATGGATTCGAATTGATCGATTCGAACGAATCCATAGGATCGAGTCGAAGCAAACAGCGTACCGAAGAGCACCATCTTGAATCGATCATAACTCTCAATCCTCTGATCCAAATGCTATGAAATTTTCACAGGAGCTCGCTTACACACTGAAGAATGTCCACACCAAATTTCGCCTCAATTGGATGCTTTTTCGATCGATTCGAACCTTGCTTCGAATTGATCCCAAATTGGGCACGGACTCCCAGAACGCGGGCCTATGGGCCCCCCTCACGTGCCAAGCGGCCTCCCTAGGTTTTAGGCGGGATTTCAGCCTCCCACACCTATAAATAGAGCCCCTGGTCATTCAGAAAGGGGGTCGGAGAATTTGGAGGAAAAGAGTACGTCCAAACGCTGCCAAAAACGCTCCATGTCGTCTTCATTGTTGCTGATTTCGAATTTAAGTCTTTTGTCTGCTGTAATTTGCTTCAAAACATTTGTAACCTTCAAGTATTAAGCAATAAAGTGATAAAACTTCATAGTGGACGTAGGCGCATCGGCGAACCACTCTAAATTCTTGTCTTCTATGCAATTTACTTTTCTGTGACTTGGAGTTTTTTGTTAGATAATCCTCGTTTTCAGTTTAATTTCTTCATTTATTATCTCTTCAAAAAACTTTCGAAGGGTGTTGCCCAATTTTGGTGCAAACACTTTGGTGCTTTCACTGAGAAAAAACCCAGTTTTTTCTCCTGCTCCTTGGATCTGTCTTCAATACCGGATTGCATAAATCTAAGAGGGAGATCCAGACCTCATATTCAGATTCCTCCCGTTCTCTTCAGATTTGTTCAAAGTCTAGGAAAGGAATCCAACCTTCAAGATGGTTAGTACGAGAACCACTTCTAACGTTGGTAATCAAGAAGGTCGGGATAGGCAAAATCTCACATAGCTGCAGTCAACCAATCAGGATGTTGCGGGGAAAACGGATCAGTCAGGTCCGGTTACAAGACAGGAGTTCCAAACATTACTCAAGGAGTTAACTCAAAGCCGACAACAGCTAACTGAGCAGTTACGTGTCAATGCTGAGTTGACTAACCAACTAAACCGTCAAAGAGAAAGAAGATTCAAGAGGGACCACGCCCCACGTTCTTCCACGGAGAGCTCTGCCTCGTCCGACTATGACGGCAGATCTACCCGCCCCAGGCTAGACGGAAGTCATGCGCATGCTTCTGGTCTTCGGCAAACGTTAACTGTTAGGCAAATAAGAGTTGGCCCCTCTGCCATTTTTCATACGGGGCCTTCTTCTCGAGGAGGCACTGTTCCACAACATACTACGGATAACCAAGCCACCGCCACCGCAGTTGACACAGGAGTTGACACCCGAAATCACTCCAGTCAGAACTACCACCAGAAGGAACGTGTCCCAGGACCGTATGTCCCAGAAGACATCGAGCCAAGGAGGTGAGATACGGATCGTCGCCCGCGCCCGATCCCACCTCGCACTGTGGAACCCGACCACACTTTGGCTCGCCACCCTTCGAATATGGCAACGCCTGATCTCCTAGCTATGGTCCGCCAAATGATTAGCGAAAGTCAAGGCTTAACAAATGACGATTGGGGGATCTCTCGAAGTCATACCCCGTTCACTGATGACATACTATATGCTGAGCCTCCCCGGCGATTCAGGATGCCGACTTTGCCCGTGTATGAAGGAAATTCCGACCCTAACCAACATATTCTGAAATACGAATGGTCAATGACTGCTGCAAGAGCTGTTCATGTAGTAAAGTGCCCTAGTTTTCCCATTTCCTTAGGGTGAATTGCGACAATGTGGTTTACACGATTACCACCGCGATCTATCTCCTCGTTTGACCAATTGGCTACTAAATTTATTGAACAATTCCGTATGCACATTGCCAGGCCTAAAGATGTAAATACTTTATCTAGTGTCACTCAAGCCCCAGGGGAGACACTCAGGCGATATCTGGAAAGATTCAACGCCGCTTGTACAGAGATCACTAACCCCAATGATAATTCAATCTTGATGGCTTTGACTAAGGGAATTGACCCCGACTCTGAATTTGGAAACTGGCTAGCTGGGAAACCTCACGCATAGTTGGATCGTTTCTATTCCAAAGCCGCCCAATTCTTAAGGCGTGAGGATGCGAAACAATCTAGGAAGCAGGACGATGCGAGGCCCAACAATGAAGGGGTTCAAAACAATGTGGCGGTTAAACAGTTGGGGGAGAGCTCAGGAAGAGTACAGTTGAATATTCAAAACAAGCAAACCCAGCCGAGGAACGTCGATAATAGAAATAAGAAGCAGGATCAGAGTCGTGGCCCGCGACGTAGGGCGCAAATGTTTGAAAGCTATACACCACTGAATACGACACTGGAAAACGTGTATCTACAAACTTGTAATGCGATGCAGTATAAGAAGCCAACTCCGAAGCCATCATCGGAGAAACAGTTTCAAACGGGGAAATTCTGTAGATTTCACGAAACCTATGGACACAATACCAATGACTGCAGGCATTTGCAAGACCTTATTGAAAAATTGATCAGAGAAAGGAAGTTGGATCAATTCGTGTGGGCACCGCAAGCTGGTGGTGTGGGCCCGTCAAACCAAAATCGTGCACAAAACCAAGAGAGACAGGAGGAGCCTGCTCGTACAAGCGGAAGGTTGGTCATAAATACGGTCAGTGGTGGTCCTCATCCAGCAGATCGAAGCTGGAGGGAAATGGAATCGTACGCCAATTCGATCAAACATGTGAGTTTCGAAAGTTACAGTACACTTGATGAAGGGGCTCCGGCCAAACAACAGAGGACGATGGCAGATGATATCGTATTTAGAAACCGAGATGATGATAAAGTCGAAGCCCCGACTATAGACCCACTAGTCATATCCGCCCAGGTTGGTCCTGCTTGGATGAAGAGGATCCTGGTGGACAGTGGAAGCTCAGTAAATATCTTGTTTAAAAGGGCGTATGATCAAATGAAGATGGAAGCCAAAGATTTATAGCCCTGTCAATATAGAATCCATGGCTTCGATGGAAGTGCTAATATACCCACCGGAATGGTGGAATTGCCAGTGGAATTGGGAAACGGAGAACGCCGCAGAGTCCAAATGTTACAATTTGTTGTCTTAGATATCCATTCACCCTATAATGCCTTTTTGGGCCGACCAGCCCTTTTCGAATTTAGGGCAGCAATTGCCCCGTGGTGTTTAACTCTAAAATTCCTTGCTGACCACGAGATTGGGGTCATTCAAGGAGACCAGGCTGTTGGGAGAGCCTGTTACGTTGCTGAACTGAGAGAAGCACGGAGAAAGGAGAAAGGAAATGGCATGGAGGAATCTCTCTGCGTCCGTTTTGCCGATGATTGACAATTAGCGCCTGGGCCTCGGACCGGGCACCACGGCCAATTCCATAAGGATCTTGACCCTAGAGACACTGAAGATAATAATGAATCCAAAGAGAGTCAAGCTTCCCCAGCCGAGCTGACGATTGATGTTCCAATTGATGATGATAATAATTCGAAAATGTTAAAAATTGGGTCTCAGCTAAACCTACAAGCACGGCAGGAATTGGTCGAATTTCTCCAAGCGAATCTAGACGTATTCGCCTGGACGCACTCTGATATGTGTGGAATCTCGCCGGACATCACGAGCCACACCTTAAATATTGACCCACGGTATACCCCGATCAAGCAAAAGAGACGCGACATGGATCCGGAGAGATCTGCCGCCCTCAAAGAAGAAGTTGACAAGCTAAAGACGAATGAATTTATCCGAGATGCTCTGTACCCGGAGTGGGTGTCCAATCCTGTACTTGTCCGAAAACCGAACGGAAAATGGAGAACGTGCGTCGACTACTCTGACTTAAATAAGGCCTGTCCGAAAGACAGTTTTCCACTTCCTCGAATCGATCAACTTGTGGATTCAACGGCCGGTCATGAATTATTATCTTTCATGGACGCTTACTCTGGGTACAATCAGATACCCATGCATGTGCCTGATCAAGAACATACGAGCTTCATAACTGACATGGGACTATACTGCTACAAGGTCATGCCTTTTGGGTTAAAGAATGCCGGGGCAAGTTACCAACGCTTAGTCAACCGAATGTTTGCCGACCAGATCGGAAAGACCATGGAGGTCTATGTGGGTGACATGTTGGTAAAATCACGATACTCCACTAATCATGTCAAAGACTTAGAGTCATTGTTCAATGACCTCCGGAGGTATGGGATGAAGCTTAATCCGCTAAAATGTCATTTTGCAGTCGCCTCCGGAAAGTTCCTTGGGTTCATCGTCAATGCCCGAGGAATAGAGGCCAACCCCGAGAAGATCTGGGCGATCAGGAATCTTCAAACCCCAAGGCCCATAAAGCAGGTTCAGAGTCTCAATGGGAAGGTTGCAGTGCTGAGCAGGTTCATCTCAAAATCAACTGATAAATGCATACCCTTCTTCGATCTGATCTGAAAGGGGAAACGAAACTTCGAATGGACTATGGAATGTGAGGGCGCATTTCAATCGCTAGTTCATCATCTTTCCACACCACCGATTCTTTCAAAACCTGTTGATCACGAACAATTATACCTTTATCTGGTTGTATCTGAAAACGCAATCAGTGCTGCATTAGTTCGAGAGGAAGACCGAGTGCAGAAATCAGTCTACTATGTCAGTAAGCGGTTAACCGGGGCCGAGAGAAACTATCCAAGGTTAGAAAAATTGGCATACTGCCTAGTCACCGCCTCGAGGAAGCTCCGTCCATATTTTCAGGCTCACCCTATCATTGTGTACACCGACCAGCCGTTACGACAAGCCCTCGCACGACCTGAGACGTCTGGCAGGTTACTTAAGTGGAACATTGAACTGAGTCAGTTCGACATCACATATGCTCCAAGAAGAGCCATACACGGTCAAGTCCTAGCGGATTTCATTGCCGAATTCACTATTCCTGAAGACTTACCTGAAACTAGTAACTCCCCCGAATATATATGGAAGCTATATACTGACGGTGCATCCAACGATCGGTGCTCGGGCACAGGGATAGTGCTTGAGACCCCCGAGGGCCGATCCATATGCTACGCTTTAAGGTTTGATTTCCGTGCAACCAACAACGAAGCCGAATATGAAGCTTTGCTCACCGGGTTGAAGTTGGCCCGTGACCTGAGAATTATCGCTGTGGAAATCTACTGTGATTCCCAGTTGGTGGTATGCCAAGTTCGGTGTGAATATCAGGCCAAAGATCGAAGATTAGCCGCCTATCTAGCCCGGGTCCGAGAAATGCTTGATCAGTTTGATTATTATACCATTTTCTACGTACCCCGAGAGCACAATCGGAAAGCCGATTCGTTGGCAAAGTTGGCGAGTACAGGCGAAGCTCAACACTTGGGACTCGTTCCCGTCGAGACTTTATCCTCTCCAAGCATTGATCGAGTAGAGAATGAACTCACATTTGAAGCTACTTCCAGTAGGGAATCATGGATGACCCCCTACCAAGACTACATTGAGCGTGGCATACTGCTCGAATGACGAAGTGAAAAAAGACAGATTCTTCGAAAGGCTTCACGGTTTGTCGTTCAAAATGGAGTTATGTGTCGGAGGGGATATTCCGTTCCTCTTCTCCGGTGTATCGCACACGACGAAGTCAAACGAGTGTTACGCGATGTGCACGAAGGAGAATGTGGTGATCACAGCGGGGGGCAAGCACTTGCCAAGAAAATACTTCGATATGGATATTGTTGGCCTACCGTTAATCGCAATGCTATGAACTATGCCAAAAGATGTGATAAATGCCAAAGACATGCTCGGATCCCTAGAGCCCCGCCTTCTGAGATAACCCAAATGGTCAGCCCGTGGCCATTTGCAATGTGGGGGATTGATATAATTGGTACATTGCCTTTAGCTAAAGGGGACGCAAAGTACGCCATAGTCGCAGTTGATTACTTCACCAAATGGGCTGAAGTTGAACCTCTTGCAACGATTACGACAAAAAAAGTAATCAACGTCGTGGTACTCAACATCATCTGCCGGTTTGGTCTCCCGCATACTATTGTCACCGACAATGGAGCCCAATTCGACAGTGCTGCATTCAGGGACTTCTGCCAACGATTTCACATCCATAAGAAATTCTCTGCAGTAGCACACCCACAAGCGAATGGTCAAGTTAAGGCCGTCAATAAGGTTATCAAGTCTATATTGAAGAAACGACTGGAGAAAGCCGGGGGCAAATGGGTTGATGAACTACCTATGGCTCTATAGGCGTACCGAACGACTCACAAAACTGCAACCAGACACACTCCATTTTCTCTATCCTATGGCTCTGAAGCCGTTATTCCAGTCGAAGTGGAAGTTCACTCTCATCGTGTGACATATTACGACCCGAAAACGAATGCTATATTACTTGCTGAATCTCTGGATCTACTTGATGAGAAGCGTGAAGAAGCCGATTTGAGGGCAGCCGCATATTGGGGTCGAGTTGCTCGGATATACAATGCCAAAGTCCGCCCGCGAACCTTCGAACCCAGCGATTTGGTACTCAAGAGAATTTATCCGGCTCCTTCTCACATGAAGCCAAATTGGGAAGGACCGTATATGATCTCACAAAAGCTCGGATATGGCACATTCAAATTGTCAACCATTGGCGGTATTATTTTACCAAGAGCTTGGAATAGCGAAAGTCTCCGCCGCTACTACATATGACCGGCTTTATTTATCTATTTTTAATCAATTTCTTCCTTTGCATTTTTTTTTGCATTTCGAAGCTTGAACTTGTAATAAGGCAACTGATTTTGCCATGTTTCTTTCATTTCAGCAATAAAATGCCATCTCTTCGAGCCAAAGTTGTGATTCACTGAATATGACGCATGATATCATGATGCACGGAGAGCTAAGTTCCATTACGCGATGGAATTTATTCAAATAGGGAGTGACTGTGATACGACCGGTCACTCGCTAAGTGAAACCCGAGCTCGGGGGCAGAACACTACACCAGCAGTTGCTAGGATTGATACACGACAATCCTTTTACCAACTCCAAATTCCCAAAGTGCAAATTGGAGTATAAACATTCATAAATTCGTTCCTGAAGTGCGAACGGACTCCAAATTCCCAGAGTGCGAATTGGAGTATAAACATTCAGCAATTCGTTCCCGGAGTGCGGACGGACTCCAAATTCCAAGAGTGCGAATTGGAGCATAAATATTCATTAAGTCGTTCCCAGAGTGCGCACGGACTCCAAATTCCCAGAGTGCGAATTGGAGTATAAACATTCAGCAACTCGTTCCCGGAGTGCGAACGGACTCCAAATTCCCAGAGTGCGAATTGGAGTATAAACATTCAGCAATCCGTTCCCGGAGTGCGGACGAACTCCAAATTCCCAGAGTGCGAATTGGAGTATAAACATTCATCAACTCGTTCCCAGAGTGCGAACGGACTCCAAATTCCCAGAGTGTGAATTGGAGTATAAACATTCAGCAATTCGTTCCCGGAGTGCGAACGGACTCGAAATTCCCAGAGTGCAAATTAGAGTATAAATATTCAGCAATTCGTTCCCGGAGAGCGAACCAGAGCACACATGCTACCTCCAAATTCCCAGAGTGCGAATTGGAGCACAAACGCTACGGCAAAGTTCCCGAAATGAGAACCAAAATATTAATACTAACTCCAAGTTCCCAGAGCGTGAAGCGGAGTATAAACATCAAAATTCCAGGTTCCCGGAACGCGAACCGTGTTACAAGATATCGATAACTCTCAAATTCACGGAGTGCAAGCTGGACTATCGATCTCAAATTACCATAATCCCCAGAAGGGGAATATGTGCTTAAGATTTGCAGTAAATACGATCAACCACCAGAATATAAATGTTGTTCCCCGAGACTAGGGGGCAACAATCACTAACCTAAGTGGTATTGTGTCCAGAGTCCAACTCATTCATCAAATCATGACACAAAGTTATGTTTAATTACTGGGAAGATAAAAAAACAAAAAAAAACAACAAACAAACACTGCATAACACTTAAGTAAAAGAAAAGAGCAAATTTCCATTCCATCAGCCAACTAAAACAGGTTCGATTACATGGCAAGCCAAAGAGTTTCAATAAAGTGAAGGCCGAATCCACACATATACGCGGCCCTAAAAGAACAAAAGAAGAGATAAAAGAATTGCTATTCACAATCATATGATGAGGCGAGAAGCTCACTCTTTCTTCCTCCGGTGCTTCTTCCTCGGAATCGAGCCGCTGGAGGCACTACCCGACTTCCTACGAGACTTTCTGCCTTTCTTGGGAGCATCCTCCGGATCCGGCATAATATCAACGTCTTCCTCAGAGCTAGAAGGGATAGAGATCCTTTTGTGAGGATGGACTGAAGGCATGGAAGCAGTGACGGGTGTTTGTTCGGCAACGCTCGAGACGGTAACCGTGCCACCGGGAGAAATCATCATTGAAGAAGATAAGCTTGAAGGAGCAGTGTCACTACCGAGACCACCAATTGTCACCGTCGTGGCCATCTCAGCACTTATCTCGGCTAAAATCTCTTTCTCTCGAGACAACTGGGCGGCGCTGGGTATGCTAGTTATCGTCACGATCGAACTAAAAACTGGAGCAGCTCCACTCGTCGCAAATGAAAGATCAGGAATAGGGTCAAGAGAGTGACCAAGTAGCTCTTCAATCATTTGAACATCGAGTGACATCGAGCTCCCCTCTCCCATATCACCAACCATGGCAGCAGTTGAGATCGCCTCGGTGACAACAACTCCGCGCGTAGGAAATAAAGCCGGAGGAACTGGGGGCATGAGTGCGACACTCTCGGTCACTGAACAAGAAAGAATGGAAGCTATCAGTCCAGAAAATTCTCTCAAAAATCGATGCTTTAAGACGTAAGGGAAATAATCAAAGTACCTACTTTACCTTGCCTTGGGGCTTGAACAAGCTCGGAGAGACAGTCTTACCCGAAGACAACTCCGGTTGGTCCGGATTGTAAGCATGAATAGCTTGTGGATCAACCGCGGCGATAGCTTCGGATGAAGTCGAGACAGAGACTTCAATATTCTCGCTATGGTGCACAACACCCGAACCTTCATCGATCTCCATTTGATGGATGCCAAGTCTTTCTTTCTCAACAGAAATTATCGCCTCATGAAGAGTTCTCCTCTCATCCTCACTGAGCAGACGTGACTCAAGCTCAAACTCATCTAATACCCCATCCGGGAAAGACATCCTCCTGTTTTCCACTAATTTCTTCCAGGCATTGTAGAAAGGCATCGAGTAATCTCCTTGCCAGGAGAGATTTCTATGCTCTAATACATTGGCATTATATGTGTCCAAGAGTTCGTCAAATTCGGCCTCCATCTTGAACCTCTCTGCCTGGATTCTTTCCTCCACCTCCGATTCAACATCCTTAACCTTTGCAACTGCCGCATCACTCTCAGCTCGAAAAGATACAGCCTACTCACACGCTTCTTGCGCGGCCACGTTAGCATTGTCCTTTTCTTTATTTATGTCAGCAAACTCAGCCTTCAATTCCTCTAGTTCCTTGACTGCCGCGTCCCGCTCAGCTTCAACATTCTTGTATCGATGGCCTAAGTCTTCAACTAAAGTGCAATGTGCCTGTTGCATCTTCGCCATCTCAGCTAATGTCTCATCAACCTTTTTTAACGACTCGACTTCGGCCTTGTGGGAAGATTCCGCCTCAGATTGGAGTATGTCAACAATGCGATCCTTTTGAGCCAAGTCGGCCTCCAGTTTCTCGATAATTTTGGCCCGATCGAAGGCAGCTTTTAAAGCTTTAACAGCCGCTTTATACCATTCTTTGTACTGAGCATAGAAGTCATGGGTGTAGCTAAGTGCCGTGGACACAGCGTCTTCGGGGATTCTTTTAAGATTGGGAGGAAAAATACAAGCGTCAAAGCAAATCTCTGGAAAATCCCTCTTCAATTGAGCAAGTCTGATGGCCCCTTCACCAGATGGCTCAATAAGGGCCTCCTCCGCGGACGTGGACGTTGCGACCTCAATTCTAAAACGGTGTGGCTCGAGCCTCGAAACCTGCGAAGACGGTTGATGTCGCAGAGACTCAGATACCTGAACATGGGTTCAGGATGGCGGAGGAGATCGAGAAGGGGAGCGATATCTCCGATCTCCGTCCGACCGCTCCTGGCTAAAGTAACTACGATGATGATCCCTTGCATGATACTCCTGGCCGTGATGCCTCCGTTCACGATCGCGATCGGAGTCTCCGCGTCGGGATTCGTAATGAGATGGAGGGTGATGCACTCTTCGGAGTTTGTCTAGTATAGACTGACGGCCAAACATATCACCTGGAAAAGAGAAGCGATTCAGTTAAGTACCAGGCGAAAGCAATACGACTTGTGCGGAAGTCGTGTAGTGTTGTGAAAGTGTATGCAAATGTGCAAAACCCCCGACCAACCAGAAGTGTCGACTGCACTAACAGGTAAAGGCTCGCTTATGTCTAACGCTTCCCGGAGCACATCCAACCCAGACTCGTGATGGAGAGATACGCATTCCGGGATGGGAATGTCATCCAGTCCTTTAAAAATGTTTCCTGATTGACAAAGAGCAACGTCAGAGGAAGTAATTCCGGGGATCAAACGAGATACGACTACAGACTTCCGTCTCTTAAATTTAGGAACAACAGCCTTGCCTTTCCGCTTTTTTCCTATTCGGGAAAGATCAGCCGCTAGCTCGGTGTCAGTGGGCGTCCTCTCATCATCGCTCATTTCTCTTATCACTATACCGGGTTTTCTTTTCACCGTCTTCTGCTTTGCCTTCGAAGCCGATTTCGCCAACCCCTCGATGACAATACTCTGGTTCGTCTCAATTAAACCCAGCATCCTTAAGTTATCATCAGTTAACACCGAGTCGATGTGCCGCAAATCACTCGGGACCTCCTGTAAACTTCGGACAACGCCTCTGTAGCGACCACCGTCAGGCCTTGATATGATAGCTGCAAGAAAAACGCCTGATATTAGTTCAAGTGTTGACAACGACTATTAAAAAAGGCTTGCGCGATTTACAACACTCACGTCTGGACAGCCATCGCCTAGCAAATCCTGGGGGGCATCGAACGAAAAACCATTCATTTTTAAAATAACTGAGTCTGGTCCAGGCTCCCGTCACAAGCTGACAGTTTCTAACTGCTTCCAAAAAGGTGAAAGATGGACTATCGCCCCTGCTCTTGAAGTTGAATATATGTCTAATCTCAGTTGGCTTTGGCGGACGAAAAAGATGGTCCATAAATAAAACGAAAACACTGTTCAGCAATGCGTGTCCATTGGGATGAAGTTGTTCGGGAGCGATTCCAATAAACGATAGCATCTCCCTGATATATTGGTCAAATGGGGGGAGAGTTCCAGCCGCACAGGCATGACGGTATAAAGCGGTATACCCCTCGGGTGAATTGTGGGGTCTATCATCAACCCCCGGTAACAAAACGTCATCTGGGGATAAGTTATGCTTCGAACATATCCCACCCAATAATGCTTCGGAGATATTGGATTGGACGGAGTCTACGGGATCCTCGATAAATAAAGCCTCCGGCAATTCATCCGGAGCCGGATCTATTACTTCAGGAGGGATTTCTGGAATTTCTAGCAGTGGAGGAGGCGAGCTTTGTACCTCTTGTTGTTGAGAACTCGAAGACTCCATGATTAACTAACTCACCAGAAAGCAGCGTTAAGTACAAAGGAAGCCCGTACATTCCCCGGTGTGAAGTAGGTGAATATGTCGTGCAGTGCAAGTGCTGTGCATAACTTAAGCAAATTTTACAAGATAGGAACAAGATGTCCGAATGACGAAAATTTTGGAATTTGAGGATGAAAATGACCGTCATTGCTGACCGTCACTTCCACACCACCCAGATGCTACTGACCAATTCAAGTACCATTCTAATTATATTGTTGGTTGAGTCGCAGTTTCATCGACGAGCTTCAAAAAGGAGGTCAAGCCAAATTCGATTATGCAAGGCCGAAGCTCGCCGGAGTCAAGTATGTTCAGTGAATTCGTTAAAGTTCAAACTTGAAGTTGGTCGTAGTTCAGGTGTTGGAGCAAATCAGAAGATCGGAAGTTTCAGATGTCAGAACATGCGAATCGATCGACTCGAATCGATACGAGTCGAATCGAAGGCGTTCGAATCCATACAATCGATCGACTCGAATCGATACGAGTCGAATCGAAGGCGTTCGAATCCATACACCTCGACTCCATAGAAGGTCGACTCGAATCGAAGCCTTAGGGTGGAAGAGCACTTCGAATCCATAAGCGCTGCATCGTTTGGAATCGATCACATTACATACCTTCGAATCGATCAGGGTATCACTGCTTCGAATCGAAGCCTCGTGCCTGATATTGATTCGAATAGTCCATTCCTGGATCGATTCGAAATCTTGCATTCTTGATCGATTCGAACTATACTTGCTCAAATCGATGCGAAGCAAGGACGCTTCTCCATGATAGCACTTAAGATCGAAACGGCTTAGATGGTTTCGCTCCCCAGATCCATCGAGTCGACCAATTCCATTTAGATCTCATGACTCTCCAGATTTATCAGATGGAAAAGAAGTAAAATCGACGATGAAAAGTCCAGATTCATCGTTCAACACTCGGGTCAATCCCTTAGTTACCTGATTGGATTCAATTGCAAATGAAGACTCGGTGGAATTTTATCGATTCGTGCAGAGACACGGTAGTTTCTTACTCTGCAGGATTGAGTCGAAGAAATAGCTACAGTGAATAGTAAAAAGTAAAAAGTAAAAGTGAAGTTGGCCTTGAGTATTTATATGGGTTCCACAGAAGGCGCGTGACTCCTCGACTCCCGGTTGTGTTGACTTCCCACCATCGGTCACTTGCCATGCTCCATCGATTCGAACGACCGCTCAATAACCCACTGAGTTCGAATCCATCCCAGCGTAAAGCTGTTGCTTCGAATCCATCACACGACGAAGTCCATACTTCACTTCGAATCAATTGCTTTTCTATCCTTTACACGATCGAATCCATCCCGACGTTATCGATGCGAGGCATCATCGATTCAAGGAAGCACTAAACAAAGGCTAGATTAAAAACCATCGACTCGAAGGCGATCGATTCGAACATACTGTGACTTCGAATCCATCATAGGACGTCGATGAGAGCAAACGGATCGCCACAATTTGATAAATTACTTGTCTACCCCTCATACCGATTCAGGAGAGGATCGATACAAGAAGACGATTACAAACAATCGTAAAAATAATGTTTTAACCCAAATCTTAAGATTGGTTTAGGAGAGGACCGATGCAGAATTCGATAACAAACCGAACTAACAGCGACTTGCAATCACGCAATGTTAACTAAGTTCGAGCGGCCAGGCACTATCCTGCAGCAACCAATCATATCAAAGCAAGGTTACAGCAGTACAGAGTACAATTTTTCAGCAAAGAGAGAGCAATGATTGTTCAGAGAGAGATCGTAGATATTTCAAAGCACGTCATGTTTCCGCAAGACGCACTTTGGGGGGCAAATGTTATCCCGCTTTTTGGTAAAGCGGTGATACCAAAAGACCGATCGAAAACAAAGGACAGTTCGTCTCAGAGATTGGTTGCACTTCTCTCCGCTATGGATATCGATGAATTTTGTCCGAGTCCGGACCGGGCCATAATTGATAGGGCATGACAAGAAAGATCGTAAAAGTCAGCATCTCAAATTTCAAGTCAATCCGAGTTCGTATGCTCAAGTTACGATGGATTCAAGTTGAGAGAGGTAAAACTTGCCCGGTTCGAATCCATCACCCCTTCATTAGTTCGAACCCATCTAGTTCGAACCCATCTAAGTTCGAAACCATCTAGTTCGAACCCATAAGCCGGGACGTTGTTCGAATCCATCAACTAGTGCCTGCCTCGCATCCATCAACTTCGACTCCATCGGCCTCGACTCCATCTGCTTCGAATCCATCACGATGGCCTGCCTTCGAACCCATCCAAGTGGGCGCCATCGTCCATACATTGGTTCGAACCCACAAGCTAAACCTTGCCTCGACTCCACCGAGCAAGTCTTAGTTCGAATCCATCCAGAACTTCGAATCCAACAATCGAAACCATCAAGTGAAGCCGGCTACAAACTCGGAGTCGACCCCATTCAACGCAGAGAAGTAGCAGATCGACACGAAGGTCGTGTGCCACGTCGCAGGAGCATGGATTTGACCCTATGGATTCGAATTGATCGATTTGAACGAATCCATAGGATCGAGTCGAAGCAAACAGCGTACCAAAGAGCACCATCTTGAATCGATCATAACTCTCAATCCACTGATACAAATGCTATGAAATTTTCACAGGAGCTCGCTTACACCCCGAAGAATGTCCACACCAAATTTCGCCTCAATTGGATGCTTTTTTGATCGATTCGAACCTTGCTTCGAATCGATCCCAAATTGGGCATGGACTCCCAGAACGCGGGCCTATGGGCCCCCTTCACGTGCCAAGCGGCCTCCCCAGGTTTTAGGCGGGATTTCAGCCTCACACACCTATAAATAGAGCCCTGGTCATTTAGAAAGGGGGTCGGAGAATTTGGAGGAAAAGAGTACGTCCAAACGCTGCCAAAAACGCTCCATGTCGTCTTCATTGTTGCTGATTTCGAATTTAAGTCTGTTGTCTGCTGTAATTTGCTTCAAAACATTTATAACCTTCAAGTATTAAGCAATAAAGTGATAAAACTTCATAGTGGACGTAGGCGCATCGCCGAACCACTCTAAATTCTTGTCTTCTGTGCAATTTACTTTTCTGTGACTTGGAGTTTTTTGTTAGATAATCCTCGTTTTCAGTTTAAGTTCTTCATTTATTATCTCTTCAAAAAACTTCCGAAGGGTGTTGCCCAATTTTGGTGCAAACAAATCTTACTGGCCTATTCATGTTTTCATAACTTCAAATTATATCAAATTTTAAGATTTCCTTTTTAAATGGCTTTATAAAAGAAAAAGTATATGTCAAACAACCTCCTTTATTCGTACACAAACAATTTCCTGACCATATCTATAAACTGAAAAAGGCCTTATATGGTTTGAAACAAGCACCTCGTGCTTGGTACGATCGTCTTAAAAGATATTTAATAGATTCTAGTTTTGAATTTGGGAAGGTTGATCAAACTCTTTTTATTAAAAGAAACAAGCAAGATATTTTAATTTTTCAAACATATGTTGATGATATTATTTTTGGATCTACAAATGAAAGACTATGTCAAGAATTTTCTAAAATAATGACCAATGAATTTGAAATGTCACATATGGGTGAATTAAATTATTTTCTTGGATTACAAATAAAACAATTAGAAAATGGTATTTTTATAAATCAAGAAAAATATTGTAACAATCTAATTAAACACTTTGTTATGGAAAATACTTCTACCAAACCAACTCCTATGAGTACAACTATACATCTTGATAAAGATGAAAATGGTAAAAGTATTGACCCAAAATTATATCAAAGTATGATCATATTGCTACTATATTTAACTATACTAGTAGACCTGACATAATGATGAGTGTTTGTTTGTGTGCACGATTTCAAGCAGATCCCAAAGAACCGCATTTACGAGCGGTGAAACGCATACTACGGTATCTTAATAAAACCTAGGATTTTGGACTATTCTATCCAAAAGAGTGTCCTTTTGAATTAGTGTCCTATAGTGACGCTGATTTTGGAGGAAACCGGACAGATAGAAAAGTACAAGTGGGACTTTTCGCTTCATTGGACGGTCTCTTGTATCTTGGTTTTGTAAGAAATAAAACTGTGTTTCATTATCGACATATGAAGCAGAATATATTTCTGCAACTCTGGCATGTGCTCGGGTTATCTATATGCAACAAACACTACAAGATTTTGGTTTTAATTTATCTAAGTCAACTATTTACTGTGACAATTCTAGTGCTATAAATTTATCTAGAAATCTTGTTAATCACTCACGAACAAAACACATTGACATTCGTCATCATTTTCTTCGTGATAATATTGAAAAGAATTTGATAAATCTAGAATTTGTTTCCTCTGATAAACGATTGGTAGATATTTTTACAAAACCTTCCAATGAAAATACTTTCATCAATTTAAGACGAGAACTTGAAATCGTCCCTTTTAAAGATTTATAATTTTTTCATAAATTTCTTATACATATATATTTACTATTTGTATTTGTTCGGTTTTCATAACATAATTTGATAAAATATATATAAAAAAATTTTGACAAAATAAATAATTTTATGACTCTAGAGAGACTTGAACTCGTGAACTCTTAGTTATAGATGTTCAATTCCTTCTTGCCACTTGAGCTATGTATGTTTCTTGTTCCAACTAGAAGCTTGATTCTGTTTATTCTTCAAAATTTCGGTTAACAAAAAATATGTAGCTGCCGGAGCTCAAACTCTGGTCTCACGACTGGTAACTCCATGCTTTACCAGTTATGCTACGTTCTATTTCTTGATGATTCTTATACCTCATCATCTCTCATAACCGTCAATCTCTAAATATTTTCTCATCCATTCCCTTTATATGTTTTTTCTCTCGCCATTAGTTCATTGCATTTTCTGACCACAAAAACTCAGCTCTATCTCCTCTATAAATTTGCATTCTTTTCATATTGTCTATCATTCTTATAATTACATATTTTTCAAACATTAACTTCGAGCCCCTCAATATTATTCAAATGGCCTCTCACGATTCCTATAACTCCTCTAACTCTATGTTATCTTTTGCTACACCAACATCTTCTAGTAGCTATCATTCTTCAAGTAGCTCAATTCCGTCTTTGGCAACTCCTACTCCTAAATATGAACCAGCTCAATATCACACTGGGTATGCTCTAAAAAGCAAGAAGTCACAGAGATCACTTTTTGTTTCTCCAAAAACTAAGGAAAAAATAGATGACATGACATCCACCACTTTCAAAAGGAGCAAATCAATTTGCAGAGAGAGATGTACTATGATCAACGGATGAATTCCAGACGTCTTAGCCTTATAGAATCGATTGCCCTCAATTCTATGGCAAATCACCTAAGAATGACGTTATTGAACCCTCCACATCTCATCAACCACATTCATCTGGCTGGAATAAATGGGAGCAAACTCCACAACAACCTTCGGCATCTCCAAACTCTTGGGAACGCCAAAACTACTGGTCTACTCTGCAACCTCATGTTGAGAACAAAAAGTTTGAACTAGATGAATGGTCTCCTAAGACTCCTAAATAATTAATCTTCTTGTGTTTTATTGTTCTATATTCACTTTTATTTCTTTTATGTGTATGTTTGTTTTAATAATCTTTGAATAAAATTTTGTTTTATGCTCAACTGCATTTCTTTGCTTCAGCCAGTCGACTGAAACATATAGTCAGTCGACTGTTTATAGGGTTAAAAAACTCTCGGGTTGACAACCAGTCGACTGAGTCATATAAGTAAGTCGACTGTTTACAGGTAAAAGAAGCTCTCGGGTTATCAACCAGTCGACTGAGCTACCCCGATCAGTTGACTGGTTGTACAAAATAAATGTCGTCCTCCCTTTTTAACCCCCTTTTACCCATCTTTTCACTTGACCTTCTTCATTTTTTACTTCCTCCAGAACCCTAGCCCCTATTTTTCTTTCAAATAATTCTCAAAACCATCCAATTAATGGCTCCTCCAAGATCAAAACGTTCAAAATAGGCTTCTTCAACTTTTGTTGAACTCATGTTGCTCATTGGCTATACGATGCAACTGCAATCGAAAGATGGGAGAAGATGAAAAATTCTAGAATCTTTGAAGGCTCTTTCATGATATATTCAAATTTTGGAGCTTATTCTCTTCAAGAATTAATGCGGAGATGTGGATTAGAGTCGCTACTCGACTACAATTCAAATTGCCACAACATTAACCATTTAATAGTAAAACTTTTCTTTGCAAATCTTAATCTTGGCCACAACAACCGTCAAATCCAAATTATTGTGTATGGAGTTTGGTCTGTGGACAACCAGTATTCTTTTCTCTTGATCGAATGGCACATATCCTTCAATCTCCAAATGAAGATATAGATTTAAATGATGTCGAATGCAATCCAAGAAAAAGAGATAGAATTAGTCACATGTTCATGAGTGACGACATGACCGAATTGCGTTCTAAGCTTCTTCGGCCTAAAGCAAGAATCTTGCACAAGACGCTTATGCAATCTATTCTCCCACAAGCCGGCTCATATGAATTAATATATCCGAAAAAATTCAAATCTCTCTATGCCATATGGGGAAATATACGCGTAAATTGGTTACGTCGTATTTTGGATGAATTTCCCACCTTTCCCAAGGGGAATATGCATGTTATTTAATTTAGAGAATACATAATGAGACTTCTTCTAGATGCTGGTGTTCATCAACCAGATTCCAAATTCTCTACTGTCGGAATGATAAATATAAGGACCATCAGTCTTATGAAGCTTCCAACAAGACCTCCATCTATTACCGCATTTAAAGATTGGAACCATCAACAAACACAACAACAAACTGGAGGTCCTACAACTAGAGAACCAGGAGCACATCATGAAGAAGGCGATATTCGCTTAGCTACCTCCTCCAGCACCCGTGAATCCATTGAAATACTTTCACGAAATAAAATTATTTTGGATTCAAGGCTCAAGAAAATGGATAAGAAGCTTGATAAGATCGAAGGCTTCTTTTCTACTTTATGGGATGCATTATCATGTTCTTCTTCCACTACTCCACATCTATCACCCAAGGAAAGCGTTCAACACCTCGATTTACATGGTCTACATCAGAGGAGCATACTAGTAGCGACACTAGTGGAGTAGGCAGTGGTCCTCAAGGCACTTCTAGACCAGGAAAGGAGCCTGCATCGGAAGGAGAGTATAATTGGGTCTTGATGAATAAGTTTTTGGTTGGTAAGTTTGGTATGAACTATTTGAAACTCTATTTTCAGTTTGAACATTTGGATGTTTGTTCGCTTATTGTTTATCTTTGAGACTTGTGCTAATTAGTCTCACTTTGGATTTTATTTCCGTACTTCGTATTGAAACTATTTTGCTATATCTCCTTTTTGTCGATGACAAAGGAGGAGAAGAATTATACCAATCATTTTTATGCAGGTACAAGAAGTGTCATGTATTCAGGGGGAGTTGTTATATTTGTTTTCTAGGATTTTTATATACAGGTTTGTCATCAATCAAAAATGGGGAGAATGTTGAATCACTAGTTTTGATTCATGACAAAGAAAGTGAGAAGAAAAAGAGACAATCAAAGAACTATGGATATATCAAGACTTTTAATGTATGTTTTCACTTTCTATTATTTATGGTTGAGTCTTAGTAATTTATTAAAATCTATCCTCAAGTAGTCTGCACTTCATATTTCTCATTTTTAATCAAAACAGAGCAAATTGTGAAAAAAATCACAGCCAGTTGACTTGATATAATCCACCAGTCGACTGACTGGTGTACATACACGATATGCACTGCTTTTTTTTAAAAACTTGTTGCGTAGTTAGTCGAATGACCAAGAACGACCAGTCGACTGACCTGAGCCCAACTGTTATTTTTTGAACAGACATCTTCTTCTGCGAAAGAAAGCGATCCTTCTCTGAACGGAAATGGATGCTCCTTTTGGTCATAACCCTTCACAAATGGCAGTAACTCTTCGACTACTATATATACATGTTCCTAAACACCTCACATTCACCGGAATTCATTCTAACTCTCTAATATTCTTCTTGTACTCTCATACTTGCATTCAAACAGCGAAAAAACATTTTTACTGCTTTGAATCTTCAAATTGACTTTTATAATCTTTGATTCTTAGTATCACCTTCTCTTCATATCTTCACATACACTTCATATACTTGAGGATTTGATTATAGGAGGTTTGTACTATCAGAGACAAATTAGTTTTATCAAGAACACATAGTGTCAGATATTCTTTTATATTAGGGAAGTCCTCTTCTCCTGCTGAGGCGAAAACCCTGTTTTGCTGCTCAGGTGTCTGTTCTACTGCTCAGACTGTGTATACCTATTCCTATGGGTTAAGTGAGGATTGTTGTTTTAGTGAAATTCCAGAAGTAGTCTGGGACTGGACGTAGGGCGGTGCTCCGAACCAGTATAAAAATCTCTGGTGTTGTTTTTATTATATTACTGCTTTTATTTTTCGCACTCTTTACTACATTACTATACTCTGCATTATTATATCATATTGCACGCTCCTATACACTTTCATATTGATCCTTCGATAGCCATAACGATTGACGTTTTTAGAGTTAGGGGAGCCATAACCAGTCAAAACGAAGTTCTCTGTGAGTTCTACAGCTTTGACCACTTTAAGCCGTCAATGCACAGTTTCATACCAAAAAAAAAATCCGAATCACTTTCAAGACTCGTAAGTGGTTTTACCCTTCGTTTTCTTCACGTGAATTTTATGGTAAAACAGGATCCACTTGGCTGGCCATTGATTTACCATCGCTGGAGAGTGGTGCGCCATGATACTATTCTGTTTCAAATCCATGCACTCATTTGCAAAAGTCATACGGTGCAGTTTCGGCATTATGGACGGATGTTGCACCTTGTACCATAGATGTTGCTCAATAGAAGATATCGATCCTTCGGACAGGCATAACTGTTGACATTTTTGGAGTTACGAGAGCCATAACCAGTCAAAACGAAGGTCTTTATGAGCTCTACGGTTTTGATAGCTTAACGATGTCAATGCATAGTTTCATACCCAAAAAACACTATCCGAATCACTTTCAGGTTTCAGAAGTTTTTTTACCCTTCGTTTTCTTCACGTGAATTTTATGGTAAAACGGGATCAACATGGCTAGCCATTGATTTACCATCACTAGAGAGTGGTGCACATGGTACCATTCCATTTCAAATCCTTGTACTCAATGGTAAAAGTCGTACGGTGCAGTTTCCGCATTATGGATGGATGTTGCACCGTCCGCCATAGATGTTGCGCCCTTGGGATATCGATCCTTCGGACAGCCATGACGGTTGACTTTTTTAGAGTTACGGAAGCCATAACTAGTCAAAACAAAGGTCCCAATGAGTTTTACGGCTTTGACAGCTTTAAGCGGTCAATGCATAGTTTCATACCCAAAAAAACACTATCCGAATCATTTTCAGGATTCAGAAGTTTTTTTACCCTTCGTTATTTCACGTGAATTTTATGTTAAAACGGGATCAATGTGGATGGCCATCGATTTACCATCGCTGGAGACTGGTGCACCATGGTTCCGTTTCAAATCCATGCACTCAATTCTAAAAGTCATAAGGCGCAATTTCGGCATTATGAACGGATGTTGCACCTTGCACCGTAGATGTTGCGCCCACGGGATATCGATCCTTCGGACTGCCATAACAGTTGACTCTTTTGGAGTTATGAGACCATAACCAGTCAAAACAAAGGTCTCTGTGAGCTCTACGGCTTTGACAGCTTTAAGCTATTAATGCATAGTTTCATACCTAAAAAACACTATTCGACTCATTTGGAGTTACGGAAGCTATAACCAGTCAAAAGGAAGGTCTTTGTGAGCTCTACGACTTTGACTGCTTTAAGCCGTCAATGCATAGTTTCATACTTAAAAAACACTATCCGAATCACTTTCGAGACTCGCAAGTTTTTTTTACCATTCTTTTTTCTTCACGTGAATTTTATAGTGAAACGTGATCAACGTGGTTGGCCATCGATTTACCATCGTTGGAGAGTGAAGCAATATGGTACTATTCGTATCAAATCCACACACTCATTTGTAAAGGTCGTCGCCGTAGTTTCGACATTATGGACGGATGTTGCAATTTGCACCGCAGGTGTTGCGCCCAAGGGATGTCGATCCTTCGGACAGCCATAACGGTTGACTCTTTAGAGTTACGGGAGACATAACCAGTCAAAACGAAGGTCTTCGTGAGTTCCATGGCTTTGACGGCTTTAAGCCGTTAGTGCATAGTTTCATACCCCAGAAAAGACTGTCCGAATGACTTTCAGGACTCGAAAGTTTTTTTACCCTTCGTTTTCTTCACCCGAATTTTATGGTAAAACAGGATCAACGTGGCTGGCCATCGATTTACTATTACCGGAGAGTGGTGCACCATGACACTATTTTGTTTCAAATCGATGAACTCATTTGTAAAAGTTGTATGGTGCAGTTTTGGCATTATAGACGGTTGTTGCACCTTGCACCGTAGATGTTGCGTCTCGAAGATATCGATCCTTCAAACAGCCATAACGGTTGACTCAAGCCATAACCAGTCAGAACGAAGGCCTTTGTGAGCTCTACGGTTTAGATGGCTTAACGACGTCAATGCATAGTTTCATACCCAAAAAATACTATGCGAATCACTTTCAGGACTCGAAAAAATTTTAACCTTCGTTTTCTTCACGTGAATTTTATTGCAAAATGGGATCAACATGGCTAGCTATCGATTTACCATCGCTGGAGAGTGGTGCACCATGGTACTATTCCTTTTCAAATCCTTGCACGCATTTGTAAAAGACATACGGTGCAGTTTCGGTATTATGGATGAATGTTGCACCTTACAACGTATATGTAGCGCCCAAGGGATATCGATCCTTTGGAGTGCCATAACGTTCGACTCTTTTGGAGTTACGAGAGCCATAACCAGTCAAAACGAAGGTCTCTACGAGGTCTATGGCTTTGACAGCTTTAAGCCACCAATGCATAGTTTCATACTCAAAAAAATACTATCCGAATCACTTTCAGGACTTGAAAGTTTTTTTACCCTTCGTTTCCTTCACGTGAATTTTACGGTAAAATGGGATCAACGTGGCTGGCCATCGATTTACCATCACTGGAGAGTGGTGCACCATGGTACTATTCCGTTTCAAATCCATGCACTCATATTAAAAGTCGTACGGTGCAGTTTTGGCATTATGGATGGATGTTGCAACTTGCACCGTAGATGTTGCGCCCAGGGGTTATCGATCCTTCGGACAGCCATAACGATTGACTCTTTTGGAGTCACGGGAGTCATAACCATTCCAAACGAAGGTCTCTATGAGTTATACGGGTTTGATGGCTTTAAACCGCCAATGCATAGTTTCATACACAAAAAAACACTATCTGGTTCACTTTCAAGACTCGAAAGTTTTTTGCCTTCATTTTCTTCACGTGAATTTACGGTAAAACGGGATCAACGTGGCTGCCATCTGTTTACCATCGTTTGGGAGTGATGTACCATGGTACAATTCCATTTCAAATCAATGCATTCATTTGTAAAAGCTGTACGGCACAGTTTTGACATTATAGACGGATGTTGCACCTTGCACCGTAGATGTAGCGCCCAAGGATATCGATCCTCTGGGCGGCCATAATGGTTGACTCTTTTGGAGTTACGGGAGCCATAACCAGCCAAAATGAAGGTCTATGTGAGCTCTATGGCTTTGATTACTTTAAGCCGTCAATGCATCGTTTCATATCCAAAAAAAATTATCCGAATCACTTTCGGGACTCGGATGTTTTTTTAACCCTTCCTATTCTTCACGTGAAATTTATCGTGAAACGGGATCAACGTAGCTGGCCATCGATTTGCCATCGCTAGAGAGTGGTGCACTGTGGTGCTATTCCGTTTCAAATCCATGCTATCATTTATAAAAGTCGTACGGCGCAGTGTTGACATTATGGATGGATGATGCACCTTGCACTGTAGGTGTTGCTCCCAGAGGATATCGATCCTTCGGACAGCAATAACGGTTGACTCTTTGGAGTTACGGGAGCCATAACGAATCAAAACGAAGGCCTATGTCTACGGCTTTGATGGCTTAAAGACGTCAATGCAAAGTTTCATAACCAAGAAACACTATCCGAATAACTTTTGGGGCTCGAAAGTTTTTTTTTACCCTTCGTTTTCTTCACGTGAATTTTATGGTGAAACGGGATCAACGTGGCTAGCCATCGATTTACCATCGCTGGAGAGTGGTGTACAATGGTACTATTCCATTTCAAATCCAGGACTCATTTGTAAAAGCGTACGACGTAGTTTCAGCATTATGGACGGATGTTGCACCTTGCGCCATAGATGTTGCGCCCAGGGGATATCGATCCTTCGGACAGCCATAACGGTTGACTCTTTAGAGTTACGGGAGCCATAATCGGTAAAATGAAGGTCTTTGTGAGTTCAACTTCTTTGATGACTTTAAGCCATCAATGCATAGTTTCATACCCTAGAGAACACTATGCGAACGACTTTCAGGGCTCGTAAGTTTTTTTGCCCTTCGTTTTCTCTCGTGAATTTTATGGCTAAACGGGATCAACGTGGCTGGCCATCAATTTACCAACGCTGGAGAGTGGTACACCATGGTACTATTCCGTTTCAAATCCATGCACTCATTTGAAAAAATCATACGATGCAGTTTCGGCATTATGGACGGATGTTGCACCTTGCACCGTAGATGTTGCGTCTAGAGGATATCGATCCTTCGGACAGCCATAATGGTTGACCCTTTAGAGTTATGGGAACCATAACCATTCAAAACGAAGGCCTATTTCTATGGCTTTGATGGCTTAAAGATGTTAATGCATAGTTTCATACCCAAAAAACACTATCCGAATAACTTTCGGGACACGGAAGTTTTTTTACCGTTCGTTTTCTTCATGTGAATTTTATGGTGAAATGGGATCATCGTGGCTGGCCATCAATTTACCATCGCTGGAGCATGGTAAATTGGTACTATTCAATTTCAAATCCATGCACTCATTTATAAAAGTCGTACGGCGTAGTTTCGACATTATGGACGGATGTTGCACCTTGCACCATAGATGTTGCGCCCAAGGGATGTCGATCCTTCTGATAGCCACAACGGTTGACTCTTTAGAGTTACAGAAGCAATAACTAGTCAAAACGAAGGCCTTTGTGAGTTCTATGGCTTTGACCGCTTTAAGCCATCAATGCATAGTTTCATACCCCATAAAATACTACCCGACTCACTTTCAGGTCTCGGAAGTTTTTTAACCCTTCGTTTCTTCACGTGAATTTTATGGCAAAATGGGATCAGCGTGGCTGGCCATCGATTTACCATCACTGGAGAGCGATGCGCCATGGTACTGCACCATTTAAAATTCATGCACTCATTTGTAAAAGTCGTACGACGTAGTTTCGGCATTATGGATGGATGTTGCACCTTGCCCCATATATGTTGCGCTCATGGGATATCGATCTTTCGGAAGGCCATAACGGTTGACTCTTTAGAGTTATGGGAGCCATAACCAGTCAAAACGAAGGCCTTTGTGAGTTCAACGAATTTGACCGCTTTAAGCCTTCAATGCATAGTTTCATACCCCAGAAAACACTATCCGAATCAGTTTCAGGTGTCAGAAGCTTTTTTTACCCTTCGTTTTCTTCACGTGAATTTTATGGTAAAACGGAAACAACGTGGCTGGCCATCGATTTACCATAGCTGGAGAGTGGTTCACCATGGTACTATTCCATTTCAAATCCATCCACTCATTTCTAATAGTAGTACGGTGCAGTTTTGCATTTTGGACGGATGTTGCACCTTGCACTGTAGATGTTGCGCCCAGGGGATATCGATCCTTCGGACAACCATAACGGTTGACTCTATTAGAGTTACGGGAGCCATAACTAGTCAAAACAAAGGTTTCTATGAGCTCTTCTGCTTTGAATGCTTCAAACCTTCAATGCATAGTTTCTTACCCAAAAAACGCTATCCGAATCACTTTCAGGACTCGAAAGATTTTTTTACCCTTTGTTTTCTTCACGTGAATTTTATCGTAAAACGGGATCAACATTGCTGTCCATAAATTCAACATCGCAGAAGAGTAGTGCACCATGGTACTATTTCGTTTGAAATCCATCCACTCATTTGCAAAAGTCGTACAATGCATCTTTGGCATTATGGATGGATGTTGCACCTTGCACCGTAGATGTTGCGCCCAAAGGTTATCGATCCTTCTGACAGCCATAACGGCTGACTCTTTTGGAGTTACGGGTGCCATAACCAGTCCAAATGAAGGTATATGTGAGTTATACGGATCTGACGGCTTTAAGCCGCCAATGCATAGTTTCATACCCAAAAAAACACTATCCGAATCACTTTCAGGACTCGGAAGTTTTTTTACCCTTCGTTTTCTTAACGTGAATTTTATGATAAAACGGGATCAACGTGGCTGACCATCTAATTTACCATCGTTGAAGAGTGACGCATCATGGTACAATTCCATTTCATATCAATGCACTCATTTGTAAAAGTCGTACGACGCAGTTTCGGCATTATAGACGGATGTTGAACCTTGCACCGTAGATGTTGCGCCCAGGGGATATCGATCCTCTGGGCATCCATAACGGTTGACTCTTTTGGAGTTACGGGAGCCATAACAAGTCAAAGCGAAGGTTTCTGTGAGCTCTACGGCTTCGATTACTTTAAGCCGTCGATGCATAATTTCATATCCAAAAAAACACTATCCGAAACACTTTCAGGACTAGAAAGGTTTTTTACCCTTTGTTTTCATCACGTGAATTTTATTGTGAAATGGGATCAACGTGGCTGGCCATCGATTTTCTATCACTGAAGAGTGGTGCACCATGGTACTATTCCAATTCAAATCCACGCACTCATTTATAAAAGTCTTACGGTGCAATTTTGACATTATGGACGGATGTTGCACCTTGCACCGTAGATGTTATGCCCAGAGAATATCAATCCTTCGGACAGCCATAACGGTTTACTCTTTGGAGTTACGGGAGCCATAACCAATCAAAACGAAGGCCTATGTCCACGGCTTTGATGGCTTAAATACGTCAATGCATAGTTTCATACCCAAAAAACACTATCCGAATAATTTTCGAGACTCGGAAGTTTTTTTACCCTATGTTTTCCTCACGTGAATTTTATAGTGAAACGGGATAAACGTGGCTGGCCATTGTTGAAGAGTGGTGCGCCATGGTACTATTCTGTTTCAAATCCATGCACTCATTTGTAAAAGTCATACGGTGTTGTTTCGGCATTATGGATGGATGTTGCACCTTGCACCGTATATGTTGCGCCCAAGGGATATCGATCCTTCGGACAGCCATAACGGTTGACTCTTTTGGAGTTACGAGAGCCATAACCAGTCAAAACGAAAGTCTTTGTGAGTTCTTAGGCTTTGACCACTTTTAAGCCGTCAATGCATAGTTTCATACCACAGAAAACACTATGCGAATGACTTTCAAGACTCGTAAGTTTTTTTACCCTTCGTTTTCTTCACGTGAATATTATGGTAAAATGGAATCAACGTGATTGGCCAACGATTTACCATCGCTGGAGAGTGGTGCGCCATGGTACTATTCCGTTCCAAATCCATGCACTCTTTTGAAAAAATCGTACGGCGCAGTTTCTGCATTATGGACGGGTGTTGCACCTTGCACCGTAGATGTTACGCCCAGAGGATATCGATCCTTCGGACAGCCATAGCGGCCGACTCTTTGGAGTAATGGGAGCCATAAACAATCAAAATAAAGGCCTATGTCTTGGGATTTGATGGCTTAAAGACGTCAATACATAGTTTCATAACCAAAAAACACTATCTGAATAACTTTCGGGACGTGGAAGTTTTTTTTACCCCTCGTTTTCTTCACGTGAATTTTATGGTGAAACGGGATCAACGTGGCTGACCATCGATTTACCATCGCTAGAGGCTGGTGCACTATGGTACTATTCTATTTCAAATCCATGCATTTATTTGTAAAAGTCGTACGATGTAGTTTTGGCATTATGGATGGATATTGCACCTTGCACCGTAGATGTTGTGCCCAGGGAATATCGATCCTTTGGACAGCCATAACAGTTGACTCTTTAGTGTTATGGGAGCCATAACCAGTCAAAATGAAGGTCTTTGTGAGTTCTACGGCTTTGACCGCTTTAATCCATCAATGGATATTTTCGTACCCCAGAAAACACTATCCGAATCACTTTCAGTCTCGCAAGTTTTATTTACCCTTCGTTTTCTTCACGTGAATTTTATGGTAAAACGTGATCAACGTGGCTGGCCATCGATTTACCATCGCTGGAGAGTGGTGCACCATGGTACTATTCCATTTCATTCCATGCACTCATTTGTAAAAGTCGTACGACGCAGTTTCGGCATTATGAACGAATGTTGCACCTTACACTATAGAAGTTGCGTCCAAGGGAAATCGATCCTTTGGAAATCCATAACGGTTGACTCTTTTGGAGTTATGGGAGCCATATCCAGTCGAAACGAAGGTCTCTGTGAGGTCTTCGGCTTTGACAGCTTTAAGCCGTCAATGCATAGATCATGCCCAAAAAACACTATATGAATCAATTTCAGGACTCGAAAGTTTTTTCTACCCATCGTTTTCTTCACGTGAATTTTATGGTAAAACGGGATCATCGTGGTTGGCCATCGATTTACCATCGCTAGAAGGTGGTGCACCATGGTACTATTCCATTTCAAATCCATGCATTCATTACTAAAAGTCGTACGGTGCAGTTTCGGCATTATGGACGGATGTTGCAACTTGCATCGTAGATATTGCGCCCTAGGGATATCGATCCTTGGGACAGCCATAACAGTTGACACTTTTGGAGTTACGGGAGCCATAACCAGTCCAAACGAAGGTATCTGTGAGCTCTACGCCTTTGATGGCTTTAAGCCGTCAGTGCATAGTTTCATACCCAAAAAACACTATCCAAATCACATTCAGGACTCGGAAGTTTGTTTTACCCTTCGTTTTCTTCACGTGAATTTTATGGTAAAAAGGGAACAACGTGGTTTTCCATCGATTTACCATCGCTGCAGAGTGATGCACCAAGGTACCATTCTGATTCAAATCCATGCACTCATTTGCAAAAGTCGTACGGTGCAGTTTTGGCATTATGGACGGATGTTGCACCTTGCACCGTAGATGTTGCGCCCAGGTGATATTGATCCTTCGGACAGCCATAACGGTTGACACATAGTTTCATACACATAGTCTTTGTGAGATCTACCGCTTTGACTGCTTTAAGCGGTCAACACATAGTTTCATACCCAAAAAAAGCACTATCTGAGTCACTTTCAAGACTTGGAAGTTTTTTCCACCCTCCGTTTTCTTCACGTGAATTTTATGGTAAGACGGGATCAACGTGGCTGACCATCGATTTACCATTGCTGGAGAATGGTGCACTATGGTACTATTCTTTTTCAAATTCATGCACTCATTTGTAAAAGTCGTACGGTGTAGTTTTGGCATTATGGACGGATGTTGTACCTTGCATCGTAGATGTTGTGCCCAAAGGATATCGATCCTTCGGACAGCCATGACACATGACTCTTCTGGAGTTAAGGGAGCCACAACTAGCCCAAATGAAGGTCTCTGTGGGTTCTACGTCTTTGTCGACTTTAAGCCGCCAATGCATAGTTTCATACCCAAAAAAACACTATTTGAATCACTATCAAGACTCGGAAGTTTTTTAACCCTTCGTTTTCTTCACGTGAATTTTATAGTAAAACGGGATCAACGTGGCTGGCCATTTATTTACCATCGCTGGAGACTGATGCACCGTGGTACAATTCCATTTCAAATCAATGCACTCATTTGTAAAAGTCATACGACGCAGTTTCGGCATTATAGACGGATGTTCCACTTGCACCGCAGATGTAGTGCCCAAAGGATATCGATCCTCTGGGCAGCCATAACGGTTGACTCTTTTGGAGTTACAGGAACTATAAACAGCCAAAAGGAAGGTCTTTATAAGATCTACGGCTTTGACTACTTTAAGCCGTCAATGTATAGTTTCATACCCCTAAAAACACCTTTCGAATCACTTTCGGGACTCGGAATTTTTTTTTAACCCTTCGTTTTCTTCATGTGAATTTTATGTTAAATCGAGATCAATGTGGTTGGCCATCGATTTACCATCGCTGGAGAGTGGTGCACCAAGGTACTATTTCATTTCAAACCATGCACTCATTTCTAAAATTTATACGGCACAGTTTTGGCATTACGGACCGATGTTGCACCTTGCACCGTAGATGTTGCGGCCAGAGGATATCAATCCTTCGGACAGCCATAACGGTTGACTCTTTGGAGTTACGTTAGCCATAACCAGTCAAAACGAAGGTCTATGTCTACGGCTTCGATGGCTTAGTGACGTAAATGCATAGTTTCATTTATTCGAATCACTTTCTTGACTCGGAAGTTCTTTTTACCCAATGTTTTCTTCACGTGAATTTTACGGTGCAATGGGATCAACGTGGCGAGCCATCGATTTACCATCGCTGGAGAGTGTTGCACTATGTTACTATTCCATTTCAAACCCATGTACTCATTTGTAAAAGTCAGATGGCGTAGTTTCGGTATTATGGACAGATGTTGCACCTTGCACCGCAGATGTTGCGCCCAATGGATATCGATCCTTCGGACGACCATAACAGTTGACTCTTTTGGAGCTACGGGAGCCATAACCAGTCAAAAGGAAGGTCTCTGTGAGCTCTATGACTTTGACTGCTTTAAGCCGTCAATGCATAGTTTCATCCCCAAAAAACACTATTCGAATCACTTTCGAGACTCGAAATTTTTTACCCTTTGTTTTCTTCACGTGAATTTTATGGTGAAAGGGGATCAACGTGGCTGGAATCGATTTACCATCGCTGGAGAGTGGTGCACCATGATACTATTCCACTTAAAATCCATGTACTCATTTTTAAAAGTCGTACGGCACAGTTTCAGCATTATGGACGGATGTTGTACCTTGCACCGCAGATGTTGCGTCCAGGGGATATGGATCCTTCGGACAATCATAACGGTTGACTCATTTAGAGTTACGAGAGCCATAATCAGTCAAAACGAAGGTCTCTATGAGTTCTACGGCTTTGACCGCTTTAAGCCGTCAATGCATGGTTTTATACCCCAAAAAACACTATCCGAATCACTTTGAGGACTCGTAAGTTTTTTTACCCATGTTTTTCTTCACGTGAATTTTATGGTAAAACGGGATCAACGTGGCTGGACATCGATTTACCATCGCTGGAGTATGGTGCACCATCGTACTGTTCTATTTCAAATTCATGCACTCATTTGTAAAAGTCCTACAGCGCTGTTTCGGCATTATGGACGGATGTTGCTCCTTGCATCATAGATATTGCGCCTCGGGGATATCGATCCTTTGGACAGCCATAACGGTTGACTCATTTGGAGTTACGGGAGCTATAACTAGTCAAAAAGAAGGTCTCTGTGAGCCCTACGGCTTTGACTGCTTTAAGCCGTCAATGCATAGTTCATAACCAAAAAAACACTATCCGAATCATTTTTGGGACTTAGAAGTTTTTTTTAACCCTTCGTTTTCTTCACGTGAATTTTAATGTGAAATGGGATCAAGTTGGCTAGCCATCGATTTACCATCGCTGGAGAATGGTGCACTATGGTACTATTCCATTTCAAATCCATGCACTCATTTTTAAAAGTCATACGACGCAGTTTTAGCATTATAGACGGATGTTGCACCTTACACCATAGATGTTGTGCTCAAGGGATATCGATCCTTCAAACAGCCATAACGGTTGACTCTTTTAAAGTTACGAGAGTCATAACCAATCAAACGAATGTCTCTGTGAGTTCTACGGCTTTGAACGCTTCAAGCCGTCAATGCATAGTTTCATAACCCAAAAAACACTATCCGAATCACTTCAAGACTCGTGAGTTTTTTTATCCTTCGTTTTTTTCACGTGAATTTTATGGTAAAACGGGATGAACATGGCTGGCCATCGATTTATCATCGCTGGAGAGTGGTGCACCATGGTACTGTTCCGTTTCAAATCCTTGCACTCAATTCTAAAAGCCGTACGGCGCAGTTTCGGCATTATGGACAGATGTTACACCTCGCACCGTAGATGTTTCATCCAGGGGATATCGATCCTTTGAACAACCATAACGGTTGACTCTTTTGGAGTTACGGGAGCCATAACCTGTCAAAACAAAGGTTTGTATGAGTTCTACGGCTTTGACAGCTTTAAGCGGTTAGTGCATAGTTTCATACCCAAAAAAACACTATCCGAATCAATTTCAAGACTCGGAAGTTTTTTTTACCATTCGTTTTCTTCACGTGAATTTTAAGTTAAAATGAGATCAACGTGGCTGACCATCGATTTACCATTGCTGAAGAGTGGTGCATCATGGTTCCATTTCAAATCCATGCACTCAATTCTAAAAGTCATACGGCGCAAATTCGGCATTGTGGATGGATGTTGCACCTTGCACCGTAGATGTTGCGTCCAAGGGATATTGATCCTTTGGACAGCCATGACGGTTGATTCTTTTGGAGTTGCGGGAGCCATAACCATTCAAAACGAAGGTCTCCATGAGCTCTACGGCTTTGATGGCTTAATGACGTCAATGCATAGTTTCATTCCTAAAAATTACAATCCAAATCACTTTCAGGTCTCAATTTTTTTTCTACTCGTCGTTTTCTCCGCGTGAATTTTATGGTAAAACAGGATCAACGTGGCTGGCCATTGATTTAACATCGCTGGGGAGTGGTGCACCATGGTACTATTCCATTTCAAATCCATGCACTCATTTGTAAAAGTCGAATGGCGTAGTTTCGTCATTATGGACGGATGTTGCACCTTGCACCGTAGATGTTGCGCCCAGGGGATATCGATCGTTCGGACAGCCATAACCATTGATGCTTTTAGATTTACGGGAGCCATAACCAGTCAAAACGAATGTCTTTGTGAGTTTTACGGCTTTGACCGCTTTAGGTCGTCAATGCATAGTTTCATACCCCAAAAAATACTATCCAAATGACTTTCGGGACTCATAAGTTTTTTTTACCCTTCGTTTTCTTTATGTAAATTTTAAGGTAAAATGGGATTAACGTGGTTGGCCATCGATTTACCATAGCTGGAGAGTGGTGCACCATGATACTATTCCGTTTCAAATCCATACACTCATTTGTAAGTGTCGTACGTTGCAGTTTCGGCATTATGGACGGATGTTGCACCTTGCACCATAGATGTGGTGCCCAAGGGATATCGATCCTTCGGACAACCATAACGGTTCACTTTTTTAGAGTTATGGGAGCCATAAGCAATCAAAACGAAGGCCTTTGTGATTTCTACATCTTTTATAGCTTTAAGCCGTCAATGCATAGTTTCATATCCAAAGAGCACTATCCGAATCACTTTCAGGACTAGAAAGTATTTTTACCCTTCGTTTTCTTCACGTGAATTTCATGGTAAAAAGGGGATCAACGTGGCTGGGCATCGATTTACCATCGCTGGAGAGTGGTGCACCATGGTACTATTCCATTTCAAACCTATGCAATCATTTGTAAAAGTCGTACAGTGTAGTTTCGGCATTATGGACGGATATTGCGCCCAGGGGATATCGATCCTTCGAACAGCTATAATGGTTGACCCATTTGGAGTTACGAGAGCCATAACCGGTCAAAAAGGTCTTTGTCAGCTCTACGGCTTGTAGTAGTGAGTTATGATGTTGCTTGAGTCTCAGGTTTCAGATGATAGGTGCAGTGTATGGAGTGGTTAGAACAGTGGATGTTTGTAGAGGCAGCAGTGTTTGGGAAGGGGGTATGAGTGGTGATGTGGTATATGAAGACAGTTGATGTATGAAGGAAATGATGAGATGGCAGCAGCTGTTTGTTGTTGGCAAGGTGCTTTTGGTGGTGCTCGGGGGTTGTTGTAGCTAGTTGATGTTCGTTGTTTAGTGATCTATGCAGTGGAATCTGGTTGTATGGGGTGAGTTACCAGTGTTGCTGCAACCTGTAGGTTGTTGAGAATGGTGAAGGCAATTGATTGCTGCAGTATGGTTACATGCAGTTTGTTCTTTTTTTTGGCACTGATTTGGGAATTTGTTTGTTGACGGGGAGGTTTGCAGGGGAGGTTTATGAATTTGTTTGTTGAAGTAGTGAGTAAGAAGATGTGATATGTTTGGCAAGAATTGTGATGTATAGCAGTTGGTGGTGAATTGTTGTATGAAGTTGTTTGACAGTTGAAAGGAGGGTATGGGTGAGGTGATCAGGCTGTTGTTGCACTGTGAAGCAGAAAATGGTGATCAAGTAGCAGTATTGTTACAAAAGAGAGCAGAGAAAATGTAGAAACAGAGAGTAGAAAGTAGAGGAAATTTTTAGTGTAGAAATAGAGAACTGTCAAATATGAAAAATGAAATATGGATGTAATGTAAAAGTATTATTTATATGAAGTTTGATGAAGAGGAAATGAAATGATTTTTTTTTTAAACTGTCTATGTTTTTTTTTCTTTTTTTTAAAAATGGAATATGCAACTGCAAAAACCAACAAGAAACACAAGCACACACACAAGATTGAAAACACAAACACACACAAACTAAAAAAAGCACAAAAATCAAAGGAAAAATAATCCAAATAATAGAAAATAAAATCAAACTAATTCCCCGGCAGCGGCGCCAAAAAATTGTTCGTCGACGGAAATTCTATCGGTTTAGAAAACCGTCGAACGAATTTTGAAATAAAATTAACCGCAAGCGCACGGTGTACGAATGTAGCACGCGGCGAGTACGGGTCGATCCACAGGGAATTGTTGATTTAAATTTCCTACTCAATCAAATTATACCAAAGTCCAGAGTGTGTTTAAGCTAAAAAATAAGAAATGAACTAACTAACAAAAAGAAAAGAAATACAAATATGAGAGTTAAGTGACAATTTAGAGAATAAATCCACTCTCTAGATCATGTAGTTCAACACATGAAATCATGATCTCTCGTTTATGGTCATTAGTGTTTTAATTTATGTGTTTATCATAAGTATGACATATTTGAGCTATTGATTAGCCAACATAAGCCATCAAACTATAACACACCCCTTAAAACACTTACTAACTTTCATGAAATTTGACAAAGAAAATGAAAATGAAATCTATTTTAAGTATGGCCTATTAACTATTGATTAGAAACATAGACCATCAAATTTTAATTTCAAATCACTTTCTTATGTCATAATCATATATTCATGAAGAGGCATTTGTGTTAGTGATTGTTCAAGCATAGCCTATTTGGTGTCAACAATATAAGCTATCAAATTCAACACAAAAACAACAAATAAAACACTTCATTGATCATCATTAAGCACAAAAAGAGAGCATGAATTAACAAATAGTTGGAGCTACATAATTAGAGAGCTTCATTACCCCTAAATTGAAGGGGTTTAGCTTCTCATATTTGTCATTTTATTAACAAATGTAGCTAACAACATGAAGGCAAAATGAAGAGGAAAAAGAGAGAAAAATGAAAAGATAAGCTAATTAACTTGCATAAAAGAAAAGAGATCTACACTACAACATAAAAAAGAGGCATGTAAAAGGAAAGAGCATGTATTTATAAAATAAAAAAAGGAAAATTACATGAAAATAAAAATGGCTAAGTATCCATGAAAAGAGAAAGAGAGCTTTCTTTTATTTTCTAAACTAAAACTAACTAACTAAGAGGAAGATGGCTACATGAAACATAAGGGGTATTTATACAAGTTAGAAACTCTAATGCACATTTTTGGGGAGTAACCAAAATGCCCTTGGAGGAAGTGTGGTGGCCAAGTAATCATTAGCTTTAATAATCTCCACTTAAATGTACATGAAGCTTTAAATGTCTTTTAGCATGTGCATTAGACTTTAATTTGTACATTAGCTAGTGGGTAGGTGGGGTCCTCCATGTTCTTCATTTTGAATTATTTCCATCTTCATTCCTTTGTATTCATTTTGGGCATGCATATTACTTCATGAACCCACTTGTAATTGAGTGTAATTTCCTACAAAATAATATAAAAATTTCCAATTAAATGTTCTCAAATTAATATATGCACAAAAATGATCATTTTGTCCCTGGATGAAGATGAATATGTGACAATTTCAAATAATATGAATTTGGTTTAAACAAGTTAAAATACCCAATATGATCATTTATTTAATTGAAAAAGAATAAATATGGTGGTTAAAATATGCACATTTACATGCACATCAAATACCCCCACACTTATCTTTTTATTCGTCCTCGAATAAACTAAAACTAAGGTAAATCCGTTTTCGTAGGGAGCACGATCGCATTGAGCGTATGCAACAAGCCGTTAAACCTCTGGGTGTCTCCAGTAGGACGAGTGTTGTCTTGTAAGGGTTTTCAGTGGATACTTCCCACAAAATCCACATGCAGGATGAAAATATTTACAAAATGCAATATTTATTTACAAAGAGATGAATGCAAGTTTTTGAAATATTTACAAAATTAAGGATTTATTTATAAATCGACACAAATAAGTTAAATATTGGTTTTGGTCATTATCTTGAAAATTTAAGTGATTTACTTGTCAAATTTCCAACAAAAATCAAGTTATCATAACAAATAGACAATAGTTTAACTTGTTGTTTCGGTTGATAACAAAGTGTAATTATAAAATGGATCCTTAATTGATTATCAAAGTTTATCAAAGTGGTATTTTTATTTCTTTTCAATAACAAATCAAATCAACTAAGTAAAAATAGTGCTAGGATTTTAATTGCTTGCTCTCTCATTACTTGCAAGAAAAATTACACACCTAGCTCAGGTAAACTGAGGCCAGATATACCACCCATGCACTGCCTTTCGGGCTTATGTGAGGGGAGTATAGAGCATGGCGAGTGCACACACTTTCGTGCATACATCTATCGACCGTAGGTGGTTTTTATTAAGTCTGTTTTTTTACATGTGTTCCATACATGCATAACCGTGAGGACTTTTAAAAGAGTATGAAAGCACATAATCAAAGATTCCAAGTCATTCACCCATGCATAACCGTGAGGACTTTTAAATGAGAGTGAATACTTGGATGTTATTATTTTTATTTATATTTTTTTTATATTTTTTTAAGAGAGAGAGAGAGTGTGTGTTGCAAAATCATCTTAGCACCATTTAACTTGGAAGACAAAAAAAAATGTTATATCCTTTACTTTAAATCAACCACTTTTTAAAACAAAGATTTTCAATTAGGATGTACTTCATAATTAACACGTATGAATCTTCCTATATACCAGTTAAACCATTACTATTTGTAATCAAACTTCAATTTTATTTTTGTTAAGACAAATAAACTTTCGAAAATTTTAATTTAATAAAACAAAACCATATATTTATCCTATAGTGCTTCTTTAAAAATAAATAAAAAACGCTAAAAAAAAAATCTTCGATTGTTTTTGGATTTTTTTTGGAGTTTTTTGATGAAAAATGAAAAATTAATCCTGAAAAATCAAGAAGAAGATGTGTCTCCCCCCACACTTGATTTTGACTGTGTCCCCATAGTCAACCCAAGTGAAAGGAATGTTTATTATTTATTTACATGAAAATGAAAATGTATTTACACGACATCAGAAAGTATTTCGTCAAAAAGTAAATGAAACGGTCTTCCAAAGACCGATTCATTTGTCTCGTCAAGAATACAAGACACGACTTAAGCGCAGAAAACCAAATCGTAAAAGATTTCAACGTTGAGTGTTGATTTGGAAAAATGAACGTCGTTTTATTGAAAATCATATGAGTTGATTTATTTTCGATGATTTTTGGGGTAGATATAACGATTGATTGAAATTCAAGTTTATTTTCACCAAATTGAAATTCAAGTTTGTCACTGAAAAATTCTTCAAAATTATTGATTTCAAAATCAAAGTGGTGATTTAAATCTTCCCCGTCACAATTTAACAACTCATTTTCGAAAAGTCCAAAGAATTCATGTTCATTAAATTCGTCTTCCTTTGTTGAATTATCAACAACTTCATCGCATATATCCATTTCAAAATCCAAAGTTGTTGTATTCAAATTTTCAGAAAAAGGAAGATCGAAATTTAAATCGAGTTTCTCACCCTCAAAAGAATTGAAATCCAACTCAATTACCATATTTTCAACAACTTCATTAAGATCATCATTTTCAGTTTCAAAAGTTGTTATTTGAAAATCATCAATTGTGGTAAAAGATGGATTATTATTTGACTCATCACACGTTGGGATTTGATTTTGTTTTTCACGTTGTTTCATATATATTTCAAACAACAAATCCGTGTGATCATCGTAAATTTCGTTCATTTGTTCAACAAAATCCAACTTGTAGTTATTAACTTGAGAATTTTCGATTTGGACTTGTTGAGGACAAATTTTTTCAATCGCATCGTAGTCGAGATTATTCCCATTGCCAAAATTATTTGAAAAGTGGATCTCATTTTCATTTTGATTTTGAAATTCATTTTGAAGCTCGAAATTGAGTTGGCATGGGTTATAATCGTAATCGTTTGAACTTTGAATTGAATTCAAATTTTGAAATTCTTGACTCGAGTTATTACACAAATCAGAATTACATAAATCATTTATCTCTTGATTTTGTCGTGTAGAAAGTTCGAGTAAAGATGAAATCATTTCAATGCTATTTTCAAGAGTCAAACGTTGGTCATCATTTTGAAAATTTTGTTGTTCGAAAATTGAATTATTTACAAAGTAGTTGTTGTTAAAATATCCATACGAATTTGGACTGAAATCATATGGATTATATTGATTTTCACAACTATTTTAAAATTCAAGTGGATATGGATATTCAGACATTTTCAAGAATGTTATTTTTTGGTTTTTTTTAATAAACGAAAAATATTTACAAAGAAAATTTATTTTTGAAAAGGGAAATCGATTTTTGTTTTGTTTTTATTTTTCAATTTTTTTTTCGAATTTTGGTTTTTCTAATTTTTTTTTTTGGATTTTTTTGAAATTTCAAAGAAAATGATTTAAAAATTTCAAAAGAAAAGAAATATTTACAATTTTTTTAGTTTTGAATTTTGATTTTTTTTTTTAAATATGCATGAACTAATGCAACTAAATGAATGCAGGGGTCTAATTACAAATGATTTATCCTAAGTTAACCCAAAATTGTGTAATCACAAACTGTCTTCAATAAACAAGATAGTTCTCAGCCAGGTAACGGGCAAGATTTATCGGTGCACCACGAATCACCGTAGCAATGCAGCCGAAGGTTTAAGTACCTTCAGAGAAACAATTCAGTATAATATTTACGAATCACCGTAATATTTATAACTGATTATTGCTCTGCCGTAGCCTAGACACCAAGAAATTAAATTGTTCAAGGAAGACAACTTGTCAATATACAATTAAGAGCTATCGTTATTATTAATCAAGATTCTAAGATGAAATGCAAAACAGAAATTAAACGTGTATTAACAATGCAACTACAAATGAAATTTTTTTTTTTTGTTTTTTTTTGAAATGCAAATGCAAGAAACCAACAATGCAATTCAAATAAAACTAGAAATGAAAGCAGAATTTTTTAGCAAGCAGAGCAATTGATTTTGGCTAGCGAAGGAAGCAAATTTCAGCAAGCTATTCTTCCTTTATTTCCTGCTTTGGCAACCTGAAAATTAAAAACAAGATATATACAATTGTTGTTGTTGTTATTATTATTATTATTATTTGGTTGTTTTCTTTTCTTTTATAAAGCAAAAGTTTTGGAAAGAAAACTACTCTAAACAAAGTTTTTTTTTTCGAAAAGGAAACAAAATTTAAAAGTGAAGTTTTACTTAAAAAAAAGAAGAAGAATTTAAACCAAAAGACAATTTAAAAGCAATTCAACTCAACCTACAAAAAATAGAAATACTCGAATTACTATTTTTACTTCAAACAACCCTGCCCACTGACTATGTTAGTTCAAACAGAAACAAAGGGCTCCACCCATTAAACAATTCACTCACTAAACTTATAACCCACCCACACACAATCCGGCCCACTAACAATTTTCAAAACCACGAAAACCATTCAAAACAAACATGAGCTACAGCTATCACAAAATTTCACTACATCTCTGTTCAAAATGAACAAATCCTCAAAGCAAACAAATTTTAAAAACCATGAAAATCAACTGGTCGTTGTTCGTGTTCGAATTCATGCTCGCGTTGGGTTAACTCGGTTTTGGAGGTCGGCGATTGATTACTGTGGCGCGTGTGATTGATGGTTGGAAGAGGATTCGACGCGATTGGGAGGCTCGATTTTGGGTCTGGTCGAGGGGATTGAGTAGTGATTATCGGAGTTGCGATTTCGGTTTTCAGGCAATTGATAGTTGATTCGTGGTGATTGTTCTGGCGATTTGGTTTTGGATGAGGCACTTGCAGAGGTGAGTGGTTGTTGTTAAGTGGATGATTGTGGAGCAGTGGAAAAGTCACAAGTTAGGGGATGGGCAGAATGTTTGTACAGGGGTTAACTGTTTTTGTAAAGTGAATGTGCTGTTTTGGAGATAACTGCGGTTAACTTGTAGTGGTGGGTTATGATGTTGCTTGAGTCTCAGGTTTCAGATGATAGGTGCAGTGTATGGAGTGGTTAGAACAGTGGATGTTTGTAGAGGCAGCAGTGTTTAGGAAGGAGGTATGAGTGGTGATGTGATATATGAAGACAGTTGATGTATGAAGGAAATGATGAGATGGCAGCAGCTGTTTGTTGTTGGCAAGGTGCTTTTGGTGGTGCTCGGGAGTTGTTGTAGCTAGTTGATGTTCGTTGTTTAGTGATCTATGCAGTGGAATCTGGTTGTATGGGGTGAGTTACCAGTGTTGCTGCAACCTGTAGGTTGTTGAGAATGGTGAAGGCAATTGATTGCTGCAGTATGGTTACATGCAGTTTGTTCTTTTTTTTGGCACTGATTTGGGAATTTGTTTGTTGACGGGGAGGTTTGCAGGGGAGGTTTATGAATTTGTTTGTTGAAGTAGTGAGTAAGAAGATGTGATATGTTTGGCAAGAATTGTGATGTATAGCAGTTGGTGGTGAATTGTTGTATGAAGTTGTTTGACAGTTGAAAGGAGGGTATGGGTGAGGTGATCAGGCTGTTGTTGCACTGTGAAGCAGAAAGTGGTGATCAAGAAGCAGTATTGTTACAAAAGAGAGCAGAGAAAATGTAGAAACAGAGAGCAGAAGGAAATTTGTAGTGTAGAAACAGAGAACGGTCAAATATGAAAAATGAAATATGGATGTAATGTAAAACTATTATTTATATGAAGTTTGATGAAGAGGAAATGAAATGATTTTTTTTTAAACTGTCTATGTTTTTTTCTTTTTTTTTAAAATGGAATATGCAAATGCAAAAGCCAACAAGAAACACAAGCACACACACACAAGATTGAAAACACAAACACACACAAACTAAAAAAAGCACAAAAATCAAAGGAAAAATAATCCGAATAATAGAAAATAAAATCAAACTGATTCCCGGCAGCGGCGCCAAAAAATTGTTCGTCGACGAAAATTCTATCGGTTTAGAAAACCGTCGAACAAATTTTGAAATAAAATTAACCGCAAGCGCACGGTGTACGAATGTAGCACGCGGCGAGTACGAGTCGATCCAAAGGGAATTGTTGATTTAAATTTCCTACTCAATCAAATTATACCAAAGTAGAGAGTGTGGTTAAGCTAAAAAATAAGAAATGAACCAACTAACAAAAAGAAAAGAAATGCAAATATGAGAGTTAAGTGACAATTTAGAGAATAAATCCACTCTCTAGATCATGTAGTTCAACACATGAAATCATGATCTCTCTTTTATGATCATTAGTGTTTTAATTGATGTGTTTATCATAAGTATGATATATTTGAGCTATTGATTAGCCAACATAAGCCATCAAACTATAACACACCCCTTAAAACACTTACTAACTTTCATGAAACTTGACAAAGAAAATGAAAATGAAATCTATTTTAAGTATGGCCTATTAACTATTGATTAGAAACATAGACCATCAAATTTTAATTTCAAATCACTTTCTTATGTCATAATCATATATTCATGAAGAGGCATTTGTGTTAGTGATTGTTCAAGCATAGCCTATTTGGTGTCAACAATATAAGCTATCAAATTCAACACAAAAACAACAAATAAAACACTTCATTGATCATCATTAAGCACAAAAAGAGAGCATGAATTAACAAATAGTTGGAGCTACATAATTAGAGAGCTTCATTACCCCTAAATTGAAGGGGTTTAGCTTCTCATATTTGTCATTTTATTAACAAATGTAGCTAACAACATGAAGGCAAAATGAAGAGGAAAAAGAGAGAAAAATGAAAAGATAAGCTAATTAACTTGCATAAAAGAAAAGAGATCTACACTACAACATAAAAAAGAGGCATGTAAAAGGAAAGAGCATGTATTTATAAAATAAAAAAAGGAAAATTACATGAAAATAAAAATGGCTAAGTATCCATGAAAAGAGAAAGAGAGCTTTCTTTTATTTTCTAAACTAAAACTAACTAACTAAGAGGAAGATGGCTACATGAAACATAAGGGGTATTTATACAAGTTAGAAACCATAATGCACATTTTTGGGGAGTACCCAAAATGCCCTTGGAGGAAGTGTGGTGGCCAAGTTATCATTAGCTTTAATAATCTCCACTTAAATGTACATGAAACTTTAATGTCTTTTAGCATGTGCATTAGACTTTAATTTGTACATTAGGTAGTGGGTAGGTGGGGTCCCCCATGTTCTTCGCTTTGAATTATTTCCATCTTCATTCCTTTGTATTCATTTTGGGCATGCATATTCCTTCATGAACCCACTTGTAATTGAGTGTAATTTCCTACAAAATAATATAAAAATTTCCAATTAAATGTTCTCAAATTAATATATGCACAAAAATGATCATTTTGCCCCTGGATGAAGATGAATATGTGACAATTTCAAATAATATGAATTTTGTTTTAAACAAGTTAAAATACCCAATATTATCATTTATTTAATTTAAAAAGAATAAATATGGTGGTTAAAATATGCACATTTACATGCACATCATTATCCCTTCATTTTCTTCATGTGAATTTTATGGTAAAACGGGATCAACGTGGCTGGCCATCTATTTACCATCACTGGAGAGTGGTGCACCAGGGTATTATTCCGTTTCAAATCCATGCACTCATTCGTAAAAGTCGTACGATGCAGTTTTGGCATTATGGACGGATGTTGCACCTTGCACCGTAGATGTTGCGCCCAGGGGATATCGATCCTTTTGGAGTTACGGGAGCCATAACTACTCAAAACGACGGCCTTTGTGAGTTCTACGGCTTTGACGACTTTAAGCCATCAACCAATAGTTTCATATCCAAAAAAACACTATCCGAATAACTTTCAGGAGTCGGAAGTTTTTTTTACCCTTCGTTTTGTTCACGTGAATTTAATGGTAAAACGGGATCAACGTGGCTGGCTATCGATTTACCATCGCTGGAGATTCGTGCACCATGGTACTATTCCATTTCAAATCCTTGCACTCATTTGTGAAAGTCGTACGGTGCAGTTTCAGCATTATGGACGGATGTTGCGCCCAGGGGATATCAATCCTTCGGAAGGCCATAATAGTTGACTCTTTTGGAGTTACGGGAGCCATAACCAGTCAATACAAAGCTCTCTGTTAGATCTACGGCTTTGATGGCTTCAAGCCATCAATGCATAGTTTCATATCCAAAAAAAAACTATCTGAGTCACTTTTCAGGACTCGGAAGTTTTCTTTACCCTTCATTTTCTTCACGTGAAATTTATGGTAAAACAGGATCAACATGGCTGGTCATCGATTTACCATCATTGGAAAGTGCTGCACCATGGTACTATTTCTTTTGAAATCCATGCACTCTTTTGTAAAAGTCGTACGACGCAATTTCGGCATTATGGACGGATGTTGCACCTTGCACCGTAGATGTTGCGCCCAGGGGATATCGATTCTTGGGACACCCATAACGAATGACTCTTTTGGAGTTATGGGAGCCATAACTAGTCAAAATGAAGTCCTCTGTGAGTTCTACGGCTTTGAGAGCTTTAATCCATCAACGCATACTTTCATACCCAGTCAAAACGGAGGTCTCTATGGGCTCTACGGCTTTGATAGCTTTAAGCCGTTAATGCATAATTTCAAACCCAAAAAAACACTATCCGAATCACTTTCAGGACTCGGAAGTTTTTTTTACCCTTCGTTTTCATCACATGAATTTTATGGTAAAACGGGATCAACATGGCTGGCTATCGATTTACCAACGTTGGAGAGTGGTGCACCATGGTACAATTCCGTTTAAAAACCTTGCATTCATTTGTAAAAGTCGTATGGCACAGTTTCGACATTATGGATGGATTTTTGACCTTGAACGGTAGATGTTGCACCCAGGGGATATCGATCCTTCGGATAACCATAACGGTTTACTCTTTTGGAGTAACGGGAGCCATAACCAGTCAAAACGAAGGTCTTTGTGAGTTCCATGGCTTTGACTGCTCTAAGCTATCAGTGCATAGTTTCAAACTTAAAAAAACACTATCCGAATCACTTTTAGGGCTCAGAAGTTTTTTTACCCTTCATTTTCTTAACGTGAATTTTATGGTGAAACGGGATCAACGTGGTTGGCCATCGATTTACCATCGCTGGAGAGTGGTGCACCATGGTAATATTCTATTTCAAATCCATGCACTCGTTTGTAGAAGTCGTATGGCGTATTTTCGGCATTAGGGACGGATGTTGCACTTGCACCGTAGATGTTGCGCACAGGGGATATCGATCCTTCGGACAGCCATAATGGTTGACTTTTTTGGAGTTGTGGGAGCCATAACATGTCAAAACGAAGATCTCTATGAGCTCTGTGGCTTTGATGGCTTAACGACGTCAATGCATGGTTTCATACCTAAAAAAACACTATCCTAATCAAATTCAGATCTCGGAAGTTTTTTTACCCTTCATTTTCTTCACGTGAATTTTATGGTAAAACGGGATCAACATGGCTGGCCATCAATTTACCATCGCTGGAGAGTGGTGCACCATGGTACCTTTCCGTTTCAAATCCATGCACTCATTTGTAAAAATCGTACGGCGAAGTTTCGTAATTATGGACGGATGTTGCACCATGCACCGTAGAAGTTGTGCCCAGGGGACATCGATTCTTCGGACAGCCATAACGGTTGACTCTTTTGGAGTTACGGGAGCCATTACCGGTCAAAATGAAGATCTCTGTGAGTTCTACGGCTTTCGTTGCTTTACTCCGTCAATTCATAGTTTCATATCCAAAGAGAAATTATCCGAATCACTTTCAGGACATAGAAGTTTTTTTACCCTTCGTTTTCTTCACGTGAATTTTATGGTAAAACAGGATCAACGTGGTTGGACACTGATTTACCATCGCTGGAGAGTGGTGCACCATGGTACTATTCCATTTCAAATCCACGCACTCATTTGTAAAAGTCATACGGCGCAGTTTCGGCATTATGGACGGATGTTGCACCTTGCACCGTAGATGTTGCGCCTAAGGGATATCGATAATTCGAACTGCCATAACGGTTGACTCTTTTGGAGTTATGGGAGCCATAACCAGTCAAAATGAGGGTCTCTGTGAGAACTATGGCTTTGATGGCTTTAAGCAGTCAATGCATAGTTTCATTCCCAAAAAACACTATCCGAATCGCTTTCAAGACTCGGAAGTTTTTTACCCTTCGTTTTCTTCACGTGACTTTTATGGTAAAACGAGATCAACGTGGCTAGCCATCGATTTACCATCACTGAAGAGTGGTGCACGATGGTATTATTTCATTTCTAATTCATGCACTCATTTGTAAAAGTCGTACGGCGCAGTTTCGGCATTATAGACGGAAGTTGCACCTTGCATCGTAGATGTTGCGCCAGGGGTTATCGATCCTTCAAACAACCACAACGGTTGACTATTTTGGAGTCATGGGAGCCATAATCAATAAAAACGAAGATCTCTATGAGCTCTACGGCTTTGATGGCTTAACGACGTCAATTCATAGTTTCATACCCGAAAAACACTATCCGAATCACTTTCAGGACTCGAAAGATTTTTTTTACCCTTCGTTTTCTTCACGTGAATTTTATGGTAAATCGGGATCAACGTGGCTAGCCATCGATTTACTATCATTGAAGAGTGGTGCACCATGGTACTATTCCATTTCAAATCCATGCACTCATTTGTAAAAGTTGTAAGGCGGAGTTTCGGCATTATGGACGGATGTTGCCCCCTGCACCGCAGATGTTGCGCCCCGGGGATATCGATCCTTCAGACAGCCATAACGGTTGACTCTTTTGGAGTTATGGGTGCCATAACCAGTCAAAACGAAGGTCTTTGTGCTTTCTATGCCTTTGAAATCTTTAACCCGTCAATGCGTAGTTTCATACCCAAAAAACACTATCTGAATCACTTTTAGGATTTTGATGTTTTTTTTACCCTTCGTTTTCCTCACGTGAATATTATGGTAAAACGGGATCAACGTGGCTGGCCATCAATTTACCATCACTGGAGAGTGGTGCACTAAGGTACTATTCCATTTCAAATCCATGCACTCATTTGTAAAAGTCGTACGGCGCAGTTTCGACATTATGGACGGATGTTGCACTTTTCACCGTAGATGTTGCGCCTAGGGGATATCGATCCTTCGGACAGCCATAACGGTTAACTCTTTTGGAGTTACGGGAGCCATAACCAGTCAAAAAAAAAGTCTCTGTGTGATCTGCGGCTTTGATAGCTTTAAGCCGTCAATGTATAGTTTCATACCCAAAAAACACTATCCGAATCACTTTCGGGACTCGGAAGTTTTTTTACCCTTCGTTTTCTTCACGCGAATTTCATGGTAAAATTGGATCAACGTGGCTAGCCATCGATTTACCATCATCGGAGAGTAGTGCGTCATGGTACTATTCCGTTTCAAATCCATGCACTCATTTGCAAAAATCGTACGTCGCAGTTTTGGCATTATGGATGGATGTTGCACCTTGCACCGTAAATGTTGCGCCCAATGGATATCGATCCATCGGATAGCCGTAATGGTTGACTCTTTTGGAGTTACGGGAGCCATAACCCATCAAAACGAAGGTTTGTGTGAGTTCTACGGCTTTGATAGCTTTAAGCAGTCAATGCATAGTTTCATACCCAAAAAAACACTATCCGAATCACTTTTTGAACTCGGAAGTTTTTTTGCCCTTCTTTTTCTTCACGTGAATTTTATGGTAAAATGGGATCAACGTGGCAGGCCATCGATTTACCATCGCTGGAGAGTGATGCACTGTGACTCATTTCTAAAGTCGTACGGAGCAATTTCGGCATTATGGACGGACGTTGCACCTGCACCGTAGACGTTGCACCCAGAGAATATCGTTCCTTGGGACAGCCATAACGGCCGACTCTTTTGGAGTTATGGGAGCCATAACCAGTCAAAACAAAGTCCTTTGAGTTCTATGGCTTTGAAAGCTTTAAGACGTCAACGCATAGTTTCATGCCCAAAAAAAACCAGTCAAAACGAAGTCCTCTGTGAGTTCTACGACTTTGGTAGCTTTAAGCCATCAACGCATAGTTTCATGCCCCAAAAAAAACCTATCTGAATCACTTTTAGGATTTGCAAGTTTTTTTTACCCTTTGTTCTCTTCACGTGAATTTTTTTGTAAACCACGATCAATGGGGTTGGCCATCAATTTACCATCGCTAGAGAGTGGTACACCACAGTACTATTCCGTTTCAAATCCATGCACACATTTGTAAAAGTCGTACAGCGCAGATTTGGCATTACGGACGAATGTTACACCTTACACCGTAGATGTTGCGCCCAACGGATATCGATCATTCAGACAGCCATAACGGTTGACTCTTTTGGAGTTATGGAGCCATAATAGTCAAAACGAAGGTCTCTGTGAGCTCTACGGGTTTGACATCTTTAAGCCGTCAATGCATAGTTTCATACCCAAAAAAACACTATCAGAATCACTTTTTGAACTCGGAAGTTTTTTTTGCCCTTCGTTTTCTTCACCCGAATTTTATGGTAAAACGGGATCAACGTGGCTCGCCATCGATTTACCATCGCTGAAGAGTGGTGCACCATGGTACTATACCGTTTCAAATCCATGCACTTATATGTAAAAGTCGTACGGCCCAGTTTCAGCATTATGGATGGCTGTTGCACCTTGCACCGTAGATGTTGCATCCAGGGGATATCGATCATTCAGACAGCTATTACGGTTGACTCTTTTGGATATACGGGAGCCATAACCAATCAAAACGAAGGTCTCTGTGAGTTCTATGGCTTCGTCAGCTCTAAGCCATCAATGCATAGTTTCATACACAAAAAATACTATCCGAATCACTTTCAGAACTCGAAAGTTTTTTTTACCCTTCGTTTTCTTCACGTGAATTTTATGCTAAAACGGGATCAACATGGCTGGCCATCGAGTTACCATTCTGGAGAGTGGTGCACCATGGTACTATTCTATTTCGAATCCATGCACTCATTTGTAAAAGTCTTACGGTGCAATTTCGGAATTATGGACGGATGTTGCACCTTGCGCCGTAGATGTTGCGCCCAGGGATATCGATCCTTCGGACAGCCATAACATTTGACTCTTTTAGATTTACTGGAGCCATAACAAGCCAAAATGAAGGATACTGTGAGTACTACGACTTTGACGGCTATAAGCCATCAATGCATAGTTTCATACCCAAAAAAACACGATCCGAATAACTTTTCAGACTCGGAAATTTTTTTTTACCCTTCGTTTTCCTCACGTGAATTTTATGGTAAAACGAGATCAATGTGGCTAGCCATCGATTTACCATCGCTGGAGAGTGGTGCACCATGGATTCCATTTTAAATCCGTGCATTCTTTTGTTGAAGTCGTAGGGCACAGTTTCGGCATAATTGATGGATGTTGCACCTTGCACCGTATATGTCGTGCCCAAAGGATATCGTTCCTTCGGACAGCCATAACGGTTGACTCCTTTGGAGCTACGGGAGCCACAACCAGTCAAAACGAAGGTCTCTGTGAGTTCTTCGGCTTTGGTTTCTTTAAACTGTCAATGCATAGTTTCATACCCTAAAAAACTATCCAAATCCCTTTCAGGACTAGCAAGTTTTTTTACCCTTCGTTTTCTTCACGTGAATTTTGTGGTAAAACGGGATCAATGTGGTTGGCCATCGATTTAACATCACTGGAGAGTGATGCACCAAGATACTATTCCATTTCAAATCCATGCACTCATTTGTTAAAGTCAAATGGCACAGTTTCGACATTATAGACGGATGTTGCCCCTTGCACCGTAGATGTTGCGCCCAGGGGATATCAATCCTTCCGACAGCCATAATGGTTGACTCTTTTGGAATTACGGATGCCATAACCAGTCAAAACGAAGGTCTCTGTGAGCTCTACAACTTTGATGGCTATAAGCCATCAATCCTGTGATGAACCAAAAATTCGTACCATTTGAATCGACAATAATCCACACATGTCTGACCCAAAAAGAAAAGACTGACAGAAAGTCAAGAGAAAGAAAAGAAGAAAGAAGAAGAGAAGAGAAGAAAGAGAGAAGACAGAACAAACAGAACAATACAGAATCTGACATCGCAGCGGAAAATATATACTTATATCAGTGATCTTTACAAAAACTGCATATATATAGACACACACACACACATCAATCAGAGTTCGACAATAAATCAAAGTTATTAGCTTGAACAGTTATATTAACATGTCCGCACAAATGCTGATAATAACAACAACTAAATACAGCGGATAATCAATAATCAAAACAGATATGCATATACGAAATGAAGATCTCCAGCTCTGCTACTGAAGCTCCAAAAGCACCAAAGCATAATCTGTAAATATACTCGGTCTGACCCGAGCATCGAAAGGGAAGAACGCTCTGATCAGTATGGTAAACCAGCGTGAGAAACACACTCAACTGAATTCATTAAATTACCAAACTTTTGCTTAGTTTTCAAAAACAAAAGTATCTCGTAAGACAAGTCCACACATAAACACGGACATGTTTTTACCTTACGATAACTAAAACATATCATATCAAATCCTCTTATATTATAGTAGTGTCTACTATATACAAATAATATTAGTCATAGCCGAAATTATTACATTGATTAAATTCCAGCATATAACTTAAATGGGTAATACAATCAAAATGGCAGGTACGTAGTGGAGTTTGGATTTCCATACAAATGACCAGGTGAAGGACTACCTTCCGACAGTACATCTCTAGAAGAATGTACCGAGAAACCATCACAAAGTTTCTCTACCAACACAAGACCGGCCAACCTCTGTAACTAGATGGTACCGAATATGTCATCCTTTGGTCGTTACCGACCTTTACCAAGGGCCCTCTAGCATACAAACCATAATAATCAGACACACGACGTCATGGCGTGCAATGATATGTCTAGAAGAGGATGATCATATCCTACTTGGGGATGACCCACTTAGCCTTGCTGCATCTAACCCTGTTTTGGTCATTTCCAATTGATGAGGCCTGAGGTAGCGATTACCTTTCACAATCACATATCACATCACTTAGAATGCCACACGACCATTTCCGTTGACTACTAATTGCCTTTCACAAAAATACAACCCTTAAACTCGTATGTCTCAAGGAGGGTGTTAAGCTAAGAGAAGTTTCCTTCTCCGCCACCACTTATGTACGTTTCTAAAAACCAATGTACGTAATCTATAGAAATGCAGTGTCAGACAAACATCCATACAAGTTGTCCAGGAACGGGACAAACCGAAGGTACTTTCCTACCACATCCTGTCGGAAAATCCCTAGGATTAGTAGCGAATAGTCTGTGCATTGGATATTTCATAATGAAGAGACCACTACTACTGGATGTATATTGGGATTTTAACCAAAAACGATTAACAAGCAGTCCCCCACTATGAAAATCTAGAATGTCAATATCATAAAAAGCAACCTGCACAATCGTCACATATACGTTGGTCCGAAGTGGTTTTCGGATAAATCTGATCCCGGTCTCTTCGCACCAACAACGCAAAAGCGTTTCTCAACTTCACACAAAAACTAAGTCTCATAGACTTATCACATATACAACTTTCAACTTGCTATTCTTCGGGCCAAGAAGGAAGCTTGATAGATTGGAGTAATACTCCGCACTATACGAATCAACATCCTCAACACAAACGATAATCAAGCCTACACAGAAGGCTACGTACCAAGTGTACGACTAAATAGTTCCCAAATCAAGTCGAGGAACTAAAATTTGGCCAAGTCTGATAGTCGGTTATTTAACTATAATAGCAAATGAACAAATATTTAGCACTATAACAATCACTAAGCCTTTTTAATTATCTTTTATTGATTAAATCATTTGCTAAATATTCACTTCAATTTATCTTTAAAAAGATATATTCTCAAAACATTTCAACTTTTCAATATTGGAAAACATTTTCGTATACTTATTTAATAATAAGTAATTCACAAATCAATTATTTCAATACTTAGAAAATATTGCATATGCTTAAATCAGGATTAAGTATATATTTTATTCTTTAAGGAAAACATTCACTTAAACACATTTATTTGCGTCAAAACGAATGTTGCGTAAAACATTGTTGTGACAAACCAAAATCAATAGTATAGGGATTTGAAAATAAGATATATATATATATATATATATATATATATAAATAAATCCCATATATTGTACAAAAATAATTTCTTTCGAAAATCATTTACTATAACAACAGTGTTATAGTCCATCATTTCCTTCTTTCTGGAAAACATTTATTTCAATAATGAATGTTGAAATCTATGTATTCGATATTTAACACATTTTAAAACCATCTTTAAACCATTTAACTCCATTTTTAAAATATCACTTTCCAAATCATTTATTTAAAATATTATTTACTGTCCAAAATCATGAATATAAATCGTTTACCAAATTAAAGCTTCTACACATTTAATTAAAGGATTATCCACTGCCCAAAATCGTGGAAATTTCTCCTTTAATAATTTCTATATTTACTTATCAAATTTAATTGATTTCGGATTTATAAAACGATGCTTATAAATCACGTTTATATTTAATAAAAACTTCCATTTCTACAATCCTATTCATTAACCAGTTCTGTATATAGCCCATTTACATGCTAAAATCCAATTATAAGTTAATAGCTTATAATTCATTTATTCTACAAAACCCATTCATTTTATAACTTCACAAATTATATAAATCTTATTCTTATAAGATAAGATTCATTTGTAGCTCATTTTAACATTTACAAAACTTATCTATAATTCAATTACTTTGATTTATAAAATATCAATTTTATAAACCTGCTATGTAAACCATTTAATATAATTCAAAAATCTCGATTTTAGTAAACTTATTCGTTTAATAATTTCAAGTCGTTATAAAAACTTATATAACTCCAAAATCACATTCTGATTTTATTCAACAAAAATCATAATTTTTTATACCGTAAAATTTATAACTTTATTTATTTAAAATAAATTCATTTCTTTAACACTTCAAAAATTAATAAAACGTACAAATTCAAAATCACTTTAAAATCCTTTTAATTTCGGAAATCATCACTTTAACACTTTTAACTTTCCAAAATAGGCCCAATGCTGCAACATCACCAAATACATCAATCACGACAACCAAAACATCATATTAATAGAATATATCACAATATCTGTAAATAAATCAATACTGTTGAGGAATCCAGTTGGATCCTTCCAACCTGTCACCTGCAATAAATAAACACATTATAATATGTGTATAATATCCGCTACAAGGCAGACGCACGTATAAAGGGTCATCCGCTCATACACGCGAACGTATAGGGTCATCTGCTCCACTAGACATGAATATATCCAAATACCAATCAATATATCATATATCATCCCAACAATCATCAATCATCATAAATAAATTATTTCTCACTTGTATAAAAATATTAGTGAGTCAGATAGAGTGAGATATACTCACATTGCTTGCAATAGCGGTTTCAGCGTTTTATTCCGAATAAAATTAAACGAGCGTCTAATTTTACTCAAAATTCACACTAGTTCTAATCAATTCCAAACTATCTTCATCGCATAGTGTTCGCGAATACAAACCCAACGCAATTCGTTTCGGGCGAAACGGACCTCGTATGACAAAGTTATGATATTTAGAAGTTAATATGAATTTTAATATAATTAAATTAATCACAAACTTATTTTATTTTTAAAACCTTTCTTTAATCTGGCAGTTGATTTCACTGCAGCACATCAGGGCCGTGCCCTTCTTCTTCCTCCCCACCTAGGTTACACGCACAAAACAAAACCCATAGCTCACGTTGAATTCTTCCATGCCCCCCCTTCATCCTTCGATTTGACGACGATCGGCGACAGGGGTTTCGAAGCCTAACGTGACTACGACCTTTGGCCCCAACCTCGTGCAACTCGGCCTCTCCAATGACGCGCGATTTCACTTCGAAGTTGACGCGAACATGGCACCATTCCGGCCTCCACGCTCCACCATATTCGATCATAACCGTCAGATTTATAGTTCTCGATGCCCTCTATAATTTTGTAGTTGAAACTTTTTTGTAATTGTTGATGGATCGTGAGAAAAACGAGGAAGATAGAGGTAAGTTTCTGGCCGTTAAAGTGAAAGTGGCGGCTATGAAACCCTAGGGCTGATTAGGTTTGCAAATAGAAAGAATAACGTTCTTTTATAGAAAATATTGCAACACTATTTATCCAGAAATTTTTCGAACTCGAAACGAAGCATGCTGCCTGGTGTTTATAATGTTTTACCCCTATTCCGAATGTAATGGAATATATATTGGGAACCAATTCTATCGTATTTGAAAGATAGGTTTTCGAATCGACTATTTTAAATTCAAAATTCACTTAAACCGATTTTTACGCGTTTTAGTTTCCCCAGATAAACCATAAATTCGACTGACACGAAATTTGAATTCTTACAATAATTTAACATTACAGATCCAATGAAACTGGATTCATAGAAATCGAGATTGTTTGAAAAATGACCATTTTCACTCGTTAATTAAATATTAAAATATTCAATTTCTACAATTTAACTTTTAAATCATTTTTAAATGTTCTCTAACATCATTCTAAATCAAATAAGATTTAATTCAACTTTATAAATCATCTTCATTCGTATTAAATTCAATTTTCTATTATTTACACAATTTCAAATATTAAATTAACAATTTAATTATCCAATTAAATCACTATATTCGAAATATTATCTATTCAGCTTGTAAAATTTACTTTTGAATTATCTAAAATTAATTAAATATATGAATTTCAAATGAATGAAATTCTGGGTCGTTATATTCTCCCATACTTAAAAGAATTTCGTCCTCGAAATTACCAAGTAAGAAAAAGTCAATAAATCCATTAACTTTTCAAAACAATTCGTTAAAACTAGATTTACCTAAATCACTTAAATGTTTAACTTTCCCAAAATTATTTAGTTAAACTTCTTGTAAAACTTTACTAAGTTTCAAATCCATATATAGTTATCTTTTCAAAACCAACTATATCGTTTCAATTTTCAACTCAAAATCAAAACTTTAGTTATCACAAATTTTCCTCAAAATTTTCTAACCCTTTAAATTTTCAAAAAAATTCGCCATAGCCTCCTTTGTGCGGTTCGATCCGAAAAAAAATAGCAATATATATATATATCACAAATATACATCTCATCGACGAGGATGAGGCATCCCGAAGGGCAAAAAGTGTAAAACTACGATATGTAATCCGAGATATGTACCTTATATATTATTAGCGAGCATATACTGCTAATATAGCGCGAAAGCGAGCACCAAATGCGAAGCAAGCGCCATCCGCACCAACTAAACACTCAATAAACAAATGAGAAACATGTATGTGTAAAAGTAACATCAATATACAACATAAATCAAAAACTATATATGCCAATATAGAAAATGCCATCAAAACAACAAATCCAACTATCAAACAACTATCATTCAACAACTTCATAATCTACATCCAAATAATCCATAACCAAATCAATATACATTCACTTCTTATTAATATTCATTGGATTGATTTTCAATTTAATCACATTTGATTCATTAACATTGGATTTACTAACATTCATTCATTAATTTTCAATTAGTTTACATTCACTAATTACATATTCCAATTTGTCCACTTCCAAATCAAATCAAATCAAATTCAATTACATAGCTTTCAATTTCATTAATTTAATTTCATTAACACTTAATGAATTCCTATACAATAATTAACATACCAATGTACAACCAACATATCCAAATTTATTTACTTTGCTTACATTCAATTTGGTTTAACACTTTTAATTTCAATTGGTTTAACATTCAATTGACTTTCATTCAATTATTCAATTCATACTTCTTAACATAAGTTTTATTCAATTCTTAACAACAACATTTTCTAATCTATGTTTATTCCCTAATTCAATTTTAACAATTAAAGTTGAATTTCATAATATAACTCAAGTTCATATTCATCACTTTACTTTATTAATTCACATTATTATTTACTTTGATATCAAAATCAGCTTCATTCAATATCACTTAAGTTATATTCCTTTTTATAAACATCACTTTGTTTCACTTAACTTAAATTTCATCTCTAAGTCATTTCAAATTCTATTTTATTTAACTTTTACCTAAGTCAAATTTCATATCACTATTAAAAATTTAGATTCGTTTTGCTTAACAAAATTATTAACCATTTTAATATTTGGTTTTGCTTACATTTTCTCATTTTATATTCAACTTATTTACTAATTACACTTCCATGAACATTTACCTAAGCTCACTTCCATTCACTAAACTCATTCTTTATAATTTCAAATCATGGCTATATAATCACTTTACAACTTAGATCTAATTTCCATTTCAATAACTTAGCTAATCTGGTTCAAATCCAATTCCTTTTATTTAACTTTCCTTTAGTTCAATTTCAAATCATATATTTTATTATGCAACTCGCATTTATTTCAACTTTACCAAAGCTAAATCTTTATCATTTCATATTATAAGTCAAAAACTCATTTTCACTTATATTTATCAATTACAACTTGGATTTTAAGTCAAATTTGTTTATCAAAACAAAACTTCAATTTTCAATTTATTATTGGTAGCAAATCCATCACACAGAAACTCGAAAATGATACTGATGATGCTGCAGTTATCACCCTTATTATTTCCCAGTAATAGTAGTGAATTCAGTGCTTTTTTTAATCTTTTAAAATTCTTTTTATTCACATATCACATTCATAAATCTTTCTTATATAATTTCACTATTCACTTTATTATGTAAGATCATTCCACATTTACTCATCTTATTTAGATTTGCAATAATATAATCTCTTTAACTTTGAAAAACAACTTTCAAAATTAACAGGATTCAAATTTTGAAATTCATAGTTTAAATTCATTTTTATTTATAACACATATTGTTTCATTTCTTATATATAAGATTATTTCACAATTGTAAATCATATTAATTATAATTTCATACTTATAATTCATTTGCTTATATAATTTCACTCTTTTACAATTGTTGTTTTTATTTTGATTATTCAAACATCTTTCATTAACTTGTATTTTTTTACACTTTCTAGAAAACAAACAATAAGTTTATATACACTTTAATAATTCTAAAAAATTATTTCCTTTATATATAAAATATAATCGAGGTAAAATTATTTCATTTACCCAATTTAAAATGATACTAGGTCGACTTGCCTCGTTTAAGTGCTTAGAAATCCCTATCGATAATATGGCATCCCACATACTGACCAGAATTCACAAATAGCTCAATGGTTAAGAAAACGCAATATAAACATTTTATATTCACTAACAAATACGCGCTCATATATATAATACACTCAAACTCAGTCTAGGGTGCTACTGCCCCTATCTATACTGAGTACAAATCAAAGCTTAGGAATATACACAATTTAAGCTCTGATACGACGTGTGACAGGACGCAACCAGTGGGTAATACCCACCGTAGCTCACAGTGATACCTTACGCTTTGCTTTTACGGCCAGCCTCTCGACTACAACCAATCCTTTCACTCTAGGGACATGTAAGGGCAAGAGTCATCCGTTCTCTACCTAACAAGAAGCGAGAACCCCCTATCAGGCTGAAAATAATCAAGCAAAACCGATGTACGTAATCTATAGAAATGAAAGGCCAGACAAACATCCATACAAGTTGTCCAGGAATAGGACAAACCAAAGGTACTTTCCTACCACATCCTGTTGGGAAATTCCTAGGATTAGTAGCGAATATTCCTTGCATTAGATATTTCATAATGAAGAGACCACTGCTAATGGATGTATATTGGGATTTTGACCCCAAATGATCAACAAGCAGTCCCCGACTATGAAAATCCAGAATATCAATATCATCACAATCAACCTACACAATCATAGCATCAACATTGGTCCGTAGTCGTTTTCAGATAAATCTGATCCCGGTCTCTTCGCACCAACAACGCAAGAGCGTTTCTCAACCTCACACTGAAACTAAGTCTCATAGACTTATCACGTCTCCTACTTTCAATTTGCTATCCTTCGGGCCAAGAAGAAAGCTCGATAGATTGGAGTGATGCTCCGCACTACACAAATCAATATCCTCAATACAAACGATAGTCAAGCCTACACAGAAGGCTACGTACTAAGCGTATGACTAAATAGTTCCCAAATCAAGTTGAGGAACTAAAACTTGACCAAGTCTGATAGTCTGTTATTTAACTATCAAAGCAAACAAACAAATATTTAGCACTATAACAATCACTAAGCCCTTTTAATTAATCTTTTATTAATTAAATCATTGCCAAATATTCACTTCTTTAAAAAGATATATTCTCAAAACATTTTATCTTTTCAATATTGGAAAACATTTTCATATACTTATCTAAAAATAAGCAATTCACAAATCAATTATTTTCAATACTTAGAAAATACTGCATATACTTAAATCAGGATTAAGTATATATTTTATCTTTAAGGAAAACATTCACTTAAACACATTTATTTGGGTCAAAACGAATTTTGCGTAAAACATCGTTGTGACAACCCAAAATCAGTAGTATAGGGATTCGAAAATAAGATAGATATATAAATCCCATATACTGTACAAAAATATTTTCTTTCGAAAATCATTTACTATAACAACAGTATTATAGTCCATCATTTCCTACTTTGTTGAAAACGTCTATTTCACTAATGAATGCTGAAATCTATGTATTCGATATTTAACACATTTTAAAATCATCTTTAAACCATTTAACTCCATTTTTAAAATATCACTTTCCAAAGCATTTATTTAAAATATTATTTACTGTCCAAAATCGTGAATATAAATCGTTTACCAAATTAAAGCTTCTACACATTTAATTAAAGGATTATCCACTGTCCAAAATGTGGATATTTCTCCTTTAATAATTTCTATATTTACTTATCAAATTTAATTGATTTCAGATTTATAAAACAATGTTTATAAATAACATTTATATTTAATAAAAACTTCCATTTCTACAATCCTATTTATTAACCAATTCTATATATAGCTCATTTACATGCTAAAATCCAGTTATAAGTTAATTGCTTATAATTCATTTATTCTACAAAACCCATTCATTTTATAACTTCACTAATTATATAAATCTTATTATTTATAAGATAAGATTCATTTGTAGCTCGTTTTAACATTTACGAAACTTATCTATAATTCAATAACTTTGATTTATAAATCTTCTATATAAACCATTTAATATAATTCAAAATCTCGATTTTAACTAAACTTATTCGTTTAATAATTTCAAATCGTTATTAAAACTTATATAACTCCAAAAATCATATTCTGATTTTATTCAACAAAAATCATAATTTTTTATACCGTAAAATTTATAACTTTATTTATTTAAAATAAATTCATTTCTTTAACACTTCAAAAATTAATAAAACATACAAATTCAAAATCACTTTAAAATCCTTTTAAATTTGGAAATCATCACTTTAATACTTTTAACTTTCCAAAATAGGCCCAATGCTGCAACGGCACCAAATACATCAATCACGGCTACCAAAACATCATATTAACAGAATATATCACAATATCTGTAAATAAATCAATATTGTTGAGGAGTCCAGTTGGATCCCTCCAACATATCACCTGCAACAAATATACATATTAGAATATGTGTACAATGTCCGCTTCGAGGCAGACGCGTGTACAAAGGGTTCATCCGCTCATACACGGGAACGTATAGGGTCATCTGCTCCATTAGGCAGGAATATATCCAAACAGAAATCAATATATGATATATCATCCAAACAATCATAAATCATATAAATAAATTATTTCTCACTTATATAAAAATATCAGTGAGTCAGAAAGAGTGAGTTATACTCACATTGCTTGCGATAGCGGTTTCAGCGTTTTATTCCGCATAAAATTTAATGAGCGTTTAATTTTACCTAAAATTCACACTAGATCCAATCAATTTCAAACTAGCTCCATCGTGTAGTGTTCGTGAATATGAACCCATCGCAATTTGCTTCGTGCGAAACGGACCTCGTATGACAAAGTTATGATATTTAGAAGTTAATACGAATTTTAATATAATTAACTAGCTCCTTCGATTTGACGACGATCGGCGACCGGGGTTTCGAAGCCCAACGTGACCACAACCTTCGACCCCAACCTTGTGCAACTCGGCCTCTCCGAATACGCGCGATTTCACTTCAATGTCGACACGAACGCGGCACCATTCCGGCCTCCATGCTCCATAATATTCGATCATAACCGTCAGATTTATAGTTCTCGATGACCTCTATAATTTTGTAGTTGAAACTTTTTTTTAATTGTTGATGGATCATAAGAAAAACGAGAAAGAACAAGGGAAGTTTCTGGCCGTTAAAGTGAAAGTGGCGGCTATGAAATCCTAGGGATGATTAGGTTTGCAAATAAAAAGAATAACGTCCTTTTATAGAAAATGTTGCAACACTATTCATCCAGAAATTTTTCGAACTCGAAACGAAGCATGCTGCCTGGAGTTTATAATGTTTTACCCCTATTCCGAATGCAATGGAACATATATAGAGAGCCAATTCAATCGTAATTGAAAGACAGGTTTTCAAATCGACTATTTTAAATTCAAAATTCACTTAAACCGATTTCTATGCGTTTTAGCTTCCCCCGGACAACCGTAAATCTGATTGACACTAAATTTTAAATCTTACAATAATTTAACATTACAGATCCAACTAAATTGGTTTCGTCGAAATCCGAGACTGTTTGTAATATAACCATTTTCACTCATTGATTAAATATTGAAATATTCAATTTCTACAATTTAACTTTTAATTCATTTTTAAAAGTTCTCTAACATCAATCTAAATTAAATAAAAATTAATTCAACTTTATAAATCATTTTCATTCATATTAAATTCAATTTTCTTTTATTTACACAATTTCAAATATAAAATTAACAATTTAATTATCCAATTAAAACACTATATTCGAAATATTATCTATTCAGCTTATAAAACTTACTTTTGAATAATCTAAAATTAATTAAATATGTGAATTTCAAATGACTGAAATTCTGGGTCGTTACAAATGCATAGTTTCATACCGAAAAATATACTATCCAAATCACTTTCAGGACTTGGAAGTTTTTTTGCCCTTTGTTTTCTTCACGTGAATTTTATGGTAAAACGCGATCAAAGTGGTTGGCCATCGATTTACCATCGCTGAAGAGTGGTGCACCATGGTACTATTCCGTTTCAAATCCATGCACTCATTTGTAAAAGTCATACAACGCAGTTTCGGCATTATGGATGGATTTGCACGTTTGCACCGTAGATGTTGCGCCCAAAAGATATCGATCCTTCGGACAGCCATAAGGATTGACTCTTTTGGAGTTACGGGAGCCATAACCAGTCAAAACGAAGGTCTCTACGAGTTCTACGGCTTTGATAGATTTAAGCCATCCATGCATAGTTTCATACCTAAAATAACTATCCAAATCACTTTTAGGACTCACAAGTTTTTTTTACCCTTTGTTTTCTTCACGTGAATTTCATGGTAAAACGGGATCAACGTGGCTGACCATCAATTTGCCATCGTTGGAGAGCGGTGCACCAAGGTACTATTCCGTTTTCCAATCCTTGCACTCATTCGTAATAGTCGTACGATGCAGTTTTGGCATTGTGGATGGATGTTGCACCATGCACCGTAAATGTTGCGCCCAATGGATATCGATCGTTCGGATAGCCATAATGGTTGTCTCTTTTGGAGTTATGGAAGCCATAACCAATCAAAATGAAGGCCTCTTTGAGCTCTACCACTTTGACAGCTTTAAGCCGTCAATGCGTAGTTTCACACCCAAAAAACACTATCCGAATCACTTTATGGACTCAAAATTTTTTGTACCCTTCGTTTTCTTCGCGTGAATTTTTTGGTAAAACGAGATCAACGTGGTGGCCATCGATTTACCATCGCTGGAGAGTGGTGCTCCATGGTACTATTCCGTTTCAAATCTATGCACTCATTTGCAAAAGACGTAGGATGCAGTTTTGGCATTATGGACAGATGTTGCACCTTGCATCATAGATGTTGCGCCCAGGGGATATCGATCATTCGGACAGCCATAACGGTTGATACTTTTGGAGTACGGAAGCCATAACCTGCCAAAACGAAGGTCTTTGTGAGTTCTACGGCTTTGATAGCTTTAAGCCATCAATTCATAGTTTCATACCCAAAAAAACTATCTGAATCACTTTCAGGATTCGCAAGTTTTTTTTACCTTTTATTTTCTTCCCGTGAATTTTATAGTAAAACGGGATCAACGATGCTGGCTATTGCTTTACCATCGTTGGAGTGGTGCACCATGGCACTATACCATTTGAATTCCATGCACTCATTTGTAAAAGTCATACGGCGCAGTTTCGGCATTATGGGTGGATGTTGCACCTTGCACCGTAGTATGTTTCGCCCAATGGATATCGATCCTTCGGACAACCATAACGGTTGACCTTTTTGGAGTTATGGGAGTCACAACAGTCAAAACGAAGGTCTCTATGAGCTCTACGTCTTTGACATCTTTAAGCCGTCAATGCACAGTTTCTTCATTTTCTTTACGTGAATTTTATGGTAAAATGGGATCGACGTGGCTGGCCATCGATTTTCCATCGCTAGAGATTAGTGCACCATGGTACTATTCCATTTCCATGCACTCATTTGTAAAAGTCGTACGACGTAGTTTGGGCACTATGGACGGATGTTGCGCCCAAGGGATATCGATACTTCGAACAGCCATAACGGTTGACTCTTTTGGAGTTACGGGAGCCATAACCAGTCAAAACGAAGGTCTCTGTGAGTTCTATGGCTTAGACGGCTATAAGCCGTCAATGCATAGTTTCATACCCAAAAAATACTATCCCAGGACTCGAAAGTTTTTTTGCCCTTCGTTTTCTTTTTGTGAATTTTGTGGTTTAACGGTATCAACCATGATGGCCATCGATTTACCATCGCTAGAGAGTGGTGCACCTTGTTACTATTCCTTTTCAAATCTATGCACTCATTTGTAAAAGTCATACGACGCAGTTTCGGCATTTTGGAGGGATGTTGCACCTTGCACCATAGATGTTGCGCTCGGGGGATATCGATCCTTCGGGCAGCCAAAATGAAGGACTCTATGAGCTCTATAGCTTTTATGGCTTAAAGACGTCAATGCATAGTTTCATACAAAAAACACTATCCAAATCATTTTCATGTCTCAGAAGTTTTTTGTACCCTTCGTTTTCTTTACGTGAATATTGTGGTAAAATGGGATCAACGTGGCTGACCGTCGATTTACCTTCGCTGGAGAGTGGTGCAATATGGTAATATTCTGTTTCAAATACATGCACTCATTTGTAAAAGTCGTACGGCGTAGTTTTGGCATTTTGGACAGATGTTACACCTTGCACCGTAGATGTTGCGCCCAAGGGATATCGATACTTCGGACAACCATAACGGCTGACTCTTTTGGAGTTAAGGGAGCCATAACATGTCAAAACCAAGGACTCTGTGACTTCTATGCTTTGATGGCTATGAGCCATCAATGCATAGTTTCATTCTAAAAAAAACACTATCCAAATCATTTTCCTGGTTCGGGAGTTTTTTTACCCTTCGTTTTCTTCACGTGAATTTTATGGTAAAACGAGATCAATGTGGCTTGCTAACAATTTACCATCGCTAGAGAGTGTTGCACCACGGTACTATTCCGTTTCAAATCCATGCACTCATTTGTAAAAGCCGTACGGCGCAGTTCCGGAATTATGGACAGATGTTGCAACTTGCACCGAAGATGTTGCGCCCAAGGGATATCGATCCTTCGGACAGCCATAACTGTTGACCCTTTGGGGTTACGGGACCCATAACCGGTCAAAACGAAGGTCTCTGTGAGTTCTGTGGCTTTAATAGCTTTATGCCATCAATACGTAGTTTCACACCTAGAAAAACACTTCCCGAATAACTTTTAGGACACGGATGTTTTTTACCCTTCGTTTTCTTCACGTGAACTTAATGTAAAACAGGATCAACGTGGCTGGCCGTCGATTTACCATCGCTGGAGAGTGGTACGCCATGGTACTATTCCATTTCAAATCCTTGCACTCATTTGTAAAAGTCGTACGGTGCAGTTTCGGCATTATGGACGGATGTTGCACCTTGCACCGTAGATGTTGTGCCAAGGGGATATCGATCATTCAGACAGCTCTTTTGGAGTTACGGGAGCCATAACCAGTCAAAACAAAGGTCTCTGTGAGATCTACGGCTTTGATGGCTTTAAGACATCAATGCATAGTTTCATACCCAAAAAACAGTATTCGAACCACTTTCAGACTCGGAAGTTTTTTACCCTTCGTTTTCTTCACGTGAATTTTATGGTAAAATGGGATCAACGCGGCTGACCAACGATTTACCATCGCTGGAGAGTGGTGCACAATGGTAATATTCCGTTTCAAATCCATGCACTCATTTGTAAAAATCGTACGGTGCAGTTTCGACATCGTGGATAGACGTTCGCCTTGCTCCGTAGATGCTATGCCCAGGGGATATCCATCCTTCGAACAACCATAACGTTCAACTCTTTTGGAGTTACGGGAGGCATAACCAGTAAAAATGAAGGTCTCTGTGAGTTCTATGGCTTTGACGGCTATAAGCCGTCATAGTTTCATTCCCAAAAAATACTATCCGAATCATTTTCAGGACTCGGAAGTTTTTTTATCCTTCGTTTTCTTCATGTTAATTTTATGGTAAAACGGGATCAACGTGGCTGGTTATCGATTTACTATCGCTGGAGAGTAGTGCACCATGGTACTATTCCGTTTCAAATCTACGCACTCATTTGTAAAAGTCGTACGGCATAGTTTCGGCATTATGGACGAATATTGCACCTTGCACCGTAGATGTTGCGCCAATAGATATCGATCCTTCGGACTGCCACTACGGTTGACACCTTTGCAGTTACGGGAGCCATAACCGGTCAAAATGAAGGTCTTTGTGTGTTCTAAGGCTTTGACAGCTTTAAGACATCAATGCATAGTTTCATACCAAAAATAAAATATCCGAATCACTTTCAGGACTCGGAATTTTTTTACCCTTCGGTTTCTTCGCGTGAATTTTATGGTAAAACTGGATCAACGTGGTTGGCCAACGATTTACCCTCGCCGGAGAGTGATGCATCATGGTACTACTCCATTTCAAATTCATGCACTCATTTCTAAAAGTTGTACGGTGCAGTTTTAGCATTATGGTCGGATGTTGCATCGTGCACCGTAGATGTTGCGCCCAGGGAGTATTGATCCTTCGGACAGCCATAACGGTTGACTCTTTTGGAGTTACGGGAGCCATAAGCAGTCAAAACGAAGGTCTCTGTAAGTTCTACGGCTTTGCCAGCTTTAAGCCGTCAATGCATAGTTTCATACACTAAAAAAACTAGCCGAATCACTTTGAGGACTCGTAAGTTTTATTTACCCTTTGTTTTCTTCACGTGAATATTATGGTAAAACGGGATCAACGTGGCTGGCCATTGATTTACCATCGTTGGAGAGTGGTGCACCATGGTACTATTTCGTTTCAAATCCATGCACTTATTTGAAAAAGCCATACGGCGTAGTTTCTGCATTATTGACGGATGTTGCACCTTGCACCGAAGATGTTGTGCCCATCGGATATCGATCCTTCAGAAAGCCATAACGGTTGATTCTTTTGGAGTTACGGGAGCCATAACCATTCAAAACGAATGTCTTTATGAATTCTACGGCTTTGACTGCTATAAGCCATCAGTGCATAGATTCATGCCCAAAAAAACACTATCCAAATCACTTTCAGGACTCAGATGTTTTTTACCCTTCGTTTTCTTCATGTGAGTTTACGGTAAACGGGATCAACGTGGTTGGCGATCGATTTATCATCCTTGGAGAGTGGTGCACTATGGTACTATTCCGTTTCAAATCCATGCACCCATTTGTAAAAGTCTTGCGGTGCAGTTTTGGCATTATGGACCGATGTTGCATCTTGCACCGTAGATGTTGCACCCAATGGTTGTCGATCATTCGGACAACCACAACGGATGACTCTTTAGGAGTTACGGGAGCTATAACCAGTCAAAATGAAGGTCTCTGCGAGCTCTGCGGCTTTGACCACTTTAAGCCGTCAACGCACAATTTCATACCCGAAAAAACACTATCTGAATCACTTTCTGGACTCGGGAGCTTTTTACCCTTCATTTTCTTCACGTGAATTTTATGATAAAACTGGATCAACATGGCTAGCCATCGATTTACCATCGCTAGAGAGTAGTGCACCATGGTACTTTCCTTTTGAAACCCACGCACTAAATTGTAGAAGTCGTACGGCGCAGTTTCAGCGTTATGGACGGATGTTGCACCTTGCACCATAGATGTTGCGCTCAATTGATGTCGATCCTTCAGACAACCAAAAATGTTGTCTCTTTTGGAGTTACGGGAGCCATAACCAGTCAAAATGAAGGTCTCTGTGAGCTCTATGGCTTTGACCGCATTAAGCCGTTAATGCATAGTTTCTTACCTAAAAAAAACTATCTGAATCACTTTCAGGACTCACAAGTTTTTTTTACCCATTGCTTTCTTCACGTGAATTTTATGGTAAAACGAAATCAACGTGGCTGCCCATCGATTTACCATCGTTGGAGAGTGGTGCAACATGGTACTATTCCGTTTCAAATCCAGCACTCATTTGTAAAAGTCGTACAGCGCATTTTCAGCATTATGGACAGATGTTGCACCTTGCACCGTAGATGTTGTGCCTAAAGGATATCGATTTTTCGGACAGCCATAAAAGGTTACCCTTTTGGAGTTACGGGAGCCATAACCAGTCAAAACGAAGGTCTATGTGAGTTCTACGGCTTTGATGGCTATAAGCCTCACACCTAAAAAACACTACCCGAATCACTTTTAGGAATCGGATGTTTTTTTACACTCCGTTTTCTACACGTGATTTTTAAGGTAAAACGGATCAACGTGGCTGGCCATCGATTTACCATCATTGGAGAGTGGTGCACCATGGTACTATACTGCTTCAAATCCATGCACACATTTGTAAAAGTCGTACGGTGCAGTTTCGGCATTATGGACGGTTGTTGTACCTTGCACCGCAGAAGTTGCACCCACGGAATTTCGATTCTTCGGATACCCATAATGGTTGACTCTTTTGGGGTTATGGGAGCCATAACCAGTCAAAACGAAGGTCTCTGCGAATTCTACGGCTTTGATGGCTTTAAGCCGTCAATGCATAGTTTCGTACCCAAAAAAACACTATCCGAATCTCTTTCAGGACTTAGAAGTTTTTTTTACCCTTCGTTTTCTTCACGTGAATTTTATGGTAAAACAGGATCAAGGTGGCTAGCCATCGATTGACCATCGCTAGAGATTGGTGCACCATGGTACTTTTCCATTTCAAGTCCATGCACTCATTTGTAAAAGTCGTACGTCGTAGTTTCGGCATTATGGATGGATGTTGCACCTTGCACCATAGATGTTGCGCCCAGGGGATATCGATCCTTCGGACAGCCATAACGGTTGACTCTTTCGGTGTTTCAAGAGCCATAACCTGTCAAAACGAAGGTCTTTATGGCTTCTATGGCTTTGATGGCTTAACGAAATCAAAGCATAGTTTCTTACCCGAAAATACACTATCTGAATCATTTTCAGGTCTTAAAAGTTTTTTTACCCCTTGTTTTCTTCACGTGAATTTTATGCTAAAATGGGATCAATCTAGCTAGCCATCGATTTACCACCGCTGGAGAGTAGTGCACCATGGTACGATTCCATTTCAAATCCATGCACTCATTTGTAAAAATTGTATGCCGTAGTTTCGGCATTATGGATGGATGTTGCATCTTGCAATGTAGATGTTGCGCCTAGGGGATATCGATCCTTCGGACAGCCATAACGGTTGACTCTTTTGGAGTTATGGGACCCATAACCAGTCAAAATGAAGGTCTATGTGATTTATATGACTTTAATAGCTTTAAGCCGTCAATACATAGTTTCATACCAAAAAACACTATCCGAATCACTTTCAGAACTCGGAAGTTCTTTTTACCCTTCATTTTCTTCATATTTTTTATGGTAGAAAGGGATCAATGTGGCTGGCCATCGATTTACCATCACTGGAGAGTGGTGCACTATGGCAACATTTCATTTCAAATCCATGCACGCATTCGTAAAAGTCGTATGGTGTAGTCTTGGCATTATGGATAGATGCTGCACCTTGCACCGTTGATGTTGTGCCAAGGGGATATCGATCCTTCGAACAACCATTTGACTCTTTCGGATTTACGAGAGCCATAACCAGTCAAAACGAAGGTCTCTGTGAGTTCTACGGCTTTGATGGCTTTAAACCTCAATGCATAGTTTTATACCCAAAAAATACTATTCGAACCACTTTCAGGACTTGGAAGATTTTTTTACCCTTCGTTTTCTTTACGTGAATTTTATGGTAAAACGGGATCAACGTGGCTGGACATCGATTTACCATCGCTGGAGAGTGATGCACCATGGTAATATTCCATTTCAAATCCATGCACTCATTTGTAAAAGTCATACGGCATAGTTTCAGCATCATGGAAGGATGTTGCACCTTGCACCTTAGATGTTGCGCCCAGGGGTATCGATCCTTCCGACCGCCATAACGGTTGACTCTTTTGGAGTTACGGGAGCCATAACCAGTCTAAACGAAGGTCTCTGTGAGTTCTTCGGCTTTGATGGCTATAAGCCGTCAATGCATTATTCCATACCCAAAAATACACTATCTGAATCAATTTCAGGACTTGGAAGATTTTTTACCTTTCGTTTTCTACATGTGAATTTTATGGTAAAATGGGATCAACGTGGCTAGCCATCGATTTACCATCGCTGTAGAGTGGTGCACCATGGTACTATTCCGTTTCAAATCCATGCACTCATTTGTAGAAGTTGTACGGCGTAGTTTCGGCATTATGGACGAATGTTGCATCTTGCACCGTAGATGTTGCACCCAATGGATATCGATCCTTCAGACAGCCATAACAGTTGACTCTTTTGGAGTTACGAGAGCCATAACTAGTCAAAACGAAGGTTTCTATGAGTTCTATGGCTTGGACAGCTTTGAGCCATCAATGCATAGTTTCGTAACCAAAAAAAATCTGAATCACTTTCATGGCTCGGAAGTTTTTTACCCTTCATTTCCTTCACGTGATATTTATGGTAAAACGGGATCAACGTGGTTGGCCATTAATTTACCATCGCTGGGGAGTGGTGCACCGTAGTACTATTCCATTTCAAATCCATGCACTCATTTTTAAAAGTCGTATGGAACAGTTTCGGCAATATGGATAGATGTTGCACCTTGCACCGTAGATGTTGCTCCCAGGAGATATCGATCCTTCGGACAGGCATAACGGTTGGCTGTATTGGAGTTACAAGAGCCATCAAAGTATGGTTTCATACCTAAAAAAACTATCCAAATCACTTTCAGGACTCGTAAGTTTTTTTTACCCTTTGTTTTATTCACGTGAATTTTATAGTAAACCGGTATCAACTTGGTTGGCCATCGATTTACCATCGTTGGAGAGTGGTGCACCATGGTACTATTCCGTTTCAAATCCATGCACTCATTTGTAAAAGTCATACTGCACAGTTTCGACATTATGGATGGATGTTGCACCTTGCACCATAAATGTTTAGCCCAATGGATATCGATCCTTTAGACAGCCACAACGGTTGACTCTTTTGGGGTTACGGAAGCCATAACCAGTCAAAACGAAGGTCTCAGTGAGCTATATGGCTGTGACGACTTTAAGCCATCAATGCACAATTTTGTACCCAAAAAAAACTATCAGAATCATTTCTGGACTCAGAAGTTTTTTTTAACCTTCATTTTCTTCACGTGAATTTTATGATAAAACGGGATCAACGTGGCTGGCCATAGATTTACCATCGCCGGAGAGTGGTGCACCATGGTAATATTCCGTTTCAAATCCATGCACTCATTTGTAAAAGTCATACTGGGCAATTTCGGCATTATGGACAGATGTTGCACCTTGCACCATAGTTGTTGCGCTCAGGGGATATTGATCCTTCGGACAGCCATAACGGTTGACTCTTTTGGAGTTACGGGAGCCATAATCAGTCAAAACGAAGGTCTTTATGAGTTCTATGGCTTCGATGGCTATAAGCCGTCAATGCATAGTTTCATACCCAAAAAAACACTATCCGAATCACTTTCAGGACTTGGTAGTATTTTATACCCTTCGTTTTCTTCACGTGAATTTTATGGTAAAACGGGATCAATGTGGTTGGCCATCAATTTACCATCGCTGGAGAGTGATGCACCATCATACTATTCCATTTCAAATCCATGCACTCATTTGTAAAAGTCGAACGGCGTAGTTTCGGTATTATGGATGGATGTTGCACCTTGCACCATACATGTTGCGATAGTGGATATCGATATTTCAAAAAAAGCCATAACGGTTTACTGTTTTGGAGCTACGGGAGCTATAACCAATCAAAACAAAGGTTTTTGTGAGTATCATGGCTTCGACAGCTATAAGCCATCAACGCATAGTTTCATGTCCAAAAAAATTATCCGAATCACTTTCAGGACTTGAAGTTTTTTACCCTTTGTTTTCTTCACGTTAATTTTATGGTAAAAGGAGATCAACGTGGTTGGCAATCGATCTACCATCGTTGGAGAGTGCTTCACCACGGTACTATTCCATTTCAAATCCATGCACTCATTTGCAAAAGTTGTACGGTGTAGTTTCGGCATCATGGACGGATGTTGCACCTTACACTTTAGATGTTATGCCCAATAGAAGTCGATCCTTCAGACGACCATAACGGTTGACTCTTTTGAAGTTACAGGAGCCATAACCAGTCAAAACAAAGGTCTCTGTGAGCTCTACAGCTTTTACTACTTTAAGCAATCAATGCATAGTTTCATACCAAAAAGACACTATCTGAATCACTTTCCGGACTCGGAAGTTTTTTATACCCTTCGTTTTCTTCACGTGAATTTTATGGTAAAACGGGATCAACATGGCTGGCTATCGATTTTCCACCACTAGAGAGTGGTGCACCGTGGTACTATTCCGTTACAAATCTATGCACTCATTTGTTAAAGTCGTACAGCGCAGTTTCAGCATTATGGACGGATGTTGCACCTTGCATCGTAGATGTTGCGCTCAGGGGATATTGATCCTTCGGACAGCCATAACTATTGACTCTTTTGGAATTACGGGAGCATAACCAGTCAAAACGAAGGTCTCTGTCAGTTCTACCGCTTTGATGGCTATAAGCCACCAATGCATAGTTTCATACCCAAAAAAACACTATCTGAATCACTTTCAGGACTCGGAACTTTTTTTACCCTTCGTTTTCTTCACGTGAATTTTATGGTAAAACGGGATCAATGTGGCTGGCTATTGATTTACCATCGCTGGAAAGTGGTGCACCATGGTACTATTCCGTTTCAAATCCATGCACTCATTTGTAAAAGTTGTACGGCGCAGTTTCGGCATTATGGACGGATATTGCACCTTACACCGTAGATGTTGCGTCCAAGGGATATCGATCTTTCGAACAACCATAATGGTTGATGGTTTTGGAGTCACGGGAGAAATAAACAATCAAAATGAAGGTTTTTGTGTGTTCTACGGCTTTGATGGCTATAAGCCATCAAAGCATAGTTTCATACCCAAAAAAATATCCGAAGCACTTCCAGGGCTCGCAAGTTTTTTTGCCCTTTGTTTCCTTCACGTGAATTTTATAGTAAAACAGGATCAACACGGTTGGCCATCGATTTACCATCGTTGGAGAGTGGTGCACCATGGTACTATTTCGTTCCTAATCCATGCACTCATTTGTAAAAGTCGTAGGGCATAGTTTCGGCATTGTGGATGGATGTAGAACCTTGCACTGCAGATGTTGCGCCTAATGGATGTCGATCCTTCAGACAGCCATAACAGTTGACTCTTTTGGAGTTACGGGAGCCATAACCAGTCAAAATGAAGGTCTCTATGAGCTCTACGGCTTTGACCGCTTTAAGCCATCAATGCATAATTTCATAACCAAAAAAACAATATCTGAATAACTTTCTGGACTCAGAAGTTTTTTGACCCTTCGTTTTGTTCACGTGAATTTTATTGTAAAACGGGATCAAGGTGGATGGCTATCGATTTACCATCGCTGGAGAGTGGTGCACCATGGTACTATTCTGTTTCAAAACCATGCACTTGTTTGTAAAAGTCATACGGCGCAGTTTTGGCATTGCGGACGATGTTCCATCTTGCAACGTAGATGTTGCTCGCAGGAGATATCGATCCTTCGGACAGCCATAACGGTTGGCTCTTTTGGAGTTACGGAAGCTATAACCAGTCAAAAAGAAGGTTCGGTGAGTTCTACGGCCTGGACGGCTATAAGCCGTCAATGCATAGTTTTATACCCAAAAAAACACTATCCGAATCACTTTTAGGACTCGCAAATTTTTTACCCTTTGTTTTCTTCACATGAATTTTGTGGTAAAATGGGATCAACATGGTTGGCCATCGACTTACCATCATTGGAGAGTGGTGCCTCATTTCAAATCCTTGAACTCATTTGTAAAAGTCGTATGTCGCAGTTTTGGCAATATGGACGGATGTTGCACCTTGCACTGTAGATATTGCGCCCAATGGATGTCGATCCTTCGGACAGGCATAACAGTTGACTCTTTTGGAGTTACGGAAGCCATAACCAGTCAAAACGTAGGTTTCTGTGAGCTCTAGGCTTTGATGGCTTTAAAGCCATCAATGCACAGTTTCATACCTAAAAACAATATCCGAATCACTTTCTTGACTCGGACGTTTTTTCCCCTTTGTTTTCTTCACGTGAATTTTATGGTAAAACGAGATCAACATGGCTGGCTATCGATTTACCATTGCTGGAAAGTGGTGCACCATGGTACTATTCCATTTCAAATACGTGCACTCATTTGAAATAGTCGTATGGTGCACTTTCGGCATTATGGACGACGGATGTTGCACCTTGCACCGTAGATGTTGCACCCAGGGGATATCGATCCTTCGGACAGCCATAACGGTTTACGCTTTTGGAGTTATGGGAGCCATAACCAGTCAAAACAATGGTCTCTATGTGTTCTATGGCTTTGATGGCTATAAGCCATCAATGCATAGTTTCATATCAAAAAACACTATCTGAATCACTTTCTCGATTCGTAAGTTTTTTTTATCCTTCATTTTCTTCACGTGAATTTTATGGTAAAACAGGATCAACGTAGATGGCCATCGATTTACCATCGTTGGAGATTGGTGCACTATGACACTATTTCATTTCCAATCCATGCACTCATGTGTAAAATTTGTGCTGTGCAGTTTCCGTATTATGGATGGATGTTGCACCTTGCACCATAAATGTTGCGCCCATGGGATATCGATTCTTCGGACAGCCATAACGGTTGACTCTTTTAGGGTTACGGGAGCCATAACAAGTCAAAAAGAAGGTCTCTGTGAGTTTTATGGCTTTGACGGCTTTAATCCATCAATGTGTAGTTTCATTCCCCAAAAAACACTACGTGAATCACTTTCAGGACTCGGAAGTTTTTTTACCCTTTGTTTTTTTCACATGAATTTTGTGGTTAAACGGGATCAACATGCCTGGCCATCGATTTACCATCACTGGATAGTGGTGCAACACGACATTATTCCATTTCAAATCCATGCGCTCATTTGTAAAAGACGTACTGTGCAGTTTCGGCATTATGGACGGATGTTGCACCTTGCATAGTGGATGTTGCATCCAGGGGATATCGATCCTTCTAGCAGCCATAACGATTGACTCGTTTGGAGTTACGGGAGCTATAAACAGTCAAAACGAAGGTCACTATGTGTTCTACGGCTTTGATAGCTTTAAGTCGTCAAGGCATGGTTCCATACCCAAAAAAACACTATCCGAATCACTTTCAGGATTCGAAAGTTTTTTTACCCTTCGTTTTCTTCACTTGAATTTTATGGTAAAATGGGATCAACATGGCTGGCCATCGATTTACCATCGCTGGAGAGTGATGCACTAGTACTATTCCATTTTAAATCCATGCACTCATTTGTAAATGTCATACAGCACAGTTTCGGCATTATGGACGGATGTTCCACCTTGCACCCTAGATGTTGCACCTAGGGGATATCGATCCTTCAGAATACCATAACGGTTGACTCTTTTGGAGTTATAGTAACCATAACTAGTCAAAACGAACGTCTCTATGATTTCTACCGCTTTGATAGCTTTAAGCTGTCAATGCGTAGTTTTATACCCATTAAAACACTATCCGTATCACTTTCAGGACTCGAAATTTTTTAACCGTCGTTTTATTCACGTGAATTTTAAGGTAAAATGGGATCAACGTGGCTAGCCATCGATTTACCATCGCTGCAGAGTGGTACACCATGGTACTATTCCATTTCAAATCCATGCACGCATTTGTAAAAGTCATACGACGCAGCTTCGGCATTATGGACGGATGTTGCACCTTTCACCGTAGATGTTCTGCCCAAGGGATATGGTCCTTCGGACAGCCATAACGGTTGACCCTTTTGGAGTTACGGGAACCATAACCAGCCAAAACGAAAGTCTCTGTGATTGCTACAGCTTTGCTGGCTTTAAGCGATCATTGCATAGATTCATACCCAAAAAAACTATCCTAATCACTTTCAAGGCTCGCAAGTTTTTTTGCCCTTTGTTTTCTTTCCGGGAATTTTATGGAAAAAAGGGATCAACGTAGCTGACCATCGATTTACCATTTTTGGAGAGTGGTGTTGTAATCCCGCTTTTTGGTAAAGCCGTGATACCAAAAGACTGATCGAAAACAAAGGACATTTCGTCTCAGAGATTGGTTGCACTTCTCTCCGCTAAGGATATCGATGAATTTTGTCCGAGTCCGGATCGGGCCACAATTGATAGGGCATGACAAGAAAGATCATAAAAGTCTGTATCTCAAATTTCAAGTCAATCTGAGTTCGTATGCTCCCATCAAGAGAAAGTACTCCGAATCCATGACTTCGCCTAGTTTCGTATCCACCCAGCATTCCTACCTTCGAATCCATCCTCCCGGAGCCTCACCTCAAATCCATGCATTGCTTCGACTCCATGCCGTAATTGTCTTCGAATCCAGTAAGCAAAGGAAACTTCGTATCGATCAACCACGGCCTTATTTAATCGATTCGAAGGAAGCAACTCCTCGAATCGATAACCTCGAATCCATCAGATCCACACAGCAAGCACCACGTCGCCGCCTTCGCATGCAAAAGCATGGATTCGAACCCATGGATTCAAACCATATGGATCCGAACCTATGTGTTCGAACCATATGGATTCGAAACGTATGGATTCGAACGAATCCATAGGATCGAGTCGAAGCAAACAGCGTATCGAAGAGCACCATCTTGAATCGATCATAATTCTCAATCCCTTGATCCAAATGCTATGAAATTTCACAGAAGCCTGCGTATACATAGAGGAATGTCCACACCAAATTTCGCCTTGATTGGATGCTTTTTTGATCGATTCGAACCTTACTTCGAATCGATCCCAAACTGGGCACAGATTCCCAGAATGCGGGCCTATGGGCCCCCCTCACGTGCCAAGCGGCCTCCCCAGGTTTTTAGGCGGGATTTCAGCCTCCCACACCTATAAATAGAGCCCCTGGTCATTCAGAAATAGGGCGGAGAATTTGGAGAGAAAGAGTACGCCCAAACGCTGCCAAAAACGCTCCATGTCGTCTTCACTGTTGCCGATTTGGAATTTAAGTCTGTTGTTTGCTGTAATTTGTTTCAAAACATTTGTAACGTTCAAGTATTAAGCAATAAAGTGATAAAACTTCATAGTGGACGTAGGAGCGTCGCCGAACCACTCTAAATTCTTGTCTTCTGTGCAATTTACTTCCTGCTATTTGAAGTTTTTTGTTAGATAATCCTCATTTTCAGTTTAAGTTCTTCATTTATTATCTCTTCAAAAAACTTTCGAAGGGTGTTGCCCAATTTTGGTGCAAAAACTTTGGTGCTTTCACTGAGAAAAACCCAATTTTTTCTCCTGCTCCTTGGATCTGTCTTCAATACCGGATTGCATAAATCTAAGAGGGAGATCCAGACCTCATATTCAGATTCCTTCCATTCTCTTCAGATTTGTTCAAAGTCTAGGAAAGGAATCCAACCTTCAAGATGGTTAGTACGAGAACCACTTCTAACGTTGGTAATCAAGAAGGCCGGGATAGGCAAAATCCCACACAGCTGTAGTCAGCCAATCAGGATGCTGCTGGGCAAACGGATCAGTCAGGTCGGTTACAAGACAGGAGTTCCAAACATTACTCCAGGAGTTAACTCAAAGCCGACAACAGCTAACTGAGCAGTTACGTGTCAATGCTGAGTTGACTAACCAACTAAACCGTCAAAGGCAAAGAAGATTCAAGAGGGACCACGCCCTGCGTTCTTCCATGGAAAGCTCTGCCCCGTCCGACTATGACGGCAGGTCTACCCACCCCAGGCTAGACGGAAGTCATGCGCATGCTTCTGGTCTCCGGCAAACGTTAACTGTTGGGCAAATAAGAGTTGGCCCCTATGCCAGTTTTCATACGGGGCCTTCTTCTCGAGGAGGCACTGTTCCACAACATACTGCGGATAACCAAGCCACCGCCACCGCAGTTGACACAGGAGTTGACCCCCGAAATCACTCCAGTCAGAACTACCACCAGCAGGAACGTGTCCCAGGACCGTATGTCCCAGATGACATTGAGCCAAGGAGGCGAGATACGGATCGTCGACCGCGCCCGATCCCACCTCGCACTGTGGAACCCGACCACACTTTGGCTCGCCACCCTTCGTATATGGCAACGCCTGATCTCCCAGCTATGGTCCGCCAAATGATTCGCGAAAGTCAAGGCTTAACAAATGACGATTGGGGGATCTCTCGAAGTCATACCCCGTTCACTGATGACATATTATATGCTGAGCCTCCCCGGCGATTCAGGATGCCGACTCTGCCCATGTATGAAGGAAATTCCGACCCTAGCCAACATATTCTGAAATACGAATGGTCAATGACAGTTGCAAGAGTTGATGATGAAGTAAAGTGCCGTAGTTTTCCCATTTCCTTAGGGGGAATTGCGACAATGTGGTTTACACGATTACCACCGCAATCTATCTCCTCGTTTGACCAATTGGTTACTAGATTTATTGAACAATTCTGTATGCACATTGCCAGGCCTAAAGACGTAAATACTTTATCTAGTGTCACTCAAGCCCCAGAGGAGACACTCAGGCGATATTTGGAAAGATTCAACGCCGCTTGCGTAGAGATCACTAACCCCAATGATAATTCAATCTTGATGGCTTTGACTAAGGGGATTGACCCCGACTCTGAATTTGGAAACTGGCTAGCTGGGAAACCTCCCGCATCGTTGGATCGTTTCTATTCCAAAGCCGCCCAATTCTTAAGGCGTGAGGATGCGAAACAATCTAGGAAGCAGGACGATGCGAGGCCCAGCAATGAAGGGGTTCAAAGCAATGTGGCGGTTAAACAGTCAGGGGAGAACTCAGGAAGAGTACAGTTGAATATTCAAAACGAGCAAACCCAGCCGAGGAACGGCGATAATAGAAATAAGAAGCAGGATCAGAATCGTGGCCCGCAACGTAGGGCGCAAATGTTTGAAAGCTATACACCACTGAATACGACACTGGAAAACATGTATCTACAAACTTGTAATGCGATGCAGTATAAGAAGCCAACTCCGAAGCCATCATCGGAGAAACAGATTCAAACGGGGAAGTTCTGTAGATTTCACGAAAGCTATGGACACAATACCAATGACTGCAGGCATTTGCGAGACCTTATTGAAAAATTGATCAGAGAAAGGAAGTTGGATCAATTCGTGCGGGCACCGCAAGCTGGTGGTGTAAGCCCGTCAAACCAAAATCGTGCACAAAACCAAGAGAGACAGGAGGAGCCCGCTCGTAGAAGCGGAAGGTTGGTCACAAATACGGTCAATGGTGGTCCTCATTCAGCGGATCAAAGCTGGAGGGAAATGGAATCGTACGCCAATTCGATCAGACATGTGAGTTTCAAAAGCTGCAGTACACTTGATGAAGGGGCTCCGGCCAAACAACAGAGGACGATGGCAGATGATATCGTATTTAGAAACCGAGATGCTGATAAAGTCGAAGCTCCGACTATAGACCCACTAGTCATATCCGTCCAGGTTGGTCCTGCTTGGATGAAGAGGATCCTGGTGGACAGTTGAAGCTCAGTAAATATCTTGTTTAAAAGGGCGTATGATCAAATGAAGATGGAAGCCAAAAATTTAAAGCCCTGTCAATATAGAATCCATGGCTTCGAGGGAAGTGCTAATATACCCACCGGAATGGTGGAATTGCCAGTTGAGTTGGGAAACGGAGAACGCCGCAGAGTCCGAATGTTACAATTTGTTGTCTTAGATATCCATTCACCCTATAATGCCTTTTTGGGCCGACCAGCCCTTGCCGAATTTAGGGCAGCAATTGCCCCGTGGTGTTTAACTCTAAAATTCCCTACTAACCACGGGATTGGGGTCATTCAAGGAGACCAGGCTGTTGGGAGAGCCTGTTACGTTGCTGAATTGAGAGAAGCACGGAGAAAGGAGAAAGGAAAGAGCGTGGAGGAATCTCTCTGCGTCCGTTTTGCCGATGATTGACAATTAGCGCCTGGGCCTCGGCCCGGGCACCACGACCAATTCCATAAGGATCTTGACCCCAGAGACACTGAAGATAATAATGAATCCAAAGAGAGTCAAGCTTCCCCAGCCGAGCTGACGATTGATGTTCCAATTGATGATGATAATAATTCGAAAATGTTAAAAATTGGGTCTCAGCTAAACCTACAAGCACAACAGGAATTGGTCGAACTTCTCCAAGCGAATCTAGACGTATTCGCCTAGACGCACTCTGATATGTGTGGAATCTCGCTAGACATCGCGAGCCACACCTTAAATATTGACCCACGGTATACCCCGATCAAGCAAAAGAGACGCGGCATGGATCCGGAGAGATCTGCCGCCCTCAAAGAAGAAGTTGACAAGCTAAAGACGAATGGATTTATCCGAGATGCTCTGTACCCGGAGTGGGTATCCAATCCTGTACTTGTCCGAAAACCGAACGGAAAATGGAGAACGTGTGTCGACTACTCTGACTTAAATAAGGCCTGTCCGAAAGACAGTTTTCCACTTCCTCGAATCGATCAACTTGTGGATTCAACGGCCGGTCATGAATTATTATCTTTCATGGACGCTTACTCTGGGTACAATCAGATACCCATGCATGTGCCTGATCAAGAACATACGAGCTTCATAACTGACATGGGACTATACTGCTACAAGGTCATGCCTTTTGGGTTAAAGAATGCCGGGGCAACTTACCAAAGCTTAGTCAACCGAATGTTTGCCGACCAGATCGGAAAGACCATGGAGGTCTATGTGGATGACATGTTGGTAAAATCACGATACTCCACTGATCATGTCAAAGACTTAGAGTCATTGTTCAATGTCCTCCGGAGGTATGGGATGAAGCTTAATCCGCTAAAATGTCATTTTGCAGTCGCCTCCGGAAAGCTCCTTGGGTTCATCGTCAATGCCTGAGGAATAGAGGCCAAGCCTGAGAAGATCTGGGCGATCAGGAATCTTCAAACCCCAAGGACCATAAAGCAGGTTCAGAATCGCAACGGGAAGGTTGCAGCGCTGAGCAGGTTCATCTCGAAATCAACTGATAAATGCATACCCTTCTTCGATCTGATCCGAAAGGGGAAACGAAACTTCGAATGGACTACGGAATGTGAGGGCGCATTTCAATCGCTAGTTCAGCATCTTTCCACACCACCGATTCTTTCAAAACCTATTGATCACGAACAATTATACCTTTATCTGGCTATATCTGAAAACGCAATCAGTGTTGCATTAGTCCGAGAGGAAGACCGAGTGCAGAAACCAGTCTACTATGTCAGTAAACGGTTAACCGGGGCCGAGAGAAACTATCCAAGGTTAGAAAAATTGGCATACTGCCTAGTCGTCGCCTCGAGGAAGCTCCGTCCATATTTTCAGGCTCACCCTATCATTGTGTACACCGACCAGCCGTTACGACAGGTCCTCACACGACCTGAGACGTATGGCAGGTTACTAAAGTGGAACATTGAACTGAGTCAGTTCGACATCACATATGCTCTGAGAAGAGCCATACACGGTCAAGTCCTAGCGGATTTCATTGCCGAATTCACTGTTCCTGAAGACTTACCTAAAACTAGTAACTCCCCCGAATATGTATGGAAGCTATATACTGACGGTGCATCCAACGATCGGTGCTCGGGCGCAGGGATAGTGCTTGAGACTCCCGAGGGCCGATCCATATGCTACGCTTTAATGTTTGATTTCCGTGCAACCAACAACGAAGCCGAATATGAAGCTTTGCTCACCGGGTTGAAGTTGGCCCGTGACCTGAGAATTATCGCTGTGGAAATCTACTGTGATTCCCAGTTGGTGGTATGCCAAGTTCGGGGTGAATATCAGGCCAAAGATCGAAGATTAGCCGCCTATCTAGCTAGGGTCCGAGAAGTGCTTGATCAGTTTGATTATTACACCATTTTCTACGTACCCCAAGAGCACAATCGGAAAGCCGATTCGTTGGCAAAGTTGGCGAGTACAGGCGAAGCTCAACACTTGGCACTCGTTCCCGTCGAGACTTTATCCTCTCCAATAATTGATCGTGTAGAGAATGAACTCACATTTGAAGCTACTTCCAATAGGGAATCGTGGATGACCCCCTACCAAGACTACATTGAGCGTGGCATACTGCCCGAACGACGAAGTGAAAAAAGACAGATTCTTCGAAAGGCTTCACGGTTTGTCATTCAAAATGGAGTTATGTATCGGAGGGGATATTCCGTTCCTCTTCTCCGGTGTATCGCACACGATGAAGTCAAACTAGTGTTACGCGATGTGCACGAAGGAGAATGTGGCGATCACACCGGGGGGCAAGCACTTGCCAAGAAAATACTTCGATATGGATATTATTGGCCTACCATTAATCGCGATGCTATGAACTATGACAAAAGATGTGATAAATGCCAAAGACATGCTCGGATCCCTAGAGCCCCGCCTTCTGAGATAACCCAAATGGTCAGTCCGTGGCCATTTGCAATGTGGGGGATTGATATAATTGGCGCATTGCCTTTAGCTAAAGGGGGCGCGAAGTACGCCATAGTCGCAGTTGATTGCTTCACCAAATGGGTTGAAGTTGAACCTCTTGCGACGATTACGACAAAGAAAGTAATCAACTTCGTGGTACGCAACATCGTCTGCCGGTTTGGTCTCGCGCATACCATTGTCACCGACAATGGAGCCCAATTCGACAGTGCTGAATTCAGGGATTTCTGCCAACGATTTCACATCCATAAGAAATTCTCTACAGTAGCACACCCTCAAGCGAATGGTCAAGTTGAGGCCGTCAATAAGGTTATCAAGTTTATATTGAAGAAACGACTGGAAAAAGCCGGGGGCAAATGGGTTGACGAACTACCTATGGCTTTGTGGGCGTACCGAACAACTCACAAAACTGCAACCGGACACACTCCATTTTCTCTATCCTATGGCTCTGAAGCCGTTATTCCAGTCGAAGTGGAAGTTCACTCTCATCGTGTGACATATTACGACCCGAAAACGAATGCTATATTACTTGTTGAATCTCTGGATCTACTTGATGAGAAGCGTGAAGAAGCCAATTTGAGGGCAGCCGCATATCAGAGTCGAGTTGCTCGGATATACAATGCCAAAGTCCGCCCGCGAGCCATCGAACCCGGCGATTTGGTACTCAAGAGAATTTATCCGGCTCCTCCTCACATGAAGCCAAATTGGGAAGGACCATATATGATCTCACAAAAGCTCGGAGATGGCACGTTCAAATTGTCAACCATTGACGGTATTATTTTACCAAGTGCTTGGAATAGCGAAAGTCTCCGCCGCTACTACATATGACCAGCTTTATTTATCTATTTTTAATCAAATTCTTCCTTTGCTTTTTATTTTTTGCATTCCGAAGCTTGAATTTGTAATAAGGCAACTGATTTTGCCATGTTTCTTTCATTTCAGCAATAAAATGCCATCTCTTCGAGCCAAAGTTGTGATTCACTGAATATGACACATGATATCATGTTGCACGGAGAGCTAAGTTCCTTACGCGATGGAATTTATTCAAATAGGGAGTGACTGTGATACGACCGGTCACTCGCTAATTGAAACCCGAGCTCGGGGCAGAACACTACACCAGCAGTTACTAGGATTGATACACGACAATCCTTTTACTGACTCCAAATTCCCAGAGCGCGAATTGGAGTATAAACATTCAGCAATTCGTTCCCGGAGTGCGGACGGACTCCAAATTCCAAGAGTGCGAATTGGAGTATAAACATTCAGCAATTCGTTCCCGGAGTGCGGACGGACTCCAAATTCCCAGAGTGCGAATTGGAGTATAAACATTTAGCAATTCGTTCCCGGAGTGCGAACGGACTCCAAATTCCCAGAGCGCGAAGTGGAGTATAAACATTTAGCAATTCGTTCCCGGAGTGCGGACGGACTCCAAATTCCCAGAGTGCGAATTGGAGTATAAACATTCAGCAATTTGTTCCCGGAGTGCGGACGGACTCCAAATTCCCAGAGTGCGAATTAGAGTATAAACATTCAGCAAATCGTTCCCGGAGAGCGAACCAGAGCACACATGCTACCTCCAAATTCCCAGATTGCGAATTGGAGCACAAATGCTACAGCAAAATTCCCGAAATGAGAACCGAAATATTAATACTAACTCCAAGTTCCCGTAGCGTGAAGCGGAGTATAAACATCAAAATTCCAGGTTCCCGAAACGCGAACCGTGTTACAAGATATCGATAACTCTCAAATTCACGGAGTGCAAGCTGGACTATCGATCTCAAATTACCATAAGTCCCCAGAAGGGGAACATGTGCTTAAGATTTGCAGTAAATACGATCAACCACCAGAATATAAATGTTTTTCCCCGAGACTAGGGGGCAACAATCACTAACCTAAGTGGTACTGTGTCCAGAGTCCAACTCATTCATCAAATCGTGACACAAAGTTATGTTTAAATACTAAAAAAAACAAACAAACACTGCATAACACTTAAGTAAAAGAAAAGAGCAAATTTCCATTCCATCAGCCAACGAAAACAGGTTCGATTACATGGCAAGCCAAAAAGTTTCAATAAAGTGAAGGCCGAATCCACACATATACGCGGCCCTAAAATAACAAAAGAAGAGATAAAAGAATTGCTATTCACAATCACATGATGAGGCGAGAAGCTCACTCTTTCTTCCACCGGTGTTCTTCCTCGGAGTCGAGCCGCTGGACGCACTACCCGACTTCCTACGAGACTTTTTGCCTTTCTTAGGAGCATCCTCCGTATCCGGCATAATATCAACGTCTTCCTCAGAGCTAGAAGGGATAGAGATCCTTTTGTGAGGTGGACTGAAGGCATGGAAGCAGTGACAGGTGTTTGTTCGGCAACGCTTGAGACGATAACCGTGCCACCGGGAGAAATCATCATTAAAGAAGATAAGCTTGAAGGAGCAGTGTCACTACCGGGACCACCAACTGTCACCGTCGTGGCCATCTCAGCACTTATCTCGGCTAAAATCTCTTCCTCTCGGGACAACTGGGCTGCGCTGGGTATGCTAGTGATCGTCACAATCGAACTAAAAACTGGAGCAGCTCCACTCGTCGCAAATGAAAGATCAGGAATAGAGTCAAGAGAGTGACCAAGTAGCTCTTCAATCATTTGAACATCGAGTGACATCGAGCTCCCCTCTCCCAAATCGCCAACCATGGCAGCAGTTGAGATCGCCTCGGTGACAATAACTCCGCGCGTAGGAAATAAAGCCGGAGGAACTAAGGACACGAGTGCGACACTCTCGGTCACTGAACAAGAAAGAATGGAAGCTATTAGTCCAGAAAATTCTCTCAAAAATCGATGCTTTGAGACATAAGGGAAATAATCAAAGAACCTACTTTACCTTGCCTTGGGGCTTGGACATGCTCGGAGACGACAGTCTTGCCCGAAGACAATTCCGGTTGGTCTGGATTGTAAGCAGGAATAACTTGTGGATCAACCACGGCAATAGCTTCGGATGAAGTCGAGACAAAGACTTCAATATTCTCGCTATGGTGCGCAGCACCCGAACCTTCGCCGATCTCCATTTGATGGATGCCAAGTCTTTCTTTCTCAACAGAAATTATCGCCTCATGAAGAGTTCTCCTCTCATCCTCACTGAGCAGACGTGACTCAAGCTCAAACTCATCTAATACCCCATCCGGACAAGACATCCTCCTGTTTTCCACTAATTTCTTCAAGGCATTGTAGAGAGGCATCGAGTAATCTCCTAGCCAGGAGAGATTTCTATGCTCTAACATATTGGCATTATATGTGTCCAAGAGTTCGTCAAATTCGGCCTCCATCTTGAACCTCTCTGCCTGGATTCTCTCCTCCACCTCCGATTCAACCTCCTTAACCTTTGCAACTGCCGCATCACGCTCAGCTCGAAAAGATACAGCCTACTCACACGCTTCTTGCGCGGCCACGTTAGCATTGTCCTTTTCTTTATTCATGTCAGCAAACTTAGCCTTCAATTCCTCTAGTTCCTTGACTGCCGCGTCCCGCTCAGCTTCAACATTCTTGTATTGATGGCCTAAGTCTTCAACTAAAGTGCAATGTGCCTGTTGCATCTTCGCCATCTCAACTAATGCCTCATCAACCTTTTTTAACGACTCGACTTCGGCCTAGCAGGAGATTCCGCCTCAGATTGGAGTATGTCAACAATGCGATTCTTTTGAGCCAAGTCGGCCTCCAGTTTCTCGATAATTTTGGCCCAATCGAAAGCAGCTTTTGAAGCTCTAACAGCCGCTTTATACCATTCTTTGTACTGAGCATAGAAGTCCCGAGTGTAGCTAAGTGCCGTGGACATAGCGTCTTCGGGGATTCTTTTAAGATTGGGAGGAAAAATACAAGCGTCAAAGCAAATCTCTAGAAAATCCCTCTTCAATTGAGCAAGTCTGATGGCCCCTTCACCAGATGGCTCAATAAGGGCCTCCTCCGCGGACGTGGACGTTGCGACATCAATTCTAGAACGGTGTGGCTCGAGCCTCGAAACCTGCGAAGATGGTTGATGTCACAGAGACTCAGATACCTGAACATGGCTTCGGGATGGCGGAGGAGATCGAGAAGGGGAGCGATATCTCCGATCTCTGTCCGATCGTTCCTGGCTAGAGTAACTACGATGATGATCCCTTGCATGATACTCCTGGTCGTGATGCCTCTGTTCACGATCGCGATCGGAGTCTCCACGTCGAGATTCGTAATAAGATGAAGGGTGATGCACTCTTCGGAGTTTGTCTAGTGTAGACTGACGGCCAGACATATCAATTGGAAAAGAGAAGCAATTCAGTTAAGTACCAGGTGAAAGCAATATGACTTGTGCGGAAGTCGTGTAATGTTGTGAAAGTGTACGCAAATGTGCAAAACCCCCGACCAACCAGAAGTGTCGACTACACTAACAGGTAAAGGCTCGCTTATGTCTAACGCTTCCCGGAGCACATCAACCCAGACTCGTGATGGAGAGATACGCATTCCGGGATGGGAATGTCATCCAGTCCTATAAAAATGTTTCCTGATTGACAAAGAGCAGCGTCAGAGGAAGTAATTTCGAGGATCAAATGAGATACGACTACAGACTTCCGTCTCTTAAATTTAGGAACAACAGCCTTGCCTTTCCGCTTTTTTCCTACTCGGGAAAGATCAGCCGCTAGCTCGGTGTCAGTGGGCGTCCTCTCATCATCGCTCATTTCTCTTATCACTATACCGGGTTTTCTTTTCACCGTCTTCTGCTTTGCCTTCGAAGCCGATTTCGCCAACCCCTCGATGACAATACTCTGGTTCGCCTCAATTAAACCCAGCATCCTTAAGTTATCATCAGTTAACACCGAGTCGATGTGCCGCAAATCACTCGGGACCTCTTGTAAGCTTCGGACAACGCCTCTATAGCGACCACCGTCAGGCCTTGATATGATAGCTGCAAGAAAAACGCCTGATATTAGTTCAAGTGTTGACAACGACTATTAAAGAAGGCTTGCGCGATTTGCGACACTCACGTGTGGACAGCCATCGCCTGGCGAATCCTGGGGGTCATCGAACGAAAAACCATTCATTCTTAAAATAACTGAGTCTGGTCCAGGCTCCCGTCACAATCTGACAGTTTCTAACTGCTTCCAAAAAGGTGAAAGATGGACTATCGCCCCTGCTCTTGAAGTTGAATATATGTCTAATCTCAATTGGCCTTGGCAGACGAAAAAGATGGTCCATGAATAAAACGAAAACACTGTTCAGCAATGCGTGTCCATTGGGATGAAGTTGTGCGGGAGCGATTCCAATAAACGATAGCATCTCCCTGATATATTGGTTAAATGGGGGGAGAGTTCCAGCCGCACAGGCATGGCGGTAGAAAGCAGTATACCCCTCGGGTGGCTTGTGGGGTCTATCATCAACCCCCGGTAACAAAACGTCATCTGGGGATAAGTTATGCTTCAAACATATCCGACCCAATAATGCTTCGGAGATATTGGATTGGACGGAGTCTACGGGATCCTCGATAAATAAAGCCTCCGGCAATTCGTGCGGAGCCAGATCTATTACTTCAGGAGGGATTTCTGGAATTTCTAGCACTGGAGGAGGTGAGCTTTGTACCTCTTGTTGTTGAGAACTCGAAGACTCCATGATTAACTAACTCACCAGAAAGCAGCGTTAAGTACAAAGGAAGCCCGTATATTCCCCAGTGTGAAGTAGGTGAATATGTCGTGCAGTGCAAGTGCTATGCATAACTTAAGAAAATTTTACAAGACAGGAACAAGATGTCCGAATGACGAAAATTTTGGAATTTGAGGATGAAAATGACCGTCATTGCTGACCGTCACTTCCACACCACCCAGATGCTACTGACCAATTCAAGTACCATTCTAATTATATTATTGGTTGAGTCGCAGTTTCATCGACGAGCTTCAAAAAGGAGGTCAAGCCAAATTCGATTATGCAAGGCCGAAGCTCGCCGGAGTCAAGTATGTTCAGTGAGTTCATTAAAGTTCAAACTTGAAGTTGGTCGTAGTTCAGGTGTTGGAGCAAATCAGAAGATCGGAAGTTTCAGATGTTAAAACATGCGAATCGATCGGCTCGAATCAATACGAGTTGAATCGAAGGATACAATCGATCGACTCGAATCGATACGAGTCGAATCGAAGGCGTTCGAATCCATACACCTCGACTCCACAGAAGGTCGACTCAAATCGAAGCCTTAGGGTGGAAGAGCACTTCGAATCCATAAGCGCTACATCGTTTTGAATCGATCACATTACATACCTTCGAATCGATCAGGGTATCACTGCTTCGAATCGAAGCCTCGTGCCTGATATCGATTCGAATAGTCCATTCCTGGATCGATTCGAAATCTCGCATTCTTGATCGATTCGAACTATACATGCTCAAATCGATGCGAAGCAAGGACGCTTCTCCATGATAGCACTTAAGATCGAAACGGCTTGGATGGATTCGTTTCCCAGATTCAACGAGTCAACCCCTCTCAGATCTCACTATTCCTCAAGGTGTTCGAAAGGAAGAATCGGGATTGATGATAAATTTCCATTTTCGTCGTTCTACGGTCAAATCGATCCCTTAAATTACCTGATTGGATTCGTTTACAAACAGAGACTTGATGGAATTTCGTCGATTCGAATGCAAAGACACAGTAGTTTCTTGCTTTGAAGGATTGAGCTGAAGAAAATAGCTACAGTGAATAGTAAAAAGTGAAAAGCAAAAGTGAAGTTGGCCTTGAGTATTTATATGGGTTCCACAGTAAAACGCGTGACCTTTTGACTCTCGGTTGTGTTGACTTCCTACCACCGGTCACTCGCCATACTCCGTCGATTCGAACACTCGCTCAACAACCTACTGTGTTCGAATCCATCACAGCGTAGAGCCGATACTTCGAATCCATCGCACAGCTAAATCCATACTCTACTTCGAATCCATTGCCTTCCTATCTTTTACACAATCGAATCCATCCCAACTTAATAGATGCGAGGCATCATCAATTCGAGGAAGCACTAAGCAAAGGCAAGACAATCGATTCGAACATACGTGACTTCGAATCCATCAAGATAGCTTCGATGCGGAGCGTCATCGATACGAAGCACTTGAACGAGGACTGAGTTGAAAAAACCTATCGATTCGAAGTACCAATTCCATAACCATCAATTCCATCGATTCGAAACGCTATCGATTCGAACAAAGCATGCTTCGAGTCCACTAGACACCATCGATGAGAAACGAACATAGTGCTTCGATATGAAAAATTACTTATCTACCTTTTACACCGATTCAGGAGAGGATCGATACAAGAGGATGATTACAAACAATCGTAAAAACAATGTTTTAACCCAAATCTCAAGATTGGTTCAGGAGAGGACCGATGCAGAATTCGATAACAAACCGAACTAACGACGACTTGCAATCACGCAATGTTAACTAAGTTCGAGCGGCCAGGCACTATCCTACGGCAGCCAATCATATCAAAGCAAGGTTGCAGTAGTACAGAGTACAATTTTTCAGCAAAGAAAGAGCAATGATTGTTCAGAGAGAGATCGTAGATTTTTCAAAGCACGTCATGTTTCCATAAGACGTACTTTGGGGGGCAAATGTTATCCCGCTTTTTGGTAAAGCCGTGATACCAAAAGACCAGTCGAAAACAAAGGACAGTTCGTCTCAGAGATTGGTTGCACTGCTCTCCGCTAAGGATATCGATGAATTTTTTCCGAGTCCGGATCGGGCCACAATTGATAGGGCATGACAAGAAAGATCATAAAAGTCCGCATCTCAAATTTCAAGTCAATCCGAGTTCGTATGCTCAAGTTACGATGGATTCGAGTTGAGAGAGGTAAAACTTGCCCGGTTCGAATCCATCACCCCTTCATTAGTTCGAACCCATCTAGTTCGAACCCATCTAAGTTCGAAACCAGCTAGTTCGAATCCATAAGCAGGGACGTTGTTCGCATCCATCAACTTCGACTCCATCTGCCTCACATCCATCTGCTTCGACTCCATCAGCCCCGCATCTATCTGCTTCTCATTAGTTCGAATCCAAGAGGCATGGCCTTCCTTCGTACCCATCAAGAGAAAGTACTCTGAATCCATGACTTCGCCTAGTTTCGTATCCACCCAGCATTCCTACCTTCGAATGCATCCTCCCGGAGCCTCACCTCGAATCCATGCATTGCTTCGACTCCATGCCGTAATTGTCTTCGAATCCAGTAAGCAAAGGAAACTCCGTATCGATCAACCACGGCCTTATTTAATCGATTCGAAGGAAGAAACTCCTTGAATCAATAACCTCGAATCCATCAGATCACAAAAGCAAGCACCACGTCGCCGCCTTCGCATGCAAAAGCATGGATTCGAACCCATGGATTCGAACCATATGGATCCGAACCTATGTGTTTGAACCATATGGATTCGAAACGTATGGATTCGAACGAATCCATAGGATCGAGTCGAAGCAAACAGCGTACCAAAGAGCACCATCTTGAATCGATCATAACTCTCAATTCCTTGATCCAAATGCTATGAAAATTTCACAGAAGCTTGCATATACATAGAGGAATGTCCACACCAAATTTCGCCTCGATTGGATGCTTTTTTGATCGATTCGAACCTTACTTCGAATCGATCCCAAACTGGGCACGGATTCCCAAAATGCGGGCCTATGTGCCCCCCTCACGTGCCAAGCGGCCTCCCTAGGTTTTTAGGCGGGATTTCAGCCTCCCACACCTATAAATAGCCCCTGGTCATTCAGAAAGGGGGCGGAGAATTTGGAGAGAAAGAGTACGCCCAAACGCTGCCAAAAACGCTCCATGTCGTCTTCACTGTTGCCGATTTCGAATTTAAGTCGTTTGTTTGCTGTAATTTGCTTCAAAACATTTGTAACCTTCAAATATTAAGCAATAAAATGATAAAACTTCAAAGTGGACGTAGGCGCATCGCCGAACCACTCTAAATTCTTGTCTTCTGTGCAATTTACTTCCTGCTATTTGAAGTTTTTTGTTAGATAATCCTCATTTTCAGTTTAAGTTCTTCATTTATTATCTCTTCAAAAAACTTTCGAAGGGTGTTGCCCAATTTTGGTGCAAACAGGTGTATCAGGTACTTTTCCATTTCAAATCCATGCACTTATTTGTAAAAGTCATACGGCGTAGTTTTAGCATTATGGACGGATGTTGCACCTTACACCATAGAGGTTGCGCCCATTGGATATCGATCCTTCGGACAGCCATAACAGTTGACTCTTTTGGAGTTTTGGGAGCCTTAACCAGTCAAAACGAAGGTCTCTGTGAGCTCTATGGCTTTGACGGCTTTAAGCCATCAACGCACAGTTTCATAGCAAGAAAAGACTATTTGAATTACTTTCTGGACTCGGAATTTTTTACCCTTCGTTTTCTTCATGTGAATTTTATGGTAAAATGGGATCAACGTGGCTGGCCATCAATTTTCGCTGGAGAGTGGTGCACAATGGTACTATTTCATTTCAAATCCATGCACTCATTTGTAAAAGTCATACTGGGCAGTTTCGGCATTATGGACAGATGTTGCACCTTGCACCGTAGTTGTTGCGCTCAGTAGTCAAAACGAAGGTCTCTGTGAGCTCTACGGCTTTGACAGCTTTAAGCCGTCAATGCACAGTTTCATACTTAAAAAAAAACTATCCGAATCACTTTCTGGACTCAGAAGTTTTTTACCCTTCGTTTTCTTCACGTGAATTTTATGGTAAAATGGAATCAACATTGTTGGTCATCGATTTATCATCATTGGAGAACGGTGCACTATGGTACTATTCTGTTGCAAATCCATGCACTCATTTGTAAAAGTCGTACGGCGCAATTTCGACATTATGGATGGATGTTGCAACTTGCACCGTAGATGTTGTGCCCATAGGATATTAACCCTTTGGACAGCCATAACGGTTGATTCTTTTGGAGTTATGGGATTCATAACCTGTCAAAAAAAAGGTCTCTGTGAGTGCTACGGCGTTGACGGCTTTAGGCGATCAATGCATAGTTTCATACCCAAAAAACACTATCCGAATCACTTTTAGGACTCGGAAGTTTTTTTTTACCCTTCGTTTTCTTCATGTGAATTTTTTGGTAAAACGGGATCAACGTGGCTGGCCATCGATTTACCATCGCTGGAAAGTGGTGCACCATGGTACTATTCCGTTTCAAATCCATGCACTAATTTGTAAAAGTCGTATGGCACAGTTTCAGCATTATGGACGGATGTTACACCTTGCACCGTAGATGTTTCGCCCATGGGATATCGATTCTTCAGACGGCCATAACGGTTGACACTTTTGGAGTTACGAGAGCCACAACCCATCAAAACGAAGGTCTCTATGAGTTCTACGTCTTTGACAGCTTTAAGCCGTCAATGCATAGTGTTATACCCAAAAAAACACTATCTGAATCTCTTTTAGGACTCGGAAGTTTTTTTACCCTTCGTTTACTTCACGTGAATTTTATGGTAAAACGGGTTCAACGTGGCTGCCATCGATTTACCATCGCTGGAGAGTGGTGCATCGTGGTATTGTTCCATTTCAAATCCATGCACTAATTTTTAAAAGTCGTACAATGTAGTTTCGGCATTATGGGCGGATGTTGCACCTTGCATCGTAGATATTGCGTCCAACGGATATCGATCCTTCGAACATCCATAACGGTTGACTCATTTGGAGTTACGGGAGACATAACCAGTCAAAATGAAGGTCTGTGAGTTCTATGGCTTTGGCAACTAAAAGCCATCAATGCATAGTTTCATACCCAAAAAGCACTATTCGAATCACTTTTTGGAATCGAAAGATTTTTTTACCCTTCGTTTTCTTCACGTGAATTTTATGGTAATACATGATCAACGTGGCTGGCCATCGGTTTACCATCGCTGGAGAGTGGTGCACTATGATCCTATTCCATTCAAATCCATGCACTCATTTGTAAAAGTCGTACGGCGCAGTTTCGGCATTATGGACGGATGTTGCACCTTGCGCCGTAGATGTTGCGCCCAGGAGATATCAATCCTTCAAACAGCCACAACGGTTGACTCCTTTAGAGTTATAGGACCCATAACCAGTCAAAACGAAGGTCTCTGTGAGTTCTACGGCTTTGATAGCTTTAAGCCGTCAATGCGTAGTTTCAGACCCAAAAAAAAACTATCCGAATCACTTTCAGGACTCGGAAATTTTTTTACCCAACGTTTTTTTCACGTGAATTTTATGGTAAAAAAGAATCAACGTGGCTGGCCATCGATTCACCATCGCTGGAGAGTGGTACACCAGGGTACTGTTCCATTTCAAATCCACACACTCATTTATAAAAGTCGTAATGTGCAGTTTTGGCATTATGGACGGATGTTGCACCTTGCGCCGTAGATATTGCGCCCAAGGGATATCGATCCTTCGGACATCCATAACGGTTGACACTTTCAGAGTTTCGGGAGCTATAACCAGTCAAAACGAAGGTCTTTGTGAGTTCTATGGCTTTGACGGCTATAACCTATCAATGCATAGTTTCATACCCAAAAATACTATCCGAATCACTTTCAGGACTCGAAAGTTTTTTTACCCTTCGTTTTCTTCACATGAATTTTATGGTAAAACGGGATCAACATAGCTGGCCATTAATTTATCATCGCTAGAGGGTGGAGCACCATAGTACTATTCCGTTTCAAATCCATGCACTTATTTTTAAAATTCATACGGTACTGTTTCGACATTATGGATGGATGTTGCACCTTGCACCTAGATGTTGCGCCCAATGGATATCGATCCTTCAGACAACCATAATGGTTGACTCTTTTGCAGTTACGGGAACCAGAACCAGTCAAAATGAAGGTCTCTGTGAGTTTTAAGGCATTGATGGTTTTATGTCCTCAATGCATAGTTTCATACCCCAAAAAAAATATCTGAATCACTTTTAGGATTTCGAAGTTTTTTTTGCTCTTCGTTTACTTCACGTGAATTTAATGATAAAATGGGATCAATGTGGCTGGCCATCGATTTATCATCGTTGGAGAGTGATGCACCGTGGTAGTATTCCATTTCAAATCCATGCACTCGTTTCTAATAGCCATACGTCGCAATTTCGGCATTATGGATATCGATCCTTCAGACAGCCATAACGGTTGACACTTTTGGAATTACGGGAGCCATAACCAGTCTAATCGAAGCTCTGTGTGAGCTCTACAGTTTTGACTGCTTTAAGCCGTCAATGCATAGTTTCATACCCAAAAAAACACTATCTGAATCACTTTCTGGACTTGGAAGTATTTTTTAACCTTCGTTTTATTCACGTGAATTTTACGGTAAAACAGGATCAACGTGGCTGGCCATCGATTTACCATCATTGGAGAGTGGTGCACCATGGTTCTATTCCGTTTCAAATCCATGCACTCATTTTTAAAAGTCGTAGGTGCAGTTTTTGGATTATGGACAGATGTTGCAGCTTGCACCGTAGATCTTGCTCCCAGGGGATATCGATCCTTCAAAAAGCCATAACGGTTGACTCTTTTGGAGTTACGGGAGCCATAACCAGTCAAAACGAAGGTCTCCGTTGGTTTTATGGCTTTGATGGCTAAAGACTGTCAATGCATAGTTTCATACCCAAAAAACACTTTCTGAATCATGTTCCAGACTTAGAAGTTTTTTACCCTTCGTTTTCTTCACATGAATTTTATGGTAAAACGGGATCAACGTGGTTGGCCATCGATTTACCATCGTCGGAGAGTGATGCACTATGATACTATTCCGTTTCAAATCGATGCACTCATTTATAGAAGTCGTACGACACGGTTTCGACATTATGGTCGAACGTTGTGCCTTGCACCGTAGATGTTGCGTCCATGGGATATAGATTCTTCGGACAGCCATAACGGTTGACTCTTTTGGAGTTACGGGAGCCATAACCCGTCAAAACGAAGGTCTCTATGAGTTCTATGGCTTTGACCACTTTAAGCCTTCAATGCAAAGTTTCATACCCGAAAAACACTATCCGAATCACTTTTAGGACTTGGATGTTTTTTTACCCTTCGTTTTCTTAACATGAATTTTACGATAAAACGGGATCAACGTGGCTGGCCATCTATTTACCATCGCTGGAAAGTGATGCGCCATGGTACTATTCCATTTCAAATCCATACACTCATTTGTAAAAGTCGTACGGCGCAGTTTTTCCATTATGGATGGATGTTGCACCGTTTACCGTAGATGTTGCGTCCAAGAGATATCAATCCTTCGGACAGCCATAATGGTTGACTCTTTCGGGATTACGGGTTCCATAACCGGTCAAAATGAAGGTCTCTATCGTTCAACGGCTTTGACAGCTTTAAGCCGTCAATGCATAGTTTCATACCCAAAAAATCACTATCCGAATCACTTTCAGGACTCGAAAGTTTTCTTTTACCCTTCTTTTTCTTCACGTGAATTTTATGGTAAAACGGGATCAGCATGACTGGCCATTGATTTACCAATGCTAAAGAGTGGTGCACCATGGTACTATTCCATTTCAAATCCATGCACTCATTTGCAAAAGATATACGGCACAACATAGGCATTATGGACGGATGTTGCAAGTTACACTATGGATGTTGCACTAAGGGGATATCGATACTTTAGACAACCATAATGGTCGACTCTTTTGGATCACGGGACCCATAACTAGTCAAAACAAAGGTCTCTGTGAGTTCCATGCCTTTGATAGCTTTAAGCCGTCAATGCATAGTTTCGTATCCAAAAAAACACTATCTAAATCACTTTCAGGACTCGGAAGTTTTTTTACCCATCGTTTTAATCACGTGAATTTTATGGTAAAACGGGATCAACTTGGTTGGCCATCGATTTACCATCGCTAGAGAGTGGTACATCATGGTACTATTCTATTTCAGATCCATACACGCATTTGTAAAAGTCGTACGACACAGTTTCGATATTATGATTGATGTTGCACCTTGCACCGTAGATGTTGTGTCCAGGGGATATCGGTCCTTCGGACAACCATAACGGTTGACTCTTTTGGAGTTACGGGAGCCATAACCAGTCAAAACGAAGGTCTCTATGATTTATACAGCTTTGATTACTTTAAGCCGTCGATGCATAGTTACATACCCCGTAACGACCCGTATTTTTACGGATCGAGATACTGTCAAACTGTATGCTTTATGTCGTATTGTTGTTAGGTCAACTAAAGCTTAAGTCGTATGGAAATTGCTCGTGTGAGCGACTTAGTGAGGTAGTTAAGTCGTGTAGTGTTTAGGTCGGTAGAGCGACCTATAGAATTGGACCGACCTAAGAGAGTGACCGGCTTAAGGAAGTTAGTAGGTTAGCGATTTAGAGGTTGACCTACTTATATAAGTTAACGACCTATAGAAGTGAGCGGCCTAAAGGAGGGAACGAGTTAAGGAAGTAAGCGGGTTAAGAAGATGGGCCGACCTAAAGGCTAGCGGCTTAAGGGTGTGAGCGGGTTGCGAGTTAGCGACCTAGTAGTTAATGTTGTGTTGAGATAGGTCGTGGAAGCCTTAAGTCGTTGGGTCAGCACTTGTGTTAGGTCCTATGTTTGGTTAGGTCGGCTGGGTATGTCAGGCCGTGTGTTCAGGCTTAGGTCGTAGATAATGGACTCGTTAAGTCGGCAACCAGTTAAGTAGTTAGGTCGGCACTTAGTTAGGTCGTCTAGAAGACTTAGGTGTAGGGTCGCCTATAGTGTTAGGTCGGTAGCATGGATGAGTCACTGGGTCGGCATCTGGTTAAGTCGCTAGGTCGGCAATACAGTTGAGCCGCTTAGTTGTTGAGTCGTAAGCCATGCAGTTGCTAAGTGGTAGGTCGTTGGGTTTTGTTAAGTCGTGGACGACTTATGGGGACAGCCGACTTAAGGGATTTCCAGCCTATAAATAGAAGTGCCTATCTTCATTTTTGCGATCCGGATTTTGAAGCGACGAAGTGCTGCCATTTTGAGAGCTCGACTTCAACACTTCTTCACTTCTTTTCTCCACTTTAATCTAGTGCTTCCTTCCATCCAAGATTGAAGATCAAATCGAAGATCCAAGAGCCAAAGTTGAAGATCTCCATCCATCGAAGAGAGATTTCATCATTTGAAGCGGAATCTAGTCGGATCTAGTTAGATCCTTTGCTGTCCAGATCTGGAGTTAGTTGCTTTTGAGGTGTTTAGGTGATTCGGTGAGTGGTAGTTATCTCTCACATGGACCCAAAGGAGTATACTGGATCGGTGGCTTATTTGTGTGTTAAAGATAGTGATTTCATGCATTTTCCTTAAGTCTGCATGTAGATCCAATGTTCATGAAGCTTTGATATCTACTTTACTACATATTAACCTATGTTAGTTCATTCATCAAGATATTATTTAGAATTCATGATTGATAGATTTGGACTCTTTATTAACGAAATTGCCATTATTGTTATAACTGTTTATTTAAAACTTGTTTGAATGCTTGATTACTTGGATTAATGATTGATTTGATTGATTAGTTGATTAGTGATTGAATTTGTACAAGCATGGTCGGAGATGATTCAAAAGCTAAGGAGTAGGCTCTTGAATAAGGAAAGCTACTTGTGGCGTATGAAGCGGATGTTAAAGCTCATATGGATAGATTTGATCATGATGTTGAGATGGGACTTTGCTATAATGCGATGAGGCAAAGCATGATGTTGAGATGGGACTTTGCTATGATGCGATGAAGCAAAGCATGATGTGAGAAAGCCTTGGTTCAATCCAGACGGGATCATTCGAAGCATGTTGATAACTCGGTGATATGGTTCGAGTTTGTTGATAATAGTTGGCTCGAGAGGCGCTTGAGCTAGTATGTGAATAGTCGTCGAGGAGGATGACTAGAAGGCTGAGATCTCATCGTTATTGAAGGTTCTAGCATGCTCAAAGCAAGAGTACGCTGGGCAGATTCGATAGTCCCAGGCACGAGCTGCGACGACGTGCTAAGTAATCTGGGCAGATTCGATAGTCCTAGGCACGGGCTGCGACGACGTGCGGAGTTATGTCTAGAACCGGGGTTACCATTAGCCCTTGACGGACGGATGAAATAATGAGCCGGTCATTCAATTAACGGTGAAATCGAGGCAATGATAACAGTGATAGCCAGAGTCATGGATGTTTGGATGCTTTGGTTGTATCGTCACTCGGTCTCAAGAGCGATGTTTTGTGGGTGCTTATCTGATCTTGGTTTAGGCCTTGGGGGTTTGTACTTGGAAAACATTGACCTTGACTCGAGTGATAATTGTTTTACTTTAATTGTCTACTTTGCTATGTTTATTTCTGCTTAGTGGGTCTGGGGGCTATCACTGTAGAATGAGGTGGAGTGGGATGGTTGATCTCCTATTCCTTTTTACCCTTTATGCTCTTTTGGTATGTTTGATAGTTGATTTACTGCTCACTAAGACTTTTGTCTGACTCAAGGTTTTATGTTCAACTCTTATTACCTTGGGCTATTCATCCATTTGGGATGGGCAGACTAGGTAGCAGGTGACAGGTGCTGTTCTTAGTGACTAACGCTATTGATGATGAAGACGAGCAGGAGGCTTTTGCATATTGTTTTCTTACTATATGTATTGGATGTTCCGCTGTTTGTATGATTCTCTGAGTGTTATGTAGTGAGGCTTGATGTATTGACTATTCAGATGTTTGTATCAAATTGTTATGAGCTTATATGATGAGAATTCTGTTCTATAGAGCTTCACTATGTATACTTTCTATTGTATTTTATCCATGCGCTGTGAGCAATACGATTGACTATTCTGTGTTTACCTTACTCTGATGATCGTCCATGGCGGCCTAGCATACCTTTCAGCGCACTATTTCCTTCTTGGGTGCAGGAGTCATGGGCGGTCGTCACATTTGGTATCAGAGCTTTGGTTAATCGATTATTAGCCAACGCTCGCTGACGTAATTACGTATGAGAGACGTAGTTGTATTTTGATGGATGATTACTATATATAATATAGTAGCTTAGAAGGATTTGAACTCCTTATGTAGTTGTTTCTCAAGGTGTTCTAATCATTCTTTTTATAGATATTAAGAATGAGTCGAAGAGAGAGATAAGCTGCTAGGGAAAGTCGTGCTGCTGAAGAGACTGCCGATTATGCTGCTATATTTGAGGCTATGATGACTTCGATCACGAGAAGGATGCCAGTTCCAGGGCCATCAGTAGATGTTGGAGTTCAGGTTCAAGCCTCAAAACCAGTGGATTTTGCTAAGTAGTGCAAAGACTATGCTGCTCTTGGAGGAAAGGTTTTCGTGGGAACAGAATCAACCATAGAAGTTCAGAGGTGGATTGATGCTTGTAGAAGGATCTTTGGTGATTTGGGAATTGAGGATGCAACCAAAAGGAAGCTTGCATCAAGACAGCTTCAGGGAAGAGCTTCTGATTGGTGGAATTCTATCACCATTGATACCCCAGAGGAAGAGATTACTTGGGAGCAATTCCAAGCTAGATTTGAGGCTAAGTTCATTTCTACAGCTCAGAAATCTGTTCTGTTTAAAAAGTTTATGGAACTCAAGCAAGGTGGAAGGCCAGTTCTTGAGTATGTTTCTAAGTTTGAAGCCTTGTCCAAGTATGCTCGGTCATATATTGAATCTCCCTATCAGAAGAATGAGAAGTTTGGGACAGGCCTGGACACTTATCTTGGGAGACAGTTGGTGGATCATTTGGATGACCCATTTGAGTAGCTTGTAGAGAAAGCTCTCAGGCACGAGAATCTGTTTCCTAAGGAAGGATCTATTGTTGCTGTGACCAAGGAGCAAAGTGGAAATAAGAAGAGGAAGCAGCAGAAGGGTAAGGATGGCCAGATGAAGCCGAAGGGCGAAGTGACCTGCTACAACTGTCAGCAGAAGGGTCATCTCTCCAGAGATTGTAAGAAACCGAGAGTGCCGGCGAAGTGCCACAACTGTGAAAAACCGGGGCATTTCAGGAAGAATTGTCCGGAACCGAGGAAGGACAAGCAGATTGTGCAAGCTTATGCTTTAGGGGCTGTGCCATCATCTTTGAAAGCTCCTACTGCAGATGAGAAAGGAAAGAGTGTGGTGGTTCAAGATACTCTTTCCATTTGTGGTGTTCCAGTTAGAGTGTTGTTTGATACTGGAGCGTCGCATTCCTTTGTTTGTAGTGAACTTGTAGGCCGGTTGGGTTTGGAACCGGATATTGTTGATAGACCATTGGTTGTGACTAATCCAGTTGGGGGTTCGTCTTGTTTGTGTATGGTATGCCGTGGTCTAGTTGTATCGAGTCATGATTGCTCTTTTGTTTGTGATTGTTTTTTTCTGAACTTTGCGGGGTTCGGAATTATTCTGGGTATGGACTGGCTTAGGAAGTATGCGGCAAAGGTTGATTGTGAAAGGCTAGAGGTGACAGTTGAGAATGTGGAAGGGCGAAAGGTTGTGATACGATGTAAGCATGAGGAAGGCGTCTTCATGAGCTTCATGTATCGCTGGTTGTTCCACGGGATGGACTGTCATCGGTGCCTATTGTGAATGGATTTGAGGATCTCTTTGACGGGGTCAAAGGGTTACCGCCGCATAGAGAGATCAAGTTTCGTATCGATCTAATTGAAGGAGCCAGACCTGTTGTGATGCCTCTTAGGCGAATGGGGCTAGGGAACAGCAAGAGTTGAAGGTGCAAGTTGATGACCTTTTACAGAAAGGATTCATTCGGCGTAGTGTGTCCGAATGGGGTGCACCAGTTGTGTTTGCAACCAAAGCGGATGGATCGTTGAGGTTGTGTGTGGATTATCGTGAGTTGAATAAAGTGACTAAGAAGAACAAGTATCCATTGCCGAGAATAGATGACTTGTTTGATCATCTTCACGAAGCTAAGGTGTTTTCTCAGATGGATTTGGCAACGGGATTTCACCAGTTGAGAGTGGTAAAGGATAGTGTTCCGAAAACTGCTTTTAGGACACCATCTGGTTTCTATGAGTGGCTGGTAATGCCGTTTGGATTGACCAATGCACCAGCATATTTTGTGGATCTTATGAATAGAGTGTTCAGGGATCAGTTGAACAAGTTTGTACTTGTGTTCGTGGATGATATTTTGATTTATTCCAGAACTGAAGAGGAACACAAGACACACTTGTGGATTGTTTTGGAAATCTTGCAGAAACAACAGCTGAAGGCTAAGTTTTCGAAGTGTCACTTCTGAAAGAGTGAAGTGAGGTTCTTAGGCCATGTTATCTCTGGAAGTGGAATAGCGGTTGATCCCGCCAAGGTGGCAGCGATCCAGGATTGGGTTAGACCTAAGAATGCATCTGATGTGAGAAGTTTTCTTGGATTAGCAGGATATTATCGTCGGTTTATCAAAGACTTTTCCAAGATAGCTGCACCATTAACAGGATTGACGAAAAAGAACCAAGTATTCAGATGGGATGCTAAGTGTGAGCAAGCTTTCGGAATCCTGAAAGAGCGATTGACAAATGCTCCTGTTTTGACCATTCCAAGTGGAAATGATGAGATGGTGGTTTACACCGATGCATGTGGTACTGGACTTGGAGCAGTGCTGATGAAAAAGGATAAAGTTGTTGCGTATGCAAGTCGACAACTGAAGCCGCATGAAAGGAATTATCCGACTCATGATTTTGAGTTAGCGGCGATTGTTTTTGCTTTCAAGATGTGGAGACATTACCTATTGGGAGTTCGATTTGAGTTGTTTACGGATCATAAGTCATTGAAATATCTTTTCTCCCAAAAGGATTTGAATCTTCGACAGCAATGATGGCTAGAGTTTTTAGCATCATATGATTTTGGTATAGCCTATACTCCAAGAAAAGTTAACGCAGTGGCAGATGCGTTCAGTCGAAGACATGCAGGATTGGGAGCCATGTTTTCAGAATGGAAGAGTCTCGAGTATTTAGCTGGATTTGACTTCCGGCCTAGATGTGAATTGGAACCTGAGATGTTGGCAAACTTATCGATAAGACCTACTCTAGTGGAAAGAATTGGCGAGAGCCAAAAGCGAGATGATAAGCTTGTCAAGATTATCCGAGATTTGGGATCTGGATCAGGCCCAGAGAAGGATAAAGGATTCGAAGTCGATCGAGAGGGTTGGCTTCGGAAGCAAGGACGACTAGTTGTTCCCGATATAGATGGATTGAGAGATGAGGTTCTTAAGGAAAGTGTAACAACCCTGTATTTTGTAATTATTTTATCGTATATTTTAATTATTTTTAATGTAAGATTTTGATTTAAAAACTTATTTTACTTATTTGAAATGATCAAATTTATTATTTAAATATAATCTTGATCTTTATATGAGTTATAATTCCAAACTTGTGTAAGTTGAATATTTGCATGAAATGCTGATTTTGGTCAAGTTAGTCAAACTATGACTTTCAACTTAAAATTTTAAAAGTTTAAAATTTAATTTTTTTTCTTTTATTATGAAAGTACATAAAATTCTAAGAACACCGCTTTTCGTTTCGTTGAAATCGGATGTAAACTGTGGAAGTTATACCCTTTACAATATTGTGCGTATATAGGGTTATTTAACAATGACTATTTTAAATTGAATAAATTACTTCTTCTTTGTTATATTTTATTTTAATATGTAATAATATGTTTTATTATGTATATTTTGACTTTTAAATATTTTTAAATGATAATAGAATTTTTTCAAATTTTACTGTATTTATTTCCTATTTTTAAAGGCTGTTTTATAATTTTCTGCTATTTTCTTCATATAAATTTTACTTAATTAACTTTTTTATTATTTTTTGAATGCATTTTATTTTATTTTTTATAAATATTTTTACAAGTCCATGAAGATTTTCTAAAGTTCATTTGAAATTATTTCTAATTTTTAAAGCCTAGTCTGCAATTTTAAGCCATTTTCTTAATTTAATTATATATAATTAAAATTTATTGATTTATTTTATACATTCACTTTGATTGCTGTTTTTTACTTTATTTTATTCATTTTACATGTTTTTAAATTTAAGAAATTTTTTCCAAAGTGTATTGAAGTTATTTCTAGTTCCTAAGTCTAGTTTTCATTTTTCTGTGCCATTTTTCTTATTTTAATCATATCTAATTAATAATTAATTATTAATATTTTGTTTATCTGTTATATTTTCGAATTCTAACTGAAATTTATAAGTGTTTTCAGTTATTTAAGATGTATATGAATATATATAGGAAGTTTAAAAGGTTTGAAAGCAAAGAAACGTAAAACCGTTTTAACGTTTCTTCTTCCGTTTCTTTTCCAATTAATAGATTTAATTTCCTTTGACCATTCCTTTCTTTATTGTAGCTGTGCATTTCTTACCTCATTTTCACGTGAAAACATTCCTCTCCACTTCATTTTTCACGGCTAGAAAGGTTTGGTAATGGCTCCTCTTTTCCTCTTCTTTTTGCTCTTCTTTTTCCATTGTTTTCTTATATTTTGCCTTGTTTTCTCATGTGTATTGCTTGGCCTCTCCTCCATAGCCACGGCCACCACCTCCTACACTTCTTCCTTGCCATCATCACCAGCTACCCCTCTGGTCTTGACCAAGGCCGAGCCCACCATGGTTCCAAAACTCCAAAAAAATGCAACAATGCCCTTGAACAATGCTAGTTTGACCACCTTTGCCTCATCTCCTTCAACCACCACCTTAACCACCACCATAGCCACCTCCACCACCTCTTACCTGACCTCCACCCTCTGCCACATCACCCACCACCCTCTGGAAATCAGACCATGACCAAGCCGTGCCCATCCATTGAAGCTAGCACCACAAAACTTCCACAAAACTCCTTAAAACATTGCCTAGACCACACATATCATCACCTACCCTCCATATCTTGCTTTGGCCACCCCTTAGCCACCACCACCAGCCACTCCACCACCTTTGGCCGCTGCTCCAGCTACTGTCCAGACCTGTACAAGCATGGCCAAGCCACCATATGCCCATGGCCGAGCCAAGAATGTCACAAAAACTCAACTTATTTAACCTTGACCCTATATATGCTTTATGTTGCACCACTACACCTTCATCTCCACTTGTTGCCTTGCCTATATGATGTTAAACCTGACCTATATGATGTCATACCTAAGCCAAAGCATCATCATAGCCAAGCATAAGTGTCCCTTAGGCCAAGCATTGAAGTGGTTGAAGCAAGGTCCAATCTATCTTGTTCATTTTGCTTTGTATTTCAAAATTGTTTCAATGTTATTTTATGTTGAATGTTTATATATTGTCTTGTTTGTTTTGTTTTGGGTGGTTGATACAAAATCATATCTTGGCTATCTTTCAACTCAAATCAAAAGTCGTGCAATTGTGCTTGTCGTGCCTTTGGAGTCGTGCTTGTATGTTGTTTTGGTCTCTAGCTTTGAAAAAAGTGAGTCTTTCTCACTCTGACATTTATACTTATGAAAAGTGAATTGATGACAAGTGCTTAGTAATATAAAATGTTTATGCAAGTTAATGATGATCATATGATATGCTATGCCATGTTATTACCATGTTATTACCATGTTAAAACTGTTAATTTTCACCTGACATCTGATATATGACTGTATATTGTGATATTGACATTGTTTATATTATTCTTGTATATGATCACACTGCAAGTTCCCTGTTAGAATAGAAGCACTATGGGCTGAAATGATAGGCCTTAGTTATTTTATTTAATTCATATTGACTTGGGATTGCGGGTTTGAAATGATAAAACCTGGATTTTCTTTGTAAATTATGGGTTGAAATGATATATTACCCGTATCACTTTACCTAGCGTAGAAAATTATATACAGGCCCGTAGTTAAAATATGTTTTTCTAAAATTTTAAATATTTTAGAAATTTAATTATTATAATATTTTATTTTAAATTAAAAAAAAGGATTTTTGTAAATTATTATTGATTTTCTGAATAATTGTAAGTGAAATGAATTAATGAAAAAGTTAGAAATTTTGAACGTAAGTTATTTTGGAAATTTTGATTTAATTATAATTGGAAATTTAATTGAATATGAAATTATGATAAATTTATGATAATTTAAATTTAAATGAATTTAAAGTGATTTTTATATCATATTAATGATTTTTAATAAAGTTGAAATGTGAAATGAATGCATATCGTAAGTTGAAATTTTGAAATATAACTAAATTTGGAAATTTATGAAATTGACGTAAAAGTGAACTTTTAGTTAAGAAAATAAAAATAAAACTAAGTTATATTTGAGAATTTGTACTTAAGTGTTAAGTTGAAATTTAATGTAATGGATTTTAAAATTGAACATTGCATTTTAATAAGTGGATTATTATTAAATCTTGATTTTTGAATGGAAATTTAACTTTATAAAATCATGAACTTGAGAAAAATTAAATGATGTTTATAAAAAAAATGTATGATTTTGTAAGTTAAAAATTATTTAAATAAAATATAATTGGTTGAGAAATTTTATTGAATATTTGAAGTTAATTGACTGCATTTTTGAAATCCTTTTAATTACAATGTAAATGATATTACAGCATTTGTGAATACTGTAGTTGATGATAATGAACTAAAAAGCTATTGAATTAAAAGCTATTATAGCAATTTTTGTAAGTGCTATAATTTTTGAATTTAACTAAGTTTATTTGAAATTTAAGTAAACCCTATTACAACATTTTAAAATGTTGTCTTTTGTTAAATTGAACTGTTTTGAATGTAACTTTCCGTGAAAGTTTTCTAAATAATGCGAAAAGTGAATTTTCACGGTTTTGATAAACTTAAGTGAATAAATGAACTTTGGAAGTTGAAATTTTTGGAAATTTAATAATTTAATTATTAAGCATAATAACTCCATTGAATGATAAAAAAGAATTTTTGGAATATAAACTGTTTTGAAATATGAATTGAAATGGTATTTTAGATTTAATAAAATGAATAATGATTTGAAATGAGTGAAGTTTGAAAAGATACGATATTTTGATATATTAAAATGATTTGAAACGAAGTTTTGAAAGGATATGATATTTTGATATATTAAAATGATTTGAAACGAAGTTTTGGAAGATATGATATTTTTGATATTAAATGATTTGAAAAACGGAGTTTGAAAGATAGGACATTTTGATATTAACATGATTTAAAAAGAAGTTCTGAAAGATATGATATTTTGGAACTGAAGCTTTGAAAGGTTATGATATTTTGATATATTAAAATGATTTGAAAGGTAGTGTTGAAAGGGTATGAAAATTTAATATATTGAAATGGTTAGAAATGACTTGATATTTATTTTGATAAATATTTGAATTGAAAGATATTTTGCGACGATATATTGAAATGGTTTTGGAAATGATTTAATCTTTATTTTGATAAAGATTTGGATTGAAAAGGATATTTTATTTTGAAGTATAAAATATTTTTAAAGTTATAACTACGGGTTATAATAACGATGGGTAGTTAAAGAGACCGGGATCAGATATTGTCTTATAGCCGGCCAATACCGAAAACCACTTTAACAACCGTGTACGCGGTGGAGATTCCGGAATGAAGTAGGATGGTGGCGACGTTCTCGAGGTATATATTACGTGGACCCAACTCCCGTGAGTTGGCATATATGACTAAAACAGGAGCTATACCGGGCTACACAAAGGGTCGCACCCTTTCATCGAGCATGCTCCATCGAAAACCATTCTATTACTGTTGTGATTCGATTCGGTGGCGCCACTTTGATTCGGGGTATTGTTCGAGGTGGGCGGAAGCTGCTGGCTTGCCGTCACCACCGGTCCAGGAGTGCAAACGGTGTATCCACCCTGGCATTGCCTCGCGTGCCGTGTCATATCCTTATATCGAGCCCACTACGATTTTGGTTTTAAAGATCCGACCGCGTTAAGGTTCACCATCCCCTTAATGCTATTTTCCATATGATTATACTTTACTGATTAGACACTACCGTATATAGCGTATATTACTATATAGTAAATAGTTTAACGGATCCTTAGAGGATGGGCGGTCCCAAGCATCCTTTAAGTTACTGATGCATTTTGTTACTTTTCACTTGAGTTGATTTACAGTTTATAAGTATTTATGTCCTGACTCGAGGGTTTTGTCTTTTGCTTTACGCTCGGGTCAGATTGATTGAGTTAGCATTCAAGATTCACCTTCGGCGTTGGAGCTTTCCTTGAAGATCCAGCCATCAATTTTGTTTCAGTATCCAGTGGTTCAGTGATGTATCAGATTTGCACCTGATGTATCCTGTTACTCTTCTGTTGTATCTTATTTAACTCTGATGTATCTCATATTTATATAGTAGCTTCATGAACTACTATCTCTTTTTCTCCCGCTGCATTTTTATATACTCTGTGTCTGAGATCTGTGATTTTTATTTACTGTATATTCTGAGGTTTGCCAAAATTTTATTTACAACACGGTATTTGAACAATTCAATTCCGGCATGAGTGTCTGCCTATGCACTTATAATGGATGCGAACGGTTAAAAATATCTGGTTGTTACAGTTGGTATCAGAGCTTTGGTAGCTCTAGGCAAAACTCAGCATATGGAGTGAATGTATTTACAGAATCACTTCCATTCGAGTTTGAATCTCTCCCTTTTGACTCGATTCCTTTGAATTTTGGAACATTCCCTACGGTTCCAAAATCCATTCGTATCCCTCACTATTCATCTTCTTTTGACTCTGGAGTATTCCATAACTCTGCTTCGAATGATCTTTCTAGTGAGTCGGCGATCACGCCAATTTCAAATTTAATTGAAAAAGGGGGAAAACTCCTTTGCAGTTAGCATCGATTCACCAGAGATTCTTATCTATCCTTGGTTTAGATGCTAATATCTTTTGTTATTTCAAACTCTAACTCGTGAGATCGAATGTAGATTTACCCTAGAAAAAACAACATTGATCTTATTCTTTAAGTCACGGTTGACTCGGTTAAGGTTGCCCGTGATTTATATAAGCTTATCCATCATTCTATTCTGTTATTTAATCATGTCATCCTTGTTTCCAACTTATTTTTAAATCATAATCTCCTTTGATTTGTGTTAATCAAAAATTTGAATCTCTACCCTTCTTTGAAAATCTATTCATGGATAGTGTATTTGTAAACTAGTATTTAAAATTAAAATGTTTTATATATTGTGTTGTTTGAATTGTTGATGTTGAGTTGGATTTCTGATCGATACGTCTGATCAGCGCTATCGATAAGATTTCCAAAACACTTTGACTGAACAAACGGACACAATATATTTTTAAAAAAAATTTGGTTAATGAAATAAATTTTGATATATAAGTAAATTTATGGAACTTAATGAAATGATTTAAATTGATAATTTGAAATGATAATACTTGATTTATCATTTATTGTTCTACAAATAGATCTGTAAATATTTGTTTATAAATTTATTTGGGAACTGAAATGAATTTAAAACAAGAATTTGAGGATTTAAATTCCGATTATTTCGAACTTTGGTTTAAAGTTTTAAAAGGTTATATTATTTAAAGTATTTTGAATAGAATTTGTTTCAAAGAATTTTAAAGGTTTAAAATTAGTGCTCTTCTCTTTGTCGCTGGAAAATTACTTCGGTGATGATCGCGACATCATCGACGTTCATTTTCGAGTTTCGAAGTTAGGAGACTGTTCTGTAGTCTTGCTACAACTTTGTTTCGGGAAATTAAATTGATTTGAATTTCTAAAATATGTCTTGATTTATAATATATATATATAGATATATGATTGAAATTTGATTTGACATATATTATTACTTATCTCTAAATGGTTTGAAGAAATCGGAAATTTAATTCTTAAATTTTATTTTAAAGAATAATTCCAAAAAAAAATCAATCTATCAAAACTTTGGATGAATATCAAGCATGAAATGATTGAATTGGAAATTTTATTTGTATAATACAATTGCATTCAAATATAACTTACCAAAATTTCAGAAGTTAAAAATGTAGTTGGATAATATACGACATAAAAAGACTTTATAAATAAAATTTGAGTGGTTATAATAAATGTTATACACTTAAATTTTAATTATAAAATGATTAACAGAGGTAAATATAATAAAGGGTAATTGAATGACTTACAATAAAATGATGTTAAAAGAACTAAGAATAAAAGAAAGTAGTTATAAAAAAAAGTGTAAATATATTTAACATCAGTGATGAATATATTGAGAGGAATAAATTTAAGTTTAATTAGGAATAAAGAAGAATTAAATTTATTAAGTACAATGTGAGTGTAATAAATGATTATTTTTCAAACCCATGGTTTTAAAAATTGTTAATTTAAGATGATTGGATAATAAGATAATGAAATTTGGGGTATTTAAGATTTATTTAACTTGTGTAAAGATTTATTCTCTATTTAAGTTGAAATTTCCATGCTTTCAAATTCATTTCCTTATTTTGTTTTTCAAACTATCTTTTGGTTGTCCTTATCATCCTTATCTTGCTATAGACCGGTATAGGCATCTTTCTATAATATTTCTGTTCATAAATCTTTCTATAATCTTTGATAGACCTTTGGTAATCATTTTGAATCCACCTTTTTCGTGCTTTTGTTCTTGATTATGGAGGATCTTGGAAAGATCACCTCCACCTTGTAAAACTTACCTATAACAACAGTTATCAGGTATAACTTCAATCTTCTTATCATCTTATCTTAATCCAATTTCACTCTATCTTTTCTGTGCCCTTCCGTACCTCATTCCTTTTCGGGGACGAAAAGTTTTGAGTGGGGGAGAGTGTAACAACCCTGTATTTTGTAATTATTTTATTGTATATTTTAATTATTTTTAATGTAATATTTTGATTTAAAAACTTATTTTACTTATTTTAAATGATTAAATTTATTATTTAAATATAATCTTGATCTTTATATGAGTTATAATTCCAAATTTGTGTAAGTTGAATATTTGCATGAAATGCTGATTTTGGTTAAGTTAGTCAAACTGTGACTTTCAACTTAAAATTTAAAAGTTTAAAATTTTAATTTTTTTTCCTTTTATTATGAAAGTACATAAAATTCTAAGAACGCCACTTTTCGTTTCGTTGAAATCGGATGTAAACTGTGGAAGTTATACCCTTTACAATATTGTGCGTATATAGGGTTATTTAACAATGACTATTTTAAATTGAATAAATTACTTCTTCTTTGTTATATTTTATTTTAATATGTAATAATATGTTTTATTATGTATATTTTGACTTTTAAATATTTTTAAATGATAATAGAATTTTTCCAAATTTTACTGTATTTATTTCCTATTTTTAAAGGCTGTTTTATAATTTTCTGCTATTTTCTTCATATAAATTTTACTTAATTAACTTTTTTATTATTTTTTGAATGCATTTTATTTTATTTGTTATAAATATTTTTACAAGTCCATGAAGATTTTCTAAAGTTCATTTGAAATTATTTCTAATTTTTAAAGCCTAGTCTGCAATTTTAAGCCATTTTCTTAATTTAATTATATATAATTTAAATTTATTGATTTATTTTATATATTCACTTTTATTGCTGTGTTTTACTTTATTTTATTCATTTTACATGTATTTAAATTTAAGAAAATTTTTCCAAAGTGTATTGAAGTTATTTCTAATTCCTAAGTCTAGTTTTCATTTTTCTGTGCCATTTTTCTTATTTTAATCATATCTAATTAATTATTAATATTTTGTTTATCTGTTATATTTTCGAATTCTAACTAAAATTTATAAGTTTTTTCAGTTATTTAAGATGTATATGAATACATATAGGAAGTTTAAAAGGTTTGAAAGAAAAGAAACGTAAAACCGTTTTAACGTTTCTTCTTCCGTTTCTTTTCCAATTAATAGATTTAATTTCCTTTGACCGTTCCTTTCTTTATTGTAGCTTTGCATTTCTTACCTCATTTTCACATGAAAACATTCCTCTCCACTTCATTTTTCATGGCTAGAAAGGTTTGGTAATGGCTACTCTTTTCCTCTTCTTTTTGCTCTTCTTTTTCCATTGTTTTCTTATATTTTGCCTTGTTTTCTCATGTGTATTGCTTGGCCTCTCCTCCATAGCCATGGCCACCACCTCCTACACCTCTTCCCTGCCATCATCACCAGCTACCCCTTTGGTCTTGACCAAGGCCGAGCCCACCATGGTGCCAAAACTCCAAAAAAATGCAACAATGCCCTTGAACAATACTAGTTTGACCACCTTTGCCTCGTCTCCTTCAACCACCACCTTAACCACCACCATAGCCACCTCCACCACCTCTGACCTGACCTCCACCCTCTGCCACATCACCCACCACCCTCTGGAAATCAGACCATGACCAAGCCGTGCCCATCCATTGAAGCTAGCACCATAAAACTTCCACAAAACTCCTTAAAACATTGCCTAGACCACACATATCATCACCTACCCTCCATATCTTGCTTTGGTCACCCCTTAGCCACCACCACCATCCACTCCACCACCTTTGGCCACTGCTCCAGCTACTGTCCAGACTTGTACAAGCATGGCCAAGCCACCACATTCCCATGGACGAGCCAAGAATGTCACAAAAACTCAACTTATTTAACATTGACCCTATATATGCTTTATGTTGCACCACTACACCTTCATCTCCACTTGTTGTCTTGCCTATATGATGTTAAACCTGACCTATATGATGTCATACCTGAGCCAAAGCATCATCATATCCAAGTATAAGTGTCCCTTAGGCCAATCATTGAAGTGGTTGAAGCAAGGTCCAATCTATCTTGTTCATTTTGCTTTGTATTTCAAAATTGTTTCAATGTTATTTTATGTTGAATGTTTATATATTGTCTTGTTTGTTTTGTTTTGGGTTGTTGATACAAAATCATATCTTGGCTATCTTTCAACTAAAATCAAAAGTCGTGCAACTGTGCTTGTCGTGCCTTTGAAGTCGTGCTTGTATGTTGTTTTGGTCTCTAGCTTTGAAAAAAGTGAGTCTTTCTCACTCTGACATTTATACTTATGAAAAGTGAATTGATGACAAGTGTTTAGTAATATAAAATGTTTATGCAAGTTAATGATGATCATATGATATGCTATTCCATGTTATTACCATGTTAAAACTGTTAAATTTCACCTGACATCTGATATATGACTGTATATTGTGATATTGACATTGTTTATATTATTCCTGTATATGATCACGCTGCAAGTTCCCTGTTAGAATAGAAGCACTATGGGCTGAAATGATAGGCCTGAGTTATTTTATTTTATTCATATTGACTTGGGATTGCGGGTTTGAAATGATAAAAACTGGATTTTCTTTGTAAATTATGGGTTGAAATGATATATTACCCGTATCACTTTACCTAGCGTAGAAAATTATATACAGGCCCGTAGTTAAAATATGTTTTTCTAAAATTTTAAATATTTTAGAAATTTAATTATTATAATATTTTGATTTTAAATTTAAAAAAAAGGATTTTTGTAAATTATTATTGATTTTCTGAATAATTGTAAGTGAAATGAATTAATGAATAAGTTAGAAATTTTGAACGTAAGTTATTTTGGAAATTTTGATTTAATTATAATTGAAAATTTAATTGAATAGGAGATTATGATAAATTTATGATAATTTGAATTTAAATGAATTTAAAGTGATTTTTATATCATATTAATGATTTTTAATAAAGTTGAAATGTGAAATGAATGCATATCGTAAGTTGAAATTTTGAAATATAACTAAATTTTGAAATTTATGAAATTGACGTAAAAGTGAACTTTTAGTTAAGAAAATAAAAATAAAACTAAGTTATATTTGAGAATTTGAACTTAAGTGTTAAGTTGAAATTTAATGTAATGGATTTTAAAATTGAACATTGCATTTTAATAAGTGGATTATTATTAAATCTTGATTTTTGAATGGAAATTTAACTTTATAAAATCATGAACTTGAGAAAAATTAGATGATGTTTATAAAAAAAATGTATGATGTTTTAAATAAAATATAATTGGTTGAGAAATTTTATTGAATATTTGAAGTTAATTGACTGCATTTTTGAAATCCTTTTAATTACAATGTAAATGATATTACAGCATTTGTGAATACTGTAGTTGATGATAATGAACTAAAAAGCTATTGAATTAAAAGCTATTATAGCAATTTTTGTAAGTGCTATAATTTTTGAATTTAACTAAGTTTATTTGAAATTTAAGTAAACCCTATTACAACATTTTAAAATGTTGTCTTTTGTTAAATTGAACTGTTTTGAATGTAACTTTCCGTAGAAGTTTTCCAAATGATGCGAAAAGTGAATTTTCACGGTTTTGATAAACTTAAGTCAATAAATGAACTTTGTAAGTTGAAATTTTTGGAAATTTAATAATTTAATTATTAAGCGTAATAACTCCATTGAAATGATAAAAAAGAATTTTTGGAATATAAACTGTTTTGAAATATGAATTGAAATGGTATTTTAGATTTAATAAAATGAATAATGATTTGAAATGAATGAAGTTTGAAAAGATACGATATTTTTATATATTAAAATGATTTGAAACGATGTTTTGAAAGGATATGATATTTTGATATATTAAAATGATTTGAAACGAAGTTTGGAAGATATGATATTTTTGATATTAAATGATTCGAAAAACGGAGTTTGAAAGATAGGACATTTTGATATTAACATGATTTAAAAAGAAGTTTTGAAAGATATGATATTTTGGAACTGAACCTTTGAAAGGTTATTATATTTTGATATATTAAAATGATTTGAAAGGTAGTGTTGAAAGGGTATGAAAATTTAATATATTGAAATGGTTAGAAATGACTTGATATTTATTTTGATAAATATTTGAATTGAAAGATATTTTACGATGATATATTGAAATGGTTTTGGAAATGATTTAATCTTTATTTTGATAAAGATTTGGATTGAAAAGGATATTTTATTTTGAAGTATAAAATATTTTTAAAGTTATAACTACGGGTTATAATAACGATGGGTTGTTAAAGGGACCGGGATCGGATATTGTCTTATAGCCGGCCAATACCGAAAACCACTTTAACAACCGTGTACGCAGTGGAGATTCCAGAATGAAGTAGGATGGTGGCGATGTTCTCGAGGTATATATTACGTGGACCCAACTCCCGTGAGTTGGCATATATGACTAAAACAGGAGCTATACCGGGCTACACAAAGGGTCGCACCCTTTCATCGAGCATGCTCCATCGGAAACCATTCTATTACTGTTGTGATTCGATTCGGTGGCGCCACTTTGATTCGGGATATTGTTCGAGGTGGGCGGAAGCTACTGGCTTGCCGTCACCACCGGTCCGGGAGTGCAAATGGTGTATCCACCCTGGCATTGCCTCGCGTGCCGTGCCATATCCTTATATCGAGCCCACTACGATTTTGGTTTTAAAGATCCGACCGCGTTAAGGTTCACCATCCCCTTAACGCTATTTTCTATATGATTATACTTTACTGATTAGACACTACCGTATATAGCGTATATTACTATATAGTAAATAGTTTAACGGATCCTTAGAGGATGGGCGGTCCCAAGCATCCTTTAAGTTACTGATGCATTTTGTTACTGTTCACTTGAGTTGATTTACAGTTTATAAGTATTTATGTACTGACTCGAGGGTTTTGTGTTTTGCTTTACGCTCGGGTCAGATTGATTGAGTTAGCATTCAAGATTCACCTTCGGCGTTGGAGCTTTCCTTGAAGATCCAGCCATCTATTTTGTTTCAGTATCCAGTGGTTCAGTGATGTATCTGATTTGTACCTGATGTATCCTGTTACTCTTCTGTTGTATCTTATTTAACTCTGATGTATCTCATATTTATATAGTAGCTTCATGAACTACTATCTCTTTTTCTCCCGCTGCATTTTTATATACTCTTTGTCTGAGATCTGTGATTTTTATTTACTGTATATTCTGAGGTTTGCCAAAATTTTATTTACAACACGGTATTCTGAGCAATTCAATTCCGGCATGAGTGTCTGCCTATGCACTTATAATGGATGCGAATGGTTGAAAATATCTGGTTGTTACAGAAAGTCATCACTCGAAGTTGACAATTCATTCAGGTGGAAATGAGATGTATCGGGATATGAACAGAACCTATTACTGGGAAGGTATGAAGAAAGATGTTGGAAATTTTATTTCCAAGTGCATGAACTGCCAGTTGGTAAAAGCCGAACAGAAGAAGCCAAGTGGATTGCTTCAGCCATTAGAAGTTCCTACATGGAAGTGGGAGCAAATATCGATGGATTTTATCGATGGGTTGCCTAGAACCAGAGCAAGAAATGAAGGGATTTGGGTCATTGTAGATCGTTTGACTAAGAGTGCAAGCTTCATTCCTGTTCGATCAACTAGGACTGCATCGAAATTGGCTGAGTTGTATGTTAAGTGGATAGTTCGATTTCATGGTATTCCGAAGAGTATAGTTAACGATCGAGATGCATTGTTCACTAGTGGATTTTGGAAGAGCTTCCAAGAAGTTTTGGGGACCGAGTTATGTTTGAGTACAGCTTATCACCCCCAAACAGATGGTCAGACCGAGAGAGTCAACAGAGTTTTGGTAGATCTCCTTAGAGCATGTGTTTTAGATTTCGGAGGATCATGGGAAGATCATCTTCATTTGATGGAATTTGCATATAATAACAGTTACCAGTCAAGTATTGGTATGGCACCATATGAAGCATTGTATGGAAGACCGTGTAACTCTCCTACATGTTGGTTGGAAACAGGAGAAAAGCTGGTACTTGGGCCTGAAATGATTCGACAGACTTCGGATTGCATAGAGATCATTCGGCGACGAATGAAGGCGGCCCAAGACCATCAGAAAAGTTATGCCGCTAAGCGTCGTAAGAATTTGGAATTCGACGTAGGCAATATGGTTTTCGTGAAGGTTTCTCCATTGAAGAATGTTATTCGATTCGGGAAGAAAGGAAAGTTGACTCCGAAATTTGTTGGACCATTCCCGATCATCGAGCGAATTGGAAAGCTTGCCTATAAATTGGAGTTACCAGAAAAGATGTCGGGTGTGCACAACGTATTTCATGTATCGTATCTACGGAGGTATGTGCATGACCCAAGTACAGTGGTTTCTGCTGATAGTTATTAAGATTTGGAAGTTGATCCAATTGTTAGAAGACCTCGTAAGCCACTTCGTGTTGTGGGAACTGACACGAAACAGCTTGGGAGGAAGGTAGTCAGGTTGCTCAAGGTACAATGGAGTGATGATGTTAACGACTGTACATGGGAGGAGGAAGAGAGGATGAAGGCAGCTCATCCTGAACTCTTCGAGGTATGGCCCTAAGGTGTTGTGACATCTCATGAATTTGTAACTTGTTCTAGTCATAGAATTCTGCATGCTAGGCTAGTAATTGGATGCTTGGTTTGTTGATTGCTATGGATGGTAGGCATGCAGAATAGTTTTTGATTGCTCTTGTTTGTTTGGAATTTCGGGGGCGAAATTCCTAAAGGGGAGAGAATGTAACGACCCGTATTTTTACGGATCGAGATACTGTCAAACTGTATGCTTTATGTCGTATTATTGTTAGGTCAACTAAAGCTTAAGTCGTATGGAAATTGCTCGTGTGAGCGACTTAGTGAGGTAGTTAAGTCGTGTAGTGTTTAGGTTGGTAGAGCGACCTATAGAATTGGACCGACCTAAGAGAGTGACCGGCTTAAGGAAGTTAGTAGGTTAGCGATTTAGAGGTTGACCTACTTATAGGAGTTAACGACCTATAGAAGTGAGCGACCTAAAGGAGGGAACGAGTTAAGGAAGTAAGCGGGTTAAGAAGATGGGCCGACCTAAATGCTAGCGGCTTAAGGGTGTGAGCGCCTTACGAGTTAGCGACCTAGTAGTTAATGCTGTGTTGAGATAGGTCGTGGAAGCCTTAAGTCGTCGGGTCAGCACTTGTGTTAGGTCCTATATTTGGTTAGGTCGGCTGGGTATGTCAGGCCGTGTGTTCAGGCTTAGGTCGTAGATAGTGGACTCGTTAAGTCGGCAACCAGTTAAGTAGTTAGGTCGGCACTTAGTTAGGTCATCCAGAAGACTTAGGATCAGGGTCGCCTATAGTGTTAGGTCGGTAGCATGGATGAGTCGTTGGGTCGGCATCTGGTTAAGTCATTAGGTCGGCAATACAGTTGAGCCACTTAGTTGTTGAGTCGTAAGCCATGCAGTTGCTAAGTGGTAGGTCGTTGGGTTTTGTTAAGTCATGGACGACTTAAGGGGACGGCCGACTTAAGGGATTTCCAGCCTATAAATAGAAGTGCCTATCTTCATTTTTGGGATCCGGATTTTGAAGCGACGAAGTGCTGCCATTTTGAGAGCTCGACTTCAACACTTCTTCACTTCTTTTCTCCACTTTAATCTAGTGCTTCCTTCCATCCAAGATTGAAGATCAAATCGAAGATCCAAGAGCCAAAGTTGAATATCTCCAACCATCGAAGAGAGATTTCACCATTTGAAGCGGAATCTTGTCGGATCAAGCTAGATCCTTTGCTGTCTAGATCTGGAGTTTGTTGCTTTTGAGGTGTTTAGGTGATTCGGTGAGTGGTAGTTATCTCTCACACGGACCCAAAGGAGTATATTGGATCGGTGGCTTATTTGTGTGTTAAAGATAGTGATTTCATGCATTTTCCTTAAGTCTGCATGTAGATCCATTGTTCATGATGTTTTGATATCTACTTTACTACATATTAACCTATGTTAGTTCATTCATCAAGATATTATTTAGAATTCATGATTGATAGATTTGGACTCTTTATTTACGAAATTGCCATTATTGTTATAACTGTTTATTTAGAACTTGTTTGAATCCTTGATTACTTGAATTAATGATTGATTTGATTGATTAGTTGATTAGTGATTGAATTTGGACAAGTATGGTCGGAGATGATTCAAAAGCTAAGGAGTAGGCTCTTGAATAAGGAAAGCTGCTTGTGGCGTATGAAGCGGATGTTAAAGCTCATATCGATAGATTTGATCATGATGTTGAGATGGGACTTTGCTATGATGCGATGAGGCAAAGCATGATGTTGAGATGGGACTTTGCTATGATGCGATGAAGCAAAGCATGATGTGAGAAAGCCTTGGTTTAATCCAGACAGGATCATTCGAAGCATGTTGATAACTCGGTGATATGGTTCGAGTTTGTTGATAATGGTTGGCTCGAGAGGCGCTTGAGCTAGTATGTGAATAGTTGTCGAGGAGGATGACTAGAAGGCTGAGATCTCATCGTTATTGAAGGTTCTAGCATGCTCAAAGCAAGTGTACGCTGGGCAGATTCGATAGTCCCAGGCACGAGCTGCGATGACGTGCTAAGTACTCTGGGCAGATTCGATAGTCCTAGGCACGGGCTGCGACGACGTGCAGAGTTATGTCTAGAACCGCGGTTACCATTAGCCCTTGACGGACGGATGAAATAATGAGCCGGTCATTCAATTAACGGTGAAATCAAGGCAATGATAACAGTGATAGCCAGAGTCATGGATGTTTGGATGCTTTGGTTGTATCGTCACTCGGTCTCAAGAGCGATGTTTTGTGGGTGCTTTTCTGATCTTGGTTTAGGCCTTGGGGGTTTGTACTTGAAAAACATTGACCTTGACTCGAGTGATAATTGCTTTACTTTAATTGTCTACTTTGCTATGTTTATTTCTGCTTAGTGGGTCTAGGGGCTATCACTGTAGAATGAGGTGGAGTGGGATGGTTGGGCTTCTATTCCTTTTTACCCTTTATGCTCTTTTGGTATGTTTGATAGTTGATTTACTGCTCACTAAGACTTTTGTCTGACTCAAGGTTTTATGTTCAACTCTTATTACCTTGGGCTATTCATCCATTTGGGATGGGCAGACTAGGTAGCAGGTGACAGGTGCTGTTCTTAGTGACTAACGCTATTGATGACGAAGACGAGCTGGAGGCTTTTGCATATTGTTTTCTTACTATATGTACTGGATGTTCCGCTGTTTGTATGATTCTCTGAGTGTTATGTAGTGAGGCTTGATGTATTGACTATTCAGATGTTTGTATCAAATTGTTATGAGCTTATATGATGAGAATTCTGTTCTATAGAGCTTCACTATGTATACTTTCTATTGTATTTTATCCATGCGTTGTGAGCAATACGATAGACTATTCTGTGTTTACCTTACTCTGATGATCGTCCATGGCGGCCTAGCACACCTTTCAGCGCACTATTTCCTTCTTGGGTGCAGGAGTCATGGGCGGTTGTCACATACCAAAAAAACTATCTGAATCACTTTCAGGACTCGCAAGTTTTTTTTACCCTTTCTTTTCATCACGTGAATTTTATAGTAAATGGAAACAACGTGGCTGACCATCGATTTACCATCGTTGGAGAGTGGTGCACCATGGTACTATTCCGTTTCAAATCCATGCACTCATTTGTAAAAGTCGTACAGCGCAGTTTCGACATTGTGGACGGATGTTGCACCTTGCACTGTAGATGTTGCGTCCAATGGATATCGATCCTTCTGACAGCCATAATGGTTGACTCTTTTGGATTTACGGGAGCCATAAACAGTCAAAACGAAGGTATCTATGAGCTCTATGGCTTTGACCACTTTAAACCACCGGTGCACAGTTTCATACCCAAAAAACACTATTTTAATCACTTTCTGGACTCGGAAGTTTTTTACCCTATGTTTTCTTCACGTGTATTTTATGGTAAAACGGGATCAACGTGGCTGGCCATCGGTTAACTATTACTGGAGAGTGGTGCACCGTGTACGATTCTGTTTCAAATCCATGTGCTCATTTTTAAAAGTCGTACGGTGCAGTTTCGACATTATGGACGGATGTTGCACCTTGCACCGTAGATGTTGCGCCCAAGGGATATAGATCCTTCAGATAGTCAAACAGATGACTCTTTTGGAGTTACGGGAGCCAATACCAGCCAAAATGAAGGTCTCTGTGAGTTCTACGGCTTTGATGGCTATAGGCCGTTAATGAACAGTTTCATGCCAAAAAATCACTATCCAAATCACATTCTAGACTCGGAAGTATTTTTTTACCCTTCGTTTTCTTCACGTGAATTTTATGCTAGAATAGGATCAACATGGCTGGCCATCGATTTACCATCGCTGGAGAGTTGTCTACAATGGTTCTATTCTTTTTCAAATCCATGCACTCATTTGTAAAAGTCGTACGGCGAGGTTTCGGCATTATGGGTGGATGTTGCACCTTGCACCGTAGATGTTGCGCCCAGGGCATATCGATCCTTCGAACAGCCATAACGGTTGACTCTTTTGGAGTTACAGAAGCCATAAATAGTCAAAACGAAGGTCTCTATGTGTTCTACGGCTTTGACAGTTGTAAGCCGTCAATGCATAGCTTCATACCAAAAAAACACTACCCGAATCACTTTTTTGGACATGGAAGTTTTTTTACCCTTCGTTTTCTTCACGTGAATTTTATGGTAAAATGGGATCAGCATGGCCGGCCATCAATTTACCATCGCTGGAGAGTGGTGCATCATGATACTGTTCCGTTTCAAATCTATGCACACATTTGTAAAAGTCGTACGGCGCAGTTTCGACATTATGGATGGATGTTGCACCTTGCACCGTAGATGTTGCGCCCATGGGATATCGATTCTTCGGACATCCATAACGGTTGACTCTTTTGGAGTTACGGGAGCCATAACAATCAAAACGAAGGTCTATATGAGTTCTATGGCTTTGATGGATTTAAGCCGTCAATGCATGGTTTCATACCCAAAAAAACACTATCTGAATCACTTTCAGGACTCGGAAGTTTTTTTACCCTTTGTTTTCTTCACGTGAATTTTATGGTTAAACGGGATCAACGTGGCTGGCCATCGATTTACCATCGCTGGAGAGTGGTGCACTATGGTACTATTCCATTTAAAATCCATGCACTCATTTGTAAAAGTTATACGGCACAGTTTCGGCGTTATGGACGGATGTTGCACCTTGGACCGTAGATGTTGCGCCCAAGGGATATCGATCCTTTGGACAGCCATAACGGTTGACTCTTTAGATTTACGAGAGCCATAACCAGTTAAAACGAAGGTCTTTGTGAGTTCTACGGCTTTGACGGCTTTAAGCCTCCAATTCATTGTTTCATAGCCAAAAAAACACTATCCGAATCACTTTCAAGACTCAAAAACTTTTATTACCCTTCGTTTTCTTCACGTGAGTTTTATGGTAAAGCGAAATCAACGTGGTTGGCCATCGATTTACCATCGCTGGAGAGTGGTACACCATGGTACTATTATTTTTCAAATCCATGCACTCATTTGTAAAAGTCGTACGGTGCAGTTTCGGCACTACGGATGGATGTTGCACCTTGCACCATAGATGTTGCGCCCAGGGGATATCGATCCTTCGGACAGCCATAACGGTGATTCCTTTGGATTACGGGACCCATAACTAGTCATAATGAAGGTCTCTGGGAGTTCTACGACTTTGATAGCTTTAAGCCATCAATGCATAGTTTCATACCCAAAAAAACACAATCCGAATTCGTTTCGGGACTCGAAAGTTTTTTCTACTCATCGTTTTCCTCACCTGAATTTAATGCTAAAACGGGATCAACTTGGCTGTCCATCGATTTATCATTGCTGGAGAGTGTTGCAGCATGGTACTATTCCATTTCAAATCCATGTATGCATTTGTAAAAGTCATACAGTGCAGTTTCGGCATTATGGACGGATGTTGCACCTTGCACCGTGCGTCCGGGGAATATCGGTCGTTCGGACAGCTATAACAGTTGACTCTTTTGGTGTTAGGGGAGCCATAACCAGTCAAAACGAAGGTTTCTATGATTTCTACAGCTTTGATGGATTTAAGACATCATTGCACAGTTACATACCCAAAAAAAAATATTCGAATTACTTCCAGGACTCGTAAGTTTTTTTATCCTTTGTTCTCTTCACGTGAATTTTATGGTAAAAAGGGATCAACGTAGCTGGCCATTGATTTACCATCGTTGAAGAGTAGTGCACCATGGTACTATTTCGTTTAAAATCCATGCACTCATTTGTAATAGTCATATAGCGTAGTTTCGTTATTGTGGATGGATGTCGCACCTTGTACCGTTGTTGTTGCGCCCAATGGATATCGATTCTTCGGACAGCCGGAATGGTTGACTCTTTTGGAGTTACGAGAGCCATAAGCAGTCAAAACGAAGTTCTACGTGTGCTCTATAGCTTTGACCTCTTTAAGCCATCAATGCACAGTTTCATACCCAAAAAACACTATCTGAATCACTTTCTGGAATCAGAAGTTTTTTTACCCTTCGTTTTCTTCACGTAAATTTTATGGTAAAATAGGATCAATGTAACAATCCTGTATTTTGTAATTATTTTATTGTATATTTTAATTATTTTTAATGTAAGATTTTGATTTAAAAACTTATTTTACTTATTTGAAATGATTAAATTTATTATTTAAATATAATCTTGATTTTTATATGAGTAATAATTCCAAAATTTTGTAAGTTGAATATTTGCCTGAAATGCTGATTTTGGTCAAAATAGTCAAACTGTGACTTTCAACTTAAAATTTTAAAAGTTTAAAATTTTAAATTTTTTTCTTTTATTATGAAAGTACATAAAATTATAAGAACACCACTTTTCGTTTCGTTGGATTTGGATGTAAATTGTGAAAGTTATACTTTTTACAATATTGTGCGTATATAGGGTTATTTAACAATGACTATTTTAAATTGTATAAATTACTTCTTCTGGGTTATATTTTATTTCAATATGTGATAATATGTTTTATTATGTATATTTTGACTTTTAAATATTTTTAAATGATAATAGAATTTTTCCAAAATTTACTGTATTTATTTCCTATTTTTAAAGGTTTTTTTCTAATTTTCTACCATTTTCTTCATAAAAATTATATTTAATATTTTTTTTTGTGAATGCACTTTTATTTTTTTGTTATTTTATTTGTTATAAATATTTTACAAGTCCATGAAGATTTTCTAAAGTTCATTTGGATTTATTTCTAATTTTAAAGCCCAGTCTACAATTTTAAGCCATTTTCTTATTTTAATTATATATAATTAAAATTTATTTATTTATTTTGTGCACTCACTTTTATTTGCTTTGTTTTACTTTATTTTATTCATTTTACATGTATTTAAATTTAAGTAAATTTTTCCAAAGTGTATTGAAGTTATTTCTAATTCTTAAGTCTAGTTTTCATTTTTCTGTGCTATTTTTCTTATTTAATCATATCTAATTAATATTTAATTTTTAATATTCCATTTATCTGTTATATTTTCGAATTTTAACTGAGATTTTAATTATTTTCAGTTATTTGGATGTATATAAATATATATGAGAAATTTGAAAGGGTTAAGAGCTAAGAAACGGAAAAACGGTTTATCCGTTTCTTTTGCAGTTTCTTCTGTCATTAATACATCAATTCATCTTAGCCATTCCTTTCCCTTTCCTTTGCAGCCGACTTCCTCTTGTCATTCACAAATTTTTGAAGCCCCAAAACCCTAAAAATCATGGCCTCCACCTTGAAGAAAAAAATTAGGTAAATCCCTCTCTTCTTTCTACTTTTCTTACTTTTCTATGCAATTTTGCCATGTTTCTCTTCTAAGTTTGGATCGGCCTCTTCTCCATAGCCGCAGCCACAAACTCCTACATCTCTTCCATGCCTCCAACACCATCTACTCCACCAACCATGACCATGGCCGAGCCATCTATGGTGGCCAAACCCTTCAAATTGCAACCTACATGCCTAAAAACAATGTTTTTGACCATTGTTGCCTCATTCCCTTCATCTCCACTTGTTGCCTTGCCTATATGATGTTAAACCTGACCTATATGATGTCATACCTGAGCCAAAGCATCATCATAGCCAAGCATAAGTGTCCCTTAGGCCAAGCATTGAAGTGGTTAAAGCAAGGTCCAATCTATCTTGTTCATTTAGCTTTGTATTTCAAAATTGTTTCAATGTTATTTTATGTTGAATGTTTATATATTGTCTGGTTTGTTTTGTTTTGGGTTGATGATACAAAATCATATCTTGGCTATCTTTCAACTCAAATCAAAAGTCGTGAAATTGTGCTTGTCGTGCCTTTGGAGTCGTGCTTGTATGTTGTTTTGGTCTCTAGCTTTGAAAAAGGTGAGTTTTTCTCACTCTGACATATATACTTATGAAAAGTGGATTGATGACAAGTGTTTAGTAATGTAAATGTTTATGCAAGTTAATGATGATCATATGATATGTCTTGCCATGTTATTTCCATGTTATTACCATGTTAAACTGTTAATTTTCACCTGACATCTGATATATGACTGTATATTGTGATATTGACTTTGTTTATATTATTTCTGTATATGATCACACTGTAAGTTCCCTGTTAGAAAAATGTTATGGGCTGAAATGATAGGCCTGAGTTATTTTATTTATTTATTTAAACTTGGGATTGCGGGTTTGAAATGATAGAACCCGGATTTTTACCTTTTAAACTGCGGATTGAAATGATACATATCCGTATCACTTGACCTAGGTTAGAAAACTATATACAGACCCGTGGTTATTCTATAAAGTGCTTTGAATATTTTAAGTATTTTAAAAATATAAAATTTGATTTAAATAGATTTTGATAGGTTTTAAAATAAATAAATTATGATTTTTCTATGTGTTAAAAATGTAATTTATGAATGGATTAACTGGATTTTTGAAATATAGCTTATGTTTGAAATTTGGAATTTTGACTTAAAATGATATTTAAGTTACATGAATAAAATGGACTTTAATTTTATTTGAAAAATGGTAAATATGATAAATTGATTTATATTTGAATTTAAGTGATTTGTTAAAGAATTATTGATTTTCTATAAATTTAAGTGGTTGAATAAATGACTGTTGAAAATGAAATTTTAAAATATAACTTGACTTGAAAATGTGAAATTTGAGTTTTAACTAAAGATGTTAAATTAATTAAATAAACTGGAAGTTTAGTTAAATTTGTGAAATGGTAATATAAATCTGAAACGTATAGGTTTTAATTTATGAAAGAAACGTATAGGTTTTAATTTATGAAAGAAACGTATAGGTTTTAATTTATGAAAGAAACGTATAGGTTTTAATTTATGAAAGAAACGTATAGGTTTAATTTATGAAAGAAACGTATAGGTTTTAATTTATGAAAGAAACGTATAGGTTTTAATTTATGAAAGAAACGTATAGGTTTAATTTATGAAAGAAACGTATAGGTTTTAATTTAGGAAAGAAACGTATAGGTTTTAATTAATGAAAGAAACATATAGGTTTAATTAATGAAAGAACGTATGGTGTTCTAATTAATGATAGGAACATGTAAATTCCTAATTAATGAAAGAAAGGTATAAGTTTTAATTAATGAAAGAAACATATAAGTTTTTAATTAATGAAAGAAATGTGTAAAGTCCTAATTAATGAGAGAACATGAAAGTTTTAATTAATGCAAGAACGTATAAGTTTTTAATTAATGAAAGAAACGTGTAAAGTTTTAAGTAGTGTGGTATTGATTTAAATTAATAAATGTTCAATAGGAATATAAAATTTAAAACGTACATTTGACACGTAGATTTTAATCAATGTAATGGTGTATTTTAAATTGATTAAAATGATAAATGTTACTTACTGTAATAACAAAATGTAAGTTGATAACGTACATTTGATAAGCAAGTTTTAATTTATGTGAATGACATACTTTAAATGATTAAAATAATAAAGTTTCTTTATTGTAATAATAATGTAAGTTAGAAGGTGCTTTTAACTTAACATAAGAATTTCGGTTTAAATTGTATATTACAGTAAGAAAGTTTATTTAACTATAAGGCTATGATAAATTGACATGTTAAAATGTTAAGCTTATCGATACTTTGATTATATACAATGTAAGTGGAAAGTAGTACATTCCAAAAATGCTATGATTCCTTAAGGTAACATTTCCAAAATTCTATGATAATTTAAAGGAATATTTCAAGTTTAATAAATTTAAAGAAATATTCAATGATTTGAAAATTTGGGTTTTATTTGAATGATATAATATTGAGTTATATTTTGAAATGGAAATGATACAATTGTGATATTGTTTTGAAATGAGTATGATATTTTGGTCTTGGAAGTATAAATTATTTGAAATAAATATACATGGGTTATATTAATGATTGGTTGTTAAAGAGACCGGGATCGGATATTGTCTTATAGTCGGACAATACCGAAAAACCACTTTAACAACAGTGTACGCGGTGGAGATTTCAGAATGAAGTAGGATGGTGGCGACGTTCTCGAGGTATATTACGTGGACCTAACTCCCGTGAGTTGGCATATATGACTAAAACAGGAGCTATACCGGGCTACACAAAGGGTCACACCCTTTCATCGAGCATGCTCCATCGGAAACCATTCTATTACTGTTGTGATTCGATTCGGTGGCGCCACTTTGATTCGGGGGTATTGTTCGAGGTGGGCGGAAGCTGCTGGCTTGCCGTCACCACCTGTCCGGGAGTGCAAACGGTGTATCCACCCTGGCATTGCCTCGCGTGCCGTGTCATTTCCTTATATCGAGCCCACTACGATTTTGGTTTTAAAGATCCGACCGCGTTAAGGTTCACCATCCCCATAACGCTATTTTCTATATGATTATACTTTACTGATTAGACACTACCGTATATAGGGTATATTACTACATAGTAAATAGCTTAACGGATCCTTAGAGGATGGGCGGTCCCAAGCATCCTTTAAGTTACTGATGCATTTTGTTACTGTTCACGTGAGTTGATTTACAGTTTATAAGTATTTATGTCCTGACTCGAGGGTTTTGTATTTTGCTTTACGCTCGGGTCAGATTGAGTGAGTTAGCATTCCAGATTCACCTTCGGCGTTGGAGCTTTCCTTGAAGATCCAGCCACCTATTTTGTTTCAGTATCCAGTGGTTCAGTGATGTATCTGATTTGTACCTGATGTATCCTGTTACTCTTCTTTTGTATCTTATTTAACTCTGATGTATCTCATATTTATATAGTAGCTTCATGAACTACTATCTCTTTTTCTTCCGCTGCATTTTTATATACTCTGTGTCTGTGATCTGTGATTTTTATTTATTGTATATTCTGAGATTTGCCAAAATTTTATTTACAACTCGGTATTTTGAGCAATTCAATTCCGGCATGAGTGTCTACCTATACACTTATAATGGATGCGAATGGTTGGAAATATCGGGCTGTTACAGTTGGTATAAGAGCTTTGGTAGCTCTAGGCAAAACTCAGCATATGGAGTGAATGTATTTACAGAATCACTTTCATTCGAGTTTGAATCTCTCTCTTTTGACTCGATTCCTTTGTATTTTGGAACGTTCCCTACAGTTCCAAAATCCATTCATATCCCTCACTATTCATCTTCTTTTGACTCTGGAGTATTCCATAACTCCGCTTTGAATGATCTTTCTAGTGAGTCGGCGATTACGGCAATTTCAAATTTAATTGAAAAGGGGGAAAACTCCTTTGCAGTTAGCATCGATTCACCAGAGATTCTTATCGATCCTTGGTTTAGATGCTAATATCTTTTGTTATTTCAAACTCTAACTCTTGAGATCGAATGTAGATTTACCCTAGAAAAATCAACATTGATCTTATTCTTTAAGTCACGGTTGACCCGGTTAAGGTTGCCCGTGATTTATATAAGCTTATCCATCTTCCTATTCTGTTATTTAATCATGTCATCCTTGTTTCCAACTTATTTTTAAATCATAATCTCCTTTGAGTTGTGTTAATCAAAAAATTGAATCTCTATCCTTCTTTGAAAATCTATTCATGTATAGTGTATTTGTAAACTAGTATTTAAAATTAAAATGTTTTATGTATTGTGTTGTTTGAGTTGTTGATGTTGAGTTGGGTTTCTGATCGATACGTCTGATCAGCTCTATCGATAAGATTTCCAAAACACTTTGACAGAACAAACGGACACAATATATTTTTTAAAAAAAAAAAATTGGTTAGTGAAATAAATTTTGATATATAAGTAAATTTATGGAACTTAATGAAATGATTTAAATTGATAATTTGAAATGATAATACTTGATTTATCATTTATTGTTCTACAAATAGATCTATAAATATTTGTTTATAAATTTATTTGGAAACGGAAATGAATTTAAAACAAGAATTTGAGGATTTAAATTCTGATTATTTCGAACTTTGGTTTGAAGTTTTAAAAGGTTATATTATTTAAAGTATTTTGAATAGAATTTGTTTTCAAAGAATTTTAAAGGTTTAAAATTAGTGCTCTTCTCTTTGTCGCTGGAAAATAACTTCGGTGATGATCGCGACATCATCGACGTTCATTTTCGAGTTTCGAAGTTAAGAGACCGTTCTGTGGTCTTGCTACAGCTTTGTTTTGGGAAATTAAATTGATTTGAATTTCTAAAATATGACTTGATTTATAATATATATATATATATATATATATATATGATTGAAATTTGTTGACATATTATATATGTATATATATTATTTCTTATCTCTAAATGGTCTGAAGAAATTGGAAATTTAATTCTTAAATTCTATTTTTAAAGAATAATTTCAATTATAAAAAGAAAATAAAAAAATTTGAATAAATGATTTAAGCTTGAAATGATTGAATTGGAAATTTTATTTGTATAATACAATTGCATTCAAATATAACTTACCAAAATTTCAGAAGTTAAAAATGTAATTGGATAATATACGATATAAAAAGATTTTATAAATAAAATTTGAGTAGTTATAAAAAAAAGTGTAAATATATTTAACATGAGTGATAAATATATTGAGAGGAATAAATTTAATTTTATTAGGAATAAAGAAGAATAAAATTTACTAAATACATTGTGAGTGTAATAAATGATTATTTTTCTAACCCATGGTTTAAAAAAAATTGTTAATTTAAGATGATTGGATAATAAGATAATGAAATTTGAGATAGTTAAGATTTATGTAACTTGTGTAAAAGTTTATTTTCTATTTAAGTTGAAATCTCCATGCTTTCAAATTCATTTTCTTATTTTGTTTTTCAAACTATCTTTTGGTTGTTCTTATCGTCCTCATCTTGCTATAGACTGGTATATGCATCTTTCCATGATCTTTCTGTTTAGAAATCTTTCTATAATCTTTGATAATCTCCACCCTGTAAAACTTACCTATAACAACAGTTATTAGGTATAACTTCAATCTTCTTGTCATCTTATCTTAATCCTATTCACTCTATCTTTTCTGTGCCCTTCCATACCTCATTCCTTTTCGGGGACGAAAAGTTTTGAGTGGGGGAGAGTGTAACAACCCAGTATTTTGTAATTATTTTATTGTATATTTTAATTATTTTTAATGCAAGATTTTAATTTAAAAACTTATTTTACTTATTTGAAATGATTAAATTTATTATTTAAACATAATCTTGATTTTTATATGAGTTATAATTTCAAAATTTTGTAAGTTGAATATTTGCCTAAAATGCTGATTTTGGTCAAAATAGTCAAACTGTGACTTTCAACTTAAAATTTAAAAGTTTAAAATTTTAATTTTTTTTCTTTTATTATGAAAGTACATAAAATTCTAAGAACGCCACTTTTCGTTTCGTTGAAATCGGATGTAAACTGTGGAAGTTATACCCTTTACAATATTGTGCGTATATAGGGTTATTTAACAATGACTATTTTAAATTGAATAAATTACTTCTTCTTTGTTATATTTTATTTTAATATGTAATAATATGTTTTATTATGTATATTTTGACTTTTAAATATTTTTAAATGATAATAGAATTTTTCCAAATTTTACTGTATTTATTTCCTATTTTTAAAGGCTGTTTTATAATTTTCTGCGATTTTCTTCATATAAATTATATTTAATAAAAAAAATTTTGTGAATGCACTTTTATTTTTTTGTTATTTTATTTGTTATAAATATTTTACAAGTCCATGAAGATTTTCTAAAGTTCATTTGGATTTATTTCTAATTTTAAAGCCCAGTCTACAATTTTAAGCCATTTTCTTATTTTAATTATATATAATTAAAATTTATTTATTTATTTTATGCACTCACTTTTATTTTCTGTGTTTTACTTTATTTTATTCATTTTACATGTATTTAAATTTAAGTAAATTTTTCCAAAGTGTATTGAAGTTATTTCTAATTCTTAAGTCTAGTTTTCATTTTTCTGTGCTATTTTTCTTGTTTAATCATATCTAATTAATATTTAATTTTTAATATTTTTTTTATCTATTATATTTTCTAATTTTAACTGAGATTTTAATTATTTTCAGTTATTTGGATGTATATAAATATATATGAGAAATTTGAAAGGGTTAAGAGCTAAGAAACGGAAAAACGTTTTATCCGTTTCTTTTGCAGTTTTTTCTGTCATTAATACATCAATTCATCTTAGTCATTCCTTTCCCCATCCTTTGCAGCAGACTTCCTCCTATCATTCACGAATTTTTGAAGCCCCAAAACCCTAAAAATCATGGCCTCGACCTTGAAGAAAAAAATTAGGTAAATCTCTCTCTACTTTCTACTTTTATTACTTTTCTATGCAATTTTGCCTTGTTTCTCCTCTAAGTTTGGATCGGCCTCTTCTCCATAGCCGCAGCCACAAACTCCTACATCTCTTCCATTCCTCCAACACCATCTACTCCACCAACCATGACCATGGCCGAGCCATCTATGGTGGCCAAACCCTTCAAATTGCAACCTACATGCCTAAAAACAATGTTTTTGACCATTGTTGCCTCATTCCCTTCATCTCCACTTGTTGCCTTGCCTATATGATGTTAAACCTGACCTATATGATGTCATACCTGAGCCAAAACATCATCATAGCCAAGCATAAGTGTCCCTTAGGCCAAGCATTGAAGTGGTTGAAGCAAGGTCCAGTCTATCTTGTTCATTTCGCTTCGTATTTCAAAATTGTTTCAATGTTATTTTATGTTGAATGTTTATATATTGTCTGGTTTGTTTTGTTTTGGGTTGATGATACAAAATCATATCTTGGCTATCTTTCAACTCAAATCAAAAGTCGTGAAATTGTGCTTGTCGTGCCTTTGGAGTCGTGCTTGTATGTTGTTTTGGTCGCTAGCTTTGAAAAAGGTGAGTCTTTCTCACTCTGACATATATACTTATGAAAAGTGGATTGATGACAAGTGTGTAGTAATGTAAATAATTATGCAAGTTAATGATGATCATATGATATGCTATGCCATGTTATTTCCATGTTATTACCATGTTAAACTGTTAATTTTCACCTGACATCTGATATATGACTGTATATTGTGATATTGACTTTGTTTATATTATTTCTGTATATGATCACATTGTAAGTTCCCTGTTAGAAAAATGTTATGGGCTGAAATGATAGGCTTGAGTTATTTTATTTATTTATTTAAACTTGGGATTGCGGGTTTGAAATGATAGAACCCAGATTTTTACCTTTTAAACTGCTGATTGAAATGATACATATCCGTATCACTTGACCTAGGTTAGAAAACTATATACAGACCCGTGGTTATTCTATAAAGTGCTTTGAATATTTTAAGTATTTTAAAAATATAAAATTATGAAATTTGATTTAAATAGATTTTGAAAGGTTTTAAAATAAATAAATTATGATTTTTCCATGTGTTAAAAATGTAATTTATGAATGGATTAACTGGATTTTTGAAATATAACTTATGTTTGAAATTTGGAGTTTTGACTAAAAATGATATTTAAGTTACATGAATAAAATGGACTTTAATTTTATTTGGAAAATGGTAAATATGATAAATTGATTTATATTTGAATTTAAGTGATTTATTAAAGAATTATTGATTTTCTATAAATTTAAGTGGTTGAATAAATGACTGTTGAAAATGAAAATTTAAAATATAACTTGACTTGAAAATGTGAAATTTGAGTTTTAACTAAAGATGTTAAATTAATTAAATAAACTGGAAGTTTAGTTAAATTTGTGAAATGGTAATATAAATCTGAAACGTATAGGTTTTAATTTATGAAAGAAACGTATAGGTTTAATTTACGAAAGAAACGTATAGGTTTTAATTTATGAAAGAAACGTATAGGTTTAATTTATGAAAGAAACGTATAGGTTTTAATTTATGAAAGAAACGTATAGGTTTAATTTATGAAAGAAACGTATAGGTTTTAATTTATGAAAGAAACGTATAGGTTTTAATTTATGAAAGAAACGTATAGGTTTAATTTATGAAAGAACGTATGGTGTTCTAATTAATGATAGGAACATGTAAATTCCTAATTAATGAAAGAAAGGTATAAGTTTTAAGTAATGAAAGAAACGTATAAGTTTTTAATTAATGAAAGAAATGTGTAAAGTCCTAATTAATGAGAGAACATGAAAGTTTTAATTAATGCAAGAACGTATACGTTTTTAATTAATGAAAGAAACGTGTAAAGTTTTAAGTAGTGTGGTATTGATTTAAATTAATAAATGTTCAATAGGAATATAAAATTTAAAACGTACATTTGACACGTAGATTTTAATCAATGTAATGGTGTATTTTAAATTGATTAAAATGATAAATGTTACTTACTGTAATAATAAAATGTAAGTTGATAACGTACATTTGATAAGCAAGTTTTAATTTATGTGAATGGCATACTTTAAATGATTAAAATAATAAAGTTTCTTTATTGTAATAATAATGTAAGTTAATAAGGTGCTTTTAACTCAACATAAGAATTTCGGTTTAAATTGTATATTACAGTAAAAAGTTTATTTAACTATAAGGCTATGATAAATTGACATGTTAAAATTTTAAGCTTATCGATACTTTGATTATATACAATGTAAGTGGATAGTAGTACATTCCAAAAATGCTATGATTCCTTAAGGTACCATTTCCAAAATTCTATGATAATTTAAAGGAATATTTCAAGTTTAATAAATTTAAAGAAATATTCAATGATTTGAAAATTTGGGTTTTATTTGAATGATATAATATTGAGTTATATTTTGAAATGGAAATGATACAATTGTGATATTGTTTTGAGATGAGTATGATATTTTGGTCTTGAAAGTATAAATTATTTGAAATAAATATCCATGGGTTATAATAATGATTGGTTGTTAAAGAGACCGGGATCGGATATTGTCTTATAGCCAGACAATACCGAAAACCACTTTAACAACAATGTACGCGGTGGAGATTCCAGAATGAAGTAGGATGGTGGCGACGTTCTCGAGGTATATTACGTGGACCCAACTCCCGTGGGTTGGCATATATGACTAAAACAGGTGCTATACCGGGCTACACAAAGGGTCGCACCCTTTCATTGAGCATGCTCCATCGGAAACCATTCTATTACTGTTGTGATTCGATTCGGTGGCGCCACTTTGATTCGGGGGTATTGTTCGAGGTAGGCGGAAGCTGCTGGCTTGCTGTCACCACCGGTCCGGGAGTGCAAACGGTGTATCCACCCTAGCATTGCCTCGTGTGCCATGTCATATCCTTATATCGAGCCCACTACGATTTTGGTTTTAAAGATCCGACCGCGTTAAGGTTCACCATCCCCTTAACATTATTTTCTATATGATTATACTTTACTGATTAGACACTACCATATATAGCGTATATTACTACATAGTAAATAGTTTAACGGATCCTTAGAGGATGGGCGGTCCCAAGCATCCTTTAAGTTACTGATGCATTTTGTTACTGTTCACTTGAGTTGATTTACAGTTTATAAGTATTTATGTCCTGACTCGAGGGTTTTGTATTTTTCTTTACGCTCGGGTCAGATTGAGTGAGTTAGCATTCCAGATTCACCTTCGGCGTTGGAGCTTTCCTTGAAGATCCAGCCACCTATTTTGTTTCAGTATCCAGTGGTTCAGTGATGTATCTGATTTCTACCTGATGTATCCTGTTACTCTTCTGTTGTATCTTATTTAACTCTGATGTATCTCATATTTATATAGTAGCTTCATGAACTACTATCTCTTTTTCTTCCGCTGCATTTTTATATACTCTGTGTCTATGATCTGTGATTTTTATTTACTGTATATTCTGAGATTTGCCAAAATTTTATTTACAACGCGGTATTTTGAGCAATTCAATTCCGGCATGAGTGTCTACCTATACACTTATAATGGATGCGAATGGTTGAAAATATCGGGCTGTTACAATCAACATGGCTGGCCATTGATTTACCATCGCTGGAGAGTGGTGCACCATGCTACTATTTCATTTCAAATCCATGCACTCATTTGTAAAAGTCATACAGCGCACTTTCAGCATTATAGACGGATGTTGCACCTTGCACCGTAGATATTGCGCCTAGGGATATCGATCCTTCGGACAGCCATAACGAATAACTCTTTTGGAGTTACAGGAGCCACAACCAGTCAAAACAAAGGTCTTTGTGAGTTCTATGGCTTTGACTGCTATGGGCCATCAATGCATTGTTTCATACCCAAAAAAACACTATCTGAATCACTTTCTTGGCTCGGAAGTTTTTTTTACCCTTCATTTTCTTCACGTGAATTTTTTAGTAAAACGAGATCAACGTGGTTGGCCATCGATTGACCATCGCTAGAGAGTGGTGCACCATGATACTAGACCATTTCAAATCCATGCACTCATTTGTAAAAGTCGTGCGGTGCAGTTTCGGCATTGTGGATGGATGTTGCACCTTGCACCGTAGATGTTGCGCCCATGGGATATCGATCCTTCGGACAGCCATACTGGTTGACTCTTTTGGAGTTATGGGAGCCATAACCAGCCAAAACGAATGTCTCTATGAGTTCTACAGCTTTGATGGCTTTAAGTCGTCAATGCATAGTTTCATACCCAAAAAAACACTATCTGAATCACTTTCAGGACTCGGAATTTTTTTTACCCATCATTTTCTTCACGTGAATTTTATGATAATAAGGGATCAACGTGGCTAGCCATCGATTTACCGTCGCTGGAGAGTTATGAACCATGGTAATATTCCATTTCAAATCAGCACTCATTTGTAAAATTAGTAAGGCGCAGTTCCGACATTATGGACGGATGTTGTACCTTGAACCGTAGATGTTGCGCTCAAGGGATATCGATCCTTCGGACAGCCATAACGGTTGACTCTTTTGGAGTTACGGGAGCCATAACCAGTCAAAACGAAGGTCTTTGTGAGTTCTATGGCTTTGACTACTTTAAACCGTCAATGCAGAGTTTAGTACCCAAAAAACAATATCCAAATCAGTTTCAGGACTCGGAAGTTTTTTTACCCTTCGTTTTCTTCACATAAATTTTATGGTAAAACAGGATCAACGTGGCTGACCATCAATTTACCATTGTTGGAGAGTAGTGCACCATGGTACTATTCCATTTCAAATCCAGCACTCATTTGTAAAAGTTGTACGGCATAGTTTCGCATTAGGACGGATGTTGCACCTTGAACCGTAGATGTTGCGCCCAGGGGATATCGATCCTTCGGACAACCATCACAGTTGACTCTTTTGGAGTTACGTGACCCATAACCAGTCAAAACGAAGGTCATTATGAGTTCTATAGCTTTGATAGCTTTAAGCCATCAATGCATAGTTTCATACCCATACAAACACTATCCGAATCACTTTTAGGACTTGGAAGTTCTTTTACCCATTGTTTTCTTCACTTGAATTTTGTAGTAAAACGGGATTAACGTGGCTGGCCATCAATTTACCATCGCTGGATTGTGGTGTACCATGGTGCTATTCCATTTCAAATCCATGCACGCATTTGTAAAAGTCCTACGGTGCAGTTTCGGCATTATGGATGGATGTTGCACCTTGCATTGTAGATGTGGTGCCAAGGGGATGCCGATCCTTTGGATAGCCATAACAGTTGACTCTTTTGGAGTTACGGGAGCCATAATAAGTCAAAACGAAGGTCTTTGTTATTTCTACGGCATTGCATAGTTTCATACCCCAAAAAAACACTATCTGAATCACTTTCAAGACCCGGAAGTCTTTTTACCCTTTGTTTTCTTCACGTGAATTTTATGGTAAAGCTGGATCGAAGTGGCTGGCCATCGATTTACCATCGCACGAGAGTGGTGCACCATGGTACTATTCCGTTTCAAATCCATGCACTCATTTGTAAAAGTCGTACGGCGCAGTTTTGGCATTATGGAAGGATGGTTCACCTTGCACCATAGATGTTGCACCCAGGGAATATCGATCATTCGGACTGCCATAACGGTTGAATCTTTTGGAGTTATAGGAGTCAAAACCAGTCAAAACGATGGTCTCTGTGAGTTCTATGGCTTTGTCGGCTATAAGCCATCATTGTTTAGTTTCATACCCCAAAAAACACTACCTGAATCACTTTCAGGACTCGAAAGTTTTTTTACCCTTTGTTTTCTTCACGTGAATTTTATGGTTAAACGGGATCATCGGGCTGGCCATCGATTTAACATCGCGGGAGTATGGTGCAACATGGTACTATTCCATTTCAAATTCATACACTCATTGGTAAAAGTCGTACGGTGCAGTTTCGACATTATAGATGATGTTGCACCTTGCTCCGTAGATGTTGCGCCCAGGGGATATACATCATTCGGATAGCCATTACAGTTGACTCTTTTGGAATTAAAGAAGCCATAACCAATCAATACAAAGGTCTCTATGGGATCAACGTCTTTGACTGCTTTAAGCCATCAATGCATAGTTTCATACCCAAAAAACACTATCCGAATCACTTTCAAGGCTCGGAAGTTTTTTACCCTTCATTTTCTTCACGTGAATTTTATGGTAAAACGGGATCAACATTGCTGGCAACCAATTTACCATCGCTGGAGAGTGGTGCACCGTGGTAATATTCCATTTCCAATCCATGCACTCATTTGAAGTCGTACGCCGCAGTTTCGGCATTATGGACGGAGTTGCACCTTACACCATAGATGTTGCACCCAGGGGGATGTCGATTCTTCGGATAGCCATAATGATTGTCTCTTTTGTAGTTACGAGAGCGATAACCAGTCAAAACGAAGTTCTCTATGCGTTCTATGGCATTGACGGCTTTATGCTGTCAATGCATAGTTTCATACCCAATAAACACTATCCGAATCATTTCCAGGACTGGGAAGTTTTTTTTTACTCTTCGTTTTCTTCATGTGAATTTTATGGCAAAACAGGATCAAAGTGGCTGGCAATCGATTTACCATTGCTGGAGAGTGGTGCACCATGGTACTATTTTGTTTCAAATCTATGCACTTATTTGTAAAAGTCGTACGGCGTGGTTTCGGCATTATGGATGAATGTTGCACCTTGCACCGTTGATGTTGCACCCAGGGGATATCGATCCTTCGGACAACCATAACGGTTGACTCTTTCGGAGTTAGGAGAGCCATAACAAGTCAAAACGAAGGTCTCTACGAGTTCTATGGCTTTGACGGTTTTAAGCTATCAATGAATAGTTTTGTAACCAAAAAACACTATCCGAATCACTTTGAGGAATCCGAAGTTTTTTTACCCTTCATTTCGGGTGAATTTTATGGTAAAATGAAGATCAACGTGCCTGGCCATCGATTTACCGTCGCTGGAGAGTGGTGCACCATGGTACTCTTCCATTTCAAATCCATGCACTCATTTGTAAAAGTCGTACGGTGCGGTTGCGGCATTATGGACGGATGTTGCACCCAGGGGATATCCATCTTTCGGACAGCCATAACGTTTGACTCTTTTGGAATTGTGGGAGCCATAACCAATCAAAACAACGATCCTTGTGAGTTCTATGGCTTTGATGGCTTTAAGCCGTCAATGCATAGTTTCATACCCAAAAAACACTATCCGAATCACTTTCAGGACTAGGAAGTTTCTTCCCCTCTGTTTTCTTCACGTGAATTTTATGGTAATAAGGGATCAACGTGGCTGACCATCGATTTACCATCGCTGGAGAGTGGTGCACCATGGTACTATTCCATTTCAAATCCATTCAATCATTTTTAAAAGTCGTACGGCATAGTTTCGACATTATGGACGGATGTTGCACCTTGCACCGTAGATGTTGCGCCCAATGGATATCAATCCTTCGGACAGCCATAACGGTGGACTCTTTTGGAGTTACAGAAGCCATGACCAGTCAAAAAAAAGGTCTCTGTGGGCTCTACGGCTTTGACAGCTTTAACCCGTCAATGCACAGTTTCATACCCAAAAAAACGCTATCCGAATCACTTTAAGGACTCGGAAGTTTTTTTTCCCTTCATTTTCTTCACGTGAATTTTATGGTAAAACGGGATCAACGTTGCTGGCCATCTATTTACCATCGCTGAAGAGTGGTGCACCGTGGTACTATTGCATTTCAAATCCATGCACTCATTTGTAAAAGTCGTACGGCGCAGTTTCGGCGTTATTGACGGATGTTGCACCTTGCACCGTAGATATTGCACCCAGGGGATATCGATTCTTCGAACAGGCATAATGGTTGACTCTTTTAGAGTTACGAGAGCGATAACCAGTCAAAACGAAGTACTCTATGAGTACTACGGCTTTGATGGCTTTAAGCCATTAATGCATAGTTTCATGCCTAAAAAACATTATCCGAATCACTTCCAGGACTTGGATATTTTTTTACTCTTCGTTTTATTCACGTGAATTTTATGGTAAAAAGGGATCAACGTGGCTGGCCATTGATTTACCATCGTTGGAGAGTGGTACAATTCCGTTTCAAATCTATGCACTCATTTGTAAAAGTTGTACAGTGCAGTTTCGACATTATGGACGGTTGTTGCACCTCGCACCTTAGATGTTGCGCCCAGGGGATATCATCCTTCGGACAGCCATAACTGTTGACTCTTTTGGAGTTACGAAAGCCATAACCAGTCAAAACAAAGGTCTCTGTGAGTTCTATGGCTTTGATGGCTTTATGTTGTCAATGCATAGTTTCATACCCAAAAAAACACTATCCGAATCACTTTCAGGACATGGAAGTTTTTTTACTATTCGTTTTCTTCACGTGAATTTTATGGTAAAACAGGATCAACGTGGTTGGCCATCGACATCGCTAGAGTGTGATGCACCGTGGTGCTATTCCGTTTCAAATCCATTCACTCATTTGTAAAAGTCGTACGGTGCAGTTTCGGCATTATGGACGGATGTTGCACCTTGCACCGTAGATGTTGCGCCCGGGGGATATCGATTCTTCGGACAGCCATATCGGTTGACTCTTTTGGAGTTACAGAAGCCATAACCAGTCAAAATGAAGGTACCTGTGGTCTCTACGTCTTAGACAGCTTTAAGCCTTCAATGCAATGTTTCATACCCAAAAATACACTATCTGAATCACTTTCAAGACTCAGAAGTTTTTTTACCCTTCGTTTTATTCACGTGAATTTTATGCCAAAACGGGATCAACGTGGCTGGCCATTTATTTACCATCGCTGGAGAGTGGTGCACCATGGTACTATTCCATTTCAAATCCATGCACTCATTTGTTAAAGTCGTACGAGCAGTTTCAGCATTATGGATGGATGTTGCACCTTGCACCGCAGATGTTGCTCCCGGGGGTATGGATCCTTCGGACAGCCATAACGGATGACTCTTTTGGAATTACGGAAGAAATAACCAGTCAAAACGAAGAACATTGTGGGATCTACGGCCTAGACCATTTTACGCCATTAATGCATAGTTTCATACTCAAAAAAACACTGTCCGAATCACTTTCAGGATTCGAAAGTTTTTTTACCCTTGATAAAATAGGATCAACATTGCTAACCATCTATTTACCATCGCTGGAGAGTGGTGCAACGTGGTACTATTCCATTTCAAATCCGTGCACTCATTTGTAAAAGTCATATGGCACAGTTTCGATATTATGGACGGATGTTGCACCTTGCACCGTAGATGTTGCACCCAGGGGATATCGATTCTTTGGACAACCATAACAGTTGAGTCTTTTGGAGTTATGGTAGAGATAACCAGTCAAAACGAAGCACTCTATGTGTACAACAGCTTTGACGGCTTTAAGGTGTCAATGCATAGTTTCATACCCAAAAAACACTATCCGAATCACTTTCAGGACTCAGATGTTTTTTACCCTTCGTTTTCTTCACGTGAATTTTATGGTAAAACGGGATCAACGTGGCTGGCCATCGATTTACCATCGCTGAAGAGTGGTACTATTCCATTTCAAATCTATGCACTCATTTGTAAAAGTCGTACTGTGCAGTTTCGGCATTATGGACGAATGTTGCACCTTATACCGTAGATGTTGCCCTTAGGGGATATTGATCGTTCGGACAACCATAATGGTTGAATCTTTTGGAGTTGCGGGAGCCTTAGCCAGTCAGAACGAAGGTCTCAGTGAGTGCAACCGCTTTGTTGGCTTTAATTTGTCAATGCATAGTTTCATACCCAAAAAAACACTATCCGAATCACATTCAGGACTCAGAAGTTTTTTTGCCTTTGTTTTTTTCACGTGAATTTTATGGTAAAACGGGATCAACGTGGCTGGCCATCGATTTACCATCGCTGGTGAGTGGTGCACCATGGTACTATTCCATTTCAAATCCAGGCACTCATTTGTAAAAGTCATACGGCTCAATTTCAGCAATATGGACGGATGTTGCACCCTTGCACCGTAGATGTTGCGCCCAGGGGATATCTATTCTTCGGACATCCATAATGGTTGGCTATTTTGGATTTACGGAAGCCATAACCAGTCATAATGAAGGTATCTTTGAGTTCTATGGATTTAATGGCTTTAATCCATCAATGCATAGTTTTATACCAAAAAACACCATCCGAATCACTTTCAGGACCCCGAATTTTTTTTACCCTTCGTTTTCTACATGTGAATTTTATGGTAAAACGGGATCAACGTAGTTGGCCATCAATTTACCTTCATTAGAGAGTGGTGCACCGTGATACTATCCCGTTTCAAATCCATGCACTCATTTGTAAAGTCGAGCGGCGCAGTTTCAGCATTATAGACGGATGTTGCACTTGCACCGTAGATGTTGCGCCCTAGGGGTGTCGATCCTTCGGACAGCCATAACGGTTGACTCTTTTGGAGTTATAGGAGCCATAACCGGTCAAAACAATGGTCTTTGCAAGTTCTATAGCTTCGACAGCTTTAAGCCGTCAATGAATAGTTTCATACTAAAAAAACACTATCCGAATCACTTTAAGGACTCGAATGTTTTTTTACCCTTTGTTTTCTTCACATGAATTTTTATGGTAAAACGGGATCAATGTGGTTGGCCATCGATTTATCATCGCTGAAGAGTGATGCACCATGGTACTATTCCGTTTAAAATTCATGCACTCATTTGTAAAAGTTGTACGGCATAGTTTCGGCATTATGGACGGATGTTGCACCTTGCACCGTAGTTGTCGCGCCCATGGGATATCGATCCTTCGGACAGCCATAACGGATGACTCTTTCGGGGTTACGGGAGTCATAAGCAGTCAAAACGAAGGTCTTTGTGAGTTCTACGGCTTTGATGGCTTTAAGCCATCAATGCATTGTTACATGCCCGAAAAAATACTATCCGAATCACTTTCAAGACTTGGAAGTTTTTGTACCCTTCTTTTTCCTCACGTAAATTTTATGGTAAAACGGAACATCGATTTACCATCATTGGAGAGTGATGCACCATGGTACTATTCCATTTAAAATTAGCACTCATTTTTAAAAGACGAACGACGCAGTTTCGGCATTATGGACATATGTTGCACCTTGGACCGTAGATGCTACGCCCAGGGGATATCGATCCTACGGACAGCCATAACGATTGACTCTTTTGGCGTTATGAGAGCCATATGCAGTCAAAACAAATGTCTTTGTGAGTTCTACGGCATTGATAGATTTAAGCCGTCAATGCATAGTTTCATACCCAAAAACACTATCCGAATCACTTTCACGACTCTGAAGTTTTTTTACCTTTCGTTTTCTTCACGTGAAATTATGGTAAAACGGGATCAACAAGGCTGGCCATCGATTTACCAACGTTGGAGAGTGGTGCACCACGGTACTATTCCATTTCAAATCCACGCGCTCATTTGTAAAAGTCATACGGTGCACTTTTGTATTATGGATGGATGTTGCATCTTGCACCATATATGTTGCGCCAAGGGATATCGATCCTTCGGACAGCCTTAACGGTTGACTCTTTTGGATTTACGGGACCCATAACTAGTCAAAATGAAGGATTCTGTGAGTTCTACAGCTTACCCAAAAAAACACTATCTGAATCACTTTCAGGACTCGAAAGTTTTTTTACCCATCGTTTCTTCAAGGGAATTTTATTGTAAAACGAGATCAACATGGCTAGCCACCGATTTACCATCACTGGAGAGTGGTGCATAATGGTACTATTACGTTTCAAATCCATGCACGCATTATAAAAGTCATACGGCGCAGTTTCGGCATAATCAACGTATGTTGTACCATGCACCGTAGATGTTGCGCCCAGGGGATATTGATCCTTCGATTGCCATAACTCTTGACTCATTTGGAGTTGCGGGAGCCATAACCAGTCAAAATGAAGGTCTATGTGATTTCTACGGCTTTGATGGCTTTAAGCCGTCAATGCGTAGTTTCATACCCGAAAAAAAATCCGAATCGCTTTCAGGACTCCGAAGTTTTTTACCCTTTGTTTTCTTCGCGTGAATTTTATGGTAAAACGTGATCAACATGGCTGGCCATCGATTTACCATTGCTGGAGAATGGGGCACTATGGTACTATTCCGTTTCAAATCCTTGCACTCATTTGTAAAAGTCGTACGGCGTAGTTTCGACGTTATGGACGGTTGTTGCACATGCACCATATATGTTGCGCTCTAGGGTTATCGATCCTTCGGACAACCAAAACGGTTGATTCTTTTAGAGTTATGGGAGCTATAACCAGTCGGAACGAAGGTCTCTGTGAGCTTTACGGCTTTGACGGCTTTAAGCCGTCAATGCATAGTTTCGTACCCAAAAAACACTATCCGAATCACTTTCAGGACTAGGAAGTTTTTTCCCCTCTGTTTCTTCACGTGAATTTTATGGTAATAAGGGATCAACGTGGCTGACCATCGATTTACCATCGTTGGAGAGTGGTGCACCATGGTGCTATTCCATTTCAAATCCATTCAATCATTTTTAAAAGTCGTACGGCATAGTTTCGGCATTATGGACGGATGTTGCACCTTGCACCGTAGATGTTGCGCCCAATGGATATCAATCCTTCGAACAGCCATAACGGTGGACTCTTTTGGAGTTACGGAAGCCATGACCAGTCAAAAAAAGGTCTCTGTGGGCTGTACGGCTTTGACAGCTTTAACCCATCAATGCATAGTTTCATACCCAAAAAACACTATCCGAATCACTTTTAGGACTCGGAAGTTTTTTTTCCCTTCATTTTCTTCACGTGAATTTTATGGTAAAACGGGATCAACGTTGCTGGCCATCTATTTACCATCGCCGAAGAGTGGTGCACCGTGGTACTATTCCGTTTCAAATCCATGGACTCATTTGTAAAAGTCGTACGGTGCAATTTCGGCGTTATTGATGGATGTTTCACCTTGCACCGTAGATATTGCACCCAGGGGATATCGATTCTTCGAACAGGCATAATGGTTGACTCTTTTAGAGTTACGAGAGCGATAACCAGTCAAAACGAAGTACTCTATGAGTACTACGGCTTTGATGGCTTTAAGCCATCAATGCATAGGTTCATACCTAAAAAACATTATCCGAATCACTTCCAGGACTTGGATATTTTTTTACTCTTCGTTTTATACACGTGAATTTTAGGGTAAAAAGGGATCAACGTGGCTGGCCATTGATTTACCATCGTTGGAGAGTGGTACAATTTCGTTTCAAATCTATGCACTCATTTGTAAAAGTCATACAGCGCGGTTTCGGCATTATGGACGGATGTTGCACCTCGCACCATAGATGTTGCGCCCAGGGGATATCGATCCTTCAGACAGCCACAACTGTTGACTCTTTTGGAGTTACAAAAGCCATAACCAGTCAAAACAAAGGTCTCTGTGAGTTCTATGGCTTTGATGGCTTTATGTTGTCAATGCATAGTTTCATACCCAAAAAACACTATCCGAATCACTTTCTAGACATGGAAGTTTTTTACTATTCGTTTTCTTCACGTGAATTTTATGGTAAAACAGGATCAACGTGGCTGGCCATCGACATCGCTGGAGAATGATGCACCATGGTGCTATTCCGTTTCAAATCCATTCACTCATTTGTAAAAGTCGTACGGTGCAGTTTCGGCATTATGGACAGATGTTGCACCTTGCATCGTAGATGTTGCGCCCTGGGGATATCGATCCTTCGGACAGCCATATCGGTTGACTCTTTTGGAGTTACAGAAGCCATAACCAGTCAAAATGAATGTACCTGTGGGCTCTATGTCTTAGACAGCTTTAAGCCATAAATGCAATGTTTCGTACCCAAAAATACACTATTCGAATCACTTTCAGGACTCTGAAGTTTTTTTACCCTTTGTTTTATACACTTGAATTTTATGCCAAAACGCGATCAACGTGGCTGGCCATCTATTTACCATCGCTGGAGAGTGGTGCACCGTGGTACTATTCCATTTCAAATCCATGCATTCATTTGTTAAAGTCATACGAGCAGTTTCAGCATTATGGATGGATGTTGCACCTTGCACTGTAGATGTTGCACCCAGGGGGTATCGATCCTTCGGACAGCCATAACGGATGACTCTTTTGGAGTTACGGAAGAAATAACCAGTCAAAACGAAGAACATTGTGGGCTCTACGGCCTAGACCACTTTAAGCCAACAATGCATAGTTTCATACTCAAAAAAACACCGTCCGAATCACTTTCAGGACTCGAAAGTTTTTTTACCCTTCGTTTTCTTCATGTGAATTTTATGGTAAAATAGGATCAACATTGCTGGCCATCTATTTACCATCGTTGGAGAGTGGTGCAACGTGGTACTATTCCATTTCAAATCCGTGCACTCATTTGTAAAAGTCATATGGCACAGTTCCGATATTATGGACGGATGTTGCACCTTGCACCGTAGATGTTGCACCCAGGGTATATCGATTCTTCGGACAACCATAACAGTTGAGTCTTTTGGAGTTATGGTAGCGATAACCAGTCAAAACGAAGCACTCTATGAGTACAACGGCTTTAAGGTGTCAATGCATAGTTTCATACCCAAAAAACACTATCTGAATCACTTTCAGGACTGGATGTTTTTTACCCTTCGTTTTCTTCACGTGAATTTTATGGTAAAACGGGATCAACGTGGCTGGCCATCGATTTACCGTCGCTGAAGAGTGGTACTATTCTATTTCAAATCTATGCACTCATTTGTAAAAGTCGTACTGTACAGTTTCGGCATTATGGACGAATATTTCACCTTATACCGTAGATGTTGCGCCCAGGGGATATTGATCGTTCGGACAGCCATAATGGTTGAATCTTTTGGAGTTGCGGGAGCCTTAGCCAGTCAGAACAAAGGTCTCAGTGAGTTCAACGACTTTGTTGGCTTTAATTTGTCAATGCATAGTTTCATACCCAAAAAAACACTATTCGAATCACATTCAGGACTCAGAAGTTTTTTTGCCTTCGTTTTTTTCACGTGAAATTTATTGTAAAACGGGATCAACGTGGTTGGCCATCGATTTACCATCGCTGGTGAGTGGTGCACCATGGTACTATTCCATTTCAAATCCAGGCACTCATTTGTAAAAGTCACATGGCTCAATTTCAGCAATATGGACGGATGTTGCACCTTGCACCGTAGATGTTGCGCCCAGGGGATATCGATTCTTCGGAAATCCATAATGGTTGACTATATTGGAATTACCGAAGCCATAACCAGTCATAATGAAGGTATCTTTGAGTTCTATGGATTTAATGGCTTTAAGCCATCAATACGTAGTTTTATACCCAAAAACACCATCCGAATCACTTTCAGAACCCCGAATTTTTTTTACCCTTCGTTTTCTACACGTGAATTTTATGGTAAAACGTGATCGACGTAGTTGACCATCGATTTACCTTCGTTAGAGAGTTGTGCACCGTGATACTATCGCGTTTCAAATCCATGCACTCATTTGTAAAGTCGAACGGCGCAGTTTCAGCATTATAGACGGATGTTGCACTTGCACCGTAGATGTTGCGCCCTAGGGATGTCGATCCTTCGGACAACCATAACGATTGACACTTTTGGAGTTATGGGAGCCATAACCGGTCAAAAAAAAGGTCCTTGCAAGTTCTATGGCTTCGACAGCTTTAAGCCATCAATGAATAGTTTCATACTAAAAAAACACTATCTGAATCACTTACAGGACTCGAATGTTTTTTTTACCCTTTGTTTTCTTTACATGAATTTTTATGGTAAAACGGGATCAATGTGGTTGGCCATCGATTTACCGTCGCTAAAGAGTGATGCACCATGGTACTATTCCGTTTCAAATCCATGCACTCATTTGTAAAAGTTGTACGACATAGTTTCGGCATTATGGACGGATGTTGCACCTTGCACCATAGATGTTGCGCCCAATGGATATCAATCCTTCGAACAGCCATAACGGTGGACTCTTTTGGAGTTACGAAAGCCATGACCAGTCAAAAAAAGGTCTCTGTGGGCTGTACGGCTTTGACAGCTTTAACCCATCAATGCATAGTTTCATACCCAAAAAACACTATCCGAATCACTTTTAGGACTCGGAAGTTTTTTGTCCCTTCTTTCTCCTCACATAAATTTTATGGTAAAACGGGACATCGATTTACCATCATTGGAGAGTGATGCACCATGGTACCATTCCATTTAAAACTAGCACTTATTTTTAAAAGACGAACGACACGGTTTCGGCATTATGGACAGATGTTGCACCTTGGGCCGTAGTTGTTGCGCCCAGGGGATATCGATCCTACGGACAGCCATAACGATTGACTCTTTTGGAGTTACGAGAGCCATATGCAGTCAAAACAAAGGTCTTTGTGAGTTAACGATTGACTCTTTTGGAGTTACGAGAACCATATGCAGTCAAAACAAAGGTCTTTGTGAGTTCTATGGCGTTGATAGATTTAAGCCGTCAATGCATAGTTCATGCCCAAAAAACACTATCCGAATTACTTTTACAACTCTGAAATTTTTTTACCTTTCGTTTTCTTCACGTGAACTTATGGTAAAACGGGATCAACACGGCTGGCCATCGATTTATCATTGTTGAAGATTGGTGCACCACGGTACAATTCCATTTCAAATCCACTCGCTCATTTGTAAAAGTCGTACGGTGCACTTTCGTATTATGGATGGTTGTTGCACCTTGTACCATAGATGTTGCGCCCAAGGGATATTGATCCTTCGGACAGCCTTAACGGTTGACTCTTTTGGATTTACGGGACCCATAACTAGTCAAAATGAAGGATTCTGTGAGTTCTAAAGCTTACCCAAAAAAACACTATCTGAATCACTTTCAGTACTCGAAAGTTTTTTTACCCATCGTTTCTTCACGTGAATTTTATGGTAAAACGAGATCAACATGGCTGGCCATCGATTTACCATCACTGGAGAGTGGTGCATAATGGTACTATTACGTTTCAAATCCATGCACGCATTATAAAAGTCATACGGCGCAGTTTCGGCATTATGAACGGATGTTGCACCATGCACTGTAGATGTTGCGCCCAGGGGATATTGATCCTTCGGACTGCCATAACTGTTGACTCTTTTGGAGTTGCGGGAGCCATAACCAGTCAAAATGAAGGTCTATGTGATTTCTACGGCTTTGATGGCTTTAAGCCGTCAATGCATAGTTTCGTACCCAAAAAAAATCCGAATCGCTTTCAGGACTCGGAATTTTTTTTACCCTTTGTCTTCTTCGCGTGAATTTTATGGTAAAACGGGATCAACGTGGCTAGCCATCGATTTACCATTGCTGGAGAATGGGGGACTATGGTACTATTCCATTTCAAATCCTTGCACTCATTTGTAAAAGTTGTACGACGCAGTTTCGACGTTATGGACGGATGTTGCACATGCACCGTATATGTTGCGCTCAAGGGTTATCGATCCTTCGGACAACCATAACGGTTGATTCTTTTGGAGTTATGGGAGCTATAACCAGTCGAAACGAAGGTCTCTGTGAGCATTACGGATTTGACTACTTTAAGTCGTCAATGCATACTTTCGTACCCAGAAAAACACAATCCGAATCACTTTCAGGACTAGGAAGTATTTTTTTCCCTTTGTTTTCTTCACGTTAATTTTATAGTAAAACGGGATCAATGTGGATGGCCATCGACTTACCATCTTTGGAGAGTAGTGCACCATGGCACTATTCTGTTTCAAATCCATGCACTCATTTGTAAAAGTCGTACGGCGTAGTTTCGGCATTAAGGACGGATGTTGCAACTGGCACCGTAGATGTTGCTCCCAATGGATATTGATCATTCGGACAGCTATAACGGTTGACTCTTCTGAAATTCTGGAAGCCATAACCAGTCAAAATGAAGGTCTCTGTGAGCTCTATGACATTGACCGCTTTAAGCCGTCAATGCATAGTTCCATACCCAAAAAACACTATCTGAATCACTTTAAGGTCTCGGAAATTTTTTTACCCTTCGTTTTCTTCATGTGAATCTTATGGTAAAACGGGATCAACGTGGTTGTCCATTGATATACCGTCGCTGGAGATTGGTGCACCATGGTACTCTTCCGTTTCAATCCATGCACTCATTTGTAAAAGTCGTACATCGCAGCTTTGACATTATGGACGGATGTTGCACCTTGCAACGTAGATGATGCGCCCTAGGGATATCGATCCTACGGACAGCCGTAACGGTTGACTATTTTGGAGTTACGGTAGCCATAACCAATCAAAACGAACGTATCTGTGATTTCTACGGCTTTGATGGCTTTATGCCGTCAATGCATAGTTTCATGCCCTAAAAAACACTATTTAAATCATTTTCAGGACTCGGAAGTATTTTTTACCCTTTCTTTTCTTCAAATGAATTTTATGGTAAAACGAGATCAACATGGCTGACCATCGATTTCCTATCGTTGGAGAGTGGTGCACCATGGTACCATTCCATTTCAAATCCATGCATTCATTTGTAAAAGTTGTACGATGATTTTCGGCACTATGGACGGATGTTGCACCCTGCAACAAAGATGTTGCGCCCAGGGGATAACGATACTTCCGACAGCCATAACAGTTGACTCTTTTGGAGTTACGGGAACCATAACCAGTCAAAACGAAGGTCTCTATGAGTTTTACGGCTTTGATAGCTTTAAGCCATCAATGCACAGTTTCATAGCCAAAAAAATATCTGAATCACTTTCAGGACTCAGAAATTTTTTTACCCTTCGTTTTCTTCACGTGAATTTTATGGTAAAACGAGATCAACGTGGCTGGTCAACGATTTACCATCGCTGGAGAGTGCTGCACCATGGTAGTACCATTTCGTTTCAAATCCATGCACTCATTTGTAAAAGTCGTACGGTGCAGTTTTGACATTATGGATGGATGTTGCACCTTGCACCGTTGATGTTGCACCCGGGGGATATCGATACTTCGGACAGCCATAACGGTTGACTCTTTTGGAGTTAAAGGGGGCCATAACCAGTCAAAATGATGGTCTCTGTGAGTTTTACGGCTTTGACTGCTTTATGCCATCAAAGCATAGTTTCATACCAAAAAATACTATCTGAATCACTTTCAGGACTTGGAAGTTTTTTTACCCTTTGTTTTCTTCACGTGAATTTTATGGTAAAACGGGATCAACGTGGATGGCCACCAATTTACCATCATCGGAGAGTAGTGCACCATGGTACTATTCCGTTTCAAATCCATGCACTCATTTGGAAAAGTCGTACGGTGTAGATTTTGCATTATAGATGGATGTTGCACCATGCACTTTAGATGTTGCTCCCAATGGATATCGAACATTCGGACAGCCATAACGGTTGACCCTTTTGGAGTTACAACAGCCATAACTAGCCAAAACGAAGTTTTTTGTGAGCTCTATCGCTTTGACCGCTTTAAGCCATCAATGCATAGTTTCATACCCTAAAAACACTATCCGAATCACTTTTAGTTCTCGGAAGTTTTTTTTACCCTTTGTTTTCTTCACGTGAATTTTATAGTAAAACGAGATCAACGTTGCTGGCCATCGATTTACTATCATTGGAGAGTGGTGCACCATGGTATTATTCCGTTTCAAATCCATGAACTCATTTGAAAAAGTCATATGTCGCAGTTTTGGCATTATGGATGGATGTTGCATCTTGCATCGTAGATGTTGTGCCCAAGGGACATCGATCCTTCGGACAGCCATGATGGTTGACTCTTTTGGAGTTACGGGAGCCATAACCATTCAAAATGAAGGTCTTTGTGATTTCTATGGCTTTGAAGGCTTCAACCCATCAATGCATAGTTTCATACCCAAAAAAACACTATCCGAATCATTTTAAGGACTCAGAAGTTTTTTTACCCTTCGTTTTCTTCACGTGAATTTTATGGTAAAATTAGATCAACGTGGCTGGCCATCGATTTACCATCGCTGGAGAGTGGTGGACCATGGTATTATTCCGTTTCAAAGCCAAGCACTCATTTGTAAAAGTCGTACGTCGTAGTTTTGGCATTATGGATGGATGTTGCACCTTGCACCGTACATGTTGCGCCTAAGGGATATCGATCCTTCGGACATCCATAGCGGTTGACTCTTTTGGAGTTACAGGAGCCATAACCCATCAAAACAAAGGTCACTGTGATTTTTACGACTTTGATGGCTTTAAACCATCAACGCATAGTTCATGACCAAAAAAACACTATCTGAATAACTTTCAGAACTCGGATGTTTTTTTACCCTTTGTTTTCTTCACGTGAATTTTATGTTAAAATGGGATCAACGTGGCTGGCCATCAATTTACCATCACTGGAGAGTGGTGCACCATAGTACTATTCCATTTCAAATTCATACACTCACTTATAAAAGTTGTACGGTGGAGTTTCGGCATTATGGACGGATGTTGCACCTTCCACCGTAGATGTTGCGTCCAGGGGATATCGATCCTCCGGACATCCATAATTGTTGACTCTTTTGGAGGTATGGGAGTCATAACCAGTCACAAGGAAAGTCCCTGTGGGCTTTACGGCTTTGACAAGTTTAAGCCATCAAAGCAAAGTTTCATGCCTAAAAAACACTATGCGAATCACTTTCAAGACTTGGAAGTTTTTTCCACCCTTCGTTTTCTTCACGTGACTTTTATGGTAAAATGGGATCAACGGGCTGGCCATCGATTTACCATCGCTGGAGAGTGGCGCACCATGGTACTATTCCGTTTCAAATCCATGCACTCATTTGTAAAAGTTGTACGGCGCCATTTCGGCTTTATGGACGGATGTTGCACCTTGTACCGCAGATATTGCGCCAAGGGGATATCGATCCTTCGGACAGTCATAACGGTTGACTCTTTTGGACTTAAGGGAGCCACAACTAGTCAAAACGAAGCTCTCTATGAGTTCTACGGCTTTGACTGCTTTAAGCCATTGATTAATAGTTTCATACCCAAAAAAACACTATTCGAATCACTTTCAGGACTCGAAAGTTTTTGACCCTTTGTCTTCTTCACGTGAATTTAATGGGTAAACGGGATCAACGTGGATGGCCATCTATTTACCATCGTTGGAGAGTAGTGCACCATGGTACTATTCCGTTTTAATTCCATGCACTCATTTGTAAAAGTCATACGGCGCAGTTTTGGCATTATGGACAAATGTTGCACCTTGCACCATAGATGTTGCGCCCAATGGATATCGATCCTTCGGACAGCCATAATGGTCGACTCTTTTGGATTTAGGGAAGCCATAACCAGTCAAAACGAAGGTCCTTATGAGCTCTATGGGTTTGACAGCTTTAAGCCGTCAATGCATAATTTCATACCCAAAAACACTATCCAAATCACTTTCAGGTCTCCGAAGTTTTTTCCCTTCGTTTCGTTCACCTGAATTTTATGGTAAAATGGGATCAACGTTGTTGGCCATCGATTGACCGTAGCTGGAGAGTGGTGCACCATGGTACTATTTCGTTTCAAATCCATGCACTCATTTGTAAAAGTCGTATGGCGTATTTTTGGCATTATGGACGGATGTTGAACCTTGCATCGTAGATGTTGCGCCCAAGGGATATCGATCCTTCGGACGGCTATAATGGTTGACTCTTTTGGAGTTACGGGAGCCATAAATAGTTAAAATGAAGGTATTTGTGATTTCTATGGCTTTGTTTTATGCCTAAAAACTTTCTAAATCACTTTCAGGACTCAGAATTATTTTTACCCTTCGTTTTCTTCACGTGAATTTTATGGCAAAACGAGATCAACGTGGCTGGCCATCGATTTACCATCGTTGGAGAGTGATGCACTATGGTACTATTCTGGTCCAAATCCATGCACTCGTTTGTAAAAGTGGTACAGCGCAGTTTCGGCATTATGGACGGATGTTGCTCCTTGCACCGTAGATGTTGCGCCCTAGGGATATCGATACTTCGGATAGCCATAACGGTTGACTCTTTTGGAGCTATGGGAGCCATAACCAGTCAAATGATGGTCTCTGTGAGCTCTATGGCCTCGATAGCCAAACAACATCAATGCATAGTTTCATTTACACTATTCGAACCGCTTTAAGGTCTCGAATGTTTTTTTACCCTTCGTTTTCTTCACGTGAATTTTATGGTATAACAGGATCAACGTGGCTGGCCATCGATTTAGCATCGTTGGAGAGTGGTGCACCATGGTACTGTTCTGTTTCAAATCCACGCACTCATTTATAAATGTCGTATGATGCAGTTTCGGCATTATGGACGGATCTTGCACCTTGCACCGTAGATGTTGCATCCATGGGATATCAATCCTTCGAACAGCCATAACTTTTGACTCTATCGGAGGTACCGGAGCCATAACTAATCAAAACGAAGGTCTCTGTGAGTTCTACTGCTTTGACAGCTTTAAGCCATCATTGCATAGTTTCATACCCAAAAAATATATCCGAATTACTTTCAGGACTCGGAAGTTTTTTTACCGTTAGTTTTCTTCACGTGAATATTAAAGTAAAATAGGATCAACATGGTTGGCCATCTATTTACCGTCGCTGGAGAGCGGTGCACCATGGCCTATTCCATTTCAAATCCATGCGCTTATTTGTAAAAGTCATACGGCGCAATTTCGGCACTATGGATGGATGTTGCACCTTACACCGTAGATGATGCGCTTAGGGATATCGATCCTTCGGACAGCCATAACGGTTGACTCTTTTGGAGTTAAGGGAGCCATAACCAGTCAAAACGAAGGTCTCTGTCAGTTCTACGGCTTTGACCGCTTTAAGCTGTTAATGCATAGTTTCGTATCCAAAAAATACTATCCAAATCACTTTTTGGATCTGAAAGTTCTTTTACCCTTTGTTTTCTTTACGTGAATTTTATGGTAAAATGGGATCAACGTGGATGGCCATTGATTTACCATCGTTCACGAGTAGTGCACCATGGCACTATTCCATTTTAAATCCACACACTCGTTTGTAAAAGTCGTATGGTGCAATTTCGGCATTATGAACAGATGTTGCACCTTGCACCGTGGATGTTGCACCTTGCACCGTATATGTTGCGTCCAATGGATATTGATCTTCAGACAGCCATAACGGTTGACTCTTTTGGAGTTACAGGAGCCATAACCAGTCAAAACGAAGGTCTCTATGAGCTATACATCTTTGACAGGTTAAAGCCATCAATGCATAGTTTCATACCCAAAAAAAACCCTATTCGAATCACTTTCAGGTCTCGAAAGTTTTTTTTACCCTTCGTTTTCTTCATGTGAATTTAATGGCAAAACAGAATCAACGTGGCTGGCCATCGACTTACCATCGCTGGAGAGTGGTGCACCATGGTACTATTCCGTTTCAAATCGATGCACTCATTTGCAAAAGTCGTACGTCGCAGTTTCGGCATTATGGACGGATGTTGCACCTTGCACCTAGATGTTGCTCCCAAGGGATATCGATCCTTAGGACAGCCATAACGGTTGAGTCTTTCGGAGTTACGGGAGCCAAAACTAATCAAAACGAATGTCTTTGTGATTTTTATGGCTTTGACGGCTTTATGCCGTCAATGCATAGTTTCATGCCCCAAAAAACACCATCCGAATCACTTTCAGGTCTAGGAAGTTTTTTTACCCTTCGTTTTCTTCACTTGAATTATATGGTAATACGAGATCAACATGGCTGGCCATCATTGCTGGAGAGTGGTGCACCATGGTACTATTCTGTTTCATATCCATGCACTAATTTCTAAAAGTCACGCGTCGCATTTTCAGCATTATGGACGGATGTTGCACCTTTCACCGTAGATGTTGCGCCCAGGGGATATCGATCCTTCGGACAACCATAACGGTTGACTCTTTTGGATTTACAAAAGCCATAACCACTCAAAACAAAGGTCTCTATGAGTTCTTCGTCTTTGACGGCTTTACGCCATCAATGCATTGCGTCATACCCAAAAAACACTATCTGAATCACATTCAGGAATCGGAAGTTTTGTTTACCCTTCGTTTTCTTCACATGAATTTTATAGTAAAACGGGATCAACGTGGCTGGCCATCGATTTACCATCGCTAGAGTGTGGTGCACCATGATACTGTTCCGTTTCAAATCCATGCACTCATTTTTAAAAGTCCTATGGTGCAGTTTAGCATTATGGACGAATGTTGCACCTTGAACCGTAGATGTTGCGCCAAAGGGATATCGATCCTTCGGACAGCCATAACAGTTGACTCTTTTGGAGTTAAGGGAGCCATAACCAGTCAAAACGAAGGTCTCTGTGGGCTCTGTGGCTTTGAAATCTTGAAGCTGCCAATGCATGGATTCATACCCAAAAGAACACTATCCGAATCACTTTCAAGATACGGAAGTTTTCTTTACCCTTCGATTTCTTCACGTGAAATTTATGGTAAAATGGGATCCACATGGCTGGCCATCGATTTTCCATCACTGTAGAGTGGTGCACCATGGTACTATTCCTTTTCAAATCCATGCACTCATTTGTAAAATTCATACGATGCAGTTTTGGCATTATGGATGGATGTTGCACCTTGCACCGTAGATGTTGCGTTCAAAGGATTTCGATCCTTCGGACTGCCATAACGGTTGACTCTTTTAGCGTTACGGGAGCCATAACTAGTCAAAAAGAAGTTCTCTGTGATTTCTACGGCTTCGATAGCTTTAGGCCATCAATGCATTATTTCATACCCAAAGAAAACATCTGAATCGCTTTAAGGGCTCGGAAGTTTTTTTTTACCCTTGGTTTTCTTCACGTGAATTTAATGGTAAAATGGGATCAACATGGTTGTCCATCGATTTACCATCGCTAAAGAGTGGTGCACCATGGTACTATTCCATTTCAAATTCATGCACTCATTTGTAAAAGTCCTACGGTGCAGTTTCGCCATTATGGACAGATGTGGCACCTTGCACCATAGATGTTCCGCACAGGGGATATCTATCATTCGGACAGCCATAACGGTTGACTCTTTTGGAGTTAAGGGATCCATAACTAGTCGAAACGAAGGTCTTTGTGAGATCTAAGGCTTTGCCTGATTTAAGCCTTCAATGCATAGTTTGATACCCAAAAAAACACTATCCGACTCACTTTTAGGACTCGGAAGTATTTTTTTACCCTTTATTTTCTTCATGTGAATTTTATGTTAAACCGGGATAAACGTGGATGGCCATCGATTTACCATCATTGAATAGTAGTGCACCATGGTACTATTCCATTTAAAATCCATGCAATCATTTGTAAAAGTCGTCCGGTGCAATTTCGGCATTAAGGACGGATGTTGCACCTTGCACCATAGATGTTGTGCCCAATAGATATCGATTCTTCGGATAGCCGTAACAGTTGACTCTTTAAAATTCCGAGTGCCATAACTAGTCAAACGATGGTCTCTGTGAGCTCTATGGCTTTTACCACTTTAAGCCATCAATGCATAATTTCATACCCAAAAAAACACTATCCAAATCACTTTCACGTCTCGGAAGTTTTTTTACCCTTCGCTTTCTTCACGTGAATTTTATGGTAAAACGGGAACAACGTGGCTGGCCATCGATTTACCATCGCTGGAGTGTGGTGCACCATGACACTATTCCGTTCCAAATCCATGCAATCATTTGTAAAAGTCGTACGGCGCAGTTTAGCATTATGGACGGATGTTGCACCTTGCACCGTAGATGTTGCGCCCAAGGGATATTGATCCTTCGGACAACCATAATAGCTGACTCTTTTGGAGTTAAGGAGCCATAACCAGTCAAAACGAAGGTCTCTGTCGGCTCTGTGGCTTTGATAGCTTTAGCTGCCAATGCACAGATTCATACCCAAAAAAAACTATCCGAATCACTTTCAGGACACGGAAGTTTTCTTTACCCTTTGATTTCTTCAGGTGAAATTTATGGTAAAACGGGATCCACATGGCTGGCCATCGAGTTTCCATCGCTATAGAGTGGTGCACCATGGTACTATTCCTTTTCAAATCCATGCACTCATTTGTAAAAGTCATAAGATGCAGTTTCGGCATTATGGATGGATGTTGCACCTTGCACCGTAGATGTTGCGCCTAGAGGATATCGATCCTTCGGACTGCCATAACGGTTGACTCTTTTGGAGTTACAGGAGCCATAACCAGTAAAAAAGAAGGTCTTTGTGAATTTTATGGCTTTGATAGCTTTAAGCCATCAATGCATTATTTCATACCCAAAAAAAATTATCTGAATTGCTTTCAGGAATTGGGAGTTTTTTTCACCCTTCGTTTTCTTCACATGAATTTTATGGTAAAACGGGATCAACGTGGCTGGTCATCGATTTACCATCGCTAAAAAGCGGTGAACCATGGTACTATTCCATTTCAAATCCATGCACTCATTTGTAAAATTCCTATGGCGTGGGTTTGCCATTATGGACAGATGTTGCACCTTGCACCGTGATGTTCCGCACAGGGGATATCTATCCTTCGGACAGCCATAACGGTTGACTCTTTTGGAGTTAAGGGAGCCATAACTAGTCGGAACGAAGGTCTTTGTGAGATCTACGGCTTTGACTGCTTTAAGCCATCAATGCATAGTTTCATACCCAAAAAAACAGTATCCGACTCGCTTTTAGGACTTGAAAGTATTTTTTACCCTTTGTTTTCTTCACGTGAATTTTATGGTAAAACGGGTTCAACATGGTGGCATCGATTTACTATCATTGGAGAGTAGTGCACCATGGTACTATTCCGTTTCAAATCCATGCACTCATTTGTAAAAGTCATCCGGTGCAGTTTCGGCATTAAGGACGGATGTTGCACCTTGCATCGTAGATGTTGCGCCCAATGGATATCGATCCTTCGGATAGCCGTAACGGTTGACTCTTTAAAATTCCGAGCACCATAACAAGTCAAAATGATGGTCTCTGTGAGCTCTACGGCTTTTACCGCTTTAAGCCGTCAATGCATAATTTCATACCCAAAAAAACACTATCCGAATCACTTTCACGTCTCGGATGTTTTTTTACCCTTCGTTTTCTTCACGTGAACTTTATGCTAAAACGGGATCAATGTGGCTGGCCTTTAGTTAACCATTGCGGGAGAGTGTTGCATAATGGTACTATTCCGTTTCAAATCCATGCACTCATTTATAAAAGTCGTACGTCGCAGTTTCGGCATTATGGACGGATGTTGCACCTAGCAACGTAGATGATGCGCCCAGGGGATAACGGTTGACTCTTTTGGAGTTACCATAGCCATGACCAGTCAAAATGAAGGTCTTTGTGATTTCTATTGCTTTGATGGCTTTAATCCGTCAATGCATAGTTTCATGCCCAAAAAACACTATTCGAATCACTTTAAGGACTCGGAAGTATTTATTTACACTTCGTTTTCTTCACGAGAATTTCATGGTAAAACGAGATCAACGTAGCTGGCCATCGATTTACCATCGCTGGAGTTCACCTTGCACCAAAGATGTTGCACCCAGGGGATATCGATCCAGACAGCCATAACGGTTGGCTCTCTTGGAGTTACGGGAACCATAACCAGTCAAAACGAAGGTCTCCATCAGGTGTATGGGCTTTGACAGCTTTAAGCCATCAATGCATAGTTTAATACTCAAAAAAAAAACTGAATCACTTTCACGACTCTAAAGTTTTTTTACCCTTCATTTTCTTCACGTGAATTTAATGGTAAAGCATGATCAACGTGGCTGGCCATCGATATAACATCGCTGGAGAGTTGTGAACCATGGTACTATTATGTTTCAAATCTATGCACTCATATGTAAAACCGTGCAGTTTCGGCATTATGGACGGATGTTGCACCTTGCACCGCAGATGTTGCGTCCAATGGATATCGATCCTTCGGACAGCCATAACAGTTGACTCTTTTGGAGTTACGGGAGTGATAATCAGTCAAAACGTAGGTCTCTGTGAGATCTACCACTTTGACAGCTTTAAACCGTCAATGCATATTTTCAAACCCAAAAAGAATTATCCGAATCACTTTCAGGTCTCGAAAGTTTTTTTTACCCTTCCTTTTCTTCACATGAATATTATGGCAAAATGGGATCAACATGGCCGGCCGTCGATTTACTATCGCTGGAGAGTGGTGCACCACGGTATTGTTCCGTTTCAAATCCATGAACTCATTGTAAAAGTCGTACGTCGCAGTTTCCGCATTATGGACGGATGTTGCACCTTGCACCGTAGACGTTATGCCGAGGGCATATCGATCCTTCGAACAGCCATAACGGTTGACACTTTTGGCGTTACGGTAGCCATAACCAGTTAAAACGAAGGTCTTTGTGATTTCTATGGCTATGAATGCTTTAAGCCGTCAATGCATAGTTTCATGCCCAAAGAAACACTATCTGAATCACTTTAAGGACTTGGAAGTTTTTTTGCCCTTCGTTTTCTTCACGTGAATTTTATGGTAAAATAAGATCAACGTGGCTGGCCAACGATTTACCATCGCTGGAGAGTGGTGCATTATGGTACTATTCCATTTCATATTCATGCACTTATTTATAAAATTTGTACGTCGCAGCTTCGGCATTATGGACGAAAGTTACGTCTTGCACCGTAGATGTTGCGCCCAAAGGTTATCGATCCTTTGGACAGCCATGAAGGTTGACTCTTCTGGAGTTATGGGAGCCATAACCAGTCAAAACGAAGGTCTCTATGAGTTCTACGATTTTGACAACTTTAAGACCTCAGTGCACTGCCTCATACCTAAAAAACACTATCCGAATAACTTTCAGGACTTGGAAGTTTTTTTACCCTTCGTTTTCTTCACGTGAATTTTATGGTAAAACAGGACCAACGAGGCTGGACATCGATTTACCAAAGCTAGCGAGTGGTGCACCAAGTTACTATTCCGTTTCGAATCCATGCACTCATTTATAAAAGTCGAATGGCGCAGTTTCGACATTATGGACGAATGTTGCACCTAGAACCATAGATGTTGCACCCAGGGAATATCGATCCTTCGGACAGCCATAATGATTGACTCTTTTGGAGTTACGGGAGACATAACCGGTCATAACGAAGTTCTCTATCGGCTCTATCGGCTCTACGGCTTTGATAGCTTTAAGCCGTCAACGCATAGTTTCATACCCAAAAAAAAACTATCCAAATCACTTTCAATTCTCGGAAGTTTTTTACCCTTCGTTTTCTTCACGTGAATTTTATGGTTTAACTGGATCAACGTGGCTGGCCATCGATTTACCATCGCTGGAGAGTGGTGCGCCATGGTATTATTCCATTTCAAATCCATGCACTCATTTGTAAAAGGCGTACGGTGCAGTTTCGGATTTATGGACGGATGGCGCACCCTACGCCGTAAATGTTACGCCCAAGGGATATCGGTCCTTCGGACAGACATAATGGTCGACTCTTTTGGATTTAAAGGAGCCATAACCTGTCAAAACGAAGGTCTCTGTATATTCTACGGCTTTGATGGCTTTATGCCATCAATGCATAGTTTCATACCCAAAAAAACTATCCGAATCACTTTCAGAGACTCGAAAGTTTTTTTTATCCTTCGTTTTCTTCACGTGAATTTCATGGTAAAACGGGATCAACGTGGATGGCCATCGATTTACCATCGTTGGCGAGTAGTGCACGATGGTACTATTCCATTTCAAATCCATGCACTCATTTGTAAAAGTTGTACGGTGCAGTTTCGACATTATAGGCGGATGTTGCACCTTGCACCGTAGATGTTGCGCCCAATGGATAACGATCCTTCGGACGACCATAACGGTTGACTCTTTTGGAGTTATGAGAGCGATAACTAGTCAAAATGAAGGTCTCTGTGAGCTCTATGGCTTCGACAGCTTTAATCCATCAATGCATAGTGTAATACCCAAAAAAAGACTATCTGAATCACTTTCAGGTCTTGGAAGTTTTTTTTACCCTTCGTTTCCTTCACGTGCATTTTATGGTAAAATAGGATCAACGTAGCTGGCCATCGATTTACCATCGCTGGAGAGTGGCGCACCATGGTACTATTCCATTTCAAATCCATGAACTCATTTGCAAAAGTCATACGTCGCATTTTCGGCATTATGGAAGGATGTTGCACCTTGCACCGTAGATGTAGTGCCAAGGGGATATTGATCCTTAGGACAGCCATAACGGTTGACTCTTTTGTAGTTATGGGAGCCACAACCAGTCGAAACGAAGGTCCCTGTGATTTCTATGGCTTTGATAGCTTTAAGCCGTCAATGCGTAGTTTCATGCCCAAAAAACAATATTTGAATCACTTTCAGAACTCGAAAGTTCTTTTACCCTTTGTTTTGTTCACGTGAATTTTATGGTAAAATGAGATCAACGTGGCTGGCCATCAATTTACCATCGCTGGAGAGTGGTGCACCATGGTGCTATTCCGTTTCAAATCCATGCACTCAATTGTGAAAGTCGTACGACGCAGTTTCGGTATTATGGACGGATGTTGCACCTTACACTGTAAATGTTACGCCCAGGGGATATCTATCCTTCGGACAGACATAATGGTTGACTCTTTTGGAGTAATGGGAGCAATAACCAGTCAAAACAAAGGTCTCTATAAGTTCTACAACTTTGACAGCTTTAAGCCGTTAATGCATTAGTTTCATACCTAAAAAACACTATCCGAACCACTTTCAAGACTCGGAAGTTTTTTTACCCTTTGTTTTCATCACGTGAATTTTATGGTAAAACTGGATCAACGTGGATAGCCATTGATTTAACATCATTGAAGAGTGGTGCACCGTGGTGCTATTCCCTTTCAAATCCATGTACTCACTTGTAAAAGTCGTACGGCGCTGGTTCGGCTTTATGGACGTATGTTGCATCTTGCACCGTAGATGTTGCGTCCAATGGATATCGATCCTTCGGACAGCCATAACGGTTGACTCTTTTGGAGTTACGGGAGCCATAACAAGTCAAAACAAAGGTTTCTTTGAGCTCTATGACTTTGACAGCTTCAAGCTATCAATGCATAGTTGCATATCCGAAAAAAACTATCCGAATCACTTTCAGGTCTCGGAAGTTTTTCTACCCTTCGTTTTTTTCACGTGAGTATTATGGTAAAACGAGATCAACGTGGCTTGCCATCGATTTACCATTGCTGGCGAGTGGTGCACCATGGTACTATTCCATGCACTCATTTGTAAAATTCATACGCCGAGGTTTCGGCATTATGGATGGATGTTGCATTTTGCACCGTAGATGTTGCACCTAGGGGATATCGATCCTTCAAACAGCCATAACGGCTGACACTTTTGGAGTTACGGGAGCCATTACCAGTCAAAATGAAGATCTCCGTGATTTTTATGGCTTTGATGTCTTTAAGCCATCAATGCATAGTTTCATGCCTAAAAAAACACTATCCGAATAACTTTCAGGACTCGAAAGTTTTTTACCCTTCGTTTTCTTCACGTGAATTTTATGATAAAACGGTATCAACGTGGCTGGCCATCGATTTACCATCGCTGTAGAGTGGTTCACTAAGGTACTATTCCATTTCAAATCCATGCACTCATTTGTAAAAGTCATACGACAAAGTTTTTGCATTATGGATGGACGTTGCACCTTGCACCGTAGATGTTGCGCCCAGGGTATATCGATCCTTCGGACAGCCATAATCGTTGACCCTTTTGGAGTTACAGAAGCCCTAACCAGTCAAAACGAAGGTCTCTAAGAGGTCTATGGCTTTGACGGATTTAAGCCGTCAATGCACAGTTTCATACCAAAAAAACACTATCTGAATCACTTTAAGGACTTGGAATTTTTTTAACCTTCGTTTTCTTCACGTGAATTTTATGGTAAAACGAGATCAACGTGGCTGGCCATCAATTTGCAATCACTGGTGAGTGTTTCACCATGGTACTATTCCATTTCAAATCCATGCACACATTTGTAAAAGTCGTATGGCGCAGTTTCGACATTATGGACGGATGTTGCACCTTGCACATAGATGTTGCGCCCAAGGCGGATAAGCATAATGGTTGACTCTTTTGGAGTTACGGAAGCCATGACCAGTCAAAACGAAGGACTCTATGGGCTCTATGGCTTTAACCACTTTAACCCAACAATGCATAGTTCGATACCCAAAAAAACACTACCGGATCACTTTCAAGACTCGGAAGTTTTTTTACCCTTCGTTTTCTTCATGTGAATTTTATGATAAAAGGGGATCAAGGTGGCTAGCCATCGATTTACCATTGCTGGAGAGCGATTCACCATGGTACTATTCCGTTTCAAATCCATGCGCTCATTTGTAAAGGTCGTACACCGTAGTTTTGGCATTATGGATGGATGTTGCAGCTTGCACCGTAGATGTTGCGCCCAAGGGATATCGATCCTTCGGACAGACATAATGGTTGACTCTTTTAGAGTTATGATGTGCACATAAATGTGCATATTTTTACCACCATATTTATTCTATTTAAATTAAATGAATGATCATATTGGGTATTTTAACTTGTTTTAACCATAATTTATATTAATTTCAAATTATCACATATCCATCTTCATATAGGGGCAAAAAAGGTCATTTGTGTGCATATATTTCTTTGAGAAAAATTATTTGAATTTTTTTATATATTTTTGTAGGAATTTGGTCTCAAATAGGAGTGATTTCATGAAGAAATATGCATACACAAAGAATATAAAGGAATGAAGATGGAAATAATTCCAAGTGAAGATCATGGAGGACCCCACCTACCCACCTACCTTAATGTACAAATTAAAGGCTAAAGCGCATGCTTTTGGAGTTAATGGTTTCATGTACACTTAATGAGGGATTAAGATATGTTAATGATTACTTGCCTCCACACTTCCTAAGGGGCATTTTGGGCATTCCCCAAAAATATGGATTAGGGTTTCATACATGTATAAATACCCATATGCTTCATGTAATCCCTCTCTTTTTTAGTTAATCTCTTCTCTTAGTCTCTCTTAGGCCTCCTTCTCTTCATTAGTTTAGATCAAATAAATGAAAGCTCTCTTTCTCTTTTCATGGCTTCCTAGCCATTTATATTTTCATGTAATTTTCCTTTTTTGATGTTATTAATACATGCTCTTTCCTTTTACATGCCTCTTTTTTATGTTGTAGTGTAGATCTCTTTTCTTTTATGCAAGTTAATTAGCTTATCTTTTCATTTTGTTCTTTTTCTCTCTTCATTTTGCTTTCATGTTGTTAGCTACATTTGTTAATAAAATGACAAATATGAGAAGCTAAACCCCTTCAATTTAGGGGTAATGAAGCTCTCTAATTATGTAGCTCCAACTATTTGTTAATTCATGCTCTCTTTTTGTGCTTAATGATGATCAATGAAGTGTTTTATTTGTTGTTTTTGTGTTGAATTTGATAGCCTATATTGTTGACACCAAATAGGCTATGCTTAAACAATCACTAACACAAATGCCTCTTCATGAATATATGATTATGGCATAAGAAAGTGATTTGAAATTAAAATTTGATGGTCTATGTTTCGAATTAATAGTTAATAGGCCATACTTAAAATAGATTTCATTTTCATTTTCTTTGTCAAGTTTCATGAAAGTTAGTAAGTGTTTTAAGGGGTGTGTTATAGTTTGATGACTTGTGTTGGCTAATTAATAGCTCAAATATGTCATACTTATGATAAACACATCAATTAAAACACTAATGACCATAAAAGAGAGATTATGATTTCATGTGTTGAACTACATGATCTAGAGAGTGGATTTATTCTCTAAATTGACATTTAACTCTCATATTTGCATTTCTTTTCTTTTTGTTAGTTAGTTAATTTTCTCATTTTCTAGCTTAAATACACTCTCGACTTTGGTATAATTTGATTGAGTAGGAAATTTAAATCGTCAATTCACTGCGGATCGACCCGTATTCGCCGCGTGCTACATTCGTACACCGTGCGCTTGCGGTTATTTTTATTTCTAAATTCGTTCGACGGTTTTCTAAACCGATAGAATTTCCGTCGACGAACAAGTTTTTGGCGCCGTTGCCGGGGAATTGTTTTGGTTTTAATTTTCTATTCTTCGAATTATTTTTCTTTTGATTTTTGGTGTGATTTTATTTTGTGTGCTTGTTTGCTTATTAGAAAAAAATTGTTTGTGTTTTTGTGAATTTTGTTTGCATTTGTTTGTGTGTTTGTTGCTTTTGCATACACATTTTTATTTAAAAAAAAGAGCATATACAAATTCAAAACTGAAGAAAAAAAACTCACTTTTCATTTACTCTTCACATTTTTACATTTTTTTTACAGTTTTCATTTTTCTTTTTCATTTCACAGTTTATAGTTTTCATTACTGCAGATCCTCCCTCTGTCAAAGTTCATCAAACACCTCATACTACACTGCCTATTACAGTTGCATTTCACCACATACAAACATTCACACACCATTTTCAATGTCTTTCCACTGACCTTATCACTCCCCTGCAACCCCCTTGCTGCTGCTGTTCCATCCACGCCTTCGAACATCCACTGATAGCAACAGTACATCCAACCATTAACTCACTGCACTGCACAATACATACAACTGCGCAACCCATCTGTGCACCTTTATATCATCAACCTTCATCCACATTTCCACTGAAACAAACCAATATCCACTACTGTTCACATTGCAAACATTTCACTGACCAAAAAAAAAAAATACACCCCTTCTGCACCGAATTCCTTCACCATTCTTCTCTGACAAAACTGCCGTACCCTACAAACCATTTCATCAACACAACTGCAGACAAACTCTAGTCCTCCCCTTCACGCCACCGCCTTTACTGATTTACTGCTGCCACTACAAACATTCGCCCCCACCCATTATCCACTGCTACAAACAACATCACCATCTCCATTTCAACAAATCAACCATAATCATCCTTGCATGTTCACTATCATCTGAACTACCACTTCCTTACATTTGCTTCCTCCATCTTCATTTGTTCTAAACCATCATACCAGACCAAAACCCCAACCCTGCTTTTCTACCAACTTCTACTGCTCACCAACCCTGCTTCACATCCTTCCATCCCATGTTCAAACATCACAGAGCCTTCATTATACATCCGTTCCACTACCACCCTCCACCACAACTTGCAATACCCACATTCAGGCTGCTAGTAATACCTCCCTTCTCCTCCAAAGTCCTGCTAACAACATATTCACTGCAGTTCACCTTCATTACCCCCCTGCACGCTTCAGGCTTGAACCATCATCACTGCCAAAACCAACCTCTACCAAAACAATACTTCGTCATCACAAAGGAAAAAAAACAGTTGCATTTCAAACACCATCAAACTTTTCTGCCTTGAATACATCAACACAAGCCACAAATCGCCCTCCTCTACCCTTCACTTCTCCGCAACCCTGCAAACACCCCACAAACACATCAGAACAGCAAACCCACTGCAACCCAAATCGACAGCATAACAACCCCCCTTCAACATCATCCCCAAAACTACTGCCTGCAGCCCCTCGAAATCACTACCACCATCAAACCAAAGCTACAGACCATCAACACGCTCAGTTGCCACCAAGGCTCAAGCTCCAAGGATCGAATATCCCAAACATTCATTACATACCTGCCATCACTGCTGCAATCACGAATCGCTTCCACAACCCAATCCCCTACTCCAACTTGCTACCATCAGCCAAAAATACAAAACTGTAGCACTATTCAAAACCCAGCAACTTCACCATCTTCAGCTCTACAACCACCACAAACCCCAGCTCGTCCTCAAATTCCGCAACACCAAAACATCATAATTCATCGCAAGCACCATCCACCTCGAACACCACAATCATCTCCGAACCTCCAGCCCCTTAAACAATCGCGAACCCTACTACAACGAAATCACCCCAAATTCAGTCGCCTACATCGCCCCAATACACCGCCACTCCACTGCACCAGAATTCAAGCAACCATCAACATCACCGAAGTGAAGCAACTCTCCAATTCTTCTTCGACAATCAGACTCAGGCTTCAGCAATCACCTCGAACAACCATCACGACATTTTCCTCAACCGCGAAATCAAAATCGCCTCTGACCAATCTTTGCGCCTTATCACACACGCGCGACAACAATCGAATAGCCGTGAACCAAAATTCTAGCGCCCAAACCCAATTCGATTCTGAATCTGGTGTGCTTGCCTCCAGTCAAGTTTCGATTTTTGATTTTGGTATTTTAAGGGGAAAGCGCGTGTAAACGAGAATTTGATTCTGTGTTAAAAAAAAGGAACGTGGATCAGTTGTTTGGTTAGTGGGTCGGGGTATAAAACTTTGGGTGGGCCTGAGTATACTTATTTATTTTCTTTTCTTTTGTTTTTAGTTGAGTTTTGTCTAACTTGTTTTTAGTCCATCATCATTATAATTTTTTTTTTCAAAATGTGTTTTGTTTAATTTCTTTGCTTTTAGTTTAGTTTTTGCTTTATCTTTGCTTAAAAAAACAAAAAAAACAATTAAGTTTCTCCTTTGATAAAAAAAACTGTATATATATCTTTGTTTTACTTGCAGATTGCCAAAGCAGAAATTCGCAAAAGAAAGAAGGGCTTGCCAAACCAAAAGGAAAAATAATTGCTTTGCTTAGCCAACCAAAAAAAAAATTGCTTGCTTATAAAATAATTTTGCACCCTTATCTATTGTTTTAATTCCTTTGCATTGTTGGTCACTTGCATTTGCATTTATAAAAAGAAATTTCTAACAAAAACAATCCATTCGTAGTTGCATTGCAAATACAAGTTTAATTTTTGCTTTGCATTTCATCTTAGAATTTGATTAGTAATAACGGTTAGACATCGATAACGCTTAATTGTATATTGACTAATTGTCTTCTTTCAACAATTTAATTTCTTGGTGTCTAGGCTACGACAGAGCAATAATCAGTTATAATTATTACGGTGATTCGTAAATATTATACTGAATTGTTTCTCTGAAGGTACTTAAACCTTCGGCTGCATTGCTACGGTGATTCATGGTGCACCGATAAATCCTGTCCATTATTTGGCCAATGTGACGACCGCCCATGACTCCTGTACTAAACAAGGAAATAGTACGCTATAAAGTGTGCCAGGCAGCCATGGATGATCATCAAGGTAAGGTAAAACAATAAACTCTATTGTATTACTCACAGCGCATGGATAAAATACAATAGAAAAGTATACATAGTGAAGCTCCACAGAACATAATCTCATCATATAAACTCATAATAGTTTGGTACAACAACCTGAAAAGTCAATACATCAAGCGTCACTACATAACACTTAGAGAATCATACAAGCAGCGGAACATCCAGTACATATAGTAAGAAAAACAATATGCAAAAGCCTCCAGCTCGTCTTCGTCATCAACAGCGTTGGTCACTAAGAACAGCACCTGTCACCTGCTACCTAGTCTCCCCATCCCAAAACGGATGAACAGCCTAAGGTAATAAGAATTGAACATAAAATCTTGAGTCAGACAAAAGTCCTAGTGAGCAGTAAATCAACTATCAAACATACCAAAAGAGCATAAAGGGTAAAAAGGAATAGGAACCTAACCATCCCACTCCACCTCTTTCTACAGTGATAGCCCCCAGACACACTAAGCAGAAACAACATAGCAAAGCAGATAATTAAAGTAAAGCAATTATCACTCGAGTCAAGATCGATGTTTTCCAAGTACAAACCCCCAAGGCCTAAACCAAGATCAGATAAGCACTCAAAAAGCACCGCTCTTGAGACCGAATGATGATACAACCAAACATCCATGACTCTGGCTATCACTGTTATCATTGCCTCGATATCACCGTTAATTGAATGACCGGCTCATTCTTTCATCCGTCCGTCAAGGGCTAATGGTAACCCCGGTTCTAGACAAAACTCCGCACGTCATCGTGACCCGTGCCTAGGACTATCGAATTTGCCTAGAGTACTAGACCATTAACTATTAGTCTTGGGACTATCGAATCTTCCCAGCGTACTCTTTCTTTGAGCATGCGAGAACCTTCAACAACGATGAGATCTCAGCCTTCTAGTCATCCTCCTCGACGACTATTTCCATACTAGCTCAAGCACCTCTCAAGCCAACCATTATCCACAAACTCAAACCATATCACCGAGTTATCAACATGCTTGGGATGATCCCGTCTAGATTAAACCAAGGCTATCTCACATCATGCTTTGCTTCATCGCATCATAGCAAAGTCCCATCTCAACATTATGCTTTGCCTCATCGCATCATAGCAAAGTCCCATCTCAACATCATCATCAAATCTATCCATATAAGCTTTATCATCCGCTTCATATGCCACGAGCAGCTTTCCTTATTCAAGAGCCTTTCCACTTAGCTTTTGAATCACCTTCGACCAACTTGTCCAAATCAAATCATCAATCAACTAATTTATAACAATCAATCAGATCAATCATTAATCCAAGTAATCAATCATTCAAACAAGATCTAAATAAACAGTTATAACAATAATGGCAACTTCGTAAATAAAGAGTCCAAATCTAACAAGCATGAATTCTAAGTAACATCTTGATGAATGAACTAGCATAGATTAACATGTAGTAAAGTGGATATCAAAACTTTATGAACGATGGATATACATTCAAACTTATGGAAAATGCATGAAATCACTATCTTTAACACACAAACAAGCCACCGATCCAATATACTCCTTTGGGTCCGTGTGAGAGATAACCACCACTCACCGAATCACCTAAACACCTCAAAAGCAACTAACTTCAGATCTGGACAGTAAAGGATCTAGCTCGATCCTCCAAAACTCCGCTTCAAACGATGAAATCTCACTTCAATGGATGGAGATCTTCAATCTAAGCTCTTGGATCTTCGATTTGATCTTCAATCTTGGATGGAAGGAAGCACTAGATTAAAGTGGAGAAAAGAAGTGAGGAAGTGTTGTAGTCGAGCTCTAAAAATAGCAGCACTTCGTCGCTTCAAAATTCGGATCCCAAAAAGAGAGATAAGGCCGTATATTTATAGGCCAAACCTATGAGTCGTTCGCCCCCCCTTAAGTCGGTCACGACTCATCAAGGCTCCACGACTTACGACCCATCAACCCCACGGCCTACCGACTCAAGCCTCTACGCGGCCTAACTACACACACGGCTTAGCGACCTACGACTTAACACACATGCGCGACCTAACACCCTGCCGCATTTCTACCTAAGTCCTAAGTCGTTTGGACGACTTAACAACCTACCGACTCAACACAGGAGACAACTCAACGACTCAACCTATTGCCTTAAGTCGCTCGAACGACCTAACTATAACACGGCATAGCTGACCTAACCTTAACTCGTTCACGACCTAATCCAACACACGACCTAAGCCTCAACACGAGAATTCCTTAAGTCTCTTACCAACTTAAGCCGTTAACCCTTAAGTCGTTAGTTCCCTTAGGTCGGCCAAACCCCTAAGTCGCTCACTCCTATAGGTCGGTCACCCCTATAAGTCGGTCTCATTCCTTAAGTCGGTCAAATCTCTTAAGTCGGCAACCACTACCACTAACTCCTCTAAGTCGTCTAATCTCTTAAGTCACTCACCTCCTTAAGCCGTTCACTTTCCTTAGGTCGCTCCACCGACTTATGCTACAACACGACCCAACCCAGGACGACTCATCTCTGGACGACTTAAGCTCCAAACAACTTAAATTCTAAACGACTTAACAACACTAACGACCTAATGACAACAGTTCTACGATCTTTCGATACGAAAAATACGGATCGTTACATTCTCTCCCCCTTAGGAATTTCGCCCCCGAAATTCCAAACAAACAAGAACAATCAAAGCTATTCTGCATGCCTACCATCCATAGCAATCAACAAACCATGCATCCAATTACTAGCCTAGCATGCAGAATTCTAAGATTTGAACAAGTTACAAATTCATGAGATGTCACGACACCTTAGGGCCATACCTCGAAGAGTTCAGGATGAGCTGCCTTCATCCTCTCTTCCTCCTCCCATGTACAGTCGTTAACATCATCACTCCATTGTACCTTGAGCAATTTGACTAACTTCCTCCTAAGCTGTTTCATGTCAGTTTCCATAACACGAAGCGGTTTACGAGGTCTTCCAACAACAGGATCAACTTCTAAATCTTCATAGCTATCAGCAGAAACCACTGTATTCGAGTTGTGCACATACTTCCGTAGATACGATACATGAAAAACATTGTGAACACTCGCCATCTTTTCCGGTAATTCCAATTTATACGCGAGCTTTCCATTTCGCTCGATGATCGGGAATGGTCCAACAAATCTCGGAGTCAATTTTCCTTTCTTCCCGAATCGAATAACATTCTTCAGTGGAGAAATCTTCACAAAAACCATATCACCTACGTCGAATTCCAAATCCTTACGATGCTTATCAGCATAACTTTTCTGACGGTCTTGGGCTGCCTTCATTCGTCGCCGAATGATCTCTATACAATCAGAAGTCTGTCGAATCATTTCTGGCCCAAGTATTAACTTTTCTCCTGTTTCCAACCAACATGTCAAAGAGTTACACGGTCTTCCATACAATGCTTCATACGGTGCCATACCAATGCTTGACTGGTAACTGTTATTATACGAGAACTCCACCAAATGAAGATGATCTTCCCATGATCCTCCGAAGTCCAAAACACATGCTCTGAGGAGATCTTCCAAAACTCGGTTGACTCTCTCGGTCTGATCATCTGTTTGGGGGTGATAAGTTGTACTCAAACACAACTCGGTTCCCAAAACTTCCTGGAAGCTCTTCCTAAATCCACTAGTGAACAATGGGTCTCGATCGCTCACTATGCTTTTCGGAATACCATGGAATCGAACTATCCACTTAGCATATAGCTCAGCCAATTTCGATGCAGTCCTAGTTGATCGAACAGGAATGAATCTTGCACTCTTAGTCAAACGATCTACGATGACCCAAATCCCTTCTTCCCTGCTCTGGTTCTAGGTAACCTATCAATAAAATCCATCGATACTTGCTCACACTTCCATGTAGGAACTTCTAACGGCTGAAGCAATCCACTTGGCTTCTTCTGTTCGGCTTTTACAAACTGGTAGTTCATACATTTGGAAATAAAATTTCCAACATCCTTCTTCATACCTTCCCAATAATAGGTTCTCTTCATATCCCGATACATCTTATTTCCACCTGGATGAATTGTCAATTTCGAGTGATGACTTTCCTTCAGAACTTCATTCCTCAATTCATCTATATCGGGAACAACCAGTCGTCCTTGTTTCCGAAGCCAACCCTCTTGATCGATTTCGAATCCTTTATCCTTTTCTGAGTCCAATCCAGATTCCAAATCACGGATAATTCTGACAAGCTTATCGTCTCGCTTTTGGCTCTTTCCAATTCTTTCCACAAGAGTCGGTCTTATCGATAAGTTTGCCAACATCCCGGGTTCCAATTCACATCTAGGCCTGAAGTCAAATCCATCCAAATACTCAAGACTCTTCCATTCTGAAAACATGACTCCCAATTCTGCATGTCTTCGACTTAACGCATCTGCCATTGCGTTACCCTTTCCCGGAGTATAGGCTATACCAAAATCATATGATGCTAAAAACTTTAGCCATCGTTGCTGCCGGAGATTCAAATCTTTTTGGGAGAAAAGATACTTCAACAACTTATGATCTGTAAACAACTCAAATCGAACTCCCAATAGGTAATGTCTCCACATCTTCAGAGCAAATACAATCGCCGCTAACTCCAAATCATGAGTCGGATAATTCCTTTCATGCGGCTTCAGTTGTCGACTTGCATATGCAACAACTTTATCCTTCTGCATTAGCACTGCTCCAAGTCCAGTACCACATGCATCGGTGTAAACCACAATCTCATCATTTCCACTTGGAATAGTCAAAACAGGAGCACTTGTCAGTTGCTCTTTCAGGATTCCGAAAGCTTTTTCACACTTAGCATCCAATCTGAATGCTTGATTCTTTTTCGTCAATCCTGTTAATGGTGCAGCTATCTTGGAAAAGTCTTTGATAAACCGATGATAATATCATGCTAATCCAAGAAAACTTCTCACATCAGATGCTTTCTTAGGTCTAACCCAATCCTGGACTGCTGCCACCTTGGCGGGATCAACCGCTATTCCACTTCCAGAGATAACATGGCCTAAGAACCTCACTTCGCTCTTCCAGAAGTGACACTTCGAAAACTTAGCCTTCAGCTGATGTTTCCGCAAGATTTCCAAAACAATCCGCAAGTGCGTCTTGTGCTCTTCTTCAGTTCTGGAATAAATCAAAATATCATCCACGAACACAAGTACAAAATTGTTCAACTGATCCCTGAACACTCTATTCATAAGATCCACAAAATATGCTGATGCATTGGTCAATCCAAACGGCATTACCAGCCACTCATAGAAACCGGATGGTGTCCTGAAAGCAGTCTTCGGCACACTATCCTTTGCCACTCTCAACTGGTGAAATCCCGTTGCCAAATCCATCCGAGAAAACACCTTAGCTTCGTGAAGCTGATCAAACAAGTCATCTATTCTCGGCAATGGATACTTGTTCTTCTTAGTCACTTTATTCAGCTCATGATAATCCACACACAACCTCAACGATCCATCCGCTTTGGTTGCAAACACAACTGGTGCACCCCATTCGGACACACTACGCCGAATGAATCCTTTCTGTAAAAGGTCATCAACTTGCACCTTCAACTCTTGCTGTTCCCTAGGAGCCATTCGCCTAAGAGGCATCACAACAGGTATGGCTTCTTCAACTAGATCGATACGAAACTCGATCTCTCTATGCGGCGGTAACCCTTTGACCTCATCAAAGACATCCTCAAATCCATTCACAATAGGCACCGATGAAAGTCCATCTCGTGGAACAACCAGCGAATACACGAAGCTCATGAAGACGCCTTCCTCATGCTTACATCGTATCACAACCTTTTTCCCTTCCACATTCTCGACTGTCACCTCCAGCCTCTTACAATCAACCCTTGCCGCATACTTCCTAAGCCAGTCCATACCCAAAATAATTCCAAACCCCGCAAAGTTCAGACCTAAACAATCACAAACAAAAGAGCAATCATGACTTGATACAACCAGACCACGGCATACCATACACAAACAAGACGAACCCCCAACTGGATTAGTCACAACCAATGGTCTATCAATAATACCCGGTACCAAATCCAACCGGCCTACAAATTCATTACAAACAAAAGAATGCGACGCTCCAGTATCGAACAACACTCTAACTGGGACACCGCAAATGGAAAGAGTACCTTGTACCACCACACTCTTTCCTTTCTCTTCCGTAGTAGGGGCTTTTTATGACGACGGCACAGCCCCCAAAGCATAAGCTTGCACAATCTGCTTGTCCTTCCTCGGTTTCGGACAATTCTTCCTGATATGCCCCACCTTGTCACAGTTGTGGCACTTCACCGGCACTCTCGGATACTTACAATCTCTGGAGAGATGACCCTTCTACTGACAGTTGTAGCAGGTCACTTCGCCCATCGGCTTCTTCTGGCCATTCTTACCCTTCTGCTGCTGCTTCTTTCTCTTCTTGTTTCCACCCTGTTGTGGTTTAGATTCCTCCTTAGTCACAGCAACAATAGATCTTTCCTTAGGAAGCAGATTCTCGTGCCTGAGAGCTTTCTCCATAAGCTTCTCAAACGGATCATCCAAATGATCCACCAACTGCCTCCCAAGGTAAGTGTCCAAGTCTGTCACGAACTTCTCATTCTTCTGATAGGGAGATTCAATATACGACCGAGCATACTTGGACAAGGCTTCTAACTCAGAAACATACTCAAGAACTGGTCTTCCACCTTTCTTGAGTTCCACAAATTTCTTAAACAGAACAGATTTCTGAGCTGTAGAAATGAACTTAGCTTCAAATCTGACTTGGAATTGCTCCCAAGTAATTTCTTCCTCTGGAGTATCAATGGTGATAGAGTTCCACCAATCAGAAGCTCTTCCCTGAAGCTTTTTTGATGCAAGCTTCGTTTTGGTTACATCCTCGATTCCCAAATCACCAAAGATCCTTCTACAAGCATCTATCCATCTCTGGACTTCTATGGTTGATTCTGTTCCCAAGAAAACCTTTCCTCCAAGAGCAGTATAGTCTTTGCAAAACTTAGCAAAATCCACTGGTTTTGGGGCTTGAACCTGAACTCCAACATCTACCGTTGGCCCTGGAGCTTGCATCCTTCTCATGATCGAAGTCATCATGGCCTCGAACATAGCAGCATAATCAGCAGCCTCCTCAGAATCACGGCCTTCCCTAGCAGCTGGTCTCTCTCTTCGACTCCTTCTTAATATCTATAAAAGAATGATTAGTACACCTTGAGAAACAACTGCATAAGAGGTTCTAATCCTTCTAAGCTACTACATTATATATAGTAATCAACCATCAAAATACAATTACGTCTCTCATACGTAGTTACGTCAACGAGCATTGGCTAAAATCGATTAACCAAAGCTCTGATACCAAATGTGACGACCGCCCATGACTCCTGCCCTAAACAAGGAATTTGTGTGCTGTAAAGTGTGCCAGCAGCCATGGATGATCATCAAGGTAAGGTAAAACAATAAACTCTATCGTATTACTCACAGCGCATGGATAAAATACAATAGAAAAGTATACATAGTAAAGCTCCATAGAACAGAATCTCATCATATAAACTCATAATGGTTTGGTACAACAACCTGAAAAGTCAATACATCAAGCCTCACTACATAACACTCAGAGAATCATACAAGCAGTGGAATATCCAGTACATATAGTAAGAAAAACAATATGCAAAAGCCTCCAGCTCGTTTTCGTCATCAACAGCGTTGGTCACTAAGAACAGCACCTGTCACCTGCTACCTAGTCTGCCCATCCCAAAACGGATGAACAGCCCAAGGTAATAAGAAGTGAACATAAAACCTTGAGTCAGACAAAAGTCCTAGTGAGCAGTAAATCAACTATCAAACATACCAAGAGAGCATAAAGGGTAAAAAGGAATAGGAACCCAACCATCCCACTCTACCTCTTTCTACAGTGATAGCCTCCAGACACACTAAGCAGAAACAACATAGCAAAGCAGACAATTAAAGTAAAGCAATTATCACTCGAGTCAAGGTCGATGTTTTCCAAGTACAAGCCCCCAAGGCCTAAACCAAGATCAGATAAGCACCCAAAAAGCACCGCTCTTGAGACCGAATGATGATACAACCAAACATCCATGACTCTGGCTATCACTGTTATCATTGCCTCGATATCATCGTTAATTGAATGACCGGATCATTCTTTCATCCGTCCGTCAATGGCTAATGGTAACCCTGGTTCTAGACAAAACTCCGCACGTCATCTTGACCCGTGCCTAGGACTATCGAATTTGACCAGAGTACTAGACCATTAACTATTAGTCTTGGGACTATCGAATCTACCCAGCGTACTCTTGCTTTGAGCACGCTAGAACCTTCAACAACGATGAGATCTCAGCCTTCTAGTCATCCTCCTCGACGACTATTTCCATACTAGCTCAAGCGCCTCTCAAGCCAACCATTATCCACAAACTCGAACCATATCACTGAGTTATCAACATGCTTGGGATGATCCCGTCTGGATTAAACCATGGCTATCTAACATCATGCTTTGCTTCATCGCATCATAGAAAAGTCCCATCTCAACATCATGCCTTGCCTCATCGCATCATAGCAAAGTCCCATCTCAACATCATCATCAAATCTATCCATATGAGCTTTATCATCCGCTTCATATGCCACGAGCAGCTTTCCTTATTCAAGAGCCTTCCACTTAGCTTTTGAATCACCTTCGACCAACTTGTCCAAATCAAATCATCAATCAACTAATTTATAACAATCAATCAGATCAATCATTAATCCAAGTAATCAATCATTCAAACAAGATCTAAATAAACAGTTATAACAATAATGGCAACTTCGTAAATAAAGAGTCCAAATCTAACAAGCATAAATTCTAAGTAATATCTTGATGAATGAACTAGCATAGATTAACATGTAGTAAAGTGGATATCAAAACTTTATGAACGATGGATCTACATGCAGACTTAAGGAAAATGCATGAAATCACTATCTTTAACACACAAACAAGCCACCGATCCAATATACTCCTTTGGGTCCGTGTGAGAGATAACCACTACTCACCGAATCACCTAAACACCTCAAAAGCAACTAACTTCAGATCTAGACAGCAAAGGATCTAGCTCGATCCGCCAAAACTCCGCTACAAACGATGAAATCTCACTTCAATGGATGGAGATCTTCAATCTAAGCTCTTGGATCTTCGATTTGATCTTCAATCTTGGATGGAAGGAAGCACTAGATTAAAGTGGAGAAAAGAAGTGAAGAAGTGTTGTAGTCGAGCTCTAAAAATAGCAGCACTTCGTCGCTTCAAAATCCGGATCCCAAAAAGAGAGATAAGGCCGTATATTTATAGGCCAAACCTATGAGTCGTTCGCCCCCCCTTAAGTCGGTCACGACTCATCAAGGTTCCACGACTTACGACCCATCAACCCCACGACCTACAGACTCAAGCCTCTACGCGGCCTAACTACACACACGGCTTAGCGACCTACGACTTAACACACATGCGCGACCTAACACCCTGCCGCATTTCTACCTAAGTCCTAAGTCGTTTGGACGACTTAACAACCTACCGACTCAACACAGGAGACGACTCAACGACTCAACCTATTGCCTTAAGTCGCTCGAACGACCTAACTATAACACGGCATAGCTGACCTAACCTTAACTCGTTCACGACCTAATCCAACACACGACCTAAGCCTCAACACGAGAATTCCTTAAGTCGCTTACCAACTTAAGCCGTTAACCCTTAAGTCGTTAGTTCCCTTAGGTCGGCCAAACCCCTAAGTCGTTCACTCCTATTGGTCGGTCACCCCTATAAGTCGGTCTCATTCCTTAAGTCGGTCAAATCTCTTAAGTCGGCAACCACTACCACTAACTCCTCTAAGTCGTCTAATCTCTTAAATCACTCACCTCCTTAAGCCGTTCACTTTCCTTAGGTCGCTCCACCGACTTATGCTACAACACGACCCAACCCAGGACGACTCATCTCTGGACGACTTAAGCTCCAAACAACTTAAATTCTAGACGACTTAACAACACTAACGACCTAATGACAACAGTTCTACGATCTTTCGATATGAAAAATACGGGTCGTTACAGCCGAGAACTATCTTGTTGATTTAAGACAATGTGTGATTATACAATTTTGGGTTAACTTAGGATAAATCATTTGTAATTAGACCCTTGCATTCATTTAGTTGCTTTAGTTCATGCATATTTATAAAAAACCAAAAAAAAATTCAAAATCCAAAACTAAAAAAAATTATAAATATTTCTTAACTTAGTTTTTTTTCCTTTTCCTTCGAAAATTTTCAAATCAAAATTCCAAAAATCCAAAAAAAAAATTAAAATCAAAAATCCAAAAAAGAAAACTTTTCAAAAACAAAGAAAAAAATTGAAAAACCAAAAATTAATTTCCCTTTTGAAAAATAAATTCCATTTGTAAATATTTTTCTTTTACCAAAAAAAACACAAAAACATTCTTGAAAATTTCCGAGATTCCCCACTTACGTGAAGTTTACAATAGTTGCGAAAATCAATATAATCCATATGATTTCACTCCAAATTCGTGTGGATATTTTAACGACAACTATTCTTTAAACTATTTGAATTTTGAACCACAAAATTTTCAAAACGATGACCAAGCTTCAAATCTTGAAAATAGTATTTCATCTTTACTTGAAATCGCTACACAACAAAATCAAGAGATAAATGAGTGGTGCAATTCATATTTGTGCTATAACTCGAATCAAGGTTTTCAAAATAATCAAAATTTGAATTCACTTGAAAATTCAAATGATTTCGAGTGTAACCCATGCCAATTCAATTTCGAGTTTCAAGATGAATTTCAAAATAAAGACGAAAATGTAAATCAATTTTCAAATAATTTTGGCAATGGGAATTGTTTCAATAATGATACGATCTAAAACTTTGGTTATCAACGAATTCAAAATGAAAGTTTTCAAATTAATAACCATGAATTTGATTTTGTTGACCAAATGGAAAAAGATAACGGGGATTTATTACTTGAAAAATACCAAAAAATTCGTGAAAATCATAATCAAATCTCAACTTGCGAAGAATCAAATAATAATCTACCGTTTATCGAAATTGACAATTCTTGTTCTCAATAAGTCCAAATCGAAAATTTTCAAGTTAATAATTACAAATTTGACTTTGTTGAGCAAATGAATGAAATTTATGATGATCACACAAATTTGTTGATTAAAACATTGGAAAATTTTCGTGAGAAACAAAATCAAATTTCAATGTGTGACAAGTCAAACGATAATCCATCTTTTATCCAAATCGATGATTTTCAAATAACAACTTTTGAAATTGATAATGACGATCTTAATCAAGTTGTTGAAAATACGGTAATTAAGTTGGATTTCAATTCTTTTGAGGATGCGAAATTCGATTTAAACTTCGATCTTCCTTTTTCTGAAAACTTGAATACGACAACTTTGAATTTTAAACTCCATTTACACGATGAAATTGTTGATAATCCAACAAAGGTAGTTGAATTTAACGAACATGAGTTTTATGGACTTTTTGAAAATGAGTTGTTGAATTCTAAAGGGGAAAATTTCGATCACCGTTTTGATTTTGAAATCGATAATTTTGAAGAAGTTTTCAATGATAAGTTTGAAATTCAATTTGGTGAAAATAAACTTGAATTTCAATCAATTGTTTTATCAACCCCAAAAATCATCGAAAATAAAACAACTCATACGATTTTCAATAAAACGACTTTCATTTTTCCAAATCCACACTCAACTTCGAAATCTTTTACGATTTGGTTTTTCGAGCTTAAGCTGTGTCTCGTATACTCGACGATACAATTGAATTGGTCTTTAGAAGACCGTTCCATTTACTTTTTGACTGTATACTTTCTCATCCCTTGTAAATAATAATCTTTCATGTAAATATTGGATTTTTTTTTCTCCTTCCACTTGGGTTGACTGTGGGGACACAGTCAAAATCAAGTGTGGGGGGAGACTCATCTTAATTTTTTTTTCATGGTTTATTTTTGCTTTAAAATCACAAAAAAAAATTAAAAAAAAATCCAAAAAACAAATTTTCTTTCGATTTATTTTTAAAAGAAACACTATAAGATAAATATATGGATTTGGTTTATTAAATTGAAATTTTTGAAAATTTATTGGTCTTAACAAAATTAAAATTGAAGTTTGATTACAAATAATAATGGTTTAACTAGTATATAGGAAGATTCATACGTGTTAATTATGAAGTACATCCTAATTGAAAATCTTTGTTTTAAAAAGTGGCTGATTTAAAGTAAAGGATATAACATTTTTTTTGCCTTCTAAGTTAAATGGTGCTAAGATGAATTTGCAAAACTCTCTCTCTCTTTTAAAAAAAATATAAAAATAAAAAATAATAACATCCAAGTATTCACTCTCATTTAAAAGTCCTCACGGTTATGCATGGGTGAATTACTTGGAATTTTTGATTATGTGCTTTCATACTCATTTAAAAGTTCTCACGGTTATGATGTATGGAACACATGTAAAAAAAAGACTTAATAAAAACCACCTATGGTCGATAGTGTATGCATGAAAGTGTGCGCACTCGCCATGCTCTGTACTCCCCTCACATAAGCCCGAAAGGCAGTGCATGGATGGTATATCTGGCCTCAGTTTACCTGAGCTAGGTGTGTAATTTTTCTTGCAAATAATGAGAGAGCAAGCAATTGAAATCCTAGCACTATTTTTACTTATTTGATTTGATTTGTTATTGAAAAGAAATGAAAATACCACTTTGATAAACTTTGACAATCAACTAAGGATTCATTTTATAATTACAGTTTGTTATCAACCGAAACAACAAGTTAAACTATTGTCTATTTGTTATGATAACTTGATTTTTGTTGGAAATTTGACAAGTAAATGACTTAAATTTTCAAGATAATGACCAAAACCAATATTTAACTTATTTGTGTCGATTTAAAAATAAATCCTTAATTCTGTAAATATTTCAAAAACTTGCATTCATCTCTTTGTAAATAAATCTTGCATTTTGTAAATATTTTCATCCTGCATTTGGATTTTGTGGGTAGTATCCGCTGAAAATCCTCATGAGACAACACTCGTCCTACTGGGGACACCCAGAGGTTTAACGGCTTGTTGCATATGCTCAATGCAATCGTGCTCCCTAAAAAACGGATTTATCTTAGTTTTTCTTTATTCGAGGACGAATAAAAAGATAAGTGTGGGGGTATTTGATGTGCACATAAATGTGCATATTTTAACCACCATATTTATTCTATTTAAATTAAATAAATGATCATATTGGGTATTTTAACTTGTTTTAACCATAATTCGTATTAATTCCAAATTATCACATATCCATCTTCATATAGGGGCAAAAAAGGTCATTTGTGTGCGTATATTTCTTTTAGAAAAATTAATTGAAATTTTTTATATATTTTTGTAGGAATTTGGTCTCAAATAGGAGTGGTTTCATGAAGAAATATGCATACACAAAGAATATAAAGAAATGAAGATGGAAATAATTCAAAGTGAAGATCATGGAGGACCCCACCTACCCACCTACCTTATTGTACAAATTAAAGGCTAAAGCGCATGCTTTTGGAGTTAATGGTTTCATGTACATTTAATGAGGGATTAAGACATGTTAATGATTACTTGCCTCCACACTTCCTAAGGGGCATTTTGGGCATTCCTCAAAAATATGAATTAGGGTTTCATACATGTATAAATATCCATATGTTTCATGTAATCCCTCTCCTTTTTAGTTAATCTCTTCTCTTAGTCTCTCTTAGGCCTCCTTCTCTTCATTACTTTATATCAAATAAAAGAAAGCTCTCTTTCTCTTTTCATGGCTACTTAGCAATTTTTTATTTTCTTGTAATTTTCCTTTTTTTATGTTATTAATACACGCTCTTTCCTTTTACATGCCTCTTTTTTATGTTGTAGTGTAGATCTCTTTTATTTTATGCAAGTTAATTAGCTTATCTTTTCATTTTGCTCTTTTTCTCTCTCTTCATTTTGCTTTCATGTTGTTAGCTACATTTGTTAATAAAATGACAAATATGAGAAGCTAAACCCCTTCAATTTAGGGGTAATGAAGCTCTCTAATTATGTAGCTCCAACTATTTGTTAATTCATGCTCTCTTTTTGTGCTTAATGATGATCAATGAAGTGTTTTGTTTGTTGTTTTTGTGTTGAATTTGATAGCCTATATTGTTGACACCAAATAGGCTATGCTTAAACAATCACTAACACAAATGCCTCTTCTTGAATATATGATTATGGCGTAAGAAAGTGAATTGAAATTAAAATTTGATGGTCTATGTTTCTAATTAATAGTTAATAGGCCATACTTAAAATAGATTTCATTTTCATTTTCTTTGTCAAGTTTCATGAAAGTTAGTAAGTGTTTTAAGGGGTGTGTTATAGTTTGATGACTTATGTTGGCAAATTAATAGCTCAAATATGTCCTACTTATGATAAACACATCAATTAAAACATTAATGACCATAAAAGAGGGATCATGATTTCATGTGTTGAACTACATGATCTAGAGAGTGGATTTATTCTCTAAATTGACATTTAACTCTCATATTTGCATTTCTTTTCTTTTTGTTAGTTAGTTCATTTTCTCATTTTCTAGCTTAAATACACTCTCGACTTTGGTATAATTTGATTGAGTAGGAAATTTAAATCATCAATTCCCTGCGGATCGACCCGTATTCGCCGCGTGCTACATTCGTACACCGTGCGCTTACGGTTTTTTTATTTCTAAATTCGTTCGACGGTTTTCTAAATCGATAGAGTTTCCGTCGACGAACAAGTTACGGGAGGCATAACCAGTCAAAACGAAGGTCTCTATAAGGTCTATGGCTTTGGTGGCTTTAAGCCGTCAATGCATAGTTTCATACCCAAAAAAAACACTATTCGAATCACTTTCAAGACTCGGAAGTTTTTTTAACCTTCGTTTTCTTCACTTGAATTTTAGGGTAAAACGGGATCAACGTGGCTGGCCATCGATTTACCACCGCTAAAGAGTGGTGCACGATGATATTATTCCGTTTCAAACCCATGCACTCATTTGTAAAAGTCATACGTCGCTGTTACAACATTATATACGGATGTTGTGCCTTGCACCATAGAAGTTGCGCCCAAGGGACATCAATCCTTCGGACAGCCATAACGTTTGACTCTTTTTGAGTTACGGAAACCATAACCAGTAAAAACGAAGGTCTCTATGAGTTTTAGGGCTTTGACAGCTTTAAGCCGTCAATGTATAGTTTCATAACCAAAAAAAAATCCGGATCGCTTTAAGTACTCGAAAGTTTTTTTACCCTTCGTTTTCTTCATGTGAATTTCATGGTAAAATAGGGTCAACGTGGCTGGTCAAAGATTTACCATAGCTAGAGAGCTGTGCACCATGGTACTATTCCATTTCAAATCCATGCACTTATTTGTAAAAGTCGTACGGCGCAATTTCGGCATTATGGACGGATGTTGCACCTTGCACCGTAGATGTTGCGCCTAGGGGATATCAACCCTTCAGACAACCATAACGGTTGACTCTTTTGGAATTCAAGGAGCCATGACTAGTCAAATGAACATCTCTGTGATTTCTATGGCTTTGACTACTTTAAGCCTTCAATGCATAGTTTCATACCAAAAAAACACTATCCGAATCACTTTCAGGACTTGGAAGTTTTTTTTACCCTTTGTTTTCTTCACGTGAATTTTATAGTGAAACGGGATCAACATGGATGGCCATCGATTCATCATTGTTGAAGAGCAGTGCACCATGGTCCTAAACTGTTTCAAATCCACGCTATCATTTGTAAAAGTCATGCACTGCAGTTTCGACATTATGGACGGATGTTGCACCTTGCACCGTAGATGTTGCGCCCAATGGATATCGATCCTTCGGACAATCATAACGGCTGACTCTTTTATAGTTACGGGAGCCATAACTAGTCAAAAAGAAGATCTCTGTGAGTTCTATGGCTTTGATGGCTTTAAGCTGTCAATGCATGGTTTCATACCCAAAAAAATATATACGAATCACTTTCGGGACTCGGATGTTTTTTACCTATCATTTTCTTCACGTGAATTTTATTGTAAAACGGGATCAACGTGGCTGACCTTCGATTTACCATCGCTGGAGAGCGGTGCACAATGGTACTATTCCATTTCAAATCCAGGTACTCATTTGTAAAAGTCATACAGCGCAGTTTCGACATTATGGACGGATGTTGCATATTGCACCGTAGATGTTGCGCCCAGGGGATATCGATCCTTCGGACAGCCATAACGGTTGACCTTTTGGAGTTAAGGGAGCCATATCCAGTCAAAACGAAGGACTCTGTGAGTTCTGTGGCTTTGACTGGTTTAAGGCATCAATGCATAGTATCATACCCAAAAAATTTTTCTGAATCACTTTCAAGTCTCGAAAGTTTATATTATCCTTTGTTTTCTTCACATGAATTTAATGGTAAAACGAGATCAACGTGGATGGCCATCGATTTACCATCGTTAGAGAGTAGTGCACCAAGGTACTATTCCGTTTCGAATCCATGCACTTCTTTGTAAAAGTCGTACGACGCAATTTTGGCACTATGGACGGATGTCGCACCTTGCACCGTAGATGTTGCGCCCAATGGATACTGATCCTTTGGACAGCCATAACGGTTAACTTTTTGGAAATTCGAGAGCCATAACCAGTCAAAACGAAGGTCTATGTGACCTCTACGGTTTGATAGCTTTAAGTCGTCAATGCATAGTTTCATACCCGAGAAAACACTATCCGAATCACTTTCAGAATTCGAAAGTTTTTATTACCCTTCTTTTTATTCACGTGAATTTTATGGTAAATCGGGATCAATGTGGCTGGCCATCGATTTACCATCGCTGGAGAGTGCCGCACCATGGTACCATTTTGTTTCAAATCCGCGCACTCATTTGTAAAAGTTGTAGCAGTTTCGGCATTATGGACGGATGTTTCACATTGCACCGTAGATGCTGCGCCCAGGGGATGTCAATCCTTCAGACAACCATAACGGTTGACTCTTTTGGTGATACGGGAGCCATAACCAGCTAGAACGAAGGTCTCTATGGGCTCTACGGCTTTGACAGCTTTAAGCCATCAATGCATAATTTCATACACAAAAAAACACGATGCAAATCACTTTCAGGACTCGGAAGTTTTTTTTACCGTTCGTTTTCTTCACGTGAATTTTATGGTAAAACGGGATCAACGTGGTTGGCCATCGATTAACCATCGTTGGAGAGTGGTACTCCATGGTACTATTCAATTTCAAATCCTTGCACTCATTGTAAAAGTCGTTCGGCGGAGTTTTGGCATTATGGACGGATGTTGCACCCCACACCGTAGATGTTGCACCTAGGGGATATCGGTCATTCGGACAACCATAACAGTTGACTCATTTGGAGTTACGGGAGCCATAGCCAATCCAAACGAAGGTCCTGTGAGCTCTGCAACTTTGATGGCTTAACGACGACAATGCATAGTTTCATACCAAAAAATACTATCCGAATCACTTTCAGGTCATGGAATTTTTTTTACCCTTCTTTTTCTTCACGGGAATTTTATGGTAAAACGGGATCAACGTGGCTGGCCATCGATTTACCATCGCTGGAGAGGGTACACCATCGTACTATTCCATTTCAAATCCATGCACTCGTTTGTAAAAGTCGTACTTCACATTTTCGGCATTATGAACGGATGTTGCACCTTGCACCGTAGATATTGCACCCAGGGGATATCGATCCTTCAGACAGCCATAACGATTGACTCTCTTGGTGTTACGGGAGCCATAACATGACAAAATGAAGGTCTCTGTGAGTTCTACGGCATTGAGTGCTTTAAGCCATCAATTCATAGTTTCGTAACCAAAAAAAAATCCAAATCACTTTCCATTTTCTTCACGTGAATTTTATGGTAAAACGGGATCAACGTGGCTAGCCGTCGATTTACCATCGCTGGAGAGTGGTGCATCATGGTACTATTCCCTTTCAATTCCATGCACTCATTCGTAAAAGTCGTACGACACAGTTTTGGCATTATGGACGAATGTTGTACCTTTGACCGTAGATGTTGCGTCCATGGGATATTGATGCTTCAGACAACTATAACGGTTGAATCTTTTGGAGTTAAGGAAGCCATAACTAGTCAAAGCAAAGGTCTCTGTGAGTTCTATGGCTTTGACTGCTTAAGCTGTCAATGCATTGTTTTATACCCAAAAAACACTATCCGGATCACTTTCAAGACTCGGAAGTTTTTTTACCCTTTGTTTTCTTCACGTGAATTTTATGGTAAAACATGATCAACGTGGATGGCCATCGATTTACCATCACTGGAGAGTAGAGTACCATGATACTATTTTATTTCAAATCTATGCACTCATTTGTAAAAGTCGTACGGTGCATTTTCGACATTATGGACGGATGTCGGACAGTGCACCATAGATGTTGCGCCTAACGGGTATCGATCGTTCGGACAGCCATAACGGTAGATACTTTTGGACTTACGGGAGCCGTAACCTGTCAAAACGAAGGTCTTTGTGAGTTCTATGGCTTTGATGGCTTTAAGCCGTCAATGCATAGTTTCATACTCAAAAAAATTATCCGAATTACTTCCAGGTTTTGGAAGTTTTTTACCCTTCGTTTTCTTCACGTGAATTTTATGGTAAAACGGGATCAACGTGGCTGGCCATCGATTTACCATCGCTGGTGAGTGGTGCAACATGGTACTATTCCATTTCAAATCCATGCACTCATTTTTAAAATTCGTACGGTGCAGTTTCAGCATTATGGACGGATGTTGCACCTTACACCATAGATGTTGCGCCCATGGCTTATTGATCCTTTGGATAGCCATAATGGTTGACTCTTTCGGAGTTATGGGAGACATAACCAGTCAAAATGAATGTCTCTGTGAGCTCTATGACTTTGATGGCTTAATGACATTAGTGCATAGTTTCATACCTAAAAAACACTACCCGAATCACTTTCAGGTCTCGAAAGTTTTTTTTACCCGTTGTTTTCTTCACGTGAATTTTATGGTAAAACGGGATCAATGTGAATGGCCATCGATTTACCATCGTTGGAGGGTAGTGCACCATGGTACTTTTCTGTTTCAAATCTATACACCCATTTGCAAAAGTCGTACGGCGCAATTTTGGAATTATGGACGGATGTTGCACCTTGCACCATAGATGCTGCGCCCAATAGATATCGATAATTTGGACAGCCATAACGGTTGACTCTTTTGGAGTTACGGGAGTCATTACCAGTCAAAACGAAGGTCTCTGTGAGCTCTACGACTTTTGGAATGGCGGTGCCCGGTCCGGCTCTGTTAAAAATGATATCACCTGGAGGCACAATTGTTGAAACCAGTGTGCTCATTCGCCCCCTATGGTAGATCCGACTCCTCCGACCCCTCCTGTAGGAAGCATTCCTGTACATTCAAGTTCGAAGGAGGATGTTAAGATCATGCCCTCATTCGGAGATAGTTCGCCAATAGGCAAGAGCTCGAAACGAAAGATCATTAGTGGCTCCGGCGGATCCACGCCGAAGAGGAAGCCAAAAAGAAAAAGGTGTAGATAGGCCTCTTCGATACATCTTTTGGTAGATAGAAGTTTGTTTTTTGCTTTCCTTTCGTAGGCCGTGTATAGATGCGTGTTCGACCCCTTCTAATAGGAATTTTGGAAAAACTTGTATATAAACTTCATTTACAGTTAGTTGAAATGAATTTATTTTTTTCAACTTTGTTATTGTATTTTATGCTTAAGTGTTCCAGTATTTGAATCTCAGTCCAGTGCACTTGTGAAGTTTCAACTCTTGAGTTGAGTTTGTTTTTATTCGCCAAGTCTGGAAATCACAACGCACGTCGTAACTGGAGACTGAGTTAGACTTCTGACATTGCACTGCTTCAGCCAGTGATTAACACGTAAGCTCTGCCCCCAGTTTAGGGGATAAATTGCAAAGATCAGTTAGCGATGCAATTTGCCTTTATTTCTTCGGGCTTAACATCGTCGAATTGATGCTAAAACAAGTGAGAGTTGAGTGGTAGAATCACACTAGCTCACTTATCAACAATTACATCCGCTCTCCGGGGATTCGTATTCAAGCTTCGGCGGTCAGTAACGCCTGTTTAAGTTTTTGAAGTATGTGTCCACGCTCTGGGGACTTAGGTTAGTTTGTGAGCGATCATTCGCACTCAAGTTATATTTATACTCTGGCCACACTCTAGGGACTTAGAGTTATTTGCGATCGATAATCCGATTCTCTCTCTAGGAATCCGGAGATAATCGACGTTTGTAATCTAGTTCGCACTCCAAGAACTTGGATTTGAGGTTTATACCCCGATTCTCACTCTGGGAATTCGGAGTCGGTGTTTATACTCCAATTCGTACTTTGGGAATTTGGAGTTAGCCAATAGATGGTCAGTCACATTTATTTAAGCTTTTAGGGTTTCGTTCACACTTCGGGAACGATGGATTTATTAGGATCGTGCATGGTCGATTCACATCCACCCCAAGTTAACAAGTGAGGTCGTTGGATGGACGGATCCATCCTCCTCAAACTTGGTCAGGATACGGTCGAAGTCGTTAGGTGGACGGGTCCACCCTCTTCAAAACCGCATTCATGAGTTTATGTTCCAACTCGCACTTTGGGAGTTTAGAGTTGGCCGACAAACAGTCAGTCACATTTGTTTGGGCATTTGGATTGCATTCACACTCTAGGAATGACGGAATTATCAGGATCGTGAAAGGTCAATTCACATCCACCCCTGAGTCGACGAGCAAGGTCGTTTGACGGACGGATCCATCCTCCTCGAACTTGTTTTAAATACGGTCGAAGTCGTTAGGTGGACGGATCCACCCACTTCGAAACTGAATTTATAATTTTGTACTCCAGTCGCACTCTGGGAATCCGTAGTTGGTTATAGGATTGTCATGTATCGGTCCAATTTAGTCTTTAGTGTGATTGCTTTCCCCCGAGCTTGGGTTTCACCTAGTGAGTGGCATGTCGTATCATAGTCACTCCTTATTTGAATAAATTCCACCGTTTGATGGAACTTAGCTCTTCGTGCATTATGATTGTTGTATGTCACATTCAATAAATCACAGCTCTGGCTTGAAGAGATGGCATTTTATAGCTGAATTGGAAAATTCGGCAAAGTCAGTTTCCTTATTATAAATTAAAATTTCGAAATGCTGAAACAAATTGCAAATGACCAATAAACTAAATAAATGGTGCCTATCATGTGTAACAGTGATGAAGATCCTTGCTGCTCCATGCTCTTGACAAAGCAGGGTCGCCCACGGTTGATAACTTGAACGTGTCATTTCCAAGATTTCTTTCAATCACATATGGCCCTTTCCACTTTGATATTGTGTGTGAAGGCACCGCGTGGACTTTTACGTGGACGAAGTCATCGAGTTTGAAAGTTTGAGGTCGAACTTTGACTTTATGCAATCGGGGGACCCGATTTCAGTATGCAGCTGCTCTCAAGTCAATTTGATCCCCTTGAACGACTCCAACCCCATTGGCGGTAGGGAATTTTGAAGTTAAGCACCATGGGGCAATAACAACCCTGAATTCAGCAAGGGCCAGTCGGCCCAAGAAAGCGTTGTAAGGGGAGTCTACGTCCAATACAACAAATTGCAATGTTCGGACTGTCCAGTGCTCTCCAACTCCCAATTCCACTAGTAATTCTACCACTGTCGAAGCCATGAATACGGAGTTGACAAGGTTTCAAATCTTTGGCCTTCATCTTCATCTGATCGTAGGCCTGCTTAAATATTATATTCACAAAACTTCCACTATCGACTGAAATCTTCTTCATCCAAGAATGACCTACTTGAGCTGTTACGACCAGTGGATCAGTGATTGGGGCATCACACCTGTCAAAGTCTCCCTTTCGAAACATGATGTCGTCAGTCATTGTTTTCTACCGCTTGGTAGGAGCTCTATCTTCCAAAGTACTATAACACTCAAAATCCGCATGCTTAACAGAACTAGCATATGATTTCATTTCCTTCCAGCTTTGGTCTGCCGGATGAGGACCACCACTAACAGCATTTATCACTAGCCTCCCACAGGTACAAGTGTGTTCCTCCTATCTTGCCTAAATGGGCGTATCATTCTGATTCGATGGGCCTACGCATCCAAACTGTAGTGCTCGCACAAACTGTTCCAACTTCCTTTCTCTAATCAACTTCTCAATGAGATCTTGCAAATGGCGACATTCATTTGTATTATGGCCTTAGCTTTCGTGAAACCTATAAAACTTTCACGTCTGAATTTTCCTCTTGGACGACGGTTTTGGTGTAGGTTTCTTATATTGAATGGTATTACAAGTTTGTAAATACACATTCTCCAGCGCTGTATTCAAAGGAGTGTAATTGTCAAACATAGGAGTTTTGCGCTGTGGGCCACGATTCTGATCTCGCTTTCTATTTTGATTCACATTCTCCCTCTGCTAAGTCTGTTTCTTTTGAATGTTCAACTGAACCTTTTCGAAACTCTCCCCGGACTGCTTGACTGCAACATTACTATGAATTCCCTCACTTCTGGGTCCCACGTCATCCTCCTTCCTAGACTGTTTCATGTCCTCCCTCCTTAAGAATTAGGTTGCCTTGGAGTAGAAACGGTCTAATGATGCAGGAGGATTCCAGCCAACCAATTTATGAACTCGGAATCAGGATCAATCCCCTTAGTCAATGCCATCAAAATAGAGTTGTCATTGGGATTGCTTATCTTTGCACACACAGCATGAAATCTCTCCAAGTAGCGTCTGAGTGTCTCTTCGGGAGCTTGAGTGACGCTGGATAAGTATTAACATCTTTAGACCTCACAACATGCATACGAAATTGATCTACGAACTTAGTGGCTAATTGGTCAAAGCAAGAAATGGATCGAGGTGGCAATCGTGTGAACCACATGGTAGCGCTGCCCCAAAGAGATGGGAAAACTATAGCATTTCACTGCATCATCAGCTCTCGCAGCATTCATTAGCCATTCGTACTTCAGGATAAGATGATTTGGATCATAACTTCCTTCATAGACTAGTAGAGGTGGCATCTTGAAATGCCGAGGTAGTTCAGCATGAAGTATTTCATATGTGAAGGGAGAACGACTCCGGGTGATTCCCCAATCGTCATTTATGAGGCCTTGACTTTCTCTAATCATTCGATGGATCATTGTCGGGATGTTTGACATTTGGATATTCTGAGGGTGTTGCGCCAAAGTGTGGTCGGGTTCCACAACATGAGTAGGGGCTGGTCGCTGTCGGCGGTTCGTATCTCGCCTCCTCCGTCCTGGTATTCTGGGCTATATAGTTCTGGAGTGTTGCCACGTTGATAGTGGATAGGATTTGTCTGGTTGTGGGCATCAGCTCCAGACTCTGTAGCATTGGTGGTAGTGCGGTTATCTATGGCATAATATGGAATGGCACCTCCTCGGAAGGAGGGTCCATCCTGATGGCTGGTTGACGGACAGACTCTTGGTTGCTCCATGTTCAGAGAAAGTTGATATCTGATTGTTTGAGCATAACTCCCACCTAACCATGGACGTGTTGATCTATGATGATAGTCGGATGAAGCCATACTTTCTGTGGAGGAATGAGAAGCGTGATCCCTTATGTGTCTTATATGCCTTTGGTGATTCAGCTGGTTAGTCAGCTCAGCGTTGGCGCATAGCTGCTCAGTTAGCTGTTGCCAACTTTGGGTCAACTCTTGAAGCAGCATATGAAATTCTTTCCTAGTAACCGGGCCTGATGGGTCTGAAGGTCCGGTAACATCTCGGTTGGATGGAGGCAATTGCACGGGATTCTGTCTCTCCCTCCTTCTTGGTCTGCAGTACTAGAGGCAGTCATGTTACTAACCATTGCGAATGGTGAAGTCCTTTCCTAGATTTTACGCAAATATGAATAGGTTAGAAGGATTCTGAACTAGAGATCTGGATCCTCCTCTTGGATTTATGCAATCCACTATCGACGGTAGATCCCAGGAGCAGGAGAAAAACTGTGTCTTTTCAGTGAAAGCGCCAAAGTATTTGTACCAAAAATGGGCACAAGACTCTTCGGAAGTGTTTGAAGAGATAAAAATGAAGAATAGAAATGTAAAATGCAGATTATCTAACAAAAACTTCAAAAACAGATAAGTAAATGCGTAGATACACAGTAATTTAGAGTGGTTCGGCATGTTGCCTACGTCCACTGTGAAGTTTTATGATTTTATTGATACTCTCTTGATGATTACACTAGATTACAACAAACAACAGCGAGTTAGAACTTTGAAATTCAAGTACAATAGCAATAAAGGAGTGCAAAGTAGAATCCGACAGAGTCTTGGCATTGGAGAGTACGAAGATCCTTCTTCTGCAGGCCCTGTGGCTCTATTTATAGGCGTAGAAGGCTGATATTTCGCTCAGATCTCGGGAGACTTCTTCTGGCATATGGGTGGGCCTACGTAATCGATCCCATGAAGTTTCGACTCGATTCATGATCGATACGAACGTAATTCGTATCGATCATGATTTTGTCCAATGGAGTCGAAACTTGATGTGAACGTTCTTTGGCTTGTAGTTAAACTCTTCTGAAAATTTCAAAGTATTAGGACTTATGGATCTCGAGTTACGATCGATAAGAGTTGGAGTTTTTCAGTAGGTTGTTTGGTTTGAATCGATAGCTTCAAATTGATCTATTCAAATCGATTGTTGCACGTGTCCAAGTGATGACGTGGCGCATGATTTATGGATCGATCAACTTTCGATGCCGAGTTGACCGAGTCATCCCAAGATTCTCCCCTTGTTCATATCGAAGTCGCTGCCTTATTCGAATCGATCAATAGCGTACTTTTCGTATCGATCTGCAGTATGCTCTGTTCCTATCGATAGGAGCTGCACAGTTCGTATCGATTGTGTTGGCTAGTTCTCATCGACCCAGGTCGCTCCAACTTGATGGATGCGAATGACTGAAGACTTGATGGATACGAATAGATGGCGACGCTGCTTGGCTCGATGGATACGAATAATGATTAATCAATGGATACGAAATAATGATTGCTTGATGAATATGAACTATGGTTACCTGATGGATACGAACTAAGGTTAACTTATGGATTCGAACATGGCCCTTCATCTGATGTATACAAAGTGGCACGTTCCAATGGATACGAACAGATGTTCACCAATGGATGTGAAGTAGACAATAGGTGATCGATACGAAGTGAGACTATATGCTGATGGATACGAAATTGAACGATGCGAAATGATTCGATCGATTCGAAATAATGGATACGAATGAATTGACCTCCTTGGTTTGCATCGATCATATCTTGAGCATACGAACTCAGATTGACATGAAACTTAGAATGTTAGCTTTCATGGCTTCGCTTATCATGTCTTGTCAATTGTATCTTGATCCGTACTCGGAAAAAATTCATCGATATCCATGGTGAACCTATGCGTACTCGATATCTAGGACGAGTGATCCTTGGTTTTCAGTCAGTTCCTTAATATCTCGGCCTTGCCAAAAGGCGGGATAACATTTGCCCACCAAAGTATGTTTTGTGGAAACATGACATGCATTGAAAAGCTGCACCCTTCACTTTAAATAGTTATCGTCTTTTCGTTGAAAGTTGTAATCTTTGACTGATTTTCTCGGTAACGTGAATTATTGATTGTCAACTGTTGTACCCCGTACTGTTGTAACTGATTGCTGCATGATAGTGATTAGCTCTTTATCACCGTAATCATTATCAGATGAGTATCCATCGCTGGAGAGTGGTGCACCATGCTACTGTTCCATTTCAAATCCATGCACTCATTTGTAAATGTCGTACGACACAGTTTCGGCATTATGGATGGATGTTGCACCTTGCACTGTAGATGTTGCACCTAATGGATATCGATCTTTCGGACAGCCATAACAGTTGACTCTTTTGGAGTTACTGGAGCTATAACCAGTCAAAATGAAGGTCTCTATGAGTTCTATCGCTTTGACAGCTTTGAGTCATCAATGCATAGTTTCATACCAAAAAAACACTATCCAAATCACTTTTTGGACTCGAAAGTTTTTTTTACACTTCGTTTTCTTCACGTGAATTTTATGGTAAAACGAGATCAACATGGCTGGCAATGGATTTACCATCGCTGGAGACTGGTGTACCAAGGTACTTTTCTGTTTCAAATCCATGCACTCATTTGTAAAAGTCGTATGGTGCAGTTTGGGAATTATGGATGGATGTTGCACTGGCACCGTAGATGATTCGCCCAGGGGATATCGATCCTTCGAACAGCCATAACGGTTGACTCTTTTGGAGTAACAAGAACCGTAACAAGTCAAAACGAAGGTCTCAGTGAGTTCTACGGCTCTGATGGCTTTAAGCCGTCAAAGCATAGTTTCATACCCCAAAAAACACTGTCTGAATCACTTTCAGGACTCGAATGTTTTTTCTACCCTTCGTTATCTTCATGTGAATTTTATGGCAAAACAAGATCAACGTGGTTGGCCGTCGATTTACCATCACTGGAGAGTGGTGGACCATGGTATTATTCCGTTTCAAATCCATTTATTTATTTGTATAAGTCGTACGGCGCAATTTCAGCATTATGACAGATGTTGCACCTTGCACCGTAGATGTTGCGCCTAGGGGATATCGATCCTTCGGACAACCATAACGGTTGACACTTTTGGAGTTAAAGGAGCCATAACCAGTCAAAACGAAGGTCTCTATGAGTTCTACGTCTTTGACTTCTTTGAGCCGTCAATGCATAGTTTCATACCCAAAAAACCATCCGAATCACTTTCAGCACTCGGATGTTATTTTACCGTTCGATTTCTTCACGTGAATTTTATGGTAAAACGAGATCAACCTGGATGGCCATGGATTTACCATCGTTGGAGAGTGGTGCACCATGGTACTATTCCATTTCAAATCCATGCAGTCATTTGTAAAAGTCGTACAGCGCAGTTTCGACATTATGGATGGATGTTGCACCTTGCAACGTAGATGTTGTGCCCAGGGGATATCGATCCTTCGGACAGCCATAACGGTTGACTCTTTTGGAGTTACGGGTGCCATAACCAATCAAAACGAAGGTCTCTATGATATCTACGACTTTGACCGCATTAAGTCGTCAATGCATAGTTTCATACCCAAAAAAACACTATTCAAATCACTTTCATGACTCGGAAGCTTTTTTATCCTTCGTTTTTTCACGTGAATTTTATGGTAAAATGGGATCAACATGGCTGGCCATCGATTTACCATCGTTGGAGAGTGGTGCACCATAGTACTATTCCATTCAAATCCATGCGTTCATTTGTAAATGTCATACGGTGCAGTTTTGACATTATGGACGGATGTTACACCTTGCACCGTAGATGTTACGCCCAGGGGATATCAATCCTTCGGATAGCCACAATGGTTGACTCTTTAAGGGTAACATGAGCCATAACCAGTCAAAATGAAGGTCTCTATGAGTTCTATGGCTTTGATGGTTTTAAGCCACCAACGCATAGTTTCATACCCGAAAAAATACGATCTGAATCACATTCTGGACTCAGAAGTTTTTTTAACCTTTGTTTTCCTCACGTGAATTTTATGGTAAAACGGGATCGCCATTGTTGGCCATCGATTTACCATCGCTGGAGAGTGGTGCACCACGGTACTACTCCATTTCAAATCCAAGCACTCATTTGTAAAAGTCGTACGGCGTAGTTTCGGCATTATGGATGGATGTTGCACCTTGCACCGTAGATGTTGCGCCCATGGGACATCGATCCTTCGGACAGCTATAACGGTTGATGCTTTTGGAGTTATGGGAGCCATAAACAATCAAAATGAAGGTCTTTGTGAGCTCTACGGCTTGATGGCTTAACAACGTCAATGCATAGTTTCATACTCAAAAAAACACTATCAGAATCACTTTCAGGTCTCGGATGTTTTATTTTACCCTTCGTATTCTTCACGTGAATTTTATGGTAAAATAGGATCAACATGGCTGGTCATCGATTTACCATCGCTGGAGAGTGGTGCACCATGGTACTATTCCGTTTCAAATCCACGCACTCATTTATAAAAGTCGTATGGCGCATTTTCGGCATTATGGATGGATGTTGCATCTTGCACTGTAGATGTTGCGTTCATGGGATATCGATCCTTCGGACAGCCGTAATGGTTGACTCTTTTGGAGTTACGGGAGCCACAACCAGTCAAAATGAAGGTCTCTATGAATTCTAAAGCCTTAATGGCTGATAGCCGTCAACCCATAGTTTCATTCCTAAAAAAAATATCCAAATCACTTTCTGGACTCGGAAGTTTTTTTACCCTTCGTTTTCTTCACGTGACTTTCATGGTAAAACGGGATCAATATGGCTGGCCATCGATTTGCCATCGCTAGAGAGAGGTGCACCATGATATTATTCCATTTCAAATCCATGCACTCATTTGTAAAAGTCGTACGGTGCAGTTTTGACATTATGGATGAGTGTTGCACCTTGCACCATAGATGTTGCACCCAATGGATATTGATCCTTCAGACAGCCATAACGGTTGCCTCTTTTGGAGTAACCAGAGCCATAACCAATCAAAATGAAGGACTCTATGAGCTCTATGCCTTTGACAGCTTTAACCCATCAATGTATAGTTTCATATCCAAAATACACTATCCGAATAACTTTTAGGACTTAGAAGTTTTTTTACCCTTCATTTTCTTCACGTGAATTTTATGGTAAATAGGGATCAACATGGCCGGCCAATGATTTACCATTGCTGGAAAGGGGTGCACCAAGGTACTATTCCGTTTCAAATCCATGCACTCATTTGTAAAATCATACGGCGTAGTTTCGGGATTATGGATAGATGTTGCACCTTGCACCGTAGATGTTGCGCCTAGGGGATATTGAGCCTTCGGACAGCCATAACGGTCGACTCTTTTGGAGTTACAGAAACCATAACCAGTCAAAACGAAGGACTTTGTGAGTTCTACGACTTTGATGGCTTTAAGCCGTCAGCTCATAGTTTCATACCCAAAAAATACTATCCGAATCACTTTCAGGACTCGAAAGTTTTTTTTCACCCTTCGTTTTCTTCACATGAATTTTATGGTAAAACATGATCAACGTGACTAGCCATCGATTTACCATCGCTGGAGAGTGGTGGACCATGGCTATTCTGTTTAAAATCCATGCATTCATTTGTAAAAGCCGTACGGTGCAGTTTCAGCATTATGACGGATGTTGCACCATGCGCCGTAGATGTTGTGCCCAGGGGATATCGATCCTTCGGACAGCCACAATAGTTGACTCTTTTGGAGTTAAGGGAGCCCTAACCAGTCAAAACGAAGGTGTCTATGAGTTCTACGGCTTTGACTTCATTGAGCCATCAATGCACAGTTTCATACCCAAAAAAAGCCATCCGAATCACTTTAAGGACTCGGATGTTTTTTTACCCTTCGATTTCGTCACGTGAATTTTATGGTAAAACGGGATTAACGTGGCTGGCCATCAATTTACCATCGTTGGAGAGTGGTTTACCATGGTACTACTCCGTTTCAAATCCACGCACTCATTTGTAAAAGTCGTATGGCGCAGTTTCAGCATTACGGACGGATGTTGCACCTTGCACCGTAGATGTTGTGTCCAGGGGATATCGACCCTTCGAACGGCCATAACAGTTGACTCTTTCGAAGTTACGGGAGCCATAACCAATCAAAATGAAGGTCCCTATGATATCTACGAGTTTGACCTCATTAAGCCATCAATGCATAGTTTCATATCTAAAAAAAACACTATTCGAATCACTTTCATGACTCGGAAGTTTTTTATTCTTCGTTTTTTTCACGTAAATTTTATGGTAATATAGGATTAACGTGGTTGGCCATCGATTTTCCATCATTGAAGAGTGGTGCATCATGGTACTATTCCGTTTCAAATCCATGCGTTCATTTGTAAAAGTCGTACGGTGCAGTTTTGACATTATGGACGGATGTTGCACCTTCACCATAGATGTTACGTCCAGGGGATATCAATCCTTCGAACAGCCATAACGGTTGACTCTTTTGGAGTTACATGAGCCATAACCAGTCAAAATGAAGGTTATTTGAGTTCTACAGATTTGATGACTTTAAGACGTCAACACAGTGTTTCATACCCGAAAAATACTATCTGAATCACTTTCTGGACTGAGAAGCTTAATTACCCGTCATTTTCTTCACGTAAATTTATGGTAAAACGGGATCACTGTGGCTGGTCATCGATTTACCATCATTGGAGAGTGGCGCACCATGGTACTATTCCATTTCAAATCCATGCACTCATTTGTAAAAGTCATACAGTGTAGTTTCGGCATTATGGACAGATGTTGCACCTGGCTCCGTATATGTAGCGCCCACGGGATATCGATCCTTCGGACAGCCATAACGGTTGACTGTTTTGGAGTTACGAGAATAGTAACAAGCCAAAATGAAGGTCTTTGTGAGGTCTACGGATTTGATGGCTTTAAGACGTCAACGCATAGTTTCATACCCAAAAAACACTATCCGAATCACTTTCAGGACTCGAAAGTTTTTTTTTACCCTTCGTTTTCTTCACGTGTATTTTAGGGTAAAACGAGATCAATGTGGCTGGCCATCGACTTACCGTCTCTGGTGAGTGGTGCACCATGGTACTATTCCATTTCAAATCCATGCACTCATTTGTAAAAGTCCTACGGTGCAGTTTCGGCATTATGACGGATGGTGCACCTTGCACCGTAGATGTTGCACTCAGTGGATATCGATCCTTTGGACAGCCATAACGGTTGACTCTGTTGCAGTTAAGCAAGCTATAACCAGCCAAAATGAAGGTCTCTTCGAGTTCTATGGCTTTGACTTCTTTAAGCCGTCAATGCATAGTTTCATACCCAAAAAAAAACCATCTGAATCACTTTCAGGACTCGGAAGTTTTTTTTTACCGTTCGATTTCTTCACCTGAATTTTATGCTAAAATGGGATCACCATCGCTGGCCGTCGTTTACCACCATTGGAGAGTGGTGCACAATGGTACTATTCCATTTCTAACACGTGCACTCATTTGTAAAAGTCGTACGGCACAGTTTCGGCGTTATGGACGGATGTTGCACCTTGCACCGTAAATGTTGCGCATAGGGGATATCGATCCTTCGGATAACCATAACGGTTGACTCTTTTAGAGTTACGGGAGCCATAACCAATCAAAACGAAGGTCTCTCTAAGATTTATGGCTTTGACCACTTTATGCCGTCAATGCATAGTTTCATACCCAAAAAAACACTATCCGAATCACTTTCATGACTAGAAAGTTTTTTTTATCCTTCATTTTTTCACGTTAATTTTATGGTAAAACGGGATCGTGGTTGGCCCAGGATTCACCATCGTTGGAGAGTGGTGCACCATGGTACTATTCCATTTCCAATCCATCCCCTCATTTGTAAAAGTCATACGACGCAGTTTTGGCATTATAGACAGATTTTGCACCTTGCACCATGATGTTGCGCCCAAGGGATACCAATTTTCGGATAGCCATAACGGTTGACTTTTCGGAGTTACATGAGCCATAACCAGTAAATACGAAGGTCTCTGTGAGTTCTACAGCTTTGATGGCTTTAAGCCGTCAATGCATAGTTTCATACCCAAAAAATACTATCCAAATCACTTTCTAGACTCGAAAGTTTTTTTACCCTTCGTTTTCTTCACGCGAATTTTATGGTAAAACAAGATCAACATGGCTGGCCATCGATTTACCATCGCTGGAGAGCGGTGCAGCATGGTACTATTCCATTTTAAATCCATGAACTCATTTGTGAAAGTCATACGGTGTAGTTTCGACATTATGGACGGATGTTGCATCTCACACCGCAGATGTTGCGCCCATGGGATATCGTTCCTTCGGACAGCTATAACGGTTGACTCTTTTGGAGTTATGGGAGCCATAACCAATCAAAATGAAGGTCTTTGTGAGCTCTGCGGCTTTGATGGCTTAAACGACGCCAATGCATAGCTTCATACCCAAAAAAACACTATCCGAATCACTTTTAGGCCTCGAAAGTTTTTTTACCCTTCGTTTTCTTCACGTGAATTTCATGGTAAAACGAGATCAACGTGGCTGGCCATCGATTTACAATCGCTAGAGAGTGGTGCACCATGGTACTATTCCATTCAAAACCCATGCACTCATTTGTAAAAGTCGTATGGCGCAGTTTCGGCATTATGGACTGATGTTGCACCTTGCACCGTAGATGTTGCACCTAGGAGATATCGATCATTCAGACCGCCATAACGGTTGACTCTTTTGGAGTTAGGAAGCCATAACCAGTCAAAATGAAGGTCTTTGTGAATTCTATGGCCTTGATGGCTATAAGCTGTCAGTGCATAGTTTCATACCCAAAAAACACTGTCCGAATCACTTTCTGGAATCGAAAGTTTTTTTAACCCTTCGTTTTCTTTACGTGAATTTTATGGCAAAACGGGATCAACGTGGCTAGCCATCGATTTACCATCGCTGGAGAGAGGCCCACCATGCTACTATTCCATTTCAAATCCATGCAATTATATGTAAAAGTCATACGACGGAGTTTTGGCATTATGGATGGATGTTGTACCTTGCACCATAGATGTTGCACCCAATGGATATCGATCCTTTGGACGACCGTAACAGCTGACTCTTTTGGAGTAACTGGGCCATAACCAGTAAAAACGAAGGTCTCAGTGAATTCTAAGGCTTTGATAGCTTTAAGCCATCAATGCACAGTTTCATAACCAAAAAACACTAGGACTCGGAAGTTTTTTTACTTTTCGTTTTCTTCACGTGAATTTTATGGTAAAACGGGATCAACGTGGCTGGCCATTGATTTACCAACGCTGGAGAGTGGTGCACCAAGGTACTTTTCTGTTTCAAAACCGTGCAGTCATTTTAAAAGTCATACGGCGTGGTTACGGCATTATGGACGTATGTTGCACTCAGGGGATATCGATCCATCAGACAACTATAACAGTTGACTCTTTTGGAGTTACGGGAACCATAACCAGTCAAAACGAAGGTCTCTGTGATTTCTACGGCTTTGATGGCTTTAAGCCGTCAACGCATAGTTTCATACCCAAAAAAACACTGTCCAAATCACTTTCAGGACTCGGAAGTTTTTTGTATACTTCGTTTTCTTCACATGAATTTTACAGTAAAACGGGATCTGGCTGGCATTGGTTTACCATCGTTGGAGAGTGGTGCACTATGGTACTATTCCATTTCAAATTTATGCACTCATTTGTAAAAGTCGTAAGGCATGGTTTTGGCATTATGATGGATGTTGTACCTTGCACCGTAGATGTTGTGCCCAGGGGATATCGATCCTTCGGACAGCCATGACGGTTGACTCTTTTGGAGTTAAGGACCCATAACCAGTCAAAACGAAGGTCTTTATGAGTTTTACGGCTTTGACTCCTTTAAGCCATCAATTCATAGTTTCATACCCAAAAAACACTATTCGAATCACTTTCGGGACTCGGAAATTTTTTACCCTTCGTTTTTTTCACGTGAATTTTTTGATAAAACGGGATCAACGCGGCTGGCCATCGATTTACCATCATTGGAAAGTGGTGCACCATGGTACTATTCCGTTTCAAATCCATGCACTCATTTGTAGAAGTCGTACGGTGCAGTTTCGGCATTATGGACGGATGTTGCACCTTGCACCGTAGATGTTGCTCCCAGGGGATATCAATTCTTCGGACTACCATAATGGTTGACTCTTTTGGAGTTATAGGAGCCATAACCAGTCAAAATGAAGGTCTCTATGATTTCTATGGCTTTGATGGCTTTAAGCCATCAATGCATAGTTTCATACCTAAAAAATACTATCCGAATCACTTTCTAGACTCGAAAGTTTTTTTTACCATTCGTTTTCTTTACGTGAATTTTATGGTAAAACGGGATCAACGTGGCTGTCCATCGATTCACCATCGCTGGAGAGTGGTGCACCATGGTACTACTCCATTTCAAATCCATGCACTCATTTGTAAAAGTTTTATGGTGCAATTTCGGCATTATGGACGGATGTTGCACCTTGCACCGTAGATGTTGCTCCCAGGGGATATCGATCCTTCGGACAGCCATAACGGTTGACCCTTTTAGGGTTACTGGAGCCATAACCAGTCAAAACAAAGGTCTCTGTGAGTTCTATGGGTTTGACAACTTTAAGCCATCATGCATAGTTTCATACCCAATAAAACAATATCCAAATCACTTTCATGACTCGGAAGTTTTTTTACCCTTCGTTTTCTTCACGTGAATTTTATGGTAAAACGGGAGCAACGTGGCTGGCCATCGATTTAACATCGCTGCAGAGAGGTGCACAATGTTACTATTCCATTTCAAATCCATGCACTCATTTGTAAAAGTCGTACGGCACAGTTTCGGCATTATGGACGGACGTTGCACTTTGCACTGTAGATGTTGCCCTCAATGGATATCGATCCTATAGATAGCCACAACGATTGACTCTTTTAGATTTACGGGAGCCATAACAGTCAAAACGAAGGGCTCTATGATCTCAATTGCTTTGATAGCTTTAAGCCATCAATGCATAGTTTCATACCCAAAAAACACTATCCGAATCACTTTCAGGGCTCGGAAGTTTTTTTTACCCTTTGTTTTCTTCATGTGAATTTTATGGTAAAACGAGATCAACATGGCTGACCATCGATTTACCATCGCTAGAAAGTGGTGCAGCAGGTACTATTCCGTTTCAAATCCATGCACTGTTTTGTAAAAGTCGTATGGCGCATTTTTGGCATTATGGATGGATGTTGCACCTTGCACCGTAGATGTTGTGCCCAGAGTATATCGATCCTTCGGACAACCATGACGGTTGACTCTTTTGGAGTTACGCGAGCCATAACCAGTCAAAACGAAGGTTGAGTTCTACATCTTTGATAGCTTTAAGCCATCAATGCAAAGTTTCATACCCAAAAAATACTATCCGAATCACTTTTAGGACTCGGAAGTTTTTTTACCCTTCGTTTTCTTCACATGAATTTTATGGTAAAACGGGGTCAACGTGGCTGGCCATCGATTTACCATCGCTGGAGAGTGGTACACCATGGTACAATTCCATTTCAAATCCATGTACTCATTTATAAAATTCGTACGGTGCAATTTCGGCATTATGGACGGATGTTGCACCTTGCACCATAGATGTTGCGCCCAATGGATATTGATCCTATGAACAGCTATAATGGTTCACTCTTTTGGAGTCATAAGAGCCATAATTAGTCAAAACGAAGGTCTCTGTGAGCTCTACGGCTTTGCCTGCTTTAAGCCGTTAGTGCATAATTTCATACCCAAAAAACACTATCCGAATCACTTTTAGGACTCGAAAGTTTTTTACCCTTCGTTTTCTTCACATGAATTTTATGGTAAAACGGGATCAGCGTGGCTCGCCATCGATTTACTATCGTTGCAGAGTGGTGCACCAAGGTACTATTCTGTTTTAAATCCATGTACACATTTGTAAATGTCATACGGCGCCGTATCGGTATTATGGACAGATGTTGCACATGGCATTGTAGATGTTACGCCCAGGAGATATCGATCCTTCGAACAACCATAGCGGTTGACTCTTTTGGAGCTAGGGGAACCATAACCCATCAAAACGAAGGTCTCTGTGAGTTCTACGGCTTTGATGGTTTTAATTTGTCAATGCATAGTTTCATACCCAAAAAACACTATCTGAATCACTTTTCGGACTTGGAAGTTTTTTTTACCCTTCATTTTCTTCACGTGAATTTTAAGGTAAAACGGGATCAATATGGCTGGCCATCGATTTACCACCGTTGGAGAGTGGTGCACCGTGATACTATTCCATTTCAAATCCATGCACTTATTTGTGAAAGTCATACGGTGCAATTTCGGCATTATGAGGGATGTTGCACCTTGCACTGTAGATGTTGCCCCCGGGGATATCAATCCTTCGGACAGCCATAATGGTTGACTCTTTTGGAGTTAACGGAGCCATAACCAGTCAAAATGAAGGCCTTCGTTAGTTCTATGCCTTTGACTTCTTTAAGCCGTCAATACATAGTTTCACACCCAAAAAAGCACTAACCAAATCACTTTCAGAACTCGAAAGTTTTTTTACCCTTCGTTTTCTTTACGTGAATTTTATGGTAAAGCGGGATCAACGTGGCTGACCATCAATTTACCATAGTTGAAGAGTGGTGCACCATGGTACTATTCCGTTTCAAATCCATGCATTCATTTGTAAAAGTTGTACGGCACAGTTTCCGTATTATGGACGGATGTTGCACCTTGCACCGTAGATGTTGCGCCCAAGGGATATTAATCCTTCGGACAGCCATAACGCTCGACTCTTTTTGAGCTACAGGAGCCATATCCAGTCAATACGAAGGTCTCTGTGAGTTCTACGGCTTTAAGCCGTCAATGCATAGTTTCGTACCCAAAAACACTATCTGAATCACTTCCTGGACTCGGAAGTTTTTTTACCCTTCGTTTTCATCATGTGAATTTTACGATAAAACAGGATTAACATGGCTGGTCATCAATTTACCATCGTTGGAGAGTGGTGCACTATGGTACTATTCCAATTCAAATCCATGGACTCATTTGTAAAAGACGTACGACGTAGTTACGGCATTATGGATGGATGTTGCACCTTGCACCGTAGATGTTGCGCCCAGGGGAAAACGATCCTTCGGACAGCCATAATGGTTGACCCTTTTGGAGTCATAGGAGCCATAACTAGTCAAAACGAAGGTCTCTACGAATTCTAAGGATTTGATGGCTTTAAGACGTCAATGCATAGTTTCATACCCAAAAAACACTATCCGAAACTCTTTCAGGACTTGGAAGTTTTTTTTACCCATCATTTTCTTCATGTGAATTTTAGGGTAAAACGGGATCAACGTGGCTGGCCACCGATTTACCATCGTTGGATAGAGGTGCACCATGGTACTATTCCATTTCAAATCCATACACTTATTCGTAAAAGTCGTACGGCACAGTTTCGGCATTATGGATGGATGTTGCACCTTGCACCGTAGATGTTACGCCCAATGGATATCGATCCTTCGGACAACCGTAATGGTTGACTCTTTTGGAGTTACTAGAATCACAACCAGTCAAAACGAAGGTCTCTGTGAGTTCTGTGGCTTTGACAACTTTAAGCCATCAATGCAAAGTTTCATAGCCAAAAAAAACTATCCCAATCACTTTCAGAAATCAGAAGTTTTTTTTACCCTTCGTTTTCTTCACGCGAATTTTATGATAAAATGGGATCAACATGGCTGGCCATTGATTTACCATCGCTAGAGAGTGGTGCACCAATGTACTATTCTATTTCGAATCCATGCACTGATTTGTAAAAGTCGTACGGCTCAGTTTCGGCATTATTGACGGATGTTGCACAAGGCAGCATTGATGTTGTGCCTAGGGGATATCAATCCTTTGGACAGTCATAAAGGTCGACTCTTTTGGAGTTATGCGAACCACAACCTGTCGAAATGAAGGACTCTGTGAGTTCTACGACTTTGATGGCTTTAAGCTGTCAATGCATAGTTTCATACCCAAAAAACACACTATCTGAACCACTTCCAGGACTCGGAAGTTTTTTTTAACCTTCGTTTTCTTCACGTGAATTTTATGGTAAAACGGGATCAATGTGGTTGGCCATCGATTTACCATCGCTAGAGAGTGGTGCACCATGGTACTATTCTGTTTCAAATCCATGCACTCATTTTTAAAAGTCGTACGGCGCAGTTTAGGCATTATGATGGATGTTGCAACTTGCACCGTAGATGTTGCGTCCATGGGGTATCGACCCTTCGGACACCCATAACGGTTGACACATTTGGAGTTACGAGAGCAATAACCAATCAAAACGAAGGTCTCTGTGAGCTCTACAACTTTGATGGATTAACTACGTCAATGCATAGTTTCATACCCAAAAAACACAATCCAAATCACTTTCAGGACTCGGAAGTTTTTTACCCTTTGTTTTCTTCACGTGAATTTTGTGGTAAAACGGGATCAACATGGCCGGCCATCGATTTTCCATCGCTGGAGAGTGGTGCACCATGGTACCATTCCGTTTCAAATCCATGCGGTCATTTTTAAAAGTCGCACGACGCAGTTTCGGCATTATGGATGGATGTTGCACCTTGCATCATAGATGTTGCGCCCAAGGGATATCGATCCTTCGGACAGCCATAACGGTTGACTCTTTTGGAGTTACGGGAGCCATAACCAGTCAAAACGAAGGTCATTGAGATTTCTACGGCTTTTATGGCTTTAAGACGTCAATGCATAGTTTCATACTCAAAAAAACTATCCGGATCACTTTAGGACTCAGAAGTTTTTTTACCCTTCGTTTTCTTCACGTGAATTTTATGGTAAAACGGGATCAACGCGGCTGGCCATCGATTTACCATTGGTGTACAGTGGTGCATCATGGTACTATTCCGTTTCAAATCCATGCACTCATTTGTAAAAGTCGTACAGTGCAGTGTCGGCATTATGGATGGATGTTGCACCTTACACAATAGTTGTTGCGCCTAGGGGATATCGATCCTTCGGACAGCCATAAAAATTGACTCTTTTGGAGTTACAGGGCCATAACCAGTCAAAACGAAGGTCTCTATGAGCTCTACGGCTTTGACGGCTTTAGTTTGTCAATGCATAGTTTCAAACCCAAAATAATATTATCCGAATCACTTTCAGGACTCAGAAGTTTTTTTAACCTTCGTTTTCTTTATGTAAATTTTATCGTAAAATGGGATCAACGTGGTAGGCCATCGATTTACCATCGCTGGAGAGTGGTGCACCATCGTACTATTCCATTTTAAATCTATGCACTCATTTGTAAAATTCGTATGGCGCAGTTTCGGCATTATGGACGGATGTTGCAACTTGCAACATAGATGTTGCGCCCAGGGGATATCAATCCTTCGGACAGCCATAACAGTCGACTCTTTTGGAGTTACGTGAGCCATAACCAGTAAAAATGAAGGTCTCTATGAGCTCTACGGCTTTGATGGTTTAATGATGCCAATGCATAGTTTCATAGCCAAAAAACACTATCCAAATCACTATCAGGACTCGGAAGGTTTTTTACCCTTCGTTTTCTTCAAGTGAATTTTATGGTAAAACGGGATCAACGTGGCTAGCCATCGATTTACCATTGTTACAGAGTGGTGCACCATGGTACTATTCCGTTTCAAATCCGTGCACTCATTTGTAAAAGTCGTACGGTGCAGTTTCGGCATTATGGACGGATGTTGCACCTTGCACCGTAGATGTTGCACCCAGGGATATTGATCCTTCGGACAGCCATAAAGGTTGACTCTTTTGGAGTTGCGGGAGCCATAACTAGTCAAAAGAAGATCTCTATCAGTTCTACGTCTTTGATAGCCTTAAGCCGTCAATGCGCCATTGATTTACGATCGTAGGAGAGAGGTGAACCATGGTACTGTACCATTTCAAATCCATGCACTCATTTGTAAAAGTCATACGGCGCTGTTTCGGCATTATGGATAGATGTTTCACCTTGCACCATAGATGTTGCGCCCAATTGATATCGATCCTTCGGAAAACCATAACGGTTGACTCATTTAGAGTTACGGGAGCCATAATCCAGTCAAAACGAAGGTCCCTTTGAGCTCTATGGCTTTGACGGCTTCAAGCCATCTATGTATAGTTTCATACCCAAATAAACACTGTTTGAATCACTTTCAGTACTTGAAAGTTTTTTACCCTTCGTTTTCTTCACGTGAATTTTGCTAGTAAAACGGGATCAACGTGGCTGGCCATCGATTTTCCATCGCTGGAGAATGGTGCACCATGGTACTATTCCACTTCAAATCCATGCACTCATTTGTAAAAGTCGTATGGCACAGTTTCGGCGTTATGGATGGATGTTGCACCTTGCACCGTAGATGTTGCACCTAATGGATATCGATCATTCGAAAAGCCATAACGGTTGACTCTTTTGGAGTTACGAGAGCCATAACCAGTCAAAACCAAGGTCTCTGTGTGCTCTACGGATTTGATGGGTTTAAGCCTTCAATGCATAGTTTCGTACCCAAAAAAACACCTATCCGAATCACTTTCAAAACTCGGATGTTTTTTTACCCTTCGTTTCCTTCACTTGAATTTTATGGTAAAACAGGATCTACGTGGCTGGCCATCTATTTACCATAGCTGGAGAGTGGTGCACCAAGGTACTATTCATTTCAAATCCATGCACTCAATTGTAAAATTCGTACGGTGCAGTTTCGACATTATGGATGGATGTTGCACCTTGCACCGTGGATGTTGTGCCCAGGGGATAACGATCCTTTGGACAGCCATAGATTGACTCTTTTAGAGTACAGTCAAAACGGTGGCCTTTGTGAGTTTTACGGCTTTGACAGCTTTAAACCATCAATGCATAGTATCATACCCAAAAAACACTATTCGAATCACTTTTAGGACTCGAAAGTTTTTTTAACCCTTCGTTTTCTTCACGTGAATTTTATGGTAAAACGAGATCATAGTGATCGATTTACCATCGCTAAAGAGTGGTGCACCATGGTACTATTTCATTTTAAATCCATGCACTCATTTTTAAATGTCGTACGGCACAGTTTCGGAATTATGGACGGATGTTGCAACTTGTAGCGTAGATGTTGCGTTCAGGGGATATCGATCCTTCGGACAGCCATAATGGTTGACACTTTTGGAGTTACGGGAGCTATAACTATTCAAAATGAAGGTCTCTGTGACCTCTATGGCTTTGATGGCTTAACGAAGTCAATGCATAGTTTCATACCAAAAAACACAATCCAAATCACTTTCAGGACTCGGAAGTTTTTTTACCCTTCGTTTTCTTCACATGAATTTTATGGTAAAACAGGATCAACGTGGCCGGCCATCGATTTACCATCGCTAGAGAGTGGTGCACCATGTTACTTTTCCCTTTTAAATCCATGCACTCATTTGTAAAATTCGTACGGCGCAGTTTCGGCATTATGGGCGGATGTTGCACCTTGCATCGTAGATGTTGCGCCCAAGGGATATCTATCCTTCGGACAGCCATAACGGTTGAGTTTTTTGGAGTTACGGGAGCCATAACCAGTCAAAACGAAGGTCATTGAGATTTCTACGGCTTTTGCGGCTTTAAGACGTCAATGCAAAGTTTCATACCCGAAAAAACTATCCGGATCATTTTTAGGGCTCGTAAGTTTTTTTACCCTTCGTTTTCTTCACGTGAATTTTATGGTAAAACGGGATCAACATGGCTGGCCATCGATTTACCATTGCTGTTGAGTGGTGCACCATGGTACTATTCCATTTCAAATCCATGCACTCATTTGTAAAAGTTGTACGGTGCAGTTTCAGAATTATAGACGGATGTTGCACCTTACACCATAGATGTTGCGCCCAGGGGATATCGATCCTTCGAAAAGCCATAAAAATTGTCTCTTTTGGAGTTACGGGAGCCATAACCAGTCAAAACGAAGGTCTCTATGAGCTCTACGGCTTTGACTGCTTAATTTGTCAATGCATAGTTCCATACCCAAATTTATACTATCCGAATCACTTTTAGGACTCAGAAGTTTTTTTTACCTTTCGTTTTCTTCACGTGAATTTTATGGTAAAACGGGATCAACATGGATGGCTATCGATTTACCTTTGCTAGAGAGTGGTGAACTATGGTACTATTCCATTTCAAATTCATGCACTCATTTGTGAAATTCGTATGGTGCAGTTTTGGCATTATGGACGGATGTTGCAACTTGCACCGTAGATGTTGCGCCCAAGGGATATCAATCCTTCGGACAGCCATAACTGTTGACTCTTTTGGAGTTACACGAGCCATAACCAGTAAAATTGAAGGTCTCTGTGAGCTCTACGACTTTGATGGCTTAACGATGTCAATGCATAGTTTCATACCCAATAAACACTATCCAAATCACTTTCAGGACTCGGAAGTTTTTTTACCCTCCTTTTCTTCACGTGAATTTTATGGTAAAATGGGATCAATGTGGCTAGCCATCGATTTCTCGTTAGAGAGTGGTGCACCATGGTACTATTCCATTTCAAATCCATGCACTCATTTGTAAAAGTCGTACGGTGCGGTTTCGGCATTATGGACGAATGTTGCACCTTGCACCGTAGATGTCGCACCCAGGGATATCTATGAGTTCCGAGAGCCATAACTAGTCAAAAGGAAGATCTCTATGAGTTCTACGTCTTTGATAGCCTTAAGCCGACAATGCATAGTTTTATCTCCAAAAAACACTATCTGAATTACTTTAAGACTCGAAAGTTTTTTTTAACCCTTCGTTATCTTCACGTGAATTTTTTGGTAAAACGGGATCAATGTGGCTGGCCATTGATTTACAATCGTAGGAGAGAGGTGAACCATGGTACTATTCCGTTTCAAATCCATGCACTTATTTGTAAAAGTCGTACGGCGCGGTTTCGGCAATATGGATAGATGTTGCGCCTTGCACCCTAGTTGTTGCGCCCAATTGATATCGATCCTTGGACATCCATAACGGTTGACTCATTTAGAGTTACGGGAGCCATAATCCAGTCAAAACGAAGGTCTCTTTGAGCTCTATGGCTTTGACGGCTTCAAGCCGTCAATGTATAGTTTCATACACAAAAAAACACTATTTGAATCACTTTCAGTACTTGGAAGTTTCTTTTTACCCTTCGTTTCTTCACGTGAATTTTACGGTAAAACGGGATCAACGTAGCTGGCCATCAATTTACCATCGCTGGAGAATGGTGCACCATGGTACCATTCCACTTTAAATCCGTGCACTCATTTGTAAAAGTCGTATGGCACAGTTTGGCATTATGGATGGATGTTGCACCTTGCACCGTAGATCTTGCACCTAATGGATATCGATCCTTCAGACAGCCATAACGGTTGACTCTTTTGGAGTTACGACAGCCATAACCAGTCAGAACCAAGGTCTCTGTGAGCTCTATGGATTTGACGGTTTAAGCCGTCAATGCATAGTTCATACCTAAAAAACACTATCTGAATCACTTTCAGGACTTGAAAGTTTTTTTTAACCCTTCGTTTTCTTCACGTGAATTTTATGGTAAAACAGGATCTACGTGGCTGACCATCTATTTACCATTGCTGGAGAGTGGTGCACCAAGGTACTATTCTATTTCAAATCCATGCACCTTGTAAAAGTCGTACGGTGCAGTTTCGGCATTATGGACATATGTTGCACCTTGCACCGTGGATGTTGCGCCTAGAGGATAATGATCCTTTGGACAGCCATAGATTGATTCTTTTGGAGTTACGGGAGCCATTACCAGTAAAAACGTTGGCCTTTGTGAGTTCTACGGCTTTGACAGCTTTATGCCATCAATGCATAATATCATATCCAAAAAAAACACTATCCGAATCACTTTCAGGACTCGGAAGTTTTTTTAACCCTTGTTTTTCTTCCCGTGAATTATATGGTAAAACGGGATCAGCGTGGCTGGCCATCGATTTACCATCTCTAAAGAGTGGTGCACCATGGTACTATTTCGTTTTAAATCCATGCACTCATTTTTAAAAGTCGTACGTGACAGTTTCGGCATTATGGACGGATGTTGCAACTTGCACCGTAGATGTTGCGTCTAGGGGATATCGATCCTTCGGACAGCCATAACGGTTGACACTTTTGGAGTTACGGGAGCCATAACCAGTCAAAACGAAGGTCTCTGTGAGCCCTGCGGCTTTGATGGCTTAATGACGTCAATGCATAGTTTCATGCCCAAAAAACACTATCCAAATCACTTTCAGGACTCGGAAGTTTTTTTACCCTTCGTTTTCTACACGTAAATTTTATGGTAAAACTGGATCAACGTGGCCGACCATCGATTTACCATCGCTGGAGAGTGGTGCACCATATACTATTCCGTTTCAAATCCATGCACTCATTTGTAAAAGTATTACGATGCAGTTTCGGCATTATGGATGGATATTGCACCTTGCATCGTAGATGTTGCGCCCAAGGGATATCGATCCTTTGGAGAGCCATAACGGTTGACTCTTTTGGAGTTACGGGAGCCATAATCAATCAAAACGAAGGTCATTGAGATTTCTACGTCTTTTACGACTTTTAGACGTCAATGCATAGTTTCATACTCAAAAAAAAACTATCCAGACACTTTGAGGACTCGGAAGTTTTTTTTACCCTTCGTTTTCTTCACGTGAATTTTATGGTAAAACGGGATCAACTTGGCTGGCCATCGATTTACCATTGCTGTGGAGTGGTGCACCATGGTACTATTCCTTTTCAAATCCATGTACCCATTTGTAAAATTCGTACGGCACAGTTTTAGCATTATGGACGGATGTTGCACCTTGCACCATAGATGTTGCGCTTAGGGGATATCGATCCTTCCAACAGCCATAAAAATTGACTCTTTCGAAGTTATGGGAGCCATAATCAGTCAAAATGAAGGTCTCTGTGAGCTCTACGGCTTTGATGGCTTTAATTTGTTAATGCATATTTTCGTACCCAAAATAATACTATCCGAATCACTTTCAAGACTCAGAAGTTTTTTTACCCTTTGTTTTCTTTACGTGAATTTTATGGTAAAACGGGATCAACGTGGCTGGCTATCGATTTGCCATCGTGGGAGAGTGGTGCACCATGGTACTATTCCGTTTCAAATCCTTATTTGTAAAATTCGTACGAAGCCCAGGGGATATCAATCCTTCGGACAACCATAACGGTTGACTCTTTTGGAGTTACGTGAGCCATAACCAGTAAAAACGAAGGTCTCTGTGGGCTTTACGGCTTTGATGGCTTTACGATGTCAATGCATAGTTTCATACCCAAAAAAATACAATCTTTATCACTTTCATGACTCGGAAGTATTTTTGCCCTTCATTTTCCTCACGTGAATTTTATGATAAAATGGGATCAACATGGCTGGCCATCGACTTACCATCGTTGAAGAGTGGTGCACCATGTTACTATTCCGTTTCAAATCCATGTACTCAATTTTGAACGTCGTACGGCACAGTTTTGGCATTGTGGATGGAGGTTGCACCTTGCACCGTAGATGTTGCTCCTAGGGGATATCAATGCTTCGGTCAGCTATAACGGTTGACTCTTTTGGAGTTACGAAAGCTATAACCAGTCAAAACGAGGGTCTCTGTGAGTTATAACGCTTCGATGGCCTTAACAATGCATAGTTTCATACCTAAAAAACACTATCCGAATCACTTTCAGGACTCGGAAGTTTTTTTTACCCTTCGTTTTCTTCACGTGAATTTTATCGTAAAACGAGATCAACGTGGCTGGCCATCGATTTACCATCGCTGGAGAGTGGTGCACCATGGTACTATTCTGTTTCAAATCCATACGCTCATTTGTAAAAGTCATATGGCGAAGTTTCAGCATTATGGATGGATGTTGCACCTTGCACCGTACATGTTGCGCCCAGGGGATATCGGTCCTTCTGACAACCATAACGGTTGACTCTTTGGAGTTAGGAGAGTATAACCAGTCAAAACGAAGGTCTCTGTGAGTTCTACGTCTTTGATCGCTTTAAGCCATCAATGCAAAGTTTCATACCAAAAAAAAAACACTATCCGAATCAGTTTCAGGACTCGAAAGTTATTTTACCCTTTGTTTTCTTCAAGTGAATTTTATGGCAAAACAGGATCAACGTGGTTGGCCATCGATTTGCCATCGCTGGAGAGTGGTGCACCATGGTATTATTCCATTTCAAATCCATGCACTCATTTATAAAAGTCGTAAGGTGTAGCTTCGGCATTTTTGACGGATGTTTCACCTTGTACCGTAGATGTTGCGCCTAATGGATATCAATCCTTCGGACAGCCATAACGGTTGACGCTTTTGGAGTTACAAGAGCAATAACGAGCCAAAATGAAGGACTATGTGAGCTCTACGGCTTTGAAAACTTTAAGCCGTCAGTGCATAGTTTCATACCTAAAAAACACAATCCTAATCACTTTCAGGACTTGGAAGCTTTTTTTACCCTTCCTTTTCATCGTGTGAATTTTATAATAAAACGGGATCAACATGGCTGGCCATCGATTTACAATCGTTGGAAAGTGTTGCACCGTGGTACTATTCCGTTTCAAATCCATGCACTCATTTGTAAAAGTCATACAGCGGAGTTTCGGCATTATGGACGGATGTTGCACCTTGCACCGTTGATGTTGCGCCCAGGGGATATCGATCCTTCGGACAACCATAACGGTTGACTCTTTTGGTGTTATGGGAGCTATAACCATTTAAAATGAAGGTCTCTGTGAGTTCTATGGAATTGACTTCTTTAAGCCGTTAATGCATAGTTTCATACCCAAAAAACACTATCCGAATCACTTTCAGGACTCGAATGTTTTTTTACTCTTCGTTATCTTCACTGGTAAAAACCGATCAACGTGGCTAGCCATTGATTCACCATCGTTGGAATGTGGTGCACAATGGTATTATTCCATTTCAAATCCATGCACTCATTTGTAAAAGTCGTACGGTGCAGGTTCGGCATTATGGACGGATGTTGCACCTTGATCGTAGATGTTGCGCCCTGGGGATATCCATCCTTCGAATAGCCATAACAGTTTACTCTTTTGGAGTTAAGGGAGCCATAACCTGTAAAAACGAAGGTCATTGTGAGTTCTACGGCTTTGATGGCTTTAAGCCGTCAATGCATAGTTTCATACCCAAAAGAACACTATCTGAATCACTTTCAGGTCTCGAAAGTTTTTTTACCCTTCGTTTTTGTCACGTGAATTTTATGGTAAAACAGGATCAACGTGGCTGACCATCCATTTACCATCGCTGGAGAGTGGTGTACCATGGTACTATTTGCTTCAAATCCATGCACTCAGTTGTTAAAGTCGCACGGCACAGTTTCGGCCTTATGGACGGACGTTGCACCTTGCACCGTAGATGTTGCATCCAGGGGATATCGATCCTTCGGACAGATGTTGCGCTCAGAGGATATCGATCGTTCGGGCAGTCATAAAAATTTCTTTTGGAGTTACGGGAGCCATAACCAGTCAAAACGAAAGTCTCTATGAGCTCTATGGCTTTGAGTGGTGCACCATGGAAATATACCGTTGCAAATCCACGCACTCAATTTTAAACGACGTACGACACAGTTTTGGCATTATGGACGAATGTTGACCTTGCACCGTAGATGTTGCGCCCAGGGGATATCGATCCTTCGGACAGCCATAACGGTTGACATTTATGGAGTTACGAGACCATAACCTGTCAAAACGAAGGTCTCTACGAGTTCTACGTCTTTGATAGCTTTTATCCATCAATGCACAGTTTCATTCACAAGAAAATACTATCCAAATCATTTTCAAGACTTGGAAGTTTTTTTACCCTTCATTTTCTTTACGTAAATTTTATGGTAAAACGAGATCAACGTGGCTGGCCGTCGATTTTCCATCGTTGGACAGTGGTGCACCATGATACTGTTCCGTTTCAAATCCACGAACTCATTTGTAAAAGTCGTACGGTGCATTTTCAGGATTATGAACAGATGTTGCCGCTTGCACCGTAGATGTTGCGCCTCGGGGATATCGATCCTTCGGACAACCATAAGGGTTGACTCTTTTGGAATTACGGGAGCCATAACTGGTCAAAACGAAGGTCTCTGTGTGCTCTATGGCTTTTATGTTGTAACGATGTCAGTGCATAGTTTCATATCCAAAAAAACACCATGTCACTATTCCATTTCAAATTCATGCACTCATTTGTATAAGTCGTACGGCGCAGTTACGGCATTATGGATGGATGCTACACCGTGCACCATAGATGTTGCGTCCAGGGGATATCGATCCTTTGGACAGCCATAACGGTTGACTCTTTTGGAGTTACAAAAGCCATACCAGTCAAAACGAAGGTCTCTGTGAGTTCTACGAGTTTGACAGCTTTAAGCCACAAATGCATAGTGTCATACCTAAAAATACACTATCCGAATCACTTTCAGGACTCGGAATTTTTTTACTTTCCTTTTCTTCACATGAATTTTGTGGTAAAATGGAATCAACGAGGTTGGCCATTGATTTATCATCGTCGGGGAGTGATGCACAATGGTACTATTCCGTTTCAAATTCATGCATTCATTTGTAAAAGCAGTACGGCGCAGTTTCGGCATTATGGATAGATGTTGCACCTTGCACCGTAGATGTTGTGCCCAGGGGATATCGATCATTCAGACAACCACAACGTTTGACTCTTTTGGATTAACGGGTGACATACCAGTCAAAATGAAGGTCCCTATGAGTTCTAAGGCTTTGACAGCTTTAAGCAGTCAATGCATAGTTTCATACCCAAAAAAACACCATCTGAATCACTTTCCGGACTCGGAAGTTTTTTTTACCCTTCATTTTCTTCACGTGAACTTTATGGTAAAAACCGGATCAACGTGGCTGGCCATCGATTTACCATCGCTGGAGAGTGGTGCATCATGCTACTATTCCATTTCAAATCCATGCAATGATTTGTAAAAGTCATACGGCGCAGTTTCGGCATTATGGACGGATGTTGCACCTTGCACCGTAGATGTTGCGCCCCGGGATATCGATACTTCGGATAGCCATAACGGTTGACTCTTTGGAGTTACGGGAGCCATTACCAGTCAAAAAAGAGGGTCTCTATGAGTCCATGGCTTTGACAGCTTTAACCCGTCAATGCATAGTTTCACACCCAAAAAACATTATCCGAATCACTTTTAGGACTCGGAAGTTTTTTTACCCTTCGTTTTCTTCATTTAAATTTTATTGTAAAATAGGATCAACGTGGTTGGCCGTCGATTTACCATCGTTGGAGAGTGGTGTACCATGATACTATTCCGTTTCAAATCCATGCACTCATTTGTAAAAGTCGTACGGTGCAGTTTCGGCATTATGGACGGATGTTGCAACTTGCATGGTAGATGTTGCGTCCAGGAGATATTGATCCTTCGGACTCTTTTGGAGTAACAGGAGCAATAACTAGTCAAAATGAAGGTCTTTGTGTGCTCTACGGCTTTGATGGATTAGCGACGTCAGTGCATAGTTTCATACCCAAAAAAACTATCCGAATCACTTTCAGGACTCGGAAGTTTTTTTTACTATTCGTTTTCTTTACGTGAATTTTATGGTAAAACTGGATCAATGTGGTTGGCCATCGATTTACCATCGCTGGAGAGTGGTGCACCATAGTACTATCCTGTTTCAGATCCATGCACTTATTTCTAAAAGTTGTACGGTGCAGTTTCGACATTATGGACGGATGTTGCACCTTGCATCGAAGATGTTGCACCCAGGGGATATCGATCCTTCGGACAGCCATAACCAGTCAAAACGAAGGTCTATGTGATTTCTTTTGCTTTGACGCCTTTAAGCCGTCAATGACTAACTTCATACGCAAAAAACACTATCAAAATCACTTTCAGGACTCGAATATTTTTTTACCCTTCGTTTTCTTTACGTGAATTTTATGGTAAAACGGGATCAACATGGCAGGCCATCGATTCACCATCACTGGACAGTGGTGCTGCATGGTACTATTCCGTTTCAAATCCATGCGCTCGTTTGTAAAAGTCATGCGGCACAGTTTCGGCATTATAGACGGATTTTGCACCTTGCAACGTAGATGTTGCGCCCAGAGGATATCGATCATTCGGATAGTCATAAAAATTGACTCTTTTGGAGTTACTGGAGCCATAACCAGTCAAGTCTCTGTGAGCTCTACGGCTTTGACGGCTTTAAGCCATCAATGCATAGTTTCATACCCCAAAAAAACACTATCCAAATCACCTTCAAGACTCGAAAGATTTTTTAATCTTCGTTTTCTTCACGTGAATTTTATGGTAAAACGGGATCAACGTGGCTGGCCATCAATTTACCATCGCTGGAGAGTGGTGCACCATGGTACTATTCCGTTTCAAATCCATGCACTCATTTGTAAAATTTGTACGGCGCAGTTTCGACATTATGGACAGATGTTGCAACTTTCACCATAGATGTTGCGTCCACGGGATATCGATCCTTTGGACAGCCATAACGGTTGACTCTTTTGGATTTACGGGAGCCATAACCAGTCAAAATGAAGGTCTCTATGAGCTCTACGGCTTTGGTGGCTTAACGATGTGAATGCATAGTTTCATACCCAAATAAACACTATCTGAATCAGTTTCAGGACTCGGAAGTTTTTTTACCCCTCGTTTTCTTCAATAGAATTTCATGACAAAACGGGATTAACGTGGCTGGCCATTCATTTACCATTCTTGGAGAGTGGTGAACCACGGTACTATACCGTTTCAAATCCATGCACTCAATTTTAAACATTGTACGGCGCAGTTTCGGCATTATGGACGGATGTTGCACCTTGCACCATAAATATTGTGCCCATGGGATATCAATCCTTCGAACAGCCATAACGGTTGACTCTTTTGGAGTTACGGGAGCCACAACCAGTCAAAACGAACGTATCTATGAGTTATACGGCTTTGATGGCCTTAAGCCGTCGATACATAGTTTCATACCCAAAAAAACACGATCCAAATCACTTTCACGACTCGGAAGTTTTTTCACCCTTCGTTTTTCTTCATATGAATTTTATGATAAATGGGATCAACGTCGCTGGCCATCGATTTACCATTGCTGGATAGGGGTGCACCATGGTACTATTCCGTTTCAAATCCATGCACTCATTTGTAAAGGTCGTACAATGCAGTTTCGGAATTATGGACGGATGTTGCACTTTGCACCGTAGATGTTGAGCCCAATGGATATCGATCCTTCGGACAGCCATAACGATTGACTCTTTTGGAGTTACGAGAGCCATAAGTAGTCAAAACGAAGGTCTTTATGAACTCTACGGTTTTGATAGCTTTAAGCCGTCAATGAAAAGTTTCATACCCAAAAAACTCTATCTGAATCACTTTCAGGACTTGGAAGTCTTTTTTATCCTTTGTTTTCTTCACGTGAATTTTATGGTAAAACGGGATCACCGTGGCTTGCCATCGATTTACCATCGCTGGAGAGTAGTGCACCATGGTACTACTCCATTTCAAATCCACGAATTAATTTGTAAAAGTCGTACATCGCAGTTCCGGCATTGTGGATGGATGTTGCACCTTGCACCGTAGATGTTGCACCTAATGGATTTCGATCTTTCGGACAACCATAACAATTGACTCTTTTGGAGTTACGTGAGCCAAAACTTGTCAAAACAAAGGTCTCTGTGAGCTCTATGGCTTTGACTGCTTTAAGTCGTCAATGCATAGTTTCACATCCCAAAAAACACTATCTGAATCACTTTCAGGACTCGTAAGTTTTTTTACCCTTCGTTTTCTTCACGTGAAGTTTACTGTAAAACGAGATCAATGTGGATGGCCGTCGATTTAGCAAGGTTCACCATGGTACTATTCTATTACAAATCCATGCGCTCATTTTTAAAAATTGTACGTCGTAGTTTCGGCATTATGGATGGATATTGCACCTTGCACCGTAGATGCTGCACCCAGGGGATATCGATCCTTCAGATAGCCATAATGGTTGACTCTTTCGAAGTTACGGGAGGCATAACCAGTCAGAACGAAGGTATTTGTGAGTTCTACGACTTTGACAACTTTAATCCATCAATGCATAGTTTCATACCCAAAAAAATACTATCCGAATCACTTTCAGGACTTGGAAGTTTTTTTTACCCTTCGTTTTCTTCATGTAAATTTTATGGTATAACGGGATCAACGTGGCTGGCTATCAATTTACCATCGCTGGAGAGTGATGCACCATGGTACTATTCCGTTTCAAATCCATGCACTCAGTTTTAAACGTCGTACGGTGTAGTTTCGGCATTATGGTTGGAAGTTGCACCTTGCACCGTAGATGTTGCACCTAGGGGATATCAATCCTTCGGACAACCATAACGGTTGACTCTTTTAGGGTTACGAAGCCATAACCGGTCAAAACGAAGCTCTCTGTGATTTTTATGGCTTTGATGGCCTTAAGCCGTCAATCCATAGTTGCATACCCAAATAAACATTATCTGAATCACTTTCGAGACTCGGATGTTTTTTTACCCTTCGTTTTCCTCATGTGAATTTTATGATAAAATGGGATCAACGTGGCTGGCCAATGATTTACCATCACTGGATAGTGGTGGACCATGGTACTATTCCGTTTCAAATCCATGCACTCATTTGTAAAAGTCGTAAGTTGCAGTTTCGGCATTATGGACGGATGTTGCACCTTGCACCATAGATGTTGGGCCTAATGGATATCGATCCTTCGGACTGCCGTAACGGTTGACTCTTTTGGACTTACGAGACCTATAACTAGTTAAAATGAAGGTCTTTATGAACTTTATGGCTTTGATAGGCCAACAATGCATAGTTTCATACCCAAAAAACACAATCTGAATCACTTTCAGGACTCGAAAGTTTTTTTATCCTTTGTTTTCTTCACGTGAATTTTATGCTAAAACGGGATCAACGTGACTGGCCATCGATTTACCATCACTGGAGAGTGGTGCACCATGGTACTATTTCATTTCAAATCCACGAACTCATTTGCAAAAGTCGTACGACGCAGTTTTGGCATTATGGAAGGATGTTGCATTTTGCACCATAGACGTTGCGCCTAATGGATGTCGATCTTTCGAACAACCATAACAATTGACTCTTTTGGAGTTAGGCGAGCCATAACTGGTCAAAACAAAGGTCTCTGTGAGCTCAATTCTTTGACTGCTTTAAGCCATCAATGCATAGTTTCACACTCAAAAAACACTATTTGAATCACTTTCAGGACTCGTAAGTTTTTTACCCTTCGTTTTCTTCACGTGAATTTTATGGTAAAACGAGATCAACGTGGTTGGTCGTCGATTTAGCATCACTGGAGAGTGGTTCACCATGGTACTATTCCATTTCAAATCCATGCGCTCAATTTTACAAGTCGTACGTCGTAGTTTCGGCATTATGGACGGATGTTGCACCTTGCACCGAAGATGTTGTGCCTGGGGATATCGATCCTTCGGATGGCCATAATGGTTGACTCTTTTGGAGTTACGGGAGCCATAACCAGTCAGAACGAAGGTCTCTGTGAGTTCTACGGCTTTGACAGCTTTAAGCCGTCAATGCATAGTTTCATACCTAAAAAAATACTATCTGAATCACTTTCAGGACTCGGAAATTATTTTACCCTTTGTTTTCTTCATGTAAATTTTATGGTAAAACGGGATCAACGTGGATGAATTTACCATCGCTGGAGAGTGATGCACCACGGTACTATTCAGTTTCATATCCATGCACTCAATTGTAAAAGTCGTACGATGTAGTTTCGGGATTACGTACGGATGTTGCAACTTGCACCGTAGATGTTGCGCCAAGGGGATATCGATCCTTCGGACAAACATAATGGTTGACTCTCTTGGAGTTATGGGAGCCATAACTAGTCAAAATGAATGTCTCTATGAGTTACCAGTCAAAACGAAGGTCTCTGTGAGTTCTATGGCTTTGATCGCTTTAAGCCATCAATGCATAGTTTCATATCCAAAAAAAGCACCATCTGAATCCAGGACTCGAAAGTTTTTTTATCCATTGTTTTGATCACGTAAATTTTATGGTAAAACGGGATCAACATAGTTGGCCATCGATTTACCATCGTTAAAGAGTGGTGCACCATGGTACAATTCTGTTTCAAAACCATGCACTCATTTGTAAAAGTCGTACGGCGCATTTTCGGCATTATGTGCGGATGTTGCAACTTGCACCGTAGATGTTGCGTACAAGATATATCGATCCTTCGGACAGCCATGATGGTTGACTCTTTTGGAGTTACGGGAGCCATAAACAGTCAAAATGAAGATTATTGTGAGCTCTACGGGTTTGATGGCTTAACGACGTCAATGCGTTGTTTCATAACCAAAAAACACTATCAGAATCACTTTCAGGACATAGAAGTTTTTTACCCTTCGTTTTCTTCACGTGAATTTTGCGGTAAAACGGGTTCAGCGTGCCTGGCCATCGGTTTACCATCGCTGGAGAGTAGTGCACCATGGTACTATTCAGTTTTAAATCCATGCACTCATTTATAAAAGTCATACCGTGCAGTTTCAGCATTATGGACGGATGTTGCACATTGCACCATAGATGTTGCTCCCAAGGGATATCGATCCTTCGGACAGCCATAACGGTTGACTCTTTAGGAGTTACGGGAGCCATAACCAGTCAAAACGAAGGTCACTACGATTTCTACGGCTTTGACGGCTTTAAGTCATCAGTGCATATTTTCGTACCCAATAAAACACTATCCGAGTAAATTTCAGGACTCAGAAGTTTTTTACCCTTCGCTTTCTTCACGTGAATTTTATAGTATAAAGGGATCAACGTGACTGGCCATCGATTTACCATCGCTGGAGAGTGGTGCAATATGGTACTATTCCATTTCAAATCCATGCATTCATTTGTAAAAGTCGTACGACGCAGTTTCGGCATTATGGACAGACGTTGCACCTTTCACCGTAGATGTTGTGCCCATGGGGCATCGATTCTTCGGACAACCATAAAGATTGAACATTTTGGAATTATGGGAGCCATAACCAATCAAAACGAAGGTCTATGTTAGCTCTACGGCATTGACTACTTTAAGGCCTCAATGCATAGTTCATAACCAAAAAAACACAATCCGAATAACTTTCAGGACTCGGAAATTTTTTTACCCTTCGTTTTCTTCACGTGAATTTTATGGTAAAAAGGGATCAACATGGTTTTCCATTGATTTTCCATCGCTGGAGAGTGGGGCACCATGGTGCTATTCTGTTTCAAATCCATGCACTCATTTGTAAAATTCATGCGGCGCCGTTTCAGCATTATGGACGGATGTTGGAACTTGCACCGTAGATGTTGCGTCAAGGGGATATCGATCCTTCGGACAGCCATAACGGTTAACTCTTTTAGATTTACGGGAGCCATAACCAGTCAAAAAACAAAGGTCTCTGCGAGCTTTACGGCTTTGATGGCTTAACGGCGTTAATGCAAAGTTTCATACCCAAAAAAACACTATCCGAATCACTTTCAGGACTTGGAAGTTTTTTTACCCTTCGTTTTCTTCTCGTGAATTTTATGGTAAAACGGGATCAGCATGGCTGGCCATTGATTTACCATTGTTGGAGAGTGGATCACCATGGTACTATTCAATTTCAAATCCATGCACTCATTTGTAAAAGTCGTACGGTGCAGTTTCGGCAATATGGATGGATTTTGCACCTTGCATTGTAGATGTTGCGCCCAATGGATATCGATCTTTAAGACAGCCATAACGGTTGACTCTTTTGGGTTATGGAAGCCATAACCAGTCAAAACGAAGGTCACTGTAATTTCTATGGCTTTGACGGCTTTAAGCCGATAATGCATTGTTTCATACCCAAAAAACTCTATCCGAATAACTATCAGGACTCGAATTTTTTTTAACCTTCGTTTTCTTCACGTGAATTTCATGGTAAAATGGGATCAACGTGGCTGGCCATTGACTTACCATCGCTGGAGAGTGCTGCACCATGGTACTATTCCATTTTAAATCCATACATGCATTTGTAAAAGTCGTACGGTGCAGTTTTGGGATTATGGACGGATGTTTCAACTTGCACCGTAGATATTGCACCCAGGGGATATCGATCCTTCGGACAACTATAACGGTTGATTCTTTTGGAGTTATGGGAGTCATAACCAGTCAAAACGAAGGTCTTTGTGAGCTCTATGACTTTTATGTCTTAACACCATCAGTGCATAGTTTAACACCCTAAAATACACTACCTGAATCACTTTCAGGCCTCGAAAGTATTTTTTTAACCCTTCGTTTTCTTCACGTGAATTTTATGGCAAAACGGGATCAATGTGGCTGGCCATCCATTTACCATCGTTGGAAAGTGGCGCACCATGGTATTATTCCGTTTCAAATCCATGTACTCATTTGAAAAAGTCGTATGGCGCAGTTTCGGCATTCTGGACGGATGTTGGACCTTGCACCGTAGATGTTGCGTCTAGGGGATATCGATCCTTCGGACAGCCATAACGGTTGACACTTTCGGAGTTATGGAAGCCATAACTAGTCAAAACGAAGGTCTCTATGAGTTCTATGGATTTGACAGCTTTAAGCCATCAAAGCATAGTGTCATACCCAAAAAACACTATTCAAATCACTTTCAGGGCTAGGATGTTTTTTTACCCTTCGTTTTCTTCACATGAATTTTATGGTAAAACGGGATCAACGTGGCTGGCCATCTATTTATCATCACTTGAGAGTGGTGCACCATGGTACTCTTCCCTTTCAAATCCATGCACCCATTTGTAAAAATCGTACGGTGCATTTTTGCCATTATGTACGGATGTTGCACCTTGCACCGTAAATGTTGCGCCCCAGGGGGTATCGATCTTTCGGATTGCCATAATGTTTAACTCTTTTGGAGTTACAGGAGCTATACCAGTCAAAACGAAGGCCCATATGTGTTCTACGGTTTTGACAGCTTTAAGCAGTCAACGCGTAGTTTCATACCCAAAAAATACCATCTGAATCACTTTCAGGACTCGGAAGTTTTTTTACCCTTCGTTTTCTTCACGCGAATTTTATGGCAAAACCGGATCAACGTGGCTGGCCATCGATTTTCCATCGCTAGAGAGTGGCACACCATGAAACTATTCCTTTTCAAATCCATGCACTCATTGCACCTTGCACTGTAGATGTTGCATCCAGGGGATATCGATCCTTCGGACAGCCATAATGGTTGACCCTTTTGGAGTTACTTGAGCCATAATCAGTCTAAATGAAGGTCTCTATGAGTTCTATGACTTTGAGCTCTTTAAGCCATCAATGCATAGTTTCATACCCAAACAAACCCTATCTGAATCACTTTCAGGACTAGGAAGTTTTTTTACCCTTCTTTTTCTTTACGTGAATTTTATGGTAAAACGGGATCAACATGGCTGGCCATCAATTTACCGTCGTTGGAGAGTGGTGCACTATGGTACTATTCCATTTCAAATCCATGCACTCATTTGTAATAGTCGTAGGCGCAGTTTCGGCATTATCTACGGATGTTGCACCTTGCACCGTAGATGTTGCGCCGAGGGGATATCGATCCTTCGGACAACCATAACGGTTGACTCTTTTGGAGTTACGAAAGCCATAACCAGAAAAAACAAAGGTCACTGTTAGTTCTACAGATTTGACAGCTTTAAGCCATCAATGCATAGTGTCATACCCAAAAAACACTATTCGAATCAGTTTCAGGACTCGGAAGTTTTTTTACCCTTCGTTTTCTTCACATGAATATGGATCCTTCGGACTGCCATAACGTTTGACTTTTTTGGAGTTACAGGAGCTTTACCAGTCAAAACGAAGGCCCCTATGAGTTCTACGGTTTTGACAGCTTTAAGCAGTCAATGCGTAGTTTCATACCTAAAAAAACCCCATCTGAATCACTTTTAGGACTCGGAAGTTCTTTTACCCTTCGTTTTCTTCACGCGAATTTTATGGTAAAACCGGATCAATGTGGCTGGCCATCGATTTTCCATCGCTAGAGATTGGTACACCATGAAACTATTCCGTTTCAAATCCATGCACTCATTGCACCTTGCAACGTAGATGTTGCGCCCAGGGGATATCGATCCTTCGGACAGCCATAATGGTTGACACTTTTGGAGTTACTGGAGCCATAATCAGTCAAAACGAAGGTCTCTATGAGTTCTATGGCTTTGACCGCTTTAAGCCGTCAATGCATAGTTTCGTACCCAAAAAAACTCTATTTGAATCACTTTCAGGACTAGGAAGTTTTCTTCACCCTTCATTCTCTTTACGTGTATTTTATGGTAAAACGGGATCAACGTGGCTGGCCATCGATTTACCGTCGCTGGAGAGTGGCGCACCATGGTACTATTCCGTTTCAAATCCATGCACTCATTTTAAAAACCGTACGATGCAGCTTCGGCATCTATGGATGTTTCACCTTGCACCGTAGATGTTGGTCCCAAAGGATATCGATCCTTCGGACAGCCATAACGGTTGACTCTTTTGGAGTTACGGATGGCATAACCAGTCAAAACGAAGGTCTCTGTTAGTTCTATGGGTTTGACGGCTTTAAGCAGTCAGTACATGGAGTCATACCAAAAAAACACTATCTGAATCACTTTCAAGACTTATGGACGAATGTCAGTTTCGACATTATGGACGAATGTTGCACCTTGCACCGTAGATGTTGCGCCCAGGGGATATCCTCCGGACAGCCATAAAGATTGAGTATTTTGGAGTTAGGGGAGCCATAACCAGTCAAAACGAAGGTCTCTATGAGCTCAACGGCTTTGATGGCTTTAAGTCGTCAATGCATAGTTTCATACCCAAAAAAACACTATTTGAGTCGCTTTCAGGACTCGAAAGTAATTTTTTACCCTTCGTTTTCTTCACGTGAATTTTGTAGTTAAACGGGATCAACATTGCTGGCCATCGATTTAACATAGCTGGATGGTGGTGCACCATGGTACTACTCCGATTTAAACCCATGTACTCATTTGTAAAGTCGTACGGCGAAGTTTTGACATTATGGATGTTGCACCCTGCACCATAGATGTTGCGCTAGGGATATCGATCCTTCGGACAACCATACGTTTGACTCTTTTAGAATTACCGGAGCCATAACCAGTCAAAACCGAGGTCTATGTGAGCTCTACGGCTTTGGCGGCTTAAGGACATCTGTTATCCCGCCTTTTGGCAAGGCCAAGATATCAAGGAACTGATTCCAAGCTTAAGATCAATCATTCTGGGTATCGAGCATGCACAGGCTTACTCTGGATATCGATTCAAATAAGCGAACTTCATAGAGTCGACACAGTCAACTCGGAGTAAAGAATGGATCGATGCGAGGTATGCACGCTACATCACCATGAGAGCACGTGTAGGTGATCGATTCGAAGGAATCAATTCGAATTGGTCGATTCGAACCGGACAGCCACCGAGAAGCTCCATTTCGTATCGACGATATCTCAAGATCTACCGATCTAAATGCTATGAAATTTTCATAGGAGATTGCAATCGAGCCAAGGAACATGCGCACAAAATTTCTGCTCCATCGGACATGATCTTGATCGATACGGAAATGATTTCATATCGATCACAGATCGACTCAAAACTCTCTGGAATTGGTCCTGTGGGCCCCCTCACGTGCCTGAGCGAATCTCCCGAAGTTTGTGCGAAGTCTCAGCCTCCCACGCCTATAAATAGAGCCCCAGAGCCTACAGAAGAAGGATCCTTTGACTCTCAAGCGCTCAGACTCTGTCGGATCGAGATCTACATCATTCTATTGCTTTTGAATTTGAATTTCCAGTTGTATCTTGCTGTTGTTTGCTGTATTCGCTTGTAATTGTTGAAATAGAATCAATAAAGCTGCAAAAAACTTCATAGTGGACGTAGGCAACACGCCGAACCACTCTAAATCGCTTGTCTGCGCATTTACTTTCCTGTTGTTTGGAGTTTTTGTTAGATAATCCTCATTTTTAATTTATATTCTTCACTGTTATCTCTTCAAAAACTTCTAAAGAGTGTTATGCCTAATTTTCGTACAAACACTTTGGTGCTTTCAATGAGAAAACCCTGATTTTGTCATGCTCTTTGGATCTGTCATCCATACCAGATTGAATAAATCTAAAAGAGAGATCCAGATCGCTAATTCGAGTTCCTTCCCTTCTATTCAGATTTGCATAAAGTCTAAGAAAGGAATTCAACCTTCAAGATGGTTAGCACAAGGACCACCTTTAATGCTGTCAATCAAGAAGACCAGGATAGACAGAATCCTGCGCCACCACCTCCTTCTAATCAAGACGCCAATGGACACTCGGAACCATCGGGTCCGGTTACCCGACAAGAGTTTCAGCTGCTACTTCAAGAGCTGAACCATAGTCGGCAGCAGCTAACAGAATAGCTACGCGCCAATGCCGAGCTAACCAACCAGCTGAATCGCCAGAAACAAAAGAGATCCAGGAGAGATCATGCTTCTCTCTCCTCCAAGGAAAGTTCTTCCTCTTCTGATTATCATCATCGATCTCCACGACCCCGACTGGATGGGAGTCATATACAAACTGCTCGATATCAACTGGCAATGACCGTTGGACAGCTTAGAGTTGGTCCATCGGCCAGTTTTCAAACCGGACCCTCCTCCCGAGGGGGTGCCGCTTCCCACTATACCACGGATTACCGCGCCACGACCACCGCGGTTGAACCAGGTGCCAATGCCCAAAATCAGTCGAACCTGGACCGTCGTCAGCATGGGCGTACTCCTGAACCATACGTCCCGGAAGACTATGAGCCGAGAAGGCGAGATTTGGACCGTCGACTGCATTCGGCCTAACCCCAAAATGTGGGACCCAACCAAATTTTGGCTCAACACACACAGAACGTACAAATACCGGATCTCCCGACCATGATACGTAAGATGATCCGTGAGAGCCAGGGTCTCACGAATAACGACTGGGAATTTCCCAAGTCACACTCCTTTTACGGATGATATACTTACGCTGAACCCCCGCGGCGATTCAGGATGCCGACTCTATCGATGTAGAAGGGAAACTCCTACCCTAACCAACATATTCTGAAATATGAATGGTCGATGAGCGCTTCCAGAGCTGACGATGCAGTGAAGTGTCGTAGTTTCCCCATCTCCTTGGGGGTCATCGCTACCATGTGGTTCACTCGACTGCCACCTCGATCCATCTCCTCATTCGACTAGTTGACCACTAAATTTGTTGAGCAATTACGCATGTACGTCGCAAGGCCGAAAGATGTCAACACTCTGTCTAGCATCACCCAAGCTCCTGGAGAGACGCTCAGGCACTATTTAGAGAGATTCCATGCCGCATGTGCGGAAATCAGCAATCCGAACGATAACTCCATTCTTATGGCGTTGACTAAGGGGATTGACCCCGATTTTGAGTTTGGCAACTGGTTGGCTGGAAAACCACCTACATCATTGGACCATTTGTACGCCAAGGCGGCTCTATTCCTGAGAAGGAAAGATGCGAAACAGTCTAGGAAGTAAACTGATGCAGGGCCAAGCATGGAAGGAATCAAAATCAACGTTGCAATCAAATAGTCCGGTGAGAGTTTCGAAAAAGTTCAGTTGAACGTTCAAAACATACAAACTCAGCAGAGAGAGAGTGTGAATCAAAACAGAAAGCGAGATCAGAATTGTGGCCCACAGCGCCAGAATCCTATGTTTGACAATTACACTCCTTTGAATACATCACCGGAGAACTTGTATTTACAAACCTATAATACAATTCAATACAAAAAACCTACTCCAAAACCGTCATCAGAAAGACAAATCCAGACGGGAAAATTATGCAGGTTTCATGGAAGCTATGGGCACAATACGAATGAATGTTGTCACTTGCAAGATTTCATTGAAAAATTGATTAGAGAAAGGAAGCTGGAACAGTTTGTACGGGCGCCGCAGCCTGGAGGAGCGGGCCCATCAAATCAAAATAATGAACCTGATCGATTGAGGCAGGAGGACTCTACCCGTCCCGACGGGAGATTAGTGATAAACGCCGTCAGTGGCGGACCCACTTTGTTAGGAGCCTGGAATGACGAGGATCTTCGTCACTGTTACACATGACAACAATAAATTACTATCTCTTCAAGCTAGAGCCGTGACTCACCGAATGCGACATTCAACAATCACGATGCACGAAGAGCTAAGTTCTATTGCACGATGGAATTTATTCAAATAGCGAGTGACTGTGATACGACTGGCCACTCACTAAGTGAAACCTCAGTTCGAAGGCAAGCCATCACATCAAAGGATGAACTGGACGGACACACGATAGTCCTATCACTAACTCCAAATTCGCAGAGTGCGAATTGGAGTATAAACATCAACTCTAGGTTCTCAGACTGCGAACTGGAGTATAAACTCTAACTCCACTTTCTCAGAGTGTGAATTGGAGTATAAACATCAACTCTAGGTTCCCAGAGTACGAACCGGAGTATAAATCCTAACTCCACTTTCCCAGAGTGCGAATTGGAGTATAAACATCAACTCTAGGTTCCCAGTGTGCGAATCGGAGTATAAACACTAACTCCAAACTCCCAGAGTACGAGTTGGTGTATAAACACATAAATGCAGTTACGGAGAGGGTGGACCCGTCCGCCTAATGACTTCGGCCATATACTGACCAAGTTTGAGGAGGATGGACCCGTCCGTCTAACGACCTCGCTTGTTAACTTGAGGTGGATGAGATCTGACCATCCACGATCCTGATAAATCCATCGTTCCCAAAGTGTGAACGAATTCCTAAAAAGCCCAAACAGATGTGACTGACCATCTGTCGGCTAACTCCAAGTTTCCAGAGCGTGAATTGGAGCATAAACATCAATTCTAGGTTCTCGTAGTGCGAACCGAAACATCAATGCTAACTCCAAGTTCCTAGAGCATGAATTGGAGTATAAACATCAATTCTAGGTTCCCAGAGTGCGAACCAAAACATAAACGCTAACTCCAAGTTCCCAGAGCGTGAATTGGAGTACAAACATCAATTCCAGGTTCCCGGAGTGCGAACCAAAACATAAACGCTAACTCCAAGTTCCCAGAGTGTGAATTAGAGTACAAATACCAAGTCAAAGTTCCTGGAGTGCGAACTGTGTTACAAATATCGATAACTCTCAAATCCCCAGAGTGCGAACCAGATTATCGATCACAGATGGTCCTAAGTCCCCGGAGTGTGGATGTGTGCTCAATATTTGCAATAGGTGCAATTGACCACCGAAATACAAGTGCTGGTCCCCGGAACCGGAGGCAAAAGCTTAAGTGTTAACCACTAACTAAAGTGATACAATGTCCAAAATTCAACCCATTCATCGATTACGGCGTGTGATCAAGATTTTCAGACTTGGCAAATAAAACGAACTCAACTTGAAGGTGAAAACACCACAAGTACACTGGACTGAAAGTCAAATATTGCAAATACTTAAGCATAAACGAAATGAGAGTTGAAGCAGAGGAACTAAATGTCATTTCAACTAACTGTATGTGAAGATTCGTGTTCAAGTAATTCCAAAAAATTCCTACTAGCAGGGGGCCGAGCCTGCATCTATACATGGCCTACGAAAGAAAATTTAAAGTAACTTCCTAACTGCCAAAAATGCGCCAGAGGGGGATTATTTACCTTTTCTTCTGCGACTTTTTCTTCAACGCGGAACCACCGAAACCGCTAATAGTCTTTTGCTTCGAGCCCTTACCTTTTGGCGGATCACCCTCTGATGAAGGCATGATATCGACATCTTCCTCCGAACTTGAACTTAAAGGAATATTCTCTTCTGTAGGAGTCAGAGGAGTCGGGTCTACCACCAGGGGCGGAATGGGCATACTGGTTCCGATAAGCGTGTCCCAGGAAGATACCACCATAAGAGGAGTGGGGCTAACCGCCGTCATAACACTCTCGGAACTACCACCGTGTGCTGCCGCTTCCATCGCTGCGTTGATTTGAGCAAGTATCTCAGCCTTACGAGCGGCACGAGATTCACGGTAGGTAGTGGTGGACTGTGACGAAGCAATGGAAGCAGGTGGGAACGCACCAAGAACGAGCGGCATGTCCACAAAAGGGTCGCTGTGTTGACCCAGGAGCTCATTCACCATCTGCTCGTCAAAAGAGACTGTGCTCCCTTGTGTCATCTCAATCGGCGCAACTGCAGTTGTGGAAACCGCCTCGGTAATGATGGTCTTCTGCCCTTGATGCAACTCTTGGATCACAGGAGGCGCATCTGATGTAGCTTCAGTCACTGAGCAAAGAAAAAGAACAAGTTGTCAATACACGCTTCAATACAAATACTTCAGTTCAGACACACAGTAGATTTTCGCGGAGTACCTTCCTCTACTTGACTCATGGCTGGCTGAACAGCTTCTGAAGGATGTTCCCTTATGGAGGATAAGCGTGGATGCTCAGGGTCATAACCCGGAACCAGCTGTGGCTCAATCGTTAGCATCGGCTCGGATCCAGATGAAGTAATCATCTCAGATTTTGTAACCTAATGTGCGATGCCAGAGCCTACGCCAACTTCTAAATGCTGGGTGCCCAACCTCTCTCTTGCATGAGAGATCATAGAACCATGGATAATTTTCTTTTCATCTTCTCTTAAAATGCGGTTATCCAATTCAAATTCATCGAAAGCACCACCCGACAGCATCGCTTTCTCTTCTTCGACTAACAAATTCCAGGCGTTGAATAGATGTGTCGAGTAATATCAAGCCACGCCAAGTTTCGGTGCCTCGGTACATTGGCATTATAAGTGATGAGAAGCTCCTCTATCTTTGACTCGAGCTTGATCTCTGCCTGCCGAACTTTCTCATCAACTTCGGCCTCTACCTCGCGGACCTTTTACACGGCTGCATCTCTTTCCCTCCGAAACTCCACCGCCTGATCGCACGCTTCCTATGCGGAAACGTTAGCGGCGTCCCACTCCTTCATGATTTCTGAAACTTTGGCCTTAAGCTTATTTAGCTCCTTCAAGGCCGCATCCCGCTCGGCGGCTACGACAGTATTCCGGTGGCCCATGTCCTCCACCGTGGCATAATGCTCGCGCTTCATCCTGTCCATTTCCGCCTTGGCTTCATTAGCTTTCTTAAGAGCCTCGATTTCTGATTTTCGAGAAGACTCGGCCTCACTGCTGAGCACTTGAATAATCTGGTCTTTTTGGCCAAGTTCTTTCTCTAGTTACTCAATCATGGCCGCCCGATCGAAGGCCACCTTTGATGCTTTCTTCGCGGTTTTTGACCATTCCTGGTACTGGAAAAATATATCGGCGAGATAATCATGCATCATGGGTTCGAACGACGTTGGTATCCTTTTCAAATGTGGAGGGAAGACAAAACCATCGAAGCAAATTTCAGGAATATCTTTCTTCAGATGAGCAAGCCTCGCTGCTCCTTCCCCCGAAGGCTCGGCCAGTACCTTCTCTGTTGTTGCGGGGGCCGCAATCACAGTCCTACGGTGGGTTTCAGACCTTGACGGTTGCGAGGACGGCATGTGTCGCGGCGCCTCTGAATGTCGCGAGACATGGGCATGAGGTTGTGCAAGGACTCTGGGAGGTGGCGTACGAGATCGAGACCGACGCCTATACTCTTTATCTCTGTCAGAGCGCTCATGACTTGAGTACCCCTGGTCATAGTCTCTGTCTCCTTCTCTCCTATATGATTTATAATACGATGAAGACTTGCATTTTCTGCGAAGACTACCAAGCATCAAGCTTCGACCAAACATGTTATCCGCAAGTCAAAACGGAGACAAAAGTTAGTAATCTATCACAGTGAGCGTATTACATTCAGAAATTGTGTAGTGTCGTAAAGTGTGAATGTATGTGCAACCCCCAACCGACCGGATGTGTCAACCGCACTAGTGGGTAGAGACTCGCTTAAAACTAAGGCTTGTGAAAGTTCATCCAATCCGACATCGTGCTGCATGGACACATCGTCCGGAATTAGAAGATCGGCAAGCCCTTCGTTAAGACTTTCTGTTCTTGAGGGGGACACCTCCTAAATTCTAATTCCAGAAGCGGGTCGGGACGTGACAATAGATTTTCTTCTTCCCTTTTTGGATGGCGTATCAACGGCTGCTTTTCCTTTTCTCTGCACTTCGATATCCTGGGCTACATCCACAGGTTCGCCCAACGGAGGCAGTCCTTAATGCACCGTCGAGCATTATACTTTGTCTTCGTTCAATCAGCCCAAGAATCCTAAGATTCCTATCTGTCAAGAGCAACTCGATATTCCTCTCTTAACTTGGGATCTCTTGAAAAACCCGAACTATCTCCTTGAAACGTTCACCCTCGGGTCGCTGGATTATTGCTGAAAAGAAAACGAGATGTGAGTTCGACTTCATCTATATCTGTCTTATTGACTACCCAAGAAGGTGTCAATACTCATGTCTAAATAGCCATCACCTAGCAAATCCTAGGGGGCATCTAACATACAACCACTCCGTCTTCAAGTAGCTCAGTCTAGTCCAAGCCCCTGTAACCACCTGACAATTTCTTACCGCCTCCAGGAATGTGAAAGATGGACTATCAGTCCGACTCTTGAAGTTAAACAAGTATCTGATCTCAATCGGGAGTGGCGGTCGATAGAGATACTCCATAAATGCAATGAACAAGCTATTGAGCGAGGCGTGTCCATTCGGGTGTAGCTGAGAGGGGGCAATCCTCAGAAACGACAACACTTCTCTTATGTACTGGTTAAACGGAGGGAGTGTCCCAGCTGCGCACGCATGATGATTGGATGCGGTATATCCCTTCGGTGGATTGTGCGGTCTATCGCTTGGTCCTGGGAATAATACGTCGTCCATCGACAGACCATGCCTTAGGAATATTCTTCCTAGCATGTCTTCCAAAATGTTGGACGGAACAGAGTCTGATGGGTTACTAATGAAGGATGCGTCAGGTAACTCGTCCGGAGCTGGACCGATAACTTCAACCTCAATCTCCGGTACTTCAAGCACGGAAGGGCCTGAACTCTGAGTTTCTTGCGGCCGCGAGCTTGAAGTTTCCATAACTAGCTAACTCATGAGAAACCATCATTAGACGACAAATAACCCATGTGTTCCCCTCGTGTAACGTGTGTGTTGTGCAGTGCTATGCATTAGTTGGATAAATTTTGCAGAGTTAATGTGAATAAGCAAACAACAAAGCTTCGAAGTCCAGTTGTAATGACCGTCGTCGCTGACCGTCATCACCAAATCATCTAAATGTTGACAATCGATCCGGATTAAAGTTGTTATTGTTCCATCGACGAGCTTCGGAAGGTAGTCAAGTATGCAGTTTAATTATCAAGTCCGGGTATGCAAGAATGAAGCTCGTTGGAAATGTGCTAAAGAGTGTCAAAATTTCGTATCCATCAAAGATACATGTTCGAATCGATCGCAGGAAGCTTTTTCGTATCCATCAAAATGCACGTTCGTATCGATCCCAAGGGGCATGTTTCGAATCGATCGTCCATGGTGGAGTTCGTATCGATCAAAAATGGATGACTTCGAATCGATCCCTGATTGCCTAGTTCGTACCGATCAGGAAGGTCTCTGCGAAACATCGATCACGTTCGAGTTAATACTTTTCGCATCGAACATAAAAGTAAAATTCGTATCGACCTAAAGCAGAAAACTTCAAAACGACCGATTACTTATTTTTCGTATATATCATTTCGTGTCGATACGATCCACCATCATCGCCATCGATACGAACTGCATCATCTCCATTAGAATACTCCAAGGATCGATGCGAAATCCAAGGAGAAATATCATCGCCTTCATCAATTCGAAGCGCGCCCCCAGATCGATCTATTTCTTATCTTTTCCACTCTTTCTTCTCCAATTTACAGGAGCATCGCCATGACCATTTACAACCAAGCTTTGACCTAGATCTGGTTTTAACAATCACCAGAGTGGATAATCGATGAAGAAGGAGTGGAACTGAAATAGCTTCGTCGTTTGGATTCATGATTAATTACCAAATTTAGAGTTGGGATTCGAAGATTTGAAGGGCTGAGTTTGATCGAGTCGAAAAAACGGTGCAGTTCTCTCTCTCAAGTTTCTGGATCGATGCAAAAAGCAAAAGGCAGCAGTAAAAAGTGAAAAGTAAAAAAAGTGAAAAATGGCTAAGTCCCAAGTATTTATATGGAGCCTAGAAGGAACTGGGTCGATTCACCTCCCAGTCCACTTAACCGGTCGTAACCGGTCAAACCCCGAATCGAATCGAATGCCCTGTTCGAATCCATCTGACCAAGAATTTCTATTGATTTGAAATGGACATTGAATCCATCGATACGAAGCACGCAGCAAGGACGGCCGAAGATTGTGAAGTCCATCAGCTCGAAGCCCCTTTTCGCATCGACGAGTTCGTAACTCCATCCACTACACATCAATACGAACAACAATTTCATATCCATCATAACTTATACACTGCCCATCGATACGAACATCGATTTCGTATCCATCAGAACGCGGACATTAGCATCGATGCGAATAAGTATTTCGTATCCACCGAATTCCCCATTTACTGACACGAAGTCAATCTTTCAACCTTCTATATCGATTCAAGAGAGGATTGATACGAAGGAACATCCTAAAACAACTGACAAACGTTGTTAAAACTCAAATTTCACATCGATCCAGGAGAGGATCGATACGAAACTCAATACAAGAAAACTGACAACGACTCGTGAGCGTGCAACGTTAACGAGAGTCAGGTTAACATATGTTCATATGTCAAATCAATATCCCATTTTCAGCATTAACAGGGATCGGATATTCATTCACTAACAATTACGGCAACAAACAGTTAAGCACTATCATACAGCAATCAGGTATAGCAACGCAAGATTACGACTTTCGACAAAAGAGCAATGACTATTCAGAATAAAGATTGTAGCTATTTCAAAGCACGTCATGTTTCCACAAGACGTACTTTAGGGGACAAATGTTATCTCGCCTTTTGGCATGGCCAAGATATCAAGGAACTGGTTCCAAGCTTAAGATCAATCGTCCTGGTTATCGAGCATGCACAGGCTTACTATGGATATCGATGAATTTTTTTGAGTCCGGATCGAGCTACAATTGATATGAAACGACTAGCACAGCCATGGAAGTGTGCGTTTCAAATTTCAAGTCAATCCGAGTTCGTATGCTTGAGTTATGATCGATTCAATCCGGAGGAAACGACCTCGTTTTCGTATCCATCAGTGAACCACAGTTCGACTCGATCCGGTTCGTATCCATCAGAGCAGCAGCGCCTTTGCATCCATCGAAGAACCCAAGGTCATATCGATCTTCTTCGAATCCATCACTTCGTATCGATAGGCCAGTGACCTCTTCGTATCCATCAATGGTGGTAAGACACTATTTCGTGTCCATGGTGTAGCTGTCTGGTTCATATCCATCAAGCACTTAGAGTTTGCCACCATTAGGTTTGAACCCATCAAAACAATGCTTCTTCGTACCCATCGGGGGTCCTTGTTCGAATCCATCGAGTCATCTTTACTTCGTATCCATCGAGTTGTCATCATTTCGTATCCATTAGAGGCTCTTGTTCGAACCCACACCTAGAGGCTTGTTCGTGTCCATCAAGCCAAATGGACCTAGATTAGAGCAACGGCCTTCGATTCAAATAAGGCGAAATTCATGGAGTCGACATGGTCAACTCGGAGCAAAGAATGGATCGATGCGAGGTATGCACGCCACATCACCATGAGAGCACGTGCAGGTGATCGATTCGAAGGAATCGATTCAAATTGGTCGATTTGAACCGGACAGCCACCGAGAAGCTCCATTTCGTATCGACGGTATCTCAAGATCTACCGATCCAAATGCTATGAAATTTTCACAGGAGATTGTAATCGAGCCAAGGAACATTCGCACCAAATTTTAGCTCCATCGGACATGATCTTGATCGATACAAAATGATTTCGTATCGATCACAGATCGACTCGAAACTTTCTAGAATTGGTCGTGTGGGCCCCCTTACATGCCTGAACGAATCTCCCGAAGTTTGAGCGAAGTCTCAGCCTCCTACGCCTATAAATAGAGCCCCAGAGCCTGCAGAAGAAGGATCTTTTGACTCTCAAGCGCCCAACTCTACCGGATCGAGATCTACATCGTTCTGTTGCTGTTGAATTCGAATTTCCAGTTGTATCTGGCTGTTGTTTGCTGCATTCGCTTGTAATTGTTGAAAGAGAATCAATAAAGCTGCAAAAAAAACTTCATAGTGGACGTAGGCATCATGCCGAACCACTCAAAATCGCTTGTCTGCGCATTTACTTTCCTGTTGTTTGGAGTTTTTGTTAGATAATCCTCATTTTTAATTTATATTCTTCACTGTTATCTCTTCAAAAACTTCTGAAGAGTGTTGTGCCCAATTTTGGTACAAACGACATCCATGCAAAGTTTCATACCCAAAATAACACTATCCGAATCACTTTCAGGTCTCAGACGTTTTTTTTACCCTTTCGTTTTCTTCAAGTGAATTTTACAGTAAAGCGGGATCAATGTGGCTGGCTATGGATTTACCATCGCTGGAGAGTGGCGCACCATGGTACTATTCCGTTACAAATCCATGCACGCATTTGTAAAACTCGTACGGTGCAGTTTCAGCTTTATAGGCGGATGTTGCACCTTGCTCCGTAAATGTTACGCCCAGCAGAAATCGATACTTCGGATAGCCATAACGGTTGTTTCTTTTAGAGATATGGGAGCCATAACCAGTCCAAGCGAAGGCCACTATGATTTCAACGGCTTTGACACCTTTAAGCCATCAATGCATAGTTTCGTCCCCAAAAAACTACTATTCGAATCACTTTCAGGACTCAGAAGTTTTTTTTACCCTTTGTTTTCATCACGTAAATTTTATGGTAAAACGGGATTAACGTGGCTGGCCATCGTAGTGGTGCACTATGGTATTATTCCATTTCTAATCCATGCACTCATTTGTTAAAGTCGTACGATGCAGTTTGGGCATGATGGACGGATATTGCAACTTGCACCGTAGATGTTGCGCCCAGGGGATGTCGATCCTTCAGACAGCCATAACGGTGACTCTTTCGGAGTTACGGGTGCCATAATCAGTCAAAACGATGGTCTCTGTGAGCTCTACGGCTTTGATGGCTTAACGACATCAATTCATAGTTTCATACTAAAAAAACACTATCCGAATCACTTTCAGGTCTCCGAAGTTTTTTTACCCTTCGTTTTCCTCACGTGAATTTTATGGTAAAACGGGATCAACATGGCTAGCCATCGATTTACCATCGCTAGAGAGTGGTGCACCGTGGTACTATTCCATTTCAAATCCATGCACTCATTTGTAAAAGTCGTACGGCGCAGTTTCGGCATTATGGACGGATGTTGCACTTTGCACCGTAGATGTTGCGCTTAGAGGACATCGGTCCTTCGGCCAGCCATAACGGATGACTCTTTTGGAGTTACGGGAGTCATAACCAGTCAAAATGAAGGTCATTATAATTTTTATGTCTTTAAGCGATCAATGCATAGTTTCATACCAAAAAAACACTATCTGAAACACTTTTAAGATTCTGTAGTTTCTTTTTTACCCTTTATTTTCTTCACGTGAATTTTATGGTAAAACGGGATCAACGTGGCTGGCCACTGATTTACCATAGCTGGAGAGTGGTGAGCTATTGCAATATTCCTTTTCAAATCCATGTACTAATTTGTAAAAGTCGTATGGCGCAGTTTCGGCATTATTGACGGATGTTGCATCTTGCACCGTAGATGCTGCACCCAGGGGATATCGGTCCTTCGGGCAGCCACAACGGTTGACTCTTTTGGACTTACGAGAGCCATAACCAGTGAAAATAAAGTCTCTATGTGCTCTACGGCTTTGACAACTTTAATCCGTTAATGCATAGTTTCATACCCAAAAAAACACTATCCGAATCACTTTCAGGACTCGAAAGATTTTTTTACCCTTCGTTTTCTTCACGTGAATTTTATGGTAAAATGGGATCACCGTGGCTGTCCATCGATTTACCATCGTCGGAGAGTGGTGCGCCATGGTACTATTCCGTTTCAAATCTATGCATTCGTTTGTAAAATTCGTATGGCACAGTTTCGAAATTATGGATGGATGTTGCACCTTGCACCATAGATGTTGCACCTAGAGGATATCGATCCTTCGATAGCCATAGCGGTTGACCCTTTTGGAGTTATTGGAGCCATAATCAGTCGAAACGAAGGTCTCTATGAGTTCTGCAGCTTTGACCACTATAAGCCATCAATGCATAGTTTCATACCCAAAAAAAACTATCCGAATCACTTTAAGGACTCGTAAGTTTTTTTTTACCCTTCGTTTCATTACGTGAATTTTATGGTAAAACAGGATCAACGTGGCTGGCCATCGATTTACCATCGCTGGAGAGTGGTGCACCATGGTACTATTCCATTTCAAATTCATGCACTTATTTGTAAAAGTCGTATGGCGCAATTTCGGCATATGGACGGATGTTGCAACTTGCACCATAGATGTTGCACCCATGGGATATCGATCCTTCGGACAGCCATAACCAATCAAAATGAATGTTTATATAAGCTCTATGGCCTTGATGGCTTAATGATGTCAATGCATAGTTTCATACCTAAAAAACACTATCCGAATCACTTTCAAGACTCGGAAGTTTTTTTACCCTTCGTTTTCTTCACGTGAATTTTATGATAAAACGGGATCAACGTGGCTGGCCATCGATTTACCATCACTGAAGAGTGGTGCACGATGGTACTATTTCGTTTCATATCCTTGCAAGCATTTGTAAAAGTGGTACGACACAGTTTCGGCAATATGGACGGATGTTGCACCTAGCACTGTAGATGTGGTGCCTAATGGATATCGATCCTTCGGACAACCATAACAGTTGACTCTTTTGGAGTTCTGATGTGAACGTAAATGTGCATATTTTTACAACCATATTTAATCTATTTAAAATAAATAAATGATCATATTGGGTATTTTAACTTGTTTAAACCAAAATTCATAATATTTGAAATTGTCACATATTCATCTTCATCCAGGGGCAAAATAGATATTTTTTTGCATATATTAATTTGAGAAAATTTAATTGGAATTTTTTTTAATTTTGTAGGAAATTAAACTCAATTACAAGTGGGTTCATGAAGGAATATGCATGCACAAAATGAATACAAAGGAATGAAGATGGAAATTATTCAAAGTGAAGAACATGGAGGACCCACCTACCCACCACCTTAATGTACAAATTAGAGGCTAATGCACATGCCTATGTAATTAATGGCTTCATGTACACTTAAATGATGATTAGTAGAAGCTAATGATTACTTGGCCTCCACACTACCTCAATGGCATTTTGGGCATTCCCCAAAAATATGGATTAGGGTTTCATGCTTGTATAAATAACCCATTATGTTCATGTAACCTACCTCTTATTTAGCCGATCTTCCACTTCATTAGTTGTAGGCTCAAAATAAACAAAGCTCTTCTCTTTCTTTTTTCATGGCTATTTAGCCATTTTTATTCTTATGTAATTTTTTTTTTTAATACATGATATTTTTCTTTCTTTGTTTGTTTCCTTTCATGTTGTAATGTAGATCTATTTTTCTTTTATGTAAATAGAAAAGATTTCTTTTCCATTAGCTTTCATTTTTCTTTCTTTTTGCTTTCATGTTGCATGCTACTTGTGTTGATATGATAACACAAATGAGAGGCTAATCCCTTCAATTTAGGAGTAATGAAGCCTCTAATCGTGTAGATTCAACATTTTGATGTTTTATACTCTCTTTTTGTGCTTTAATGAGAATGTATGAAGTGGTTAACTTGTTGTTTTTGCTTTGAATTTGATAGCCTATATTGTTGACACCAAATAGGCTATACTTAAACAATCACTAACACAAATTACCTCTTCATTTACATATGATGATGGTAATGAAGTGAATGTTGAGATTAAAATTTGATGGTTTATATTTTTAATTAATAGTTAATAGGCCATACTTAAAATAGATTTTTCTTTCAACTTTATTATCATTTTTCATGTGAGTTAGTAAATGGTTTAAGGGGTGTGCTATAGTTTGATGGCTTATGTTGAGCTAATTAATAGCACAAATAGACCATACTTATGATAAGCATATCAATTAAGCTAACTAATGACAAAGAAAAGAGAGATCATAATTTCATTTTGTTGATTTATGTGATCTAGAGAGTGGAAGTTTCCTCTAAATTGTCTTAACACTCTCATATTTTTTATCTATTTTCTTTTGTCATTTTTCTCCCTTTTTTAGTTAATCACTCTTTCAACTTTGTTTAATTTGATTGAATAGAATTTAAAATCATTAATTCCCTACGGATTGACCCGTATTCGCCACGTGCTACATTCGTACATCGTGCGCTCGCGGTTATTTTAACTATAAAATTCGTTCGGCTATATTCTAGTTCATAGAATTTCAGCCATCCGAACAAGTTGTGAGAGCCATAACCAGTCAAAACGAAGGTCTTTGTGAGCTCTGCGGCTTTAACCGCTTTAAGCTGTCAATGCATAGTTTCATACCCAAAAAACACTATCCGAATCACTTTCAGGACTCGGAAGTTTCTTTTACCCTTTGTTTTCTTCACGTGAATTTTTTTTTGTAAAATGGGATCAAACGTGGCTGGCCAACGATTTATCATCGCTGGAGAGTGGTGTACCATGGTACTATTCCGTTTCAAATCCATGTACACATTTGTAAAAGTCGTACGATGTAGTTTCGGCATTATTGATGGATGTTGCACCTTGCACCATAGATGTTGTGCCCAGAGGATATCGATCCTTCGGACAACCATAACGTTGACTCTTTTGGAGCTACGGGAGCTATAACCAGTCAAAATGGAGGTCTATGTGAGCTCTACGACTTTGATGGCATAACGACGTCAATGCATAGTTTCATACCTAATAAAACACTATCCGAATCACTTTTAGGTCTCGGATGTTTTTTTTACCCTTCATTTTCTTCACGTGAATTTTATAGTAAAATGGGATCAACGTGGCTGGCCATCGGTTTGCCATTGCCAAAGAGTGGTGTACCATGGTACTATTCATTTTCAAATCCATGCACACATTTGTAAAAATCGTACGGTGCATTTTCGGCATTATGGACGGTTGTTGCACCTTGCACCGTAGATGTTGCACACATGGGATATAGATACTTCGGACAGCCATAACGACTGATAATTTTGGAGTTACGGGAGCCATAATAGTAAAAATGAAGTTCTCTATGAGTTCTACGGCATTGTATGCTTTAAGCCGTCAATTCATAGTTTCATACCCAAAAAAACACTATACGAATCACTTTCAGGACTCGAACGTTTTTTACCCTTCGTTTTCTTCACGTGAATTTTATGGTAAAACCAGATCAACGTGGCTGGACATCGATTTACCATCGCTGGAGAATGGTGCACCATGGTACTATTCCATTTCAAATCCATGCACTCATTTGTCAAAATCGTACGGTGTAGTTTCGGCACTATGGACAGATGTCGCACCTTGCCGTAGATGTTGCGCCCGGGTGCTGTCGATCCTTGGGACAGCCATGACGGTTGACCCTTTTTGAGTTACGGGAGCCATAACCAGTCAAAATGAAGGTCTCTTTGAGCTCTACGGATTTGATGGCTTAATGACATCAATGCATAGTTTCATACTAAAAAAATACTATCCGATTCACTTTCAGGTCTTGAAAGTGTTTTTCACCCTTCGTTTTCTTCACGTGAATTTTATGGTCAAACGGGAACAACGTGGCTGGCCGTCGATTTACCATCGCTGGAGGGTGGTGCACCATGGTACTATTCCATTTAAAATAAATGCACCCATTTGTAAAAGTCGTACGGTACAATTTCGGCATTATGGACAGATGTTGCAACTTGCACCGTAGATGTAGCACCCAAGGGATATCAATCCTTCGGACAGCCATAGCGTTGATTCTTTTGGAGTTATGGGAGCCATAACCAGTCAAAATGAAGGTCTCTGTGAGCTCTTCGGCTTTGATGGCTCAGTGACGTCAATGCATAGTTCATACTCAAAAAAACACTATCAGAATCACTTTCAGGTCTCAGAAGTTTTTTACCCTTCGTTTCTTCACGTGCATTTTATGGTAAAACAGGATCAACATGGCTGGCCAACTATTTACCATTGCTGGAGAGTGGTGTACCATGGAACTATTCTGTTTCAAATCCACGCACTCATTTGTAAAAGTCATACGGCGCAGTTTCGGCATTGTGGACGGATGTTGCAACTCGCACCGTAAATATTGCGCCCAGGGGATATCGATCCTTCGGACAGCCATAACGTGGATTCTTTTGGAGTTACGGGAGCCATAACCAATCATAACGAAGGTATTTGTGAGCTCTATAGCTTTGATGGATTAATGACGTTAATGCATAGTTCATACTCAAAAAAACACTATTCGAATCACTTTCAGGTCTCGGAAGTTTTTTTACCCTTTGTTTTCTTTCATGTGAATTTTATGGTAAAATGGGATCAACGTGGCTGGCCATCAATTTACCATCGCTGGAAAGTGGAGTATCATTATACTATTCCGTTTCAAATCACTACTGTAACGACCCGTAAATTTTCGATAATTAAAATAGCTAATTTAATAAGATTTCGTGATTTAATGTTAGAAAAAATTTGTAATTCGTTTGGAATAATAATAAATGTTGAATTCATTGGGTATAATAGAGTAATTGATTGATATGTGAAATCTATCTAAATCAAATATTAAATATTGAACACGTAACTTGTTTAAATTAAATATTTAAAAATTATTGAATAATTAAATAACTGTAAAATGAAAATAGTGTTCTAAATTGTGAATTGGTTTTAAAAGTTGAATCTTATAAGTTCAATTTCAATATTTCAAAAGATAATGAATTATTGGATAATCGAAATTGTTTAAATTTAATATTTGGAATTTATTGAATAATTTAATAACGGGAATTGAATAACTGTTTTAATGAAAATAGTTGTTCTATAATTTGAATTCGTTAAATTTTATAAGTTCGTTTTGAATATTTCAAAAGATAGTGATTTAAGAATAATCAAATTTAATTAAATTTAATATTACAAATGTTTGAATAATTAAATTTCGAATTTGATATGATTAATTTGATATTGAAATTTAATATATGGAAATAGAGTGAATAATTGAAATTTGATTTAATATGATTCAAATTGGTTTCCAAAGTGAATGTAAGTTATACTGGGATTATAATAGAGTTAATAAGATTTTAAAATTGAAATTTATTGGATAATTGAATAAAGGGTTTAATATCATTAAAAACTATTTGTAAAATTTTATTTTATCATATTAAAGTTAGAATGATGTTTTAGAACTTTTAAAATCGAATTAAAAGTTAATTTGTGAAAATTGAATATTTTAATATTTAAATCACTAGTGAAATTAGCCATTTTTCGAACAGTCTCAGAATTGGACGAAATAGTTCCATTGGATCCGTAATAGTTTGTTATTATCGGATTTCAATTTTCGTAGCAATCGGAGTTGTCGTTTGACTGTGGCAGCTCGAAACGCATCGAAATGGTTTTAATATTAATTTGGTGAGTTAAAATAGTCATTTTTCAAACAGTCTCGGATTTCGACAAAACCAGTTTCATCGGATCCGTAATATGATATTATTGTAAGATTTCAAATTTCGTGTCAATCGGATTTACCGGTTGTCTGGGGCAAGCCAAAACGCCTAGAAAATCGTTTAATCGGTTTAATTTAAAATTGATCGTTTATTGCCGTAACTCGCACAGACGATCGAAATAGCTTCTGAAACCTATTCCATTGTGTCCGGAACGCGGGATAAACCCTAGAAACGCTGGTCACTGCGTGAAATTTGGAGTTCGAAAAATTGGGAATGAATAGTGTTCGTCAGTTTACTATAAAAGGACCCTTAATTCATTTCATTTGGTCCAAAACCCTAGTCTATCATCAGCCGCCGCCTCCATATAAGCTAACGGCCAGAACGTACCCAAATTCATTCCCTCCGATCTCCCAATCCGTCGACATTCACGCGAACCTTCAACATGGAAGTTGTAGAGCACGTTGAGATCTTCGATCTCAACGGTGGAGATCGTCATAGGCGAAGTAAATCAACTGGAAATCGCTCGTGAAGGCCGTCCATTCGCACGCATCTCAAGGTTGGAAGGGGGGGGGGGGGGGGGGGGCGAGCTCCACCTGCTCCTGGCCGAAGGTAGAGGAGTGTGAGGGCTTCGATTTGGCGGTAGTGTGATGGAGTTTCGTGTAGCGAGGTGGTTGCGGAATTCAACCCTAAATATCGACAATGGGTTGTGCGTGCATGTATCAACTGGGAAGGAACGTGATTTTCACGTTTGGAAGAGGAAGCAGGGAACGGTGATGATAGGGTAGGGTTTAAAATTAAATTTTAATTGTAAATATAATTATAATTTAAATCGTGTAATCTTTGTAATGTGATACTTTTTCATACAAGGTCGAAAACGCACGAAACCAATTGCGTTGCAATCGTTTTGTCGAGCACTACGCTATGGAATTGGATTGGAATCGTTTGGAGCTAGAGAAAATTTTGGGTTAAATCGAACGTCGTTCGATTTGATTTGAAATCGTAAAATCAAGGTGAGTGTTTTATAACGCTCACAACGTACTAAATATCTTTATGCTAGTTAAATTTGACATTATGAAGTGTTATCATTTTATTTGTCGTTGTTTGATAAAAATTTAATTGTCATATAGATTGTCATTTGAATTAACCGTTAAAATTTAAATTGACAGTTATATTGAAATTAAAATTGAATTGCGATTAAATTACCTGACATTGATAACCATGAAATTTCCATGAATTGTATTGTCTATTGGATGATGTATTTGGATGGATGTTATTGGTTGATATTTAAATGTTTGGTTGTTTATTGCTTATATATAACCAGTTATGCATACATATGACAATATGATTGATTTAAGTGATATATATTCATCCCTGACATTTAATTGAAATAAATAATTACTTGGCCATAGGATAGAAAATTATATACGGACACCGAATTGGCTAAATTAATAATTTTTAAAAATCGTCGAGTTGAAATTTATTTAAATGTTTTGGATTTAAAAGTTATTAATAGACATAAATTTATAGAAATTGAATTTATCGAAAAATTGAGTTTGGAATGTTGAAATAAATTTTGGTTAAAAGAAATTGTTCGATAATATAAGTCGAGACTTTGAAATTTAAAAATTGGGATTCGATTGAATTTCGAAAATTGATTTGTTTAAAGATTTAACCTTAATTCGAGCTTTGAATATTACCAAGTAAAAGTGATATAAAAATGATATTTTGAAGTCGAGCTTGGAATTGAATCACATTTGAAATTTGGATTTAAACTCGAAAATTGATGGATAATTTTGTTAAGTGTTGTAAATGGATATTTTGAAAAACCAAGCTCTAAATCGATATAAATTGAAATTGAATTAATTGAAAGTGAATATAAAATTGAATAAATTGAAGTCAAATTTGACATTGATTTGAATTGAAATCGAAATTGAATCGGTAGAATGGAAATTGAAATTGATTTGAATTGGGAAGTTATAAATTGAAATGGATTGGTTTTGAAGCTGTTTTATTTTGTTTTCCAAATTACTCTACTATATAAACCATTTTTGAATACTTAAACTATTTTAATCTATTTTAAATCTACTTAACCCAATTTAAATTATTTTAAACTAATTTATCTATTTCAAATCCATTTTAAAGATTTAAGTATTTTTAACTATTTTAATTATTTAAAGTATTTTTAAACTACTTAAAACTATTTTCTAAAATTTCAAATAGGTAAATAAGGTGAAATGTTTATGTTTAAATCTTGAATTTAAATACGAATTGGTTTAAATGAAGTTGCAGCCTAAATTGAAATTCGAAATGATTTTGAAATCGAAATGAGATATTGATGCGAAAAATGATTTTGAAACGGAATCTTACATTTTGAATAGATACGATGATTTTTGAAATGGATTTGATTTTTGAAGCGAATATGATATTTTGATATCAATTATGAATCGATTTGAAATGTAAAAGAGCCAACGGTGTAATAATGCGTAGTTATTAAAGAGACCGGGATCGGATATGGACATACTCTCGATCGATACCGAACACCACTTTAATAACTATTATACGTGGAGTGTTGATCCAGAATGAAGTGGATGGTTTGGTGAACGCGTTGACTGAAGAAAGAGAACGATATTGGATGACCCCTGACATGACTAAAATAGGAGCCGCGCCGGGCCATTGAGGTTTGCCACCTCTAGCGGACAAACTTCTTCGATACCATATCTATTACATTTGTGATGCGATTTGGGTGCACCCCTTGATTTGGGAGTGTTGTTTCGCGGTGTTGGGGTAGCTGCTGGCTATGCTCAACATCAGTCCGGATCACGCAACTACTAGTATCCTAGTTGGTATCGCCTCATGTACCTTGTCATACTGATTATCCTATTCGCGACCACTACGTTATGTTTTGTGTTATACCTATTGTGACGACCGCCCATGACTCCTGCACTAAACTAAGAAATAGTGAGCTGTAAAGTGTGCCTGGCCGCCATGGACGATCATCAGGGTAACGTAAACACAGAATAGTCTATCGTATTACTCACAGCGCATGGATAAAATATAATAGAAAAGTATACATAGTGAAGCTCCATAGAACAGAATTCATCATATAAACTCATAATAGTTTGGTACAACAATCTGGAAAGTCAATACAACAAGCCTAACTACATAACACTCACAGAATCATACAAACAGCGGAACATCCAGTACATATAGTAAGAAAACAATATGCAAAAGCCTCCAGCTCAACTTCGTCATCAACAGCGTTAGTCACTAAGAACAGCACCTGTCACCTGCTATCTAGTCTGCCCATCCCAACATGGATGAACAGCCCAAGGTAATAAGAGTTAAACATAAAACCTTGAGTCAGACAAAAGTCTTAGTGAGCAGTAAATCAACTATCAAACATATCAAAAGAGCATAAAGGGTAAAAAGGAATAGGAACTCAACCATCCCACTCCACCTCTTTCTACAGTGATAGCCCTCAGACACACTAGCAGAACAAGCATAGCAAAGCAGACAATTAAAGTAAAGCAATTATCACTCGAGTCAAGGTCGATGTTTTCCAAGTACAGACCCCCAAGTCCTAAACCAAGATCAGGTAAGCACCCAGAAAGCATCGCTCTTGAGACCGAATGATAGTTCAACCAACACCCAAACATCCATGACTCTGGCTATCACTGTTATCATTTGCCTCGATATCACCGTTAATTGAATGACCGGCTCATTCTTTCATCCGTCCGTCAAGGGCTAATGGTAACCCCGGTTCTAGACATAACTCCGCACGTCGTCGTGACCCGTGCCTAGGACTATCGAATCTGCCCAGAGTACTAACACGTCATCGTGACCCGTATCTGGGACGTCGTCATGACCCGTCCCAACGTACTCTTGCTTTGAGCATGCTAGAACCTTCAATAACGATGAGACCTCAGCCTTCTAGTCATCCTCCTCGACGACTATTCACATACTAGCTCAAGCGCCTCTCGAACCAACCATTATCAACAAACTCAGACCACATCACCGAGTTATCAACATGCTTGGAGTGATCCCGTCTGGATTAAACCAAGGGTTTCTCATATCATGCTTTGCTTCATCGCATCATAGCAAAGTCCCATCTCAACACCATCATCAAATTCTATCCATATGAGCCTCACCATCCGCTTCATATGCCACAAGCAGCTTTTCCTTATTCAAGAGCCTTTCCACTTAGCTTTTGAATCATCTTCGACCAACTTGTCCAAATCAACTATTAGCTAATTTGCAACAATCTATCAATCAAATCAATCATTAATCCAAGTAATCAATCATTCAAACAAGCTCTAAATAAACAGTTATAACAATAATGGCAGTTCCGTAAATAAAGGATCCAAATCTAACAAGCATGAATTCTAAGCATTATCTTGATGAATGAACTAGCATAGGTTAACATGTAGTAAAGTAGATATCAAAACTTCATGAACAATAGATCTACATGCAGACTTAAGGAAAATGCATGAAATCACTATCTTTAACACATAAACAAACCACCGATCCAATATACTCCTTTGGGTTCGTGTGAGAGATAACTACCACTCACCGAATCACCTAAACTCCTCAAAAGCAACTAACTCCAGATCTGGACAGCAAAGGATCTAGCTTGATCCGACAAGATTTCCCTTCAAACGATGAAATCTCTCTTCGATGGATGGAGATCTTCAACTTTGGCTCTTGGATCTTCGATTAGGTCTTCAATCTAGGATGGAAGGAAGCACTAGATTAGAGTAGAGAAAAGAAGTGAAGAAGTGTAGTAGTCGAGCTCTCAAAATGGCAGCACTTCGCTGCTTCAAAATTCGGTGCCAAAAAAAAGTGAGCCAAACCCTTCTATGTATAGGCTGGAAATCCCATAAGTCAGCCGCCCCATAAGTCGTTGCCGACCTAACGACTTGCGACCTAACATTCAGGCCGACCTACGACCTAAAGCACTGCCGACCTAACAACCCAACACACCCTACCGTCCTAACAACTTGGGACCAACCACTCACAAACCCATACGCGACTTATAGCATGCACGACCGAACATGCGCACGCGACTTAACACATAACCACTGGGTACGACCTAACCCTTGCCGACCTAACCCTAAGCTGCTACACCGACCTAACTCCAACACAGGTGCTCCTTGGGACGGTCAATCCCTATAGGTTGTTAACTTCTCTAGGTCGGTCCAACTAGTTAAACCCTAGTCGTTAATTCCCCTAAACCATTAGCTCTTAGGTCAGTGACCTTTCTAGGTCGGCAACACTTAAGCCGGCCAACCACTAGGTCGGCTATCTTCTTAACTCGGCCACACTTCCTTAAGTCGCCTACTATCCTTAAGTCGTTCCACCGACCTAACTTTCACACGAGCTAACTCTGGATGGCTCATTCCTATAGGTCGGTCAATAATTTAAGTCGCTACAACTACTAGGTTTCTCTCTTCCTATAGGTCGGTCGAACCCATAGGTCGCTCCAACCCACTAAGTCGCTCGCACGAGCTAACTTCCACATGACCTAAGCTCCTGGACAAGGTAAGCTCTGGTTGACTTAAATAATAACAACGACCTAATGACAATTATTCTATGATTTATCGACATGTAGAATACAGGTCGTTACATTCTCTCCCCCTTAGGAATTTCGCCCTCGAAATTCCAAACAATCAAGAGCAATCAAAGACTATTCTGCATGCCTACCATCCATAACAATCAACAAGCCATGCATCCAATTACTAGCCTAGCATGCAGAATTCTAAGACTAGAACAAGTTACAAATTCATGATATGTCACGACACCTTAGGGCCATACCTTGAAGAGTTCAGGATGAGCTGCCTTCATCCTCTCTTCCTCCTCCCATGTACAGTCGTTAACATCATCACTCCATTGTACCTTGAGCAACTTGACTACCTTCCTCCTAAGCTGTTTCGTGTCAGTTTGCATAGCACGAAGCGGCTTACGAGGTCTTCTAACAACTGGATCAACATCCAAATCTTCATAGTTATCAACCAAAACCACTGTACTTGGGTCGTGCACATACCTCCGTAGATACGATATATGAAAAACATTGTGCACACCCGACATCTTTTCTGGTAATTCCAACTTATAAGCGAGCTTTCCAATTCGCTCGACGATCGGGAATGGTCCAACAAATCTCGGAGTCAATTTCCCTTTCTTCCCGAATCGAATAACATTCTTCAGTGGAGAAATCTTCACAAAAACCATATCTCCTACGTCGAATTCCAAATCCTTACGACGCTTATCGGCATAACTTTTCTGACGGTCTTGAGCTGCCTTCATTCGTCGCCGAATGGTCTCTATGAAATCCGAAGTCTGTCGAATCATTTCTGGCCCAAGTATCAATTTTTCTCCTGTTTCCAACCAACATGTCGGAGAGTTACATGGTCTTCCATACAATGCTTCATACGGTGCCATACCAATACTTGACTGGTAACTGTTATTATAAGCAAATTCCACCAAATGAAGATGATCTTCCCATGATCCTCCGAAGTCCAAAACACAAGCTCTAAGGAGATCTTCCAAAACTCGGTTAACTCTCTCGGTCTGACCATCTGTTTGAGGGTGATAAGCTGTACTCAAACACAACTCGGTCCCCAAAACTTCCAGGAAGCTCTTCCAAAATCCACTAGTGAACAATGGGTCTCGATCGCTCACTATACTCTTCAGAATACCATGGAATCGAACTATCCACTTAACATACAACTCAGCCAATTTCGATGCAGTCCTAGTTGATCGAACAGGAATGAATCTTGCACTCTTAGTCAAACAATCTACGATGACCCAAATCCCTTCATTTCCCACTCTGGTTCTAGGTAGCCCATCGATAAAATCCATCAATATTTGCTCCCACTTCCATGTAGGAACTTCGAATGGCTGCAGCAATCCACTTGGCTACTTCTGTTTGGCTTTTACCAACTGGCAGTTCGTGCATTTGGAAATAAAATTTCCAACATCTTTCTTCATACCTTTCCAGTAATAGGTTCTCTTCATATCCTGGTACATCTTATTTCCACCTGGATGAATTGTCAACTTAGAGTGATGACTTTCCTTAAGAACTTCATCTCTCAATTCATCTATATAGGGAACAACTGGTCGTCCTTGCTTCCGAAGCCAACCCTCTCGATCGATTTCAAATCCTTTATCCTTTTTTGGGTCCACTCCAGATTCCACATCACGGATAATCTTGACAAGCTTATCGTCACGCTTTTGGCTTTCGCCAATTCTTTCCACTAGAGTAGGTCTTATCGATAAGTTTGCCAACATCTCAGGTTCCAATTCACATCTGGGCCTGAAGTCAAATCCAGCCAAATACTCGAGATTCCTCCATTCTGAAAATATGGCTCCCAAACCTGCATGTCTTCGACTTAACGCATCTGCCACTGCGTTGCCTTTTCCCATAGTATAGGCTATACCAAAATCATATGATGCTAAAAACTTTAGCCATCGTTGTTGTCGAAGATTCAAATACTTTTGGGAGAACAGATACTTCAACGACTTATGATCTGTAAACAACTCGAATCGAACTCCCAATAGGTAATGTCTCCACATCTTCAGAGAAAATACAATCGCCGCTAGCTCCAAATCATGAGTCGGATAATTCCTTTCATGCGGCTTCAGTTGTCGACTTGCATATGCAACAACTTTATCCTTTTGCATCAGTACTGCTCCAAGTCCAGTACCACATGCATCGGTGTAAACCACCATCTCATCATTCCCACTTGGAATGGTCAAAACAGGAGCACTTGTTAGTCGCTCTTTCAGGATTCCGAAAGCTTGCTCACACTTAGCTTCCCATTTAAATACTTGATTCTTTTTCGTCAATCCTGTTAACTGTGCAGCTATTTTGGAAAAGTCTTTGATAAACCGACGATAGTATCCTGCTAATCCAAGAAAACTTCTCACATCAGATGCATTCTTAGGTCTAACCCAATCCTGGATCGCTGCCACCTTGGCGGGATCAATCGCTATTCCACATCCAGAGATAACATGGCCTAAGAACCTCACTTCACTCTTCCAGAAGTGACACTTCGAAAACTTAGCCCTCAGCTGTTGTTTCTGCAAGATTTCCAAAACAATTCCAAGTGCGTCTTATGTTCCTCTTCGGTTCTGGAATAAATCAAAATATCATCCACGAACACAAGTACGAACTTGTTCAACTGATCCCTGAATACTCTATTCATAAGATCCACAAAATATGCTGGTGCATTAGTCAATCCAAACGGCATTACCAGCCACTCATAGAAATCGGATGGTGTCCGGAAAGCGGTCTTCAGCACACTATCCTTTGCCACTCTCAACTGGTGAAATCCCGTTGCTAAATCCATCTGAGAAAACACCTTAGCTTCGTGAAGCTGATCAAACAAGTCATCTATTCTCGGCAACGGATACTTGTTCTTCTTAGTCACTTTATTCAGCTCACGATAATCCACGCAAAACCTCAACGATCCATCCGCTTTGGTTGCAAACACAACTGGTGCACCCCATTCGGACACACTACGCCGAATGAATCCTTTCTGTAAAAGGTCATCAACTTGCACCTTCAACTCTTGCTGTTCCCTAGGCGCCATTCGCCTAAGAGGCATCACAACAGGTCTGGCTCCTTCAACTAGATCGATACAAAACTCGATCTCTCTATGCGGCGGTAACTCTTTGACCTCGTCAAAGACATCCTCAAATCCATTCACAATAGGCACTGATGACAGTCCATCCCGTGGAACAACCAGCGAATACATGAAGCTCATGAAGACGCCTTCTTCATGCTTACATCGTATCACAACCTTTCGCCCCTCCACATTCTCGACTGTCACCTCCAACCTCTTACAATCAACCCTTGCCGCATACTTCCTAAGCCAGTCCATACCCAAAATAATTCCGAACCCCGCAAAGTTCAGAACAAAACAATCACAAACAAAAGAGCAATCATGACTCGATACAACTAGACCACGGCATACCATACACAAACAAGACGAACCCCCAACTGGATTAGTCACAACCAATGGTCTATCAACAATATCCGGTTCCAAATCCAACCGGCCAACAAGTTCACTACAAACAAAGGAATGTGACGCCCCAGTATCAAATAACACTCTAACTGGAACACCACAAATGGAAAGAGTACCTTGAACCACCACACTCTTTCCCTCCTCTTCAGCAGTAGGAGCCTTCAAAGATGATGGCATAGCCCCCAAAGCATAAGCTTGCACAATCTGCTTATCCTTCCTTGGTTCCGAACAGTTCTTCCTGATATGCCCCAGCTTATCACAGTTGTGGCACTTCAACGGTACCTTCGGATTCTTGCAATCCCTAGAGAAATGGCCCTTCTGCTGACAATTATAGCAGGTCACTTCACCCTTTGGCTTCTTCTGGCCATCCTTACCCTTCTGTTGTTGCTGCCTCCTCTTCTTGTTTCCACTTTGCTCCTTGGTCATAGCAACAACATATCCTTCTTTAGGAAACAAATTCTCATGCCTGAGAGCTTTCTCCACAAGCTTCTCAAATGGGTCATCCAAATGATCTACCAACTGCCTCCCAAGATATCTGTCCAAGCCTGTCACAAACTTCTCATTCTTCTGATATGAAGATTCAATATATGACCGAGCATACTTGGACAAAGCTTCAAACTCAGAAACATACTCAAGAACTGGTCTCCCACCTTGCTTGAGTTCCACAAACTTCTTAAATAGAACAGATTTCTGAGCTGTAGAAATGAACTTAGCTTCAAATCTAGCTTGGAATTGCTCCCAAGAGATCTCTTCCTCTGGAGTTTCAATGGTGATGGAATTCCACCAATCAGAAGCTCTTCCTTGAAGCTGTCTTGATGCAAGCTTCCTTTTGGTTGCATCCTCAATTCCCAAATCACCAAAGATCCTTCTACAAGCATCTATCCATCTCTGAACTTCTATGGTTGATTCTGTTCCCAAGAAAACCTTTCCTCCAAGAGCAGTATAGTCTTTACACAACTTAGCAAAATCCACTGATTTTGGAGCTTGAACTTGAACTCCAACATCTACTGATGGCCCTGGAGCTGGCGTCCTTCTCATGATCGAAGTCATCATAGCCTCAAACATAGCAGCATAATCAGCAGTTTCTTCGGCGGCACGGCCTTCCGTAGCAGCTTGTCTCTCTCTTCGGCTCATTCTTAATATCTATAAAAAGAATGATTAGAACACCTTGAGAAACAACTGCATAAGAGGTTCTAATCCTTCTAAGCTACTATATTATATATAGTAATCATCCATCAAAATTACAATTATGTCTCTCATACGTAGTTACGTCAGTGAGCGTTGGCTAAAATCGATTAACCAAAGCTCTGATACCAAATGTGACGACCGCCCATGACTCCTACACTAAACTAAGAAATAGTGCGCTGTAAAGTGTGCCAGGCCGCCATGGACGATCATCAGGGTAAGGTAAACACAGAATAGTCTATCGTATTACTCACAGTGCATGGATAAAATACAATAGAAAAGTATACATAGTGAAGCTCCATAGAACAGAATTCATCATATAAACTCATAATAGTTTGGTACAACAATCTGGAAAGTCAATACAACAAGCCTCACTACATAACACTCAGAGAATCATACAAAAAGAGGAACATCCAATACATATAGTAAGAAAACAATATGCAAAAGCCTCCAGCTCGTCTTCGTCATCAACAGCGTTAGTCACTAAGAACAGCACCTGTCCCCTGCTACCTAGTCTGCCCATCCCAACATGGATGAACAGCCCAAGGTAATAAGAGTTAAACATAAAACCTTGAGTCAGACAAAAGTCTTAGTGAGCAGTAAATCAACTATCAAACATATCAAAAGAGCATAAAGGGTAAAAAGGAATAGGAACTCAACCATCCCACTCCACCTCTTTCTACAGTGATAGCCCTCAGACACACTAGCAGAACAAGCATAGCAAAGCAGACAATTAAAGTAAAGCAATTATCACTCGAGTCAAGGTCGATGTTTTCCAAGTACAGACCCCCAAGGCCTAAACCAAGATCAGGTAAGCACCCAGAAAGCATCGCTCTTAAGACCGAATGATAGTTCAACCAACACCCAAACATCCATGACTCTGGCTATCACTGTTATCATTTGCCTCGATATCACCGTTAATCGAATGACCGGCTCATTCTTTCATCCGTCCGTCAATGGCTAATGGTAACCCCGGTTCTAGACATAACTCCGCACGTCGTCGTGACCCGTGCCTAGGACTATTGACGCAGCGGATAAATCGAAACAAACTTCAATCGATGGAATGTAGCAATCGGTGAGTTGAGAATACTGCAAGGCCCAAATTCGTTGATCCGAAGATACCGAATTCTAGCTTATCTCAAACACGTTGATAGCGCACTATACCGTGTTCAAAGATCTACGATTCTTCGTACGTTGATCTAGCGCACTAGATACCGTGAATCGACTGCTACGATCGTTGAATCGAGCGCACTCGATTAACCGAAAGAGGAGATAGGAGATCACACTCAACTACCAATTTGTATGAAAGCACAAAGCTAACAAAAGAGAATTTTATTCAATATTCAACCTCCTTACAAAATGACACACACGGCTATTTATAGCATTTACAACTCACGCCATCAAACACCCTTAGGTCGGCAGCGACCTAACACTTGCGCCTTAAAATCAACACTTCACAAGACACAACTCATTATAACACCACCGACCTACCATAGGTCGTTAACGACCTATCACAACATCCCGGGTTAACTCTACATCACAATACAGGCCTTATGCGACCTAACATATATACACACTGACTCAAAACAATCGCGACTCAAACTTAGGTCGTTGACGACCTACGACTTATACAAGGTCGTTGCCGACCTAACAGACTACCCATTACAAACAGTTCACAACACTATCAACGCTTCACCTCGTCTGCGACCTAACACATCACCGGTTTATGAGTTAGGTCGTTCGCGACCCAAAGTTTCCTTCACGACCTAAAATAGAATGCAGTTTAGTTTGCTTAGGTCGGAATTCGGCATAGTTATCTCGTTCAACATCACTAGTTCGTAACTCGGCACAGTTAGCTCGTTCAACATCACTAGGTCGTAACTCATTAAGTCGGAGCTCGTTAGGTCGGAGCTTGTTAGGTCGGAATTCTCCCTCCTGTGCTTTCTTAGGTCGGAGACGACCCAATACTCTTCTGTTAGGTCGGTGACGACCCAATACTCCTCTGTTAGGTCGTGACCATGCTTCGTTAAGTTGGAAACGACTTAAAGTAGATGAACGACTTAAAATTGTGGCCTTCTCCAAATGACCGAAAGATCTTGAACTCTTTAACCTTATTGCTTTCGTAGATCGCTCTACATCATCCTCTCCCGGTTGAGAAAAATTCGTCCTCGAATTAGTAAATTCTTCTACCTCAGATTGTTCATCTCCATAATATGGTATGAGATGCTTAACATTGAACACGTCAGAAGTGTAAACATCCTCCGGTAGCTTCAACTTATAAACATTTTCATTAATCCGTTTCACAACTTTTACTGGACCAATTTTTCTGGCTTTCAATTTGTTATAAGCACCTACTGGAAAACGATCCTTCGTTAACACAGCGTAAACTAAATCACCTTCGTTAAATTCAACATTCCGTCGTTTCAAATCAGCAGCCCGCTTATACTTCTCATTTGACTTTTCTAATCGTTCTTGAACGATTCTATGACATTTTGTCAATCCTTCAACAAAATCAGCAGCTTGTTTAACCGTCCCCTTCGGTTGTGGTACCACTGCTAAATCCAACGGTCCCCTGGGTAAATTTGAATATACAATCTGAAATGGACTGAATCCCGTGCTACGATTCATTGCATGATTATGTGCAAATTCTGCCTGGCATAACTTCATGTCCCAACTCTTCAGATTATCTTTCACCAAACATCGTAACAAATTTCCCAATGATCTGTTCACAACCTCGGTTTGACCATCTGTCTGCGGATGATACGCACTACTGAAATTCAACTTCGTTCCCACCATCTTCCACAAACTCAACCAAAAGTGACTTTGAAAACGAGTATCTCGATCAGAAACAATAGATTCTGGTAAACCATGCAATCGATATACCTCCTTAAAGAATAATTGTGCCACTCGAACTGCATCCGCTGTCTCCTTGCAGGCATTAAAATGTGCCATCTTCGAAAATCTGTCCACTACAACAAATATCGAATCATTTTCCCTTTGAGTTCTAGGCAAACCTAAAACGAAATCCATGCTAATATCAACCCATGGCTTAGACGGTACAGGCAACGGCATATACAACCCTGCATTCGTCGCTGTTCCCTTTGACACCTGACAAATATGACATCTCTCCACGAATCTTTCAACCTCTTTTCTCATCGACGGCCAAAAGTAAGACTGTGAAATCAATTGCAAAGTACGATCACGGCCCACATGCCCTTCCTCGTGTAACTCCTTGACAATTTTCAATCTCAAGCTACAGTCTGGGATGCATAATTGATTTCCTTTGAACAAGAATCCATCAATCAACACAAATTCATCCGAACTTCCATCCTTAACTTTTTCAATAAACTTTGCAAAGTAAGGATCCTCCTCAAACAATTTAGGCAACATTTCAAACCCTGTCACTTCAACCTTCATTGTTGTTAACAAATGACTCCTCCTACTCAAAGCATCAGCTACCCGATTCGTCACCCCTGATTTGTGCTTAACGACAAAAGTAAACTGCTGTAAATAAGCAATCCATGATGCATGTCTCGCTGAAATCTTATCCTGCCCCTGTAAATGCTTCAAAGCTTCATGATCAGTGTAAAGAACAAATTCCTTCTGAAATAGATAGTGTCTCCAATGCTTAACAGCTTGCACAACAGCATAGAATTCAACGTCATATGTACTGTATCTCATCTTTGCCCCTGATAACTTTTCACTAAAATATGCAATAGGTCTCCCCTGCTGACTCAACACTCCTCCAATCCCCACCTTTGATGCATCAATGTGTAGCTCAAACAACAACTGAAAATTAGGTAAAACAAGAATTGGCGCTATCGTCAACAGTTCTTTGATTCGTTCAAAAGCAATCCCGGCTTCTTCTGTCCACGAAAACTATTTACCCTTCATGCAATCAGTAACTGGAGCCATCACGCTACTGAAGTGTGGAATGAATCTTCGGTAGAATGACGCTAGCCCATGAAAACTTCTCACTTCCGTAATTGTCTTTGGCTGTGGCCAATTCCTGACTGCCTTAACTTTACTCTGATCAACTTGAATACCTTCTCCTGAAACAACATAACCCAAGAAATAAAACACTGTGCGTCATAAACACACATTTCTTCGTAGCAGCATAAAATTGTTCCTCACGAAGAATAATCAATACTTCCCTCAAATGTTGAACATGCTCCTCCGTACTCCTGCTGTATATCAGAATATCATCGAAATAAACCACGACGAACTTCCCAATGAACGGTCTAAAGATCTGATTCATCACCCGCATGAATGTACTAGGTGCATTTGACAAACCAAATGGCATAACCAACCATTCGTATAACCCCTCTCTCGTTTTGAAAGCTGTCTTCCATTCGTCTCCAGGTCTAATCCGAATCTGATGATAACCACTCTTCAAGTCAATCTTCGAAAATATAGTTGCCCCACTCAACTGATCCAGCAAGTCATCCAACCTTGGCATAGGAAATCTGTAACGGACAGTAATCTTGTTCAAAGCTCGACTATCTGTACACATTCTCCATGTTCCATCCTTCTTCGGCACCAACAATGTTGGCACTGCACAAGGACTCAAACTTTCCTGAACACGTCCCTGTTCTAACAACTCTTCCACCTGCCTTCGTAACTCTTCATGTTCCTTCGGACTCATTCGGTAATGTGGTCGATGTGGTAAAACTGCTCCCGGAACAAGATCAATTTGATGTTGAATGTCTCTCAATGGTGGTAACTCCTTAGGCAACTCCTCTGGAAACACATCTTCAAACTCTTTCAAAACTGGCTTTGCTTCTTCAGGAATCTCAACTTCTTCACTACTCTCTCGCCCAATCAACAAAAATACTTCAGGCTCCTCTTCAACTTCTTTCACAAACTCCTTCAAAGACAATAAAGTTTTCAACTCTTCAATCTCTTCTAGCTTGCTCTCCTTCTGTTGCTGTTTCTTGGGAACCAAAGTGATTTTAGTACCCTCGAACATGAAACTATAACTATTGGCACGACCATCATGTTGAACTGCTCTATCAAACTGCCACGGTCTACCCAACAACAAATGACACACGTCCATGTCTACAACGTCACACCAAATTTCATCATTGTACTTCTTCCCAATAGAAAAATTAACACAAGCCCTTCGACACACCTTCACTTCACCACCCTTCCTTAACCATGCTAGCTTGTACGGTTTAGGATGCTTATCAGTTTTCAAGTTCAACTTTCTTACTGCTTCTGTAGAAATAATATTATCGCAACTTCCAGCATCAATAACGAACTTGCAAACTTTCCCCAGAATAGTGCATATCGACTGAAAAATATTGCTTCTCAACCAACTACAATCCTCCTCCTGCTTTGGTGTAAGACATGACCTCCTCATCATAAGATTACAACCTTCATCTCCAAACAATTCTTCTTCCTCCTCAACATAAGGTGTATTTGAACATTCTGCCTCCTCACCATCCTCCTCCTCAACTTCTGCAACCATTGCTCTCTTCTTTGGTTTCGGACATTCATTGCTTTTATGACCCAACTCCTGACAATTATAACACTTGAACCCACTGCTAACCTTCGCCTTCTCAGCCTCCTTCACCACTGACTTTGTAACAGGTTTAGGAACATTGGAACTTCCACCAACACCCCTTGCTTGATTATTGGAATTAGTAAACACACCTCCTCCACGCCTTCCTTGTTTCTCCCAAGCCAACGCTTTCTGATGTGCCTCTGCCACTGATCTAGGATCAAACATATTAACCATATCCTGGATCTGTATTCTCAATCCCCCAATGAATCTAGCTGTTAGCTGTTCTTCCGTTTCCATAATATCATTCCTGGCAATGAGTTGGTAAAATTCATCAGCATAATCACTAACAGACTTTGTCCCTTGCCTCAGATTCTGCAATCTTTGATACATAAGTGATTGATAGTTGTAAGGTAAGAAAGTAGATCTCATCAACTTCTTCATCTTATCCCACGATTCTATCTTTGACTTCCCCATTCTCTCCCTGGTAAGTTTAGTTTGCTGCCACCACGCCAAAGCTCTCCCCCTCAACCTAGTAGCAACCAATTTCACTCTCCTATGCTCAGGAACCTCCTTGAAATCAAAGATCTCTTCAACATTAGAAATCCAATCGAGAAATTCTTCCGCTACCATCCCTCCTTTAAATTCTGGAATTTCCATTTTCATACCCGATTCCCATCGACGATCATCTTCAACATCCCGATATGAGTTTCGAACTTGGTCTCGATCTCGGTAATGAATACTAGCTCTATCACCCTCTTCAACAAAGTCAAAAGTACGCCTACATCGATCTCGACCATTATCATCCCTTCGTTCATGCATGCTTCTTTGACTATGTCTCTCTTCATCTCTATATGCTTCATTGTCAAATTCACGTTGACTTCTTCTCTCTTCATGTGCATAGTCATGATGATCTCTTCGTGCTGAAATTGATGTTTCTCTTCTGTCTCTACAAGAATGTAGTGATACCCTCCTCGCTTCCGTAACCGATGGCGAAACTCGGTTTCCTCCATGGTTCGAGTTTGGTGATCTCCTCCTTTGATTCAAATCATTCATCAATTTCTCCAATTTACCAATGCCTTCATCAAACTTTTCATTAATACGTTGCTCCATAAGCTCAGCTTCTTCTCTTCGATACAAAGCTTCAACGTTTTGATGACGATTAGCTCTCCTTGGTGGCATGATTGAAACTCTTCACAAAACTTCAACAATTTGAACACAAGACTTCAAAGCTTTAACAAAACAACAAGTCACAGCTGCCCTTGACTCGGCTTGCTCTAGCTCGGCAATAAGGAACGACTCAAAGTAAGATCGGCTCCTACTCAAGCACAAGGTACGGCTCAAACCCTTTACAAGGCTCGGCTACTTCCCACAAGTATACACGGCCTTCAATTTCAAACACCTTCAACACTTTGATCCGAAATGGAATGGATCGAAAGTTCTCCCTCTTGTTGCAACTTCAATATGAACACGATGAACACAACTTCAAAAATTGGCTCCAAGAATCAACTTAGCTATGATTGGCTAAGTATGGCTCTGATACCAAACTGACGCAGCGGATAAATCGAAACAAACTTCAATCGATGGAATGTAGCAATCGGTGAGTTGAGAATACTGCAAGGCCCAAATTCGTTGATCCGAAGATACCGAATTCTAGCTTATCTCAAACACGTTGATAGCGCACTATACCGTGTTCAAAGATCTACGATTCTTCGTACGTTGATCTAGCGCACTAGATACCGTGAATCGGCTGCTACGATCGTTGAATCGAGCGCACTCGATTAACCGAAAGAGGAGATAGGAGATCACACTCAACTACCAATTTGTATGAAAGCACAAAGCTAACAAAAGAGAATTTTATTCAATATTCAACCTCCTTACAAAATGACACACACGGCTATTTATAGCATTTACAACTCACGCCATCAAACACCCTTAGGTCGGCAGCGACCTAACACTTGCGCCTTAAAATCAACACTTCACAAGACACAACTCATTATAACACCACCGACCTACCATAGGTCGTTAACGACCTATCACAACATCCCGGGTTAACTCTACATCACAATACAGGCCTTATGCGACCTAACATATATACACACTGACTCAAAACAATCGCGACTCAAACTTAGGTCGTTGACGACCTACGACTTATACAAGGTCGTTGCCGACCTAACAGACTACCCATTACAAACAGTTCACAACACTATCAACGCTTCACCTCGTCTGCGACCTAACACATCACCGGTTTATGAGTTAGGTCGTTCGCGACCCAAAGTTTCCTTCACGACCTAAAATAGAATGCAGTTTAGTTTGCTTAGGTCGGAATTCGGCATAGTTATCTCGTTCAACATCACTAGTTCGTAACTCGGCACAGTTAGCTCGTTCAACATCACTAGGTCGTAACTCATTAAGTCGGAGCTCGTTAGGTCGGAGCTTGTTAGGTCGGAATTCTCCCTCCTGTGCTTTCTTAGGTCGGAGAGGACCCAATACTCTTCTGTTAGGTCGGTGACGACCCAATACTCCTCCGTTAGGTCGTGACCATGCTTCGTTAAGTTGGAAACGACTTAAAGTAGATGAACGACTTAAAATTGTGGCCTTCTCCAAATGACCGAAAGATCTTGAACTCTTTAACCTTATTGCTTTCGTAGATCACTCTACATCAACTATCGAATCTGCCCAGAGTACTAACACGTCATCGTGACCCGTATCTGGGACGTCGCCATGACCCATCCCAACGTACTCTTGCTTTGAGCATGCTAGAACCTTCAATAACGATGAGATCTCAGCCTTCTAGTCATCCTCCCCGACGACTATTCACATACTAGCTCAAGCGCCTCTCGAACCAACCATTATCAACAAACTCAGACCACATCACCGAGTTATCAACATGCTTGGAGTGATCCCGTCTGGATTAAACCAAGGGTTTCTCATATCATGCTTTGCTTCATCGCATCATAGCAAAGTCCCATCTCAACACCATCATCAAATTCTATCCATATGAGCCTCACCATCCGCTTCATATGCCACAAGCAGCTTTTCCTTATTCAAGAGCCTTTCCACTTAGCTTTTGAATCATCTTCGACCAACTTGTCCAAATCAACTATTATCTAATTTGCAACAATCTATCAATCAAATCAATCATTAATCCAAGTAATCAATCATTCAAACAAGATCTAAATAAACAGTAATAACAATAATGGCAGTTCCATAAATAAAGGGTCCAAATCTAACAAGCATGAATTCTAAGCATTATCTTGATGAATGAACTAGCATAGGTTAACATGCAGTAAAGTAGATATCAAAACTTCATGAACAATAGATCTACATGCAGACTTAAGGAAAATGCATCAAATCACTATCTTTAACACATAAACAAACCACCGATCCAATATACTCCTTTGGGTTCGTGTGAGAGATAACTACCACTCACCGAATCACCTAAACTCCTCAAAAGCAACTAACTCCAGATCTGGACAGGAAAGGATCTAGCTTGATCCGACAAGATTTCCCTTCAAACGATGAAATCTCTCTTCGATGGATGGAGATCTTCAACTTTGGCTCTTGGATCTTCGATTAGGTCTTCAATCTAGGATGGAAGGAAGCACTAGATTAGAGTAGAGAAAAGAAGTGAAGAAGTGTAGTAGTTGAGCTCTCAAAATGGCAGCACTTCGTTGCTTCAAAATCCGGTGCTAAAAAAAATTGAGCCAAACCCTTCTATTTATAGGCTGGAAATCCCATAAGTCGGCCGCCCCATAAGTCGTTGCCGACCTAACGACTTGCGACCTAACACTCAGGCCGACCTACGACCTAAAGCACTGCCGACCTAACAACCCAACACACCCTACCGTCCTAACGACTTGGGACCAACCACTCACAAACCCATACGCGACTTATAGCATGCACGACCTAACACGCGCACGCGACTTAACACATAACCACTGGGTATGACCTAACCCTTGCCGACCTAACCCTAAGCCGCTACACCGACCTAACTCCAACACAGGTGCTCCTTGGGTCGGTCAATCCCTATAGGTTGTTAACTTCTCTAGGTCGGTCCAACTAGTTAACCCTTAAGTCGTTAATTCCCCTAAAGCATTAGCTCTTAGGTCGGTGACCTTTCTAGGTCGGCAACACTTAAGCCGGCCAACCACTAGGTCGGCTATCTTCTTAACTCGGCCACACTACCCTAAGTCGCCTACTATCCTTTAGTCATTCCACCGACCTAACTTTCACACGAGCTAAGTCTGGATGGCTCATTCCTATAGGTCGGTCAATAACTTAAGTCGCTACAACTATTAGGTTTCTCTCTTCCTATAGGTCGGTCGAACCCATAGGTCGCTCCAACCCACTAAGTCGCTCGCACGAGCTAACTTCCACATGACCTAAGCTCCTGGACAAGGTAAGCTCTGGTTGACTTAAACAATAACAACGACCTAATGACAATTATTCTACGATTTATCGACACGTAGAATACGGGTCGTTACACCTATGGGGTACCCTCTGATAACCACCAGTTTACGGTGGGGCTTACGGTGCTGTATAGACTATGGCATTATAAAAACGTGTTAAGGGGGATTATGGTAACGCCTTAACGCTATTTTGATACTTTATATTACTGATAGACATTATCTACTTAGCGTACATTACTACATAGTAGATAGTTTAACGATCCTTAAGACATGGAAAATCCCGTAACATCTCTTGAGTTATTGCACGCACGTTGACACTGGATATGAGATGTCAAACCCCGTAAACATCTCTGACGCCGTTACACTCATATTTATTTACGATTGATTTAACTTACATGAGGATATTTTAGTCCTGACTCGAGTGTTTGTCTTTTCATTACGCTTGGGTCAGACTTGAGTTTTTCAGCTTATTGAAGGTCTATTCTGGAGGACGAAGACGAAGATTTGGTATACTATTACTATTATTATCTTTGCATCATGTTTTCTGCTGCATTATTTTATTGTTCTGTTGTATATGTATAACTCTGATAAATGTTGTATAAATAATTGTCAAAGTATAGTAAACAGCTTCATGAACTATTTATTTGACTATTATATTTTGTCGTTCCGCTGCGAGATTCTGTGTTGTTTCATTTCCTTTATTTCTCCTTCCCTTTCTTTTCTTAATTACTCCAATAACCATCTGCCCTTTTGAATGGTTTGGAACCGGCATGTGTATTTGATCGTCGGTTTAAACTGTCCAAAAAGGTGGGTCGTTACAGTTGGTATCAAAGCTTTGGTTTAGCGATAACCTTAGCTTTGTGGGGTCTAACTCTTTATAAATAGGGTAGTAATACCCTATGAGGAGTCGCTGAGTGAATATATATATGAGAGAGCGTATTTGTTAGTGATATAAAATGTTTTATATTGTGTCGGTTGATTTGTTGAGTAGCTTATGTATTCTGGTCAATACGAGTAATTAACGTCATTGATTGGGATCTCTAAACACTTAAACAAAACAATTCGACCTAGTATTGTTTTGAAATTGGGTAAATGAAATAATTTTTCTCTAATTATATTTTATATATAAAGAAAATTTTAGAAATTATTGTGACTTATCTAGCTTACCTGTTGATAGGAATGATAATATTGGTTATTATCATTAATTGGATATTGTAATTTAATAAATATGTGAGTTACAAAATGAACAGTGATAAAACAACTTGTGGAATATTTTAAGAAAGTAAAATCCTATAAGAATATTTTATAAAGGTGACTTATAAATTAAAATAGATCTAAATTGGAAATATTGAATTTCAGACCCGAAGATTTTGAAAAATGATTCTCAAAGTTTTGAAGAAATATATAGTAATATTAGTTGGAAATTGTTTATGGAAATATTTTGAAAGGATTTTTAAAAGATGGAATGAATTCAGTACTCCTCTCTTACGTCACTGGAAAAAATTTCGGTGATGACTGCGCAGCATCATCGACGTTCATTTTCGAGTCTCAAAGTGGGGGAGACTTCTAAGAAGCTTTGTTTTATCGAAATTATTTTGGGTAAATGGGTTTTGGTTTAAACTCCAAAGGTATGATTTGATATATTTAAAAGGATATAAGTATATATGTTTATTTCAAATGATTTGAGAAGAACCGGGCATTTAAATTTCTAAGTTCTGTTAATTAATAATTTTCAAATTATTTGAATGAATTGTGAATAACCAGAATTTATAAAATAAGAGGATTAAGATATCTAAGCAGTTGTTTGGGAAAACTTTAAAGTCAAAAGGTAAAGAGGATTTAAATAAATTAAATTTGTGAACGTTCTAAATTAGTAAAATAAAATTCTATAAATTTGTATAATACCAAATTTGCATTCTAAAAACATATAATATGACTTACCAAATATTAAGAAGTTAAAATGATGTTTTGGATCTGTAATGAGATGTTGTACAAATAAACAGAACCTGAAAATAATTGAAATATACAAGTAAGGAAAACTCAAAAGGAATTAAAATGTATATAAATGGAAACTTTGGTTGTGAAAAAAATTTATATATACTTAAATATAGCATGAAATGATGAATGGATAAATGGAACAAGTAAGTGAACTTAAGAAAGAAGATAAATGAATCGTATTATATCTTTGTAAATTGGTTATAGAAATAAATATAAATTGCAAAGGGATTGAAAAAAAAAATTTGAATTTGTAACCTTTAAGATAACTGTAAACTAAGAAAAGTTATTTATGAGAGGTTAGACTTTTATAGGATGATTAAAGTGCTGGTTAATAAATTGTTCCATAAATAAATTTGTTATTAACTAAAATTATGAAATTGAAGTAAATGTAAACAAAAGAATTTGGTATAGCTAAGAATCAATTGGGAAAAGAAATTGAGTTTAATTAAATTATATAGAATGTTTAAAATGAACTTGAGTAAACAAATTCTTTGATATGACGTTTAAGAAAAGATAATGTTAAAGAATATGCTATGTAAAGAAATGAATATACTAACTGAATAATGGATTGTGAGTAATTAATTGAAAAAAAAGAAGTCAATAAAATAATTTAGTATAGATAAATTGGATAGAAATCCATTGGAAGGTAATACGTGAGATTTGCGTATATTATTTTATTTGCATAACGATTTGATCCAAATTCGAACACAAAAATTTCGAGATGATTTATATCGATCCAAGTTAGGATTTTTCACTCGATTTTCGACGGCGAACCCTAGATATGGATTTTTAATTTGATTCTGGAATTCTCTGTCATAGTATATGGCTATGCAAGGAGAGTAACAGTTTCCAATCAAGGAACCAAATCTGAGTCCGCACTAGAGAGTCGGGTGAACGATACTAGTTTGGAAGTGAAATTGTGTGATCGAATAAGCGATTAGATTGATATTGCTCACGTATGATATATGTACGGCTTACGGACTTAATTAAAAGTTAACATTGGAAATTTAAGATGCCAAATATAAAATGATTCTTTTAAAATTATATAACAGGATATATATATAAAAGAGATAAACCAAATTGAATGTAAAATTAATAATTTGGTTATGTTGGGTATGATTTGGTTGTTATATGATTGTTAGTTGATTGTATATAATTCATTAAGTGTTAATGAAATTGAAAGCTATAAACCATTGAAATCAAATTGGAAGTTAAATGAATTTAAATAGAATTTAATTTGGTTCAAATTGGAAGTAAACTAATGTAAATATAAGTTAGTGAATGTTAACTAATTGAATTGAGAATGAATGTTAATAAAATCCAACGTTAATGAATCAAATGTGATTAAAATTGAAAACCAAGTGAATAAATATTAATGAGAAGTGAATTTATATTGATTGATTATGGATTTGTTGGATGATAGTTGGATGATAATTGATTTGGTGGATGCATTTGTTGTTTGTTGCATTTGCTATGTTGGCACATGTAGTTGTTATGTTTCTATATTGTGTATATTGATATTATTTTCATATATGCATGTTTCTCATGGTTTGTTGAGTGTTTAGTAGGTGTGGATTGAACTTGCTTCGCATTTGGAGCTCGCTTCGCGCTATATTAGCCGTATATGCTCGCTAATAATATATAAGGTACATATCTCGGATTACATACCGTACTTTTACATTTTTTTCCCTGCGGGATGCCTCATCACTTGATGAGATGTATATTTGTGATATATATACTGTCATTTTTTTCCCGATCGAGCCGCGCAAAGGAGACTCTGCCGAAATTTTCCATAAATCCGGGTGTTAGAAAAATTTTAAAGTTTTAAATTTTTTATAACTTGTTTTGATAACTAACTTTTAAAGTTAGAAAGCCGTTTGGAATAACTTAGTGAAAGTGTAGTAATGACTTTATAAAGGGAATTTCATTGTTTTATAAGTTGGTTGGTAACTTTGAATAAAATATATCTAATGATTGAATTCTATACTTAGTTCCTTTCCCCTTCTTTTTTCCTTTTCGGGGACGAAAAGTTTTTAGTGGGGGAGAGTGTAATGACCCGTAAATTTTCGATAATTAAAATAGCTAATTTAATAAGATTTCGTGATTTAATGTTAGAAAAAAATTTGTAATTCGTTTGGAATAATAATAAATGTTGAATTCATTGGGTATAATAGAGTAATTGATTTATAAGTGAAATCTATCTAAATCAAATATTGAATATTGAACAGGTAACTTGTTTAAATTAAATATTTAAAACTTATTGAATAATTAAATAACTGTAAAATGAAAATAGTGTTCTAAATTGTGAATTGGTTTTAAAAGTTGAATCTTATAAGTTCAATTTCAATATTTCAAAAGATAATGAATTATTGGATAATCGAAATTGTTTAAATTTAATATTTGGAATTTATTGAATAATTTAATAACGGGAATTGAATAACTGTTTTAATGAAAATAGTTGTTCTATAGTTTGAATTTGTTAAATTTTATAAGTTCGTTTTGAATATTTCAAAAGATAGTGATTTAAGAATAATCAAATTTAATTAAATTTAATATTACAAATGTTTGAATAATTAAATTTCGAATTTGATATGATTAATTTGATATTGAAATTTAATATATGGAAATAAAGTGAATAATTGAAATTTGATTTAATATGATTCAAATTGGTTTCCAAAGTGAATGTAAGTTATATTGGGATTATAATAGAGTTAATAAGATTTTAAAATTGGAATTTATTGGATAATTGAATAAAGGGTTTAATATGATTTAAAACTATTTGTAAAATTTTATTTTATCATATTAAAGTTAGAATGATGTTGTGGAACTTTTAAAATCGAATTAAAAGTTAATTTGTGAAAATTGAATATTTTAATATTTAAATCGACTAGTGAAATTAGCAATCGTTTTGTCGAGCACTATGCTATGAAATTGGATTGGAATCGTTTGGAGCTAGAGAAAATTTTGGGTTAAATCGAACGTCGTTCGATTTGATTTGAAATCGTAAAATCAAGGTGAGTGTTTTATAACGCTCACAACGTACTAAATATCTTTATGCTAGTTAAATTTGACATTATGAAGTGTTATGATTTTATTTGTCATTGTTTGATAAAAATTTAATTGTCATATAGCTTGTCATTTGAATTAACCGTTAAAATTTAAATTGACAGTTAAATTGAAATTAAAATTGAATTGCGATTAAATTACCTGACATTGATAACCATGAAATTGCCATGAATTGTATTGTCTATTGGATGATGTATTTGAATGGATGTTATTGGTTGATATTTAAATGTTTGGATGTTTATTGCTTATATATAACCAGTTATGCATACATATGACAATATGATTGATTTAAGTGATATATATTCATCCCTGACATTTAATTGAAATAAATAGTTACTTGGCCATAGGATAGAAAATTATATACGGACACCGAATTCGCTAAATTAATAATTTTTAAAAATCGTCGAGTTGAAATTTATTTAAATGTTTTGGATTTAAAAATTATAAATAGACATAAATTTATAGAAATCGAATTTATCGAAAATTGAGTTTGGAATGTTGAAATAAATTTTGGTTAAAAGAAATTGTTAAATAATATAAGTCGAGACTTTGAAATTTAAAAATTGGGATTCGATTGAATTTCGAAAATTGATTTGTTTAAAGATTTAACCTTAATTCGAGCCTTGAATATTACCAAGTAAAAGTGATATAAAAATGATATTTTGAAGTCGAGCTTGGAATTGAATCATATTTGAAATTTGGATTTAAACTCGAAAATTGTTGGATAATTTTGTTAAGTGTTATAAATGGATATTTTGAAAATCCAAGCTCTAAATCGATATAAATTGAAATTGACTTAATTGAAAGTGAATATAAAATTGAATAAATTGAAGTCAAAGTTGACATTGATTTGAATTGAAATCGAAATTGAATCGGTAGAATGGAAATTGAAATTGATTTGAATTGGGAAGTTATAAATTGAAATGGATTGGTTTTGAAGCTGTTTTATTTTGTTTTCCAAATTACTCTGCTATATAAACCATTTTTGAACACTTAAACTATTTTAATCTATTTTAAATCAACTTAACCCAATTTAAATTATTTTAAACTAATTTATGTATTTCAAATCCATTTTAAAGATTTAAGTATTTTTAACTATTTTAATTATTTAAACTATTTTTAAACTACTTAAAACTATTTTCTAAAATTTCAAATAGGTAAATAAGGTGAAATGTTTATGTTTAAATCTTGAATGTAAATACGAATTGGTTTAAATGAACTTGCAACCTAAATTGAAATTCGAAATGATTTTGAAATCGAAATGAGATATTGATGCGAAAAATGATTTTGAAACGGAATCTTACATTTTGAATAGATACGATGATTTTTGAAATGGATTTGATTTTTGAAGCGAATATGATATTTTGATATCAATTATGAATCGATTTGAAATGTAAAAGAGCCAACGGTGTAATAATGCGTAGTTATTAAAGAGACCGGGATCGGATATGGACATACTCTCTGTCGATACCGAACACCACTTTAATAACTATTATACGCGGAGTGTTGATCTAGAATGAAGTGAATGGTTTGGTGAACGCGTTGAATGAAGAAAGAGAACGATATTGGATGACCCCTGACTGACTAAAACAGGAGCCGCGCCGGGCCATTGAGGTTCGCCACCACTAGCGGACACACTTCTTCGATACCATATCTATTACATTTGTGATGCGATTTGGGTGCACCCCTTGATTTGGGAGTGTTGTTTCACGGTGTTGGGGTAGCTGTTGGCTATGCTCAACATCAGTACGAATCACGCAACTACTAGTATCCTAGTTGGTATCGCCTCATGTACCTTGTCATACTGATTATCCTATTCGCGACCACTACGTTATGTTTTGTGTTATACCTATGGGGTACCTCTGATAACCACCAGTTTACGGTGGGGCTTACGGTGCTGTATAGACTATGGCATTATAAAAACGTGTTAAGGGGGATTATGGTAACGCCTTAACGCTATTTTGATACTTTATATTACTGATAGACACTATCTACTTAGCGTACATTACTACATAGTAGATAGTTTAACGGATCCTTAAGAGATGGAAAATCCCGTAACATCTCTTGAGTTATTGCACGCACATTGACACTGGATATGAGATGTCAAACGCCGTAAACATCTCTGATGCCGTTACACTCATATTTATTTACGATTGATTTAACTTACATGAGGATATTTTAGTCCTGACTCGAGTGTTTTGTCTTTTCATTACGCTCGGGTCAGACCTGAGTTTTTCAGCTTATTGAAGGTCTATTCTGGAGGACGAAGACGAAGATTTGGTATACTATTACTATTATTTTCTTTGCATCATGTTGTCTGCTGCATTATTTTATTGTTCTGTTGTATATGTATAACTCTAATAAATGTTGTATAAATAATTGTCAAAGTATAGTAAACAGCTTCATGAACTGTTTATTTGACTATTATATTTTATCGTTTCGTTGCACGATTTTGTGTTGTTTCATTTCCTTTATTTCTCCTTCCCTTTCTTTTCTTAATTACCCCAATAACCATCTGCCCTTTTGAATGGTTTGTAACCGGCATGTGTATTTGATCGTCGGTTTAAACTGTCCAAAAAGGTGGGTCGTTACACCTACACTCTTTGTAAAAGTCATACGGCGTAGTTTCGGCATTATGGACGTATGTTGCAACTTGCACCGTAGATGTTGTGCCAGGGGATATCGATCCTTCGGACAACCATAACGTTGGTTCTTTTGGAGTTACGGGAGCCATAACCAGTCAAAACAAAGGTCTCTGTGAGCTTTACGGCCTAATGACGTCAATGCATAGTTCATACTAAAAAAACAATATCTTAATCACTTTCAGGTCTCGAAAGTTTTTTACCCTTCGTTTTCTTCATGTGAATTTTATGGTAAAACGGGATCAACGTGGCTGGCCATCTATGTCTGCTATCACTCAGAAGATTGAAGATTTCGGGTCTTCTCATTCTGCAAACATGGCAAATTTACCATCACTGAGAGTGGTGTACCATGGTACTATTCCGTTTCAAATCCATGCACTCATTTGTAAAAGTCATACGGCGCAGTTTCGGCATTATGGACGGATGTTGCAACTTGCACCGTAGATGTTGCGCTCAGGGGATATCGATCCTTCGGACAGCCATAGCGGTTGACTCTTTTGGAGTTATAGGAGCCATAGTTAGTCAAAACGAAGGTCTCTTTGAGCTCGATGGCTTTGGTGGCTTAATGATGTTAATGCATAGCTTCATATCCAAAAAACAATATTCGAATCACTTTCAGGACTCGTAAGTTGTTTTTTATCCTTCGTTTTCTTCACGTGAATTTTATAGTAAAACGTGATCAACGAGGTTGGCCATCGATATACCGCCGTTGGAGAGTTGTGCACCAGGGTATTATTATGTTTCAAATCTATGCACTCATTTGTAAAAGTCGTATGATGCAGTTTCGGCATTACGGACAGATGTGGCACCTTGCACCATAGAGGTTGCGCCCAAGGAATATTGATCCTTTGGACAGCCATAGCGGTTGACTCATTTCGAGTTACTGGAGGCGTAAAGAGTCAAAACGAAGGCCTCTGTGAGTTCAATGGCTTTGATCGCTTTATGCCGTCAAGGCATAGTTTCATTCCCAAAAAAATCTATCCGAATCACATTCAAGACTCGAAAGTTTTTTTTATCCTTTGTTTTCTTCACGTGAATTTTAAGGAAAAGCGGGATAAACGTGGCTGGCCATCGATTTACCATCGTTGGAGAGTGGTGCACCATGGTACTATTCCGTTTCAAACCCATGCACTCATTTGTAAAAGTCGTACGGTGCAGTTACGGCATTATGGACGGATGTTGCACCTTGCACTGTAGATGTTGCGCCCAGGGGATATCGATCCTTCGGACAGCCATAACGGTTGACTCTTTTGGAGTTACGGGAGACATAACCAGTCAAAACGAAGGTCTCTATGAGCTCTACGGCTTTGATGGCTTAATGATGTCAATGCATAGTTTCATACTCAAAAAAAATACTATTCGAATCACTTTCAGGTCTCGAAAGTTTTTTTACCCTTCGTTTTCTTCACGTTAATTTTATGGTAAAACGGGATCAACATGGCTGGCCATTGATTTACCATTGCTGGAGAGTGGTGCACCATGGTACTATTCCATTTCAAATAAATGCACTCATTTGTAAAAGTTGTACGGCGCAGTTTCGGCATTATGGACGGATGTTGCAACTTGTACCGTAGATGCTGCACCCAAAGGATATCGATCATTTGGACAGCCATAACGTTGACTCTTTTGGAGTTACGGGAGCCATAACCAGTCAAAACGAAGGTCTCTGTGAACTCTACGTCTTTGATGGCTTAATGATGTCAATGCATAGCTCATACTCAAAAAAACACTATCCGAATCACTTTCAGGTCTTGGAAGTTTTTTTACCCTTCGTTTTTCTTCACGTGAATTTTATGGTAAAACGGGATCAACGTGGCTGGCCATTTATTTACCATCGATGGAGAGTGGTGTATCACAGTATTGTTCCATTTCAAATCCATGCATTCATTTTTAAAAGTCGTATGGCGTCATTTTGGCGTTATGGACGGATGTTGCACTTTGCACCGTAGATTTTGCGCCCAGGGGACATCGATCCTTTTGACAGCCATAACGGTTGACTATTTTGGAGTTACGGGAGCCATAACCAGTCAAAATGAAGGTCACTATGATTTCTACGACTTTAAGCTGCCAATGCATAGTTTCAAACCCAAAAAAACATTATCCGAATCACTTTCAGGACTCGGTGGTTTTTTTACCCTTCGTTTTCTTCAGGTGAATATTGTGGTAAAACCGGATCAACGTGGCTGGCCATCGATTTAACATAGCTGGAGAGTGGTGCGCCATGGTACTATTCTGTTTCAAATCCTTGCACTCATTTGTAGAAGTCGTACGGTGTAGTTTCGGCATTATGGACGGATGTTTCACCTTGCACCGTAAATGTTGCGCCCAATGGATATCGATCCTTCGGACAGCCACAACGGTTGACTCTTTTGTTGTTAGGAGAGCCATAACCAGTCAAAACGAAGGTCTCTATGAGCTCTACGGCTTTGACGTCTTTAAGCCGTCATTGCATAGTTTCATACCCAAAAAACACTATCTGAATCACTTTCAGTACTCAGAAGTTTTTTTTACCTTTCGTTTTCTTCATGTGAATTTTATGGTAAAACGGAATCAACGTGGTTAGCGATCGTTTTACCATCATTGGAGAGTGGTGTGACATGGTACTATTCCGTTTCAAATCCTTGCACTCATTTGTAAAATTCGTATGACACAATTTCGGCATTATGGACGGATGTTGCACCTTTGCACCCAATGGATATTGGTCCGTCGGAAGCCATAACGGTTGACTCTTTTGGAGTTACGAGAGCCATAACCAATCAAAAACAAGGTCTCTGTGAGAATTACGGCTTTGAAAGCTTTAAGCCGTCAATGCATAGTTTCATGCCCAAAACAACACTATCTGAATCACTTTTAGTACTCGGAAGTTTTTTTTACCCTTCGTTTTGCTTCACATGAATTTTATAGTAAAACGGGATCAACGAGGCTGGCCATCGATTTACCATCGTTGGAGAGTGGTGCACCACGGTACTATTTCGTTTCAAATCCATGCACTCATTTGTAAAAGTCGTACGGCACGGTTTCGGCACTATGGATGGATGTTGCACCTTGCACCGTATATGCTGCTCCCTATGGATATCGATCCTTCGTACAGCCATAACGGTTGACTCTTTTGAAGTTGCGAGAGCCATAACCAGTCAAAACGAATATCTCTGTAAGCTCTACGGCTTGGATAGCTTTAAGCCATCAATGAATAGTTTCAAACCCAAAAAAAACTATCTGAATCACTTTCGGGACTCGGAAATTTTTTTACTCTTCGTTTTCTTTACGTGAATTTTTTGGTAAAACAGGATCAACATGGCCGGCCCTTGATTTAGCATTGCTAGAGAGCGATGCACTATGGTACTATTCTGTTTCAAATCCATGCACTGATTTGTAAAGGTTGTACGGCGCAGTTTCGGCATTATTGACGGATGTTGCAACTTGCACCATAGATGTTACGCCGAGGGGATATTGATCCTTCGGACAGCCATAACGGCTGACTCTTTTAGAGTTATGAGAGCCATAACCAGTCAAAACGGAGGTCTATGTGAGCTCTACGGCTTTTATGGCTTAACGACTTCAATGCATAGTTTCATACCTAGAAAACACTATCCGAATCACTTTCAGGTCTCGGATGTTTTTTAACCCTTCGTTTTCTTCATGTGAATTTTAAGGTAAAATGGGATCAACGTGGCTGGCCATCGATTTACCATTGCTGAAGAGTGGTGCACCATGGTACTATTCCATTTCAAATCTATGCACTCATTTGTAAAAGCCGTACGGCGTAGTTTCGGCATTATGGATGGATGTTGCACCGTGCACCGTAGATTTTGCGTCCAGGGGATATTGATCCTTCGGATAGCCATAACGGTTGACTCTTTTGGAGTTATGTAACAACCCGCATATTTTACGATTGCATATTTTAATATTTTATTTAAATATAGCATCACTAGTCGGAATTTATTTCTTAAATGATACTTTTTGCAAGTAGTTTAATTGGGACTGGAGACCACTTCCATTGAGTCCAAAATGCCATTTGCGACCTTTTTAAGTATGAATATCGATATGTTTGGAGTTGAGTAAAATTTTGACATTTTCACTTAGGGCTTTGGGTTTGGGTTTCAGCCATTAATCCAACATATCAACACAACTCCACTCTACTCCTCTTCATTCCTTCATAATATTTCCTAATACTCAAGCTTTAGTAAAAATGGGGGAAGAGAAAAGGAAATAGAAATTCCTAAACCCTAATTTTCTTTGCAAATTCAAGTTCTACCTCCATAATTCAAAAGAAGCTTAGGTTAGCATCCTCTTCATCTTCTCCAACTCAATCTCTCTTCAATTTCAGAATTTGCTATAACCTAACTTAGGAAAAACTTCACCTTTGATCATAGATTAAAGATTCTAGAGGTATAGTGAAGAGGAATTGTTCTTTCTTGTTTTTAAAGCTTCTCCTTCATTGTTTTTGGGTTTAAAGGTGAGTTTTTGAACTCACATCTATGTCTATATTTGATAGTAGTTAGGAAGTGATTCCTAACATCTACTCCTTGTCCATTTGCTTTTGGATTTAATTGGTTTTATGAATATTCCAATTTTTGGTGTTTTGAAGTTAAATCTTTAAAAATCCTAGCTTTGTTGTTTTATCACGCTTTTGGTGGCGTATCGAACAGCCAATAGGGATGGGTTGCCGATTGGCGTAAACCCCTAGCGCCCATCGCTCGTCCAATCGCAAATTGTTTGGGTTTTTGCCCTTGGAAGGGCTAGGCTGAGAATACAGGAATTTCCAGTTCAGTCGACTGAACCAGAAGGTCAGTCGACTGAACCAGAACCCAGGAATTTTCCTGGGCCAGTATTAGTCGACTAACCACTCTGGGTCAGTCTACTGAGCCTGGAAACCGAAAGTTTCCAGGCATGTTTCAGTCGACTGACCACTCTAGTTCAGTCGACTGTACCAGGAAACAGAAAGTTTCCAGGAATTTTGTCAGTCGACTGACCGCGCTGGTGCAGTCGACTGAATCTACTGTCTCTGTCTATTTTGCCTTTTGGGTTTGAATTTCCAATTTTTTTCTTGTTTGTCCAATTTGTTGTTATCACCTTTGTTGACTTTGGTAACTTCTTTTTTGGGATTTTTGGGGAATATCCATTTTGATGGATTTGGTATCGACTTCTTTGGATTTAATTCACGTCTTCGAATGTGAATTTTTGGTGATTGATTGTTTTTACAATCAATTTTGTGATGTCACATTAAAATACAAAGGTGCATGTACTAGTAGTAAATATCAAAACTCTTTCATCAAAATGACTTCAACACTATTTTCAATATCATGCTTGTTTTATAAAACCGTTTTCCAATCTATTAGTATATACAAACCTTTACCTCACTCGTATGAGAAATCTAATTAAATGGCTTAGCAAAACAAGTGGTATAAAACGCTTGCGTTTACTTCATCGGTTAATTCTTGGACCTGTTCAATTGAACTCTTGTGACAACTTTCGAGTGGAAATCTACAATCTATTCGTAAATATTTAAGTAAGCCAGTGGTTCTGGGACATAAAGCGAAACTCATATATTTACCAGCTTAGTGTAATTTAGCCTTATTTTCAAGTGGAAGTCTACAATTTATTTGTAAATAATTAAGTTAAGCCAGTGGTTATGGGACATGAAATTTACTAGCTTAGTGTAGTTTACACTTGTGGATCTATGAAGATCCTTTGTTGGAGTTTGGGCTCAATTTTTTGGAGTAGCAACCCATGATCTTCAGACCATTATGTGGACCTCCAGCTCAAAGGTCTTCGGACCATTTGTGGAGCTTCGGCTCAAAGGTCTTCGGACCGTTTTATGGAGCTTCGGCTCAAAGCTCTTTGGACCGTTTTGTGGAGCTTCGGCTCAAATTTGATGGTTAGCGACCATGGAATAGCGTTCCATTTGTGATGCACGTGTTGGTGAGTTTTCATGTTCCCGTTTTGTGATAGTCCACCCCCTTTTTATGATTTCTGGATTTCTAATTAAAATTTCTAGAATTTGAATTTCACCAACTTTTGCAAAATGGCATTGATATGTTTATCAATATTTGTGGTTTGGTGTATAAAATAAAGAATATGACATTCTTTTTAGTGCTTTGAGATTTCTTGAGGTATTGTATGATTTTTGTTGTTGTTAAATGTATACTTATCACGGTACGGCATTATTGTTATCATACATTTTTGCCATATCTCTTATTCTATCTCATTTTATCTGATATTTATAGCTAGACTCATCCGTTTATTATTTTCTTATTATGTAATACCTGGGTCAGACCGAGATGTAACAGGTGCTTCTGCTTGACTCCTCTTCTGGGAACATTATCTGACTTTTGGCTAACTATTCTAGTTTAGTAGTTTTTGTTGTTATACATACGGGATAGGGACTCCTTGATGTATACATATTCTTTTGTCTAGCTCTTGTATCTATTCTTTTGTGATATTGTGGATCTTATTTGACCACCACTCTAATGAACACTTTTATGTTTTATATTCATATCTGTTTTCTCCTTTGTGATATGGATATCTACGACTGATTTATGTTATGATTATTTCTATAATGTTTACAAAGACCACGTAGCCACTGTGTAGTAGCTTTGAGTTTGTATCGGTATGTCGGATTTCCTCTTGAAAATAAATGCTGTTATACTATCTGACATATCGGTGCTCGCACAAAGCAATTACATGGATGGTCGCTCCTCAATAGCCTTATTCTTCGTGCTAGTTGACGCGTTACCTCATAGTGTCCTTGGCTAGCGTGAGTATAGAGGTGGGCGCGTCACAGCTTGGTATTAGAGCCAAACTTCGAAACAATGTAGAATAATCTAGCAAGGATCATTGTCCTAAGTCCTTAGGAATCATGCCTTAGGATTTATCCGAATCTTAGGACCCATTCTATCCTATTTTCTTTGTGATGCCTTGTTTTATCAATCATGATTGTTTGATATTCATTCTGAGAATAACCTTTTTTCCTCTTCTTTCTTTCTTTCTTAAAGAAGAGGAGATGGTTATTTCTGACAGTCCTAGCGCTGGTCAATCCAGTAGTCCTTCTCTGGAAGGCATATTGATGTCTGCCCAACAACTTTTGAATCTTGCAAAGAATCAATGGTTTATCTATGCTTTGAGTAAGAACCCCACAAAGGTTTTACCTCTGAAACTAGAAGTTCCTATCAATCAGCTTGTAGATATCACTCTTCGACTTGAAGAGTCTGATAAAGGAAGTGATAGTGATGTTGGAAGTTCCAAAGAGAGCCTCAATAACAACAAGAAGAGGCATATTAAGTTCAAAAGCCGTAATCCCAACAAGAAAGGAAGACAGGAAACTTCGGTAGAAAAGACTCCAATCCCTAATTGTGGAGAATGCTACTATTGTAATTCTAAGGACCACTATGTAAATAAGTATCCAAGGCATGTTTCTTGTCGCTATTGCAAAAATTCAGTCATCATATTTCTGCATTCCCCAAACTTCAAAGCAAGAAGAAAGGAGAACAAAAAACTCCGGTAGCAAAGACTCCTACCTCTAGTCGTGAACAATGCTACAATTTTGGTTCCACGGACCATTATAATGATAGGTGTCCGGAACCACTCTTTTGCCGCTATTGCAAAGGTTCAGGTCATCACTTATCTACATGTCCTAAACTTCCAAGCAAAAGGGAGGGAAAGCTAAATATTGTGCAAGCACCTAGTAGCACTTCTCCTGGTTAAGGTATTTCTCATCCAGTCCTTGGTGACATTTATTTTGTGATTATCCTATTCAAGTCCTTGTTGATATGTGTTCATCTCATTATTTTATATCAAAAGAACTCATTGATTATTTTTCTTTAAATATTTTGGGCTTGACGACTTCTTTGAGAATTGTGAATCCGGTTGGTGGATCCGCAACACTCAGTTTGCTTTGTAAAGACGTCGAGATTATTTTATGTGATTTTTCTTTTCAGGCCAATTTGCATGTTCTGCGTTACTTAGGCTTCGGAATTGATTTTTGTGAAAGGATTGGCTTAATCCTTATGAAGCCATATCCTGTGTCCCGAGTGGACTATCCATCTTCGACATTTTCAATCTGTTAAGCAGATTTCTATTCTTCTTAATGATTTCAATTCCAATTTGGTGGCATCATTTTATTCTCTAGACCCACTTGTTGAGGAAGATGTTATTCTCCTCGTTTAAGTAATTTGTGAAGTTTTCCGGTATTTTTGAGTTTGTCTTAGAATTATCACCTAAGCGAATCTATTGAGTGGTGCTAAGGTCTTTTCGGTTCGACTTTGCCACCAGTTTTCATTAGCTATGAGTGGTGGATGATAGTGTTCCACTACCGCATTCCGCACTCGTTATAATTCTTATGAATGATTCATGATGTCATTCATGTTGTCCAATTTATGTAATCCATCTTATGAATCGTGTTCTACGAATATTTCGATGAGATGATCCTTGTATTCCTTGATTTTGGATGAAAACAACACATTGAAATTTGCGAATCTTTTTAATAAGATACATTTATAAGTATAATTGGATTTTGTTTAAAAACGAGTAAGGAATATTCATAAAAAAAATTGGAGATGTTTTTATCATATAGAAGATGATTTTGTGTTGTTTTGCCCATTGAGTGCTTTAAGAATTCTCGTCGATGCGCTTGATCAACGTTTTCGACAGGAATCTCCTAAACGCTTTGATGGGGCAATCAGACATGGTAAATTGACTTGGAGCAAGTAAATTTTTCTAGAAAGATGACTACATAAAGTTAATTATAATTTCGAATGTCTTAGCTTTTTGGGAAAGAGGATCATTTAAAGGAACTCTTTTTCGATACTCCTATTCTTGTGATTTCGGAAGGGAACCAAAACTTTACTGTTCGTACCGATGCTAGTCATATAGGTTTGGATGTCGTTTTCTTGTGGAAGAGAACGTTCTAGCATTTATGCTTCTTTACAAGCCTATCGAGACTAAGTATGCCACTCATGATCTAATATTCGTGGCTATTGTTTTCGCTTTTAGAATTGGCATCATTATTTTTGGAGGAGAAATTGTTCTCTACAACGATCATAAATCTTTGAAGTTTTTATTTTCTCAAAAGGAACTTAATTTGCGTCAAAAATGTTGGCTCGAGTTCCTTGCATCTTATGTTCTGGATATTATTTATACTTCCGGAAAGGGAAATCATTGTGCCGATGCCCTTAGTCGTAAGCAACAAGCGGTTATTCCTATGATGATGAATGATCTTGAGACTTTGTCTACTTGTGAAATTCGAGATCGTGAATCCGATTCGTATTCATCTCTTGTCCTATGTAGCCTTGAGGCTCATCCATCTCTTTTAGACCGTGTTCTTAATGCTCAAAGGCATGATCCTGAATTGGCTCATCTTAGCCAAAGTTGTCGGGATAGTAATATTGATAGTTTGAAAGTCTTTGAAATCGATGCTCGTGGCGGCATTTGAAAATTTGGTAGACTCATCGTGCCAAATATTAGTGATCTTGGTAAAGACATTTTAGAAGATTTTCATCGTTCTAAATTTACCATTCGTCCCGGTAGTAGTAAAATGTACGTGGATATGAAGCGACTTTATTATTAGGGTGGAATGAAATCTGATATTACTAACTTCATTAAGCGTTGCATGACTTGCTAACTCATCAAGGTCGAGCATCAAAGGTCCGGTGGGTTATTGCAACCTTTGGACATTCCAATTTGAAAGTGGGATCAAGTCTCCATGAATTTTATTGACGGACTTCTCCGTTCTCGTTCGAGCCATGATAGCCTATGGGTAGTAGCTGAAAAAGTAACAAAATCTGCCCGTTTTATTCCCGTTCGGTCTAATCGAACCGTTCCTCTTTTGGCCAAACTTTTTATTAAAAAAATAGTTAAATTACATGGAGTTCCTACTTCTATTGTTAGCATGATCCATTGTTTACTAGTGGATTTTGGAAGAGTCTTCAAAAATCTTTGGGAATGAAGCTTAATTTTAGCACCGCTTATCATCCTCAATCCGATGGATAAAACGAGCGTGTGAATCAAACTCTTGAAGATTCGTGCATGTGTTTTGGATTTTGGTGGAAGTTGAAAAGATTATATTTCTCTTGTTGAGTTTTTCTATAATAATAGCTTCCAATCTAGTATTGGCAAGGCACCTTTCGAGTCACTCTATGGAAGGCCATGCCGATCTCCTTCTTGTTGGCTTTGAGGCCGGTGAGAAGCTGGTTTTAGTCAGGATTTTATTCGTGATTCCACAGAAAAGATTGACCTTATTCGTCATAGGACGAAAGAAGCTCAAAGTAGACAAAAATCCTATGCCGATAACCGAAGAAGGAAATTAGAATTTTCTGTGGGAGATTTTGTGTTTATTCGTGTTTCACCTAAGAAGGGTGTTGTGCGTTTCAGTCGATCGGGAAAATTAGCACCTCGATATATTGGTCCATTTCCCATCACCAAACGTATTGGCTTCATGGCTTATCACCTCTTATTACCGACTCAATTTTTTGCTATTCATGACGTGTTTCACGTTTCTCAACTACGGAAATGTCTTCGAGATTCCGATTCTATTCTTGAGCCTGGTGTTGTGGAAGAAATGGAAGTTTTGCCTAATTTGACTTATGAGCAGCATCCTATTCCTATCATTGCTTAAGAGGTCAAACGCCTTCGAAATAAAGATGTCCCACTTGTGAAAGTTCAATGGTCCTCAAATCCTAAGGATTGTTCTTTGGACTCTAGAGAATTCATCGAGCAAAAACATCCAGACTTACTCTCTCGTTCTCTTTGAAGTAAACTTCTCATTTCAAATTTATTTTGTGTTGATATGCTTTTATGGTTGTTACTTTTATTTTTCTTCTTAAGTATTGCGAGGACGTAATTTCTTTAAGGAGGGGAGTCTGTAACAACCTGCATATTTTACGATTGTATATTTAAATATAGCATCGTTAGTCGGAATTTAAGTCTGAAATATTACTTTTGCAAACAGTCGAATTAGGACTCAAGACCAATTCAATTGAGTCCAAAATACCGTTTGCGACCTTTTTAAGTATAGACATCGATATGTTTGGAATTGAGTAAAATTTTGACATTTTCACTTAGGGGTTTGGGTTTCAGCCATTAACCCAACATATCAACCCAACTCCACTCCACTCCTCTTCATTCCTTCATAATATTTCCTAATACTCAAGCTTTAGTAAAAATAGTGGAAGAGAAAAGGAAATAGAAATTCCTAAGCCCTAGTTTTCTTTGCAAATTCAAGTTCTACCAACATAATCCGAAAGAAGCTTAGGTAAGCATCCTCTTCATCTTCTCCAACTCAATCTCTCTACAATTTCAGAATTTTCTATAACCTAACTTAGGAAAAACTTCACCTTTGATCATAGATTGAAGATTCTAGAGGTATGGTGAAGAGGAATAGTTCTTGCCTTGTTTTAAAAGCTTCTCCTTCATTGTTTTTGGGTTTAAAGGTGAGTTTTTAAACTCACATCTATGTCTATATTTTTGATAGTAGTTAGGAAGTGATTCCAAACATCTACTCCTTGTCCATTTGCTTTTGGATTGAATTAGTTTTATGAATATTCCAATTTTTGGTGTTTTGAAGTTAAATCTTTAAAAATCCTAGCTTTGATGTTTGATCATGCTTTTGGTGGCGTATCAAAGAGCGTATAGGGCTGGGTTGCCGATTGGCATAAAACCTTAGTGCCCATAGCATGTCCGGCCGCAAATTGTTTGGGTTTTTGCGTTTGGAAGGGTTAGGCTAAGAATACTGGAATTTCCAGTTCGGTCGACTGAACCAGAAAGTCAGTCAATTGAAGCAGAACCCAGGAATTTTCCTAGGCCAGTATTAGTCGACTGACCACTCTGGGTCAGTCGATTGAGCCTGGAAACCGAAAGTTTCCAAGCATGTTTCGGTCGACTGACCACTCCGGTTCAATCGACTAAACCTGAAAACAGAAAGCTTTCAAGAATTGTGTCAGTCGACTGACCACCCTGGTCCAGTCGACTGTATCTGCTCTCTCTGCTTATTTTGCCTTTTGGGTTCGAATTTCCAATTTTTAATCGATTCTTGTTTCTCCAACTGTTGTTATCACCTTTGTTGACTTTGATAACTTCTTTTTCAGGACTTTTGGGGAATATCGATTTTGATGGATTTGGTATCGATTTCTTTGGATTTAATTCATGTCTTCGAATGTGAATTTTTGGCGATCGATTGATTTTACAATCAATTTTATGATTTGTCACTTTAAAATACAAAGGTTTCTATACTAGTAGTAAATATCAAAACTCTTTCATCAAAACGATTTCAACACTATTTTCAATATCAAGCTTGTTTATAAAACCGTTTTCCAATTTATTAGTATATACAAACCTTTACCGCGTTCGTATGAGAAATCTAATTAAATAGCTTAGCAAAACAAGTGGTATGAAATGCTTTCGTTTACTTTGTCGGTTAATTCTTGGACTTGTTTGATCGAACTCTTGTGATAACTTTCGATTGGAAATCTACAATTTGTTCGTAAATATTTAAGTTAAACAAGTGGTTATGGGACATGAAGTTAAACTCATATATTTACTAGCTTAGTGTAATTTGCACTTATTTTGGAGTAGAAGTCTACAATTTGTTCGTAAATAATTAAGTTAAGCCAGTGGTTATGGGAGATGAAGCCTAACTCATTTATTTACTAGCTTAGTGTAATTTACATTTGTGGATCTATGAAGATCTATTGTTGGAGTTTCAGCCCAATTTTATGGGGAACGACCCATGGTCTCGGACCGTTTTGTGGAGCTTCGGCTCAAAGGTCTTCAGACCGTTTATAGAGCTTCGGCTCAAAGGTCTTTGGGCCATTTTGTGGAGCTTTGGCTCAAATTTGATGGTTAGCGACCATGGAATAGCGTTCCGTTTGTAATGCACGGGTTGGTGAGTTTTCATGCTCTCGTTTTGTGATAGGCGTCCCACTTTTTGTAATTTCTGGATTTGTACTTAATGATTTCTAGAATTTGTGTTTCACTAACTTTTTGCGAATAGGCATTGATATGTTTGTCAATATTTATGGTTTGGTGAATAAAATAAAGAATATGACATTCTTTTTAGTGCTTTGAGACTTCTTGAGGTATTGTATGATTTTTGTTATTGTTAAATATACATATCACAGTATTGCATTATTGTTATCATACGTTTTTGCCATATCTCTTATTTTATGTCATTTTACCTGATATTTATAGCTAAACTGATCCGTTTATTATTTTCTTATTAAATAATACTCGGTCAGACTGAGATGTAATAGGTGCTTCTGCTTGACTCCTCTCCTGGGAACATTATCCGACTTTTGGCTAACTACTCTAGTTTAATAGTTTTTGTTGTTATACATACGAGATAGAGACTCTTTGGTGTGTGTATATTCTTTTGTCTAGCTCTTGTATCTATTCTTTTGTGATATTGTGGATCTTATTTGACCACCACTCTGATGAACACTTATGTGTTATATTCATATCTGTTTCCGCCTTTCTGATGTGGATATCCGTGAATGATTTATGTTATGCTTATTTCTATATTTGTTTCCGAAAGCCACATAGCCACTGTGTAGTAGCTTTGAGTTTTTATCGGTATGTCGGATTTTCTCTTGAAAAGAAATGCATGTTATACTATCTGACATATTGCTCGCATAAAGCAATTACACGGATGGTCGCTCATCAATAGCCTTATTCTTCGTGCTAGTTGATGGCATTACCTCGTAATGTCCTTGCATAGCGTGAGTATAGAGGTGTGGCGTCACAAGTTACGGGAGACATAACCAGTCAAAACGAAGGTCTCTGTGAGCTCTATGGCTTTGATGGCTTAATGACGTCAATGCATAGTTTCATGCCCAAAACACACTATACGAATGACTTTCAGGACTTGGAAGTTTTTTTAACCCTTCGTTTTCTTCACGTGAACTTTATGATAAAACAGGATCAACGTGGTTGGCCATTGATTTACCATCACTGAAGAGTGGTGCACCATGGTACTATTTCATCTCAAATCCATGCGCTCATTTGTAAAAGTCGTACGACATAGTTTCGGCACTATGGACGGATGTTGCACCTTGCACCGTAATTGTTGCGCCCAATGGATATCGATCCTTTGGACAGCCATAACAGTTGACTCTTTTGGAGTTGTGAGAGCCATAACCAGTCAAAACAAAGGTCTCTGTGAGCTCTACGACTTTGACATCTTTAAGCCGTCAATGCATAGTTTCACACCCAAAAAAACACTATCCAAATCACTTTCATGAATTGGAAGTTTTTTTACCCTTCAATTTCTTCACATGAATTTTTTGGTAAAATGGGATCAATGTGGTTGGCCATCGATTTACCATCATTGGAGAGTGATGCACAAAGGTACTATTCCGTTTCAAGTCCATGCACTCATTTGTAAAAGTCGTACGACGCAGTTTCGGCATTATTGATGGATGTTGCACCTTGCGCCGTAGATGTTGCACCTAGGGGATATCGATCCTTCGGACAGCCATAATGGTTGACTCTTTTGGAGTCACAGGAGCCATAACCAGTCAAAACGGATGTCTATGTGAGCTCTACGGCTTTGATGGCATAACGACGTCAATGCACAGTTTCATGCCCAAAAAACACAATTCGAATCACTTTTAGGTCTTGGAAGTTCTTTTTACCCTTCGTTTTCTTCACCTGAATTTTATAGTAAAACAGGATCAACGTGGCTGGCCATCGATTTAGCATTGTTGAAGAGTGGTGAACCATGGTACTATTCTGTTTCAAATCCCTGCACTCATTTTTAAAAGTCATACGGTGCAGTTTCGGCATTATGGATGGATGTTGTACCTTGCACCGTAGATGTTGTATCCAAGTCATATCGATCCTTCGGATAGCCATAACGATTGACTCTTTTGGAGTTACGGGAGCCGTTACCAGTTAAAATGAACGTCTCTGTGAGTTCTACGGCATTGATTGCTTTAAGCCGTCAATGCATAGTTTCATACCAAAAAAACACTATCAAAACCACTTTCAGGACTCGGAAGTTTATTTTTACCCTTCGTTTTCTTCACATGAATTTTATGGTAAAACCGGATCAACGTGGCCGACCATCGATTTACCATCACTGGAGAGTGGTGCACCATGGTACTATTTCATTTCTAGTCCATGCACTCATTTGTAAAAGTCATACGGCACAGTTTCGGCATTGTGGACGGATGTTGCATCTTGCACCGTAGATGTTGCGCCGAAGGGATATCGATCCTTCGGACAGCCATAACGATTGACTCTTTTGAAGTTACGGGAGCCATAACCAGTTAAAACGAAGGTCACTGTGAGTTCTACGGTTTCAATAGCTTTAAGCCGTCAATGCGTAGTTTTATACCCAAAAAACACTATCCAAATCACTTTCAGGACTCTGAAGTTTTCTTTACCCTTCGTTTTCTTCAAGTAAATTTTGTGGTAAAACTGGATCAACGTGGCTGGCCACCGATTTACCATCGCTGGAGTGTAGTGCCCCATGGTACTATCCCATTTCAAATCCATGCACTCATTTGTAAAAGTCGTACGACGCAGTTTCGAGATTATGGACGGATGTTGCAACTTGCAGCGTAGATGTTGCGCCCAGGGGATATCTATCCTTCGGACAGCTATAATGATTGACTCTTTTGGAGTTACTTTAGCCATAACCAGAAAAAACGAAGGTCTTTATGTGATGACTTAATGACGTCAATGCATAGTTTCATGCCCAAAAAACTGACCAAATCACTTTCAGGACTCGGTAATTTTTTTTACCATCATTTTCTTCACATGAATTTTATAGTAAAATGGGATCAACGTGGCTGGCCATCGATTTATCATCGTTGGAGAGTGCTGCATCATGGTACTATTCCGTTCAAATCCATGCACTCATTTGTAAAAATTGTACGACGTTGTTTCGACATTATGGACGGATGTTGCACCTTGCACCGTAGATGTTACGTCCAACGGATATCGATCCTTCGGACAGCCACAACGGTTGACTCTTCCGGAGCTACGAGAGCCACAATCAGTCAAAACGAAGGTCTCTATGAGCTCTATAGTTTTGACAGCTTTAATCCATAAATGCATAGTTTCATACCCAAAAAAGTCTATCCGAATCACTTTCAGGACTTGAAAGTTTTTTTTACGCTTCGTTTTCTTCATGTGAATTTTATGGTAAAACGGGAACAACGTGGCTGACATCGATTTACCATCGTTGAAGAGTGGTGCACCATGGTATTATTCCATTTCAAATCCATGCACTCATTCGTAAAGGTCGTATGAAACAGTTTCGGCAGTATGAACGGATGTTGCACCTTGCACCGTAGATGTTGCACCCAAAAGATATCGATCCTTCGGACAGTCATAACGGCTGACTCTTTTGGAGTTATGGGAGGCTTAACCAGTCAAAACGGAGGTCTGTGTGAGGTGTCTGGCTTTGATGGCTTAACAACGTCAATGCATAGTTTCATACCCAAAAAAACACTATCCATATCACTTTCAAGTCTTTGAAGTTTTTTTACCCTTCGTTTTCTTCATGTGAATTTTATAGTAAAACATGATCAACGTGGCTGGCCATCGATTTACCATCACTGGAGAGTGGAGCACCATGGTAATATTCCATTTCAAATCCATGTACTCATTTGTAAAAGTCTTACGGCGTAGTTTCGACATTATGGACGGATGTTGCACCTTGCACCGTAGATGTTGCACCCAATGGATATCGAGCATTCGGACAGTCATAACGGTTGACTCATTTTGGAGTTACGAGAGCCATAACCAGTCAAAATGAAGGTCTCTGTGAGCTCGAAGGCTTTTACAGTTTTAAGCCGTCAGTGCATAGTTTCATACATAAAAAACACTATCCGAATCACTTTCAGGACTCGAAAGTTTTTCATACCCTTCGTTTCTACACGTGAATTTTATGGTAAAATGGGATCAACGTGGCTGGCCATCGATCCACCATCACTGGAGAATGGTGCACCATGGTACAATTCTGTATCTAACCCATGCACTTTTTGTAAAAGTTGTATGGCACAGTTTCGACATTATGGATGGATGTTGCAACTTGCATCGTAGATGTTGCATCTAGGGGATATCAATCCTTCAGACAGCCATAACGGTTGACTCTTTTGGACTTACGGGAGCCATAACCCGTAAAAATGAAGGTCTCTGTGAGCTCTATGGCTTTGATGGCTTAATAACATCAATGCGTAGTTTCATACGCGAAAAAACACTATCTGAATCACTTTCAGGACTTGGTAGTTTTTGTTTACCCTTCGTTTTCTGCATGTGAATTTTATAATAAAACGGGTCAACGTGTGTAACGTCCCACCCCGAGACCTACATTAGTAAAGAGAATTACTAAGTAATCATGTCTACTAATGTAGAGAATAGGGCTGGCTAAGGGCGGCCCTCATGATAATGCATTAGGTAAGAGCTAAGTATGTCGATATTTTTTTTATATGGTCGACACACCTAGTCCTTAACTAATACGATACCATGATGGTTTAGGATCATTTTAGAATAAATGCAATATACAATTAATTATAAATAGACACAGAACAACAAACCTAGATTAGAGTACACATACATCTCCATAGATCATGCATAATACATATAAGTAGCATCAACTGCAAAATATACATACACAACCATCCCACAAAATAATAGGTACAACATCCAAGTCCGAGAAGAGAAAAAAAAATGGTTAAGACAAAAGCAAGCTAACAGATCCAAGAAGGAGTGAGCTATATCCATACCTAACCTGCAACTAGGTCTAACCCGAGTAATAAATACACGGGTCAGGCTAGCTAAAACTTATCATTGGTAAAGATAACATTAATAGGAATAAAAAAAAGAACCATTCCATTGTTGCCAACGGAACGATATAAGTATCATCAAAATCATCTCTAAGGTGAGACATCTATGGGTCCATCATGATTTCATAAGGGAATTCAATTAGTTATCTAACGATGGTTCATCTTCTAAAGTTATACACGTGAAATAGGCAAGGATTTAAACCATATAAATAATCGTCGCAAAACAGTCTAAAACCTCATAAAACCATCATAATAGAATTCAATGAGGGTTCAAACATCATATTAGAAATCACCATAAAACCATCAATACATATAAGCCTTCATCTTACTCAAGGCTATAATAACATCCTCATAAAAAGGTGAAATCAAAACATCTAAAACTTCATGGAATACTGCACGTGCTTACATCGTGACTAGTACTAATATTTGGTACCATAAACATCGTGATGACTGGAGTCAAGTAACATCATAACATCGTGAACATCGTGATGACTATAGCCTATAATATCATAATGACTCTCAGTCACAAAGACCCGAGTTAATAACATCTTGATGATCAGAGTCGCAACTACATCGTGATGACTCCAATTAAGTACTAGTGGTCTATAGTACTAGTAAACATCGTGAATGTGCCTCAACTTCTCGGATAGGAACCCAATAGGTGTTAACGCACGTCCCATACCATACGTTCGCACCTAATGGTTTACTAGCCGCTAGTTGGTGCCACATTAATAAAACATCATGAACATCATGAAAATATATACTCTGCCTCATCTCATCGGCGATTAAATTCAATACCCTACTCGTCTTATCTCGTTGACGAGTACTAGTGGCATCGTAACTTGTCTCATTTCATCGACAAGTGAAAATTATCATAATACATATCAATATAGTAAAATCATCATCAAGTAGCTTACCTCATCTCATCGGCAAGTAAAAATAACATTTAGATGGTTATTTATAACCATAATTCCATATTGGAACTTCTAACTCTTAATTCTCCTCAATTTTGTCCCAGATAACTTCAAAATTGTAGAAAGATCAAAACATAAAACTTGTAGCACTATGTCTAAGCTTTCCAGAACATCCAAAGTTATGTAATTTGGATAAGAAACGAATAACTTAAGCATAATTTAGTTTCAGATTCAAACAATAGAGCAAATAATAGTTTTGCTCTCGAAATTGCAATAGAAACACTAAATTTTGAAATAGATAACATCAGAATTTTGAAAAACACAAAACAGGAAAATTGTATCTCTATACCAGGGCTTTCCAGAACATCTAAGATCATCAAATTTGATTAAGAAACGCAAAAGTTATGCTTATTTTAGTTTTAGATTCTACAACAGAGCAAAATATAATTTTGCTCTCGGGAATGCAATAGAAAAACTCAATTTTGAAATAGATAACTTCAGAATTTTCGAATACACAAAACATGAAAATTGTAGCTCTATACTAGGGCTTTCCAGAACATCTAAGATCATTAAATTTGATTAAGAAACGCAAAGTTATGCTTATTTTAGTTTCAGATTCAACAACAGAGCAAAATATAATTTTGCCTTCGGGATTGCAATACAAAAACTCAATTTTGAAATAGATAACTTCAGAATTTTCGAAAACACAAAACATGAAAATTGTAGCTCTATATTAGAGCTTTCCAGAACATCTAAGATCATTAAATTTTATTAAGAAACGCAAAAGTTATTCTTGTTTTAGTTTTAGATTCAAACACAAACAAGTTTTCCAGAGATGATTTTCTATTTTTAACTTTTTCTATGGCCAAGCTCTCACAAATTACCGTTTCATCTAGCAAATTTTATGAGCATGCACTCACCTTAAGGATATAGCAGCGAATTTGGAAGGAAGATGATGACTTTTGTGATGAATTGAGGCTCTAAACACCTGTAGAAGCTGAAACAAGAACATGCAGTACAAAAGAGGAAAAGTTACAAACAATTCAATACAAACTCAAGATTTGATGAATTAATTCCTAGTATTGGATGTGATTACCTTGTATATACTCTAGTTTTAGGACTCTCTTCTTTAATTTGCAAAAGATTTGGTGAAATTTGGTTTTAAATTGAGAAAGCCATAAAATTTCTTTTGTTCTTTTACTGTAAGATTTAGCTGAGAGGAAGAAGAAAATGAAAATACGTACAGTTCACTTCTTTCTCAACCAGAAAATTCTAGAGGATGGGCTATGGATCCCATTCAAAGACTCTCAGCCCAAATAGCACTTAGTAAAAAAAACAAAGTTATGTGTATCTATTAACCTATTTTACACTATATATTCATATTCCAACATTTACAAGCCAAGTAAAATACATACATCAATTTGCTTTGAAATAAATAATTATTGTGACAACATAAAATATATTTTAATAATAAAAAGTTATTTCAACAATAAAACATCATTTTTAAGAATATTTACTAATTTACACAATTTTAGTGTAGAAACACTATTTTTTAAAGTATAACTTGATCAAAAATTATTCTCTTAGTCAAGTAAATTATAATAAATCATTCCAATACTTTTAAAACAGCCAAATCATATTTTCACACAATATTTCATCCTTTATTTTAATAAAAGACAAGTTTTCTTCATATTTTTACTCTTATATTCAATAGAAGGATAATATTGGCAATAATTACCAATATTATCACATTAACTTAACTAAAATACAACAAATGATTAATTTCACTCCAAAACTTCAAAATAAAATTTTTAAAACTATGTTTCCATCAATTTGGATTTATTTCAACAATTTAATGTTGAATTGCATCACTTGGTAAATTAATTCACCCAATTATACCTAAATTCCAATATTTTCCATTTTATTTAATCAAACTCCAAACAATGAATTTTTTTTTAAACCCAATATTTAGCTCCAAACTTATTTTTTATTTAAAATGAACAATTTAACTCAAATTTATTTTCTTCATTTCATTTAGTTCTCAATATTAAACTATAAGTATTGTTATATTTTAATATTTCAGGTAATCACCAATACCAGGGTTGTTACAGACTTCCCTCCTGTAAAAAAAAATTGCGTCCTCGCAATTCCTAGAGGTTATTCATATTCAACATACTTTATTTCATCAAACAAAGGGAATTTGGATAGATTAAACTAGAAAATTATTACCTTCGGAGTGAGAAGATAAGAAATCAGGATACATTTGCTCGATGAATTCTTTGGTTTCCCAAGTGCAGTCATTGGGATTATCGGACCATTGAATCTTCACAAGCGGAATACTCTTGTTTCGAAGGCGTCTAACCTCCGAAGCAAGAACCCTCACAAGATGTTGCACGAATGATAGATCAGGAGAGACTTCTAGCTTCTCTAAAGCATGAGAATCGAACACAGAATCTGAATCTCGTAGACACTTCCTTAACTGAGAGACGTTGAATACGTCGTGAACTCCAGAAAACTGATCGGGAAGTGCTACACGATATGCAACAGGACTGATACGTTCTGTTATAGAAAATGGTCCAATATAGTGTGGTGCCAATTTCCCTGTCTGGCTAAACCGTATCACTCCCTTCAGAGGAGAAGCTCTGATATAAACAAGATCGCCCACTGAGAACTCAAGAGGCCTCCTACGGTTGTCCGCGTAGGATTTTTGTTGACTCTGAGCCTCTTTCATTCTCTCTCGGATAAGACGGATCTTCTCAGATGATTCTCGAATAGACTCGGGGTCAAGAATGAGCTTTTCCCCCGACTCAAGCCAACATGACGGAGAACGACACGGCCTTCCATATAAGGCTTCGAAAGGAGCCATGCCGATAGAAGATTGGTAGCTATTATTATAAGCAAACTCAACTAGAGGAAGATGATCCTCCCAACTACCACCAAAATCCAAGATACAAGCACGAAGTAGATCTTCCAAGATACGATTCACCCGTTCAGTCTGTCCATCAGACCGTGGGTGATAAGCTGTGCTAAGATTAAGCTTTGTGCCCAAAGCTTGCTGGAGACTCTGCCAGAAGTGACTCGTGAAAAGTGGATCACGATCACACACAATAGATGAAGGAACACCATGTAAACGCACGATCTCCTTAATATAAAGCTTCGATAAGTGAGATGCCGTCCTATTAGACTTAATAGGAATGAAATGTGCGGACTTGGTAAGACGGTCCACAACAACCCAAATACTGCTATGGCCCGACCTCGAACGAGGTAAGCCATCGATGAAATCCATAGAAACTTTGTCCCATTTCCACAATGGGACCTCTAAAGGTTGAAGAAGACCACTGGGTCGCTGATGCTCGGCCTTAATAAGCTGGCAAGTCATGCAATTGCTTACATAACTTGCTATATCTCGCTTCATGCCTTCCCAGTAATAGAGGCGACGCATATCAGCATACATCTTGCTGCTTCCTGGATGAATAGTATACTTAGAACGGTGACACTCGGCTAGAATGTCCCGCCTAAGTTCTGGGATAGAAGGCACGACTAGACCGTTCTTCTTTCGAAGACACCCATGCATATCGATGTTGAAATCCCTCATCTCAATGTCATCATGGGATTCAGACTTACACTTCTGAATAAGAGCAGATATATCGGAGTCTTGCCGTTGAGCTTCGACAATCCGATCTAAAAGAGTAGGGCGAGCTTCCATGCTATATAATAGAATATGAGAGTTAGATGTGGAAGCACGATCGTGAATATCACACATGGAAAGAGTCTCAAGGACTTTCCATTCTGCAATCATCATGGAAACAATAGTCGAATGCTTGCAACTCAAAGCATCAGCTACTCGATTCCCCTTTCCAGGGGTATACTGAATGTCAAAATCATATGAAGCTAGAAACTCGAGCCAACGCTGTTGTCGCATGTTGAGCTCCTTCTGGGTGAACAAGTACTTAAGAGACTTGTGATCGGTGAAAAGAGTAAAGTGCTCTCCCAACAAATAATGATGCCATATCTTCAGAGCAAAGACAATGGCGGCAAGCTCTAACTCATGAGTAGCATACCGAACCTCATTTGGACGCAACTACCTAGAAGCATAGGCAACAACACGATCTTTCTGCATCAAAACAACACCGAGGCCACTATGACTGGCATCGGTATAAACAATAAGATCTTGGTTCCCTTCAGGGACCACAAGGACGGGAGCATTAGTGAGAAGCTCCTTCAATTTCTGAAAAGAAGCCTCACACTTATCAGACCAAATGAATCGAACGCCTTTCCTCGTAAGGCTAGTCAATGGAAGCACGATACGGGAAAAGTCTTTGATGAAACGGCGGTAATAACCAGCGAAACCCAGAAAACTACGAATCTCGTGAACATTCTCAGGCCTCTTCCAACGCTGAATAGCCTCGACCTTAGAAGGATCAACGGAAATACCTTCTGAAGATACAACATGGCCTAAGAACTTCACTTGATTTTCCCAGAAGTGACACTTAGAAAGTTTTGCTTTGAGTTGATGCTTTCGGAGAATACTCAAAACAATTCTAAGATGTCGAGCATGGTCCTCTTCGGACTTCGAATATACTAGTATATCATCAATGAAAACAAGCACGAACTTATCGAGATATTCCCGGAATACTCGATTCATAAGATCGACAAAGTAGGCAGGTGCGTTCGTCAATCTGAACGGCATGACGAGCCACTCATAAGAACCATAGCGAGTGCGGAATGCGGTGAGAGGAATACTATCTTCCGCGACTCGGAGCTGATGAAAACCAGTGGCAAGGTCTAACTGTGAAAAGACTTTGGCACCACTTAATTGATCGAACATGTCGTCGATCCTCGGTAAAGGGTAACGATTCTTGATGGTTAACTCATTAAAGTTGCGATAGTCGACGCAAAGCCTAAGAGTCCCATCGGACTTCTTCACGAACACTACCGCAGCTCCCCACGGTGAAGAACTAGAACGAATGAAATGCTTTGCTTCAAGCTCTGGAAGTTGCTTTTTGAGTTCCTCATTCTCTCGTGTTGACATCCTCGTGGGAGGACGACTAACTGGCTGTGCGCCAAGAATAAGATCGATACGGAACTCAATAGCTCTCTTAGGAGGTAAACCAGAAACGGGCTCGAATAAATCTGAAAAGTCGCAAACGATAGGAATACGGGATATATCGTCATCATCATATCGAGAATCAAGAGCAAATAAAGAAGCTATGGAATCGCAATCGGAATCACGAAGCGAAAGAGATAACTGATCAGAAGAATCAGGATGTCGAATATATAAGACTCGCTCCAAATGTAAAATCCTGGCCTCGTATTGAACTAGCCAGTCCATTCCCAATATCATATCAAATCCAAGAAAAGTAATAACGTGCAGATTCGTACGGAAAGAAAAGCCATAAATCAAAATCTCAATATCATCACAAAGCAAACTAAGAGTTGCATATCCTCCGATAGGATTGGCAATCCGTAAAGAAGTAAGCATGCAAGAAACATCTAACTGCAAAGCATCAACGAGTTCTTTCGATACGAATGAGTGAGATGCACCCGTATCGAAAAGCACTCGAATATAACGATCATGGAATAAAATAGAGCCCTCTAAAACAGAAGAGGAAGTACCTCTAGACTGAGCAGCACCTCCGGAGGTAGTAGCCACACCAAGATGACCCTGACGAGAACCCTTCTCCTTTTTGGGACAAGCTGACACTAAATGTCCCTCCTTCTTACAATAAAGACAACGCTTAGGCTTGGGACATTCCCTCACTGGATGGTCAGGTGCACCACAATTGTAGCATGCAAAAGGCTTAGTTGAAGGAGTAGACTGAGACTGGGAAGAAGATCCCCTCTGTTTCTTCTTCTTACTGGGATGGAACGGCTTCGACTTGTGGAAAAACTTTTTCTTATTCGTGTTCCCACGAACATTACCCTCATCATCACTATCTTTCTCCATCTCGACCGCTTCAAGCTGAAGGGCCGCATCCACAAGCTTTTCAAAGGTGAGCTCAAGGCGAAGCATGAGAGACTTCTTCAGATATTTCTTAAGTCCGGAAACGAACTTAAGATTCTTCTTATAAGGAGTAGAGATGTGCTCGAGACCATACTTAGACAAGGCTTCAAAAGATGCAACATATTCAGAAACGGTGACTTTCCTTGTTTGAAATCAAGGAAACATCGAGCAAGAATAGCCTTCTCGGATTATGGAATAAACTTGAGTTCGAATCTCTCACGGAACTGATCCCACACTAGAGTGGACTCATCAATCTTAGCAATAAGAAGATCATACCAATGTAAAGCTCGTTCTTGCAACATACTAGATGCTACAAGGACTCGGTGATGACTAGAGATCTCCATACGACTAAAGATACGCTCACAAGAACTGAGCCAAGCCTCAACCTCTAAAACAGTCTCGGTGCCTTTAAAGATCTTGCCACCAAGATGAGTGAAGTCACTACACATGCGCGCAAATGCGGATTTGCGCGGAGGAGAAGAGTGAGCTGGAGAGGGAGGCTGAGTGCTCCGAATAAGCTCAAGGATCTGGTTAGTAGACATATTTACGCCTTCAGGACGAGAACCGCTGGACGGTCCCGCCGTCGAAGAGCGTCCTCTAACTCTATGCGACATAGCTGAAAGATAAGATAAGATAGGATTATTCACAGGGTAAATAGATATATTAGCTATTCAAGTGCATAAGTTAAGGAAACTACGGAATATAATTAACATTCCTAGACATTTTCCTTTCTATCTACCCCAAAGGAATTAAAAAGGGACACGAATCAAAACAAGGATAGGGGCAAGGCAAGATTAAGGTGAAACCGATCATGATTAAGGGATGATGTATATGAATGTATTATATCTAATGTATGGTATCTCGTATGCTATTCTGTATATATTACATTATATTCTGAAATAAGGCTCTGATACCAAGCTGTAACGTCCCACCATGAGACCTACATTAGTAAAGAGAATTACTAAGTAATCCTGTCTACTAATGTAGAGAATAGGGCTGGCTAAGGGCGACCCTCATGATAATGCATTAGCTAAGAGCTAAGTATGTCGATATTTTTTTTATATGGTCGACACACCTAGTCCTTAGCTAATACGATAACATGATGGTTTAGGATCATTTCAGAATAAATGCAATATACAATTAATTATAAATAGACACAGAACGACAAACCCAGATTAGAGTACACATACATCTCCATACATCATGCATAATACATTATACATATAAGTAGCATCAACTGCAAAATATACATACTCAACCATCCCACAAAATAATAGGTACAACATCTAAGTCCGAAAAGAGAAAAACAAAATGGTTAAGACAAAAGCAAGCTAACAGATCCAAGAAGGAGTGAGCTAAATCCATACCTAACCTGCAAATCAGTCTGACCCGAGTAATAAATACACGGGTCAGGCTAGCTAGAACTTATCATTAGTAAAGATAACATTAATAGGAATAAAAAAAGAACCATTCCGTTGTTGCCAACGGAACGATATAAGTATCATCAAAATCATCTTTAAGGTGAGACATCTATGGGTCCATCATGATTTCATAAGGGAATTCAATTAGTTATCTAACGATGGTTCATCTTCTAAAGTTATACAGTGAAATAGGCAAGGATTTAAACCATATAAATAATCGTCATAAAACAGTCTAAAACCTCATAAAACAAGCATAATAGAATTCAATGAGGGTTCAAACATCATATTAGAAATCACCATAAAACCATCAATACATATAAGCCTTCATCTTACTCAAGATATAATAACATCCTCATAAAAAGGTGAAATCAAAACATCTAAAACTTCATGGAATACTGCACGTGCTTACATCGTGACTAGTACTAATATTTGGTACCATAAACATCGTGATGACTGGAGTCAAGTAACATCATAACATCATGAACATCGTGATGACTATAGTCTATAATATCATAATGACTCTCAGTCACAAAGACCCGAGTTAATAACATCTTGATGATCAGAGTCGCAACTACATCGTGATGACTCCAATTAAGTACTCGTGGTCTATAGTACTAGTAAACATCGTGAATGTGCCTCAACTTCTCGGATAGGAACCCAATAGGTGTTAATGCACGTCCCATACCATACGTTCGCACCTAATGGTTTACTAGCCGCAAGTTGGTGCCACATTAATAAAACATCATGAAAATATATACTCTGCCTCATCTCATCGGCGAGTAAATTCAATACCCCACTCGTCTTATCTCATTGACGATTACTAGTGGCATCGTAGCTTGTCTCATTTCATCGACAAGTGAAAATTATCATAATACATATCAATATCGTAAAATCATCATAAAGTAGCTTACCTCATCTCATCGGCAAGTAAAAATAACATTTAGATGGTTATTTATAACCATAATTCCATATAGGAACTTCTAACTCTTAATTCTCCTCAATTTTGATCCAGATAACATCAAAATTATAGAAAGCTCAAAACACAAAACTTGTAGCACTATGTCTAAGCTTTCCATAACATCCAAAATTATGTAATTTGGATAAGAAACGAATAACTTAAGCATAATTTAGTTTCAGATTCAAACAACAGAGCAAATAATAGTTTTGCTCTCGAAATTGCAATAGAAACACTAAATTTTGAAATAGATAACTTCAGAATTTTGAAAAACACAAAACAGGAAAATTGTATCTCTATACCAGGGCTTTCCAGAACATCTAAGATCATCAAATTTGATTAAGAAACGCAAAAGTTATGCTTATTTTAGTTTCAGATTCTACAACAGAGCAAAATATAATTTTGCTCTCGGGATTGCAAAAGAAAAACTCAATTTTGAAATAGATAACTTCAGAATTTTCGAAAACATAAAACATCAAAATTGTAGTTCTATATCAGATCTTTCCAGAACATCTAAGATCATTAAATTTGATTAAGAAACGCAAAGTTATGCTTATTTTAGTTTCAGATTCAACAACAGAGCAAAATATAATTTTGCCTTCGGGATTGCAATACAAAAACTCAATTTTGAAATAGATAACTTCAGAATTTTCGAAAACACAAAACATGAAAATTGTAGCTCTATATCAGTGCTTTCCAGAACATCTAATATCATTAAATTTAATTAAGAAACGCAAAAGTTATGCTTGTTTTAGTTGCAGATTCAAACACAAACAAGTTTTCCAGAGATGATTTTCTATTTTTAACTTTTTCTATGGCCAAGCTCTCACAAATTACCGTTTCAGCTAGCAAATTTTATGAGCATGCACTCACCTTAAGGATATAGCAGCAAATTTGGAAGCAAGATGATGACTTTTGTGATGAATTGAGGCTCTAAACACCTGTAGAAGCTGAAACAAGAACATGTAGTACAAAAGAGGAAAAGTTACAAACAATTCAATACAAACTCAAGATTTGATGAATTAATTCCTAGTATTGGATGTGATTACCTTGTATATACTCTAGTTTGAGGACTCTCTTCTTTAATTTGCAAAAGATTTGGTGAAATTTGGTTTTAAATTGAGAAAGCCCTGAAATTTCTTTTGTTCTTTTACTGTAAGATTTAGCTGAGAGGAAGAAGAAAATGAAAATACATACAGTTCACTTCTTTCTCAACCAGAAAATTCCAGAGGATGGGCTATGGATCCCATTCAAACACTCTCAGCCCAAATAGCATACTTAGTAAAAAAAACAAAGTTATGTGTATATATTAACCTATTTTACACTATATATTCATATTCCAACATTTACAAGCCAAGTAAAATACATACATCAATTTGCTTTGAAATAAAATAGTTATTGTGACAACATAAAATATATTTTAATAATAAAAAGTTATTTCAACAATAAAACATCATTTTTAAGAATATTTACTAATTTACACAATTTTAGTGTAGAAACACTATTTTTTAAAGTATAACTTGATCAAAAATTATTCTCTTAGTCAAGTAAATTATAATAAATCATTCCAATACTTTTAAAATAGCCAAATCATATTTTCACACAATATTTCATCCTTTATTTTAATAAAAGACAAGTTTTCTTCTTATTTTTACTCTTATATTCAATAGAAGGATAATATTGGCAATAATTACCAATATTATCACATTAACTTAACTAAAATACAACAAATGATTAATTTCACTCCAAAACTTCAAAATAAAAATTTTAAAACTATGTTTCCATCAATTTGGATTTATTTCAACAATTTAATGTTGAATTACATCACTTGGTAAATTAATTCACCCAATTTTACCTAAATTCCAATATTTTCCATTTTATTTAATCAAACTCCAAACAATGATTTTTTTTTTTAAACCCAATATTTAACTCCAAACTTATTTTTTATTTAAAATGAACAATTTAACTCAGATTTATTTTCTTCATTTCATTTAGTTCTCAATATTAAACCATAAGTATTGTTATACTTTAATATTTCAGGTAATCACCAATACCAGGGTTGTTACAATGTGGTTGGCCATCGATTTAACATTGCTGGAGAGTGGTGCACCATGGTACTATTTTGTTTGAAATCCATGCACTCATTCATAAAAGTCATACGACAAGTTTCGGCACTATGGACGGATGTTGCACCTTGCACCGTAGATGTTGCGCCCAATGGATATCGATCCTTCGGACAGCCATAACGGTTGACACTTTTGGAGTTGCGATAGCCATAATCAGTCAAAATGAAGGTCTCTATGAGTTCTCTGGCTTTGATAGCTTCAAGCCGTCAATGCATAGTTTCATATCCAAAAGGCCACTATCCGAATCACTTTCAGGAATCAGATGTTTTTTTACGTTTCGTTTTCTTCAGGTGAATTTTATGATAAAATGGGATCAACATGGCTGGCCATCGATTTACCATCCTGAAGAGTGGTACAACATCATACTATTCCGTTTCAAATCCATGCACCCATTTGTAAAAGTCGTAAGGTGCAGTTTCGGAATTATGGACGGATTTTGCCCCATGCGCCATAGATGTTGCGCCTAGGGATATCGATCCTTCGGACAACCATAACTGTTGACTCTTCTGGATTTACGGGAGCCACAACAGTCAAAATGAAGGTCTCTGTAAGCTCCGTGGCTTTGATGGATTGACGATGTCAATGCATAGTTTCATTCCCAAAAAAACACTATCCGAATCACTTTCAGGTCTAGGAAGTTTTTTTTGCCCTTCGTTTTCTTCACGTGAATTTTATCGCGAAACGGGATCAACGTGGGTGCCCATCGATTTACCATCCCTGGAGAGAGGTGCACCATGGTACTATTCCATTTCAAATCCATGCACTCATTTGTAAAAGTCGTAAGGCACTGTTTCAGCATTATGGACGGATTTTGCACCTTGCACCGTAGATGTTGCGCCCAATGGATATCGATCCTTCAGACAGCCATAACGGTTGACTCTTTTTGGAGTTATGAGAGCCATAACCAGTTAAAACGAATGTCTCTATGAGGTCTAATGCTCTGACGCCTTTAAGCCGTCAACGCATAGTTTCATAGCCAAAAAAACACTATCCAAATGACTTTCAGGACTCAGAAGTTTTTTTACCCTTTGTTTTCTTCAGATGAATTTTATGGTAAAACATGATCAATATGGCTGGCCATCGATTTACTATCGCTAGAGCGTGGAGCACCATGGTATTATTCCATTTCAAATCCATACACTTATTTGTAAAAGTTGTATGGAGCAGTTTCGGCATTATGGACGGATGTTGCAACTTGCACCGTAGATGTTGCTCCCAGGAGATATCGATCCTTCGGACAGCCATAACGGTTGACTCTTTTGGAGTTATGGGAGCTATAATTAGTCCAACATGAAGGACTCTATGAGCTCTATCCGAATCAATTTCAGGACTTGGAAGTTTTTTTTACCCTTCGTTTTCTTCACGTGAATTTTGTGATAAAATGAGATCAACGTGGCTGCCTAACAATTTACTATCGCTGGAGAGTGGCGCACCATGGTATTATTTCATTTCAAATCTATGCACTCATTTGTAAATGTCATACGGCACAGTTTCGGTACTATGGACGAATGTTGCACCTTGCACCGTAGATGTTGCGCCCAATGGATATCGATCCTTCGGACAGCCATAACGGTTGACTCTTTTAAAGTCGCAAGAGCCATAACCATTCAAAACGAAGGTCTTTGTGAGCTCTACGGCATTGACAGATTTAAGCCGTCATTTCATAATTTCACACCCAAAAAACACTATCTGAATCACTTTCAAGACTCGGAAGTTTTTTTACCCTTCGTTTTCTTCACGTGAATTTTTTGGTAAAACGGGATCAACGTGGCTGGCCATCGATTTACCATCGCTAGAGAGTGGTGCACCATGGTAATATTTCATTTCAAATCCATGCACTCATTTGTTAAAGTCATTTGACGCAGTTTCGACATTATTGACGGATGTTGCATCTTGCACCGTATATGTTGCGCCCAGTGGATATCGATCATTCGGGCAGCCATAATGGTTGACTCTTTTGGAGTTACGGGTGCCATAACCAGTCAAAATGGAGGTCTATGTGAGATCTACGTATTTGATGGCTTAACGATGTCAATGCATAGTTTCTACCCAAAAAAACACTATCTGAATCACTTTCATGTCTCGAAAGTTTTTGTTACCCTTCGTTATCTTCACGTAAATTTTATAGTAAAGCGGGATTAACGTGGCTGGCCATGATTTACCATCGTTGATGAGTGGTGCACCATGGTACTATTCCGTTTCAAATTCACGCACTCATCTTTTAAAACGTATGGCGCAGTTTCGGCATTATGGAAGGATGTTGCACCTCGCACCGTAGATGTTGCGCCCAGGGGATATCGATCCTTCGAACCGTCAAAATGGTTTGCTCTTTTGGAGTTACGGGAGCGATAACCAGTCAAAACGAAGGTCTGTGTGAGTTCTACGGCTTTGACAGCTTTAAGGCGTCAATGCATAGATTCATACCCAAAAAACACTATCCTAATCACTTTTAGGACTCGGAAGTTTATTTTTAACCTTCGTTTTCTTCACGTGAATTTTATGGTAAAACTGGATCAATGTGCCTGGCCATCGATTTACCATCGCTGAAGAATGGTGCACCATGGTACTATTCCATTTCAAATCCATGCACTCATTTGTAAAAGTCGTATGGCACAGTTTCGGCATTGTGGACGGATGTTGCACCTTGCACCGTAGATGTTGCACCCAGGGGATATCGATCCTTCGGACAGCCATAACGATTGACTCTTTTGGAGTTACGGAAGCCATAACCAGCTAAAACGAAGGTCTCTGTGAGTTCTATGGTTTCGATAGCTTTAAGCCGTCAATGCATAGTTTCATACCCAAGAAAACACTATTCGAGTCACTATTAAGACTCAGAAGTTTTTTTACCCTTCGTTTTCTTCACGTAAATTTTATGGTAAAATGGGATCAACGTGTCTGGCCATCGATTTACCATCGTTGGAGAGTGGTACACCATGGTACTAATCCATTTCAAATCCATGCACTCATTTGTAAAATTCGTATGGCACAGTTTCGACATTATGGATGGATGTTTCAACTTGCACCGTAGATGTTGCTCCCAAGGGATATCGATCCTTCATACTACCACAACGGTTGACTCTTTTAGAGTTACAGGAGCTATAACCAGTCAAAACGAAGGTCTCTGTGACTTCTACGACTTTGATGGCTTAATGACGTCAGTGCATAGTTTCATACCAAAAAACACTATCCAAATCACTTCCAGGACTCGATATTTTATTTCCCTTCATTTTCTTCACGTGAATTGTATGGTAAAACAGGATTGATTTGGGTGGCCATCGATTTACCGTCACTGAAGAGTGGTGCACCATGGTAATATTCCTTTTCAAATCCATGCACTCATTTTTGAAAGTCGTATGGCGCAGTTTCGACATTATGGACAGATCTTGCACCTTATATCGTAGATGTTGTGCCCAAAGGATATCGATTCTTTGGACAGACACAACAGTTGACTCTTTTGGAGTTACGGGAGACATAACCATTCAACATGAAGGTTTCTGTGAGGTCTATGGCTTTGAAAGCTTTAAGCCATCAATGCATAGCTTCATACCCAAAAACACTATCCGAATCACTTTCAAAACTTGGATTTTACACTATCCGAATTTTATGGTTAAACGGGATCAACGTGGTCGGCCATCGATTTACCATCGCTGAAGAGTGGTGTACTGTGATACTATTCCATTTTAAATCCATGCACTCATTTTTAAAAGTCGTACGGCGCAGTTTCGACATTATGAACGGATGTTGCACCTTGCACCGTAGAAGTTGTGCCAAAAGGATATCGATCCTTCGAACAGCCATAACGGTTGACTCTTTTGGCTTTACGGAGAGATAACCAGTCAAAAAGAAGGTCTCTATGAGCTCTACGGCTTTTATAGCTTTAAGCAGGGAATATAGTTTCATACCCAAAAAAACACTATCCGAATCACTTTCAGGAATCAGAAGTTCTTTTTACCCTTCTTTTCTTTACATGAATTTATGGTAAAAGGGGATCAACATGGCTGACCACTGATCTACCATCGATGGAGAGTGATGCACCATGGTACTATTCTATTTCAAATCCATGCACTCATTTGTAAAAGTTGTACGACACAGTTTCGGCATTATAGATGGATGTTGCACCTAGCACCGTAGATGTTGCGCCTAGGGGATATCGATCCTTCAGACAGCCATAATGGTTGACTCTTTTGGAGTTACGGGAGCCATTACCAGTCAAAATGAAGATCACTGTTATTTCTATGGCTTTAATCCATTAATGCATAGTTCATACCCCAAAAAAAACTATCCGAATCACTTTCAGGACTCGAAAGGTTTTTTTACCCTTTGTTTTCTTCACTTGAATTTTATGGTAAAATGGGATCATCACGGCTGGCCATCATTTACCATCACTGGAGAGTGGTGCACCATGGTACTATTCCATTTCAAATCCATGCACTTATTTGTAAAAGTCATGTGGTGCCGTTTCGCCATTATAGACGGATGTTGCACCTTGCACCATAGATGTTGCGTCGCGGGGATACCGATCCTTCGAACAGCCATAACAGTTGACTCTTTTGGAGTTACTGGAGCCATTACCAGTCAAAACGAAAGTCTCTACGTGTTTTACGGCTTTGATAGCTTTAAGATTTCAATGCATAGTTTCATACCCCAAAAACACTTTCTGAATCACTTTCAGGACCGCGATGTTTTTTTTACCCTTCGTTTTCATCATGTGAATTTTATGGTAAAATGGGATCAACATGGCTGGCCATCGATTTACCATCGCTGAAGAGAGGTGCACCATGGTACTATTCCATTTCGAATCCATGAACTCATTTGTAAAAGTCATACGGCGTAGTTTTGGCTTTATGGATGGATGTTGCACCTTGCACCGTAGATGTTGTGCCCAATGGATATCGATCCTTCAGACAGCCATAGCGGTTGACTCTTCTAGAGTTACGGGAGCCATAACCAGTCAAAATGAAGGTCTCTGTGAGCACTATGGCTTCGACCGCTTTTAGCTGTCAATGCATAGTTTCATACCCAAAAAACACTATCCGAATCACTTTCAGGACTCGGAAGTTTTTTTACCCTTCGTTTTCTTCACATGAATTTTATGTTAAAACGAGATCAACGTGGCTGGCCATCGATTTACCATCGCTGGAGAGTGGTGCACCATGGTACTATTCCATTTCAAGTCAATGCACTCATTTGTCAAAGTCGCACGGCGCAGTTTCAAAATTATGGACGGATGTTCAATTTTGCACCGTAGATGTTGCTTCTAGGGGATATCGATCCTTCGACATCCATCACAGCTGATTCTTTTGGAGTTATGGGAGCCACAACCAGTTAAAACGGTGGTCTATGTAAGCTCTAAGACTTTGATGGCTTAACGATGTCGATGCATAGTTTCATACCCATAAAAACTATTCGAATCACTTTCCGGTCTCGAAAGTTTTTTTATCCTTCGTTTTCTTCACGTGAATTTTATAGTAAAATGGGATCAACGTGGTTGTCCATCAATTTACCATCGCCGGAGAGTGGTGCACCACGGTACAATTTCATTTTAAATCCATGCTCTCATTTGTAAAATTCGTATGACGCAGTTTCAGCATTATGGGCGGATGTTGCACCTCGCACCGTAGATGTTGCGTCCAGGGGATATCGATCCTTAGGACAGCCATAACGGTTGACTCTTTTGGAGTTAAGGGAGCCATAACTAGTCAAAACGAAGGTTTTTTGTGAGTTCTATGCTTTGATAGCATTAAGCCGTCAATGTATAGTCTCATACCCAAAAAAACTATCCGAATTACTTTCAACACTCGGAAGTTTTTTTTGCCCTTTGTTTTCTTCACGTTAATTTTATGGTGAAACGGTATCAACGTGGCTGGTCATCGATTTACCGTCTTTGGAGAGTGGCGCATCATGATACTATTCCGTTTCAAATCCATGCACACATTTGTAAAAACCATACAGCGCATTTTCGGTATTATGGATGGATGTTGCACCTTGCACCATAGATGTTGCGCCCAGGGGATATCGATCCTTTAGATAGCCATGATGTTTGATTACCGGAGCCAAACCAGTCCAAAAGAAGGTCTTTGTGAGTTCTACGGCTTTGACAGCTTTAAGCCTTCAATGGATAGTTTCACACCCAAAAAAACACTATCCGAATCACTTTTAGGACTCGGTAGTTTTTTTGACCCTTTGTTTTCTTCACGTGAATTTTATAGTAAAAGGGGATCAACGTGGCTGGCCATTGATTTACCATCATTGGTGAGTGGTGCACCTTGGTAATATTCCTTTTGATATCCATGCACTCATTTATAAAAGTCGTACGGTGCAGTTTCAGCATTATGGACGTATGTTGCACCTTACAACATGGATGTTGCACCCAGGGGATATCGATCCTTTGGACAGCCATAACGGTTGACTCTTTTGGAGTTATAGGACCCATAACTAGTCAAAATAAAGGTCTCTGTGAGCGCTACTACTTTGACAGTTCTAAGCTGTCAATGCATAGTTTCATACCCAAAAAAACCTTATCCAAATCACTTTCAGGATTCTGATGTTTTTTTACCCTTCGTTTTCTTCACGTGAATTTTATGGTAAAATGGGATCAATGTGGCGGGCCAATGATTTACCATCCCTGGAGAGCGGTACACCATGGTACTATTTCGTTTCAAATCCATACACTCATTTATAAAAGTCATACGGTGCAGTTTCGGCATAATGGACGGATGTTGCACCTGGCACCGTAGATGTTGCGCCCAGGGGATATCGATCCTTCGGACTGCCATAACGGTGGACTCTTTTGAAGTTACGAGACCCATAACCAATCAAAACGAAGGTCACTATGATTTCTACTACTTTAAGCCATCAAGGCAAAGTTTCATTCCCAAAAAACACTATCCGAATCACTTTTAGGACGCGAAAGTTTTTTTTGCCCTTCGTTTTCCTCATGTGAATTTTATGGTAAAACGGGATCAACGTGGCAGGCCGTTGATTTACCATCTCTGGAGAGTGGTGTACCATGATATTATTCCATTTCAAGTCCATGTACTCATTTGTAAAAGTCATACAACGCGATTTCGGTATTATGAACGGATATTGCACCTTGCACTGCATATGTTGCGCCTAGGGGACATCGATCCTTCGGACAGCCATAACGGTTGACTCTTTTGGAGTTACGGGAGCCATAACCAGTCAAAACGAAGGTCTTTGTAAGCTTGCAGCTTTGATAGCTTTAAGTCGTCAATGCATAGTTTCATACCCAAAAAAACACTATCTGAATCACTTTCAAGACTTGGAGGTTTTTTTACCCTTCGTTTTTATCACGTGAATTTTATGGTAAAATGGGATCAAGGTGCTCGGCCATCGATTTTCCATCGCTGGAGAGAGGTGCACTATGGTACTATTCCATTTCAAATCCACGCACTCATTTGAAAAAGCCGTACGGCGCAGTTTTGGCATTATGGACGGATGTTGCACGTTTCACCTTTGATTTTGCACCCAATGGATATTAATCCTTCAGACAGCCATAATGGTCGACTCTTTTAGACCCATAACCAGTCAAAACGAAGGCCTTTGTGAGCTATATGACTTTCATTGCTTTAAGTAGTAAATGCATAGTTTCATACCCAAAAAACCCAGTCCGAATCACTTTCAGGACTAGGAAGTTTTTTTACCCTTCGTTTTGTTCACGTGAATGTTATGTTAAGTGGCTGGCCACCAATTTACCATAGCTGGAGAGGGATGCACCATATTACTATTCTATTTCAAATCCATGGACTCATCTGTAAAAATCGTATGGCGCAGTTTCGGCATTATGAACGGATGTTGCACCTTGACCCGTAGATCTTGTGCCCAAGGGATATTGATCCTTCAGACAGCCAAAACGGTGGACTCTATTGGAGTTACGGGAGTCCTAACCAATCAAAATGAAGGTCTCTTTGAGTTCTACGTCTTTGATAGCTTTATGCCGTCAATGCAAAGTTTATACTCAAAATAACACAATCTGAATCACTTTTAGGACTCGGAAGTTTTTTACCCTTCGTTTTCTTCACGTGAATGTTACAGTAAAATAGGATAAACGTGGATGGCCATCGATTTACCATCGCTGCGAGTGGTGCACCATGGTACTATTCCTTTTCAAATCCATGCACTCATTTGTAAAAGTCGTACGGAGCAGTTTTGGGATTATGGACGGATGTGGCACTTTGTACCGTCGATGTTGCGCCCAATGGATATCGATCCTTTGGACATCCATAACGGTTGACTCTTTTGGAGTTAGAAGAGCCATAACCAGTCAAAACGAAGGTCTATGTGAGCTCTACGGCTTTGACAGCTTTAAACTGTCAATGCATAGTTTCATATCCAAAAAACATTATCTGAATCACTTTCAGGACTCAAAAGTTTTTTTACCTTTCGTTTTCTTCACGTGAATTTTATGTTAAAACGGGATCAACGTGGTTGGCCATCGATTTACCATCGCTGGAGAGTGGTGCACCATCGTACTATTCCATTTCAAATCCATGCACTCGTTTGTAAAAGTGGTACGGTGCAGTTTCGGCATTAAGGACAGATGTTGCGCCTTGCACCGTATATGTTGCGTCCAGGGGATATCGATCCTTCGGATAGCCATAACTGCTAACTCTTTTGGAGTTACGGGAGCCATAACCAGTCAAAATGAAGGTCTTCGTGAGTTCTATGTCTTTGATGGCGTTAGTCATCAATGCATAGTTTCATACCTAAAGAAAACTATCTGAATCACTTTCAGGACTCGGAAGTTTTTAACACTTCGTTTCAAATCCATGTACTCATTTGTAAAAGTCGTACGACGCAATTTCGACATTATGGATAGATGTTGTGCCCAAAGGATATCGATCCTTCAGACAGCCATAACGGTTGACTCTTTTGGAGTTAAGGGAGCCATAACCAGTCAAAACGAAGGTCTCTATGAGCTCTATGGCTTTGATGGCTTTAAGGCATCAATGCATAGTTTCGTACCCATAAAAACACTATCCGAATAACTTTCAGGGATCGAAAGTTTTTTTACCCTTCATTTTCTTCACGTGAATTTTATGGTAAAAGCGGATCAACGTGGCTGGCCATCGATTTACCATCACTGAAGAGTGGTGCACCATGGTACTATTCCATTTCCATTCCATGCATTCATTTGCAAAATTCGTATGATGCATTTCCAGCATTATGGACGAATGTTGCACCTTGCAGCATAGATGTTGCATCCAGGGGATATCGATCCTTCGAACAACCATAACGGTTGAGTCTTTTAGAATTATGGGAGCCATAACCAGTCAAAATGAAGGTCTTTGTGAGATCTGTGGCTATGATGGCTTAACGATGTCAATGCATAGTTTCATACCCCAAAAAACTCTATCCGAATCACTTTCAGGTCTCAGAAGTTTTTTTTATCCTTCGTTTTCTTCACGTGAATTTTATTGTAAAACAGAATCAACATGGCTGACCATCGATTTACTATCGCTGGAGAGTGGTGCACCATGGTACGATTGTGTTTCAAATCCATGAGCTCATTTGTAAAAATCGTAAGGCGCAGTTTCGGCATTAAGAACGGATGTTGCACCACCGTAGATGTTGCGCTCAAGGGATAACGATCCTTCGGACAGCCATAACGGTTGACTCTTTTGGAGTCAACGATAGCCAAAACCAGTTAAAACGAAGGTCTCTATGAGTTCTACGGCTTTAAAAGCTTTAGCCATCAATGCATACTTTCATACATAGAAAAACACAATCTGAATCACTTTCAGGACTCGAAAGTTTTTTTACCCTTCGTTTTCTTCACGTGAATTTTATGGTAAAACGGGATCAACGTGACTAGCCATCGATTTACCATCGTTGGAGAGTGGTGCACCATGGTACTATTCAGTTTCAAATCCATACACTCGTTTATAAAGGTCATACGGCGCCGTTTTGGCATTATGGACGGATGTTGCACCTTGCACCGTAGATGTTATGCCCGGGGGATATCAATCCTTCGTACAGCCATAACGGTTGACTCTTTTGGAGTTACTAGAGCCACAACCAGTCAAAACGAAGATCTCTATGAGTTCTACGGCTTTGATAGCTTTAAGCTGTTAGTGCATAGTTTCGTACCCAAAAAACACTATCCCAATCACTTTCAGGACTTGGAAGTTGGTTATACCCTTCGTTTTCTTCACGTGAATTTTATGGTCAAACATTTTCAACGTGGCTGGCCAAACGATTTACCATCGTAGGAGAGTGGTGCACCAAGGTACTATTCCGTTTCAAATCCATGCACTCATTTGCAAAAGTCATACGACGCTGTTTCGGCATTATGGACGGATGTTGCACCATGCACCGTAGATGTTGCCCCCAATGGATATCGATACTTCGGACAGCCATAATGGTTGACTTTTTTAGAGTTACGGAAGCTATAACCAGTCAAAACAAAGTTCTCTATGAGCTCTTCGGCTTTGATAGCATTAAGTCGTCAATGCAAGTTTCATACCCAAAAAAACACTATCCGAATCACTTTCAAGACTCGAAAGTTTTTTTTAACATTCGTTTCCTTTACGTGAATTTTATGATAAAACGAGATCAACGCGGCCGGCCATAGATTTAGCATCGCTAGAGAGTGGTTCACCATGGTAATATTCCATTACAAATCCATGAATTCATTTTGTAAAAGTTGTACGACGCAATTTAGGCATTATGGACGGATGTCGCACCTTGCACCGTAGATGTTGCGCCAAGAGGATATCGATCCTTCGGACAACCATAATGGTTGACTTTTTTGGAGTTATGGAATCCATAACCAGTCAAAATGAAGTTACGGGAGCCATAACCAGTTAAAACGAAGGTCTCTGTGAGTTCTACGGCTTTGACAGCTTGAAGCCGTCAATGCATAGTTTCATACACAAAAAACACTATCTGAATCACTTTCAGGACTCAGAAGTTTTTTACCCTTCGTTTCCTTCACATGAATTTTATGGTAAAACGGGATCAACGTGGCTGGCTATCGATTTAGCATCTCTAGAGAGTGGTTCACTATTGTACAATTCCATTTCAAATCCATGCACTCATTTGTAAAAGTCGTACGGTGCAGTTTCGGCATTATGGAAGGATGTTGCACCTTGCACCGTGGATGTTGCGCCCAGGGGATATCGTTCCTTGGAACAGCCATAGCGGTTGAATCTTTTGGAGTTACGGGAACCATAACTAGTAAAACGAAGGACTTTGTGAGTTCTACGGCTTGACAGCTTTAAGCCATCAATGCGTAGTTTCATACCCAAAAAAACACTATCCGAATCACTTTCAGGACTCGAAAGTTTTTTTACACGTCGTTTTCTACACGTGAACTTTATCGCAAAACTGAATCAACGTGGTTGGCCATCAATTTACCATCGCTGGAGAGTGGTGCACCAAGGTACTATTCCGTTTCAAATCCATGCACTCATTTGTAAAATTCGTAAAGCACGGTTTCAGCATTATGGGCGGATGTTGCACCTTGCACCGTAGATATTGCGCCCAGGGGATATCGATCCTTTGAACAGCCATAACGGTTGACTCTTTTGGAGTTACTAGAGCCATAACCAGTCAAAACAAAGGTCTATGTGAGTTCTATGGTTTTGACAGCTTTAAGCCGTCAATGCATCGTTTCATACCCAAAAAAAACATTATCCCAATCACTTCTAGGACTCATATGTTTTTTACCCTTCGTTTTCTTCACGTGAATTTTATGGTAAAACGAGATCAACGTGGTTGGCCATCGATTTACCATCACTAGAGAATGGTGCACTATGGTACTATTCCTTTTCAAATCCATGTACTCATTTGTAAAAGTCGTACGGCGCAGTTTCGGCATTATGTACGATGTTGCACCTTGCACCATAGATTTTGCGTCCAATGGATATCTATACTTCGGGCAGCCATAACGGTTGACACTTTTGGAGTTAGGAGAGTCATAACCAGTCAAAATGAAGGTCTTTGTGAGCTCTACGGCTTTGATAGCTTTACGCAGTCAATGCATAGTTTCATACCCAAAAAAACACTATCCAAATCACTTTCAGGACTTGGAATTTTTCTTTTACCCTTCGTTTTCTTCACGTGAATTTTGTGGTAAAACGAGATAAACGTGGCTGGCCATCGATTTACTATTGCTGAAGAGTGGTTCACTATGGTACTATTCCATTTCAAATCCATGCACACTTTTGTAAAAGTCGTTCGACGCAGTTTCAGAATTATGGACGGATGTTGCACCTTGCACCGTAGATGTCGTGCGCCGGGGATATCGATCCTTCGAACAGCCATAACAGTTGACTCTTTTGGAGTTACGGGAGTCATTCTCAGTCAAAACAAAGTTCTTTGTGAGTTCTACAGCTTTAAACCGTCAATGTGTAGTTTCATACCCAAAGAAAACTATCCGAATCAATTTCAGGACTCGGAAGTTTTTTTAACCCTTCATTTTCTTTACGTGAATTTTATTGTAAAACGGGATCGACATGGCTGGCTATCGATAACTAGTCAAAATGAAGGTCTCTGTGAGATCTATGGCTTTGATGGCCTAACGACATTAATGCATAGTATCATACCCAAAAAACACTATCCGAATCAATTTCAAGTCTTGGAAGTTTTTTTACCCTTCGGTTTCTTCACGTGAATTTTATAGTAAAAAGGAAGTGGATGGCCATTGATTTACCATCGTTGGAGAGTGGTGCATCATGGTACTATTTTGTTTCAAATCCATGCTCTCAGTTGTAAAAGTCGCAAGGTGTAGTTTCGGCATTAAGGACGGATGTTGCACCTTGCACCGTAGATGTTGCGCCCAAGGGATATCGATCCTTCGGACAGCCATAACGGTTGACTCTTTTGGGGGTTACTGGAGCCATAACCAGTCAAAACGAAGGTCCTTGTGAGTTCTACGGATTTGAATGCTTTAAGCCGTCAATGCATCGTTTCATACCCATAAAAATACTATCCGAGTCACTTTTAGGGCACGAAAGTTTTTTTACCTTTCGTTTTCTTCACGTGAATTTTATGGTAGAACATGATCAACATGGCTAGCTATCGATTTACCATCGCTAGAGAGTGGCGCACCATGATACTATTCCGTTTCAAATCCATGCACTCATTTGTAAAAGTCATACAGCGCAGTTTCGGCATTATAGACGGATGTTGCACCTTGCACCGTAGATGTTGCGGCCATGGGATATTGATCCTTCGAAAAACCATAACGGTTGATTCTTTTGGAGTTACTGGAGCCGTCAATAGTCAAAACAAAGGTCTCTGTGAGTTCTAAGGCTTTGACAGCTTTAAACCTTCAATGCTTAGTTTCATACCCAAAAAAAATACTATCCCAATCACTTTCAAGACTCGGAAGTTTTATTTACGCTTCGATTTCTTCACGTGAATTTTATGGTAAAACATGACCAACGTAGCTTGCCATCGATTTACCATCGCTGGAGAGTGATGCACCATGGTACTATTCCATTTCAAATCCATGCACTCATTTGTAAAAGTCGTACGGTGCAGTTTCGGCATAATGGACGTATATTACACCTTGCACCATAGATGTTGCACCCAATTGATATCGATTCTTCGGACAGCCGTAACGGTTGACTCTTTTAGAGTTACTAGAGCCGTAACGAAGATCTCTATGAGCTCTACGGCTTTGATAGAATTAAGCCGTTAATGCATAGTTTCATACCCAAAAAAACACTATTCGAATCACTTACAGGACTCGGATATTTTTTTACCCTTCGTTTCCTTCACGTTAATTTTAAGGTAAAACGGGATCAACGTGGCTGGACATCGATTTAGAATCGCTGGAGAGTACAATTCTGTTTCAAATCTATGCACTCGTTTGTAAAAGTGGCACGGCGCAGTTTCGGCATTACAGACGGATGTTGCACCTTGCACCGTAGATGTTGCACCCAGGGGATATCGATTCTTCGGGCAGCCATAACGATTGACTCTTTTGGAGTTACGGGAGCCATAACCAGTCAAAACGAAGGTCTCTGTGATTTCTACGGCTTTGATAGCTTTAAGCCATAAATGCATAGTTTCGTACCAAAAAACACTCTCCCAATCACTTTTAGGACTCCGAAGTTTTTTTTACCCTTCGTTTTCTTCAAGTGAATTTTATGGTAAAACGGGATCAACGTGGCTGGCCATCGATTTACCATCGCTAGAGAGTGGTCCACCAAGGTACTATTCCATTTCAAGACCAAGCACTCATTTGTAAAAGTCGTACCGCGCAGTTTCGGCATTATGGACAGATGTTGCACCTTGCACCATAGATGTTGCGCCCAGGGGATATCGATCCTTCGGACAGCCATAACGGTTGACACTTTTGGAGTTACGGGAGCCATAACCAGTAAAGCGAAAGTATCTGTGAGCTCTACGGCTTTGACAGCTTTAAGCCGTCAGTGCATAGTTTCATACCCAAAAAACACTATCCGAATCACTTTCAGGACACAAAAGTTGTTTTTTACCCATCGTTTTCTTCACGTGAATTTTATGGTAAATCGGGATCAACGTGGCTGGCCATCGATTTACCATCACTGGAGAGTGGTGAACCATGGTACTATTCTATTTCAAATCCATGCACTCATTTGTAAAAGTTGTACGGTGTAGTTTCGGCATTATGGACGGATGTTGCATCTTGCACCGTAGTTGTTGCGCCAGAGGATATCGATCCTTCGGACATCCATAACGATTCACTCTTTTGGATTTAAGGGAGCCAAAACCAGTCGAAACGAAGGACTTTGTGATTTCTACGGCTTTGATAGGTCTAAGCCTTCAATGCATAGTTTTATATCCAAAAAAGCTATCCGAATCACTTTTAGGACTTGGAAGATTTTTTCACCCTTTGTTTTCTTCACGTGAATGTATGGTAAAACTGGTCAACCTGGCTGGCCATCGATTTATAATCGCTGGAGAGTGGTGCACCATGGTACTATTCCATTCAAATCCATGTACTCATTTGTAAAAGTCGTACGGCACAGTTTTGGCATTATGGACGGATGATGCACCTTGCACCATAGACGTTGTGCCCAGGGGACATTAATCCTATGGACAGCCATAACGGTTGACTCTTTTGGAGGTACAGGAGCTATAACTAGTCAAAACGAAGGTCTCTGTGAGTTCTATGGCTTCGATAGCTTTAAGCCGTCAATGCATAATTTCATACCCAGAAAAAAATTATCAGAATCACTTTCAGGATTCGGAAGTTTTTTTACCCTTCGTTTTCTTCACGTGAATTTTTTTGTAAAACCGGATCAATGTGGCTGGCCATCGATTTACCATCGCTAGAGAGTGGTGCACCATGGTAATATTCCATTTCAAATCCATGCCCTCATTTGTAAAAGTCATACAGTGCAGTTTTGGCATTATGGACGAATGTTGCAACTTGCACCGTAGATGTTGCGCCAAGGGGATATCGATCCTTCAGACAATCATAACGGTTGACTCTTTTTGAGTTACGGGAGCAATAACCAGTCAAAATGAAGGTCTCTGTGAGCCCTACGGCTTTGATGGCTTAACAATGTTAATGCATAGTTTCATACCCAAAAAAAACTCTTCGAATCACTTTCAAGACTCAGAATTTTTTTTTACCCTTCATTTTCTTCACGTGAATTTTATAGTAAAACCGGATCAACGTGGTTGGCTATCGATTTACCATTGCTGTAGAGTGGTGTACCTTGGTAGTATTCAATTTCAAATCCATGCACTCATATGTAAAAATTGTACTGTGCAGTTTCAGCATTATGGACGAATGTTGCACCTTACACCGTAGATGTTGCGCCTTGGGTATATCGATCCTTCGGACAACCATAACGGATGACTCTTTTGGAGTTATGAGAGGCATAACCAGTCATAACGAACATCTTCGTGAGTTCTACTGCTTTGATGGCTGTAAGCCGTCAATGCTTAATTTCATACCCAAAAAAGCACTATCCAAATCACATTTAGGACTCGAAAGTTTTTTTACCCTATGTTCTTTACGTAAATTTTATGGTAAAACAGGATCAACGTGGCTGGTCATCGATTTACCATCGCTGGAGAGTGGTGCACCATGATACTATTCCGTTTCAAATCCATGCGCTCATTTGTAAAAGTCGTACGGTGCAATTTCGGCATTATGGATGGATGTTGCACATTGCATGGTAGATGTTATGCCCAATGGATATCTTTTGTACAGCCACTACGGTTGATTATTTTAGAGTTAAGGGAGCCATAACCAGTCAAAACGAAGTTCTCTATGTGCTCTATGGCTTTTGCAGCTTTAAGCCGTCAATGCATAGTTTCATACCAAAAAAAAAACACTACTCGAATCACTTTTAGGACTCGGAAGTTTTTTTTACCCTTCGTGTTCTTCACGTGAATTTTATGGTAAAACGGGATCAATGTGGTTGGCTGTTACAACCCGCATATTTTACGATTGTATATTTAAATATAGCATCGTTAGTCGGATTTAAGTCCAAAATGCTACTTTTCACAAACAGCCGAATTAGGACTCGAGACCACTTGCATTGAGTTCAAAATGGCGTTTGCGACCCTTTCTGAGTATAAACATTGAAATGTTTGGAGTTGAGTAGAATTTTAATGTTTTCATTTAGGGCTTTGAGTTTGGGTTTCGGCCCATTAACCCAACATACTAACACAACTCCACTCCACTCCTCTTCAATCCATTATAATATTTCCTAACACTCAACTTTAGCAAAAATGGGGGAAAAGATTGGAAACTAAAATTCCTAATCTCTAGATTCTTAGGAAATTCCAAATTCAAGCTATAGCAATCCAAGTGAAGCTTAGATAAGCGTCCTCTTCATCTTCTCCATCTCAGTCCCTCTTCAATTTTCAAAAATTCCCATAACGTAACTTTGGAAAAACTTCACCTTTGATAATAGATTGAAGATTCTTGAGGTGTAGTGAAGAGGAATTGACCTTGCCTTGTTTTAAAAGCTTCTCCTTCATTGTTTTTGGGTTTAAAGCTGAGTTTTTGAACTCACATTTATGTCAATAACTTTCTTTGTGGTTTGGTATGAATTCCTAACATCTATTCATGTTCATTTGCTTTTGATTTGAATGGATTTGGTGAATGTTCCATGTTTTGATTTTTTGTTTTCCAATTTACGAAAATCCTATTATGGATGCTTGGACAAGTTTTTTGGGGTGTATCGAAGAGCCTATAAGGCTAGGTTGTCGCTTGACATAAATCCCTAGTATCCGTTGCTCGTTCGATCACCTCCGTTATAATTTTTACCCTTCTTGGAGATAGGCTGAGAATACTGGAAACTAGTTCAGTCGACTGAACTAGGAAGTCAGTCGACTGAACTTGGAACTAGGAAATTTCCTGAGCCAGTATTAGTCGACTGACCACCCTGGTCTAGTTGACTGAGCATGGGAACAAAAAGTTCCTGTGCCAGTATCAGTCTGCTGACCACCCTGGTTCAGTCAACTGAACCTGTAAACCGAAAGTTTCCTGGCATAGTGTCAGTCAACTGACCATTCTGGTTCAGTCGACTGGACTTGCTTCTCTCATCCAATGTTTCCTTTTGTGTGTATTTTCAAATTTTAATCGATTTATGTCAATCCAATTAGTTTTCATCACTTATTATCGACTTTGTTGACTTCTTTCTTTAGATTTTTGGGAATATCCATTTTGATGGATTTGGTATCGATTTCTTTGGATTTGATTCACGTCTTCGTATGTGAATTTTGGAGAATGATTGTTTTTACAATCATTTTTGTGATTTGTCACTTTAAAATACAAAGTTTTTTACACTAGTAGTAAATATTCAAATCCTTTCATTAAAGCAATTTCAACATTTACTTTCAATATCAAACTCGCTTTTAAAACCGGTTTCTAATCTATTAGTATATACAAATTGTTACCTCATTCGTTCAAGAAATCCAATCAAACGACTTAGCAAAACAAGCGGTATGAAACGCTTGCGTTTACTTTGTCGGTTAATTCTTAGAATCATTTGATTGAAAATCTTGTGACAACTTCGAGTGGAAATCTATAATTTGCTCGTAAATATTTAAGTTAAGCCAGTGGTTATGGGACATGAAGCTAAACTCATTTATTTACTAGCTTGGTGTAAATCACAATTTTTATTGATCAATGATGATCATTTTGTGATTTAGACTAGCGTTATGCGATGTCTCTTTGTCCAAATTGGGGACCACACCTCGTTTTATTGAGTTTCGTCTCATCTCTTTTATAGGCTAACGACCTATGGATTCTTTGGAGTTTCGACTCAATTTTTTGGGCTAGCGACCCATGTTCTTTTAGGAGTTTGGCTCATCGGACGTACCTTTATTGTACTATGTTGTTGTTCCAAATTATTTTAGTTTCAGGCTCCTCAGGCGTACCGTTATTGTACTACGTCGTTGCACCGGCTCTTTGGTTAGCGACCATGAGTTAGCGACCAGTTGTGATGCACGTGTTGGTGAGTTTTCATGCTCCCGTTTGTGATAAGTCTCCCCATTTTGTAATTTCTGGATTTTTAATTGATGATTTCTAGAATTTATGTTACACCAATTTTGCAATTGGCATTGATATATTTGTCAATATTTGTGGTTTGGTGAATAAAATAAAGAATATTAAATTCTTTTCGATTTCTGAGATTCTTGAGATATTGTATGATTTTTATGGTTGTTAAATGTATATTTGTCACAGTATGGCATTATTGTTATCATGCTTTTTGTCATATCTCGTGTCCTATCTCATTTTATCTGTTATTTATAGCTAGAGTGATCTTATTATTTTGTTATTAAATAATACTCGGGTTAGACGAGACTTTACAGGTGCTTCTACTAGACTCCTTATCTGGGACCGTCATCTGACTTTTGTCTAACTACTTTAGATTTGGTAGTTTTTGTTGTTATACATTCGAGATAGAGGCTCCTTGATGTATACTTATTATTTTGTACAGCATTTGTACTTATTCTTTTGTGATATAGTGGATCTTGTATGACCACTACTTTGATGTACACTTTTATGTGATATATTCATATATGTTTCCGCCTTTATGACATGGATATTTGTGACTAATTTGTGTTATGCTTATTTTTATATTTGCTTTTGAAGACCGCCTAGCCACTATGTGGTAGCTTTGAGTTTGTATTTGATATGTCTGATTTCCTCTTGAAATGAAATGCGTGACATACCATCTGACATATCGGTACTCACACAAAGCCATACATGGATGGTCGCTCCTCAACGGCCTTATTCTTCGTGCTAGTCGATGGCATTACCTTGTAGTGTCCTTGGCTAGCGTGAGTATAGAGGTGGGGCGCCACAGCTTGTTATCAAAGCCAAACTTCGAAACAATGTAGAAAAGTCAAGCAAGGATCATTGTCCTGAGTCTTTCTTTGGAGTCGTGCCTGAGGATTTAATTCGAGTCGATGGACCCGTTCTATCCTATTTTCTTTGTGATGCCTTGTTTTATCAATCATGATTGTTTGATATTCATTCCAAGAATAATCTTTTTCTTATTTTTTTTTCTTTCTTAAAGAAGAGAAATGGTTAGATCAAACTGTCCCAGTGCCGGTCAATCCAGTGCCACTCCTCAGGATGGAGTATTTATGTCTGTCCAACAGCTTTTAGATCTTGTAAAGATGCTCAAGCTACCGGACCCATTTTAGAGCCTACTCACCCTAAATCTGGGTTTCCACGCCTGCGTAGTGATTATACCAATTTGGGTGGAAATCCATTCAAGGGTTCCGAAAGCGTCATAGAAGTCCAAGCTTGGCTTAGATCACGGAATCGCATCTTCTATCGCATGAATCTTATTGATCTACATCGCGTCCAAGTGGCTTCTAGTATGCTCCAAGAAAGAGCATTAGATTGGTATGAGCTTTACTTTCTAAGATTAATGAAGAGGATCCTACTTGGGAGCAATTCCAGGAGCGATTCGAATTAAAATTTATGCCAGAAGATGAAAAAGTAACTTTAGCTCGGCGTTATATTGACCGTGTTCAAGGTGAATTTTCTATGACGGATTACGTCGCATCTTTTGAATCCCTCTCTAAATATGGGGTCGAGTACATTAATACCCCATTGAAGAAATATCAGAGGTTTGTCTATGGCTTGAATAAGAATCTCAAAAAGCCATTACTTCTGAAATTAGAAGTTTCTTTCGATCAGCTTGCTGATTTCGCTCTTCGACTCAAAGAGGCCGATAAAGAAAGTGATGTTGAAGTTGTGGGTGCCAAACCGAACTTCAACAACAACAAGAAGAGGCCTATTAAGTTCAAAGGTCCTTATCCCAACAAGAAAGGCAAGCAAGCAACTCCAATAGTAAAGACTTCTCCCTCTCGTCGTGGGCAATGCCACAATTGTAGTTCTAAGGACCATTATGCTAATAGATGTCCGAAACCTCTCTTTTGTCGTTATTGCAAAAGTTCGGGTCATCTTTTATCTTCTTGTCCCAAACTTCAAAGCAAGAGAAAGGGAAAGCTAAATGTTGTGCAATCCCCTAGTAACACTTCTCGTGGTCAAGATATTTCTCATTCTATCCTTACTGGCATTATTATCTTTCATGATCATCCTATTCGAGTTCTTTTTGATATGGGTGCATCTCACTCTTTTATATCAAAAGAACTTCTTGATACTTTTTCTTTAAGTGTTATGTCTTTGTTGACTTCACTGAGAATTGCGAATCCGATTGGTGGATCCGCAACACCAGTTTACTTTGTGAACATGTCGAGTTTATTTTATGTGATCATTCTTTCCGAGCAAATTTGCATGTTATGCGCTACTTAGGCTTCGCAATGACTTTGGGAATGGATTGGCTTAACCGTTATGTAGCCCGTATCCTATGTCCTGAGTGGACTATTCATCTTCGACATCCTCAATCTGTTAAGCAGATTTCTATTGTTATTAAAGATTCGGATCCCAAATTGGCAGCTTTCTTATATTCTCTAAACCCTCATGATGACGATAATGATGACGTGGAAGATGTCATTTCCCTCATTCACGTTGTTCATGAATTTCCGGACATATTTGAGCTCATCTTAGGATTACCACCTAAGCGAGCAATCGAGTTCAGAATTAATTTAGTCCTTGGAGCTCTATCTATCACTCGTCCTCCTTACTGTATGTCTAATAAGGAAAGTAAGGAGATGCATAAACAATTATCCGAATTGGAAGAGAAGCAGTTTATTTGTTCTGGTTCTTCTCCTTGAGGAGCTTCAGCTATTTTTGTAAAGAAATCTAATGGTACAATTAGGCTTTGCATTGACTACCGTAAACTTAATGATCTCACTATCAAGAATAAATATCCTTTACCTTAGATTGATGATCTATTCGATCAACTTAGCGGTGCTAGATTCTTTTCACAGCTAGACTTAGCAACAAGTTTTCATCAGCTTCATATTGCAGAGGATAACATTCCTTTGACATTGTTCCGTACTCGTTATGGATCTTATGAATGGCTTGTTATGCCGTTTGGTTTAACGAATGCTCCAGCTTATTTTGTTGTCCTTATGAATCGAGTTTTCAAAGACTTCCTCGATCGATTCATTCTCATCTTTATAGATGATATTCTTGTTTATTCTAAAACTTAGGGGGAGCATGAAAAGCATCTTTGAATTGTGTTGAAAACTCTTAGGAGCAATCAATTGAGAGCAAAATTTTCTAAGTGCCACTTTGGACAATCTCGTGTGAAATTTCTTGGACATATTATTTCTGAATCAAGAATTTCTGTCGATCCTTCGAATATCGAAGCGATTCAAAATTGGAAGAGACCGTAGAGTGAGAAGGAAATCCGTAGTTTCCATGGATAGGCGGGTGATTACCACTGGTACATAAAAGACTTTTCCAAAATTTTCGTGCCTCTTACTAGTTTGATAGAGAAGGGAGTTAAATACATTTTCTCAGACAAATTTGAAGCTTCTTTTCAAAAATTAAAAGAAATCCTTTCCGATGCTCCTATTCTCGTGATTCTCGAAGGGAACCAAGACTTTATTGTTTATACCGATGCAAGTCACGTTGGTTTGGGTGCCGTTCTCATGCAAAGGAATGTGTTATTGCTTATGCTTCTAGGTAATTAAAGCCTGCCGAGACTAGATATGCCACTCATGAATTAGAGCTCACGGCTATTGTTTTTGCCCTTAGAATTTGGCGTCATTATCTTTTGGGAGAGAAATTTGTTCTCTATACCGATCATAAATCTTTGAAGCATTTATTTTCTCAAAAGGAACTTAATTTGCGTCAACAACGTTGGCTTGAGTTCCTTGCATCTTATGATCTTGATATTCTTTATACTCCCGTAAAGGGGAATCGTGTCGCCGATGCCCTTAGTCGTAAGCAACAAGCGATTGTTTCTATGATGATATGCAAACAGAATGATCTCGAGACTTTGTCCACTTATGAGGTTCGAAACCGTGAATCCGATTCATGTTCATTTCTTGGTTTTATGTAGCCTTGAGGCTCATCCTTCTCTTTTAGATAATATTCTTGAAGCTGAAAAGCTTGATCCCGAATTGGTTCTTCTTAGCCAAAATTGTAGGAATAAAATTGATATTGAAGGTTTAAAAGTCTTTGATATTGATGCTCGTGGCGGTATTCGAAAATTTGTAGACTTATCGTGCCCAATATCAGTGATCTTCGTAAAGACGTTTTAGAAGATTCTTATCATTCTAAATTTACCATTCATCCCGGTAGCAGTAAAATGTATGTGGATATGAAGCGAATTTATTATTCGGATGGAATGAAATTTGATATTGCTAACTTCATTAAGCATCGCATAACTTGCCAACTCGTTAAGGCCGAACATCAAAAGTCCGGTGGGTTATTGCAACCTTTAGACTTTCCCGTTTGGAAGTGGGATCCAATTTCCATGGATTCTATTGACGATCTTCTCCATTCTCGTTCGGGTTAAGATGGCCTATGGGTGATAGTTGGTAGACTTACAAAATCCACCAATTTTATTCCCGTTCAGTCCAATCGGATGATACCTCTTTTGGCCAAACTCTATGTTAAAGAAACTGTTAAATTGCATGGAGTTCCTTTACTATTGTTAGCGGTCGTGATCCATTATTTACTAGTGGATTTTAGAAGAGTCTTCAAAAAGCTTTGGGAACGAAGCTTAATTTTAGCACCGCTTATCATCCCTAGTCCGATGGACAAATCGAGCGCGTGAATCAAACTCTTGAAGATCTTCTTCGTGCATGTGTTCTTAATTTTGGTGGAAGTTGGGAAGATCATATTTCTCCTGTTGAGTTTTCAAATAATAATAGCTTCCAATCTAATATTGGTATGGCACCTTTCGAGGCACTCTATGGGAGGCCATGTCGATCACGTTATTGTTGGTTTAAGGTCGGCGAGAAGCTGGTTTTAGATCCAGATTTATTCGTGATTCCACATAAAAGATTGACCTTATTTGTCATAGGATGAAAGAAGCTCAAAGTAGACAAAAATCCTATGCTGATAATCGAAGAAGGAAATTAGAATTTTCTGTGGGAGATTTTGTGTTTATTCGTGTTTCACCTATCAAGGGTGTTGTGCATTTCAGTCGAACGGGAAAACTAGCGCCTCGATATACTTGTCCATTTCCCATCACCGAACGTACTGGTTCCGTGGCTTATTGCCTTTTATTACTGGCTCAATTCTCTGCTATTCATGACGTATTTCATGTTTCTCAACTACGGAAATTCCTTAGGGATTCCGATTCTATTCTTGAGCCCGGTGTTGCTGAAGAAATTGAAGTTTCGCCTAATTTGACTTACGAGCAACATCCTATTCGTATCATTACTATGGAGGTTAAACGCCTTCAAAATAAAGATGTTCCTCTTGTGAAAGTTCAATGGTCCTCAAATCCTAAGGATTGCTCTTGGGAATCTAGAGAATTCATCAAGCGAATGCATCCAGACTTACTCTCTCGTGCTCCTTAGAGGTGATCTTCTTATTTCAAATTTTCTTTTGTGTTCATATATTTGGTTGTTACTTCTTATTTTCTTCTTAAGTATTGCGAGGATGCAATTTTTTAAAGAGGGGAGTCTGTAACAACCTGCATATTTTACGATTGTATATTTAAATATAGCATCATTAGTTGGATTTGGGTCTGAAATGCTACTTTTTGCAAACAGTCGAATTAGGACTTGAGACCACTTCCTTTGAGTTCAAAATGCGTTTGTGACCTTTTCGAGTATAAACATTGATATGTTTGGAGTTGAGTAGAATTTTGATGTTTTCATTTAGGGCTTTGGGTTTTGGTTTCAGCCCATTAACCCAACATATTAACCCAACTCCACTCCACTTCTCTTCATTCCATCATAATATTTCCTAACACTCAAACTTTAGTCAAAATGAGGAAAAGATTGAAAACTAAAGTTCCTAAGCCCTAGATTCTTAGGAAATTCCAAATTCAAGCTCTGGTAATCCAAGAGAAGCTTAGGTAAGCATCATCTTCATCTTCTCCATCTCAATCCCTCTTCAATTTTCAGAAATTTCTATAACCTAGCTTAGGAAAAACTTCACCTTTGATAATATATTGAAGATTCTTGAGGTGTAGTGAAGAGGAATTGACCTTCCCTTGTTTTAAAAGCTTCTCCTTCATTGTTTTTGGGTTTAAAGGTGAGTTTTTGAACTCACATCTATGTTTATAACTTTCTTTGTGGTTAGGTATGAATTCCTAACATTTATTCATGTTCATTTGCTTTTGATTTGAATAGATTTGGTAAATGTTCCAAATTTTGGTTTTTTTGCTGTCCAATTTATGAAAGTCCTATTATGAATGTTTGGACATGTTTTTGGGGTGTATCGAGGAGCCTACAAGGCTGGGTAGTCGCTTGGCATAATCCCTAGTCTCTGTTGCTCGTTCGATCGCCTCCATTATGATTTTCACCCTTCTTGGGGGTAGGCTGAGAATACTGGAACCATGATATTTCTCGAGCCAGTATCAGTCAACTGACCACCCTGGTCCAGCTGATTGAGCCTGGGAGCAGAAAGTTCCCATGCCAGTATCAGCCGACTGACCACCGTGGTTCAGTCGACTGAAGCTGAAAATCGAAAGTTTCCAAGCATAGTGTCTGTCGATCGACCACCCTGATTCAGTCGACTGAACCTGCTTCTCTCAACCAATGTTGCCTTTTGTATGGATTTTCCAATTTTAATCGATTTATGTCAATCCAATTAGTTGTCATCACTTATTATCGACATTGTTGACCTCTTTCTTTGGGATTTTAGGAATATCCATTTTGATGGATTTGTTATTGATTTCTTTGGATTTGATTCATGTCTTCGTATGTGAATTTGGGAGAAGGATTGTTTTATAATCATTTTTGTGATTTCTCACTTTAAAATACAAAGGTTTTTATACTAGTAGTAAATATTCAAACTCTTTCATCAAAACAATTTCAACATTTACTTTCAATGTCAAGCTCGCTTTTTAAACCGATTTCTAATCTATTAGTATATACAAACCTTTACCTCATTCGTTCGAGAAATTCAATTAAACGACTTACAAAACAAGCGGTACGAAACGCTCATGTTTACTTTGTCGGATAATTCTTAGAATTGTTTGATTGAAAATCATGTGACAATCTTCGAGTGGAAATCTACAATTTGTTCGTAAATATTTAAGTTAAGCCAGTGGTTATGGGACATGAAGCAAAACTCATTTATTTACTAGCTTGGTGTAATTCACATTTTTTATTGATCAATGATGATCATTTTGTGATTTAGACTAGCGTTATGCGATGTCACTTTGTTCGCGTAGGGGACTATACCTCGTTTTATTGAGTTTCGTCTCATTTCTTTTATAGGCTAACGACCTATGGGTTCTTTGGAGTATTGACTCATTTTTGTGGGCTAGTGACCCATGTTCTTTTATGGAGTTCGGCTCATCGGATGTACCGTTATTGTACTACGTCGTTGTCTCGAATTATTTGAGTTTCAGGTTCCTTGGGCATACCGTTATTATACTACGTCGTTGCATCGACTCTATGGTTAGTGACCATGGGTTAGCGACTCGTTTGTGATGCACGTGTTGGTGAGTTTTCATGCTCCCTTTTGTGATAGGCCTCCCTCTTTTGTGATTTATGGATTTCTAATTGATGATTTCTGGAACTTGTGTTTCACCAATTTTGCGATTGGCATTGATATATTTGTCAATATTTGTGGTTTTTGGTGAATAAAATAAAGAATATGACATTCTTTTCAATTTATGAGAATCCTAAGATATTGTATGATTTTTGTGGTTGTTAAATGTATACTTGTCATAGTATGGCATTATTATTATCATACGTTTTTGTCATACCTTGTATCCTATCTCATTTTATCTGATATTTATAGCTAGATTGATCCGTTTATTATTTTCTTATTAAATAATACTCGGGTCAGACCGAGATGTTATAGGTGCTTCTGCTTGACTCCTTATCTGGGGCCATCATCCGACTTTTGTCTAACTACCATAGATTTGGTAGTTTTTTTGTTATACATTCGAGATAGAGACTCCTTGATATATACTTATTATTTTGTATAACACTTTTACCTATTCTTTTGTGATGTTGGGGATCTTGCATGACCACTACTTTGATGTACACTTTTATGTGATATATTCATATCTGTTTGCGCCTATGTGATATGGATATCTGTGACTGATTTGTGTTATGCTTATTTCCATATTTGCTTCCGAAGACCACGTAGCCACTGTGTAGTAGCTTTGAGTTTGTATTTGATATGTCAAATTTCCTCTTGAAATGAAATGCGTGACATACCATCTGACATATCGGTACTCGCACAAAGCCAATACATGGATTGTCGCTCCTCAACAGCCTTATTCTTCGTGTTAGTCGATGACATTACCCTGTAGTGTCCTTGGCTAGTGTGAGTATAGAGGTAGGGCGCCACACTGGCCATTGATTTACCATCGTTTAGAGTGGTGCACCATGGTACTATTTCATTTCAAATCCATGCACTCATTTGTAAAACTCATACGGAGCAGTTTGGCATTATAGACGGATATTTCACCTAGCACCGTAGACGTTGCACCCAGGGGATATCAATCCTTCGGACACCATAACAGTCGACTCTTATGGAGTTACGGGAGCCAAAACAGTCAAAGCGAAGGTCACTGTGATTTCTACGGCTTTAAGCCGTTAATCCATAGTTTCATACCCAAAAATATACTATCTGAATCACTTTCAGGATTCAAAAGTTTTTTCTTAACCTTCATTCTTCACGTAAATTTTATGGTAAAACGGGATCAACATGGCTGGCCATCGATTTACTATCGCTGGAGAGTGGTGCAACATGATACTATTCCATTTCAAATCCATGCACTCATTTGTAAAAGTCGTATGGCGCAGTTTCGACATTATGGAAGGATGTTGCACATTGCGCCGTAGATGTTGCATCCAATGGATATCGATCCTTCGATTCGATTGGCCATAACAGTTGAATCTTTTAGAGTTAAGGGAGCCATAACCAGTCAAAACGAAGGTCTCTGTGAGCTCTACGGCTTTGACGGCTTTAAGCCGTCAATGCATAGTTTCATACCTAAAAATACACTATCCGAATCACTTTCAGGACTAGGAAGTTTTTTTACCCTTCATTTTCTTCGCATGAATATTATGGTAAAATGGGATCAACAAGGCTGGCCATTGATTTACCATCGTTGGAGAATGGTGCACCATGGTACAATTCCGTTTCAAATCCATGCTCATTTGTAAAATTCGTACGGCACAGTTTCGGCATTATAGACGGATGTTGCACCTAGCACCGTAGATGTTGCGCCCAGGGGATATCGATCCTTCAGACAGCCATAATGGTTGACTCTTTTGGAGTTACAGGAGCCATAACTAGTCAAAACGAAGGTCACTGTGATTTCTACAGCTTTAAGTCGTCAATGCATAGTTTCATACCCAAAAAAACACTATCCGGATCAATTTTAGGAATCAAAAGTTTTTTTACACTTCGTTTTCTTCACGTGAATTTTATGGTAAAACGGGGTCAACGTAGCTGGACATCAATTACCATCGATGGAGAGTGGTGCACTATGATACTACTCCGTTTCAAATCCATGCACTCATTTGTAAATGTCGTACGGCACAGTTTCGCCATTATGGATGGATGTTGCACATTGCACCGTAGATGTTGCGTCCAATGGATATCGATCCTTTGGACATCCATAGGAGTTGACTCTTTTAAAGTTAAGGGAGCCATAACTAGTCAAAATGAAGGTCTCTATGAGCTCTATGGTTTTGACAGCTTTAAACCGTCAATGCATAGTTTCATACCCAAAAAAACACTATCCGAATCACTTTCAGGACTCGGAAGTTTTTTTACCCTTTGTTTTCTTCACGTGAATTTTATGGTAAAATGGGATCAACGTGGCTTGCTGCTGACTTTCCATTCCAGAGAGTGGTGCGCCGTGGTACTATTCCGTTTCAAATCCATGCACTCATTTGTAAAAGTTGTACGGCACAGTTTTGGCATTATGGACGGATGTTGCACCTAGCACCGTAGATGTTGCGTCCAGGGGATACCGATCCTTCGGACAGCCATAACAGTAGACTCTTTTGGAGTTATGGGAGCCATAACCAGTAAAAATGAAGGACATTGTGATTTCTACGGTTTTAAGCCGTCAATGCATAGATTCATACCCAAAAAATACACTCTCCGTATCACTTGCAGGACTCGGAAGGTTTTTTTACTCGTCCTTTTCTTCACGTGAAATTTATGGTAAAACCGGATCAACATGGCTGACCATCAATTTACCATCGCTGGAGAGTGGTGCATCATGGAACTATTCCATTTCAAATCCATGCACTCATTTGTAAAAGTCGTATGGTGCAGTTTCGACATTATGGATGGATGTTGCACCTTGCACCGTGGATGTTGCTCCCAGGGGATATCGATCCTTCGGACAGACGTAACGGTTGACTCTTTTGGATTTACCGGAGCCATAACCAGTCAAAACAAAGGTCTCTGTGAGTTCTACGGCTTTGACAACTTTAAGTCGTCAATGCATAGTTTCATACCCAAAAGAAGGCTATCCGAATCACTTTCAGGACTCAGATGTTTTTTTACCCATCGTTTTCATCATGTGAATTTTAAGGTAAAATGTAATCAACGTGGCAGGCCATCGATTTACCAACGCTGGAGAGAGGTACACTGTGGTACTATTCCATTTAAAATCCATGCACTCATTGTATAAGTCGTACGGCGCTATTTGGGCATTAAGGATGGATGTTGCACCTTGCACCGTAGATGTTGCTTCCAGAGACATCGATCCTTTGGACAACCATAATGGTTGACTCTTTTGGAGTTACGGGTGCCAGAACAAGTCAAAACGAAGGTCGTTGTGAGTTCTATGGCTTTGACAGCTTTAAGCCGTCAATGCATAGTCCCATACCCAGAAAAACACTATCCAAACCACTTTTAGGACTCGGATGTTTCTTTTAACCCTTCGTTTTCTTCACGTGAATTTTATGATAAAACAGGATCAACGTTGCTGGCCATCGATTTACCATCGCTAGAGAGTGGTACACATGGTACTATTCCGTTTCAAGTCCATTCACTCATTTGTAAAAGTCGTCCGGCGCAGTTTCGGCATTATGGACGGATGTTGCACCTTGCACCGTAGATGTTGCACCCATGGGATATCGATCCTTCAGATAGCCACAACGGTAGACTCTTTTGGTGTTAGAGAAGCCATAACCCATCAAAACGAAGGTCATTGTGATTTCTAATGCTTTAAGCCGTCAATTCATGGTTTCATACCCAAAAAATACACTATCCGTATCACTTTCAGGACTCGGAAGTTTTTTTACCCTTGATTTTATTCACGTGAATTTTATGGTTAAACGAGATCAATGTGGCTGGCCATCGATTTACCATCGCTGGAGAGTGGTGCACCATGGTACTATTCCGTTTCAAATCCATACACTCATTTGTAAAAGTTGTACGGTGCAGTTTCGGTATTATGGATGGATGTTGCACCATGCGCCGTAGATGTTGCCCACAGGTGATATCGATCCTTTGGACAGCCATAACGGTTGGATCTTTTGGAATTATTGGAGCCATAACCAGTCAAAACAAAGGTCTCTGTGAGTTCTACGGCTTTGACAACTTTAAGCCGTCAATGCATTGTTTCATACCCAAAAAAGCTATCCGAATCACTTTCAGGACTCGAAATTTTTTTTTTTACCCTTCGTTTTCATCACGTGAATTTTATGGTAAAATGGAATCAACGTGGTCGACCATTGTTTTACAATCGCTGGAGAGAGGTACACCATGGTAGTATTCCATTTCAAATCTCATTTGTAAAAATCATACGACGCAGTTTGGGCATTAAGGACGGATGTTGCACCTTGCACCATAGATGTTGCGTCCAGGGGATATCGATCCTTCGGACATCCATAACGGTACTCTTTTGGAGTTACGGGAGCCAAAACCAGACAAAACGAAGGTCTCTATGAGTTCTACGTCTTTGACTGCTTTAAGCTGTCTATGCATAGTTTCATACCCAGAAAAACACTATCCAAATCACTTTTAGGACTCGGACGTTGTTTTACACTTCGTTTTCTTCACGTGAATTTTATGGTAAAATAAGATCATTGTGGCATGCCATCAATTTAGCATCGCTGGAGAATGGTGCACCATGGTACTATTCCATTTCAAATCCATTCACTCATTTGTAAAAGTCGTACAGCACAGTTTCGGCATTATGAACGGATGTTGCACCTTGCACCGTATATGTTGTGCCCATGGGATATCGATCCTTCGGACAGCCATAATAGTTGACTCATTTGGAGTTACGGGAGCTATAACTAGTCAAAACAAAGGTCTCTATGAGAGCTATGTCTTTGACTGCTTTAAGCCATCAATGCATAGTTTCATACCCAAAAAAATACTATCCGAATCACTTTCAGGACTCGGAAGTTTATTTACACTTCGTTTTCTTCACGTGGATTTTGTGGTAAAATGGGATCAACATGGCTGGCCATCAATTTACCATCGCTGGAGAGTGGTGCACGATGATACTATCCGTTTCAAATCCATGCACTCATTTGTAAAAGTCATACGGCGCAGTTTGAGCATTGAGGATGGACGTTGCACCTTGCACCATAGATGTCGCGCCGAGGGATATCGATCATTCGGACAACCATAACGATTGACTCTTTGGGAGTTACGGGAGGCATAAATAGTCAAAGCAAAGGTCTCTGTGAGTTATACGGCTTTAATAGCTTTAAGCCGTTAATGCATAGTTTCATACTCGTAAAAACACTATCTTAATCACTTTTAGGACTCGAAAGGTTTTTTTACCCTTTGTTTTCTTCATTTGAATTTTATGGTAAAACGGGATCAACGTGGCTAGCCATAGATTTACCGTCGCTGGAGAGTGGTGCACCATGATACTATTCCGTTTAAATCCATTTACTCATTTATAAAAGTCGTATGGCGCAGTTTCGGCATTATGGACGGATGTTGCACCTTGCACAGTTGATGTTGCAAACAAGGGATATCGATCCTTCGGACAGCCATAACGATTGACTCTTTTGGAGTTAAAGGAGCCATAACCAGTCAGAACGAAGGTCTTTGTGAGTTCTACCGCTTTGACAGCTTTAAGCCGTCAATACATAGTTTCAAACCAAACAAACACTACCCCTATCACTTTCAGGACTAGGAAGTTTTTTTACCCTTCGTTTTATTCACGTGAATTTTATGGTAAAACAGGATCAATGTGACTGGCCATCGATTTACCATCGCTCGAGAGTGGTACACCATGGTACTATTCCATTTGAAATCCATGCACTCATTTGTAAAAGTCGTACGGTGCAGTTTTGGCATTATGGATAGATATTACACCTTGCACCGTAAATGTTGCGCCCAATGGATATCGAACCTTCGGACGGCCATAACGGTCTACTCTTTTAGAGTTACGGGAGCCATAACCTGTCAAAACGAAGGTCTCTGTGAGAGATATGGCTTTGATTGCTTAAATCCATCAATGCATAGTTTCATATCCAAAAAAACACTATCCGAATCACTTTTAGGACTCGAAATTTTTTTTTACCATTCATTTTATTCACGTGAATTTTATGCTAAAACGGGATCACCATTGCTGGCCATCGATTTACCATCACTGGCGAGTGGAACACCAAGGTACTATTCCGTTTCAAATCCATGCACTCATTTGTAAAAGTAATGCGGTGCAGTTTTGGCATTATGGACAGATGCTTCACCTTGCAACGTAGATGTTGCCCTCGATGGATATCGATTATTCGGACAGCCATAACGGTTGACTCTTTTGGAGTTAGGAGAGCCATGACCAGTCAAAACGAAGGTCTCTATGATCTTTATGACTTTGATTGCTTTAAGCTATCAATGCATAGTTTCATACCCAAAAAACACTATACAAACCACTTTCAGGACTCGGAAGTTTTTTTACCCTTTGTTTTCTTCGCGTGAATTTTATGGCAGAACAGGATCAACTTGGCTGGCCATCGATTTACCATCGCTGGAGAGTAGTGCATTATGGTACTATTCCAATTAAAATCCGTGCACTCATTTGTAAAAGTCGTATAGTGCAGTTTCGACATTATGGATGGATGTTGCACCTTGCACCGTAGATGTTGCGTCCTGGAGATATCGATCCTTCGGACATCCATAACAGTTGACTCTTTTGATACGGGAGCCATAATCTCCCAAAACGAAGGTCTTTGTGAGTTCTATGGCTTTGGCGGCTTTAAGCCATCAATACATAGTTTCATACCTAAAGAAAACTATCCGAATCACTTTCAGGACTCGGAAGTTTTTATACCCTTCGTTTTCTTCACATGAATTCTATGGTAAAACGGGATCAACATGGCTGGCCATCGATTTAACATCGTTAGAGAATGGTGCACCATGGTACTATTCATTTCAAATTCATATACTCATTTTTAAAAGTCGTACGGCGCAGTTTCGGCATTATGGAAGGATGTTAAACCTTGCACTGTAGATGTTGCGCCCAGGAAATATCGATCCTTTGGACAGCCATAACGGTTGACTCTATTGGACTTATGGGAGCCATAACTAGCCAAAACGAAGGTCTCTGTGAGTTCTATGGCTTTGAAGGTTTTAAGTTGTAAATGCATAGTTTCATACCCAAAAAACACTATCCGAGTCACTTTCAGGACTCGGAAGTTTTTTTACCCTTCGTTTTCTTCACGTGAATTTATGGTAAAACGGGATCAACGTGGCTGGCCATTGATTTAACATCGCTGGAGAGTGATGCACCATGGTACTATTCCATTTCAAACCCATGCACTCATTTGTAAAAGTCGTATGGCACATTTCCGGCATTATGGGCGTATGTTGCACCTTGTACCGTAGATGTTGTGCCCAGGCGATATCGATCCTTCGAACAACCATAATGGTTGACTCTTTTGGAGTTATGGGAGCCATAACCATTCAATACAAAGGTCTCTATGAGATCTACTTCTTTGATGGATTAACTGTCAATTCATAGTTTCGTAACCAAAAAAAAGTATCTGAATAACTTTCCGGTCTCGAAAGTTTCTTTTACCCTTCGTTTTCTTCACGTGAATTTTATGGTAAAATGGGATCGACGTGGCTGGCTACCGATTTACCATCGCTGGAGAGTGGCGCACTATGGTACTCTTACGTTTCAAATCAATGCACTCATTTGTAAAATTCGTACGACGCAGTTTCGGCATTAAGGACGGATGTTGTGCTCAGGGGACATCGATCGTTCGGACAGCCATAATGGTTGACCTTTTTAGAGCTGCGAGAGCCACAACCAGCCAAAACGAAGTTCTCTGTAAGTACTGTGGCTTTGATAGCTTTAAGCCATCAATGCATAGTTTCATATCTAGAAAAACACTTCCGAATCACCTTCAGGACTCGGATGTTTTTTTTACCCTTCGTTTTCTTCATGTGAATTTTATTGTAAAACGGGATCAACGTAGCTGGCCATCGATTAACCATCGCTGGAGAGTAGTGCACCATGGTACTATTCCGTTTCAAATCCACACACTCATTTGTAAAAGTCGTACGGTGCAGTTTCGGCAATATGGACGAATGCTGCACCTTGCGCCGTAGATGTTGCGCCCAAGGGATATCAATTGTGACGACCGCCCATGACTCCTGCACTAAACAAGGAAATAGTGCGCTGAAAAGTGTGCAAGGCCGCCATGGACGATTATCAGGGTAAGGTAAACACAAAATAGTCTATCGTATTGCTCACAGCGCAGGGATAAAATACAATAGAAAAATATATATAGTGAAGCTTTACTAATAGAATCTCATCAATACACTACAAAACAATTTGATACAAACATCTGAATAGTCGATACATCAAGCCTCACTACATAACACTCAGAGAATCATACAAACAGCGGAACATCCAGTACATATAGTAAGAAAACAATATGCAAAAGCCTCCAGCTCGTCTTCGTCATCAACAGCGTTGGTCACTAAGAACAGCACCTGTCACCTGCTACCTAGTCTGCCCATCCCAAAATGGATGAACAGCCCAAGGTAATAAGAGTTGAACATAAAACCTTGAGTCAGACAAAAGTCTTAGTGAGCAGTAAATTAACTATCAAACATACCAAAAGAGCATAAAGGGTAAAAAGGAATAGGAACCCAACCATCCCACTCCACCTCTTTCTACAGTGATAGCCCCCAGACACACTAAGCAGAAACAAACATAGCAAAGCAGACAATTAAAGTAAAGCAATTATCACTCGAGTCAAGGTCGATGTTTTCCAAGTACAAACCCCCAAGGCCTAAACCAAGATCAGATAAGCACCCACAAAACATCGCTCTTGAGACCGAGTGACGATACAACCAAAGCATCCAAACATCCATGACTCAGGCTATCACTGTTATCATTGCCTCGATATCACCGTTAATTGAATGACCGGCTCATTATTTCATCCGTCCATCAAGGGCTAATGGTAACCCCGGTTCTAGACATAACTCTGCACGTCATCGTGACCCGTGCCTAGGACTATCGAATCTGCCCAGAGTACTAGACCATCAACTATTAGTCTTGGTACTATCGAATCTGCCCAGCGTACTCTTGCTTTGAGCATGCTAGAACATTCAACAACGATGAGATCTCATCCTTTTAGTCATCCTCCTCGACGACTATTTCCATACTAGCTCAAGCGCCTCTCGAGCCAACCATTATCCACAAACTCGAACCATATCACCGAGTTATCAACATGCTTGGGATGATCCCGTCTGGATTAAACCAAGGCTTTCTCACATCATGCTTTGCTTCATCGCATCATAGCAAAGTCCCATCTCAACATCATGCTTTGCCTCATCGCATCATAGCAAAGTCCCGTCTCAACATCATCATCAAATCTATCCATATGAGCTTCCACGTCCGCCACATATGCCACAAGCAGCTTTCCTTATTCAAGAGCCTTTCCACTTAGCTTTTGAATCATCTTCAACCAACTTGTCCAAATTCAATCACTAATCAACTAATCAATCAAATCAATCATTAATCCAAGTAGTCAAGCATTCAAACAAGATCTAAATAAACAGTTATAACGATAATGGCAATTTCGTAAACAAAGAGACCAAATCTAACAAGCATGAATTCTAACTAATATCTTGATGAATGAACTAGCATAGGTTAACATGTAGTAAAGTGAATATCAAAACTTTATGAACAATGGATCTACATGCAGACTTAAGGAAAATGCATGAAATCACTATCTTTAACACACAAACAAGCCACCGATCCAATATACACCTTTGGGTCCGTGTGAGAGATAACCACCACTCACCGAATCACCTAAACACCTCAAAAGCAACACACTTCAGATCTGGGCAGTAAAGGATCTAGCTTGATCCGACAAGATTTCCCTTCAAATGATGAAATCTCCCTTTGTTGGATGTAGATCTTTAACTTTGGCTCTTGGATCTTCGATTTGATCTTCAATCTTGGATGGAAGGAAGCACTAGATTAAAGTAGAGAAAAGAAGTGAAGAAGTATTGTAGTCGAGCTCTCAAAATAGCAGCACTTCGTCGCTTCAAAATCCGGATCCCAAAAATGAAGATAGGCACTTCTATTTATAGGCCAAATCCTTAACTCGTCCGCCCCCATAAGTCGTCTACGACTTAACAATCCACGACCTACGACTCAAGCCTCTGCGCGACTTAACTCAAACACGACTCAACACTAAGTCGTCTGGACGACTTAACAACCTACCACTCACGACTCAACGACTCACACGGCATAGCATGTACACGACCTAACTGGGCACGACCTAAGACTCAACAGGATACGACTTAGCGACCTAACACACTGCCGCATTTCTACCTAAGTCCTAAGTCATTTGAACGACTCAACGACCTAACGACTTAACGACTTAACCCCAAGGCCGACCTAACACGAGAGACGACCTACGACCTAAGCCTTATCTCGTCCACGACCTAAGCCGCCAACTACCTTAAGTCGCCTCACCGACTCATCTCCCTTAGGTCGTAACTCGTACAACCGACTCATCTCCCTTAGGTCGTAACTCGTACAACCGACTCATCTCCTAAACCACTATCCCTTAGGTCGGTCCAACCCATAACTCGCTAACTCCTAAGTCGTTAACCCTTAAGTCGGCAACCTCCTTAAGTCGGCCAAATCCCTAAGTCGGTCACTCCTATAAGTCGTTCCAACGCTTAAGTCGCTCCACCGACTTATGCTACGACACGACCTAACCCTGGACGACTTAACTTCTACATGACTTAACTTATGGCGATCTAACTCTGAACGATCTAACTTCTGGACGGTCCAACAACACTAACGACCTAATGACAACAATTCTACGATTTATCGATACGTAAAATACGGGTCGTTACATTCTCTCCCCCTTAGGAATTTCGCCACCGAAATTCCAGACAAACAAGAGCAACCAAAACTTTTCTGCATGCCTACCATCCATAGCAATCAACAAACCATTCATCCAATTACTAACCTAGCATGCAAAATTCTAAAACTAGAACAAGTTACAAATTCATGAGATGTCACGACACCTTAGGGCCATACCTCGAAGAGTTCAGGATGAGCTGCCTTCATCCTCTCTTCCTCCTCCCATGTACAGTCGTTAACATCATCACTCCATTGTACCTTGAGCAACTTGACTACCTTCCTCCTAAGCTGTTTCGTGTCAGTTTCCACAACACGAAGCGGCTTACGAGGTCTTCTAATAACTGGATCAACTTCAAAACCTTCACAGCTATCAGCAGAAACCACTGTACTTGGGTCATGCACATACCTCCGTAGATACGATACGTGAAAAACATTGTGCACACCTGATATCTTTTCTGGTAATTCCAATTTATAAGCGAGCTTTCCAATTCGCTCGATGATCGGGAATGGTCCAACAAATCTCGGAGTCAATTTTCCTTTCTTCCCGAATCGAATAACATTCTTCAGTGGAGAAATCTTCACAAAAACCATATCACCTACGTCGAATTCCAAATCCTTACGACGCTTATCGGCATAACTTTTCTGACGGTCTTGGGCTGCCTTCATTCGTCGCCGAATGGTCTTTATGCAATCCGAAGTCTGTCAAATCATTTCTGGCCCAAGTATCAACTTTTCTCCTGTTTCCAACCAACATGTCGGAGAGTTACACGGTCTTCCATACAATGCCTCATACGGTGCCGTACTAATGCTTGACTGGTAACTGTTATTATACGAAAACTCCACCAAATGAAGATAATCTTCCCATGATCCTCCGAAGTCCAAAACACAGGCTATGAGGAGATCTTCCAAAACTCGGTTGACTCTCTCGGTCTGACCATCTGTTTGGAGGTGATAAGCTATACTCAAACACAACTCCATTCCCAAAACTTCCTAGAAGCTCTTCCAAAATCCACTAATGAACAATGGGTCTCGATCGCTCACTATACTTTTAGGAATACCATGGAATCGAACTATCCACTTAACATACAACTCAGCCAATTTCGATGCAATCCTGGTTGATCGAACAGGAATGAATCTTCCACTCTTAGTCAAACGATCTACGATGACCCAAATCCCTTCATTTCCTGCTCTGGTTCTAGGTAGCCCATCGATAAAATCCATCGATATTTGCTCCCACTTTCATGTAGGAACTTCTAATGGCTGAAGTAATCCACTTGGCTTCTTCTGCTCGGCTTTAACCAACAGGTAGTTCATGAATTTGGAAATAAAATTTCCAACATCCTTCTTCATACCTTCCCTGTAATATGTTCTCTTCATATCCCGGTACATCTTATTTCCACCTGGATGAATTGTCAGCTTCGAGTGATGACTCTCCTTCAGAACTTCATCCCTCAATTCATCTATATCGGGAACAACTAGTTGTCCTTGTTTCCGAAGCCAACCCTCTCGATCGACCTCGAATCCTTATCCTTCTCTGGATCTAATACAGATTCCAAATCATGGATAATCTTGACAAGCTTATCCTCTCGCTTTTGGCTCTCGCCAATCCTTTCCACAAGAGTATGTCTTATCGATAAGTTTGCCAACATCTCCGGTTCCAATTCACATCTAGACCTGAAGTCGAATCCAGCCAAATACTCAAGACTCTTCCATTCTGAAAACATGGCTCCCAATCCTGCATGTCTTCGACTTAAGGCATCTACCACTGCGTTACCTTTTCTCGAAGTATAGGCTATTCCAAAATCATATGATGCTAAAAACTCTAGCCATCGTTGCTGTCGAAGATTCAAATCCTTTTGGGAGAAAAGATACTTCAATGACTTATGATCCGTAAACAACTCGAACCGAACTCCCAATAGGTAATGTCTCCACATCTTCAAAGCAAATACAATCGCCGCTAACTCCAAATCATGAGTCGGATAATTCCTTTCATGCGGCTTCAGTTGTCGACTTGCATATGCAACAACTTTATCCTTCTGCATTAGCACTGCTCCAAGTCCAGTACCACATGCATCGGTGTAAACCACCATCTCATCATTTCCACTTGGAATAGTCAAAACTGGAGCACTTGTCAGTCGCTCTTTCAGGATTCTGAAAGCTTGTTCACACTTATCATCCCATCTGAACACTTGGTTCTTTTTCGTCAATCCTGTTAATGGTGCAGCTATCTTGGAAAAGTCTTTGATAAACCGACGATAATATCTTGCTAATCCAAGAAAACTTCTCACATCAGATGCATTCTTAGGTCTAACCCAATCCTGGATCGCTGCCACCTTGGCGGGATCAACCGCTATTCCACTTCCAGAGATAACATGACCTAAGAACCTCACTTCGCTCTTCCAGAAGTGACACTTCAAAAACTTAGCCCTCAGCTGTTGTTTCCGCAAGATTTCCAAAACAATCCGCAGGTGCATCTTGTGCTCTTCTTCAGTTCTGGAATAAATCAAATTATCATCCACGAACACAAGTACAAACTTGTTCAACTGATCCCTGAACACTCTATTCATAAGATCCACAAAATATGCTGGTGCATTGGTCAATCCAAACGGCATTACCAGCCACTCATAGAAACCGGATGGTGTCCTGAAAGCAGTCTTTGACACACTATCCTTCGCCACTCTCAACTGGTGAAATCCCGTTGCCAAATCCATCTGAGAAAACACCTTAGCTTCGTGAAGCTGATCAAACAAGTCATCTATTCTCAGCAATGGATACTTGTTCTTCTTAGTCACTTTATTCAGCTCACGATAATCCACACACAACCTCAACGATCCATCCGCTTTGGTTGCAAACACAACTGGTGCACCCCATTCGGACACACTACGCCGAATGAATCCTTTCTGTAAAAGGTCATCAACTTGCACCTTCAACTCTTGCTGTTCCCTTGGCGCCATTCGCCTAAGAGGCATCACAACAGGTTTGGCTCCTTCAACTAGATCGATACGAAACTCGATCTCCCTATGCGGCGGTAACCCTTTGACCTCATCAAAGACATCCTCAAATCCATTCACAATAGGCACCGATGACAGTCCATCCCGTGGAACAACTAGCGAATACATGAAGCTCATGAAGACGCCTTCTTCATGCTTACATCATATCACAACCCTTCGCCCCTCCACATTCTTGACTGTCACCTCCAGCCTCTTACAATCAACCTTTTCCGCATACTTCCTAAGCCAGTCCATACCCAAAATAATTCCAAACCCCGCAAAGTTCAGAATAAAACAATCACAAACAAAAGAGCAATCATGACACGATACAATCAGACCATGGCATAGCATACACAAACAAGACGAACCCCTAACTGGATTAGTCACAACCAATGGTCTATCAACAATATCCAGTTCCAAACCCAACCGGCCTACAAGTTTACTACAAACAAAGGAGTGCGACGCTCCAGTATCAAATAACACTCTAACTGGAACATCACAAATGGAAAGAGTACCTTGAACCACTACACTTTTTCCTTTCTCTACAGCAGTAGGAGCTTTCGAAGATGATGGCACAGCCCCCAAAGCATAAGCTTGCACAATCTGTTTGTCCTTCCTCGGTTCTGGACAATTCTTCCTGATATGCCCCAGCTTATCACAGTTGTGGGACTTCACTAGCACTCTCGGATTCTTACAATCTCTGGAGAGATGACCCTTCTGCTGACAGTTGTAGCAGGTCACTTCACCCTTCGTCTTCTTCTGGCCATCCTTACCCTTCTGCTGCTGCTGCTTTCTCTTCTTGTTTCCACCCTGTTGTGGTTTAGATTCCTCCTTAGTCACAGCAACAACAGATCCTTCCTTAGGAAACAGATTCTCGTGCCTGAGAGCTTTCTCCACAAGCTTCTCAAACGGATCGTCCAAATGATCCACCAACTGCCTCCCAAGATAAATGTCCAAGCCTGTCACAAACTTCTCATTCTTCTGATAAGGAGATTCAATATACGACCGAGCATACTTGGACAAAGCTTCAAACTCAGAAACATACTCAAGAACTGGTCTTCCACCTTGCTTGAGCTCCACAAACTTCTTAAACAGAACAGATTTCTGAGCTGTAGAAATGAACTTAGCCTCAAATCTAGCTTGGAATTGCACCCAAGTAATTTCTTCCTCTGGAGTATCAATGGTGATAGAGTTCCACCAATTAGAAGCTCTTCCCTGAAGCTGTCTTGAAGCAAGCTTCATCTTAGTTGCATCCTCAATTCCCAAGTCACCAAAGATCCTTCTACAAGCATCTATCCATCTCTGGACTTCAATGGTTGATTCTGTTCCCAAAAAAACCTTTCCTCCAAGAGCAGTATAGTCTTTGCACAACTTAGCAAAATCCACTGGTTTTGGAGTTTGAACTTGAACTCAACATCTACTGATGGCCCTAGAGCTGGCATCCTTCTCATGATCGAAGTCATCATGGCCTCAAACATAGCAGCATAATCAACAGCCCCCTCAGAATCACGGCCTTCCCTAGCAGCTGGTCTCTCTCTTCGACTCATTCTTAATATCTATAAAAGAATGATTAGTACACCTTGAGAAACAACCGCATAAGAAGTTCAAATCTCTCTAAGCTATTATATTACATATATAGTAATCATCCATCAAAATACAATTACGTCTCTCATACGTAGTTACGTCAGCGAGCATTGGCTAAAATCGATTAACCAAAGCTCTGATACCAAATGTGACGACCGCCCATGACTCCTGCACTAAACAAGGAAATAGTGCACTGAAAAGTGTGCCAGGCCGCCATGGACGATCATCAGGGTAAGGTAAACACCGAATAGTCTATCGTATTGCTCACAGCGTAAGGATAAAATACAATAGAGAAATATATATAGTGAAGCTTTACTAATAGAATCTCATCAATACACTACAAAACAATTTGATACAAACATCTGAATAGTCAATACATCAAACCTCACTACATAGCACTCAGAGAATCATACAAACAGCGGAACATCCAATACATATAGTAAGAAAACAATATGCAAAAGCCTCCAGCTCGTCTTCGTCATCAACAGCGTTGGTCACTAAGAACAGCACCTGTCACCTGCTACCTAGTCTGCCCATCCCAAAATGGATGAACAGCCCAAGGTAATAAGAGTTGAACATAAAATCTTGAGTCAGACAAAAGTCTTAGTGAGTAGTAAATTAACTATCAAACATACCAAAAGAGCATAAAGGGTAAAAAGGAATAGGAACCCAACCATCCCACTCCACCTCTTTCTACAGTGATAGCCCCCAGACACACTAAGTAGAAACAAACATAGCAAAGCAGACAATTAAAGTAAAGCAATTATCACTCGAGTCAAGGTCGATATTTTCCAAGTACAAACCCCCAAGGCCTAAACCAAGATCAGATAAGCACCCACAAAACATCGCTCTTGAGACCGAGTGACGATACAACCAAAACATCCAAACATCCATGACTCCGGCTATCACTGTTATCATTGCCTCGATATCACCGTTAATTGAATGACCGGCTCATTATTTCATCCGTCCGTCAAGGGCTAATGGTAACCCCGGTTCTAGACATAACTCCGCACGTCATTGTGACCCGTGCCTAGGACTATCGAATCTTCCCAGAGTACTAGACCATCAACTATTAGTCTTGGGATTATCGAATCTGCCCAGCGTACTCTTGCTTTGAGCATGCTAGAACCTTCAACGACGATGAGATCTCAGCCTTCTAGTCATCCTCCTCGACGACTATTTCCATACTAGCTCAAGTGCCTCTCGAGCCAACCACTATCCACAAACTCGAACCATATCACCGAGTTATCAACATGCTTGGGATGATCCCGTCTGGATTAAACCAAGGCTTTCTCACATCATGCTTTGCTTCATCGCATCATAGGAAAGTCCCATCTCAACATCATGCTTTGCCTTATCGCATCATAGCAAAGTTCCATCTCAACATCATCATCAAATCTATCCATATGAGCTTCCACATCCGCCACATATGCCACGAGCAGCTTTCCTTATTCAAGAGCCTTTCCACTTAGCTTTTGAATCATCTTCAACCAACTTGTCCAAATTCAATCACTAATCAACTAATCAATCAAATCAATCATTAATCCAAGTAATCAAGCATTCAAACAAGATCTAAATAAACAATTATAACAATAATGGCAATTTCGTAAATAAAGAGTCCAAATCTAGCAAGCATAATTCTAAGTAATATCTTGATGAATGAACAAGCATAGGTTAACATGTAGTAAAGTTAATATCAAAACTTTATGAACAATGGATCTACATGCAGACTTAAGGAAAATGCATGAAATCACTATCTTTAACACACAAACAAGCCACCGATCCAATATACTATTTTGGGTCCGTGTGAGAGATAACCACCACTCACCAAATCACCTAAACACCTCAAAAGCAACACACTTCAGATCTGGGCAGCAAAGAATCTAGCTTGATCCGACAAGATTTCCCTTCAAATGATGAAATCTCCCTTTGTTGGATGTAGATTTTCAACTTTGGCTCTTGGATCTTCGATTTGATCTTCAATCTTGGATGGAAGAAAGCACTAGATTAAAGTAGAGAAAAGAAGTGAAGAAGTGTTGTAGTCGAGCTCTCAAAATAGCAGCACTTCGTCGCTTCAAAATCCGGATCCCAAAAATGATGATAGGCACTTCTATTTATAGGCCAAATCCTTAACTCGTCCGCCCCCATAAGTCGTCTACGACTTAACAATCCACGACCTACGACTCAAGCCTCTACGTGACTTAACTCAAACACGGCTCAACACTAAGTCATCTGGACGACTTAACAACCTACCACTCATGACTCAGCGACTCACACGGCATAGCATGTACACGACCTAACTGGGCACGACCTAAGACTCAACAGGATACGACTTAGCGACCTAACACACTGCCGCATTTCTGCCTAAGTCCTAAGTCGTTTGAATGACTCAACGACCTAACGACTTAACGAATCAACTCCAAGGCCAACCTAACACGAGAGACGACCTACGACCTAAGCCTTATCTCGTCCACGACCTAAGCCGCCAACTACCTTAAGTCGCCTCACCGACTCATCTCCCTTAGATCGTAACTCGTACAACCGACTCATCTCCCTTAGGTCGTAACTCGTACAACCTACTCATCTCCTAAACCACTATCCCTTAGGTCGGTCCAACCCATAACTTGCTAACTCCTAAGTCGTTAACCCTTAAGTCGGCAACCTCCTTAAGTCGGCCAAACCCCTAAGTCGGTCACTCCTATAAGTCGCTCCAACTCTTAAGTCGCTCCACCGACTTATGCTACGACACGACCTAACCCTGGATGACTTAACTTCTACACGACTTAACTTATGGTGATCTAACTCTGAACGATCTAACTTCTGGACGGTCCAACAACACTAACGACCTAATGACAACAATTCTACGATTTATCGATACGTAAAATACGGGTTGTTACATCAATCCTTCGGACAGCCATAGCGGTGGCCTCTTTTGGTGTTACTGGAGCCATAACCAATCAAGCAGAGGTCTTTGTGAGCTTTACGGCTTTGATATCATTAAGTCATCAATGCATAGTTTCATACCCAAAAAATCACTGTTCGAATCACTTTCCGGACACGGAAGTGTTTTTTACCCTTCGTTTCCTTCACGAGAATTTCATGGTAAAACGGGATCAACGTGGCTGGCTAACGATTTAGCATTGCTGGAGAGTGGATCACCATGGTACTATTCCGTTTCAAATCCATGCACTTATTTATAAAAGTCGTACGATGCAGTTTCGGTATTATGGATGGATGTTGCACATTGCATTATAGATGTTGCACCCAAGGGATATCAATCATTCAAACAACCATAACGGTTGACTCTTTTCAAGTTACGGGAGCCATAACTTGTCAAAACGAAGGTCTCTGTGGGTTTTATTGCACTGACGGCTTTAAGTCATAAATGCATAGTTTCATACACAAAAAACACTATCTGAATCACTTTCACAACTCGGAAGTTTTTTTACCCTTCGTTTCCTTCACGTGAAGTTTAAGGTAAAATGAAATCAACGTGGCTGGCCATCGATTTATCATTGCTGGAGAGTGGTTCAATATAGTACTATTCCGTTTCAAATCCATGCACTCATTTTTAAAAGTCGTACGACGCAGTTTCCGCATTATGGACGGTTGTTGCACGTTGCACCGTAGATGTTGCGCCAAGGGGATATCGATCCTTCGGACAGCCATAATGGTTGACTCTTTTGGAGTTACAGGAGCCATAACAAGTAAAAACGAAGGTCTCTATAGTTCTACTGCTTTAACAGCTTTAAGCCATCAATGCATAGTTTCATACCCTAAAAAAACACTATCCGAATAACTTTTAGGACTCGGAAGTTGTTTTTTACCCTTTGTTTTCTTTACTTGAATTTTATGTTAAAACGTTATCAATGTGGCTGGCCATCGATTTACCATTGCTGAAGAGTGGTGCACCATGGTACTATTCCTTTTCAAATCCATGCACTCATTTGTAAAAGTCGTCTGCGCAATTTCAACATTAGGGACGGAAGTTGCACCATGCACCTTAGATGTTGCGCCCAGGGGATATCGATCCTTCGGACAGCCATAAAGGTGGACTCTTTTGGATTTACGGGAGCCATAACCAGTCGAAACGAAGGTCTCTGTAAGTTTTACCGCTTTGATAGCTTTATGCTGTCAATGTATAGTTTCATATCCAAAAAAACAATATCCGAATCACTTTCAGGACTTTGATGCTTTTTTTATCCTTCGTTTTATTCACGTGTATTTTATGGTAAAACCTGAACTACGTGGCTAGCCATCGATTTACAATCATTGGAGAGTGGTGCACCGTGGTACTATTCCGTTTCAAATCCATGCACTCATTTGTGAAAGTCGTACGGCGTAGTTTCGATATTATGGACGGATATTGCACCTTGCACCGTAGATGTTGCGCCCAGGGGATATCGATCCTTTGGACAACCATAACGGTTGACTCTTTTGGAGTTACGGGAGCCATAACCAGTCAAAAAGAAGGTCTCTGCGAGTTATACAGCTTTGTTAACTCTAAGCCGTCAATGCATAGTTTCATACCTAAAAAACACTATCAGAATCACTGGAGAGTGGTGGCCTATGGTACTATTCCCTTTCAAATCCAAGCACTCATTTGTAAAAGTCGTACGACACAGTTTCAGCATTATGGACTGATGTTGCATCTTGCATCGTTGATGTTGCATCCAATGGATATCGATCCTTTAGGCAACCATAATGGTTGACTCTTTTGGAGTTACGATAGCCATAACCAGTCAAAGGTCTGTGTGAGGTTTATGGCTTTGATGGCTTTAAGCCGTCAATGCATAGTTTCATACCCCAAAAACACTATCCGAATCACTTTCAGGACTCGGAAGATTTTTTACCCATCGTTTTATTCATGTGAATTTTGTGTTAAAACGGGATCAACGTGGCTGACAATCGATTTACCATCACCGGAGAGTAGTGCACCATGGTACTATTCCGTTTCAAATCCATGCACTCATTTCTAAAAGTCATACGGCGCAGTTTCGGCATTATGGACAAATGTTGCACCTTGCACCGCAGATGTTGCACCCAGGGGATATTGATCCTTCGGACAGCCATAACGGTTGACTCTTTTAGAGTTACGAGAGCCATAATCAGTCAAAATAAAGATCTCTGTGAGATCTACGGCTTTGACAGCTTTAAGCCGTCAACGCATAGTTTCATACCCAAAAGACACTATCTGAATCACTTTCAGGACTCGGCAGTTTTTTTACCCTTCGTTCTTCACTTAAATTTTATGGTAAAATGGGATCAATGGTTCTGGCCATCGATTTTCCATCATTGGCGAGTGGTGCAACATGATACTATTCCATTTCAAATCCATGCACATATTTGTAAAAGTCGTACAGCGCAGTTACGGCATTATCGACGGATGTTGCACATTGCACCGTAGACGTTGCGCCCAATGAATATCGATCCTTCGAACAGCCATAACGGGTTACTCTTTTAGAGTTAAGAGAAACATAACCTGTCAAAACGAAGATCATTGTGAGATCTATGGCTTTGACGACTTTAAGCCATTAATGCATTGTTTCATACCGAAAAAACACTATCCGAATTACTTTATGGACTTGGAATTTCTTTTACCCTTCGTTTTCTTCATGTGAATTTTACGGTAAAATGGGATCAGCGTGGCTGGTCATCGATTTACCATCGCTGGAGAGTGGTGCATCATTGTACTATTTCGTTTTAAATCCATGCACCCATTTGTAAAAGTCGTACGGCGCAGTTTCGGCATTATGGACGTATGTTTCACCTTGCACCGTAGATGTTACGCCCGAGGATATCGATCCTTCAGACAGCCATAATGCTTGACTCTTTTGGAGTTACATGAGCCATAACCAGTCAAAATAAAGGTCTTCGTGAGTTCTATGGCTTTGATAGCTTTAAGCCATCAATGCATAGCTTCTTATCCAAAAAAACACTATCCGAATAACTTTCAAGACTCGGAAGTTTTTCATTACCCTTCGTTTTTCTTCACGTGAATTTTGGTAAAATAGGTTCAACATGGTTGCCACTGATTTACCATCGCTGGAGATTGGTGCACCATGGTACTATTCCGTTTCAAATCCACGCACTCATTTTTAAAAGTCGTACGGTGCAGTTTCAGCATTATGGACGGATGTAGCACCTTGCACCGTAGATGTTGCGCCTAGGGGATATCGATCCTTCGGACAACTATAACGGTTGACTCTTTTGGAGTTATAGGAATCATAACCAGTCAAAATGAAGGTCTTTGTGAGTTCAATGGCTTTGATAGCATTGAGCCATAAATGCATAGTTTCATACCCAAAAAACACTATCCGAATCATTTCCAGGACTCGAAAGTTTTTTTACCCTTCATTTTCTTCATGTCAATTTTATGGTAAAACGGGATCAACATGGTTGGCCATTGATTTAACATCGTTGAAGAGTGATGCATCATGGTACTATTCCATTTCAAATCCATGCACTCATTTGTAAAAGTTGTACGACGCAATTTCGACATTATGAATGGATGTTGCACCTCGCACCGTAGTTGTTGCGTCCAGGGGATATCGATCCTTCGAACAGCCATAACGGTTGACTCTTTGGAGTAACGTAAGCAATAAACAATAAAAATGAAAGTCTTTATGAGTTCTATGGATTTGATAGCTATAAGCCATCAATGCATAGTTTCATACCCAAAAAACACTATCCGAATCACTTTCAGGACTCAGAAGTTTTTTTAACCCTTCGTTTCCTTCATGTGAATTTTATGGTAAAACAGGATCAACATGGATGGCCATCGATTTGCCATAGCTGGAGAGTGGTGCACCATGGTAACATTCCGTTTCTAATTCATGCACTCATTTCTAAAAGTCGTAGGGCGTAGTTTCGGCATTATGGACGGATGTTGCACCTTGAACCGTAGATGTTGCGCCCAGGGTATATCGATCCTTCCAACAGCTATAACGGTTGACTCTTTTGTAGTTACGGGAGCCATACAGTCAAAACGAAGGTCTCTTTGAGCACTACGTCTTTGATGGCTTAACGATGTCAATGCATGGTTTCATACCCCAAAAAACACTACCCGAATCACTTTCAGGTCTCGAAAACTTTTTTTACCCTTCGTTTTCTTCACGTGAATTTTATAGTAAAATGGGATCAACGTGGCTTGCCATCGATTTATCATCGCTGGAGAGTGGTGCACTATGGTACTATTCCGTTTCAAATGCATGAACTCATTTGTAAAAGTCGTAAGGCATTGTTTTGGTATTATGGACGTATGTTGCGCCTTGCACCGTAGATGTTGCGCCTGGGGATATCGATCCTTCGGACAGCCATAATGGTTAACTCTTTTGGATTTACGGAGCCATAACCAGTCATAACGAAGGACTCAATGAGTTCTACGACTTTGACAGCTTTAAGCCGTCAATGCATAGTTTCATACCCAAAAAACACTATCCGAATCACTTTCAGGACTCGGATGTTTTTTTACCATTCGTTTTCTTCACATGAAATTTATGGTAAAATGGAATCAACATGGCTGGCCATTGAATTACCATCGCTGGAGAGTGGTGCACCATGGTACTATACCATTTCAAATCCATGCACTCATTTGTAAAAGACGTACGGTGCAGTTTTGTCGTTATGGACATATGTTGCACCTTGCACCGTAGATGTTGCGCCCAGGGGATATCGATCCTTTGGATAGCCATAACGGTTAACTCTTTTAGAGTTACGGGAGCCATAACTAGTCAAGATGAAGGTCTTTGTGAGTTCAATGGCTTTGATAGCTTTAAGCCGTCAATGCATAGTTTCATACCCAAGAAAACACTATCCGAATCACTTTCAGGACTCGAAAGTTTTTTTACCCTTCAATTTCTTCACGCGAATTTTATGGTAAAATGGGATCAATGTGGCTGGCCATCGATTTACCATCGTTGGAGAGCGGTGACCCATGGTACTATTCCGCTTCAAATTCTTGCACCCATTTGTAAAAGTTGTACGGCGCAGTTTCATCATTGTGGACGGATATTGCACCTTGCACCGTAGATGTTATCCCCAGGGGATATCGATCCTTTAATAGCCATAACGGTTGACTCTTTTGGAGTTACGGGAGCCATAACCCGTCAAAACGAAGGTCTCTGTGAGTTCTATGGCTTTGATGAATTTAAGTTGTCAATGCATAGTTTTATACCCAAAAAACACTATCTGAATCACTTTCAGGACTCGAATTTTTTTTTCACCCTTCGTTTTCTTCACGTGAATTTTATGGTAAAACAGGATCAACGTGGCTGGTCATCGATTTACCATCGCTGGAGAGTGGTGCACCATGGTACTATTCCATTTCAAATCCATGTACTTTTTATCCCTCCTTTTGGCAAGGTCATGACACCATGGACAGCCTGTCTTGAAAATCGTTTATTCGCAGGCTCGCTATGGATATCGGTGAATTTTGTTTGATTTCGGATCGAGCTAAAATTGAAAAGACATGACAAGCAAAGGCATGAAAGCCAACGTTCCAAATTTCTAGTCAGTCCGAGTTTGTATGCTTGAGTTATGATCGATATAATTCAAGGAAATCAACGAAACCGTCTATTCATATCGATCATGTTCGTATCCATCGCTCATGCTATTTGTATCCATCGGGCAACCAGAGAAGATCCTTCTTCGTATCGATTTGTCTCGCATCCATCAATTATGAATAGTTTCGAATCAATCGGCAACAAGTGAATCCACTTCGCATCGATCCAAGCCCACCTATTTCGTATCCATTCTCTTCGTACCGCTTTGAATCGATCATCCTACCTCTAATTCGTATCGATCAAATAAAGTCAACATAGTATCCACTTGGCTTGGTTTTACCTCGCCCCCATCACAATTTCTCAGCTTCGTATACATCACTCGTAGTCAATTCGCATCGATTCCAACTGCGCAGTTCATATTGATTGATTAACGATTGGACCATCGAACAATCGATACGAGGTAGTACCTTCTATCAATATGAAATAGCTTCCGGCTATCGTTATGAAGTGCCCCCCCACCCCCCGCCATCGATACGAAGTGGCCTGAGAACATCGATGCGAACAGAGCCTCAAATGATCAATATGAAATGAAGCTAAATCATCGATACGAACAAGACGAAAGCCTTGGAACGACTCGGTCATCTTGGCATAAAAAGTGGATCGATCCGAAGAGTGCGTGCCATGTCAACCTGCTAGCATGTGCATGGATCAGTTCGAGTAGATCGATACGAAGACATCGATTCGAACGCCACCTTCACAGAAATGCCAATTCGTTTCCATCATAACTTGCAATCCACAAGTCTAAGTGCTATGAAATTTTCACAGGAGCTTTCGTACGACCTGAGGAAGGTCCATGCCAAGTTTCGACTCGATTGGATCAAATCTCGATCGATACGAAATTCATTCATATCGATCACAGATCGAGCTGAAACATCACGGTATCGACCGCGTGGGCCCACCCACGTGCTAGAAGAAGTCTCCCGAGATCTGAATGAGATATCAGCCTCCTACCCCTATAAATAGAGCCCTAGTGCCTGCAGAAGAAGGATTTTTTGGCTCTCCGACGTCCAAACTCTGCCGAATTCAACTTTGCACTCCATTGCTACTGTTGTACTCGAATTTCAGAACTGTAGTTCGCTATAATCCGCTGTAATCAATTGTAATCATCCTCAATAAAGTCATCAAACTTCATAGTGGACATAGGCAATACGTCGAACCACTCCAAATTGATGTGTTTCTGTGCGTTTTCATACATATTTTTAGAGTGTTTGTTAGATAATCCACATTTTACATTTCTATTCTCATTTTTATCTCTTCAAACACTTCCGAAGAGTGTTGTGCCCATTTTTGGTACAAACACTTTGATGCTTCCACTGAGAAAAAACAGTTTTTCTCCTGCTCCTTGAATCTGCTATCGATACTGGATTGCACAAATCTAAGAAGAAGATCCAGATCTCAAGTTCATAATCCTTCCAACCTATTCAGATTTGCATAAAATCTCGAAAAGGACTTAACTAATTGCCCTGGTAAGCACAAGGATTGTCTCTACTGTTATAGACCAAGAAGGACGAGATAGACAGAATCCCGTGCAATTGCCTCCATCCAACCAGAATGCTGCTGGACCTTCAGATCCATCAGGTTCGGTTACCAGACAAGAGTCCCAGATGCCGCTTCAAGAGTTGATCCAGAGTCGACAACAACTAACTGAACAGCTGCGCGCCAACGCAGAGTTGACCAACCAGCTGAATTGCCAAAGACGCAGAAGATCCAGATGAGATCATGCTTCTTACTCCTCCACCAAAAGTTCAGCCTCATCTGACTATCATCACATATCTACATAACCCCGGCTAGACGGGAGTCACACACAAGCCATCGGACATCAACCTACTATGACCGTTGGACAACTGAGAGTTGGCCCATCGACCAACATCCAGACTGGACCCTCCTCCCGAGGAGGTACTGTTCCTCACTACACCACAGACAACTGTGCTACCACTACCTCTATGGAACCAGGGGTTGATGTCCAAAATCAGCCAGATCTGAACCGTCATCAGCGTGGACGTACTCCTGAATCATACGTCCCTGAAGACTTGGAGCCAAAGAGACGAGACATGGACTGTCGACAGCATCCGATCCAGCCTTGCATTGTGGAACCCGACCACCCTTTGGCTCAACATGCATAAAATGTACAGATGCCGAATATTCCCATTATGATTCGACAGATGATTCGAGAAAGTCAAGGCCTCACAAATGACGACTGGGGAATCTCCCGGAGTCATACTCCCTTTACATATGAGATACTTTATGCTGAACCTCCTCAGCGATTGGGAATGCCTGCTCTACCAGTCTATGAAGGAAGTTCTGATTCGAATCAACATATCCTAAAATACGAATAGCTGATGAATGATGCGAGATCTGATGATGCGGTGAAATGTCATAGTTTTCCTTTTTCTCTAAGGGGGATTGCTACTATGTGGTTCACACGATTGTCACCTCGATCCATTTCATGCTTCGACCAATTGGCCACCAAGTTTGTAGAACAATTCCGAATGCATGTTGCATGGCCAAAGGACGTTAACACTCTATATAGTGTCACCCAAGCTCCTGGAGTGACACTCAGACGCTACTTAGTGAGATTTCATGTCGTGTGTGCAGAGATAAGCAATACCAATGACAAATCTATCTTGATGGCATTGATTAAGGGGATTGATCCTGATTCCGGGTTCGAAAATTAGTTGGCTGGGAAGCCTCCCACGTCATTGGACCGTTTCTACTCCAAGATAGCCTAATTCTTGAGAAGGATAGACGCGAAACACTCTAGGAAGCTAGATGACGTGGGGCCTAATGTGGAAGGGATATGAAGTAATGTTGCGGTTAAGCAGTCCAGGGAGAGTTTCGAAAAAGTTCAGTTAAATATCTAAAACAAGTAGACTCAGTAGAGGAATAATGGCAATCAAAACAAAAGGCGAGATCAAAATCGTGGTCCGCGACGTAGAGCTCCAATGTTTGATAATTACACTCTATTGAATACGTCGCTAGAGAACGTATATCTGCAAACCTGCAATACTATGTAGTACAAGAAGCCTGCTCCAAGCCATCATTGGAGAGGAAGATCCAAACAAGAATTTTTTGTAGGATTCGTGAAATTTATGGCCACAATACAAATGAGTGTCGTCATTTGCAGGATCTCATCAAGAAGTTGATTAGAGAATAGAAGTTAGATCAGTTTGTGCGAGCACCGCAATTAGGAGGTACGGGCCCTTCAAATCAGAATCGTGTACCAAACCAGGAAATACAGGAGGAACCCACTCGTACCGGTGGGAGTTTGATAATAAATATAATAAGTGGTGGTCCTCATCTGGCAGACCAAAGCTGGAAGGAAATGGAGTGGTATGCCAACTCTATCACGCATGCGGACTTACAGTGTTGCAGTAGTTGTGATGATGGGGCTCCGGCCAAGTAAAAGAAGACGATGACCAATGACATCATGTTCCGAGACAGAGATGCTGATAAGGTCGAATCTCCCACTATCAATCCACTTGTCATATCTGCTCAAGTAGGTCCTGCTTGGATGAAGAGGATCTTGGTTGACATTGGAAGCTCCGTGAATATTTTGTTTAAGCGAGCTTATGATTTGATGAAAATGGAAGCCAAAGATTTCAAACCCTGCCGATCTCGAATCCACGGCTTCAATGGAAGTGCTACTATACCCACTGGAGTAGTGGATATGCCAGTGGAGTTGGGAGTTGGAGAACGCCGGAGAGTCCGGATACTGCAGTTTATTGTTTTGGACATAGACTCCCCTTATAATGCTTTCATGGCCAACCAGGCCCTGCTAAATTCAGGGCAGCTATTGCCCCATGTTGCTTGACCCTAAAATTCCCCACCGATCGTGGGGTCAAAGTCGTTCAAGGAGATCAGGCTGTCGGACGAGCCAGCTATCTTGCTGAGCTGCGCGGGGCGCAGCGGAAGGAGAAAGGAAAGGGCGTAGAGGAATCTCTCTGCGTCCGTCTTGCTGATAATTGACAATTGGTGCTTGGGCCCATGCTCGGGCACCCTAACCAATTCCAAATGGACCTTGACCTGAGAGACATTGAAAGTATAGACGAAACAAAAGATAGTCAAGCTTCCCGGCCAAACTAACGATCGATGTTCCTATCGATGATGATGACGATTCAAAGACGATAAAGATTGGATCTCAGTTAAGCCAATAGATGCAACATGACTTAGTTGAATTTCTCCGTGCGAATCTTGACGTATTCACCTGGATGCATTCTGACATGTGTGGGATCTCGCCGGACATCGCGAGCCACACCCTGAATATTGATCCGCGGTGTATCCCGGTCAAACAGAAAAGGCATGGTATGGATCCAGAGAGATCTGCCGCCCTAAAAGAAGAGGTCGATAAGTTGAAATCAAATGGGTTTATACGAGATTCTTTATAATCAAAGTGGGTATCCAACCCCATAGTTGTCCGAAAGCCGAATGGGAAACGGAGGACGTGTGTTGATTACTCTGACTTAAACAAAGCTTGCCCGAAAGACAGTTTTCCACTTCCCCGAATTGATCAGCACGTAGATTCAACTGTTGGGCACAAGTTATTATCTTTTAATGATGCCTATACCGGTTACAACCAGATACCATGCACTTACCCGACCAATAACATACCAGCTTCGTCACCGATCTGGGGCTCTACTGCTATAGAGTCATTCCCTTTGGACTCAAGAACTTTAGGGCAACGTACCAATGACTGGTCAATCGAATGTTTACCAACCAGATCGAAAAGACAATGGAAGCATATGTGGACGACATGCTAGTAAAGTCGCAATTCTCCACTGATCATGTAAGAGATTTGGAATTAATGTTCAACATCCTTCGAGAATCGGGGATGAAGCTCATTCTACTAAAATGTCACTTTGGAGTCGCATCCGAAAAATTCCTCGGGTTCATCGTCAACGCTCGACGGATCGAAGCAAATCCCAAAAAGATCTGGACGATCAGAAATCTTCAAACTCGCATATGACTAATTGTGAATCACAATATATTTCCACAGCAATAATCCTTAAATCGCGAGCGGGTTTCAATCCAACAAGCAGGGCTTCATATTCAACCTCATTATTGGTCGCCTAAAAATCAAATTTCAGGGCATAGCATATGGATCGGCCTTCGGGGGTTTCAAGTACGACTCCAGCACCCGAGCACCAATAGTCAGATGCACCATCAGTATGCAGCTTCTAGATGTATTTGGAAGATTTGCTGGTCTCAGGCAAGTCCTCTGGAATGGTAAATTCAGCTATGAAATCCGCTAGGACTTGTCATTGAATAGCTTGCTTCAGAGTATAGGCAATGTTGAACTGCCTCAGTTCAATGTTCCATTTGAGTAACCTACCAGACGTCTCAGGCCGCGTAAGGACCTGTCGTAACGGCTGATCGGTATAAACAGTGATGGGATGAGCCTGGATATATGGATGGAGCTTCCTTGAGGCAATAACTAGGCAGTAAGCCAATCACTATCATACAACGATCGGTTACAACAATACACGTACAATAGTTGGCAATCAACAGTTGGCAATACTGAGAAAATCAGTCAAGGATTACAAATTTCAATGAAAAGACAATAACTGTTCAGAGTGAAATTTGCAGTTTTTCAAAGCACGTCATGTTCACACAAGATGTACTTTGGGGGGCAAAATGTTATTCCGCCTTTTGGCAAGGCCGTGACACCAAGGATAGTCCGTCTCGAAAATAAGTTATTCGCAGGCTTGCTATGGATATCGGTGAATTTTATCGGAGTCTGAATCAAGCTACAATTGACAAGACACGACAAGCAAAGCCATGAAAGCAAACGTTCTAGATTTCAAGTCAATCTGAGTTCGTATGCTCAAGTTATGATTGATACGAGTCAAGGAAATCAACACAACCGTCTATTCGTATCGATCCTGTTCGTATCCATCGCGTCATGGTGTTCGTATCCATCGGGTAACCAGAGGAACTCCTTCTTCATATCGATCTATCTCGCATCCATCAACTACGTATAGTTTCAAATTGATCGGAAACAAGTGAATCCACTTTGCATTGATCAAAGCCCAACTGTTTCGTATCCATTCTCTTTGTACCACTTCGCATCGATCATCCTACCTCTGATTCGTATCGATCAAACAGAGTCTACATCGTATCCACTTGGCTTGGTTTTACTTCGCATCCATCACATTTTCTCGGCTTCGTATCCATCACTTGGAGTCAATTCGCATCGGTTCCAATTGCGCAGTTCATATCGATTGATTAACGATCGATACAAATGGACCATCGAACTATCGATATGAGCCAGCACCTTCTATCAATACGATATAGCCTCCGACTATAGTTATGAAGTGACCCTCCGCCATCGGTATGAAGTGGCCTGAGAATATCGATGCGAACAGAACCTCAAATGATCGATACGAAATGAAGCCAAACCATCGATATGAACAAGATGAAAGCCTTGGAAAGACTCGGTAAACTCGGGATAAAAAGTGGATCGATCCGAAGAGTGCGCCCCACGTCAACCAGCTAGCACGTTCCTGGATCGACTCGAGTAGATCGATAAGAAGGCATTGATTCGAACACAACAGTCTTCATAAAAACGCCAATTCGGATCCATCATAACTTGCAATGCACAAGTCCAAATGCTACGAAATTTTCGTATGAGCTTACGTACGACCTAAGAATGGTCCATGTAAAGTTTCGACTCGATTGGATCAAATTTTGAAAGATACGGAATTCGTTCGTATCGATCAAGGATCGAGACGAAACTTCACGGTATCGATCGTGTAGGCCCACCCACGTGCAAGAAGAAGTCTCTAGAGATCTGAGCAAGATACCATCCTCCTACACCTATAAATAGAGTCCAGGGCCTACAGAAGAAGGATTTTTTGTCTCTCCGACATCCAGACTCCACCAAATTCAACTTTGCACTCCATTGCTACTGTACTCGAATGTCAGAGCTGCATTTCCCTATAATCCATTGTAATCGATTGTAATCATCAAGAGAATATTATCAAAGTCATCAGACCTCACAGTGGACGTAGGCAATACGACAAACCACTCTAAATTGCTGTGTTTCTATGCGTTTTCATACTTGTTTATGGAGTGTTTATTAGATAATCGACAATTTACATTTCTATTATTCATTTTATCACTTACAACACTTACGAAGAGTGTTGTGCCCATTTTTGGTACAAATTGCACTCATTTGTAATACGTCGAAATTTTGGCATTATGGACGGACGTTGCATCTTGCACCGTAGATGTTTCTCCCAGGGGATATCGATCCTTTGGACAGCCATAACGGTTGACTCTTTCGGAGTTATGGTAGCCATAACTAGTCAAAACGAAGGTCTTTGCAAGCTCTACGGCTTTGATGGCTTAATGACGTCAATGCATAGTTCCATACCCTAAAAAACACTATTCGAATCACTTTCAGGTCTCGAAAGTTTTTTTACCCTTCGTTTTCTTCATGCAAATTTTATGGTAAAATGAGATCAACGTGTCTGGCCATCGATTTACCATCGCTAGAGAGTGGTATGCTATGGTACTATTCCATTTCAAATCCATGCACTCATTTGTAAAGGTCGTACGGCGCAGCTTCGGCGTTATGGAAGGATGTTGCACCTTGCACCGTATCTGTTGTACCCAAGGGATACCGATCCTTCGGACAGCCATAATGGACAACTCTTTTGGAGTTGCGAGAGCCATAACCAGTCAAAACGAATCACGTTCAGGACTCAATGCATAGTTTCATAGCCAAAAAACACAATCCGAATCACTTTCAGGACTCGAAAGTTTTTTATACCCTTCGTGGCTGGCCATCGATTTACCATCGCTGGAGAGTAGTGCACCATGGTACTATTCTGTTTCAAATCCATGCTCTCATTTGTAAAGTCATATGGCGTAGTTTCGGCATTATAGACGGATGTTGCACCTTGCATCGTAGATGTTGCATCTTGGGGATATATATCCTTCGGACAGCCGTAACGACTGACTCTTCTAGGGTTATGGGAGCCATAACCAGTCAAAACGAAGGTCTTTGTGAGCTCTACGGCTTTGACAGCTTTAAGCCATCAATGCACAGTTTCATACCAAAAAAACACTATCCGAATCACTTTTAGGACTCGGAAGCTTTTTTTACCCTTCATTTCCTTCTCGTGAATTTTATGGTAAAACGGGATCAACGTGGCTGGCCATCGATTTAGCATCACAGGAGAGTGGTTCACCATGGTACTATTCCTTTTTAAATCCATGCACTCATTTGTAAAAGACGTACGACGCAGTTTCGGCATTATGGATGGATGTTGCACCTTGCATCGTAGATATTGAACCCAGAGGATATCGATCCTTCGGAAAGCATAATGGTTGGCTCTTTTGGAGTTACTGGGGCCATAACCATTCAAAACGAAGGTCTCTGTGAGTTCTATGGCATTGACCGATTTATCCAAGAAAGCGTTATCTGAATCACTTTCAGTACTCGAATGTTTTTTTACCCTTCGTTATCTTCACGTCAATTTTATGATAAAACGGGATCAACGTGGCTGGCCATCGATTTACCATCGCTGGAGAGTAATGCACCATGGTACTATTCCATTTAAAATCCATGCACCTATTAGTAAAAGTCGTACGATGCAGTTTCGGCATTATGGACGGATGTTGCACCTTGCACCGTAGATGTTGCATCCAATGGATATCGGTCTTTCGGATAGCCATAACGGTTGACTCTTTTGGAATTACGGGAACAATAACCAGTCAAAACGAAGGTCTTTGTGAGTTCTACGGCTTTTACCGCTTTAAGCCGTCAATGTATTATGGACGAATGTTGCACCTTGCACCGTAGATGTTGAACCCAGGGGATATTGAGCCTTCGAACGGCGATAACAGTTGACTCTTTTGGAGTTACGAAAGCCATAACCAATCAAAATGAAGGTCTCTGTGAGCTCTACGGCTTTGATGGCTCAACGTTGTTAGTGCATAGTTTCATACTCAAAAAACACTAGCCGAATCACTTTTAGGTCTCGGAAGTTTTTTTACCCTTCGTTTTCTTCACATGAATTTTATCGTAAAACAAGATCAATGTGGTTGGCCATCGATTTACCATCACTGGAGAATGGTGCATCATGATACTACTCCATTTCAAATCCATGCACTCGTTTATAAATGTCGTACGGCGCAGTTTCGACATTATGGACGGATGTTGCACCTTGCACCTCAGATGTTGCGCCCAGGGATATTGATCATTCGGACAGCCATAATGGTTGACTCTTTTGGAGTTACGGGGGCCATAACTAGTCAAAACAAAGGTCTCTGTGAGTTCTACGGCTTTGATAATTTTAAGCCATCAATGCATCGTTTCATACCCCAAAAAAAAACTATCTGAATCACTTTCAGGACTCGGATGTTTTTTTACCCTTCGTTTTCTTCACGTGAATTTTATGGTGAAATGGGATCAACGTGGCTAGCCATCGATTTACCATCACTGAAGAGTGGCGCATCATGGTACTACTCCGTTTCAAATAAACGCGCTCATTTGTAAAAGTCGTATGACGCAGTTTCGGCATAATGGATGGTTGTTGTACCTTGCAACATAAATGTTGCATCCATGGGATATCGATCCTTTGGACAGCCATAACGGTTGACTATTTAGAGTTACGAGAGCCGTAAACAGTCAAAACGAAGGTCTCTGTGAGTTCTGCCGCTTTGACAGCTTTAAGTCGTCAATGCATAATTTCATACCCAAAAAACACTGTCCGAATCACTTTCAGGGCTCAAAAGTTTTTTTATCCTTCGTTTTCTTCACGTGAATTTTATGGTAAAATGGGATCAACGTGGCTGGCCATCGATTTACCGTCGCTGGAGAGTGGAACACCATGGTACTATTCCATTTCAAATCCATACACTCATTTGTAAAAGTTGTATGGTACAGTTTCGGCATTATGGATGGATGTTGCAACTTGCACCGTAGATGTTGCGCCTAGGGGATATTGATCCTTCGGACAGCTATGACGGTTAACTCTTTTGGAGTTATGGGAACCATAACCAGTCAAAACGAAGGTCTTTGTGAGCTCTACAGCTTTGATGGCTTAACGACGTTAATGCATAATTTTGTACCCAAAAAACATTATCCGAATCACTTTCAGGGCTCGGAATTTTTTTACCCTTCATTTTGTTCATGTGAATTTTATGGTAAAAACAGATCAACGTGGCTGGCTATCGATTTACCATCGCTGGAGAATGGTGCATCATGGTACTATTCTGTTTCAAATGAATGCACTCATTTGTAAAATCATATGGCGCTGTTTCGGCATTATGGACGGATGTTGCACCTTGTACCGTAGACATTGCGCTCAGGGGATATCGATGCTTCGACCAGCCATAACAATTGACTCTATTGGAGTTACAAGAGCCATAACTAGTCAAAACGAAGGTCATTGTGAGATCTATGGATTTGATGGCTTTAAGCCGTCAATGCATAGGTTCATAACCAAAAAAACACTATCTGAATCACTTTCAGGACTCAGAAGCTTTTTTTATCCTTTGCTTCCATCTCGTGAATTTTATGGTAAAACGGGATCAACGTGGCTGGCCATCGATTTAGCATCGCTGGAGAGTGTTTCACCATGGTACTATTCCTTTTCAAATCCATCCACTCATTTGTAAAAGTCGTATGACGCGGTTTTGGCATTATGGACGGATGTTGCAACTTGCACCATAGATGTTGTGCCCAGAGGATATCGATCCTTCGGACAGCCATAACGGTTGACTCTTTTGGAGTTACGGAAGCCATATTCAGTCAAAATGAAGGTCTTTGTGAGTTGTACGGCTTTGACCGCTTTCGGCCATCTATGCATAGTTTTATACCCAAAAAACACTATCCAAATCACTTTCAGGATTCAGAAGTTGTTTTTATACTTCTTTTTCTTCGTGTGAATTTTATGGTAAAACGGGATCGATGTGGCTAGCCATTGATTTACCATCGTTGGAGAGTGGTGCACCATTGTACTATTCCATTTCAAATCCATGTATTCATTTGAAAAAGTCATACGGCGCAGTTTCGGCATTAAGGACGGGTGTGGCACCTTGCACCTTAGATGTTGCGCCTAAGGGATATCAATCCTTCGGATAGCCATAACGGTTGACTCTTTTGGAGTTACTGGATAACCTGTCAAAACAAAGGTCTATGTGAGTTCTACGGCTTTGACTGCTTTAAGCCATTAATGCATAGTTTCATTCCCAAAAAAAACACTATCCGAATTACTTTCAGGGCTTGGAAGTTTTTTTTACCCTTCGTTTTCTTCACGTGAATTTTATGGTAAAACGGGATCAACATGGCTGGCCATCGATTTACCATTGCTGGGGAGTGGTGCACCATGGTATTATTCCGTTTCAAATCCATGCTCTCATTTGTAAAAGTCAAACGACGCAGTTTTGGCATTATGGACGGATGTTGCACTCTTGCACCGTCGATGTTGCGCCCAGAGGATATCGAACCTTCGGACTGCCATAACGGTTGACTCTTTTAGAGTTACGGGAGCTATAACTAGTCAAAATGAAGGTCTCTGTGAGTTCTACGGCTATGACCACTTTCAGCCGTCTATGCATAATTTCATACCCAAAAAAACACTATCCGAATCACTTTTAGGACTAGGAAGTTTTTACCCTTCGTTCTCTTCATGTGAATTTTATGGTAAAACGGGATCAACGTGCTGGCCATCGATTTACCATCTCTGGAGAGTGGTGAACCATGGTATATTCCATTTCAAATTCATGCACTCATTTTTAAAAGTCACACGGTTCAGTTTCGGCATTATAGACGGATGTGGCACCTTGCACCATAGATGTTTCGCTCAAGGGTATCGACCCTTCAGACAGCCATAAAGGTTGAATCTTTTGGAGTTACTCGAGGCATAACCAGTCAAATGAATGTCTCTGTGAGTTCTACGGCTTTGACCGCTTTAAGCTGTTAATGCATAGTTTCATACCAAAAAAACACTATCGAATCACTTTCAGGACTCCGAAGTTTTTTTACCCTTCGTTTTCTTCACGTGAATTTTATGGCAAAACAGGATCAACGTGGCTGGCCATCGATTTACCATCGCTAGAGAGTGGTACACCATGGTACTATTCCATTTCAAATCCATGCATTCATTTGTAAAAGTCGTAGGGCGGAATTTTGGCATTACGGACGGATGTTGCACCTTGCACGGTAGATAATGCGTCCAATGGATATCGATCATTCGGACAGCAATAAGGTTGACTCTTTTGGAATTACGGGAGCCATAACCAGTCCAAAGGAAGGTCTTTGTGAGTTCTATGTATTTGACCGCTTTAAGCCATCAATGCATAGTTTCATACCCAAAAAACACTATCCGAATCACTTTCAGGACTTGAAAGTTTTTTTACCCTTCGTCTCCTTCATGTGAATTTTATGGTAAAACGGGATCAATGTGGCTGGCCATCGATTTAGCATCGCTGGAGGGTGGTCCACCATGGTACTATTCCGTTTCAAATCCATGCACTCATTTGTAAAAGTCATACGACGCAGTTTCAATATTATGGACGGATATTGCAACTTGCCCCGTAGATGTTGCGCCCGGGGGATATCGATCTTTCGGACAGCCACAACGGTTGACTTATTTGGAGTTATGGGAGCCATAACCCGTCAAAATGAAGGTCTCCGTGAGTTCTATAATTTTGGCTGCTTTATGCCGTCGGTGCATAGTTTCATACCCAAAAAAACACTATACGAATAACTTTCAAGACTCGGATGTTTTTTTACCCTTCGTTTTCTTCACGTGAATTTTATGGTAAAACGGGATCAATGTGGTTGGCCATCCATTTACCATCGCTGGAGAGTGGTGCACCATGGCACTATTTCGTGTCAAATCCATGCACTCATTTGTAAAAATCATACGGTGCAGTTTCGTTATTACAGACGGATGTTGCACCTTGCACCATAGATGTTGCGTCCATGGGATATCGATCCATTGGACAACCATAACGGTTGACTCTTTTGGAGTTACGAGAGCCATAATCAGTCAAAATGAAGGTCTTTGTGAGTTTTACGGCTTTGATGGCTTTAAGCCGTCAATGCGTAGTTTCATAGCCGAAAAACACTATCCGAATCACTTTCATAACTTGAAAGTTTTTTTTACCCTTTGTTTTCTTCATGTGAATATTATGGTAAAACGGGATCAACTGGGCTGGCTAACAATCGCTGAAGAGTGGTGCACCATGGTACTATTCTGTTTCAAATCCATGCACTCATTTGTAAATGTCGTGCGGTGCAGTTTCAGCATTATGGACGGACGTTGCAACTTGCACCGTAGATGTTACGCTCAGGGGATATCGATCATTCGGACAGCCCTAACAGTAGACTCTTTTGGAGTCACGGTAGCCATAACTAGTCAAAACAAATGTCTCTGCGAGCTTTACGGCTTTGATGGCTTAACGACGTCAATGCATAGTTTCATACCCAAAAAACACTATCTGAATCACTTTTAGGACTCGAAAGTTTTTTACCTTTCGTTTTATTCACGTGAATTTTATGGTAAATCGGGATCAGCGTGGCTGGCCATCGATTTACCCTCGCTCGAGAGTGGTGCACCATGGTACTATTACGTTTCAAATCCATTCACTCATTTGTAAAAGTCGTACGGCGTAGTTTTGGCATTATGGACATATGTTGCACCTTGCACCGTAGATGTTATGCCCAAGGGATATCGATCCTTCGGACAGCCATAACGATTGACACTTTTGGAGTTATGGGAGCCATAACGATTGACACTTTTGGAGTTATGGGAGCCATAACTAGTCAAAATGATGGTCTCTATGATTTCTACGGCTTTCATAGCTTTAAGCCGTCAATGCATAGTTTCGTACCAAAAAAACACTATCGAAATCACTTTCAGGACTCGGACGGTTTTTTTACCCTTTGTTTTCTTCACTTGAATTTGATGGTAAAAAGGGATCAACGTGGTTAGCCATCGATTTACCATTGTTGGAGAGTGGTGCACCATGGTACTATTCCATTTCTATTCCATGCAGTCATTTTTAAAAGTCGTACGACACAGTTTCGGCATTATGAATGGATGTTGTAATTTGCACCATAGATGTTGCACCCAACGGATATCGATCCTTCGGACAGCCATAATGGTAGACTCTTTTGGAGTTACGGGAGCCATAACCAGTCAACATGAAGGTATCTGTGAGCTCTATGGCTTTCATGGCTTAACGACGTCAATGCGTAGTTTCAAACGCAAACAAAAACTATCCGATCACTTTCAGGTCTTGGAAGTTTTTTAACCCTTCGTTTTCTTCACGTGAGTTTTATGGTAAAACGGGATCAACGTGCTTGGCCATCGATTTACCATCACTGGAGAGTGGTGCGCCATGGTACTATTCCTTTCAAATCCATGCACTCATTTGTAAAATCGTACGGCGCCATTTCGACGTTATGGACGGATGTTGCACCTTGCACCGCAGATGTTGCGCCCACGGATATCGATCCTTCGGAGAGCCATAATGGTTGACTTTGTTGGAGTTACGGGAGCCATAACCAGTCAAAATGAAGGTCTCTATGAGTTCTATGGCTTTGATGGATTTAAGCCATTAATGCATAGTTGCATACCCAAAAAAACACTATCCAAATCACTTTTAGGACTCGGAAGTTTTTTTTACCCTTCGTTTTCTTTACGTAAATTTTATGGTAAAAGGGAATCAACGTTGCTGGCCGTCGATCTACCATCGTTGGAGAGTAATGCACCATGGTACTATTCTGTTTCAAATCCATGCGCTCATTCGTAAGTGTCGTACGGCGCAGTTTTGGCATTATGGACGAAAGTTGCACCTTGCACGGTAGATGTTGCGCCCAATGGATGTCGATACTTCGGACAGCCATAATGGTTGACTCTTTTAGAGTTACAGGAGCCATAACCAGTCAAAACGATGGACTTTGTGAGTTCTATGGCTTTGACCACTTTAATCCGTCAATGCATAGTTTCATACCAAAAATTCACTATCCGAATCACTTTCAGGATTCGAAAGTTTTTCTGCCCTTTGTTTCCTTCACGTGAATTTTATGGTAAAACGGGATCAACGTGGCTGGCCATCAATTTAGCATTGCTGTAGAGTGGTTCACCATGGTAATATTCCATTTCAAATCCATGCAATCATTTGTAAAAGTCGTATGGCACAGTTTCGGCATTATGGACGGATGTTGCACCTTGCACCGTAAATGTTGCGCCAAGTGGATATCGATCCTTCCAACAGCCATAACAGTTGACTCTTTTAGAGTTAGAGAGCCATAACCAGTCAAAAGGAATGTATCTATGAGGTCTACGGATTTGATGGCTTAACGATGTCAATTCATAATATCATACCCAAAAACATTACCCGAATCACTTTCAGGTCTCGGTAGTTTTTTACCCTTCGTTTTCTTTACCTGAATTTTATGGTAAAATGGGATCAACGTGGCTGGCCATAGATTTACCATCACTGGAGAGTGGTGCACCATGGTACTTTTTCGTTTCAAATCCATGCACTCATTTGTAAAAGTCATACGACGCAGTTTCGATGTTTTGGACGGATATTGCACCATGCACCGTAGATGTTGCACCCAGGGGATATCGATCCTTCGGACAGCCATAATGGTTGATGTAGGATCTAGATTAACCCTAGAGGGGGGGTGAATAGGGTTATAGCAAATTTTCTCGATTTAAACACAGAAATAAACTGCAGAAATAAATATGCTGAAAAGTAAATCACACACAAAGTTTACCCAGCTTCGGCAACCCCTACGTACTGCTGCATTCACAGATTTCTATTAGAATTAAACAGTATCACGCTTACAAATACTCTACTAGACTCGCAGACATTTGCTCCCGCTCACAAACACTCTACTAGACTCGCACACCCTGCTCGCAAACATTTTCTCCCGCTCACAAACACTCTACTAGACTCGCACACCGTGCTCCGCCTATAGAGTTTCGCTTACTCGCAAACTTTGCTTCTCGCCTATAGAGCTTCGCTTACTCGCAAACTCTGCTCCCGCATACAATAGAACTTTGCAAACTCGCACACCCTGCTCACTGAACTAATTCTAACTAGACAATCTGACACTACCTAAATCCTAGGTGGTGATTTACCAGTTTTCGATTTGAAAAAGTTAAAAACAACAATTAAAAAACAAATAGCACTTAAACCCTATTTAACATATACTAAAGCCCTTTAAAAATAAAGCAATGATTTTTGAAAATATGATTTGCCTCAGTAATTTGGGTTGTTCGTCATAATTTAAATCATAATTTAAATTTGAATTCATCATACACGAACAACTTGTGGCATATACAGTAATACACTGTGTATGTCACAAGTTGTTCGTGTATGATGAATTCAAATTTAAATTATGATTTAAATTATGACGAACAACCCAAATAACTGAGGCAAATCATATTTTCAAAAATCATATTTCATTTTATATTGCAAAAATATTTCTTTTTCAATTTTACTGCGTTAGTTTATATTTTTGCAGATTGCTCAGATGCTGGATTCAAACTGGAATGCAGTTGAAGACAAAATATGAGTGTGAGTGATATGTAGTGAGGTGAACTGTAAATATGAAATGTGATGTAATTGTAATCAAAGTTGTATAGTTATAGTTAGAGCTTGAAATTGTACTATTCAAAAATGTAATAAATATTTATTTGAATAAAATATCTGTTTGAATTCCAATTCTGTGTAATTTATTTTATTCAACAAATATTTATTTAAACTGTGAAAAATAGAATAGTATATTAACAAATACATTTAAATGAATGTATATATGTTTATTATCATCAAACAAAAATTATATAAGCGCATATTCAACAATCTCCCCCTTTTGATGATAACAAACATATATTTAAGATTTTGAATGTATTAAATGTATTTGATCGTTCAATTTGCTCCCCCTATTTAAATGCTCCTCTCTACACAATACCCCCCTACATATATGCATACAAATAAAAATATATAAATGAGCCTATATGCAAATGGAAAATTATTTGACCTTTGCTTGATTCTATTTGACAAAATCTTAACTTTTCTCTCCCCCTTTTGTTATCAGCAAAGAATAACAGTGTTATAAAAATAGGGATGAAGTGACAGACATGAATCAAACATTTAACTCAATTGAATATAAATATCAAATTTCAATAAAACTCAAACAAAAATCATAATTACCCTTGTCAGACGCATATTCCACTTTCAGAAGTGATGGGGATAAAATCATCAAAAAATCATATAGTTCTGTCTATTTGTGGTATATTTATTTCAGGAAATTTGAATATCTACTAACCATGCATAACCGTTAGGACTTTTAAATGAGATTAGTAGTATTCACAATTTTTATTAAAAAATGAAATCAAGTATCTTCTAACCACGCATGACCGTGAGGACTTTTAAATGGGATTAGAATCAACTTGTCAATTTAATCAATTAATTTTGATATGCGTTCCATACATGCATAACCGCGAGGACTTTTAAATGAGCATGGAAGCACATAATCAAAAATCCAAGTAATTCACCCATGCATGACCGTGAGGACTTTTAAATGAGAGTGAATACTTTGGATATTTATTTTTATTGCTAAATATAATAAATTGAAGCACAAATAATTTCCTTCACAAATTTAAAGATATTGAAGAACAAATGATTTCCTTTGTAAACTACCACAAATTTACGTACCATATATGATTTTGATGAGTGATGGTCGATAGAAAGATGATAGAAATAAAAATGATCATGGAATTTTTACCTAACAAAAAGTTTTTATAACTCTTGTTATGAAATTCTAAAGAAATTTTCTAATTATACTTTCTCGAGTTATAATATATGATAAATATCAACACTCATCACTTTTTCAATCACTATTCATTTTTTCGAATAATCATTAGGGAGTTAGATTAGTCAAAATTTAAAATCAAATAAAAATGACTAATCTGTAAATATGGTCAAACATGATTTTCTCGAGGGGTTTTAAAGAAATTCTGCTATTTAAAAAAATTTATTTCAGGTGAAAAATATGCAGATATTTTCTTTGAAAAACGATGCAGCAAATGAATGTTTCAAGAATTAATCACGTTCCACTAGTAATTTTTCTATCAACTATATTACCAGTGTAATCTGCATCTGAATTTAAATTTCACTCAATATTCACTCGTTGGATGTCAAAGACCAAATTGTGAAATTTCAACAAATTATCTCAGAATAAAATTTGAAGTGAAGCTATGTTAACACTCAAACAAATATCATAGTGTTAATTTCAGACACCTTAGGATAAACAGTTATATTCAGAGTAATCAACAGTCAATCAACATCATAATTATTTCAAAAACAATTTCTTGAAGTTTCAACAATTTCTCAAAATCCTTTTTAACAACTTTCACATGAAATTTGAAATCGTGCAAATTTACAAGCAGTGACCAAAAAATGTCAAAACAAATATATCTACGTGTAGCATGAGTAACCAACGTTTGACCGAACAAATATATATGGATTAGTTCAAGGTTGAAAATCTGATTGGTCATCATTTAAGCACAAATCAAAGTAAGAACAAGTCAAAAGAAAATATCAATTAAGTCCGAATCAGTCAACCATCATAATTACTCCAAGTAATTCTATTTAAAGATGGTTGGTCAATATTTTGAAAAATCATAGCATCAAAATCATCATCTTTAGTTCATCTCAATATTGGCTGATTTTAATTTAGAGTATGGTGCAGATAATCACATTCAATATATCGTTAAAAACAATTTTACCTGTTTTACCTTTACGATAATTTTTTCGTGATTGCCCATTGTGATTCTGTCACCTTTATACTAGGCTAAGGAACTTTGCTTTGTCGCCCGTTGTGTTTCTGGAACAGCCGAAATCCAGAGAACACTGTTGTTGTTCCTTAGCCTGCCACCACACCTGCCTCACTAGATTCCTTGGAGCTTGCTTCTGAATCTGATTTTTCCATAAGACACAAGTTAGCCTCCTCCGAGCTGCTATCCGAAACTTCCTCTCCGTCTTCATCATCCCAAGTTGCTGCAAAAGCCTTCTTTTTCTTTCCTTTGTTGTCTTTGAGAAGTGGGCATTTTGGTTTGATGTGGCCAGGCTTGTTGCAGTTATAACACGTCAGTTCATTATCGGAATTTTCGGAATCTTTTGACCTATTGCCCTTTGTTTTCTTCTTGCGTGGCTTGAATCTAGACCATCTTCTAAGATTATTGACAGCCATTGCAAGCTCTTCAATTGGATCTTCTTCATCGCTTTCTTCTTTGCTCTTTAAGGCAATCGTCTTCTTCTTTGGTTCGGAGTTGTTGCGTTCTTCCTTTGCTTTTAACCCAAGCTCATATGTCATCAAGTTGTCAATCAACTCCTCCATGCTTAGTTTGCTCAGATCTTTCGATTCTTGGATTGCCGTGACTTTTGCCTCAAAGTTCATTGGTAAAACTCGTAGCACCTTCCTCACAAGCTCTACCTCAGTGAAGACCTTCCCAAGCGCTCTAGCGTTGTATACCAAGGTTGAAAAACGTCCAAACATGTCTTTTATGCTCTCGCCTTTGTCCATCACAAAGTTTTCGTATTCGTTGCTGAATAGGGCTAGACGAGACTCCTTGACTTGAGAAGTTCCTTCGTGTGTCACCTCCAAAGTATGCCAAATTTCCTGTGCTGTTGTACAATGAGAAATTCTATTAAATTCGTTTTTATCAAGAGCACATATCAAAGCATTCATGGCTTTAGCATTTGTCGTTTTCAATCTCTTATCGTTGGCATCCCACCTATCCTTAGGTTTAGGAATCTCAGTATCACCAACGATTATAGTGGGAGGTTTATAGCCAGTTTCAATAATATCCCAAACATCATAATCAATAGAACTAAGATAGATACCCATTCTAACTTTCCAATAAGCATAATCGTTTCCGTTAAACATGGGTGGTCTAGCAATAGATTGCCCCTCAGAAAAAACATTATTTTGTAGACTCATGACTCCAGAGTTAAATAAAAAATAAACCTGGCTCTGATACCACTTGTAGGATCTAGATTAACCCTAGAGGGGGGGTGAATAGGGTTATAGCAAATTTTCTCGATTTAAACACAGAAATAAACTACCGAAATAAATATGCTGAAAAGTAAATCACACACAAAGTTTACCCAGCTTCGGCAACCCCTGCCTACTGCTGCATTCACAGATTTCTATTAGAATTAAACAGTATCACGCTTACAAACACTCTACTAGACTCGCAGACATTTGCTCCCGCTCACAAACACTCTACTAGACTCGCACACCCTGCTCGCAAACATTTGCTCCCGCTCACAAACACTCTACTAGACTCGCACACCCTGCTCGCAAACATTTGCTCCCGCTCACAAACACTCTACTAGACTCGCACACCCTGCTCCGCCTATAGAGTTTCGCTTACTCGCAAACTTTGCTTCCCGCCTATAGAGCTTCGCTTACTCGCAAAATCTGCTCCCGCCTACAATAGAACTTTGCAAACTCGCACACCCTGCTCACTGAACTAATTCTAACTAGACAATCTGACACTACCTAAACCCTAGGTGGTGATTTACCAGTTTTCGATTTGAAAAAGTTAAAAACAACAATTAAAAAACAAATAGCACTTAAACCCTATTTAACCTATACTAAAGCCCTTTAAAAATAAAGCAAGCCGGCCCAATTTATTTTCTTTAACCCGATACAGCCGTCCCTCTTTTTCGAATTAGGTTTCTGCTTGCAATCCAAATTTGGCTTTGAAAAAATGGCGGCCCTCTGTTGTATTCTTTGATCTGAATTTAGGGCTTCGGCTCTTGATCCAAATTAGGGCTTTGAAGCTTCGCCTTTTGTGTGCTTCGTTCTCGTTCGTTTGCTCTTGGCTGCTTCTGTTTGATCGAGTTCACTGTTGTGATTTCGGTACGTAAGCTATCCCTTTTGCTTTGCTGGTTTATGCTTGAACTCGATGAAATAAATGCCGATGATGATTAGGGTTTTTATAGGATTTGATTTCCTATTTTTGCGTTCGTATATGTTGATTTGAATTTGTCATATGCCGTTTGATCTGGTATTGATACTTGAGATTTGTTCTGACTTTGTCACTATCGTATTCTTGGTATTACTTGGTTGACACGGTGTTGATTCATTGCTTGGTCAATACGGTTTTGAATTGTGACTTTGTCAATTTGCTTGGTTATCACGGTGAATGCTTGATTGACTTTGACAATACTGATTTCGTGAATTTTTACGTTGTTGACTTGTTCAACATCGGTTTTGCTAGTATTTTGTTTGTTTCGTGAATTTCTATGAACTGTTGAACTTCATTCATCTTGTAGTCTTCGTCTCTGACCTTCTTCTCTGGTCGGTTTTAACATGAACGTGACTTGAGTCTGCATTGTATATTTATGATGCTTCGATTTCCTGTTGCATAGATAATTCTGTTGCTCGGCTCTGACTTCTGTATATTTGGGCTTGTTGTTGCATTTGTATCACTGTTGAGTTGATGTACATATGGACTTGCATTCATTCGAGTTGTATTTATATTCTGGTCGTTTTAGTATGTTGTCACTTGTTGTCTGCATATTGTAGCTGTGATTATTTTGGTTTCATCTGAGTGTTGCATATCAGTGTTCCATGTATTTGCATTGAACCATGGTCTTACTGTCCACCTGAGTTTGCATTGCATTCCATTCTCCTTTGATTCACTGCGTATTGGTTCCTGTGTTCATGTCACTGGTCTTGCTTGATGGTCATGTGCCACTGCATCACCACTGTTACACTGCCTCTGTTGTCTTCACTGTGTTCATGCACTTTGGTCTTTGTTGCCTCTGTTATGTTGCTTTGAATGAATAATTGCCAGTGATGTTAACATGTGAATTTGCTTGAGTCTGTGTCATCTTCACTTGCATTGTGGCATTGTGTTCATTTGTTGTAGTTGTATTTATGTACACTACTTGATGGTTGATGTGCACTTTTGATGCATTACTTGTCTTTGCTTCATTCTGGTTGCTTCCCTGACCTTGTATCACTTGATGTCTTGTTCGTTGAGTTCTTGGTTGTCACAGCTCTATATAGTTTGGAACTGTGTCATGGTGATGCATTCTTGAGTCTTGGATATTGAACAGTATCATGTTGGTTTGGTTGTTTAATGAAGAGGTTGAACTTGCATACTTCATGTAGCTTTCGTGTTTGGTCTGACCTTTGCACATATGACTCTCTTCATGTTGCAGCTGATTTTTTTTTTTGATGTTGCCACTGTCTTCTTTGTACTCCAGCATGTAGTTGGTAATTTGCATTCTCTTAAGGTTTCACACATGTGAGTTGATATGTTGCATTGAGTATACGTGTTCATTGTGATGACTATGATGACATTCATGATGCAGTGACATGTTTTCCATTGGTGCAATCTTGGAGTCTAAGCTTTGCATTCTTTTTTTTTGTAGCCTTGTGTTGAATCCAGTTTTAAAAACTCGGGTTTGACCTTGTGCTGAGAGTCGTGATTTTCAATGTTATTGCACGTGAGTTGAACCCGGTTTTTCATTTGGGTTTGACCTGTGCTCACTTGTCCCTGTAAATCAATCAAGTGTATATATCGGCGTGCACGACCTTGTGGCATATACAGTAATACACTGTGTATGTCACAAGTTGTTCATGTATGATGAATTCAAATTTAAATTACGATTTAAATTATGACGAACAACCCAAATAACTGAGGCAAATCATATTTTCAGAAATCATATTTCATTTTATATTGCAAAAATATTTCTTTTTCAATTTTACTGCGTTAGTTTATATTTTTGCAGATTGCTCAGATGCTGGATTCAAACTGGAATGCAGTTGAAGACAAAATATGAGTGTGAGTGATATGTAGTGAGGTGAACTGTAAATATGAAATGTGATGTAATTGTAATCAAAGTTGTATAGTTATAATGAGAGCTTGAAATTGTACTATTCAAAAATGTAATAAATATTTATTTGAATAAAATATCTGTTTGAATTCCAATTCTGTGTAATTTATTTTATTCAACAAATATTTATTTAAACTGTGAAAAATAGAATAGTATATTAACAAATACATTTAAACGAATGTATATATGTTTATTATCATCAAACAAAAATTATATAAGCGCATATTCAACAGTTGAATCTTTTGAAGTTACGGGAGGCATAACTAGTCAAAACAAAGGTCTTTGTAAGTTCTACGGCTTTGACTTCTTTACGCTATAAATGCATAGTTTCATACCTAAAAAAACACTATCTGAATCACTTTTAGGACTCGAAAGTTTTTTTACCCTTCGTTTTCTCAACATGAATTTTATTGTAAAACGGGATCAACGTGGCTGGCCATCGATTTACCATCATTGGAGAGTGGTGCACCATGATACTATTCCATTTCAAATCCATGTACTCATTTGTAAAAGTCGTAAGGCGCAGTTTCGGCATAATGGACAGATGTTGCACCGTGCACCATAGATGTGGCGCCCAGGGGATATCGATCCTTCGGACAGCCATAACGGTTGGCTCTTTTGGTGTTACGGGAGCCATAACCAAGCAAAATGAAGGTCTCTATGAGATATACGGCTTTGACAGCTTTAAGCCATTAATGCATAGTTTCATACCCAAAAAAGGCTATCCGAATCACTTTCATGACTCCGAAGTTTTTTTACCCATCGTTTTCTTCACGTGAATTTTATAGTAAAACGGGATCAACGTGGCTGGCGATCAATTTACCATCGTTGGAGAGTGGTGCACCATGGCACTATTCCGTTTCAAATCCATGCACTCATTTGTAAAAGTCGTATGGTGCAGTTTCAGCATTATGGACGGATATTGCACCTTGCACCATAAATGTTGCGCCTGGGGGATATCAATCCTTCGGACTGCCACAACGGTTTCTCTTTTAGAGCTATAGGAGCCATAGCCAGTCAATACGAAGGTCTTTATGAGTTCTACGGCTTTGATGGCTTTAATCCGCCAACGCGTTGTTTCATACCCAAAAAATACTATCTGAATCACTTTCTGGACTCGGAATTTCTTTAACCCTTCGTTTTCTTCACGTGAATTTTATGGTAAAATGGGATCAACGTGGCTGGCCATCGATTTGCCATCGCTGGAGAGTGGTGCACCATGGTACTATTCCATTTGAAATCCATGCACTCATTTGTAAAAGTCGTACGACATAGTTTTGACATTATGGATGGATGTTGCACCTTGCACCGTAGATGTTGTGCCCAGGGGATATCGATCCTTCGGACAGCTATAATGTTGAATCTTTTGGTGTTATGAGAGCCATAACCAGTCAAAATGAAGGTCTCTATGAGCTCTGCGACTTTGATGGCTTAATGATGTGCACGTAAATGTGCATATTTTTATCATCATATTTATTCTTTTTAAATTAAATAAATGATCATATTGGGTATTTTAACTTGTTTAAACCAAAATTCATATTATTTGAAATTGTCACATATTCATCTTCATCCAAGGGCAAAATGGTCATTTTTGTGCGTATATTAATTTGAGAAAAATTAATTGAAAATTTGTATATATTTTTGTAGGAATTTGATCTCAACTAGAAGTGGTTTCATGAAGATATGCATGCACAAAATTAATACAAAGGAATGAAGATGGAAATAATTCAAAGTGAAGAACATGGAGGACCTCACCTACCCACCTACCTTAATGTACAAATTAAAGGCTAAAGCACATGCTTTTGGAGTTAATGGTTTCATGTACACTTAATGTGGGATTAAGACATGTTAATGGTTACTTGTCCTCCACACTTCCTAAGGTGCATTTTGGGCATTCCACAAAAATATGAATTAGGGTTTCATACATGTATAAATACCCATATGTTTCATGTAGCCATCTCTTCTCTTAGTCTCTCTTAGGTCTCCTTCTCTTTAGTTTAGTTTAGATCAAATAAAAGAAAGCTCTCTTTCTCTTTTAATGGCTACTTAGCCAATTTTTATTTCTTGTAATCTTTTTTATTTTATGCAATTTAATACATGCTCTTTCCTTTTCATGTTCATTTACTTTCATGTTGTAGTGTAGGTTTCTCTTATTTCATGCAAGTAGATTAGTTTTGTTTCTTTGCTTTGCTCTCTTTTTCTTTCTTGTTTGCTTTCATGTTGCTTTCTACATTTGTTGATTTGATAACAAATATGAGAGCTTAATCCCTACAATTTAAGGGTAATGAAGCTCTCTAGTATGTAGATGCAACATTTTGATGTTTATGCTCTCTTTTTGTGCTTTAATGGAAACACTTGAAGTGGTTTAATGATGTTGTTTTGCTTTGAATTTGACAGTCTATGTTGTTCATAACAAATAGGCTATGCTTAAACAAACATAACACAAATTGCTTCTTCATCTAAATATGATTATGGCAAAGAAGTGAATGTTGAAATTGAAATTTGATAGCCTATATTTCTAAACAATAGTTAATAGGCTATGCTTAAAATAGATTTTTATTTCAACTTTGTTGTCATATTTCATGAGAGTTAAATGTGTATTAGTGGTTGTGTTATAGTTTGATGGTTTATATTGAGCTAATTAATAGCACAAATATACCATACTTATGATAAGCACATCAACTAATTCACTAATGACAAGAAAGAGAGATCATAACTTCATTTTGTTGATTTATATGATCTAGAGAGTGGATTTATCTCTAAATTGTTCTTTTAACTCTCATATTTTTATCATTTTCTTTTGCTAGTTTTTGTTAGTTTCTTACATTTCTAGCTATTCACTCTCGACTTCGGTATAATTTGATTGAATAGAATTTTAAAATCATCAATTCCCTGTGGATCGACCCGTATTCGTCACGTGCTACATTCGTACAACGTGCGCTTGCGGTTATTTTTAATTTAAATTCGTTCGACGGTTTTCTAAACCGATAGAAATTCCGTCGACGAACACTTAACGACATCAATGCATAGTTTCATATCCAAAAAACCACTATTTGAATCACTTTCAGGTCTCGAAAGTTTTTTACCCTTCGTTTTCTTCACGTGAATTTTAAGGGAAAAGGGCATCAACGTGGCTGGCCATCGATTTACCATCACTGGAGAGTGGTGCACCATGGTACTATTCCAGTTCAAATCCGTGCACTCGGCTGTAAAAGTCGTATGGTGCAGTTTTGGCATTATGGACGGATGTTTTACCTTGCACCGTTGATGTTGCGCCCAGGGGATATCGATCCTTCGGACAGCCATAACGGTTGACTCTTTTGGAGTTACGGGAGCCATAACTAGTCAAAACTAAGTTCTTTCCGAATTCTAAGGCCTTGACGGCTGTAAGCCATCAATACATAGTTTCATACCCAAAAAACACTATTCGAATCACTTTCTGGACTTGGAAATTTTTTTACCCTTCATTTTCTTCGCGTAAATTTTATGGTAAAACGACATCAACGTGGCTGTCCATCGATTTACCATCGCTAGAGAGAGGTGCACCATGCTACTATTTCGTTTCAAATCCATGCACTAATTTGTAAAAGTCATACGGTGAAGTTTCGGCATTATGGATGGATGTTGCACCTTGCACCGTAGATATTGCACCCAATGGATATCGATCCTTCGGACAGCCATAACGGTTGACTCATTTGGAGTTACTGGAGCCATAACCAGTCAAAACAAAGGTCTTAGTGAGTTCTACAGCTTTGACTGCTTAAAGCCGTCAATGCATAGTTTCATACCCAAAAAACACTATCTGAATCACTTTCAAGACTAGGACCCTTCGTTTTCTTCACGTGAATTTTATGGTAAAACGGGTCAACATGGCTAGCCATTGATTTACCATCGCTTAAGAGTGGTGCACCATGGTACTATTCCGTTTCAAATCCATGCACTCATTTGTAAAAGTCGTATGGCGCAGTTTCGGCACTATGGATAGATGTTGCACCTGGCACCGTAGATGTTGCGCCCAGGGGATATCGATCCTTCGGACAGCTTTAACGGTTGACTCTTTTGGAATTACGGGACCCATAACCAGTCAAAACGAAGGTCTTTGTGAGTTCTACGGTTCCGATTGCTTCAAGCCCTCAGTGCATAGTTTCATCCCCAAAAAACACTATCCTACTCACTTTTAGGACTCGGACGTTTTTTACCCTTCGTTTTCATCATATGAATTTTATGGTAAAACGGGATCAACCTGGCTGGCCATCGATTTACCATCAATGGAGAGTGATGCAACATGGTAATTTCAAATCCATGCACTCATTTGTAAAAGTCGTATGGCGCAGCTTCGGCGTTATAGATGGATGTTGCTGCTGGCACCGTAGATGTTGCACCCAGGGGATATCAATCCTTCGGACAGCCATAACGGTTGACTCTTTCGGAGTTGTAGGAAACATAACCAACCAAAACGAAGGTCTCTGTGAGATCTATGGCTGTGACAGCTTTAAGCCATCAGTGCATACTTTCATACCCAAAAAAACACAATCCGAATCGCTTTCATGACTCAAAGGTTTTTTTTACCCTCTGTTTTTTTTCAAGTAAATTTTATGGTAAAAAGATATAAACATGGCTGGCCATCGATTTACCATCGTTGGAGAGTGGTGCACCATGGTACTATTCCGTTTCAAATCCATGCGCTCATTTGTAAAAGTCCTATGGCTCAGTTTTGGCATCATGGACGGATGCTGCACCTTGCACCGTAGATTTTGCGCCCAGGGGATATCAATCCTTCAGACAACTATAACGGTTGACTCTTTTGGAGTTACAGGAGCCATAACCAGTCAAAAGGAAGGTCTCTGTGAGTTCTATTGCTTTGATGGATTTAATCCGTCAACACATAGTTTTGTATGCAAAAAATACTATCTGAATCTCTTTCTGGACTCGGAAGTTTTTTTAACCTTCGTTTTCTTCACATAAATTTCATGGTAAAACGGGATCAATGTGGCTAGCCATCGATATACCAACACTAGAGAGTGGTGCACTATGGTACCATTCCATTTCAAAACCATACTCTCATTTCAAAAAGTCGTGCGGCGGAGTTTCGACATTATGGACGGATGTTGCACCTTGCACCATAGACGTTGCGCGCAGGGGAAATCGATCCTTTGGACAGTTATAACGGTTGATTCTTTTGGTGTTATGGGAGCCGTAACCTGCCAAACGAAGGTCTCTGTGAGCTCTACGGCTTGGATGGCTTAACAACGTCAATGCGCACTTTCATACCCAAAAAAACACTATCTGAATCACTTTCAGGTCTCGAAAGTTTTTTTACCCTTCGTTTTCTTCACATGAATTTTATAGTAAAACGGATCAACGTGTTTGGCCGTCGATTTACCATCGCTGGAGAGTGGTGCACCATGGTCCGTTTCAAATCAAGGCACTCATTTGTAAAAGTCCTACGGCGCAGTTTCGTTATTATGGACAGATGTTGCACCTTGCATCGTAGATGTTGCGCCCAGGGGATATCGATCCTTCGGACAGCCATAATGGTTAACTCTTTGGGTGTTATGGGAGCCATAACCAGTCAAGACGAAGGTCTTTGTGAATTCCAAGGCCTTGATGGTTGTAAGCCGTTAGTGCATAGTTTCATATCCAAAAAACACTATTTGAATCAATTTCTGGACTCAGATGCATTTTCCCCTTCATTTTCTGCACGTGAATTTTATGGTAAAACGGGATCAACACGGCTGGCCATCGATTTACCATCGCTGGAGTGAGATGCACCACGCTACAATTCCGTTTTAAATCCACGCACTCGTTTGCAAAAGTCGTACGGTGCACCCAGTGGATATCGATCCTTAGACAGCCATAACGGTTGACTCTTTTGGAGTTATTGGAGCCATAACCAGTCAAAACGAAGGTCTCTGTGAGTTCTACGGCTTTGATATCTCTAAGCCATCAACGCATAGTTTCATACCCAAAAAACACTATCCGAATCATTTTTAGTACTCGAAAGTTTTTTTTACCCTTCATTTTCTTCACGTGAATTTTATGCTAAAACGGGATTAACGTGGCTGGTCATTGATTTACCATCGTTGGAGAGTGGTGCCCCAAGGTACTATTCTGTCTCAAATCCATGCACTCATTTGTAAAAGTCGTACGGCGTAGTTTCGGCATTATGGACGGATGTTGCACCTGGCACCATAGATGTTGCATCGAGGGGATACCGATCCTTCGGATAGCCATAACGGTTGACCCATTTGGAGTTACGGAAACTATAACCAGTCAAAACGAAGGTCTCTATGATTTCTATGGCTTTAAGCCGTCAATGCATAGTTTCACACCCAAAAAAACACTGTCTGAATCGCTTTGAGGACTCGGAAGTTTTTTTACCCTTCGTTTTCTTCACGTGAATTTTATAATAAAATGGGATCAAGTGGCTGGCCTTCGATTTACCATCGCTGGAGAGTGGTGGAACATGGTACTATTCCATTTCAAATCCATGCACTCGTTTGTAAAAGTCGTACGGTGCCATTTCGACATTATGACGAATGTTGCACCTTGCACCGTGGATGTTGCGCCCAAGGGATATCGATCCTTCGAATAGCTATAACGGTTGACTCTTTTGGAGTTAAGGGAGCCATAATCAGTCAAAATGAAGGTCTATGTGATTTCAATGGCTTTGAATTCTTTAAGCCGTCAATGCATTGTTTCATACCCAAAAAAACTATTCGAATCACTATCAGGACTCGGATGTTTTTTTACCCTTCGTTTTCTTCATGTGAATTTTATGGTAAAACGGGATCAACGTTGCTTGCCATCGATTTACCATCGTTAGAGAGTGGTGCACCATTGTACTATTCCGTTTCAAATCCATGCACTCATTTGTAAAAGTGGTACGACGTAGTTTCAGCATTATGGACAGATGTTGCACCTTGCACCGTAGATGTCACGCCTAGAGGATATTGATCCTTCGGACAGCCATAACGGTTGGCTCTTTTGGTGTTATGGGAGCCATAACCAATCAAAACGAAGGTCTTTGTGAGATCTATGGCTTTGATAGCTTTAAGACGTCAATGCATAGTTTCATACCCAGAAAAACACTATCCGAATCAGTTTCATGACTTGAAAGTTTTTTTACCCTTCGTTTTTTCCACGTGAATTTAGTGGTAAAACGGGATCAACATGGCTGGCCATCGATTTACCATCTTTGGAGAGTGGTGTACCATGGTACTATTCCGTTTCAAATCCTTGCACTCATTTGTAAAAGTTGTACTGCGTAGTTTTGGCATTATGGATGGGTGTTGCACCTTGCACCGTAGATTTTGCGCCCAAGGGATATCAATCCTTTGGACAACCATAACGATTGACTCTTTTGGAGTTACATGAGCCATAACCAGTCAAAATGAAGGTCTCTATGAGTTCTATTGTAACAACCCACATATTTTACGATTGTATATTTGAATATTTTATTTAAATATAGCATCGTTAGTCGGATTAAAGTCCGAATTGTTACTTTTTGCAAACTGTCGAATTAGTACTCGAGACCCCTTCCATTGAGTTCAAAATGGCGTTTGCGACTTTTTTTAATATAAACATCGATATGTTTGGAGTTGAGTAGAATTTTGACATTTTCACTTGGGTTTGGGTTTGGGTTTCAGCCCACTAACCCAACAAATGATCCAACTCCACTCTTATTCATTCATTCCACTCCTCATTTCCTAACACTCTCAAGCTTAAGAGAAAAATGGAGGAAAAGATTGGAAAATAGAAACTCCTAAGCCCTAGATTCTTAGGAAATTCCAATTCAAGCTCTAGAAATTCAAGAGAAGCTTAGGTAAGCATCATCTTCATCTTCTCCATCTTCTCCATCTCAATCTCTCTTCAAATTTCAGAAATTCATATAACCTAACTTAGGAAAAACTTCACCTTTGATAATAGATTGAAGATTCTTGAGGTGTAGTGAAGAGGAATTGATCTTTCCTGGTTTTAAAAGCTTCTCCTTCATTGTTTTTGCGTTCAAAAGTGAGTTTTTGAACTCACATCTATTCTATAACTTTCACTGTGGTTAGGTATGAATTCCTAACATCTATTCATGTTTATTTGCTTTTGATTTGAACGAATTTGGTGAATTTTCCAATTTTTGGTTTTTGTTGCCAAATTTCATGAAAATCCTATCTTTGATGTTTGAACATGTTTTTGGGGTATGTCGAAGAGCCTATAAGGCTGGGTTGTCATGTGGCATAAATGCCTAGTCGTCGTTGCTCGTTCGATCACGTCCGGGATTAGAACTTGCTTTGCACTTCTTAGGGCATAGGCTGAGAATACTGGAAATGCCAGTTCAGTCAACTGAATTGTAGTGTCAGTCGACTGAACCTGGGGGACGGAAACTTTTTGTCCCTGTATCAGTCGATTGAGCCTGGAAACCGAGAGTTTCCAAGCATGTATCAGTTGACTGACCACTGCAGTCAGTGGACTAACCACTGTAGTCAGTCGACTGAACCTACTTGTCTCAGCCATATTGTCGTTTTGTGTGGATTTCTAATTTTTAATCGATTCCCGTCGTTTCTATTGGTAGTTATCACCTTTGTTGTCTTCGATAATTTCTTTTTTGGGATTTTTGGGAATATCCATTTTGATGGATTCGGTATCGATTTCTATGGATTTGATTCACGTCTTCGTATGTGAATTTTTGGTGATTGGTTGTTTTTACAATCATTTGTGTGATTTGTCACTTTGACATACAAAGGTTTCTATACTAGTAGTAAATATTCAAACTCTTTCTCAAAGATGATTGCAACTCTATTTTTAATACATAGCTCGTTTATAAAATCGTTTTCTAATCTATTAGTATATACAAACATTTACCTCATTCGTTCAAGAAACCTAATTAAATGACTTAGCAAAATAAGTGGTATGAAAAGTTTGCATTTAAATTCTCGGTTAATTCTTAGACTTGTTCGATTGAAACTCTTGTGACAATTTTCGAGTGAAGATCTACAATTTGTTCGTAAATATTTAAGTTAAGGCAGTGGTTATGGGGCATGAAGCTAAACTCATTTATTTACTAGCTTAGTGTAATTAACACTTCTTGATGATCGACGATGATCATTCTGTGATTTAGACTAGTGATATGCGAGGTCTCTTTGTCCACGTGGGGGACTATACCTCGTTTTATTGAGCTTCGTCTCATTTCTTTTATAGGCTAACGACCTAAGGGTTCTTTGGTGTTTCGACTCATTTTTTGGGCTAGCGACCCATGTTCTTTTACAGAGTTCAGCTCATCGGACGTACCGATATTGTTCTACGTTATTGTTTCGAACTATTCGAGTTTCAGGTTCCTCGGGCATACCGTTATTGTACTACATCGTTGCACCGGCTCTATGGTTAGAGACCATAGGTTAGCGATCCATTTTTGATGCATGTGTTGGTGAGTTTTCATGCTTCCGTTTATGATAAGCTTCCCCCTTTGTGATTTTCGGATTTCTAATTGATGATTTCTAGAATTTGTGTTTCACAAATATTGCGATCGACACTGATATATTTGTCAATATTTATGGTTTGGTGAATAAAATAAAGAATATGATATTCTTTTTGATTTCTGAGATTCTTGATATATTGTATGATTTTTGTTGTTCTTAAATGTATATTTGTCACAGTATGGCATTATTGTTATCATACGTTTTTGTCATATCTCGTATCCTATCTCATTTTATCTGATATTTATAGGTAGACTGATCCATTTATTATTTTCTTATAAAATAATACTCGGGTCGGACCGAGATGTTAAAGGTGCTTCTGCTTGACTCCTTATCTGGGACCATCATTAGACTTTTGTCTAACTGCTTTAGGTTTGGTAGTTTTGTTTATTACATTCGAGATAGAGACTCTTTGGTGTATACATATTCTTTTGTCTAGCACTTGTATCTATTCTTTTGTAGTGTAGTGGAACTTGTATGACCACTACTTTAATGTACACCTTTATTTGTTATATTCATATCTGTTTCCACCTTTGTGATATGAATATCTACGACTGATTTGTGTTATGCTTATTTCTATATTTGTTTCCGAAGACCACATAGCCACTATGTAGTAGCTTTGAGTTTGTATTTGATATGTCGGATTCCCTCTTGAAATGAAATGCATGACATACCATCTGACATGTCGGTACTTGCACAAAGCCATTACATGGATGGTCGCTCCTCAACAGCCTTATTCTTCGTGCTAGTCGACGGCATTACCTAGTGGTGTCCTTGGCTAGCATAAGTATAGAGGTGGGGCATCACAGCATGGTATCGGAGCTAAGATTCGGAACAATATACAATATAATAGCAAGGATCATCGTCTTAAGTCTTTCTTAGGAGTCGTGCCTTTGGATTTAATCCGTGTCTTAGGACCCGTTCTATCCTAATTTCTTTAATTATGCCTTGTTTTATCAATCATGATTGTTTGATATTCATTTTGAAAATAACCTTTTTCTTCTTTCTTTCTTTCTTTCTTTCTTAAAGAAGAGAAATAGTTAGATCAAACCGTCCCAGCACCGGTCAATCCAGTGCTACTCCTCAGGATGGAGTATTTATGTCTGCGCAACAACTTCTAGATTTTGTAAAGAATGCCCAAGCTGCCTGACCCATTCCAGAACCTACTCACCCTCAATCTGGGTTTGCACGCTTGTGCTGTGATTATACCAATTTGGGTGGGAAGCCATTCAAGGTTTCCAAAGCGCGTCCAAGCTTGGCTTAGAACGTGCGATCACATCTTTTCACGCATGAATCTTATTGACCTACATCGTGGCCAAGTGGCTTCTAGTATACTCCAAGAAAGAGCATTAGATAGGTATGAGCATTTAGTTTCTGAGATTAATGAAGCGGATCTTACTTGGGAGCAATTGCGGGAACGATTCGAATTAAAATTTGTGCCGGAAGCTGAAAAGGTAACTTTTGCTCGGTGCTTTGTTGACCTTGTTCAAGGTGAATCTTCTGTGATTGATTATGTCGCATCTTTTGAATCTCTCTCTAAATATGGGGTCGAGTATAATAATACCCCATTGAAGAAAAATCAGAGGTTTGTCTATGGCTTGGATAAGAATCTCAAAAAGCTATTACTTCTGAAGTTAGAAGTTTCTTTCGATCAGCTTGTTGATATCACTCTCCGACTCGAAGAGGCCGATAAAGAAAGTGATGTTGAGGTTGTGAATGCCAAACCGAACTTCAACAACAACAAGAAGAGGCTTATTTAGTTTAAAGGTCCTTATCCCAACATGAAAGGGAAGCAAGCAACTCTAGTAGTAAAGACTTCTACCTATAGTCGTGGGCAATGCTACAATTATGGTTCTAAGGACCATTATGCTAATAAATGCCCGAACCCTCTTTTTTGTCGTTATTGCAAAAGTTAGGGTCATCATTTATCTTCATATCCCAAACTTCATAGCAAGAACGAGGGAAAGCTAAATGTTATGCAAGCCCCTAGTAACACTTCTCATGGTCAACGTATTTCTCATTCTATCCTTGACAACATTATTATGTTTGGTGATCATCCTATTAGAGTTCTTTTTGATATGGGTGCATCGCATTCTTTTATATTAAAAGAACTTGTTGATATTTTGTCTTTAAGTGTTGCGGCTTCGATGACTTCTTTCAGAATTGCGAATCCGGTTGGTGAATCCGCAACACTCAGTTTGCTTTGTAAGGATGTCGAGATTATTTTATGTGATTATTCTTTCCGAGCCGATTTGCATGTCATGCGTTACTTAGGCTTCGTAATGGTTTTGGGAATGGATTGACTTAACTGTTATGAAGCCCACATCCTATGTCCTGAGAGGACTATTCATCTTCGGCACCCTCAATCTGTTAAGCAGATTTCTATTGTTCTTAAAAATTCGGATTCCAAATTATCAGCATCCTTATATTCTCTAAACCCTCATGACGACGATAATGATGATAAGAAGATGTTATTTCCTCATTCATTGTTCGTGAATTTCCTCACATATTTGATCCCGTCTTAGGATTACCCCCTAAGCGAGCAATCGAGTTCAGAATTAATCTAATCTCTAGAGCTATACATATCACTCGTCCTCTTATCATATGTCTAATAAGGAAAATAAGGAGATGTGTAAACAATTATCTGAATTGAAAGAGAAGTAATTTATTCGTTCTAATTCCTCTCCTTAGGGAGCTTCGGCTATCTTTGTGAAGAAATCCGATGGTACACTTAGGATTTGCGTTAACTACCGCAAGCTTAATGATCTCACCATCAAGAATAAATATCCCTTACCTCGGATTGATGATCTATTCAATCAACTTAGTGGTGCTAGAGTGTTTTTACAGTTAGACTTAGCATCCGGTTTTCATCAGCTTCATATTGCATAGGATAGCATTCCTTTGACATCATTCCGCACTCATTATGGATCTTATGAATGGCTTGTTATGTCATTTGGTTTAACGAATGCTTCAGCTTATTTCATTGACCTTATGAATCGAGTTTTCAAAGACTTCCTTGATCGATTTATTCTTATCTTTATAGATGATATTCTTATTTATTCTAAAACTGAGGAAAAGCATGAAAAGTATCTTCGAATTGCGTTGGAAATTCTTAGGGGCAATTAATTGAAAGTAAAATTTTCTAAGTGCCACTTTTGGCAATCTCATGTGAAATTTCTCGGACATATCATTTCTGAACTTGGAATTTTCGTGGATCCTTCAAAGATTGAAGCGATTCAAAATTGGAAGAGACCGAAGAGTGTGACGGAAATTCTTAGATTTCTTCGTTGGCGGGTTATTATCGTCGGTTCATAAAAGACTTTTCTAAAATTACTGTACCTCTTACTAGTTTGACCACGAAAGGAGTTAAATACATTTGGTCGGACAAATGTGAAGCTTCTTTTCAAAGATTAGAAGACTCCTTTCCGATGCTCCTATTCTTATGATTCCCGAAGGGAACCAAGACTTTATTGTTTACACCGATGCTAGTCGTGTTGGTTTGGGTGTCGTTCCCATGCAAAGGGAATATGTTATTGCTTATGCTTCTAGGCAATTAAAGCCTACCGAGGCTAGATATGCCATTAGTGATTTAGAGCTCGTGGCTATTAATTTTCGCCCTTAGAATTTGGCGTCATTATCTTTTGGGAGAGAAATTTGTTCTCTACACCGATCATAAATCTTTGAAGTATTTATTTTCTCAAAAGGAACCTAATTTGCGTCAACAACGTTGGTTCGAGTTCCTTGTATCTAATGATCTTGATATTCTTTATACTCCCGGACAGGGGAATCGTGTTGCCGATGCACTTAATCGTAAGCAACAAGCGGTCATTTCTATGATGATATCTGAATTGAATGAACTTGAGACTTTGTCCACTTTTGAGATTTGAGATCGTGAATCCAATTCATGTTCATCTCATGTTTTATGTAGCCTTAAGGCTCATCCATCTCTTTTAGATCGCATTCTTGAAGCTCAAAATCTAGATCCCGAATTGGCTCTTCTTAGCCAAAATTGTAGGGATAAAATTGATATTGATGGTTTGAAAGACTTTGATATTGATGCTCATGACGGTGTTCGAAAATTTTGTAGACTCATCATGCCAAATATTAGTGATCTTCGTAAGGACATTTTAGAAGATTCTCATTGATCTAAATTTTCCATTCATCCCGGTAGTAGTAAAATGTACGCGGATATGAAGCGACTTTATTTTATTGGGATGGAATGAAATTCGATATTGATAACTTCACTAAGCGTTGCATAACTTGCCAACTCGTAAAGGCCGAGCATCAAAGGACCGGTGGGTTATTGCAACCTTTGGACATTCCAATTTGGAAATGGGATCAAGTCTCCGTAGGCTTTATTGAAGGTCTTCCCTGTTCTCTTTTGGGTCATGACAGTTTAAGGGTGATCATTGATAGACTAACAAAATCCGCCCCTTTTATTCCCGTTCGGTCTAATCGGACCGTACCTTTTTTGGCCAAACTGTATGTTAGAAAGATTGTTAAATTGCATGGAGTTCCTACTTCTATTGTTAGCGATCGTGATCCATTGTTTACTAGTGAATTTTGGAAGAGTCTTCAAAAAGCTTTGGCAATGAAGCTTAATTTTAGCGCCGCTTATCATCCTCGGTCTGATGGACAAACCGAGCGTGTGAATCAAACTCTTGAAGATCTTCTTCGTGCATGTGTTCTTGATTTCGGTGGAAGTTGGGAAGATCATATTCTTCTTGTTGTGTTTTCCTATAATAATAGCTTCCAATCTTGTATTGGTATGGCACCTTTTGAGGCACTCTACGGAAGACCATGCCGATCTCCTTCTTGTTGGCTTGATGTCGGTGAGAAGCTGGTTTTAGGTCCAGATTTTATTGGTGATTCCATAGAAAAGATTGACCTTATTCGTCATAGGATGGAAGAAACTCAAAGTAGATAAAAATCCTATGCCGATAACCGAAGAAGGAAATTAGAATTTTCTGTGGGAGATTTGGTGTTTATTCATGTTTCACCTATGAAGGTTGTTGAGCATTTCAGTCGATCGAGAAAATTAGTGCCTCGATATATTGGTCTATTTCCCATCACCGAACATCTTGGTTCCGTGGCTTATCGTCTTTTATTACCGACTCAATTTTCTGCTATTCATGACGTGTTTCACGTTTCTCAACTATGAAAATGCCTTAGAGATTCCGATTCTATTCTTGAGCCCGGTGTTATTAAATAAATTGAAGTGTCGCCTAATTTGACTTATGACCAACATCCTATTCGTATCATTGCTACGGAGGCATTGCGACGGAGGTTAAACGCCTTTGAAATAAAGATGTTCTGCTGTGAAGGTTCCATGGTCCTCAAATTCTAAGTATTTCTCTTGAGAATCCAGAGAATTCATCGAGCGAACACATTCGACTTACTCTCTTGTGCCCCTCAAAGGTGAACTTCTTACTCTAAATTTCTTTTTGTGTTGGTATGCTTTTATGGTTGTTACTCTTTGTTATCTTCTTAATAATTGCGAGGACGCAATTTCTTTAAGGAGGGGAGTCTGTAACAACCGGCATATTTTACGATTGTAAATTTAAATATTTTATTTAAATATAACATCGTTAGTCGGATTAAAGTCCAAACTGTTACTTTTTGCAAAAGGTCGAATTAGGACTTGAGACCCCTTCCATTGAGTTCAAAATGGCGTTTGCGACCTTTTTGAGTATAAACATCGATATGTTTGGAGTTGAGTAGAATTTTGACATTTTTACTTAGGGCTTTTGGTTTGGGTTTCGTCCCACTAACCAAACAAATAACCCAGCTCTACTCTTCTTCATTCATTCCACTCCTCATTTCCTAATATTCTCAAGCTTAAGAGAAAATGGGGGAAAAGATTAAAAACTAGAAATTCCAAAGCCCTAGATTCTTAGGTAAGTATCCTCTTCATCTTCTCCATCTCAATCCCTCTTCAAATTTCAAAAATTCCTATAACCTAACTTAGAAAATACTTCACCTTTGATAATAGATTGAAGATTCTTGAGGTGTAGTGAAGAGGAATTGATCTTGCCTTGTTTTAAAAGCTTCTCCTTCATTGTTTTTGGGTTTAAAAGTGAGTTTTTGAACTCACATCTATGTCTATAACTTTCTTTGTGGTTAGGTATGAATTTCTAATATCTATTCATGTTCATTCGCTTTTGATTTGAATGGATTTGGTGAATTTTTCAATTTTTGGGTTTCGTTGTCCAATTTCATGAAAATTTTATCTTTGATGTTTGAACATGTTTTTGGGGTGTGTCGAAGAGCCTATAAGGCTGGGTTGTCACATGGCATAAATCCCTAGTCGTCGTTGCTCGTTCGATCATGTCCGGGATTAGAATTTGCTTTGCACTTCTTAGGCCGTAGGCAGAGAATACTGGAAATGCCAGTTCGGTCGACTGAACTATAGGGTCAGTCGACTGAACCTGGGGGACAGAAACTTTATGCCCCTGTATCAGTGGACTGACTCTTGTGTTCAGTCGACTGAGCCTGGAAACCGAGAGTTTCCAGGCATGTGTCAGTCGATTGACCACTGCAGTCAGTCGACTGAACCGGCTTGTCTCAGCCATATTGCCGTTTTGTGTAGATTTCCAGTTTTTAATCGATTCCCGTCGTTCCGATTGGTTGTTATCACTTTTGTTGATAATTTCTTTTTTGGGATTTTTGGGAATATCCATTTTGATGGATTCGGTATCGATTTCTACGGATTTGATTCACGTCTTCGTATGTGAATTTTTGGTGATTGATTGTTTTTACAATCATTTGTGCGATTTATCACATTGAAATACAAAGGTTTCTATACTAATAGTAAATATTCAAACTCTTTCTCAAAGATGATTTCAACTCTATTTTTAATACATAGCTCGTTTATAAAATCGTTTTCTAATCTATTAGTATGTACGAACCTTTACCTCATTCGTTCGAGAAATCCAACTAAATGATTTAGCAAAACAAGTGGTATGAAACGCTTGTGTTTACTTTGTCGGTTAATTCTTAGACTTGTTCGATTGAAACTCTTGTGACAATTTTTGAGTGGAAATCCACAATTTGTTCGTAAATATTTAAGTTAAGCCAGTGGTTATGGGACATGAAGATAAATTCATTTATTTACTAGCTTAGTATAATTAACACTTCTTGATGATCGATGATGATCATTTTGATATTTAGACTTGTGATATCTCTTTGTCCACATAGGGGACTATACCTCGTTTTATTGAGCTTCGTCTCATTTCTTTTATAGGAAAACGACCTATGGGTTCTTTAAAGCTTCGACTCATTTTTATGGACTAGAGACCCATGTTCTTTTATGGAGTTCGGCTCATCAGATGTACCATTATTATACTACATCATTGTTCTGAACTATTCGAGTTTCAAGTTCATCCGGCGTACCGTTATTGCCTACGTCGTTGCACCGGCTCTATAGTTAGCGACCATGGGTTAGTGACCCCTTTGTGATGCACATGTTGGTGAGTTCTCATGTTTTCGTTTATGATAGGCCTCCCCCTTTGTGATTTATGGATTTCAAATTGACGATTTCTAGAATTTGTGTTTCATCAATTTTGACATTGGCATTGATATATTTGTCAGTATTTATGGTTTAGTGAATAAAATAAAGAATATGACATTATTTTTTATTTTTGAGATTCTTTAGATATTTTATGATTTTTGTTGTTGTTAAATGTATATTTTTCACAGTATGACATTATTGTTATCATACGTTTTTGTCGTATCTCGTATCCTATCTCATTTTATCTGATATTTATAGCTAGACTGATCCGTTTATTATTTTCTTATTAAATAATATCGGGTCAGACCGAGATGTTACAGGTGCTTTTGCTTGACTCCTTATCTAGGACATCTTCTGACTTTTGTCTTACTACTTTAGATTTGGTAGTTTTTGTTGTTATACATTTGAGATAGAGACTCCTCGATGTATACATATTCTTTTGTCTAGCACTTGTATCTAATCTTTTGTGGTGTAGTGGATCCTGTATGACCACTACTTTGATGTACACTTTTATGTGTTATATTCATATCTGTGACTGATTTGTGTTATGCATATTTCTATATTTGTTTACGAAGACCACATAGCCACTATGTAGTAGCTTTGAGTTTGTATTTGATATGTCGGATTCCCTCTTGAAATGAAATGCGTGACATGCCATCTGACATATCTGTACTCGCACAAAGCCATTACATGGATGGTCGCTCCTCAACAACCTTATTCTTCGTGCTAGTCGATGGCATTACCCAGTGATGTCCTTGGCTAGCATGAGAATAGAGGTGGGGCGTCTCATCTATGGCTTTGATGGCTTTAAGCCGCTAATGCATAGTTTCATACTTAAAAAGTACTATTCGAATCACTTTCTGGACTCGGAAGTTTTTTTACCCTTCGTTTTTTCTTCTGAATTTATGGTAAAATGGGATCAACGTGGCTGGCCATCGATTTACCATCGTTGGAGAGTTGTACACCATGGTACAATTCCATTGCAAATCCATCCACTCATTTGTAAAAGTCGTACGGCGTAGTTTCGACATTATGGACGGATGTTGCACCTTACACCGTAGATGTTGCGCCCGAGGGATATCGATCCTTCGGACATCTTTAACGATTGAATCTTTTGGAGTTATGGGAGCAATATCCAGTCAAAACGAAGGTCTCTTTGAGCTCTACAGCTTTGATGGCTTAACGACGTCAATGCATAGTTTCATACCCAAAAAAACACTATCTGAATCGCTTTCAGGCCTCGAAATTTTTTTACCCTTCGTTTTCCTCACGTGAATTTTATGGTAAAACGGGATCAACGTGGCTGGTCATCGATTTACAATCGCTGGAGAGCGGTGCACCATGGTGCTATTCCATTTCAAATCCATGCACTCATTTGTAAAAGTCGTATGGCGCAGTTTCGACATTATGGACGGATGTTGCACCATGCACCGTAGATGTTGTGCCTTGGGGGTATCGATCCTTCGGACAGCCATAACGGTTGACTCTTTTGGAGTTACGGGAGCCATAACCAGTCAAAATGAAGGTCTCTATGAATTCTAAGGCCTTGATGGCTGTAAGCCGTCAATGCATTGTTTCATACCAAAAAACGCTATCTGAATCACTCTCTGGACTTGGAAGTTACTTTTACCGTTCGTTTTCTTCACATGAATTTTATGGTAAAACGGGATCAACGTGGCTGGCCATCTATTTACCATCACTGAAGAGAGGTGCATCATGCTACTATTTGGTTTCAAATCCAAGCACTCATTTGTAAAAGTCATACGACGCAATTTCGGCATTATGGATGGATGTTGCACCTTGCACCGTTGATGTTGCACATAATGGATATCGATCCTTCGGACAGCCATAACGGTTGACTCTTTTCGAGTTATATGAGCCATAACCAGTCAAAAAGAAGGTCTTTGTGAGTTCACGGCATTGACAGCTTTAAGCGGAAATGCATAGTTTAATATCCAAAAAAACACTATCCGAATCACTTTGAGGACGTGCAAATTTTTTTACCCTTCGTTTTCTTCATGTGAATTTTATGATAAAACGGGATCAACGTGACCGGCCACTGATTTACCATCGCTGGAGAGTGGTTCACCAAGGTATTATTCCATTTCAAATCCATGCACTTATTTGTAAAAGTCGTACGGCGCAGTTTTGGCATTATGGACGGATGTTGCACCTAGCACCGTAGATATTGCGTCCAAGGGATATCGATCCTTCGGACAGCCATGACGGTTGACTCTTTTGGAGTCACGGGAACCATAACGAGTCAAAATGAAGGCCTTTGTGAGTTCTATGGGTTTGATGGCTTTAGACCGTCAACGTATAGTTTCATACCCAAAAAAAACTGTCCGAATTACTTTCAGGACTCAGAAGTTTTTTACCCTTTGTTTTCTTCACGTACATTTATGGTAAAACAGGATCAATGTGGCCGACCATCGATTTACCATCGCTGAAGAGTGGTGCACCATGGTACTATTCAAATTCAAATCCATGCATTCATTTGTAAAAGTCATACGGTGCAGTTTCGGCATTATGATGGATGTTGCACCTTGCACCGTAGATGTTACGCCCAGGGGATATCGATCCTTCAGACAGCCATAACGGTTGACTCTTTTGGAGTTAAGGGAGCCATAATCAGTCAAAATGAAGGTCTCTGTGAGTTCTATGGCTCTGACATCTTTAAGCCATCAATGCCTAGTTTTATACCTGAAAAAACACTATCTGAATCACTTTCAGGACTCAGAACTTTTTTTACCATTCGTTTTCTTCACGTGAATTTTATTGTAAAACGGGATCAACGTGGCTGGCCATGATTTATCATCGTTAGAGAGTGGTGCACCATTGTACTATTACATTTCAAACCCATGCACTCATTTGTAAAAGTCGTACGGCGCAGTTTCGGCATTATGGACGGATGTTGCACCTTGCACCGTAAATGTTGAGCCCAAGGGACATCAATCATTCGGACAGTCATAACGGTTGACTCTTTGGGAGTTACAGGAGCCATAACCAATAAAAATGAAGGTATCTATGATTTCTAGGGCTTTGATGGTTTTAAGCCGTCAATCCATAGTTTCATAGCCAAAAAATACTATCTAAATTACTTTCTGGACTCGGAAGTTATTTTACCCTTCGTTTTCTTCATGCGAATTTTATGGTAAAACGGGATCAACGTGGCTGGCCATCAATTTACCATCGCTGGAGAGTGGTGCACCATGCTATTTTCCATTTCACCATGCACTCATTTGTAAAAGTCGTATGGCACAGATTTGGCATTTTAGACGGATGTTTCACCTTGCACCGTAGTTGTTGCGCCTATGGGATATCGATCCTTCGGACATCCATAACGGTTGACTCTTTTGGAGTTATGGGAGCTAAAACTAGTCAGAACGAAGGTCTCTGCGAGCATTACAGCTTTGATGGCTTAACAACATCAGTACATAGTTTCATACCCAAAAAACACTATGCGAATCACTTTCAGGTCTCGGAAGTTTTTTTAACCTTCGTTTTCTTCACGTGAATTTTATGGTAAAATGGGATCAACGTGGCTGGCCATCAATTTAATATCGTTGGAGAGTGGTCGATCATGGTACTATTCTGTTTCAATTCCATGCATTCATTTGTAAAAGTCGTATGGCGCGGCTTCGACATTATGGACGGATGTTGCACCTTGCACCCTAGATGTTGTGCTCAGGGGATATCGATCATTCGGACATCCATAACGGTTGACTCTTTTGGAGTTATAGGAGCCATAACCAAGTCAAAACGAAGGTCTCTTTGAATTCTAAGTCTTTGATGGCTTTAAGCCCTCGATGCATAGTTTCATAACCAAAAAAACATAATTCGAATCACTTTCAGGACTTGGAAGTTTTTTCCCCTTCGTTTTCTTCCCATGAATTTTATGGTAAAACGGGATCAACGTGTCTGACCATCGATTTTCCATCGCTGGAGAGAGGTGCACCACGGTACTATTCCTTTTCAAATGGATACACTCATTTGTAAAAGTCGTAGGCGCAGTTTCGACATTATAGACGGATGTTGCACCTTGCACCTTAGATGTTGTCCCCAATGGATATCAATCCTTCGGACAGCCATAACGATTGACTCTTTTGGAGTTACTGAAACTATAACCGGTCAAAACGAGGTCTTTGGAGTGTAGTGCACCAAGGTACTGTTCCGTTTCAAACCATGCACTACTTTGTAAAAGTCATACGATGCAGTTTTGGATTATGGACGGATGTTGCACCTGGCATCGTACATGTTGCGCCCAGGGGATATCGATCCTTCGGACAGCCATAACGATTGACTCTTTTATAGTTACGGAAGCCATAACCAGTCAAAACGAAGATCTTTATGATTTCTATGGATTTGATGGCTTTATGACGTCAACGCATAGTTTCATACCCAAAAAAACACTATCTGATTCAGTTTTAGGGCTCGAAAGTTATTTTACCCTTCGTTTTCTTCACGTGTATTTTATGGTAAAACGGGATCAACATGGCTGGCCATTGATTTACCATCGCTGGAGAGTGGTGCATCCATGCACTCATTTTTAAAAGTCGTATGGCGCAGTTTCGCCATTATGAATGGATGTTGCACCTTGCACTATAGATGTTGCGCCTAGGGGATATCGATCCTTTGGACATCCATAACGGTTGACTCTTTTGGAGTTATGGGAGCCATAACTAGTCAAAACTAAGGTCTCTGCGAGCTCTACGGCTTCGATGGCTTAACGACGTAAATGCGTTGTTTCATACCCAAAAAACACTATCCGAATCACTTTCAGGACTCGGAAGTTTGCGCAGTTTCGGCATTATGGACGGATGTTACATCTTGCACCATAGATGTTGCGCCCAAGGGATATCGATCATTCGGACAGCATAATGGTTGACTTTTTTGTAGTTATGGGAGCCATAACCAGTCAAAATGAAGGTCTCTGTGAATTCTAAGGATTTGATGGCTTTAAGCCGTCAATGCATAGTTTCATACCCAAAAAACACTATCCGAATCACTTTCAGGACTCAGAAGTTTTTTTACCATTCGTTTTACTTCCGTAAATTTTATGGTAAAACGGGATCAACGTGGCTAGCCATCGATTTATCATCGCTGGAGAGAGGTGCACCATGGTACTATTCCGTGTCAAATGGATGCACTCATTTGTAAAAGTCATGCGGTGCAGTTTCTACATTATGGATGCATGTTGCACCTTGCACCGTAGATGTTGCGCCCAATGGATATCGATCCTTCGAACAACCATAACGATTGACTCTTTTGGTGTTCTTGGAGCCATAACCGGTCAAAACGAAGGTCTCTGTGGGTTCTACAGCTTTGGCTGCTTTAAGCCTTCAATGCATATTTTCATACCCAAAAAAACACTATATGAATCACTTTCAGGACTCGGAGGTTTTTATACCCTTCATTTTCTTCACGTAAATTTTGTGGTTAAACGGGATCAACGCGGCCGGCCATTGATTTACCATCGCTGGAGAATGGTGCACCAAGGTACTATTCTGATTCAACTCCATGCACTCATTTGTAAAAGTCGTACAGTGCAATTTCGGCATTATGGACGGATGTTGCACTGGCTCCGTAGATGTTGCGTCTAGAGAATATCGACGCTTCAGACAACCATATCGGTTGATTCTTTTGGAGTTATGAGAACCATAACCAGTTAAAATGAAGGTCTCTATGAGTTCTATGGATTTGATGGCTTTTAGCCATCAATTCATAGTTTCATACCCAAAGAAACACTATCCGAATCACTATCTGGACTTGGAAGTTTTTTTACCCTTCGTTTTCTTCACGTAAATTTTATGGTAAAACATGATCAATTTGGATGGCCATCGATTTAACATCGCTGAAGAATGGTGCAATATGATACTATTCCGTTTCAAATCCATGCACTCATTTGTAAAAGTCGTACGGCGCAGTTTCGGCTTTATGACAGATGTTACACCTTGCACCGTAGATGTTGCGTCCAGGGGATATCGATCCTTCGAACAGCCATAACGATTGACCCTTTTGGAGTTACTAGAGCCATGACCAGTCAAAACGAAGGTCTCTGTGAGTTCTATGGATTGGACAGCTTTAAGCCGTCAATGCATAGTTTCATACCTAAGAAAACACTATCCGAATCACTTTTAGGACTTGGAAGTTTTTTTTACCCCTCGTTTTCTTCACGTGAATTTTATGGTAAAATGGGAGCAACGTGGCTGGCCATTGATTTACCATCGCTGAAGAGAGATGCACAATGGCACTATTCCATTTCAAATCCATGCACTCATTTTTAAAAGTCGTACGGCGCATCTTCGACATTATGGACGGATGTTGCACCATGCACAGTAGATGTTGCGCCCAATGGATATCGATCCTTCAGATAGCCATAATGGTTAGCTCTTTTAGAGTTACAGCAGCCATAACCTATCAAAATAATGGTCTCTATGGGATTTATGGCTTTGATAGATTTAAGCCGTCAATGCATAGATTCATACCTAAAAAACACTATCCGAGTGACTTTCAGGGCACAAAAGTTTTTTACCCTTCATTTCGTTCACGTGAATTTTATGGTAAAGCGGGATCAACGTGGTTGGCAATCGATTTACCATTGTTGGAGAGTACTGCACCATGGTACTATTCCGTTTCAAATCCATACACTAATTTATAAAAGTCGAATGGCGCAGTTTCGGCATTATGGACGGATGTTGCACCTTGACTGTAGATGTTGCGCCCAAGAGATATTGATCCTTCGGACAGCCCTGACGGTGGACTCTTTTGGAGTTACGGGAGCCATAACCGGTCAAAACGAAGGTCTTTGTGAGTTCTACGTCTTTGATAGCTTTAAGTCGTCAATGCAAAGTTTCATACCCAAAAAAAGACTATCCAAATCACTCCCAGGACTTAGATGTTTTTTTACCCTTCATTTTCTTCACGCAAATTTTATGATAAAACGGGATCAACGTGGCCGGCCATCGATTTATCATCATTGGAGAGTGGTGCACCATGACACTATTTCGTTTCCAATCCATGCACTCATTTATAAAAGTCATACAGCAGAGTTTTGACATTACGGATGGATGTTGCACCTTGCACTGTAGATGTTGCACCCAATGAATATCGATCCTTCGAACAGCCATAACAGTTGACTCTTTTGGAGTTTCGAGAGCCATAACCAGTCAAAACGAAGGTCTCTGTGAGCTCTACGGATTTGACTGCTTTAAGCCGTCAGTGCATAGTTTCATTTGCAAAAAACGCTATCCAAATCACTTTCAGGACTCGGAAGTTTTTTTACCCTTCGTTTTCTTCACATGAATTTTATGGTAAAACAGGATCAACGTGGCTGGCCATCGATTTACCATCGCTGGAGAGTGGTGCACCAAGTACTTTTTCATTTCAAATCCATGCACTCATTTGTAAAAGTCATACGGCACAGTTTCGGCATTATGGATGGATGTTGCACCTCGCACCGTAGATGTTGCGCCTACGAGATATTGATCCTTCGGACAGCCATAACGGTTGACTCTTTTGGAGTTACGGGAACCATAACTTGTCAAAACGAAGGTCTCTATGATGTCTACAGCTTTGATGGATTTAATCCATCAATGCATAGTTTCATACCCAAAAAAAAGTATCTGAATCACTTTAAGGACTCGAAAGTTTTTTACCCTTCGTTTTCTTCACATGAATTTTATGGTAAAACGGGATCAATGTGGCTGGCCATCGATTTTCCATCACCGAAGAGTGGGACACCATGGTACTATTCCATTTTAAATTCATGCACTCATTTGTAAAAAGTCGTACGGCGCAATTACGGCATTATGATAGATGTTGGACCTTGCACCGTAGATGTTGCGCCTAGAGGATATCGATCCTTCGGACAGCCATAACATTAACTCTTTTGGAGTAAAGGGAGCCATAACCAGTCAAAACGAAGGTCTTTGTTAGTTCTACGGCTTTGGCTTCTTTAAACCATCAATGCATCGTTCCATGCCCAAAAAACACTATCCAAATCACTTTCAGGACTCGGAAGTTTTTTTACCCTTCGTTTTCTTCACGTGAATTTTGTGGTAACACGGGATCAACGTTGCTGGCCATCGATTCATCATCATTAAAGAGTGGTGCACCATGGTACTATTCCGTTTCAAATCCATTCACTCATTTGTAAAAGTCGTACGGCGCAGTTTCGGCATTATGGATGGATCTTGCACCTTGCACCGTAGATGTTGCGTCCAAGGGATATCGAACCTTCGGATAGCCATAGTGGTTGATATTTGTGCAAAAATTGATCACAAACAACCAATAGACAATGAAAGCATCAGTTCGCAGTCACAGGTCATAGAAAACAGATACGTATATTAATAACAATGAAGAAACACTCAGAAAATTCAGATGAAAGCAATAACGAACACAAGATTTATTGTGGTTCGAAAATCCGGCCTACGTCCACTTTGAAGTTGATGACTTTATTGATATTCACTTGATGATTAAAATCAAATACAGCGGATAATAATGAATTATGGCTCTAAAATTCAAGTACAACAGCAGTGATGAAGTGTAAGGTTGAATCCGGCAGAGTCTGGACGTTCGAGAGTCAAAAGATCCCTCTTCTGTTGGCCCTGGGGTTCTATTTATAGGCGCAGGAGGTTGATATGTCGCTTAAACTTCAGGAGACTTCTTCTGGCATATGAGGAGGCCCATGCGATCGATTCTATGAAGTTTCGACTCGATCCGTGGTCGATACGAACCAATTTCGTATCGATTAATAATTTGTCCAATGGAGTCGAGACTTGGCAGGAACACTCTTTAGCTTGTACATAAGCTACTGTGAAAATTGCGTAACATTTGGACTTGTGGTTTAAGAGATATGATCGATGCAGCCTTGGGTTTTGCATAGGCTGTTGTGTTCGAATCCATAGCCTTCGCATCCATCTGTTCGTATCGCTCATTTGATACGTGCCTAGGTGTTGATGTGGCGTGCGACTTTCGAATCGATCCATGTTTTGCGCCAAATTGATCGAGTCATTCCCACGCATATGCCTTACTCGTATCGATTGCTCGGTGCTAATTTCGTATTGATCGATGGATGGCCCCTTCGTATCGATCATATGGTCGTCGATTTTGTATCGATGGGATCGACATGAAACAGACCCCCGTGTTACTTCCAATGGATTCGAATGGGCCAGTTGCCGAGGGATACGAAGAGAAGTTTTCTCATTGATGGATACGAAATGCAGTGCATCTCAATGGATATGAATTGTGGCTTTATGATCGATACGAACAATGGCTATGTGATGGATACAAACTGCGTAATTCAGATGGACGCGAATGTATCGATGCAAACATGAGTTCCACGGATACAAATAGATGAGAATTGCATGGATACAAACTCATCGATTCGAAACCATCCATAGTAGATGGATGCAAAGCTTGACCAATACGAACAAGGTCCCTCAAGATGGACTCGAACAGTGTAGCCTCGGATGGGTTCGAATCTGGTTGATTCGAACGTAACCCTTTGATGGATACGAACAGAGTGACCACTTGGATTGCATAGATTATATTTCATACAAATGAACTCCGATTGACCTGAAATTCGGAATATTGGCTTCTACGGCTTTGCTCGTCGTTTCATATCAGTTATAGCTTGATCTGGACTCGGATATCCACAGTGAGCCTACGTACGACTAATCTTCGGGACGAACTATCTTTGGTTTTTTGTTAATTTTTTGGTATCACGGCCTTGCTAATTGGTGGGATAACACTTGCCCACAAAACATGCCTTGTGAAAGGAAGGTATGTTTTGTGATGTCATAAGTTGGATGTTCATATTCTGTTGATGACCTGCAAAAAATTGATAGTCTTATCTGACCACGAATGACGATCGTTCGGGATCATATGTCATTTGAGGTGATATGCGACCGTTCACGGTCGGATATCGTACACGGAGAATGGTGACCATTCGCGGTCGGGTGCCATTCGAGGCGAGTTGTGATCGTTCACGATCGGGTGTCGTTCGAGGCTAATTGTGATCTTTCGCGATCGAGTGTCATTCGCGGCGAATTGTGACCGCTCACAGTCGGGTGCTATTCGCTGCGAATTGTGTGTGCCGGAGGGAGGGGGACTTAATAGTATCAATACCAGATTTCACGTTCGAGTGAGTTTCTGGATTGTTTGTTAGGGCGGTTTATCGCCATCTCAGAGCATGCCTAAGAACCGTTCGCGACCCCGTACATGTGTAAGTAGCTTAGCCATTTTAGAATTAGCAAAACCAAATATCCATTCAACTGAGTTTTTCAACAGAAATGTCTGACAAAATCAAATCCAAACATGAGAAGCAGAAGAAAAAAGCAAAACGGTGACGTCAGAGTGCAAACACCTATATCGATGTGATTTATAGTTGTATCAGAGCATGTCTGAGGATTGTTCGCGGTCCTATGCATGTGTAAACAATTTAATCGCAACGGTGTGGAGTTTTCCACTCGTTTGTCATTATCTCAATCAGTTGATAATAAGATGATGGCCAGATCCTGAGCCGTTCCCGACTGATGTAGGCGACCGTCGTTCTTGCTCAATCGTCGTGGTCCTCCTTCTCACATATTGCGATAGTAGACCATTCCGGATATGCCCCTCAACTTCATCCTACAGGTGTCTGTAGTCGTTTGTGCTATGACCATTCAACTCGTGGAATAAACAATACTTGTCTGACCTTCTTTCACTACTGGAATCTCTCCTCATCGGCTTTCGATAAGGAACCTATCCCTTGGTGTCCTGGTATATCCGTTCCAAAGCCTCATTCAGCTCTTTATATGAGGTGAATCTGGGTTCCTTTCGTGGTCGTGCTAATCCATCACCGTTATCCTTAGCCTTTCGTTTCCCTTTACCAGTTTCTGCCCCCTTTTCAAGAGGATTTCCGCATTTGACTGCATAAACATCAATTTTTTCTCCTTCCTCTCTTTCAGCTTTTGCATCCTTTAATCACAAAAATCCTTCAGCCTCATGATAAAATTCTCCTAGATCCATAGGGGGATCTCTTGTCAACGAATTCTTGAATTATGTGCCGTCAGCTATTCCCGATACAGCTGCCATCTAAACCATGGATGGATCCGATCGATCCACCGATGCTGCCGCTACGTTGAATCATGTCAAAAAGCTCCTCAAAAATTCCTCGGACCTTTGCTTTAGTGTCGTCAAACTCATCACATTCGTTGGTCTCGAAATGTGAACTCTGAATTGCCTTATAAACCTTTCAGTTAAATGAGCCCATGTTCCTATAGAACCACTCTCTAGTTGCATAAACCATAGTGTCGCGATGTCTACCAGGTGCAATGGAAAGCACCGGGCCATGACCTCATCTGATGCCCTCAGCACTTCCATATGCCTCATATAATTTTTCAGGTGTACCGTAGGATCCGTCCTCCCATTATACATCTCCAATGAATAGCTTAAAATACGGTGGGTTCCTAGCACGTCTGATAGCTGGAGTAAAGGGACTCTTATTTACATCCTCTAAGTCTTTATTTACCAATCCACATCTCATAGATCGTCTGACCATCTTCACCAACCTATTACTATCTTCGAGTTGTAGTCCTCGCCCATTGCCTTAGACCTACCCCCCGAGTTCACGAGGGAATCCTAGAATCTGTTCTCCAGGTTGAGCATTCGTTCCTCTACCAATGCTATGTTGTTCGGATCCACCTGAAGTTCTTCTCAGTATTGGGTCAACATGCTCTAAGTGAGTGCCCCTTAGCTCTGGTGCCGCGCCAGATGGTCCTTTTCCATTCTGAATTCTAGCTACTCCGTGCTCCCGATTCCTATTTCCTGCATCTCCTGCGGTTGCGTTGGCTTGATTTTGTACTCCAGTTTGTCCAATTTATCGAAGAAAATTTTGCATCATCTCTTCTTGCCTTTCATAATTTCTCCGTGCATTGCTCCCATCATCATTTTCATTTCGTCTCGGGTTATGAAAGCCAAAGTCTGGTTGTCTCCTGATGAAGCCTCCTGGCTTCCTTCATGTTGACTTCTCTCTGGTCTTGGCCTCCTGCTTGATTTCCTTGTCATAGTGTTTCAGATCTAAATCCTTAAACTCGAACTCAACTTCTTAGCGATAGAATCCCAGAATTAGCATTCCCAGTGAAAGACCAAAATGTTTGCGCTAAAATTGGTCACAAATACCCAACAGCCAATGAAAGCACCAGTTCCCAGTCACAGGTCACATAAAACAGATACGTAGAGAAATAACAATGAAGAAACACTTAGAAAATTCAGATGAAAGCAATAATGAACACAAGATTTACAGTGGTTCGGCAATCCGGCCTACGTCCACTTTGAAGTTGATGACTTATTAATATTCACTTGATGATTACAATCTATGAAAGTGGATAACAACGAATTATGGCTCTAAAACTCAAGTACAACATCAGTGATGAAGTGTAAGGTTGAATCCGATGGAGTCTGGACGTTCGAGAGTCGAAAGATCCCTCTTCTGTTGTCCCTGGGGCTATATTGATAGGCGTAGGAGGCTGATATCTCACCCAAAATTTGGGAGACTTCTTCTGGCACATGAGGGGGCACACGCGATCGATCCTATGAAGTTTTGACTAGATCCGTGATCGATACGAACCAATTTTGTACCAATTGAGAATTTTTCCAATGGAGTCGAAACCTGGCAGGAACACTCTTTAGCTTGTACGTAAGCTATTGTGAAAATTTTGTAACATTTGGACTTGTGGTTCGAGAGATATGATCGATGCAACCTTGGATTTTGCATAGGCTGTCGTGTTCAAATCCATAGCCTTTGCATCCATCTGTTCGTATCACTCATTTGACACGTGCCTAGGTGTTGATGTGGCGCGCAACTTTTGAATCGATCCACGTTCTGCGCCGAATTGACCAAGTCATTCCCACGCATATGTCTTGCTCATATCAATCGATGGATGGCCCATTCGTATCGATCATACGGTAGCCGATTTCATATCGATGGGATCGATACGAAACAGACCCCCATGTTACATCCAATGGATTCGAATGGGCCAGTTGCTAATGGATACAAAGAAAAGTTTTCTCATTGATGGATAAGAAATGCAGTGCATCTCAATGTATGTGAATTGTGGCTTCATGATCGATACGAACAGTGGCTATGTGATGGATACGAACTACGTAGTTCAGATGGACGCCAATGTATCGATGCGAACATGAGTTCCATGGATACGAATAGATGAGCATTGCATGGATACGAACTCATCGATTCGAAACCATGCATAGTAGATCGATACGAAGCTCGACCGATACGAACAAGGTCCCTCTAGATGGATTCGAATAGTTTAGCCTCGTATGGCTTCGAATCTGATCGATTCGAACGTAACCCTTTGATGGATACGAACAGAGTGACCACTTGGATTGCATCGATTATGTTTCATACATATGAACTCCGATTGACCTGAAATTCGAAATATTGTCTTCTAAGACTTTTCTCATCGTGTCATATCTGTTCTAGCTTGATCTGGACTCGAAAAAAATTCATCTATATCCACAGTGAGCCTGCGTACGACTAATCTCTGGGACGAACTGTCTTTGGTTTTTGGTTAATCTTTTGGTATCACGGCCTTGCTAAAAAGTAGTACAACAGTTGACTCTTTTGGAGTTGCATGAGCCATATCCAGTCAAAATGAAGGTCTCTGTGAGTTCTACAACTTTGGCGGCTTTAAACCGTAAATGCATAGTTTCATATCCAAAAAAACACTATCTGAATCACTTCCTAGACTTGGAAGTTTTTTTACCCTTCATTTTCTTCACACGAATTTTATGGTAAAACGTGATTAACGTGGCTGGCTATCGATTTACCATCACTGGAGAGTGGTGCACCAATGTACTATTACATTTAAAATCCATGCATTCATTTGTAAAAGTCATACGGCGCAGTTTCGGCATTATGGACGGATATTGTACCTTGCACCTTAGTTGTTGCACCCAGGGGATATCAATCCTTCGGACAACCATAGTGGTTGACTCTTTTGGAATTATAGGAGCCATAACCAATCAACACGAAGGTCTCTGTGATGTCTATGGCTTTGATGGCTAAATGACGTCAATGCATAGTTTCATACCCAAAAATAATATCCGAATCACTTTTAGGACTCAGATGTTTTTTACCCATCATTTTCTTTACGTGAATTTCATGGTAAAAAGGGATCAACATGGTTGGCCATCGATATACCATCGCTGGAGAGTGGTGCACCATGGCAATATTCTGTTTCAAATCCATGCACTCATTTGTAAAAGTCGTACGGCGCAGTTTCGGCATTATGGAAGGATGTTGCATCGTGTACCATAGATGTTGCGCCTGGGGGATATCGATCCTTCAGACAGCCATAACGTTTGACTCTTTTAGAGTTACGGGAGCTATAACCAGTCAAAACGAAGGTCTCTGTGAATTCTAAGGCTTTGACGGCTTTAAGCCATCAATGCATAGTTGCATACCCAAAAAACACTATCCGAATCACTTTCAGGACCGGGAAGTTTTTTTTTACCCTTCATTTTCTTCACGCGAATATCGTGATAAAACGGGATCAACGTGGCTGACCATCGATTTGCCATCGCTGGAGAGAGGTGCACCATGGTACTATTCCATTTCAAATCCTTGCATTCATTTATAAAAGTCATACGGCGCAGTTTCGACATTACGGATGGATGATGCGCCTTGCACCGTAGATGTTGCGCCCAAGGGATGTCGATCCTTCTGACATCCATAACGGTTGACCCTTTTAGTGTTACTAGAGACATAACCCGCCAAAAAGAATGTAATATCCCGGAATTTTGGACAATATAAATTTAATAATCTGGGTTCAAATTTATATTGAATTGATAAATTTTGTTAATAAATTTGATTTGATTTCAATAATCTTCTTTATTTAAATTTTTAATCTGTGAAATTATTTTAATGAGCTAATAAATTGTTTTCTATTTAATAATGTATATGTATTTATGTATATATTTTAAATAGACAAGTTGTTTTTATTTAAATTAGTATAGCATCTTTTTAATGTTTTGAAAACAGAAATGGTGATATATTTTTAATTTGAGCTTTTCAAAAATATTTAATTAAATACTATATGATTTTAAATATGAGATAAATGTTTTTAATTAGTTTCAAATTCATTTTTAATTCAAGTTGTATATTAAAATATGTTATAAATTCTTTTATAAATTTGTTTTAAGAGTTTCTTTTCAAATAAACTACTTGTATATTGTTATAATACTTTGCTTTATTTCTTTAGAGAATTATTTAATTCATAATTATGTATAGGATTTAATTAACAAAGCTTAATGCTTTATTAACTTTAATTAAACATGTTTATTAATCATAAGACAAGTGTACATATATTAAAGCCTAGGATTAACATGTGTAGACTTATCACAATTTAAAATGACAAATGTCAATATTTCTTTTTCATTTTATTTTAATTCATTTTCTGAAAATCTACATTCATACCATCTTGCTCTTCATTCATATTCTTTTCTCATTCCTTGATAAAAAGAAAACCAAATTACATTCTCACATCCATATACAATCTGCATTCTTCAAAATTCAAATCTGCATTTCATTAAAGCCTGTAGCTCCTCTTTTCAAACTCCTCTGTTTCAAAACAAATCTACATTCTTCAACCATATACAAACCTGCATGTACCATTGAGAAGCAAACATGCATTTCAATCTTCATCAAGTTGAAGCTCTGCATATCATTTTCAAACAAAGAAGATCTGCATTCATTTTCAAAAAGCTCTGCAACTTCAAGTTGAAGGCCTGCATGCATTAATTTAAAGCCTGCATGTAAAACCTGATAGCATCGCGTATAAATCCAGATTAAAGAGCTCTGATTTCTTAGCATTAGAACAAACAAGCCTGCATGTTTTAAAAAGCAACATTCAAGATTTTTAAAGCATTCAAAGGAGCCTGCATTTCAATTTTAAAGCAAGACAAAGTGCCTGCATTTCATAATTTTCAAACAAATCTGGAACCTGCAATGGAATGGGCTCTGCATTTTTGGGAAAAACGGTGAGTAACTCAAACTTTTACAAACTGTTTAATAGGTAGTTATTCATGCTTATGAATTTCAGATAAATATTTATGAAATGATCTGCAAGTATGTGTTTGTGAACAGGATTATGATTGTGCATGTGTGTTTTCTAAAATTTCAACTGATGTTTGTTTTTTTTTGGATTTTTCCTTGACTTGTTTTTTTTGTTGTTGTTATTACTTAGCTTTGAATAAATCATGATGTTTTAGAATAGCATAAGTACTAATAGAATCAGTAAGTAAAAATATCAAATTGGTTTACAAATAAAATTTGGTGAAGAGATTGGGAAATGATAGTATATAACCTAGTTTCACCTGGGTTAATATGTTGGGGTGTTGTGGCTTCAAGGGTGCATCGAGTTCTAAGATGTTTTGGGAATTCGTAGATGGTGTAGTGGTGAAGCTTTTGCCGGAGTATGGTGTGTAATGGTGATCAGAGGTGGAAGAGATGGGTGTTGCCAGGTTAGACATTGAGGGGGAGGGGAAGATTTCCAGGTTTGGGCTTTAAAAACTTGAATTTAATTCAGGTTGAAATCTAGATATTGGGTTGTTCAGGTGAGTTGTGGGTTTACTGACCGGAGAGAAGATGGCCAGAGGTGATGGACAGAGATGGTCTGAGGTGGTTCAGGTGGTGCACAAGGGAAATGTGCATGTTGTGAAAAACTGTGTGTTACAGGGTTTTGTCTCGAGTCAATTTAGTGGGGACTCGAAGCAAGGAGGCTTTTAACTCGAAGCAAGATCACTAATGGCTCGAAGTAATTTATAAAAGTGCTCGGGAACCATTTTGTTTCAGATTTTTATAAAAACAGAAGCTTGTCTGTTTCAACAATTTTAAAAATCAAGTTTAAAATTAAATCTAGAAATGGAACTTAGATTTAAAACTTGAATCTGAGATGAATTCAAATAGTTTGAATTCTAATTTTGAAATGGTGTGAGTTAAGGAATTCAAGTTTAAAAAAAAAAGAAAAAAAAGAAAGAAACTGGAAACTGTTTTTTTCAGTTTTATAAATTGTGAAGTAAATGCAAACTAAATTTTAACTTAGGATTTCAAACTGAATTTGAATAGGAATTCAGATAAGTTTCAATTCTGGTTTTTGAAATAATTTAAATTCAAAAAGAAAGATTTTCAATGTTTGGTTTTTAAACAAAACAGAGAACAGTTTTCTGTTTTTAAGAAAGTATAGGAAAGTTTAAATTTGCAGGTGAAGATTTAAACTGATTTGAAATCTGAAATTTGAATGTGAATTCAAATTTAATTTTCTAAGATTTTAAATCATTTTTGGAAATCAAACTCTCAAGGGTAAATGAATATGTGATTGGAAGGTTAAATATTTTAATTAGAAATTCAAAGTGAATTCAAATCTAAGTTTTTAAAACTGGAATAAAATTTAAACTTCAGCTTTTAAATAAAGGTTTAAATTTAAATTGCTTTTAAATGATTAAATAATTTGCATTTGAATTGAAGGTGTGAATTGTAGAAAGAATTTTAAAGAGTTAAAACTAAATTGAGTTTGGAAGTTGTATTTAAATTTTGAAATTTTAAAAGTAATTTTTAAATTGATTTGAATTTAAATTTAATTGAAATTTAAATTGTTTTAACTTATTGATAAGGTAGATGTTTTAACATATAAGATTAAGTTTTGAATTGTTTTAAAATTTCTTTAAGTTAAAATTGAGTCTTAAGTTTAGAGGAAGATAAATAGAATTTAAAGTAAATTTAAAACATTTTGTTTTTAATACTTAATTTAATAAGAAATGTTTATCTAAAGGATAAATAAAGTAAATGATTGAAATCATTTAATAATTAAGGAAATTAATATGAATATTAATTATTTAATTAATTATGTGGATGTTTAATTAAGTAATTAATGATTCTTGAGTTAATTAATTTAATTTGAGATTAATTAATTAAGGTTAATTAATCAATAATTAAGGATGATTAATTAAATTTTAATTTATGATAAGATTTATTTAATCAAGTGATTAAAGATAATTTAAGATCTTAATTAATTAATAATTAGTGATTAATTAAGTTGTAATTAAATGATAATTAAGTATTAATTAATTGATAATTAATAATGATTAATTTAAGTTAATTCTTAATTAAGTAATTAAGAAATGTTAATGAAGTCATTAACTTAAAGATTAATTAACAATTAATTAATGTGATTAATTTTTGATAATTAATTAGATTAATTAATTAATAATAATCAATTGTTTAAGTTTTAATTACTTAATGAAGGTAATTAATGGATTAATTACTTAATGTAATTAATTTAATGAATGTGATTAGTTTAGATTAATTAATTTAAATTAAAACATTTAGGATTGTTGATAATTACTTTATGCAATTTATGAATTTGTAATTACTTAAGGAAGTAATTAATTAATAATTACAGTATGTAATTAAGGATATTTATTATAGAAGTAATTTGGATTTAAGTTACTTTGAAATTAATCAAGGGGATTAATTTAGATAATTAATTAAGAATAATTAATTATGGGATGAGTAATTAAAGTAATTAACTACTGGATGGTTATTAATCAAGGGTGATTAACATTTATATGTGGACTAACTTTAGATTAATTACTTATGTAATTAATTTATAGTTTATTAAATGTAATTAGAATCATTAATTAATTAATTAATGATGTAATTTGGAATTGATTAATTAAAGTATAATTAATAATGAATAAATAATTAATGTAATTAATTTTAGTTAATCAATTAATTTAGTAATTACAAGTTAATTGTTTGCAAAGGGTTTAAGTAATCAACTTATGTGATTAACTTATAAGCTAATTACTTATTGTAATTAGAGATAGTTAATCAGTAATGATTAATTGAATGATTATTTATAAATTGATTTGTAATCAATGGATGGTTAAGTTAAGTAGAATTAATGATGAAGAAATTAATTTAATTCATTTTAAATTAATTTGAGATTGAGTAATTAATTTAATTCATTTTAAATTAATTATAGAAGGTGTGATCATTTGATCATTTGCTTATGTTTGATGATTGGTATTAGTTGACTGGTATGGTTTGTAATCTCAGTTATGAGATGAATAGTGTATGTGATATGGATGCATTGGTTGCTCTTGGATGATAATATGGATTATCTGATTTTGATATGAATTATCTGTTGATAATGATAATGTTGATTATCTGTTGTGTTATGAATTATCTATCTGTGTATATTTAGATAATGATTGAAATTGTTTCAAACTTAAAACAACTTGGCCTTAATAAGACACGCTTTGGTTTTCGATGAGACCGGGATCGGGTTTCCTTATTTGGACATCCGAAAACCACATCGATTCCAAATAACGTTAGGTCGTTAATCCAAGTGGAGCGAGTGAAGACTCGAGGTGTAAGGGCTATACGTCAGTATAACTCTGTGGGTGATTCCGTAATGAGTTTGACGGAATAGGTCTTATAGATTCGAGATGGTGAATCAGAGTGCAAGGGTTATTGTCGTTAACTCTGAGGGTGATTCCAAAATGAGTGTAACGAGATAATGCCTTCGGTTTCGTTCGAACCCGGAACGAACTTGTATGGATTGAATGCTTTCAGAACATCGTCAGGTGGACGATGAGCATTCTAAGTGTTATGTCCTATAAAGGTAAATCGTAACCTCAAGCCTCATCAACCGGGAATGGCTAAAACAGGGGAGGTGCAGCAAAGCTTCGTGGGTAGCCCCCACTTGAGAGTAAGATTTACCCCTGTCTAGAGGTCCCTTTATATTTCGGCTGTGTGGGACGGTTGATCATGACAACCGTCGGGGTTGTCTTATTTGGAACTGTTCAGTAAGGAACGGGTCCGGCTTTGTGTTGCAGGGGAGTTAGGGTGGCTCCTCGGTACGGTGATCTAGGCCACGTACTGTGACGGGCGGTACCCCAGTAGCCCTGCCATTGATGGAATCCAAAATCCAATAAGTGCCGTACGTATTAGTTGTGCACAACTATGTTGGAATGTGAGATGTAAGCATTTCAGCTATTTCTGTACTTTATTTGAAAACCCTAGACACTATTATAATATCATCTGATTTCCTATCAAATGTTTTGGTTAGCGTAAGGTAAAAACTTTTCCATGTTTATGTGTGGGAAGTCTTACGTGATACCTTTTCTTTTCAAAGGTTTTTGAAAGTTAAGCAACTTTAACCTGTTACTCACACCAGACCCATGTCTGACCCGGAGTTATTTCTGTTTTTCTATAACTCTTGGGTACTCAAATTTTTATGAGTAGTCAAGGGAATTCAGGTTAGGATTCAGGATTAGCTTTGACGAATTGTGGAGGAGCATATGGAGCAGGAGACTTCTGCGCATAGTTATATATAGTTTTCCGCTGTGTTTTGTATCTCTGAGTGTTCTGTTTGTATTGAGTTGTAATAACTAGACAGGTGTTTATAACTGTCTAGTATGTGTTATATATGTCTGTGTAACTCTGATATTTGATGTATACTATGTAATACTTTGTTATTAATATAATTTATTCGTTCCGCTGTTGAGATTCTTGTGTTGTTTCTTCTTTCTCTTCTTTCTTTTCTTCTTCTATCCCTTTCTTTCTTAATTCATGACGCGATTTTCTGGGAGTGAAAGTCGGGTCGTGACATTGTGGTATCAGAGCATTAGGTTGAGTGAATACCTAGGCTCTGTAGGGTGTCTATCTTGAGAGAGCGTATTTGTATTTTTAATATATATATATATATATATATATATATATATTTATTGGTTCTACCTATTTGTTGGATTACCTGTTCGGGTTATTTTTCCAATATAAGTTATAAGGTGGATGAGGTAGAAGTGTGTGTAACACGACTACCACTGGTTGGAGTTTGATGGATGAGGTTGGAAGTGTATTTATCGAGACTGTAGACCTAATACCGTCTCGAGTGAGTTCTGTTGTGATGAAGACTTCATCGATCTCTGAAGGTAACCTGTTAAGGTTTGGAGTTCATCTTTGAAGTGCAGAATTGAGTTTTGATCTGTCGGTTGGACAGAAGCAAGTAAGTGATGATATCTTGATATCTTAGGAAGTAGTAGCTGCGTGATGAGATGCAGTGACTATGGATAGTTCCGAAGATTTTTCTTTGGAACAAGTTAAGAAGTGAGTCTGATCGGTGGTGTGGCAGAGTTTAGCTGAGTCTTCTGAGATGATAAGGAGTCTTCTGGCTGGGTAGTTTCTCTGAAGTGGAGTTTAGAAGCAGCAGAGTGGATCTTTTCTCTGGTAAGTTGGCTAAGTCAGCATAAGCTGTTCTGTTTGGTTGAGAGAGAGCAGTTTTCTTTGGATTCAGGCTGAGTTGATCGCAAAAGTGACTTGCGATAGTATGTTCTCTTGTGTTTGTTGGAGATTGTCTGGATGTCTTCTGGAAGTCAGAGTTTGTCTGCATCTAGAGATCGAGTTTTCTTTCCAGGATTGGAGCTGGTGGTTCAGTTTGTAGATGGACGGTTCCTTGAGGTAGAAGTTGGTGAAACGACTCAGGTTTGGGAGGAACATCTGAGTTTTCTTATGGATATATGGAACCATATTTCTGTGCTGGGTTGTTTAGTCTGTGCTTGTGCTTTTCGTCAGCATTTTCTTTTGTTTCGGATCAGAGTTGCGCAGCGGAAGCAGTTTGGAGATGTTTCTGTTTTCTTTTCCGGATAAGGAGAAGTTTGTTCTGTCTTCTGTTGTAGAGAAGCAGGGTTGTGTTCTTGGTTTTTGAGTGATCTTGAGGAGATCATTGGATTGTTTTGCTTCAGTCTGTTTCTTTTGGAATCAGAAAGAGTTGAGCTGATTAGGAGTGATGTTGGTAGCATAGGATCGTCCGAAGAATTTTATGGATAAGAGACAGAGTGTTTGGATTCTGGAATTTGAGATTTGATTTTGTTTAAGTTTTCTCTGATCCAAGGAGCTATAAGTTTGGGAAGCTAGCTCCGAAGTGTTTTGGTTTCTTCTGTGTTGGGTTAGATCAGTGTTTGGTTTTCAAGAGTTGAATTGCCAGCTTGGATAACTGGGATTCAAAGTGTATCACGTATCTCTGAGGGAGTATGTGTTTGATATTCCTGGTTGTAGAACCAGCAGTTTAGGATGGTTTGTTTGCTGAGTCAGACTCGTCTGTAGTCTGATATTCTGTATAGAAATTGTTGTTAGGAGCTCTATAGCTTAATAGTATTGATTGATTGGATTCTATAGAGCGAGTACTCCGATATATATATACCGGGGAAACTCGTGAAGATTTTATCCAAAATTCTTTTGGATGATTAGATTTGTTCTGATTATGTGAATTGATTGCTTTGGTTGTTGGCATATGTTTAACATATGCTGTATTTTAAAATAAAATCTGTAAATAGATTATTAAATTGCCTTTGTTTTAAATTTCGGGGACGAAATTCTTTTAAGGGGGAAGGATTGTAATATCCCAGAATTTTGGACAATATAAATTTAATAATCTGGGTTTAAATTTATATTGAATTGATAAATTTTGTTAATAAATTTGATTTGATTTCAATAATCTTCTTTATTTAAATTTTTAATCTGTGAAATTATTTTAATGAGCTAATAAATTGTTTTCTATTTAATAATGTATATGTATTTATGTATATATTTTAAATAGACAAGTTGTTTTTATTTAAATTAGTATAGCATCTTTTTAATGTTTTGAAAACAGAAATGGTGATATATTTTTAATTTGAGCTTTTCAAAAATATTTAATTAAATACTATATGATTTTAAATATGAGATAAATGTTTTTAATTAGTTTCAAATTCATTTTTAATTCAAGTTGTATATTAAAATATGTTATAAATTCTTTTATAAATTTGTTTTAAGAGTTTCTTTTCAAATAAACTACTTGTATATTGTTATAATACTTTGCTTTATTTCTTTAGAGAATTATTTAATTCATAATTATGTATAGGATTTAATTAACAAAGCTTAATGCTTTATTAACTTTAATTAAACATGTTTATTAATCATAAGACAAGTGTACATATATTAAAGCCTAGGATTAACATGTGTAGACTTATCACAATTTAAAATGACAAATGTCAATATTTCTTTTTCATTTTCTTTTAATTCATTTTCTGAAAATCTACATTCATACCATCTTGCTCTTCATTCATATTCTTTTCTCATTCCTTGATAAAAAGAAAACCAAATTACATTCTCACATCCATATACAATCTGCATTCTTCAAAATTCAAATCTGCATTTCATTAAAGCCTGTAGCTCCTCTTTTCAAACTCCTCTGTTTCAAAACAAATCTACATTCTTCAACCATATACAAACCTGCATGTACCATTGAGAAGCAAACATGCATTTCAATCTTCATCAAGTTGAAGCTCTGCATATCATTTTCAAACAAAGAAGATCTGCATTCATTTTCAAAAAGCTCTGCAACTTCAAGTTGAAGGCCTGCATGCATTAATTTAAAGCCTGCATGTAAAACCTGATAGCATCGCGTATAAATCCAGATTAAAGAGCTCTGATTTCTTAGCATTAGAACAAACAAGCCTGCATGTTTTAAAAAGCAACATTCAAGATTTTTAAAGCATTCAAAGGAGCCTGCATTTCAATTTTAAAGCAAGACAAAGTGCCTGCATTTCATAATTTTCAAACAAATCTGGAACCTGCAATGGAATGGGCTCTGCATTTTTGGGAAAAACGGTGAGTAACTCAAACTTTTACAAACTGTTTAATAGGTAGTTATTCATGCTTATGAATTTCAGATAAATATTTATGAAATGATCTGCAAGTATGTGTTTGTGAACAGGATTATGATTGTGCATGTGTGTTTTCTAAAATTTCAACTGATGTTTGTTTTTTTTTGGATTTTTCCTTGACTTGTTTTTTTTGTTGTTGTTATTACTTAGCTTTGAATAAATCATGATGTTTTAGAATAGCATAAGTACTAATAGAATCAGTAAGTAAAAATATCAAATTGGTTTACAAATAAAATTTGGTGAAGAGATTGGGAAATGATAGTATATAACCTAGTTTCACCTGGGTTAATATGTTGGGGTGTTGTGGCTTCAAGGGTGCATCGAGTTCTAAGATGTTTTGGGAATTCGTAGATGGTGTAGTGGTGAAGCTTTTGCCGGAGTATGGTGTGTAATGGTGATCAGAGGTGGAAGAGATGGGTGTTGCCAGGTTAGACATTGAGGGGGAGGGGAAGATTTCCAGGTTTGGGCTTTAAAAACTTGAATTTAATTCAGGTTGAAATCTAGATATTGGGTTGTTCAGGTGAGTTGTGGGTTTACTGACCGGAGAGAAGATGGCCAGAGGTGATGGACAGAGATGGTCTGAGGTGGTTCAGGTGGTGCACAAGGGAAATGTGCATGTTGTGAAAAACTGTGTGTTACAGGGTTTTGTCTCGAGTCAATTTAGTGGGGACTCGAAGCAAGGAGGCTTTTAACTCGAAGCAAGATCACTAATGGCTCGAAGTAATTTATAAAAGTGCTCGGGAACCATTTTGTTTCAGATTTTTATAAAAACAGAAGCTTGTCTGTTTCAACAATTTTAAAAATCAAGTTTAAAATTAAATCTAGAAATGGAACTTAGATTTAAAACTTGAATCTGAGATGAATTCAAATAGTTTGAATTCTAATTTTGAAATGGTGTGAGTTAAGGAATTCAAGTTTAAAAAAAAAAAAAAAAAAGAAACTGGAAACTGTTTTTTTCAGTTTTATAAATTGTGAAGTAAATGCAAACTAAATTTTAATTTAGGATTTCAAACTGAATTTGAATAGGAATTCAGATAAGTTTCAATTCTGGTTTTTGAAATAATTTAAATTCAAAAAGAAAGATTTTCAATGTTTGGTTTTTAAACAAAACAGAGAACAGTTTTCTGTTTTTAAGAAAGTATAGGAAAGTTTAAATTTGCAGGTGAAGATTTAAACTGATTTGAAATCTGAAATTTGAATGTGAATTCAAATTTAATTTTCTGAGATTTGAAATCATTTTTGGAAATCAAACTCTCAAGGGTAAATGAATATGTGATTGGAAGGTTAAATATTTTAATTAGAAATTCAAAGTGAATTCAAATCTAAGTTTTTAAAACTGGAATAAAATTTAAACTTCAGCTTTTAAATAAAGGTTTAAATTTAAATTGCTTTTAAATGATTAAATAATTTGCATTTGAATTGAAGGTGTGAATTGTAGAAAGAATTTTAAAGAGTTAAAACTAAATTGAGTTTGGAAGTTGTATTTAAATTTTGAAATTTTAAAAGTAATTTTTAAATTGATTTGAATTTAAATTTAATTGAAATTTAAATTGTTTTAACTTATTGATAAGGTAGATGTTTTAACATATAAGATTAAGTTTTGAATTGTTTTAAAATTTCTTTAAGTTAAAATTGAGTCTTAAGTTTAGAGGAAGATAAATAGAATTTAAAGTAAATTTAAAACATTTTGTTTTTAATACTTAATTTAATAAGAAATGTTTATCTAAAGGATAAATAAAGTAAATGATTGAAATCATTTAATAATTAAGGAAATTAATATGAATATTAATTATTTAATTAATTATGTGGATGTTTAATTAAGTAATTAATGATTCTTGAGTTAATTAATTTAATTTGAGATTAATTAATTAAGGTTAATTAATCAATAATTAAGGATGATTAATTAAATTTTAATTTATGATAAGATTTATTTAATCAAGTGATTAAAGATAATTTAAGATCTTAATTAATTAATAATTAGTGATTAATTAAGTTGTAATTAAATGATAATTAAGTATTAATTAATTGATAATTAATAATGATTAATTTAAGTTAATTCTTAATTAAGTAATTAAGAAATGTTAATGAAGTCATTAACTTAAAGATTAATTAACAATTAATTAATGTGATTAATTTTTGATAATTAATTAGATTAATTAATTAATAATAATCAATTGTTTAAGTTTTAATTACTTAATGAAGGTAATTAATGGATTAATTACTTAATGTAATTAATTTAATGAATGTGATTAGTTTAGATTAATTAATTTAAATTAAAACATTTAGGATTGTTGATAATTACTTTATGCAATTTATGAATTTGTAATTACTTAAGGAAGTAATTAATTAATAATTACAGTATGTAATTAAGGATATTTATTATAGAAGTAATTTGGATTTAAGTTACTTTGAAATTAATCAAGGGGATTAATTTAGATAATTAATTAAGAATAATTAATTATGGGATGAGTAATTAAAGTAATTAACTACTGGATGGTTATTAATCAAGGGTGATTAACATTTATATGTGGACTAACTTTAGATTAATTACTTATGTAATTAATTTATAGTTTATTAAATGTAATTAGAATCATTAATTAATTAATTAATGATGTAATTTGGAATTGATTAATTAAAGTATAATTAATAATGAATAAATAATTAATGTAATTAATTTTAGTTAATCAATTAATTTAGTAATTACAAGTTAATTGTTTGCAAAGGGTTTAAGTAATCAACTTATGTGATTAACTTATAAGCTAATTACTTATTGTAATTAGAGATAGTTAATCAGTAATGATTAATTGAATGATTATTTATAAATTGATTTGTAATCAATGGATGGTTAAGTTAAGTAGAATTAATGATGAAGAAATTAATTTAATTCATTTTAAATTAATTTGAGATTGAGTAATTAATTTAATTCATTTTAAATTAATTATAGAAGGTGTGATCATTTGATCATTTGCTTATGTTTGATGATTGGTATTAGTTGACTGGTATGGTTTGTAATCTCAGTTATGAGATGAATAGTGTATGTGATATGGATGCATTGGTTGCTCTTGGATGATAATATGGATTATCTGATTTTGATATGAATTATCTGTTGATAATGATAATGTTGATTATCTGTTGTGTTATGAATTATCTATCTGTGTATATTTAGATAATGATTGAAATTGTTTCAAACTTAAAACAACTTGGCCTTAATAAGACACGCTTTGGTTTTCGATGAGACCGGGATCGGGTTTCCTTATTTGGACATCCGAAAACCACATCGATTCCAAATAACGTTAGGTCGTTAATCCAAGTGGAGCGAGTGAAGACTCGAGGTGTAAGGGCTATACGTCAGTATAACTCTGTGGGTGATTCCGTAATGAGTTTGACGGAATAGGTCTTATAGATTCGAGATGGTGAATCAGAGTGCAAGGGTTATTGTCGTTAACTCTGAGGGTGATTCCAAAATGAGTGTAACGAGATAATGCCTTCGGTTTCGTTCGAACCCGGAACGAACTTGTATGGATTGAATGCTTTCAGAACATCGTCAGGTGGACGATGAGCATTCTAAGTGTTATGTCCTATAAAGGTAAATCGTAACCTCAAGCCTCATCAACCGGGAATGGCTAAAACAGGGGAGGTGCAGCAAAGCTTCGTGGGTAGCCCCCACTTGAGAGTAAGATTTACCCCTGTCTAGAGGTCCCTTTATATTTCGGCTGTGTGGGACGGTTGATCATGACAACCGTCGGGGTTGTCTTATTTGGAACTGTTCAGTAAGGAACGGGTCCGGCTTTGTGTTGCAGGGGAGTTAGGGTGGCTCCTCGGTACGGTGATCTAGGCCACGTACTGTGACGGGCGGTACCCCAGTAGCCCTGCCATTGATGGAATCCAAAATCCAATAAGTGCCGTACGTATTAGTTGTGCACAACTATGTTGGAATGTGAGATGTAAGCATTTCAGCTATTTCTGTACTTTATTTGAAAACCCTAGACACTATTATAATATCATCTGATTTCCTATCAAATGTTTTGGTTAGCGTAAGGTAAAAACTTTTCCATGTTTATGTGTGGGAAGTCTTACGTGATACCTTTTCTTTTCAAAGGTTTTTGAAAGTTAAGCAACTTTAACCTGTTACTCACACCAGACCCATGTCTGACCCGGAGTTATTTCTGTTTTTCTATAACTCTTGGGTACTTAAATTTTTATGAGTAGTCAAGGGAATTCAGGTTAGGATTCAGGATTAGCTTTGACGAATTGTGGAGGAGCATATGGAGCAGGAGACTTCTGCGCATAGTTATATATAGTTTTCCGCTGTGTTTTGTATCTCTGAGTGTTCTGTTTGTATTGAGTTGTAATAACTAGACAGGTGTTTATAACTGTCTAGTATGTGTTATATATGTCTGTGTAACTCTGATATTTGATGTATACTATGTAATACTTTGTTATTAATATAATTTATTCGTTCCGCTGTTGAGATTCTTGTGTTGTTTCTTCTTTCTCTTCTTTCTTTTCTTCTTCTATCCCTTTCTTTCTTAATTCATGACGCGATTTTCTGGGAGTGAAAGTCGGGTCGTGACAAAGAACGACTCTATAAATTCAATGGTTTTTACACCTTTAAGCCGTCAACACATATTTTCATACCCAAAAAAACACTATCCCAATCACTTTCAGGACTTGGAATTTTTTTTGCCCTTCGTTTACTTTACGTGACTTTTGTGATAAAACTGGATCAACGTGGCTGGCCATTGATTTACCATCGCTGGAGAGTGGTGCACCAAGGTACTATTCTGTTTCAAATTCATGCACTCATTTGTAAAAGTGTACGGCGCAGTTACGCCATTATGTATGGATGTTGCACCTGGCATCGTAGATGTTGCGCCCAAGGAATATCGATCCTTCGGACAGCAATAACGGTTTATTCTTTTGGAGTTATAGGAACCATAACCAGTCAAAATGAAGATCTCTGTGAGTTCTACGTTTTTGAGGACTTTAAGCTGTCAATGCATAGTTTCATACCCAAAAAAACACTATCTGAATCACTTTCAGGACTCGAAAGTTTTTTACCCCTCGTTTTGTTCACGTGAATTTTATGGTAAAACGAGATCAATGTGGCTGGCCATCGATTTACCATCGCTAAAGAGTGGTGCACCACGGTACTATTCTGTTTCAAATCCACGCACTCATTTGTAAAAGACGTACACCGCAGTTTTGGCATTATGATGGATGTTGCACCTTACACCGTAGATGTTGCGCCCAAGGGATATCGATCCTTCGGACATCCATAACGGTTGACCGTTTTGTAGTTACTGGAGCCTTAACCTGTCAAAACGAAAGTCTCTATGAGTTCTACGGCTTTGACAGCTTTAAGCCATTAATGCATAGTTTCATACGCAAAAAAACACCATCCGAATCATTTTCAGGACTCGAAAGTTTTTCTTACCCATCGTTTTCCTCACGTAATTTTTTTGGAAAAACAGGATCAACGTGGCTGGCCATCGATTAATTATCACTGGAGAGAGGTGCATGATGGTACAATTCTGTTTCAAATCCATGCACTCATTTGTAAAAGTCGTATGGCACAGTTTCGGCATTATGGATGGATGTTGCACCTTGCATCGTAGATGATGCACCCAATGGATATCGATCCTTCGGACAGCCATAACGGTTGACTCTTTGAGAGTTACGGGAGCCAGAACCGGTCAAAACAAAGGTCTCTATGAGCTTTACTGCTTTGATAGCTTAATAACGTCAATGCATAGTTTCATACCGAAAAAGCAATATCCGATTCACTTTCATGTCTTGGGAGTTTTTTCTATCCTTCGTTTTCTTCATGTGAATTTTATGGTGAACGGGATCAACGTGGCTGGCCATCGATTTACCATCGTCGGAGAGTGGTGCACCATGGTAATATTCTATTTCAAATCCTCGAACTCATTTGTAAAAATCGTACGATGTAGTTTCAGTATTATGGACGGATGTTGCACCTTGCACCGTAGATGTTGCCCCCAGGGGAAATCGATCATTCAAACAGCCATAACGGTTGACTCTTTTGGACTTACGGGAGAAATAACCAGTCAAAACGAAGGTCTCTTTGAATTCTTAGGCATTGATGGCTTTAATCTGTCATCGCATAGTCTCATACCCAACAAAACACTATCTGAATCACTTTCAGGACTCGGAAGTTTTTTTACCCTTCGTTTTCTTTCCATGAATTTTATGGTAAAACGGGATCAACGTGGCTGGCAATTGATTTACCATGCTGGAGAGAGGTGCACCATGGTATTATTCCATTTCAAATCCATGCACTCATTTGAAAAAGTCGTACGGCGCAGTTTCGGCATTATGACAGATGTTGCACCTTGCACCGTGGACGTTGCGTCCAAGGGACATCGATCCTTCGGACTGCCATAACGGTTGTTCCTTTTGGAGTTACTGGAGCCATAACCAGTCAAAATGAAGGTCGTGAGTTCTACTGCTTTGATAGCTTTAAGCCGTCAATGAATAGTTTCATCTGCAAAAAAACACTATTCGAATCACTTTTAGGACTCGAAAGTTTTTTTTACCCTTCGTTTTCTTCACGTGCATTTTATGGTAAAATGGGATCAACGTGGCTGGCATCAATTTACCATCACTAGAGAGAGGTGCATGACGGTACTATTCCGTTTCAAATCCATGCACTCATTTGTGAAAGGCGTACGGCGCAATTTCGGCATTATGGACGAATGTTGCACCTTGCATCGTAGATGTTGCGCCCAATGGATATCGATCCTTTAGACGCCATAAGAGTTGACTCTTTTAGAGTTACGGGAGCCATAACCCATCAAAACGAACGTCTCTGTGAGCTCTACGGCTTTGCGCCCAGTGGATATCGATCCTTCAGATGCCATAACGGTTGACACTTTTAGAGAATCGAGACCCATGACCAGTCAAAACGAACGTCTCTATGAGCTCTACGGATTTGACAGCTTTAAGCCATCAATGCATAGTTTCATACCCAAAAAACACTATCGGAACCACTATTAGGACTGAAGTTTTTTTTACCCTTCGTTTTCATCATGTGAATTTTATGGTAAAACGGGATCGACGTGGTAGGCCATCGATTTACCATCACTGGTGAGTGGTGCACCAAGGTACTATTCCATTTCAAATCCATGCACTCATTTGTAGAAGTCATACGGCAAAGTTTCGGCATTATGGATGGATTTTGCACCTAGTACCGTTGATGTTGTGCCTAGGGGATATTGTTCCTTCGGACAGCCATAACGGTTGACTCTTTTGGAGTTATAGGAGCCATAACTAGTTAAAATGAAGGTCTTTGTGAGTTCTACAGCTTTGACTTCTTTAAGCCGTCAATGCATAGTTTTATACCCAGAAAAACATTATCCGATAAACTTTCAGGACTTGGAAGTTTTTTATATCCTTCGTTTCTTTAACGTGATTTTTATGGTAAAACCAAATCAATGTGGCTGGCCATTGATTTACCATCGCTGGAGAATGATGCACCATGGTACTACTCCGTTTTAAATCCATGCACTCATTTGTGAAAGTCGTACGGCGTAGATTCGGCATTATGGACAGATGTTGCACCTTGCACCGTAGATGTTGCGCCCAGGGGTTATCGATCATTCGGACAGCCATAACGCTTGACTCTTTTGGAGTTAAGGGAGCCACAACCTACCAAAATGAAGGTCTCTGTGGTTCTATGGATTTGATGTCTTTAAGCCGTCAATGCATAGCGTCATACCCAAAAGAACACTATCTGAATCACTTTCAAGGCTCGGAAGTTTTTTTTACGCTTCGTTTTTTTACATGAATTTTATGGTAAAATGGAATCAACGTGTCTGTCATCCATTTACCATCGCTGGAGAGTGGTTCATCGTGGTACTATCCGTTTCAAATCCATGCACTCATTTAGTGATGTCGTACAACACAGTTTTAGCATTTTGGACGGATGTTGCACCTTGCACCGTAGATGTTGCGCCCAGAGAATATCGAGACATCCATAACGGATGTTGCACCTTGCACTTTGGACAGCCATAACGGTTTACTCTTTTGGAATTACGAGAGCCATAACCAGTCAAAACTAAGGTCTCTGTTAGTTCTACGTCTTTGATAGCTTTAAGCCATCAATGCAAGGTTTCATACCTAAAAAACACTATCTGAATCACTTTCATGACTCGAAAGTTTTTTTACCCTTCGTTTTCTTCACGTGAATTTTATGGTAAAACGAGATCAACCTGGTTGGCCATCGATTTACCATCGCTGGAGAATGGTGCATAGTGCACCATGATACTATTCCGTTTCAAATCCATGCACTCATTTCTAAAGGTCGTACAGTGCAGTTTCGACATTATGGATGGATGTTGCACTTTGCACCGTAGACGTTGCGCCCTATGGATATCGATCCTTCGGACAGACATAACAATTGCTCTTTTGGAGTTACGAGAGCCATAACCAGTCAAAACGAAGGTCTCTGTGAGCTTTATAGCTTGGAGAGTTTTAAGCCGTGAATGCATAGTTTAATACCCCAAAAAATACTATCGGAATCACTTTTACGGCTTGGAAGGTTTTTTACCCTTCGTTTTCTTCGTGTGAATTTTATGATAAAACGGGATCAATGTGGCTGGCCATCGATTTACCATCGCTGGAGAGTGGTGCACCATGGTAGTATTCCATTTCAAATCCATGCACTCATTTGTAAAAGTCGTACAGCGTAATTTTGGCATTATGGATGGATGTTACACCTTGCACCATAGATGTTGCGTCCAATGGATATCAATCCTTCGAACAGCCGTAACGGTTGACTCTTTTGGAGTTACGAGAGCCATAACTAGTCAAAACGAAGGTCTCTGTGAGCCCTATGGCTTTGGCAGCTTTTAGCCATCAATACATAGTTTCATACCCAAAAACACTATCTGAATCACTTTCAGGACTCGGAAGTTTATTTTTTACCCTTTATTTTCTTCACGTGAATTTTATTGTAAAACGGGATCAACGTGGCTGGCCATCAATTTACCATCGCTGGAGAGTGGTACACCAAGGTACTATTCCATTTCAAATCCATGCACTCATTTTTAAAAGTCGTACGACGCAATTTCGGCACTATGGACCGGCGTTGCACCATGCACCATAGATGTTGCACCCAGGGGACGTCGATCCTTCGGACAGCAATAACGGTTGACTCTTTTCGAGTTACGAGAGCCATAACCAGTCAAACGAAGGTCTGTGTGAATTATACGGCTTTGATGGCATTAAGCTATCAATGCATTGTTTCGTACCCAAAAAAACACTATCCGAATCAATTTCAGGCCTCAGAAGTTTTTTTTTTATCAATTTCAGGTCTCAGAAGTTTTTTTAACCTTCGTTTTCTTCACGTGAATTTTATGGTAAAACGAGATCAACGTGACTGGCCGTCGATTTACCATCGTTGGAGAGTGGTGCGTAATGGTACTATTCCGTTTCAAATACATGTACATAATTTTAAAAGTCATACGGCGTAGTTTCGACATTACGGACGGATGTTGCACCGTAGATATTGCACCCAGGGGATATCGATCCTTTGAACAGCCATAACGGTTGACTCTTTTGGAGTTACATGAGCCATAATTTGTTAAAACGAAGGTCTCTGTGAGTTCTACGGCTTTGATGGCCTTAAGCCATCAATGCATAGTTTCATAACCAAAAAAACACTATCCGAATCACTTTCAGGCCTCAGAAGTTTTTTTACCCTTCGTTTTCTTCATGTGAATTTTATGGTAAAATAGGAACAACATGGCTGGCCATCGATTTACCACCACTGGAGAGTGGTGCACCATGGTACTATTCAGTTTCAAATTCATGCACTCATTTGTAAAAGTTGTACGGCACAATTTCGGCATTATGGACGGATGTTGCACCTTGCACCATAGATGTTGCGCTCAATGGATATCGATCCTTCGGACGGCCATAATGGTTGACTCTTTGGAGTTATGGGAGCGATAACTAGTCAAAACGAAGGCCTTTGTGAGCTCTACGAATTTGACAGCTTTAAGCCATCAATGCATAGCTTCATACCTAAAAAAATACTATCTGAATCACTTTAAGGACTCAGAAGAATCACTTTAAGGATCAGAAGTTTTTTTACCCCTTTTTTCTTCACGTGAATTTTATGGTAAAACGGGATCAATGTGGCTGGCCATCGATTTACCATCGCTAGAGAGTGGTGCACCATGGTACTATTCCTTTGCACTATTCCATTTTAAATCTATGCACTCATTTGTAAAAGTCGTACGGCGCAATTTCGGCATTGTGGATGGATGTTGCACCTTGCACCGTAGATGTTGCGCCAAATGGATATCGATCCTTCGGATAGCCATAACCGTTGATTCTTTTGGAGTTACGAGATCCATAACTGGTCAAAATGAAGGTCTCTGTGAGCTCTATGGCTTTGACAGCTTTAAGCCACGAATGCATAGTTTCATAACCATTTTCAAATCCATGCACTCAATTTGTAAAAGTCGTACGGCGCAATTTCGGCATTATAGATGGATGTTGCACTTTGCACCGTAGATGTTGCACACATGGGATATCGATCCTTCGGACAGCTGTAGCGGTTGACTCTTTTGGAGTTATAGAAGCCATAACCATTCAAAATGAAGGTCTCTATGAGATCTATGGGTTTGACAGTTTTAAGCCATCAATACATAGTGTCATACCCAAAAAAACACTATCCGAATCACTTTCAGGACTCGGTAATTTTTTTACCCTTCGTTTTCTTCATGTGAATTTTATGGTAAAACCGAATCAGCGTGGCTGTCCAACGATTTACCATCGTGGAGAGTGGTGCACCATGGTACTATTCCGTTTCAAACCAATCCACTCATTTGTAAAGTTCGTACGTCGCAGTTTCGGCGTTATGGATGGATGTTGCACCTTACACCGTAGATGTTGCGCCCAGGGGATACCGATCCTTCAGATAGCCATAATGGTTGACTCTTTTGGAGTTACTAGAGCCATAACCAGTCAAACGAAGGTCTTTGTGAGTTATATGGATTTGACAGCTTTAAGCCATCAATGCGTAGTTTCATACCCAAAAAAAACACTATCCAAATCACTTTCATGACTAGGAAGTTTTTTTAACCTTTGTTTTCCTCATGTGAATTTTATGGTAAAATGGGTTCAACGTGGCTGGCCATCGATTTACCATCGCTAAAGAGTGGTGCACCATGGTACTATTCTATTTCAAATCCATGCACTTATTTGTAAAAGTCATACGACGCTGTTTCGGCATTATGGACGGATGTTGCACCTTGCATCATAGATGTTGCGCCCAATGGATATCGATCCTTCGGATAGCCATAAAGGTTGACTCTTTTCGAGTTACAGAAGCCATAACCAGTCAAAATGAATGTCTTTATGAGTTTTATGGGTTTGAAAGCTTTAAGCCATTAATGCATAGTTTCATACCCAAAAAACACTATCCGAATCACTTTCAGGACTCAGAAGTTTTCTTTTACCCTTCGTTTTCATCATGTGAATTTTAGGGTAAAACGGGATCAGCATGACTGGCCATCGATTTACCATCGCTGGAGTGTAGTGCACCATGGTACTATTCCATTTAAAATCTGTGCACTCATTTGAAAAAGTCGTACGGCGCAGTTTTTGCATTATGGACGGATGTTGCACCTTGCACCGTAGATGTTGCGCCCAGGGGATAACGATCCTTGGGCAGCCATAATGGTTGACTCTTTTAAAGTTACAGGAGCCATTACCAGTCAAAATGAAGATCTCGATGAGTTCAAAGGCTTTGAAAGCTTTAAGCCGTCAATGCATAGTTTCATACCCAAAAAAACACTATTCGAATCACTTTCAGGACTCGGAAGCTTTTTTACCCTTTGTTTTCTTCACATAAATTTTGTGGTAAAACGGGATCAATGTGGTTGGCCATCGATTTACCATCGTTGGAGAGTGGAGCACGATGGTACTATTCCGTTTCAAATCAATGCACTCATTTGTAAAAGTCCTACGGTGCAGTTTCGACATTATGGACGGATGTTGCAATTTGAACCGTAGATGTTGCGCCCAGGGGATATCGATCCTTCAGACAGCCATAACGGTTGACACTTTTTGAGTTATGGGAGCCATAACCAGTCAAAAAAAAGGTCTCTATAAGCTCAATGGCTTTGATGACTTAACGAAATCAATGAATAGTTTCATACGCAAAAAAACACTATCCAGATCACTTTCAGGACCCAAAAGTTATTTTTGACCCTTCGTTTTCTTCACGTGAATTTTATGGTAAAATTGGATTAACGTAGCCGGCCATCGATTTACCATCGTTAGAGAGTGGTGCACCATGATACTATTCCGTTTCAAATCCATGCACTTATTTATTAAAGTCGTACGGCACAGTTTCGGCATTATGGACGGATGTTGCACCTTGCACCGTAAATGTTGCGTCCATGGGATATCGATCCTTCGGACAGCCATAACGGTTGACTCTTTTGGAGTTACGGGAGCCACAACCCGTCAAAACGAAGGTCACTCTGATTTCTATGGCATTGATGTCTTTAACTTGTTAATGCATAGTTTCATACCCAAAAAAACTATCCGATTCACTTTCAGGACCTGGAAATTTTTTTTTACCCTTCGTTTTCTTCACGTGAATTTTATGATAAAAAGAGATCAATGAGGCTGGACAAAATTTACCATCGCTAGAGAGTGCTGCACCATGGTACTATTCCACTTCAAATCCATGCGCTCATTTGTAAAACTCGTATGACGTAGTTTTGGCATTATTGACGGATGTTGCCCCTTGCACCGTTGATGTTGCGCCCAGGGGATATCGATCCTTCGGACAGCCATAAAGATTGACTCTTTTGAGGTTACAGGAGCCATAACCAGTCAAAAGGAAGGTCTCTATGATCTCTTCGGCTTTGATGGCTTTAAGGCGTCAATGGGTAGTTTCATACCCAAAAATACACTATCTGAATCACTTTCAGGACTAGGAAGTTTTTTTACCCTTCATTTTCTTCACGTGAATTTTATGGTAAAACGAGATCAACATGGCTGGCCATCTATTTACCATCGCTGCAGAGTGGTGCACCATGGTACTATTCCATTTCAAATCCGTGCACTCATTTGTAAAAGTCGTACGGCGCTGTTTCGGCATTATGGATGGATGTTGCAACTTGCAGCGTAGATGTTGCGTCCAGGGGATATCGATCCTTCGGATAGCCATAACAGTTGACTCTTTTGGAGTTACGAGAGCCATACCCAGTCAAAACGAAGGTCTTTGTGAGCTTTACGGCTTTGATGGCTGAACGACGTCAATGCATAGTTTCATATCTAAAAGAACACTATCTGAATCACTTTCAGGTCCAGGAAGTTTTTTTACCCTTCATTTTCTTCACGTGAATTTTACTGTAAAACGGAATCAACGTGGCTGGCCATTGATTTACCATCGCTGGAGAGTAGTGCACCATGGTACTATTCCGTTTCAAATCCATGCACTCATTTATAAAAGTCGTATAGCGCGGTTTTGACATTATGGATGGATTTTGCACCTTGCACAGTAGATGTTGCGCCCAGGGGATATCGATCCTTCGGACAGCCATAACGGTCGATTCTCTTAGAGTTACGGGAGCCATAACTAGTAGAAAAAAGGTCATTACGATTTCTACGGCTTTGAAAGCTTTAAGCCGTCAATGCATAGTTCCATACCCAAAAAAACACTATCCGAATCACTTTCAGGACTCGGAAGCTTTTTTTACCCTTTGTTTTCTTCATGTGAATTTTATGGTAAAGTGGGTTCAACGCGGCTGGCTGTTGGTTTACCATCACTGGACAGTGGTACAACATGGTAAAATTGCATTTTGAATCCATGCACTCATTTGTAAAAGTCATACGATGTAGTTTTGGCATTATGGACGGATGTTACACCTTACACCGTAGATGTTGCGTCCATGATATATCGAACCTTCAGACAGCCCTAAAGATTGACTCTTTTGAAGTTACGGGAGCCATAACCAGTCGAAATGAAGGTCTTTGTGAGCTTTGACGGCTTTAAGCCGTCAATGCATAGTTTCATACCCAAAAAAACACTATCCGAATCACTTTCAGGACTCGGAAGTTTCTTTTACCCTTCATTTTCTTCACATGAATTTTATGGTAAAACGCGATCAACGTTGCTGGCCATTGATTCACCATCGCTGGAGAGTGGTGCACTATGTTACTATTCCAGTTCAAATCCATGCACTCATTTGTAATAGTCGTATGATGAAGTTTCGACATTATGGATGGATGTTGCACCTTGCACCGTAGATGTTGCGCCCAGGGGATATCGATCCGTCGGACAGCCATAATGGTTGACTCTTTTGGAGTTACGAGAGCCATAACCAGTCAAAATGGAGGTCTATGTGAGATCTACGGCTTTGATGGCTTAACAATGTCAATGCATAGATTCATACCCAAAAAAAACACTATCTGAATCACTTTCAGGTCTCCGATGTTTTTTTTACCCTTCGTTTTCTTCACGTGAATTTTATAGTAAAACGGGATAAACGTGGCTGGCCATCTATTTACCATCGCTGGAGAGTGGTGCACCATGATACTATTCCGTTTCAAACCATGCACTCATTTGTAAAAGTTGTACGGCGCAGTTTCGGCATTATAGACGGATGTTGCACCTTGCACCATAGATTTGCGTCCAGGGGATATCAATACTTCGGACAGCCATAACGGTTGACTCTTTTGGAGGTACGGGAGCTATAACCAGTCAAAACGAAGGTCTTTGTGAGTTTCACGGCTTTGATAGCTTTCAGCCATCAATGCATCGTTTCATACCCAAAAAACTACAATTTGAATCACTTTTAGGACTCAAATGTTTTTTTACCCTTCGTTTGCTTTATTTAAATATTATGGTAAAACATGATCAACGTGGCTGGCCATTGACTTACCATCGCTGGAGAGTGGTGCACCATGTACTATTCCATTTCGAATCCATGCATTCATTTGAAAAAGTGGTACGTCGCAGTTTTGGCATTACGAACGGATGTTGCAACTTGCACCGTCGATGTTGTGCCCAAGGGATATCGATCCTTGGGATAGCCATAACGGTTGACTCTTTCGGAGTTACGGGAGCCATAACCAATCAAAAAGAAGGCCACTATGAGCCCTACGGCTTTGATGGCTTAACAACATAAATGCATAGTTTCATACTCAAAAAACACTATCTGAATCACTTTCCGGTCTCGGTAGTTTTTTTACTCTTTGTTTTCTTCACGTGAATTTTATGGTAAAACGGGATCAATGTGGCTGGTCGTCGATTTACCATCGCTAGAAATTGGTGCACCATAGTACTATTCCATTTCTAATCCATGCACTCATTTGCACCATAGTACTATTCCGTTTCAAATCCATGCAGTCATTTGTAAAAGTCGTACGATGAAGTTTCAGCATTATGGATGGATGTTGCACCTTGCACCGTAGATTTAGCGCCCAAGAGATATTGATCCTTCCGACAGCCACAACGGTTGACTCTTTTGGAGTTATGGAAGCCATAACCAGTCAAAACGAAGGTTTCTATGAGCTCTATGGCTTTGATTGCTTAATTAGTCAATGTGTATTTTCATACCCAAAAAACATTATCCGAATCACTTTCAGGACTTGGAAGTTTTTTTTACCTTAAGTTTCCTTCTCGTGAATTTTATGATAAAACCGGATCAACATGGCTGGCCTTCGATTTATCATCGCTGGAGATTGGTGCACTATGGTACTATTTCGTTTCAAATCCATGCACTCATTTGTAAAAGTCGTACGACACAGTTTCGGCACTATGGATGGATGTTGCACCTTGCACCATAGATGCTGCGCCCAATGGATATCGATCCTTCGGACAGCCATAATGTTTGACTCTTTAGGAGTTGCGAGAGCCATAACATGTCAAAGTGTATGTCTCTGCGAGATTTACGGCATAGACAACTTTATGTCGTCAATGCATAGTTTCCTACCCAAAAAAACACTATCTGAATCACTTTATGGACTAGGACGTTTTTTTACCCTTCATTTTCTTCACGTGAATTTTTTGGTAAAACAGGATCAACGTGGCTGGCCATCAATTTATTATCGCTGGAGAGTGGTGCACCATGGTACTATTCCGTTTCAAATCCATACACTCAATTGTAAAAGTCGTACGATGCAGTTTCAGCATTATTGATGGATGTTGCACCTTGCACCGTAGATGTTGCACCCATGGGATATCGATCCTTCAGACAGCCGTAACGGTTGACTATTTTGGAGTTACGGGAGCCATAACCAGTCAAAATGTGAGTCTATGTGAGCTCTACGGCTTTGATGGCTTAAAAAAGTAAATGCATAGATTCATACCCAAAAGACTATCGAATCACTTTCAAGTCTCTGATTTTTTTTTACTTTTCGTTTTCTTCACGTGAATTTTATAGCAAAACGAGATCAACGTGGCTGATCATAGATTTACCATTGCTGAAGAGTGGTGCACCGTGGTACCATTTAGTTTCAAATCCATGAATTCATTTGTAAAAGTCGTACGGCGCAGTTTCGACATTATGGGTGGATGTTGCACCTTGCATTGTAAATGTTGCGCCCAAGGGATATCGATCCTTCGGACAGCCATAACGGTTGACTCTTTTAGAGTTATGCAAGCCATAACTAGTCAAAACGAAGGTATTTATGAGTTCTATGGCTTTGACTGCTTTAAGCGGTCAATGCATAGTTTTATACCCAAAAAACCACTATCCGAATCACTTTCAGGACTCGAAAGTTTATTTTTACCCTTCGTTTTCTTCACGTCAATTTTATGGTAAAACCGGATCAATGTGGCTGGCCATCAATTTACCATCGTTGGAAAATGGTGCACCATGGTATTATTGCGTTTTAAATCCATGCACTCATTCGTAAAAGTCGTCCGGCGCAATTTCGGCATTGTGGACGGAAGTTGCATCTTGCACCGTGATGTTGCGCCTAGGGGATATCGATCCTTCAGAAAACCATAACGATTGACTCTTTTGGAGTTACGGGAGCCATAACCAGTTAAAAAGAAGGTCTCTATGAGTTCTATGATTTTGACAGTTTTAAAACGTGAATGCATAGTTTCATACCAACAAAAATACTATCTGAATCACTTTCTGGACTTGAAAGTTCTTTTAACCTTTGTTTTCTTCACGTAAATTTAATGGTAAAACGAGATCAACCTGGCTGGCCATCGATTTACCATCGTTAGAGAGTGGTGCACCATGGAACTATTCTGTTTCAAATCCATGCACTCATTTTTTACAAGTCGTACGGCGCAGTTTCGGCATTCTGGACTCATGTTGCAACTTGCACCGTAGATGTTGCACCTAGGGGATATAAATCCTTCGGACAGCCACGACGGTTGGTTCTTTTAGAGTTACCGGAGCCATAACTAGTCAAAACTAAGGTCTCTAGGAGTTCTACGAATTTGATGGCATAACGACGTCAATGCATAGTTTCATACCCAAAAAATACTATCTGAATCACTGCAGGACTCGGTAGTTTTTTTTTACCTTTCATTTTCTTCACGTTAATTTTATGGTAAAATGGGGTCAACGTGGCTGGCCATCGATTTACCATCGCTGGAGAGTGGTGCACCATGGTACTATTCCGTTTCAAACCCATGTACTCATTTGTAAAAGTCATACGGCACAGTTTCGACATTATGGACGGATGTTGCACCTTGCACCATAGATGTTGCACCCAGGGGATATCGATTCTTTTGGACAGCCATAACGGTTGACTCTTTTGGAGTTATGAGAGTCATAACTAGTCCAAACAGAGGACTATCTGGCTTAACAACGTCAGTGCATAGTTTCATACCCAAAAAAACACTATCCGAATCACTTTCAGGTCTCGAAATTTTTTTTTACCCTTCGTTTTCTTCACGTGAATTTTATAGTAAAACGGGATCAACATGGCTAGCCATCGATTTACCATCACTGCAGAGTGGTGCATCATTGTATTATTCTGTTTCAAATCCAAGCACTCATTTGTTAAAGTCGTACGACACAGTTTCGGCATTATGGACGGATGTTGCACCTTGCATCTTAGATGTTGCACCCAATGGATATCGATCCTGTGGACATCCACAACGATAGACTCTTTTGGGGTTACGATAGCCATAAACAGTCAAAACGAAGGTCTCTGTGAGATCTACGGCTTTGAATGCTTTAAGCCATCAATGCATAGTTTCATACCCAAAAAATACTATCTGAATCACTTTCAGGACTCGGAAGTTTTTCTACCCTTCGTTTTCTTCACGTGAATTTTGTGGTAAAACGGGATCAACGTGGATGGCCATTGATTTACCGTCGCTGAAGTGTGGTGCACCATGATACTATTCCGTTTCTAATCCATACACTCATTTGTAAAAGTCGTACGCTGCAGTTTCGGCATTATGGACGGATGTTGCACATTACACCGTATATGTTGCGCCCAGGGGATGTTGATCCTTCGGACAGCCATAACGGTTGACTCTTTTGGAGTTATGGGAGGCATAACCAGTCAACATGGAGGTCTATGTGAGCTCTACTACTTTGATGGCTTAACGACATCAATGCATAGTTTCATACCCAAAAAACACTATCCGAATCACTTTCAGGTCTTGGAAGTTTTTTTTACCCTTTGTTTTCTTCACGTGAATTTTATAGTAAAAACGGGATCAACATGGCTGGCCATCGATTTACTATTACTGGAGAGGGGTGCACCATGGTACTATTCCATATCAAATCCATGCACTCATTTGTAAAAGTCGTACGACACAGTTTCGGCATTATGGATGGATGTTGCACCTTGCACCGTAGATGTTGCGCCTAATGGATATCGATCCTTCGGACAGCCATAACAGTTGACTCTTATGGAGTTACGAGAGCCATTACCAGTCAAAATGAAGGTCTCTATGAGCTCTACGGCTTTTGATAGCTTTAAGCCGTCAATGCATAGTTTCATACCCAAAAAACACTATCTGAATCACTTTAAGGACTCGGAAGTTTTTTAACCTTTCGTTTTCTTCACGTGAATTTTAAGGTAAAACGGGATCAACGTGGTTAGCTATCGATTTATCATCATCGGATAGTGATGCACCATGGTAATATTCCATTTCAAATCCATTCACTTATTTGTAAAAGTCGTACGGCGCAGCTTCGGCATTATGGACGGATGTTGCAACTTGCACCGTAGATGTTGCGTCCAAAGGATATCGATCCATCGAACAGCCATAACGGTTGACTCTTTAGGAGTTACGGGAGCCATAACCAGTCAAAACAAAGGACTCTTAGACCTCTCGGCTTTGATGGCTTAATGATATCAATGCGCAGTTTCATAACCAAAAAACACTATCTGTGTCACTTTCAGGAATTTGAAATTTTTTTACCCTTCGTTTTCTTCAGGTGAATTTTATGATAAAACAGGATCAACGTGGCTAGCCATCGATTTACCATCATTGGAGAGTGGTGCACCATGATAATATTTCATTTCAAATCCATGCACTCATTTGTAAAGGTCATACGGAACAGTTTCAGCACTATGGACGGATGTTGCACCTTGCACCGTAGATGTTGCGTCCAATGGATATCGATCCTTCGGACAGCCATAACGGTTGGCTCTTTTGGAGTTGCAAGAGCCATAACCAGTTGAAACGAAGGTATTTGTGAGATCTATGGCTTTAACAGCTTTATTCTATCAATGCATAGTTTCATACCCAAAAAACACTATCCGAATAACTTTCAAGACCTGGAAGTTTTTTTTACCCTTCGTTTTCTTCACGTGAATTTTTTGGTAAAACAGGATCAACATGGCTGGACATCGATTTACCATCACTAGAGAGTGGTACACCATGGTACTATTTCGTTTCAAATCCATGCACTCATTTTTAAAAGTCGTACGGCGTTGTTTCGGCATTATTGACGGATGTTGCACCTTGCACCATAGATGTTGCGCCCATGGGATATCGATCCTTCAGATAGCCATAACGGTTGACTTTTTTGGAGTTACGAAATCCATAACCATTAAAAACCGAGGTCTATGTGAGCTCTATGGCTTTGATGGCTTAACGAAGTCAATGCATAGTTTTATACCCAAAAAAAGGCTATCCGAATCACTTTCAGGTCACGGATGTTTTTTACCTTTCGTTTTCTTCTCGTAAATTTTATAGTAAAGTGGGACCAACGTGGCTGGCTATAGATTTACCATTGCTGAAGAGTGGTGCACCCTAGTACCATTCCATTTCAAATCCATGTACTCATTTGTAAAACCCGTAAGACGCAGTTTCGGCTTTACGGACGGATGTTGCACCTCGCACCGTAGATGTTGTGCCCTGGGGATATCGATCCTTTGGACAGTCATAATGGTTGACTCTTATGGAGTTACGGGAGCCATAACCAGGCCAAACGAAGGTCTCTGTGAGGCTTTGACACTTTAATCCATCAATGTATTGTTTCGTACCAAAAAAACTATCTGAATCACTTTTAGGACTCGGAAGTTTATTTTTACCCTTCGTTTTTTTTCACATGAATTTTATGGTAAAACCGGATCAACGTGGCTGACCATCGATTTACCATCGCTGGAGAATGGTGCACCATGGTACTGTTCTGTTTCAAATCCATGCACTCATTTGTAAAAGTCATACGGCGCAATTTCGGCATTGTGGACGGATGTTGCACCTTGCACCATAGATGTTGCGCCCAAGGGATATCGATCCTTCGGACAGCCATAGCGATTGACTCTTTTGGAGTTACATGAGCTAAAACTAGTTAAAATGAAGGTCTCTGTGAGTTCTACGGTTTTGACAGCTTTGAGCCATCAATTCATAGTTTCATACCCAAAAAACACTATCCGAATCAATTTCAGGACTCGGATGTTTTCTTACCCTTCGTTTTCTTCACGTAAATTATATGGTAAAACGGGATCAACATGGCTAGCCATAAATTTACCATCCTAGAGAGGGGTGCACCATGGAACTATTCTGTTTCAGATCCATGCACTCATTTGTAAAAGTCATACGGTGCAGTTTCAGCATTATGGACGGATTGCTCCTTTGGAGACATCGGAGCCATAATCAGTCAAAATGAAGGTCTCTGTGAGTTCTACGGCTTTGATGGCTTAACGAGTCAATACATAGTTTCATACCCAAAAAAAACTATCCAAATCACTTCCAAGACTCGATAGTTTTTTACCCTTCGTTTTCTTCACGTGAATTTTGTGATAAAACGGGATCAACGTGGCTGGCCATCGATTTACCATCGCCAGAGAGTGGTACACCATGGACAGCCACAACGGTTGACTGTTTTGGAGTTACGAGAGCCATAAACAGTTAAAATGAAGGTCTCTATGAGCTCTACAGCTTTGGCAGCTATAAGCTGTCAATGCATAGTATCATACCCAAAAAAACACTATCCAAATCACTTTCAGTACTTGCATATTTTTTTACCCTTCATTTTCTTCATGTGAATTTTCTGGTAAAAGAGATCAACGTGGTTGACCATCGATTAACCATAGCTGGAGAGTGTGCACCATGGTACTATTCCGTTTCAAATCCATGCACTCATTTGTAAAAGTCGTACGGCGCGGTTTCGACATTATGGACGAATGTTGCACCTTGCACCATAGATTTTGCGCCTAGGGGATATTGATCCTTCGGACAGCCATAACGGTTGACTCTTTTGGAGTCACGGGAGCCATAACCAGTCAAAATGAAGGTCTCGGTGAGTTCTACGGCTTTGGTAGCTTTAAGCCATCAATGCATAGTTTCATACCCAAAAAAACACTATATGAATCCCTTTCTGGACTCGGTAGTTTTTTACCCTTCTTTTCTTCACGTAAATTTTATGGTAAAACGGGATAAACGTGGCTGGCCATCGATTTACCATCACTGGAGAGTGATGCACCATGATATTATTCCATTTCAAATCCATGCACTCATTTATAAAAGTCGTACGGCACAGTTTCGGCATTATGGACGGATGTTGCACCTTACACCGTAGATGTTGTGCCCAATGGATATCGATCCTTCGGACAGCCATAACGATTGACACTTTTGGAGTTACGAGAGCCATAACCAGTCAAAAAGAAGGTCTTTGTGAGCTCTGCTGCTTTGATGGCTTTAAGCCGTCAATGCATAGTTTCACACCCAAAAAAACACTATCCGAATCACTTTCCAGACTCGAAAGTTTTTTTTTACGCTTCGTTTTCTTTACATGAATTTTATGGTAAAACGGGATCAACGTGGCTGGCCATCATTTTACCATCACTGAAGAGTGGTGAACCATGGTACTATTCCGTTTCAAATCCTTGTACTCATTTGTAAAAGTCGTACGTTGCAGTTTCGGCATTATGGACGGATGTTGCACCTTGCACCATAGATGTTGCGCCTAGGGGATATCGATCCTTCAGACAGCCATAACGGTTGACTCTTTTGGATTTATGGAAGGCATAACCAGTCAAAACGGAGGACTATGTGAGCTCTACGGCTTTGATGGCTTAATGACGTCAATGCATAAATTCATACCAAAATTAACACTATCCGAATCACTTTCAGGTCTCGGATGTTTTTTTACCCTTCGTTTTCTTCACGTGAATTTTATAGTAAAACGGGATCAACGTGACTAGCCATTGATTTACCATCTCTGAAGAGTGGTGCACTATGGTACTATTCCGTTTCATATCCATGCACTCATTTTTAAAAGTCATACGGCATAGTTTCGGCATTATGGATCTATGTAGCACTTTGCACCGTAGATGTTCCGCCCAGGGGATATCGATCCTTCGGACAGCCATAATGGTTGACTATTTTAGAATCACGGTAGCCATAACTAGTCAGAATGAAGGTTTCTATGAGTTCTACAGCTTTGACAGCTTTAAGCCGTCAATGCATAGTTTCATACCGAATAAAACACTATATGAATCACATTCAGGACTCGGTAGTTTTTTACCCTTCGTTTTCTTCACGTAAATTTTATGGTAAAACGGGATCAACGTGGTTGGCCATCGATTTACCATCAATGGAGAGTGGTGCACCATGGTACTACTCTGTTTCAAATCCATGCACTCATTTCTAAAAGTCATATGTCACAGTTTCGACAATATGGACGGATGTTTCACCTTGCACCGTAGATGTTGCGCCCAATGGATATCGATCCTTCAGATAGCCATAACGGTTGACTCTTTCGGAGTTACGATTGCCATAACCTGTCAGAAAGAAGGCCTCTATGAGCTCTACGGCTTTAACGGCTTTAAGCCGTCAATGGATAGTTTCATACCCAAAATAAACAATCCTAATCACTTTCAAGACTCGAAAGTTTTTTTTACGCTTCGTTTTCTTCACGAGAATTTATTGTTAAATGGGATCAACGTGGCTGGCCATCGATTTACCATCGCTGGAGAGTGGTGCACCATGGTATTATTCTGTTTCAAATCCATACACTCATTTGTAGAATTCGTACGTCGCAGTTTCGGCATTATGGACGGATGTTGCACCTTGCACCGTATATGTTGCGCCCAGGGATATCGACCCTTCGAACAGCCATAACAGTTGACTCTTTTGGAGTTATGGGAGGCATGATTAGTCAAAACGGAGGTCTATATGAGCTCTACGATTTTGATGGCTTAGCGATGTCAATGCATAGTTTCATACCCAAACACACTATCCAAATCACTTTCAGGTCTCGGATGTTTTTTTACCCTTCATTTTCTTTGCGTGAATTTTATAGTAAAACGAGATCAACATGGCTGGTAATCGATTTACCATAGCTGGAGAGTGGTGCACCATGGTACTATTCCATTTCAAATACATGCACTCATTTGTAAAAGTTGTATGGCGCAGTTTCGGCATTATGGACGGATGTTGCCCCTTGCACCGTAGATGTTGCGTCCATGGGATATCGATCCTTCGGACAACCATAACAGTTGGCTCTTTTGGAGTTACGGAGCCATAACCAATAAAAACGAAGGTCTCTATGAGTTTTACAGCTTTGATAGCTTTAAGCTGTCAACGCATAGTTTCATTTCCGAAAAAACACTATCCGCGTCACAATCGGGACTTGTAAGTTTATTTTACCCTTCATTTTCTTCATTTGAATTTTATGGTAAAACGGGATCAACGTGGCTGGCCATCGGTTTACCATCGTTGAAAAGTGGTCCACTATGATGCTATTTCGTTTCAAATCCATGCACTCATTTGTAAAAGCCGTATGGTGCATTTTCGGCATTATGGACGGATGTTGTACCTTGCACCGTAGATGTTGCTCCCAGGGGATATCAATCCTTCAGACAACCATAATGGTTGACTCTTTTGGAGTTATGGGAGCCACAACCAGTCAAAAAGAAGGTCTCTGTGAGTTCTACGGTTTTGACAGCTTTAAGCCATCAATGCATAGTTCCATACCCAAAAAAACTCTATCCGAATCACTTTCGTGACCCTGAAGTTTTTTTTAACCTCTTTTTTCTTCACGTGAATTTTATGGTAAAACAGGATCAACATGGCTGGCCATTGGTTTACCGTTGCTGGAGAGTGGTGCACCATGGTACTATTCCGTTTGAAAACCATGCACTCATTTGTAAAAGTCGTACGGTGCAGTTTCGACATTATGGATAGATGTTGCACCTTGCACCGTAGATGTTGCGTCTAGGGGATATCAATCCTTCGGACAGCCATAACGATTATCTCTTTTGGAGTTACGGTAGCCATAACGAGTAAAAATGAAGGTCTCTATGAGTTCTATGGCTTCGACAGCTTCAAGCCGCCAATGCAAAGTTTCATACCCAAAAAAACACTATCCTAACCACTTTTAGGACTCGAAATTTTTTTACCCTCCGTTTTCTTCACGTAAATTTTATGGTAAAACGGGATCAACGTGGCTGGACATCGATTTAACATCGCTGGAGATTGGTGTACCGTGGTACTATTCCGCTTCAAATCCATGCATGCGTTTATAAAAGTCACACGGCGCAGTTTCGGCATTATGGACGGATGTTGCAACTTGCACCATAGATGTTGTGCCCATGGGATATCCATCCCTCGAACAGCCATAACGGTTGACTCATTTGGAGTTACGGGACCCATAACTAGTCAAAACGAAGGTCTCTGTGAGTTCTACGACATTGATGGCTTAGCGATGTCAATGCATAGTTTCATACCCAAAAACATACTATCCGAACCACTTTCAGGACTTAGAAGTTTTTTTTACCCTTCGTTTTCTTCACATGAATTTAATGCTAAAACGGGATCAACGTGGCTGGCTATCGAATTACCATTGCTGGAGAGTTGTGCACCATGGTACTATTCCATTTCAAATTCATGCACTCATTTGTAAAAGTCGTAAGGTGCAGTTTCGGCATTATGGACGGATGTTGCACTTTGCACCGTAGATGTTGCGTCCAGGGAATATCTACCCTTCAGACAGCCATAACGGTTGAATATTTCGGAGTTAGGGGAGCCATAACTAGTCAAAAAAAAGGTCTCTGTGAGTTCTATGGCTTTGACAGCTTTAAGCGTCAACGCATAGTTTTATACCCAAAAACACTATTCGAATCACTTTCACGACTTGGTAGTTTTTTTATCCTTCATTTTCTTCACGTAAATTGTATGGTAAAACGGGCTCAACATGGCTGGCCATCGATTTACCATCGCTGGAGAGTGGTGCACCATGGTACTATTCCATTTCAAATCCATGCACTCATTTGTAAAAGTCGTACCGCGCAGTTTCGGCATTATGGACGGATGTTGCACCGTAGATGTTGCGCCCAATGGATATCGATCCTTCGGACAGCTATAACGGTTGACTCTTTTGGAGTTACGAGAGACATAACCAGTCAAAAAGAAGGTTTCTGTGAGCTCTACGGCTTTGACGGATTTAAGTCGTCAATGCATAGTTTCATACCCAAAAAACACTATCTGAATCACTTTTAGGAATCGAAAGTTTTTTTTACGCTTCGTTTTCTTCACGTGAATTTTATGGTAAAACGGGATCAATGTGGCTGGCCATCAATTTACCATTGCTGGAGAGTGGTGCACCACGGCAATATTCCTTTTCAAATCCATGCACTCATTTGTAAAAGTCGTACGGCGCAGTTTCGGCATTATGGACGGATGTTGCACCTTGCACCGTTGATGTTGCACTTGGGGATATCGATCCTTCGGACAGCCATAACGGTTGACTCTTTTGGGGTAATGGGAGCCATAACCAGTAAAACGAAAGTCTATGTGAGCTCTACCTTTTTGATGGATTAACGATGTCAATGCATAGTTTCATACCTAAAAACACTATCCGAATCACTGTTAGGTCGCGGACATTTTTTTACCCTTATTTTCCTTCACGTGAATTTTATAGTTAACGGGATCAATGTGGCTGGCCATCGATTTACCTTCATTGGAGAGTGGTGGACCATGGTACTATTCCGTTTCAAATCCATGCACTCATTTATAAAAGTCATACAGTGCAGTTTCGGCATTATGGACGGATGTTGCACTTTGCACCATAGGTGTTGCGTCTAGGGGATATCGATCCTTCGGACAACCATAACGATTGACTCTTTTGGAGTTACGGGAGCCATAACTAGTCAAAACGAAGGTCTCTGTGAGATCTACGGCTTTGACACATTTAAGCCATCAATGCATAGTTTATTACCTAAAAAAACTCTATCCGAATCACTTTCCGGACTTGGAAGTTTTTTCTACCCTTCGTTTTCTTCACGTGAATTTTATGGTAAAAAGGGATCAATGTGGCTAGCCATCGATTTACCATCGTTGGAGAGTGGTGCACCATGATATTATTCCATTTCAAATCCATGCACTCATTTGTAAAAGTCGTAGGTGCATTTTCGACATTATTGACGGATGTTACACCTTGCACCGCAGATGTTATGTCCTGGGGATGTCGATCCTTCAGACAGCCATAACGGTTGACTCTTTTGGATTTACGGGAGCCATGACCAGTCAAAAAAAGGTCTCCGTGAGTTCTACGGCTTTTACAGCTTTAAGCCATCAATACATAGTTTCATCCCCAAGAAAATGCTATCCGAATTACTTTCAGGACTCGGAAATTTTTTTACCATTCGTTTTCTTCACATGAATTATGTGGTAAGAAGGGATCAACGTGGCTGGATATTGATTTACCATCGCTGAAGAGTGTTGCACCATGGTACTATTCCGTTTCAAATCCATGCACTCATTAGTAAAAGTTGTATGACCCGGTTTCGGCATTATGGACGGATATTGCACTTTGCACCGCTGATGTTACGCCCGGGGGATATCGATCCTTCGAACAGCCATAACGGTTGACTCTTTTGGAGTTACGGGAGACATAACCAATCACAACGAAAGTCACTGTGATTTCTACGGCTTTAAGCCGTCAATGCATAGTCCATACCCAAAAAATACTATCTGAATCACTTTCAGAACTTGAAAGTTTTTTTCCATTTGTTTTCTTCACGTGAATTTTATGGCAAAACGGGATCAACATCGCTGGCCATCAATTTACCATCACTGGAGAGTGGTGCACCATGGTACCATTCTGTTTCATGTCCATGCACTAATTTGTCAAAGTCATACAGTGTAATTTCGGTATTATGGACGGATGTTGCACCTTGCACCGTAGATGTTATGCCCAAGGGATATCAATCCTTCGGACAGCCAAAACGGTTGACTCTTTTAGGGTTACTGGAGCTATAACATGTCAAAACGAAGGTCTCTATGAGTTCTATGGTTCCGATAGCTTTAAACCGTCAATGCAAAGTTTCGTACCCAAAAAACACTATCCGAATCATTTTTGGGACTCGGATGTTTTTTTACCTTTCGTTTTCTTCGCATGAATTTTATGGTAAAATGGGATCAACGTGGCTAGCCATCGATTTACCATCGCTGGAGAGCGGTGCAACATGCTAGTATTCTGTTTTAAATCCATGCACTCATTTGTAAAAGTCGTACGGCGCATTTTCGGCATTATGGGAGGATATGGCACCTTACACCATAGATGTTGTGTCTAAAGGATATTAATCCTTCGGAAAACCATAACGGTTGACTCTTTTGGATTTACAGAAGCCATAACCAATCAAAACGAAGGTCTCTATGTTACGGCTTTGACGACTTTAAGCCGTCAATGCATAGTTTCATACCCGAAAAAACACTATTCGAATCACTTTCACGACTCCGGATTTTTTTTACCCTTCGTTTTCTTCACGCGAATTTTATGGTAAAATGGGATCAGGGCGGCTGGCTAGTGATTTACCATCGCTGAAGAGTGGTGCACCATGGTACTATTCCATTTCAAATCCGTGCACTCATTTGTAAAAGTTGTACGACCCAGTTTCCGTATTATGGACGGATGTTGCACCTAGCACCATAGATGTTGCGCCCAGGGGATATCGATCCTTCGGACAGCATTATAGGAGCCATAACCGGTCAAAACAATGATCGCTGTGATTTTTATGGCTTTAAGTTGTCAATGCGTAGTTCATACCCAAAATACACTATCTAAATCACTTTCAGGACTCGAAAGTTTTTTTACCTTTCGTTTTCTTCACATGAATTTTGTTGTAAAACAGGATCAATATGACTGACCATCAATTTACCATCACTGGAGAGTGGTGCACCATGGTACTATTCCATTTCATAACCATGCACTTACTTGTAAAAGTCGTATGCCGCAGTTTCGGCATTATGGATGGAGTTGCACATTGCACCGTAGATTTTGCACCCAGGGGATGTCGATCCTTCGGACAACCATAACGGTTGCCTCTTTTAGAGTTACTGGAGCCAAAACCAGTCAAAACGAAGGTCTTTGTGAGCTATACGGCTTTGACAGGTTTAAGCTGTCAACGCATAGATTCATATCCTAAAAAACACTATCTGAATCACTTTCAGGACTGGAAAGTTTTTTTACCCTTCGTTTTCATCATGTGAATTTTATGGTAAAATGGGATCAACGTGGCTGGCCATCGACTTATCATCGCTGGAGAGAGGTGTACCATGGTACTTACATTTCAAATCCATGCACTCATTTGTAAAAGTCGTACGGCACAGTTTTGGCATTATGGACGGATGTTCCACCTTGCACCGTAGATGTTGCACCCAATGGATATCGATCCTTTAGAAAGCCATAACAGTTGACTCTTTTAGAGTTACGTGAGCCATAACTAGTCAAAACGAAGGTCTTTGTGTGCTCTATGGCTTTGACTGCTTTAAACCGTCAATGCATAGTTTCATATCCAAAAAACACTTTCCAAATCACTTTGAGGACTTAGAATTTATTTTACCCTTCGTTTTATTCACGTGAATTTTATGTTAAAACGGGATCAACGTGGCTGGCCATCGATTTACCATCGCTGGAGAGTGGTGCACCATGGTAATATTCCATTTAAAATCAATGCACTCATTTATAAAAGTCGTACGGCGTTGTTTCGGAATTATGGACGGATGTTGCACCTTGCACCGTAGATGTGACCCCAAGGGATATCGATCCTTTGGACAGCCATAACAGTTGACTCTTTTGGAGTTATGGGAGCTATAACCAGTCAAAACGGAGGTCTATGTCAGCTCTATTGCTTTGATGGCTTGACGACGTCAATGCATAGTTTCATACCCAAAAAAACTATCTGAATCACTTTCAGGTCTCGTATGTTTTTTTTACCACTCGATTTCTTCATGTGAATTTTATAGTAAAACAGGATCAACGTGGCGGGCCATCGATTTACTATTGCTGGAGAGTGGTGCACCATGGGGCTATTTCGTTTCAAATCCATGCACTCATTTTTAAAAGTGGTACGGCATAGTTTTGGCATTATGGACGGATGTTGCACCTTGCACCGTAGATTTTACATCCAAGGGATATCGATCCTTCGGACAGCCATAACAGTTGACTCTTTTTGAATTACAGGAGCAATAACCAGTCAAAACGAAGGTCTCTATGAGTTCTACGGCTTTGATAGCTTTAAGCCATTAATGCATGGTTTCATATGCAAAAAACACTATCCAAATCATTTTCAGGACTTGGAAGTTTTCTTTAACCTTCGTTTCTTCATGTGAATTTTATGGTTAAATGGGATCAACATGGCTGGCCATCGATTTACCATCGTTGGAGAGTGGTACACCATGATACCATTCCGTTTCAAATCCATACAATCATTTGTAAAATATGTACGGTGTATTTTGGTATTACGGACGGATATTGCACCTTACACTGTAGATGTTACGCCTAGGGGATATCGATCCTTCAGACAGCCATAACGGTTGACTCTTTTAGAGTTACAGGAGCTATAACCAGTCAAAAAGAAGGTCTCTATGAGTTCTACGACTTTGACAGCTTTAAACTGTCAATGCATAGTACCATACCCAAAAAACACTATCTGAATCACTTTGGGGACTCGGATGATTCTTACCCTTTGTTTTCTTCATGTGAATTCTATGGTAAAACGGGATCAACGTGGCTTGCCATCGATCTCTAGAGAGTGGTGCATCATGGCACTATTCCGTTTCAAATCCATGCACTCATTTTTAAAAGTCGTACGGCGCAGTTTTGGCATTAGGGATGGATGTTGACCCTTGCACCATAGATGTTCCTCCCAGGGGATATCGATCCTTCGGACAGCCATAACGGTTGACTCTTTTGGAGTCACGGGAGCCATAACCAATCAAAATGAAGGTCTCTATGAGTTTTACGGCTTTGTAAGCTTTAAGCCGTCAATGCATAGTTTCATACCCAATAAAACACTATACGAATCACTTTCAGGACTCGGTAGGTTTTTTTACCCTTCGTTTCCTTCACGTAAATTTTATGGTAAAACAGGATCAATGTGGCTGGCCATCAATTTAGCAACTCTGGAGAGTGGTTCACCATGGTACTATTCCGTTCTTTCATTTGTAAAAGTTCTACGGTGCAGTTACGGCATTATGGACGGATGTTGCACCTTGCACCATAGATGTTGCACCAAGGGGATATCGATCCTTCGGACAGCCTTAACGGTTGACTCTTTTTTATTTACGGGAGCCATAACCAGTCAAAACGAAGGTCTCTGTGAGTTCTACGACTTTGATAGTTTTAAGCTATCAATGCACAGTTTCATACTCGAAAAGACACTATCCGAATCACTTTCAGGACTCGAAAGTTTTTTTACCCTTAGTTCTTCAAGTAAATTTTATGGTAAAACGGGATCAACGTGGCTGGCCAATGACTTACCATCGCTAGAGACTGGTGCACCTTGATAATATTCCATTTTAAATCCATGCACTCATTTGTAAAAGACGTTGGGCGCAGTTTCGGCATTATGAACGGATGTTGCACATTGCACCGTAGATGTTGCGCCCAATGGATATCGATCCTTCGGACAGCCATAACGGTTGACTCTTTTAGATTTAGGGGAGCCATAACCAGTCAAAACGAAGGTCTATATGAGCTCTATGGTTTTGACAGATTTTAAGCCGTCAATGTATAGTTTCATATCCAAAAAACACTATCCGGATCACTTTCAGGACTCGGAAGTTTTTTTTTACCTTTCGTTTTCTTTATGTGAATTTTATGGTAAAAGGGGATCAACGTGGCTGGCAATTGATTTACCATCGCTAGAGAGTGGTGCACCATGGTACTATTACGTTTCAAATCCATGCACTCATTTGTAAAAGTAGTACGGCTCAGTTTCAGCATTATGGACGTAAGTTGCGCCTTGCACCATCGATGTTGCGCCCAAGGGATATCGATCCTTTGGACAGCCATAACAGTTGACTCTTTGGAGTTACGGGAGCCATAACCAGTCAAAATGAAGGTCACTGTGATTTCTACGACTTTAAGCTGTCAATGCATAGTTTCAGACCCAAAAAACACTATCCGAATCAGTTTCAGGACTCGAAAGTTGTTTTTCACCCTTCGTTTTATTCAAGTGAATTTTATGGTAAAATGGGATCAACGTGGCTGGCCATCGATTTGTCATCACTGGAGAGTGGTGCACCATGATACTATTCAGTTTCAAATCCATATACTCGTTTGTAAAAGTTATACGGTGCAGTTTCGAAATTATGGACGGATGTTGGACATTGCACCGTAGATGTTGCGCCCAATGGATATCGATCCTTCGGACATCCATAATGGTTGACTCTTTTAGAGTTAAGAATTCCATAACGAGTCAAAACGAAGGTGTCTGTGAGCTCAATGGCTTTAACAGCTATATGTCATTCATGCATTGTTTCATACCCAAAAAAGCACTTTCTGAATCACTTTCAGGACTCGGAATTTTTTTCCCTTCGTTTTCTTTGCGTGAATTTTATGGTAAAACGGGATCAACGTGGCTAGCCATCGATTTACCATAGCTGGAGAATGTTGCACCATGGTACTCTTCCGTTTCAAATCGATGCACTCATTTGTAAAAGTCGTACGGCGCAGTTTTGGCATTATGGATGGATGTCGCACCTTGCACCGTAGATGTTCCGCCTAGGGGATATCGATCCTTCGGACAGCCATAACGGTTGACTCTTTTGAAGTTACTGGAGCCACAACTAGACAAAACGAAGGTCTCTGTGATTTCTAAGGCTTTGACAGCTTTCAGACGTCAATGCATAGATTCATACCAAAAAAACACAATCCCAATCACGTTGAGGACTCGAAAGTTCTTTTAACCCTTCCTTTTCTTCATGCGAATTTTATGGTAGAACAAGATCAACGTGGCTGGCCATCAATTTACCATCGCTAAAGTGTGGTGCACCATGGTACTATTCCATTTCAAATCCATGCACTCATTTTTAAAAGTCGTACGGCGCAGTTTCGGCATTATGGACGGATGTTGCACCGTGCGTCGTAGATACTGCGCCCAAAGGATATCGATCCTCTAGACAGCCATAATGGTCGACTCTTTTAGAGTTACGGGAGCCAAAACGAGTCAAAATGAAGGTCTCTGTGAGCACTACGGCTTTGACAACATTAAGCTGTCAATGCATAGTTTCATGCACAAAAATACACTATCCGAATCTCTTTTAGGACTCGGAAGTTTTTTTTACACCCCGTTTCCTTCACGTGAATTTTATGGTAAAACGGGATCAACGTGGCTGGCCATCGATTTACCATCGTTGTAGAGTGGTATACCATGGTACTATTCCATTTCAAATCCATGCAATCACTTGTAAAAGTCGTACGACGCATTTCTGGCACTATGGATGGATGTTGCACCTCGCACGTAGATGTTATGCCCAATGGATATCGATCCTTCAGACAGCCATAATGGTTGACTCTTTTATAGTTATGGGAGCCATAATGAGTCAAAATGAAGGTCTCTTTGAGCTCTACGGTTTTGACAGCATCAAGCCATCAATGCATATTTTAATACTCAATAAAACACTCTTTGAATCACATTAAGGACTTTGAAGTTTTTTTTACCCTTCATTTCCTTCACGTGAATTTTATGGTAAAACGTGATCAACGTGGCTGGCCAAAGATTTAGCATCACCGGATAGTGGTTCACCATGGTACTATTCTGTTTCAAATCTATGCACTCTTTTGTAAAAGTCGTACGACACAGTTTTGGCATTATGGACGTATGTTGCACCTTGCACCGTAGATGTTGCGCCTACGGGATATCGATCCTTCGGACAGCTATAACGGCTGACACTTTTGGAGTTATGGGAGCCATAAACAATCAAATGAAGGTATCTGTGATTTCTTTGGCTTTGACAGTTTTAAGCCATGAATGCGTAGTTTCAAACCAAAAAAAAACACTATCCGAATCACTTTCAGCAATCGGATGTTATTTTTTACCATTCATTTTCTTCACTCGAATTTTATGGTAAAACGGGATCAACATGGATGGTCATCGATTTACCATCTCTAGAGAGTGGTGCACCGTGGGACTATTCCATTTCAAATCCATGCACTCATTTGTAAAAGTCGTACGATGCAGTTTCCACATTATGGACGGATGTTGCACATTGCGCCGTAGATATTGCGCCCAATGGATATCGATCCTTCGGACAACCATAATGGTTGACTCTTTTAGAGTTAAGGTAGCCATAACCATTCAAAACGAAGGTCTCTATGAGCTCTATGGTTTTGACAGCATTACGCCGTCAATGCGTAGATTAATACCTAAAAAAACACTTTCCGAATCACTTTCAGGACTCGAAAGTTTTTTTACCCTTCGTTTTCTTCACATGAATTTTATGGTAAAATGGGATCAACGTGGCTGGCCATCGATTTAGCATCGCTGGAGAATGGTACACCATGGTTTCAAATCCATGCACTCATTTGTAAAAGTCCTACGGCACAGTTTTGACATTATGGATGGATGTTGCACCTTGCACCGTAGATGTTGCGCCCAGGGGATGTCCATCCTTCGGACAGCCATAATGGTTGACTCGTTTGGACTTACGGGAGCCATAACTAGTCAAAATGAAGGTCTCTGTGAATTCTACGGCTCTGACAGCTTTAAGCTGTCAATGCATAGTTTCATACCCAGAAAACACTGTCTGGATCATTTTTTAGGACTCGGAAGTTCTTGTTACCCATTTTTTCCTTCACGTGAATTTTATGGAAAAACGGGATCAGCGTGGCTGGCCATCGATTTACCATCGCTGGAGGATGGTGCACCATGGCACTATTCCATTTCAAATCCATGCACTTGTTTGTAAAATTCATATGGTGCAGTTTCGGCGTTATGGACGGATGTTGCGTCTTGCACCGTAGATGTTGCGTCCAATGGATATCGATCCTTCGGAAAACAATAACGGTTGACTCTTTAGTGTTACGAGAGACATAACGAGTCAAAACGAAGGTCTCTATGAGCACTACGGCTTTGATAGCATTAACCCATCAATGCATATTTTCATACCAAAAAAAAAAACCATCTGAATCACTTTCAGGACTCGGAAGTTTTTTTCACTCTTCATTTCCTTCACGTGAATTTTATGGTAAAACGGGATCAACTTGGCTGGTCATCGATTTAGCATTGTTGGAGATTGGTTCACCATGGTTTCAAATCCGTGCACTCATTTGTAAAAGTCGTACTACGCAGTTTCGACATTATGGATGGATGTTGCACCTTGCACCATAGATGTTGCACCTAGGGGATATCGATACTTCGGACAGCCATAATGGTTGACTCTTTTGGACTTATAGGAGCCATAACCAGTCAAAACGAAGGTCTCTGTGAGTTCTACGGCTTTGACAACTTAAAGCCATCAATGCATAGTTTTATACCCAAAAAACACTATCTGAATCACTTTTAGTACTCGGAAGTTTTTGTCACCTATCTTTTCTTTCACGTGAATTTTATGGTAAAATGGGATCAACGTGGCCGGCCATCGATTTAGCATCACTGGAGAGTGATTCACTATGGTACTATTCTGTTTCAAATCCATACACGCATTTGTAAAATTCGTACGGCACAGTTTTGGCATTACGGACGAATGTTGCAACTTGCATCGTAGATGTTGCACCGAGGTGATATCGATCCTTCGAACAGCCATAACGGTTGACTCTTTTGGACTTACAAGATCTATAACATGTCAAAACGAAGGTCTCTGTGAGCTCTACGGCTTTGATGGCTTAACGATGTGACTGCATAGTTTCATCCCCAAAAAAAACTATTCGAATTACTTTTGTGACTCGTAAGTTTTTTGGCCCTTCGTTTTCTTCACAAGAATTTAATGGTAAAACTAGATCAACGTGGCCGGCAATCGATGTACCATTGCTCGAAAGCGGTGCACCATGGTACTATTCCGTTTCAAATCCATGCATACCTTTATAAAGTCATACGGTGCAGTTCCAACATTAGGGATGGTTGTTGCAACTTGCAATGTAGATGTTGCACCCAGGGAATATCGATCCTTCGGACAGCCATAACGGTTGAATCTTTAGGACTCACGGGAGCCATAATCAGTCAAAATGGAGGTCTCTGTGAAATCTACGGCTTTGGAAGATTTAAGCCATTAATGCATAGTTACATGCCCAATAAAACTATTCGAATCACTTTCAGGACTCGGAAATTTTTTTACCCTTCGTTCTTCACGTAAATTTTATGGTAAAACTGGATCAACGTGGCCAGCCATCGATTTACCATTGCTGGAGAATGGTGCACCATGGTACTATTCCGTTTCAAATCCATGCACTCATCTGTAAAAGTCGTACCGCGCAGTTTCGGCATTATGGACGAATGTTGCATCTAGCACCGTAGATGTTGCGCCCAGGGGATATCAATCCTTCGGACAGCCATAACAGTTGACTCTTTTGGAGTTACGGGAGCCATAACCAGTCAAAACGGAGGTCACTGTGATTTCTACGGCTTTAAGCCGTCAATGCATAGTTTCATACCCAAAAAAACACTATCCCAATCACTTTCAGGACTCGGAAGTTTTATTTACCCTTAGTTTCCTTCACATGAATTTTATGGAAAAACGGGATCAACGTGGCTAGCCATCGATTTAGCATCATTGAAGAGTGGTTCACCATTGTACTTTTTCGTTTCAAATCTATGCACTCGTCTGTAAAAGTCGTACGACGCAGTTTTGACATTATGGATGGATGTTGCACCTTGCGCCGTATATGTTGCGCCTAGGGGATATCGATCCTTTGGACAGCCATAACGGTTGATCTTTTGGAGTTACGGAAGCCATAACAAGTCAAAACGAAGGTCTCTGTGAGTTCTAAGGCTTTGGCAGCTTTAAGCCATCAATGCATAGTTTCATACCCAAAAAATACTATCTGAATCACTTTCCGGACTCGAAAGTTTTGGTCACCCTTCGTTTCCTTCATGTGAATTTTATGGTAAAGCGGGATCAATGTGGCTGGCCATCGATTTAGCAATGCTAGAGAGTGGTTGGTACTATTCCATTTCAAATCCATGCACGCATTTGTAAAAGTCATACGGCGCAGTTTCGACATTATGGACGGATGTTGCACCCTGCACCATAGATGTTGCACACAAGGGATATCGATCCTTCGGACAGCCATAACGGTTGACTCTTTTGGAATTACGGGGCCATGACCAGTCGAAACGATGATCTTTGCGAGTTCTATGGCTTTTACAGCTTTAAGCCGTCAATGCATAGTTTCATAGCCAAAAAAATGCTATCCAAATCTCTTTCAGGACTCGTAAGTTGTTTTTTACCCTTCGTTTTCTTCATGTGAATTTTATGGTAAAACGGGATCAACGTGGCTGGCCATTGATTTACCATCGCTGCAGAGTGGTGCACTATAGTACTATTCCGTTTAAAATCCATGCACTCATTTGCAAAAGTCATACAGCGCAGTTTTGGCATTATGGATGGATGTTGCACCTTGCACCGTAGATGTTGCGCCCAGAGGATATCGATCCTTTGGACAGCCATAACAGTTCACTCTTCTGGAATTAGGGGAGCCAAAACCAGTCGAAACGAAGGTCTCTGCAAGTTCTACGGCTTTGACAGCTTTTAGCCGTCAATGCATAGTTTCACACCCAAAAAACACTATCTGAATCACTTTTAGGACTCGGAAGTTTTTGTTACCCTTCGTTTCCTTCACGTGAATTTCATGGTAAAATGGGATCAACGTGGCTGGCCATCGATTTAGCATCGCTGGAGAGTGGTTCACCATGGTAATATTCCGTTTCAAATCCATGCATGCATTTTAAAAGTCGTACGACGCAGTTTTGGCGTTATGGAAGGATGTTGCACCTTGCACCATAGATGTTGCGCCCAGGAGATATCTATCCTTCGAACAGCCATAACGGTTGACTCTTTTGGAGTTACGGGAGCCATAACCATTCAATATGAAGGTCTCTGTGAGTTCTACGGCCTCGACAGGTTTAATCCATCAATGCATAGTTTCATACCCAAAAAAAAACTATCTGAATCACTTTCAGGACTCTGAAGTTGTTTTTTACCCTTCGTTTTCTTCACGTGAATTTCCTTTTCAAATCCATGCACTCATTTATAAAAGTCGTATGGCGCAGTTTTGTCATTATGGACAAATGTTGCACCTTGCTGTTAGAAATGCGGATTACGGATCTTAAGGCTAGGATAAACATTAGAGGGGGGTGAATAGTGTTTTAAGGAATTACTAAATCTTTTTGAGTTTATGTTAATTTGAACACAAAAGTATGCAATATTCAGACACAGATATGATCACAGAAACAAACACAGATGCAGAAATAAAGTAAAAGTAGTAAAGAAAAGAACACACCAGATTTTATACCGGTTCGGAGTTATCCTACATCCAGTCCCGCACACAAGTAAGGATTTCCTTTCAAAAGCAATTGTACAATTACACCCTCGATTTCAAGGCTACGAGGTACACCCTTCAGATTCACAATCCTTTGGATAGAGATACTTGATTTCACGGGAAACAAGTTCACCCAATTGATTTCAAGGGCCACAATCACACCTTTTCTCACTTGATTGATTTCTAAGGCTACAATCACACCTTTTCTCACTTGATTGCTTTCCAAGGCTACAATCAAACCTTTTCTCACAGAAATGATTACAAAGAAATTTTTAACTCCGAGTAGCACTGAGGACCCTTATTGAGATAGTAGTAGAGAATCAGAGCAGAAATGATCTAGTTAGATTCAATGTTGATTGAATAGAGTAATGGTAAGAATATGTATAAAGAAATGTGGAAGAAGAAGAGGAGTGAAAGACAGAAAAATATGAATAGAAATTCGTTGAAAACAACCCTATTTATAGAAGAACAACGGCCGTATCCATTCGTGAAGGGATATAACGAATAGACACTTCTTTTAAAATTTAAATTTTTGAAATTAACTGACACTATGTCGACATGGGTAACTTGGGTATGTCGACATCCCAAAGGAAATTTTGGTGTTTTGTTTTTCTCTGAAAATAACTTTTATCTTATGTTAAAACAATTTCACTTTTATAAATATACTTAATTATAGTTAAAATACATAAATAAATATATAGAATAATATTTTGGTATATGTAAATTTTTACTATAATTTTATATTTAAATCTAAGTATAAATATTAAAAGTTAAATATATTATTATTAAAAGATAGTGAAAATAAAGGATTATTTGATTCTGAAGATAAAGATTATTTTGAGGCTAAAAATATTTAAAATCAGGATAGATGTTTTTTATTCTTTTAAAAGGAATGTTCTGAAAACATTTTGAAAACAAGATATAATTTTGTAAAATCATTTTGAGTAAAAGGTAAGCGTACACTAAACGATGTTCCATAAGATTTTTCGTAGGCTCCATCCTACTTAGGGTCCCATCCCTTTAACAGGCTCGAAGTGGATTCCATTTCACGAATAAATTGGATTTTAAGATGCCAGTGCTTTTCTAGGAGTTTTAACAAAATTCCTAATTAAATTACTTATTCTTTAAATCTTGAACTCTTGATAACCTTGATATTCTTGATACTCATGAGTCTTCAATCTTGATATCTTGAATCTCTATGCTGTACAGTCTTCATTCTTGGTACCTACGTGGTTAAATCCTGCATATACATATTTTTCCAAACTATAATGTTAGCATTTATATTTTATAATCCTATTCTAAGATTGTTATCATCAAAACCATCATCTTAAGGGCTAACAATCTCCCCCTTTTTGATGATGACAACCTTTGTTTATAAAATATTACTTCTATCCTAATAACTCCCCTTAAAACTAATAACTCCCACTTAATCTATGCCTAACTATCCTATTTTATATTTCTCCCCCTTTGTCATCAACAAAAACTAACTCCAAACTGTAGAACTCCATCTTAATCTAGTATTCTATGACATGTGATTATAATGATAGTGTTATCATAAATGATCAACACTTAATTCTAAAACTTAAAACTTAGTCCTAAACTATTAACTATCCTAACTAAGTATACATATAATAATACTTTTAATAGAACACATATAAGAACACAAATAATTCTGTTAATTATATAGTTATATTTACATTTTCGTAGAGAACGTAAGAATGAACATACAACAATAGGAAATAGAGAAAAAAAACTAATGAGTGTCTTTGAAAATGAGAGATCTATGAACGAACAGTTTGGATAGTGGAAACAGAAATTTCCACGTTGTTCGACAAGATTTCTATCTTTTTCAAAGCATACTTCGCCAACACAAACGACTTTGTTGTCTTCTTCAACGTGCTTTTCTTCGATGAAGGCTTCTTCTTCTTCTTCTTTCTCGCTGCCCTCCTGCACTTGATCTCCTGAAGAATCTTCGTCAATCAAGATTGGGTTAGCATGATTTTCCATTAGAAATTTTTGCAAATTCCTAAGGATTTTGCCTTGCCTCCCTTGTTCTTTTTTCATTCTAAATTGCACCACTTGAATTTCAATCAATAATTGTAGTGCATCCTTCAGAGAATCCTCCATTTTTGTCACTTGAGCGAGCGTAGTTCTTTGAAACGGTCCAGAAGTAGGAGAAGGGAATGAAAAGGTTGAATTTTTGTTTGATTTGGAAGAGGAGGCCACGGTTTAATTTATTTCAGAAGTTGGAACAGAGAGAGAATAGAGAAAATGATCGAAATTTTGAAAATAAGGAGAATATATAACCAATTATTTGAATTTTGGTGGGAAAAATTTCAAAAATAAAAATAGTTATATGTCGACATGGGTTGGGGCGTATGTCGACATGGTCCTTGAAATTTTTACTATTTGATTTATTTTGATTAAAATTTTAATTATACTTTGTTATTTATATTTTTATATTTTAGTTATTGAACAAATTCCTAATTCTCTTCTTAATTTAGTAAATGTAGATTCATTTAAGGGTTTTGTTAACATATCAGCAATTTGATTCTCGGAATTAATATAATCTAGAGTAATTACTTCCTTATTTAAATTATCTTTGAGAAATGATGTTTTATATCAATATGTTTAGTTCGAGCATGTTGAGTAGTATTTTTGATAAATTTATCGCACTAGTATTATCACAACAAATTGGTGATTTTGAGATATTTAAACCATAATCTTTTAAAGTTTGTTGCATATGTATCACTTGAGAACAAGCCAAAGCTGCAGATATATATTCTGCTTGAGTTATTGATAAAGAAACTGTGTTTTGCTTTTTACTAAACCAGGAAATCAGAGAATGCCCTAAAAAGTGACAAGTTCCACTTGTACTTTTTTGGTCTAATTTACAACCAGCATAATTAGCATCACGGTAAGATATTAAGTCAAAATAATTATTTTTAGGATAAAATAATCCATAATCAGAGGTGTGTTTAGCATATCTTATGCTACATTTTACGGCTTTTAAATGGGTCTCTTTAGGTTGGGATTGATATCTTGCACAAAGACAAACACTATGCATGATATCAGGTCTACTAGCAGTGATATAGAGTAGTGATCCAATCATTCCTCTATATAATTTTTGATCATCTTTTGAAAGATCTTCTTTACTAAGATACTCACTGGTTGCCATGGGAGTGGGTTTTCCACTCGCAGTAGTCAAACCAAATTTACTAATTAGGTCTTTAGCATATTTTTCTTGACTAATAAAGACACCATTATCTAATTGTCTTATTCGTAGTCCAAAAAAGAAAGTTAATTCACCCATATGACTCATCTCAAAATTTTTTGTCATTATATCAGAAAATTCTTTATTCATTTCAAAATTATTTGATCCAATAATGATATCATCTACGTAGACTTGTACTAGTTGAATATCATTTTTATTTCTTTTAATAAAAAGAGTATTATCTACTTTACCAATTTCAAAATTTGATTGTAATAAGTAAGATCTTAGTCTATCATACCAGGCTTTAGGAGCTTGTTTTAGACCATATAGAGCTTTCTTGAGTTTGTAAACATGATTTGATAAATTTTCATTTTCAAAAAATGATGGTTGTTCAACATATACTTCCTCTTTTACAAATCCATTTAAAAAGCACTTTTAACATCCATTTGAAATAGTTTGAAATTATTATGCGAAAGCAAGTAGAATCCTAATGGCTTCTAATCTTGCTACAGGAGCAAATGTTTCATCAAAATCTATTCCTTCTTCTTGATAATAACCTTGAGCGACTAATTGGGCTTCATTTCTAACAACCTCTCCTTGTTCATTCATTTTATTTTTATAAACCCATTTAGTTCCAATTATAGTTTTATTTTCAGGTCTAGGAACAAGTTTCCATACATTATTTATAGTGAATTGATTTAATTCTTCTTGCTTAGCCGAAATCCATGAATCATCAGTTGATGCTTCTTTTGGATTTTTGGGTTCAGTAATTGATATAAAAGCTATATTGCTCATTTGACTTAGTTGATTTCTAGTTTTAACAACAAATTGTATATCTCCAAGTACATTTTGAATAGGGTGATCTTTTAAAAGTTTAATCCTTTTATTAGGATGATTAATTTCATTATTAGTTTCAGTTGTCTCTTAATTTTGAGTGATTAAATCCTCTTCATCATTTGTATCTTCAAAATTTCTCTGATTTTCATCGAATGAAACATGCATTGTTTCTTCGATGGTGTTAGTTCTTAAATTAAACACTCTGTACGCTTTACTTCTATTAGAATATCCAATAAAGATACCTTTGTCGGATTTAGGATCAAATTTATCTAAATTATCTTTTGTATTTAAAATAAAACAATTACTTCCAAAAATTCTAAAATAAGATACCATAGTTTTCTTTGAGTGAAGAAGTTCATAAGATGTCTTATTAGTTGAAGGTCTAATTAAAATTCTATTTAAAATATAACAGGCGGTAGCAACTGGTTCTGTCCAAAAATACTTTGGTAATTTACTATCTGAGAGCATAGTTCTCGCACAATCTTTAATCGTCCTATTTTTACATTCTACTACTCCGTTTTGTTGTGGAGTTCTTGGAAATGAAAAATTGTGAGTTATTCCCTTTTTATTGTAGAATTCCTCAAACTTTTCATTTTCAAATTCACCACCGTGATCACTACGGATGGTTATAATTTTTAGAGAAAGTTGATTTTGAATTCTTTTTATAAAGTTCTTAAAACATTCAAAAGTATCACCTTTATGTTACAAAAATATTGTCCATGTAAATCTAGAATATTCATCTACAATTACAAAAACATATTTACTATGATTTATTGACAAAATTAGAGATGCACCATATAAATCAAGGTGAAGTAATTCAAGAGGTTTTGAGGTTGAAATCATATCTTTTAATCTAAAGGAACTTTTTCTAAGTTTTCCTAACTGACATGCATCACATAGACTATCGACTTTAAAATTTATTTTATGGGGACCTCTTACTAGATCATGTTTAGACAGTCTGGATAAGAGTTTGAAATTAAAATGTCCAAAACTCTTATGCCAAATCCAAGTGTCACTTGTATTTGCCAAAAGACATAAGTTATCATTTGAGACTTCATACTAAGAATATAAATATTCTTTTTCCTAATTCCCTCAAATATTATGGTTGATTTATTATCTTCAATGTGACATTTATCTTTTTCAAATTTAATTTTGTATCCTTTATCGCAAAGTTGACTTATACTTAGCAGATTATGTTTTAGATTCTTAACTAGCAAAATAATAGTAATAATAGGACTTTCAGAGTTATCGACTTTGCTGATGCCAATCACATATCCTTTTGAATTGTCTCTAAAGTTAACCAGTCCTCCATCTTTGTATATTATATCATTCAGCATATCTGAATTGCCAGTCATGTGTCTCGAGCATCCACTATCCAGTATCCATTTATTCTTTTTGATCTGCACAATTTGTCCATTGTGGATTGATTCTTAACCCCTATAAAGCATGTTTCCTGCACATCAAACATTTTCGGTAGACAACTTGAATTTGAACACTGAATATATGCAGACTCAAGAGATAATGATGATCTGAATATTTCTAAACTAGTATTAATGAACATAGCCATTTTAAAAACTTTTTCAAAAAAAATAGATTATGAAACTTTGAAAATCTTGCTCTGATACCAAATATTAGAAATGCAGATTGTGGATCTTAAGGCCAGGATAAACACCAGAGGGGGTGAATAGTGTTTTAAGGAATTACTAAATCTTTTTGAGTTTATATTAATTTGAACACAAATGTATGCAATATTCAGACAAAGATATGATCAAGAAACAAACACAGATGCAGAAATGAAGTAAAAGCAGTAAAGGAAAGAACACATCGAATTTTATACTGGTTCGGAGTTACCCTACATCCAATCTTGCACACAAATATGTATTTCCTTTCAAAAACAATCATACAATTACACCCTCGATTTCAAGGCTACGAGGCACACCCTCCAGATTCACCATCCTTTGGGTAGAGATACTTGATTTCTGGGGCAACAAGTTCACCCAATTGATTTCCAAGGCCACAATCACACCTTTTCTCACTTGATTGATTTCAAAGGCTACAATCACACCTTTTCTCACTTGATTGAAATACAAGGCTACAATCACGCCTTTTCTCACAGAAATGATTAAAAAGAAGTCTATAACTCTAAGTAGTGCTGAGGATCTTGTTGAGATAGTGATAGAGCATCAAACCAGAAATGATCTAGTTAGATTCATTGTTGATTTCGGCAGAGTAATGGTAAGAATATGTATAAAGAAATGTGGAAGAAGAAGAGGAGTGAAAAAAACAAAAAAAAATATGAATAGAAATTCGTTGAAAACAGGCCCTATTTATAGAAGAACAACAGCCACGTTCATTCGTGAAGTGATATGACGAATAGACACTTCTTTTGAAATTCAAATTTTTGAAATCAACTAACACTATGTCGACATGGGTAACTTGGGTATGTCGACATCCCAAAGGAAATTTTGGTGTTTTTTTTTCTTTGAAAATAACTTTTATCTTATATTAAAACTATTTTAAACTTTTATAAATATACTTAACTATAGTTAAAATACATAAATAAATATAGAGAATAATATTTTGGTATATATAAAAATTTTCTATAATTTTATATTTAAATTTAAGTATAAATATTAAAAATTAAATATATTATTATTAAAAGATAGTTTAAAACAAAGGATAATTTGATTTTGAAGCTAAAAATTATTTTGAGGCTAAAAATATTTAAAATCAGGATAGATGATTTTGATTCTTTTAAAAATAAAGTTTTGAAAACATTTTGAAAACAAGATATAATTTTGTGAAATTATTTAGATTAAAAGGTTAGTGGATACAAAACGATGTTCCACTAGATTTTTTGTAGGTTCCATCCTACTTAGGGTTCCATCCCTTTAACAGGCTCGAAGTGGATTCCATTCCACGAATAAATTGGATTTTAAGATGCCAGTGCTTTTCTAGGAGTTTTAACAAAATTCCTAATTAAATTAATTACTCTTGAAATCTTGAACTCTAGATATTCTTGATACTAATGAGTCTTCAATCTTGATATCTTGAGTCCCTATACTGTACCGTCTTCATTCTTGGTACCTGCATGGTTAATCCTGCGTATACATATATTTCTAAACTATAATGTTAGTATTTATATTTTATAATTCTATTCTAAGGTTGTTGTCATCAAAACCATCGTCTCAAGGACTAATACTTGCACCATAGATGTTGCGCCCAAGGGATATCAATCATTCGGACAGCCATAACGGTTGACTCTTTTGGAGTTACGGGAGGCATAACCAGTCAAAATGAAGGTCTTTGTGAGTTCTATGGATTTGATAGCTTTAAGCCGTCAATGCATAGTTTCTACCCAAAAAAATCACAATCCAAATCTCTTTCAGGACTCATAAGTTTTTTTTACACTTCGTTTTCTTCACGAGAATTTTATGGTACAACGGGATCAACGTGGCTGGCCATCAATTTACCATCGTTGGAGAGTGGTGCACCAAGGTACTATTCCGTTTCAAATCCATGCAATCATTTCTGAAAGTCGTACCCCGCAGTTTCGGCATTATGGACGGATGTTGCACCTTGCACCATAGATGTTGCGCCCAGAGGATATTGATCCTTCAGACAGGCTGTTGACTCTTCTGAAGCTACGGGAGCCTTAACTAGTCAAAACGAAGGTCTCTGTGAGCTCTATGGCTTTGATGGCTTAACGAAGTCAATGCATAGTTTCATACCCAAAAAAACACTTTTCGAAACACATTCAGGTCTCAGAAGTTTATTTAACTCTTCGTTTTCTTCATGTGAATTTTATGGTAAAACGGGATTAACGTGGCTGGCCATCTATTCACCATCACTTGAGAGTGGTGTACCATGGTACTATTCCGTTTCAAATCCATGCACTTATTTCTAAAAGTCGTACAGTGCAGTTTCGGCAGTATAGACGGATGCTGCACCTTGCACCGTAGATGATGTGCCCAGGGGATATCGATCCTTCGGATAACCATAACGGTTGACTCTTTTGGAGCTACGGGATCCATAACCAGTCAAAATGAAGGTCACTTTGATCCCTATGGATTTGATGTCTTAACAACTTCAATGCATAGTTTCATAGCCGAAAAACACAATCCGAATCACTTTCAGGTCTCGAAAGTTTTTTTACCCTTCGTTTTCTTCACGTGAATTTTATGGTAAAACAGGATCAACGTGGCTGGCCATCGATTTACCATCACGGGAGAGTGGTGCATCATGGTACTATTTGGTTTCAAATCCATGCACTCATTTCTAAAAGTCGCACGGTGCAGTTTCGGCATTATGGATGGATGCTACCCCTTGCACCGTAGATATTGAGCCCAGGGGATATCGATCCTTCGGACAGCCATAACGGTTGACTCTTATGGAGTTTCGGAAGCCATTACTTGTCAAAATGAAGGTCTCTATGAGATCTACGGCTTTGATGGCGTACCAACATCAATGCATAGTTTCATACCAAAAAAACACTATCCGAATTACTTTCAGGTCTCGAAAGTTTTTCTTACCCTTCGTTTTCTCCGCATGAATTTTATGTTAAAACGGGATCAACATGGGTGGCCGTCGATTTACCATCTCTGAGCAGTGGAGCGCCATGGTGAAGTTCCATTTCAAATCCATGCACTCATTTGTAAAATTCGTATGGCGTATTTTCGGCATTAGGGATGGATGCGGCACCTTGCACCGTAGATGTTGCGCCAGGGGATATCGATCCTTCGGACAACCATAACGATTGATTCTTTCAGAGTTATGGGAGCCATAACCAGTCAAAACGAAGATCTCTGTGAGCTCTATAGCTTTGATGTCTTAACGACGTCATTGCATAGTTTCATACCCAAAAGACACTATTCGAATCACTTTCAGGACTCGGAAGTTTTTTACCTCTCGTTATCTTCACGTGAATTTTATTGTAAAACGGGATCAACATGGCTGGCCATCTTTTACCATCGCTAGAGAGTGGTGCACCATGGTACTATTCCGTTTCAAATCCATGCACTCATATATAAAAGTCGTACGATGTAGTTTTGGCATTCTGGACGAATGCTGTACCATGCACCGTAGATGTTACGCCCAGGGGATATCGATCCTTCAGACAGCCATAACGGTTGACTCTTTTGGTGTTACGGGAGCCATAACCAGTCAAAACGAAGGACTTTGTGAGCACTACGGCTTTGATGGATTAACGACGTCAATGCATAGTTTCATACCCCAAAAAACACTATCTGAATCACTTTTAGGTCTTGGATTTTTTTTATCCTTCGTTTTCTTCACGTGAATTTTGTGGTAAAACGGGATCAACGTGGCTGGCCATCGATTTACCATCGCAGGAGCATGGTGCATCATTGTACTATTCCGTTTCAAATCCATGCACTCATTTCTAAAATTCGTACGACGCAGTTTTGGCATTATGGACGGATGCTGCACCTTGCACTTTAGATGTTGCATCCAGGGGAAATCAATCTTTGGGATAGCCATAAGGGTTGACTGTTTTGGAGTTACGAAAGCCATAACCAGTCAAAATGAAAGTCTCTGTAAGCTCTATGGATTTGATGTCTTAACGACATCAATGCATAGTTTCATAACCAAAAAACACTATCTGAATCGCTTTCAGGCCTCGAAAGTTTTTTTTTCACCCAACGTTTTCTTCACGTGAATTTTATGGTAAAATGGGATCAACGTGGCTGGCCATCGATTTACCATCGCTGAAGTGTGGTGCAGCATGGTACTATTCCGTTTCAAATCCATGCATCCATTTGTAAAATTCGTACGGCGTAGTTTCGGATTATGGACGGATGTTGCACCTTGCACCATAGATGTTGCGCCCAGGAGATATCGATCCTTTGGACATCCGTAGCGGTTGATACTTTTGGAGTATGGGAGCCATAACCAGTCAAAACAAAGGACTCTATGAGTTCTATGACTTGGACATCTTTAAGCCATCAATGCATAGTTTCGTACCCAAAAAAACATAATCCGAATCACTTTTAGGACACGAAAGTTTTTTTACCCTTTGTTTTCTTCACGTGAATTTAATGGTAAAACGGGATCAATGTGGCTGGCCATTGATTCACCATCGGTGGAAAATACTGCACTGTGGTACTATTCTGTTTCAAATCCATGCACTCATTTGTAAAAGTCGAACAGCCAAGTTTCGGCATTATGGACGGATGTTGCACCTTGCACGGTAGATGTTGCGCCCAGGGGATATCACATCATTTGGATAGCCATAACGGTAGACTCTTTTGGAGTTACAGGAGCCATAACCATTCAAAATGAAGGTTTCTTTGAGCTCTATAGCTTTGATGGCTTAACGACTTCAATGTATAGTTTCATACCCAAAATACACTATCCGAATAACTTTCAGGTCTCGAAAGTTTTTTTAACCCTTCGTTTTCTTCACGTGAATTTTATGGTAAAACGGGATCGACGTGGCTGGCCATCGATTTACCATCGCTGGAGAGTGGTGCACCATGGTACTATTCCATTTCAAATCCATGCACTCATTTGTAAAAGTCGTACGGCGCAGTTTCAACATTATGGACGGATGTTGCACCTTGCACCGCAGATGTTGCGCCCAATGGATATCAATCCTTCGGACAACCATAATGGTGACTCTTTTGGAGTTACGGGAGCCATAATCAGTTAGAACGAAGTTCTATGTAAGCTCTATGGCATCGATGGCTTAACGGCGTCAGTGCATAGTTTCATACACAAAAAAAATACTACTCGAATCACTTTCAGGACTCGGAAATTTTTTTACCCCTCGTTTTCTTCATGTGAATTTTATGGCAAAACGGGATCAACATGGCTGGCCATCGATTTACCATCACTGGAGAGTGGTGCACCATAGTGCCATTACATTCCAAATCCAAGCACTCATTTTTAGAAGTTGAGCGGCATAGTTTTAGCATTATGGACAGATGTTGCACCTTGCATCGTAGATGTTGCGCCCAGGGGATGTCGATCATTCGGATAGCCATGACGGTTGACTCTTTTGGAGTTACGGGAGCCAAAACCAGTCAAAACAAAGGTCTCTGTGAGTTCTACGGCTTTGATGTCTTTAAGCCGTCAATGCACAGTTTCATACCCAAAAAACGCTATCCGTATCACTTTCAGGACTCGGAAGTTTTTTTTACCCATCGTTTTCTTCACGTGAATTTTATGGTAAAACGGGATCAACGTGGCTGGCCATCGATTTACCATCGCTGGAGAGCGATACACCATGGTACTATTCCGTTTCAAATTCATGCACTCATTTGTAAAAGTCATACTGCGTAGTTTCGACATTATGGACGGATGTTGCACCTTGCACCGTAGATGTTGCGACCAGGGGATATCGATCCTTCAGAAGCCATAACAGTTGACACTTTTGGAGTTACGGGAGCCATAACCAGTCAAAACGAAGGTATCTATGAGTTCAATGGCTTTGACAGCTTTAAGCCGTCAATGCATAGTTTCATACCCAAAAAATACTATCTGAATCACTTTCAGGACTTGCAAGTTATTTTTACCCTTCGTTTTCTTCACTGAATTTTATGGTAAAACGGGACCAACATGGCTAGCCATTGATTTACCATCGCTGGAGAGTGATGTACCATTGTAATATTGCATTTCATATCCATGCACTCATTTCTATAAGTCGTACGGCGCAATTTCGACATTATGGACGGATGTTGCACCTTGCACCATTGATGTTGCGCCCAGGGGATATCGATCCTTCGGACAGACATAACGGTTGACTCTTTTTTAGCTACGGAGCCATAACCAGTCAAAACGAAGGTCTCTGTGAGCTCTACGGCTTTGACAGCTTTAAGCCATCAACGCATTGTTTCATACCCAAAAAAGACTATCTAAATCACTTTCAGGACACAAAAGTTTTTTAACCCTTCGTTTTCTTCACGTGAATTTTGTGGTAAAACGGGATAAACATGGTTGGCCATTGATTTAACATCGCTGGAGAGTGGTGCTCCACGGTACTATTCCATTTCAAATCCACGCACTCATTTGTAAAAGTCATACGGCGCGATTTTGACATTACGGACGAATATTACACCTTGCACCGTACATGTTAAGCCTAGGGGATATCGATCATTCGGACAGCCATAACGGTTGACTCTTTTGGAGTTACGGGAGCCATAACAAGTCGAAGCGAAGGTCTCTGTGAGTTTTATGGCTTTGATAGCTTTATGCCATCAATGCGTAGTTTCATGCCCAAAAAAACACTATCCGAATCACTTCTACGACTAGGAATTTTTTTACCCTTCGTTTTCTTCACGTGAATTTTATGGTAAAACGAGATCAACATGGCTGGCCATAATTTACCATCGTTGGAGAGTGGTGCACCATGATACTGTTCCGTTTCAAATTCATGCACTCATTTCTAAAAGTCGTAAGGCGCACTTTCGGCATTATGGACGGATGTTGCACCTTGCACCATAGATGTTGCGCCTAGAGGACATCGATCATTCATATAGCCAAAGCGGTTGACTCTTTTGGAGTTATAGAAGCCATAACCAGTCAAAATAAAGTCTTTGTGAGCTCTATGGCTTAGGTGGCTTAACGACGTCAATGTAAAGTTTAATATCCAAAAAAACACTATTCGAATCACTTTTAGGTCTCGGAAGTTTTTTTTAACCCTTCGTTTTCTTTACGTGATTTTTATGGTCTAACGGGATCAACGTGGCTAGCCATCAATTTACCATCATTGGAGAGTGGTACACCATGGTACTATTCCCTTTCAAATCTATGCAATCATTAGTAAAAGTCGTACAACGCAATTTCGGCATGATGGACCGAAGTTGCACTTTGCACCGTAGATGTTGCACCCAGGGGATATCGATCCATCGGACATCCATAACGGTTCACTCTTTTGGATTTACCGGAGCCATAACCAGTCAAAACAAAGGTCTCTGTGATTTTTACGTCTTTGATGGATTTAAGCCGTCGATGCATAGTTTCATACCTAAAAAACAAAGTTCGAATCACTTTCAAGGCTCGGATGTTTTTTAACCCTTAGTTTTCTTCACGTGAATTTTATGGTAAAATGGGATCAACGTTGTTGGACATCGATTTGCCATCGTTGGAGAGTGGTGCACCATGGTACTATTTTGTTTCAAATTCATGCACTAATTTGTAAAAGTCGTATGGCGCAGTTTTGGCATTATGGATGGATGTTGCACTTTGCACCGTAGATGTTGCGCCCAGGGATATCGATCCTTCGGGCAGCCATAACGGCTGACTTTTTTGGAGTTACGGGAGCCATAACTAGTCAAAAAAGGTCTCTGTGAGCTCTATGGCTTTGATGGCTTAACGACGTAAATGCATAGTTTCATACCCAAAAAATCACTATCCGAATCACTTTCAGTTCTCGAAAGTTTTTTTAGCCTTCGTTTTCTTCACGTGAATTTTATGGTAAAACGGGATCAACGGGGCTGACCATCGATCTACCATTGCTGGAGACTGGTGCACCTTGCTACTATTTCATTTCAAATCCATGCACTCATTTGTAAAATTCGTACAGTGCAATTTTGGCATTATGGACGGAAGTTGCACCGTGCCCCGTAGATGTTGCGCCTAGGGTATATCGATCCTTCAGACATCCATAATGGTTGACTCTTTTGGAGTTACGGGAGCCATAACCAGTCAAAATGAAGGCCTTTGTGAGTTCCAAGGTTTTGACGGCTTTAAGCCATCAATATATATTTTCATACCCAAAAAACATTATCCGAACCACTTTTAGGACTCGGAAGTTTTTTTACCCTTCGTTTTCTTCACATAAATTTTATGGCAAAACAAGATCAACGTGGTTGGCCATTGATTAACCACCGCCGAAGCGTTGTTCACCATGGTACTATCCCATTTCAAATCCATGCATTTATTTTTAAAAGTCGTACGGCGCAGTTTCGGCATTATGGACAGATGTTGCGCCTTGAACGTAGATGTTGCGCCCTGCACGTAGATGTTGCGCCCAAGGGATATCGATCCTACGGACAATCGTAACGGTTGACTCATTCGGAGTTACAGGAGCCATAACCAGTCAAAACGAAGGTTTATATGAGCTCTACGACATTTACTACTTTAAGATGTAAATGCATAGTTTCATACCCAAAAAACACTATCCGAATCACTTTCGGGACTGGGAAGTTTTTGTTTACCCTTCGTTTTTTCATGTGAATTTTATGGTAAAACGGGATCAACATGGTTGGCCATCGATTTACCTTCGCTGGAGAGTAGTGAACCATGGTACTATTCCGTTTCAAATCCATGCACTCATTTGTAAAAGTCGTATGACGCAGTTTTGGATTTTGGATGGATGTTGCGCCCAGGGGACATTAATCGTTCGGACAGCCATAACGGTTGACTCTTTTAGAGATACGGAAGCCAAAACCAATAAAAACGAAGGTCCTTGTGAGTTCTACAGCCTCGATAGCTTTAAGCCGTCAATGCAAAGTTTCATACCCAAAAAAACAATATCCGAATCACTTTCGGGACTCGAAAGTTTTTTTCCACCCTTTGTTTTCTTCACGTGTATTTTATTGTAAAACGGGATCAACGTTGCCGGCCATCGATTTATCATCGCTGGAGAGTGGCGCTGTAACGACCCGTATTTTTACGGAACGAAAGATTGTAGAACTGTTGTCATCAGGTTGTTAGTGTTGTTAAGTCGTTTGGAGCTTAAGTCGTCCAGAGATGAGTCGCCCAGGGTTGGGTCGTGTTGTAGCATGAGTCGGTGGAGTGACTTAGGAGTTGGACCGACCTATAGAAATGACCGACCTATAGAGATAAGCGATTTAAGAGATTTGAACGACTTAAGGGATAACGGTTTAAGGGATAGAGGCTTAAGGATAGTAGCGGCTTAAGGTAGTTAGTGGCTTAGGAGATTAACGGCTTAAGCGGGTTAACGACCTAAAGGGAGGTAGGACGTTCGAGCGGCTTAGGAAAGATGGCTTAGGTCGTGGACGAGATAAGGCTTAGGTAGTAGGTCGCATGAAGGCAAGGGTGTTAGGTCGCTGGGTCATTGAGCCGTTGTGTGTGTTAAGTCGCTATAGTAGTTAGGTCGCGACTTTTGTTGAGTCGTTGAGTCGTCCAAACGGCTTAGGCAGGAACGTGCGCATGTGTTAGGTCGCTAAGTCGTATCCTGTTGAGTCGTTAGGCCGTGTTTGTGTTAGGCTGCATAGAGGCTTGAGTCGGTAGGACGTGGGGTTGATGGGTCGTAATTTGTGGAGCCTTGATGAGTTGTGATCGACTTAAGGGGGGGCGAACGACTCATAGGTTTGGCCTATAAATATACGGCCTTATCTCTCTTTTTGGGATCCGGATTTTGAAGTGACGAAGTGCTACTATTTTGAGGGCTCGACTACAACACTTCTTCACTTCTTTTCTCCACTTTAATATTGTGCTTCCATCCATCTAAATCGAAGATCCAAGAGCCAAAGTTGAAGATCTCCATCCATTGAAGAGAGATTTCATCGTTTGAAGCGGAGTTTTGGCAGATCGAGCTAGATCCTTTGCTGTCCAGATCTGAAGTTAGTTGCTTTTGAGGTGTTTAGGTGATTCGGTGAGTGGTGGTTATCTCTCACACGGACCCAAAGGAGTATATTGGATCGGTGGCTTGTTTGTGTGTTAAAGATAGTGATTTCATGCATTTTCCTTAAGTCTGCATGTAGATCCATCGTTCATAAAGTTTTGATATCCACTTTACTACATGTTAACCTATGCTAGTTCATTCATCAAGATATTACTTAGAATTCATGCTTGTTAGATTTGGACTCTTTATTTACGAAATTGCCATTATTGTTATAACTGTTTATTTAGATCTTGTTTGAATGATTGATTACTTGGATTAATGATTGATCTGATTGATTGTTATAAATTAGTTGATTGATGATTTGATTTGGACAAGTTGGTCGGAGGTGATTCAAAAGCTAAGTGGAAAGGCTCTTGAATAAGGAAAGCTGCTCGTGGCATATGAAGCGGATGATAAAGCTCATATGGATAGATTTGATGATGATGTTGAGATGGGACTTTGCTATGATGCGATGAAGCAAAGCATGATATGATATAGCCTTGGTTTAATCCAGACGGGATCATCCCAAGCATGTTGATAACTCGGTGATATGGTTCGAGTTTGTGGATAATGGTTGGCTTGAGAGGCGCTTGAGCTAGTATGGAAATAGTCATCGATGAGGATGACTAGAAGGCTGAGATCTCATCGTTGTTGAAGGTTCTAGCATGCTCAAAGCAAGAGTACGCTGGGCAGATTCGATAGTCCCAAGACTAATAGTTAATGGTCTAGTACTCTGGGCAGATTCGATAGTCCTAGGCACGGGTCACGATGACGTGCGGAGTTATGTCTAGGACCGGGGTTACCATTAGCCCTTGACGGACGGATGAAAGAATGAGCCGGTCATTCAATTAACGGTGATATCAAGGCAACGATAACGGTGATAGCCAGAGTCATGGATGTTTGGATGTTCGGTTGTATCGTCACTCGGTCTCAAGAGCGATGTTTTGTGGGTGCTTATCTTATCTTGGTTAAGGCCTTGGGGGTTTGTACTTGGAAAACATCGACTTTGACTCGAGTGATAATTGCTTTACTTTAATTGTCTGCCTTGCTATGTTTGTTTCTGCTTAGTGTGTCTGGGGGCTATCACTGTAGAAAGAGGTGGAGTGGGATGGTTGGGTTCCTATTCCTTTTTACCCTTTATGCTCTTTTGGTATGTTTGATAGTTGATTTACTGCTCACTAGGACTTTTGTCTGACTCAAGGTTTTATGTTCAATTCTTATTACCTTGGGCTGTTTATCCGTTTTGGGATGGGCAGACTAGGTAGCAGGTGACAGATGCTGTTCTTAGTGACCAACGCTGTTGATGACGAAGACGAGCTGGAGGCTTTTGCATATTGTTTTTCTTACTATATGTACTGGATGTTCCGCTGCTTGTATGATTCTCTGAGTGTTATGTAGTGAGGCTTGATGTATTGACTTTTCAGGTTGTTGTACCAAACTATTATGAGTTTATATGATGAGATTCTATTCTGTGGAGCTTCACTATGTAAACTTTTCTATTGTATTTTATCCATGCGCTGTGAGTAATACGATAGAGTTTATTGTTTTACCTTACCTTGATGATCATCCATGGCTGCCTGGCACACTTTACAACGCACTATTTCCTTGTTTAGTGCAGGAGTCATGGGCGGTCGTCACATTTGGTATCAGAGCTTTGGTTAATCGATTTTAGCCAATGCTCGCTGACGTAACTACGTATGAGAGACGTAATTGTATTTTGATGGTTGATTACTATATATAATATAGTAGCTTAGAAGGATTAGAATCTCTTATGCAGTTGTTTCTCAAGGTGTACTAATCATTCTTTTATAGATATTAAGAATGTAACGACCCGTAAATTTTCGATAATTAAATTAGCTAATTTAATAAGATTTCGTGATTTAATGTTAGAAAAAAATTTGTAATTCATTTGGAATAATAATAACTGGAATGAATTGCAATAATTATCCAAGTAATGAAAAAAAAGCTACTTAGTGAATGCCTTTGCAATCAATAGTTGAATGGGATATTAAATGTTGAATTCATTGGGTATGATAGAGTAATTGATTGATAAGTAAAATCTATTTGAAATCAAATATTGAATATTGAACACGTAATTGTTTAAATTAAATATTTAAAACTTATTGAATAATTGAATAACTGTAAAATGAAAATAGTGTTCTAAATTTTGAAATGGTTTTAAAAGTTGAATCTTATAAGTTCAATTTCAATATTTCAAAAGATAATGAATTATTGGATAAGCGAAATTGTCTAAATTAAATATTTGGAATTTATTGGATAAATAAAATAACGGGTTTAATATGATTAAAAATGATTTGTAAAATTTTATTTTATCATATTGGAGTTATAGTGATGTTATAGAACTTTTAAAACTGAATTTAAAATTTATTTGTGAAAATTGAATATTTTAATATTTAATTATCGCCTGAAAAATAGCCAATTTTTGAACAGTCTCAGAATTGGACGAAACTAGTTCTATTGGATCCGTAATAGTTAGTTATTATCGGATTTCAATTTTCGTAGCAATCGGAGTTGTCGTTTGACCGTGGCAGCTCGAAACGCGTTGAAATTGTTTTAATATTAATTTGGCGAGTAAAAATAGTCATTTTTCAAACGGTCTCGGATTTCGACGAAACTAGTTTCATTGGATCCATAATGTGATATTATTGTAAGGTTTCAAATTTCGTGTCAATCGGATTTACCGTTTGTCCGGGGCAAGCCAAAACGCATAGAAATTAGTTGAATCGGTTTAATTTAAATTTGATCGTTTATTGCCGTAACTCGCGCATATGATCGAATTAGCCTCCGAAACCTATTCCATTGTGTCCGGAACGCGGGGTAAACCCTAGAAACGCCAGTCGGCACGCTTCGTTTGGAGTTCGGAAAATTTCGATGAATAGTAAATTGGGAAATTTTTTCTATAAAAGGACCTTCACCCTTTCACTTTGCAAACCCTAATTTACTTCAGCCCTAGCCGCCATTTTACTGAATCAATGGCCACGAAAATTCGAAACTTCTTCCTCATTTTCCTCTCAATCCATCAACAATTAGCAAAAACTCTCAACTACAAAGTTGTAGAGCACGATGAAAGCTTCAAATCCATACGGAGATGATCGAAAACGGAGCCACGGATCAACGGGAAATCGAGATTTAAGCTGCTGCGTTTTTCACGCAATTCGAGGCAGAGGGGATGGCCGAGCTTCAGGCTATTGGTGGTGAAGGTGGAGTAAGGCGGTGGCTTCGAAGTGGTGTAACCTGATCGTGTTCATGTTCGTCGTGGAGGTCGCAAAATCAAACCCTAGTGGCGTATGAATGGGTTCAAGTTGCGTGATTTACTACCTGGAAGATGATACGCGTGCCTGAGGAAGGATTAGGGTGCGGCCCTGATCGGCTATGCAAGGGACGAACGGCAGATGTTTGGCAAGGTTAAAAATTAAATTAAAGTTGTAAATTTTATTTATATTATAATCCGAATAAACTTTAAACCATCTTAACTTTGTCATGCGAGGTCGGAATCGGTCGAAACAAGTTGCGTTGCGTTCGTATTGTCGAATACTACGCTATGGAATTTGATTGGAATCATTTGGAGCTATAGAAAATTTTGAGTTAAATCGAACGTCGTTCGATTTGATTTAAAATCGTAAAATCAAGGTGAGTGTTTTATAACGCTCACAACGTACTAAATATCTTTATGCTAGTTAAATTGATATTATGAAGTGATATGAATTTTATTTGTCGTTGTTTGATATGAATTTAATTGTCGTATAGCTTGTTATTTGAATTAACCGTTGAAAAATTAAATTGACAGTTAAATTGAAATTGAAATTTGAATGGCGATTAAATTACCTGACCTTGATAACTATGAAATTGCCATGGATTGTATTGTCTATTGGATGATTTATTTCGATGGATGTTATAGTTTGATATTTAAATGTTTGGATGTTTATTGCTTATATATATCCTGTTATGCATACATATGATACCGTGATTTAATTTAAGTAATATATACTCATTCTTGACATTTAATTGAAATAAATAACTACTTGGCCATAGGATAGAAAATTATATACGGACACCGAATTGGCTAAATAAATAATTTTTGAAATCGTCGATTTAAAATTTATTTAAATGTTTTGATTTAAAAGTTATAAATAGAAATCAATTTATAGAAATCGAATTTGTCGAAAAATTGAGTTGGAATGTTGAAATAAATTTTGGTTAAAAGAAATTGGTAAATAATTTAAGTTATGACTTTAAAATTTAAAATTTGGATATGATTGAATTTCGAAAATCTATTTATTTTAAAGATTGAACATTATTTCGAGCTTTGAATATTACTAAGTAAAAGTGATATGAAAATGATATTTTGAAATCGAGTTTGGAATTGAATCATATTTGGAATTTGGATTTAAACTTGAATATTGTTGGAAATTTTGTTAAGTGTTATAAATTGATATTTTGAGAAATCAAGCTCCAAATCGATATAAATTGAAATTGAATTAATTAAAGGTGAATGTAGAATTGAATTGATTTGAAGTAAAGGTTGACATTATTTTGAATTGAAATCGAAATTGAATCGGTAGAATGGAAATTGAAATTGATTTGAATTGGGAAGTTATAATTGAAATAGATTGATTTTGAAGCTGTTTTAATTTGTTTTCCAAATTACTCTGTTATATAAACCATGTTGAATACTTAAACTATTTTAATCTATTTTAAATCTACTTAACCCAATTTAAATTATTTTAAACTAATTTATCTATTTTAAATCCATTTTAAAGATTTTAAGTGTTTTTAACTATTTTAATTATTTAAAACTACTTTTAAACTACTTAAAACTATTTTTCTAAAATCCTAAGCTGGTCAATAAGGTGAAATGTTTATATCTAAATCTTGAATTTAAATATGAAATCTGATATTTTGAAAGATACGATGATATTTGAATGGATTTGATTTTTGAAGCGAATATGATGTTTTGATATCAATTATGAATCGATTTGAAATATAAAGAGCCAAAGGTGTAATAATACGTAGTTATTAAAGAGACCGGGATCGGATATGGACATACTCTCTGTCGATACCGAAAACCACTTTAATAACTATTATACGCGGAGTGTTGATCCAGAATGAAGTGGATGGTTTGGTGAACGCGTTGACTGAAGAAAGAGAACGATTATTGGATGACCCCTGACATGACTAAAACAGGAGCCGCGCCGGGCCATTGAGGTTCGCCACCTCTAGCGGACACACTTCTTCGATACCATATCTATTACATTTGTGATGCGATTTGGGTGCACCCCTTGATTTGGGAGTGTTGTTTCGCGGTGTTGGGGTAGCTGCTGGCTATGCCCAACATCAGTCCGGATCACGCAACTACTAGTATCCTAGTTGGTATTGCCTCATGTACCTTGTCATACTGATTATCCTATTCGCGACCACTACGTTTTGATTTGTACCTTGAGTATATGGATTGCCCTCTGGTGACTTCCGGTTTTGGGGAAACTACGGTCTTGTATATGCTTTTGGGAATATAAAATGTGTTAAGGGGGATTATGGTAACGCCTTAACGCTATTTTGATACTTTATATTACTGATAGACATTATCTACTTAGCGTATATTACTACATAGTAGATAGTTTAACGGATCCTTGAGAGATGGAAAATCCCGTAACATCTCTTGAGTTATTGCACGCACGTTGACACTGGATATGAGATGTCAAACCCCGTAAACATCTCTGACGCCGTTACACTCATATTTATTTACGATTGATTTAACTTTCATAAGGATATTTTAGTCCTGACTCGAGTGTTTTGTCTTTTCATTACGCTCGGGTCAGTCCTGAGTTTTCAGTTTAGGTTGAAGATCATTTCCTTGGAGGACGGAGACGAAGATTTGGTATATTATCTACTACTATTATATTCATTCCATTCCGCTGCATTGTTGTATGATATTTGTTGTGTATGTAACTCTGATAAATGTTGTATAATAATAATCAAATGTATTCATTTCAAATGTATTCATTTAATTAACAGCTTCATGAACTGTTATTTTATTATTATACTTTAGCCTTCCGCTGTGAGATTCTGGGTTGTTTCATTTCCTTTATTTCCCTTCCTTTTCTTTTCTTAATTACCCCAATAACTATCTGCCCTTTTAATGGTTTGGAATCGATATGTGTATTTGATCGTCGGTTTAAACTGTCCAAAAAGGCGGGTCGTTACAGTTGGTATCAGAGCTTTGGTTTAGCGATAAACCTTGGCTCTAGTGGGGAATAACTCATTGAAATAGAGGTAAACTATATGAATGAGTTGAGTGTATATGAGAGAGCGTACTTGTTATTTGATATAAAATGGTTTTATATTGTGTTAATTTGTTCCGTTGAGTATTTATGAATTCTGGTTGATACTTGGGACGCCAAGGCGTCGATAGGAATTTCTAAACACTCGAATAGGACAAACCAACACAATACCGTTTTGGAATATATTTTATATAAAAGAATTATTTGAATATTTATTCATTTTGATTGAATTGATTGTTAGGAGATGATAATATTAGATTATTATCGTTATTGTTTGATCAGTCAATATTTACAACAATTGATTAAATAACAATGGATTTAGGAAAATGAAATCTTGTAGACACAATTGATAATGAATATAAATGAATTTTAACTTGGATTTGGGAATTTAAATTTCGGTGTTTGAAATTGACTTACAAGAATTTGAAAAACATAATATGAGTATTATATGATAGTATAATTGAGTTGAAATTGTTTTCGAAGGATTTTTTTTTTATGATGAGTGTTATATTCCCTTCTCTTGACGCTGGAAAATGATTTCGGTGATGAGTGCACGCATCATCGGCGTTTATTTTCGAGAGTCCGAGTGGGGGAGACCATTTAATAGCTTGTCTAAACCTTGTTTTAATTCAACTTTTATTTTATTTTGTATTCTCTATAGTATGATTTGATATATAAATTATATAAGTATATATTATTTCAAAACTTGATTTGAAATGAAACCGGGATTGGAATTCTTAAGTCCTTTAATAATTAATGATTTTTTTTAAATGATTGAAATGAATTTAGACTTGAATCATTGAGGAACTTCTGAATTGTGAAATGAGAAATGAACCTAAGTGCTAAGTAAAAAATATCAATTGTAGTAGAAATCCTTAGAATTAGGAAATCATGAACTTAAAATAAAAGTGAAACTGTAAAACTCGCGTAGTATTAAAATTCATTCTATAGCATAGATATAACTTACCAAAATATTTAAGAAGTTCAAAAATGTTATATGAATTGTTAATTGGATAATATACAAGTATGGGTTTGAATAATGAAATATGCATTTAATTAATGGTTTGCAAATATAAATAAAATTGTTAGTAAATAATTGGAATTTAAATTAACATTTAGAGGTGATTCACAATTATGTTAATATAAAATGGAAATACTATATGTGAATGTAAATGTGAAAAAAATTATAGTGAAATTTAAGTAATGACTTAAGAATTAATAAATTGAAAATTCAACTTTAAATGAAAAGAAGTTGTATGTTGTTTAACTACATTCTATTTGAATAACTATAACTTACCAAATACTTAAAGGGTTTAAAATGCTAATAAGGATAGGTAGAGAAATAATATACCAGTGTGAGAATGAATAATAAAATGTGAAGATCTATTGATAGTTGTAAATATAAAAGAAATTTAAGCTGTAAAATGAATGATATATCTAAGTGAATATATAAAATTTAAAATTAATGAAATATAAAATTGGTAAATGGAAACTAATTAAATTTGAATATAGCTAAATGTCAATAAACTAGGAAGTGTATGAAATTAAAGTTGACTTGAAAATGTATAATTGATTTAGTGCAGATTTTGGATGGATGTTAATGTTTGATATGCATTGGCTGTTAGATGGATGATAATTGATTAAGTAGAATTCATTAGTGTTAATGGAATTGAATAAAGGGAATAAAATTTTAAAATAATAAAATTCAAATTCGAAGCAAAGTGAAATTAAATATAATGGAATTCAATTTAAATTGAAGCAAATTGACTTTAATTTAAAATATGAATGAAACAAACTTGAATAAATCGGAAACAAATTGAATGTAAACCTATTGTGTGGATGAATAAGAAAATAAATAGCTTTGTGTTTATGATTGTTCTTTAGAAAATTTGATGTTTTGATGGTTTGTACTTTGAAATAATAAAAGCAAAATTTTGGAAGAAAAAAAAAATCCAAAATGGTCCAATACATGCTGAAATGAAAACAACCATAACTTTTAAATGGCTGAACGGAATTCGACGATTTTGGACTTTCCGAAAAGCTTAGAAACTATAGCACAACTTTTATTTAGAGTGTCTTGAGAAATTCCTTCGTCTACTAGGTTAAAAACTTGAATGTTACTCGCTGTCCTGTGTAAAAAAAAAAAATATAAGAAAAATCTGAAGCATACAACCTTAGTATTTTCGCCATATCTTTTGACTGGTTTATCGGATTTTGATGATCTTGCCCTTTATGAAAACTAAGAACATAAGCTAAAACTTTTGTTTTAAGTGTTTTGTGTTTTGATGTGGTTTAGAAGGTCGGAAATGTGGGTGAACGTCGCGGACCTGCGCAAACACTGCCCAGGCTGAAGCGTATCCCCTAAGTAAAACGGCCATAACTTTTGAACGGATGATCCGAATTCGATGATTTTGGACATTCCGGAAAACCTGAAATGAATGCAACAACTTTTGTTTAAATTCTGTTGTCAAATTTTATAGTTTAGGTGACCTAAAGCTAAGATTTGTTTGCTGTCCAGAAATTGAAATCTCAGTCTTGAAGCTAAATATGTTATATATATGTTGTGTAGGCTAAGTATAGCGATCTATCTTTATATGCATGGTTCTAACTTAGTTATTGAGCATTTTAGTAGGTAGCAAAGGGGTTGCGCTTCGTTGTGGAGCTCGCTTCTACGCTAAACGCATAATGTAAGTAAAATGCTAATAAATGCTAAATAAAAGGTACGCTTACGGTTTTATATGATATTGGTGATATTTATATGTTGTTTCCCCACATATGGGATGCTTCATCATTGAGATGATATGTATATTTATGATATATATGCTATTATATTTTTTCCGATCGAGCCGCGCAAAGGAGACTCTGCCGAAATTTTCCGTAAAATCCGGGTGTTAGAATTTTTTTTCAAGTTTTAATTTTTTTTTATAACTTGTTTTGATTACTAACTTTTAAAGTTAGGAAGCCGTTCGGAGTAAGTTAGTGGAAGCGTAGTTATGACTTTATAAATGGAATTTCATTGTTTTATAAGTTGGTAACTTTGAATAAAATATATCTAATGTTGAATTCTATACTTAGTTTCTTTTCCTTTCTTTTCCCTTCTTTTCCTTTTCGAGGACGAAAAGTTTTGAGTGGGGGAGAGTGTAACGACCCGTAAATTTTCGATAATTAAATTAGCTAATTTAATAAGATTTCGTGATTTAATGTTAGAAAAAAATTTGTAATTCATTTGGAATAATAATAACTGGAATGAATTGCAATAATTATCCAAGTAATGAAAAAAAAGCTACTTAGTGAATGCCTTTGCAATCAATAGTTGAATAGGATATTAAATGTTGAATTCATTGGGTATGATAGAGTAATTGATTGATAAGTAAAATCTATTTGAAATCAAATATTGAATATTGAACACGTAATTGTTTAAATTAAATATTTAAAACTTATTGAATAATTGAATAACTATAAAATGAAAATAGTGTTCTAAATTTTGAAATGGTTTTAAAAGTTGAATCTTATAAGTTCAATTTCAATATTTCAAAAGATAATGAATTATTGGATAAGCGAAATTGTCTAAATTAAATATTTGGAATTTATTGGATAAATAAAATAACGGGTTTAATATGATTAAAAATGATTTGTAAAATTTTATTTTATCATATTGGAGTTATAGTGATGTTATAGAACTTTTAAAACTGAATTTAAAATTTATTTGTGAAAATTGAATATTTTAATATTTAATTATCGCCTGAAAAATAGCCAATTTTTGAACAGTCTCAGAATTGGACGAAACTAGTTCTATTGGATCCGTAATAGTTAGTTATTATCGGATTTCAATTTTCGTAGCAATCGGAGTTGTCGTTTGACCGTGGCAGCTCGAAACGCGTTGAAATTGTTTTAATATTAATTTGGCGAGTAAAAATAGTCATTTTTCAAACGGTCTCGGATTTCGACGAAACTAGTTTCATTGGATCCGTAATGTGATATTATTGTAAGGTTTCAAATTTCGTGTCAATCGGATTTACCGTTTGTCCGGGGCAAGCCAAAACGCATAGAAATTAGTTGAATCGGTTTAATTTAAATTTGATCGTTTATTGCCGTAACTCGCGCATATGATCGAATTAGCCTCCGAAACCTATTCCATTGTGTCCGGAACGCGGGGTAAACCCTAGAAACGCCAGTCGGCACGCTTCGTTTGGAGTTCGGAAAATTTCGATGAATAGTAAATTGGGAAATTTTTTCTATAAAAGGACCTTCACCCTTTCACTTTGCAAACCCTAATTTACTTCAGCCCTAGCCGCCATTTTACTGAATCAATGGCCACGAAAATTCGAAACTTCTTCCTCATTTTCCTCTCAATCCATCAACAATTAGCAAAAACTCTCAACTACAAAGTTGTAGAGCACGATGAAAGCTTCAAATCCATACGGAGATGATCGAAAACGGAGCCACGGATCAACGGGAAATCGAGATTTAAGCTGCTGCGTTTTTCACGCAATTCAAGGCAGAGGGGATGGCCGAGCTTCAGGCTATTGATGGTGAAGGTGGAGTAAGGCGGTGGCTTCGAAGTGGTGTAACCTGATCGTGTTCATGTTCGTCGTGGAGGTCGCAAAATCAAACCCTAGTGGCGTATGAATGGGTTCAAGTTGCGTGATTTACTACCTGGAAGATGATACGCGTGCCTGAGGAAGGATTAGGGTGCGGCCCTGATCGGCTATGCAAGGGACGAACGGCAGATGTTTGGCAAGGTTAAAAATTAAATTAAAGTTGTAAATTTTATTTATATTATAATCCGAATAAACTTTAAACCATCTTAACTTTGTCATGCGAGGTCGGAATCGGTCGAAACAAGTTGCGTTGCGTTCGTATTGTCGAATACTACGCTATGGAATTTGATTGGAATCATTTGGAGCTATAGAAAATTTTGAGTTAAATCGAACGTCGTTCGATTTGATTTAAAATCGTAAAATCAAGGTGAGTGTTTTATAACGCTCACAACGTACTAAATATCTTTATGCTAGTTAAATTGATATTATGAAGTGATATGAATTTTATTTGTCGTTGTTTGATATGAATTTAATTGTCGTATAGCTTGTTATTTGAATTAACCGTTGAAAAATTAAATTGACAGTTAAATTGAAATTGAAATTTGAATGGCGATTAAATTACCTGACCTTGATAACTATGAAATTGCCATGGATTGTATTGTCTATTGGATGATTTATTTCGATGGATGTTATAGTTTGATATTTAAATGTTTGGATGTTTATTGCTTATATATATCCTGTTATGCATACATATGATACCGTGATTTAATTTAAGTAATATATACTCATTCTTGACATTTAATTGAAATAAATAACTACTTGGCCATAGGATAGAAAATTATATACGGACACCGAATTGGCTAAATAAATAATTTTTGAAATCGTCGATTTAAAATTTATTTAAATGTTTTGATTTAAAAGTTATAAATAGAAATCAATTTATAGAAATCGAATTTGTCGAAAAATTGAGTTGGAATGTTGAAATAAATTTTGGTTAAAAGAAATTGGTAAATAATTTAAGTTATGACTTTAAAATTTAAAATTTGGATATGATTGAATTTCGAAAATCTATTTATTTTAAAGATTGAACATTATTTCGAGCTTTGAATATTACTAAGTAAAAGTGATATGAAAATGATATTTTGAAATCGAGTTTGGAATTGAATCATATTTGGAATTTGGATTTAAACTTGAATATTGTTGGAAATTTTGTTAAGTGTTATAAATTGATATTTTGAGAAATCAAGCTCCAAATCGATATAAATTGAAATTGAATTAATTAAAGGTGAATGTAGAATTGAATTGATTTGAAGTAAAGGTTGACATTATTTTGAATTGAAATCGAAATTGAATCGGTAGAATGGAAATTGAAATTGATTTGAATTGGGAAGTTATAATTGAAATAGATTGATTTTGAAGCTGTTTTAATTTGTTTTCCAAATTACTCTGTTATATAAACCATGTTGAATACTTAAACTATTTTAATCTATTTTAAATCTACTTAACCCAATTTAAATTATTTTAAACTAATTTATCTATTTTAAATCCATTTTAAAGATTTTAAGTGTTTTTAACTATTTTAATTATTTAAAACTACTTTTAAACTACTTAAAACTATTTTTCTAAAATCCTAAGCTGGTCAATAAGGTGAAATGTTTATATCTAAATCTTGAATTTAAATATGAAATCTGATATTTTGAAAGATACGATGATATTTGAATGGATTTGATTTTTGAAGCGAATATGATGTTTTGATATCAATTATGAATCGATTTGAAATATAAAGAGCCAAAGGTGTAATAATACGTAGTTATTAAAGAGACCGGGATCGGATATGGACATACTCTCTGTCGATACCGAAAACCACTTTAATAACTATTATACGCGGAGTGTTGATCCAGAATGAAGTGGATGGTTTGGTGAACGCGTTGACTGAAGAAAGAGAACGATTATTGGATGACCCCTGACATGACTAAAACAGGAGCCGCGCCGGGCCATTGAGGTTCGCCACCTCTAGCGGACACACTTCTTCGATACCATATCTATTACATTTGTGATGCGATTTGGGTGCACCCCTTGATTTGGGAGTGTTGTTTCGCGGTGTTGGGGTAGCTGCTGGCTATGCCCAACATCAGTCCGGATCACGCAACTACTAGTATCCTAGTTGGTATTGCCTCATGTACCTTGTCATACTGATTATCCTATTCGCGACCACTACGTTTTGATTTGTACCTTGAGTATATGGATTGCCCTCTGGTGACTTCCGGTTTTGGGGAAACTACGGTCTTGTATATGCTTTTGGGAATATAAAATGTGTTAAGGGGGATTATGGTAACGCCTTAACGCTATTTTGATACTTTATATTACTGATAGACATTATCTACTTAGCGTATATTACTACATAGTAGATAGTTTAACGGATCCTTGAGAGATGGAAAATCCCGTAACATCTCTTGAGTTATTGCACGCACGTTGACACTGGATATGAGATGTCAAACCCCGTAAACATCTCTGACGCCGTTACACTCATATTTATTTACGATTGATTTAACTTTCATAAGGATATTTTAGTCCTGACTCGAGTGTTTTGTCTTTTCATTACGCTCGGGTCAGTCCTGAGTTTTCAGTTTAGGTTGAAGATCATTTCCTTGGAGGACGGAGACGAAGATTTGGTATATTATCTACTACTATTATATTCATTCCATTCCGCTGCATTGTTGTATGATATTTGTTGTGTATGTAACTCTGATAAATGTTGTATAATAATAATCAAATGTATTCATTTCAAATGTATTCATTTAATTAACAGCTTCATGAACTGTTATTTTATTATTATACTTTAGCCTTCCGCTGTGAGATTCTGGGTTGTTTCATTTCCTTTATTTCCCTTCCTTTTCTTTTCTTAATTACCCCAATAACTATCTGCCCTTTTAATGGTTTGGAATCGATATGTGTATTTGATCGTCGGTTTAAACTGTCCAAAAAGGCGGGTCGTTACAAAGAATGAGTCGAAGAGAGAGACCAGCTGCTAGGGAAGGCCGTGATTCTGAGGGGGCTGCTGATTATGCTGCTATATTCGTGGCCATGATGACTTCGATCATCAGAAGGATGCCAGCTCCAGGGCCAACTGTAGATGTTGGAGTTCAGGTTCAAGCTCCAAAACCTGTGGATTTTGCTAAGCTGTGTAAAGACTATACTGCTCTTGGAGGAAAGGTTTTCTTTGGGACAGAGTCAACCATAGAAGTCCATAGATGGATAGATGCTTGTAGAAGGATCTTTGGTGATTTGGGAATCGAGGATGTAACCAAAAGGAAGCTTGCATCAAGACAGCTTCAGGGAAGAGCTTCTGATTGGTGGAACTCTATCACCATTGATACTCCAGAGGAAGAAATTACTTGGGAGCAATTCCAAGTCAGATTTGAAGCTAAGTTCATTTATACAGCTCAGAAATCTGTTATGTTTAAGAAATTTGTGGAACCCAAGCAAGGTAGAAGACCAGTTCTTGAGTATGTTTCTGAGTTCGAAGCCTTGTCCAAGTATGCTCGGTCGTATATTGAATCTCCCTATCAGAAGAATGAGAAGTTTGTGACAGATTTGGACACTTACCTTGGGAGGCAGTTGGTGGATCATTTGGACGATCCGTTTGAGAAGCTTGTGGAGAAGGCTCTCAGGCACGAGAATCTGTTTCCTAAGGAAGGATCTGTTGTTGCTGTGACTAAGGAGGAATCTAAACCACAGCAAGGTGGGAACAAGAAGAGAAAGCAGCAGCAGCAGAAGGGTAAGGATGGCCAGAAAAAGCCAAAGGGTGAAGTGACCTGCTTCAATTATCAACAGAAGGGCCATTTCTCTAGAGATTGTAAGAATCCGAGAGTGCCGGTGAAGTGCCACAACTGTGACAAGCTGGGGCATATCAGGAGGAATTGTCCGGAACCGAGGAAGGAAAAACAGATTGTGCAAGCTTATGCTTTAGGAGTAGTGCCATCATCTTCAAAAGCTCCTACTACGGAAGAGAAAGGAAAGAGTGTGGTGGTTCAAGGTACTCTTTCCATTTGTGGTGTTCCAGTTAGAGTGTTATTTGATACTGGGGCGTCGCGCTCCTTTGTTTGTAATGAACTTGTAGGCCGGTTGGGTTTGGAACCGGATATTGTTGATAGACCATTGGTTGTGACTAATCCAGTTGGGGGTTCGTCTTGTTTGTGTATGATATGCCGTGGTCTGGTTGTATCGAGTCATGATTGCTCTTTTGTTTGTGATTGTTTTGTTCTAAACTTTGCGGGGTTCAGAATTATTTTGGGTATGGACTGGCTTAGGAAGTATGCGGCAAGGGTTGATTGTAAGAGGCTGGAGGTGACAGTCGAGAATGTGGAGGGGCGAAGGGTAGTGATACGATGTAAGCATGAAGAAGGCGTCTTCATGAGCTTCATGTATTCGCTAGTTGTTCCACGGGATGGACTGTCATCGGTGCCTATTGTGAATGGATTTGAGGATGTCTTTGACAAGGTCAAAGGGTTACCGCCGCATAGAGAGGTCGAGTTTCGTATCGATCTTGTTGAAGGAGCCAGACCTGTTGTGATGCCTCTTAGGCGAATGGCGCCTAGGGAACAGCAAGAGTTGAAGGTGTAAGTTGATGATCTTTTACAGAAAGGATTCATTCGGCGTAGTGTGTCCGAATGGGGTGCACCAGTTGTTTTTGCAACCAAAGCGGATGGATCGTTGAGGTTGTGTGTGGATTATCGTGAGCTGAATAAAGTGACTAAGAAGAACAAGTATCCATTGCCGAGAATAGATGACTTGTTTGATCAGCTTCATGAAACTAAGGTGTTTTCTCAGATGGATTTGGCAACGGGATTTCACCAGTTGAGAGTGGCAAAGGATAGTGTGCCGAAGACTGCTTTTAGGACACCATCCGGTTTCTATGAGTGGCTGGTAATGCCGTTTGGATTGACCAATGTACCATCATATTTTGTGGATCTTATGAATAGAGTGTTCAGGGATCAGTTGAACAAGTTTGTACTTGTGTTCGTGGATGATATTTTTATTTATTTCAGAACTGAAGAAGAGCACAATACGCACATGCGGATTGTTTTGGAAATCTTGCGGAAACATCAGCTGAAGGCTAAGTTTTCGAAGTGTCACTTCTGGAAGAGCGAAGTGATGTTCTTAGGCCATGTTATCTCTGGAAGTGGAATAGCAGTTGATCCCGCCAAGGTTGCAGCGATCCAGGATTGGGTTAGACCTAAGAATGCATCTGATGTGAGAAGTTTTCTTGGATTAGCAGGATATTATCGTCGGTTTATCAAAGACTTTTCCAAGATAGCTGCATCATTAACAGGATTGACGAAAAAGAATCAAGCATTCAGATGGGATGCTAAGCATGAACAAGCTTTCGGAATCCTGAAAGAGCGACTGACAAGTGCTCCTGTTTTGACTATTCCAAATGGAAATGATGAGATGGTGGTTTACACCGATGCATGTGGCACTGGACTTGGAGCAGTGCTAATGCAGAAGGATAAAGTTGTTGCATATGCAAGTCGACAACTGAAGCCGCATGAAAGGAATTATCTGACTCATGATTTGGAGTTAGCGGCGATTGTATTTTCTCTGAAGATGTGGAGACATTACCTATTGGGAGTTCGATTCGAGTTGTTTACAGATCATAAGTCGTTGAAGTATCTTTTCTCCCAAAAAGATTTGAATCTCCGGCAGCAACGATGGCTAGAGTTTTTAGCATCATATGATTTTGGTATAGCCTATACTCCGGGAAAGGGTAACGCAGTGGCAGATGCGTTAAGTCGAAGACATGCAGGATTGGGAGCCATATTTTCAGAATGGAAGAGTCTCGAGTATTTGGCTGGATTTGACTTCAGGCCCAGATGTGAATTGGAACCTGAGATGTTGGCAAACTTATCAATAAGACTACTCTGGTGGAAAGAATTGGCAAGAGCCAAAAGCGAGACGATAAGCTTGTCAAGATTATCCGTGATTTGGAATCTGGATTGGACCCAGAAAAGGATAAAGGGTTCGAAATCGATCGAGAGGGTTGGCTTCGGGAACAAGGACGACTAGTTGTTCCCGATATAGATGAATTGAGGAATGAAGTTCTGAAGGAGAGTCATCACTCGAAGCTAACAATTCATCCAGATGGAAATAAGATGTATAGGGATATGAAAAGAACCTATTACTGGGAAGGTATGAAGAAGGATGTTGGAAATTTTATTTCCAGATGCATGAACTGCCAGTTGGTAAAAGCCGAACAGAAGAAGCCAAGTGGATTGCTTCAGCCATTAGAAGTTCCTACATGGAAATGGGAGCAAATATCGATGGATTTTATCGATGGGCTACCTAGAACCAGAGCAGGAAATGAAGGGATTTGGGTCATCGTAGATCGTTTGACTAAGAGTGCAAGATTCATTCCTATTCGATCAACTAAGACTGCATCGAAATTGGCTGAGCTATATGTTAAGTGGATAGTTCGATTCCATGGTATTCTGAAAAGCATAGTGAGCGATCGAGACCCATTGTTCACTAGTGGATTTTGGAAGAGCTTCCAGGAAGTTTTGGGAACCGAGTTGTGTTTGAGTACAGCTTATCACCCCCAAACAGATGGTCAGACGGAGAGAGTCAACCGTGTTTTGGAAGATTTCCTCAGAGCATGTGTTTTGGACTTCGGAGGATCATGGGAAGATCATCTTCATTTGGTGGAGTTCTCGTATAATAGCAGTTACCGGTCAAGCATTGGTATTGCACCGTATGAAGCATTGTATGGAAGACCGTGTAACTCTCCGACATGTTTGTTGGAAACAGGAGAAAAGTTAATACTTGGGCCAGAAATGATTCAGCAGACTTCTGATTGTATAGAGATCATTCGGCGACGAATGAAGGCAGCCCAAGACCGTCAAAAAAGTTATGCTGATAAGCATCGTAAGGATTTGGAATTCGACGTAGGTGATATGGTTTTTGTGAAGATTTCTCCACTGAAGAATGTTATTCGATTCGGGAAGAAAGGAAAATTGACTCCGAGATTTGTTGGACCATTCCCGATCATCGAGCGAATTGGAAAGCTCGTAATATAAATTGGAGTTACCGAAAAAGATGGCGAGTGTGCACAATGTTTTTCATGTATCGTATCTACGGAAGTATGTGCACGACTCGAATACAGTGGTTTCTGCTGATAGTTATGAAGATTTATATGTTGATCCAGTTGTTAGAAGACCTCGTAAACCGTTTCGTGTTGTGGAAACTGACACGAAACAGCTTAGGAGGAAGGTAGTCAAATTGCTCAAGGTACAATGGAGTGATGATGTTAACGACTGTACATGGGAGGAAGAAGAGAGGATGAAGGCAGCTCATCCTGAACTCTTCGAGGTATGGCCCTAAGGTGTCGTGACATCTCATGAATTTGTAACTTGTTCTAATCTTGGAATTCCGCATGCTAGGCTAGTAATTGGATGTTTGGTTTGTTGATTGCTATGGATGGTAGGAATGCAGAATAGCTTTGATTGTTCTTATTTGTTTGGAATTTCGGGGGTGAAATTCCTAAGGGGAGAGAATGTAACGACCCGTATTTTTACGGATCGAAAGATCGTAGAACTGTTGTCATTAGGTTGTTAGTGTTGTTAAGTCGTTTGGCGCTTAAGTCGTCCAGAGATGAGTCGTCCAGGGTTGGGTCGTGTTGTAGCATGAGTCGGTGGAGCGACTTAGGAGTTGGACCGACCTATAGAAATGACCGACCTATAGAAGTACGCGACTTAAGAGATTTGAACGACTTAAGGGATAACGGTTTAAGGGATAGAGGCTTAAGGATAGTAGCGGCTTAAGGTAGTTAGCGGCTTAGGAGATTAACGACTTAAGCGGGTTAACGACCTAAAGGGAGGTAGGACGTTCGAGCGGCTTAGGAAAGATGGCTTAGGTCGTGGACGAGATAAGGCTTAGGTCGTAGGTCGGATGAAGGCAAGGATGTTAGGTCGCTGGGTCGTTGAGCCGTTGTGTGTGTTAAGTCGCTATAGTAGTTAGGTCGCGACTTTTGTTGAGTCGTCCAAACGGCTTAGGTAGGAACATGCGCATGTGTTAGGTCGCTAAGTCGTATCCTGTTGAGTCGTTAGGCCGAGTTTGTGTTAGGCCGCGTAGAGGCTTGAGTCGGTAGGCCATGGGGTTGATGGGTCGTAAGTCGTGGAGCCTTGATGAGTCGTGACCGACTTAAGGGGGGGCGAACGACTCATAGGTTTGGCCTATAAATATACGGCCTTATCTCTCTTTTTAGGATCCGGATTTTGAAGCGACGAAGTGCTGCTATTTTGAGGGCTCGACTACAACACTTCTTCATTTCTTTTTTCCACTTTAATCTTGTGCTTCCATCCATCTAAATCGAAGATCCAAGAGCCAAAGTTGAAGATCTCCATCCATTGAAGAAAGATTTCATCATTTGAAGCGGAGTTTTGGCGGATCGAGCTAGATCCTTTGCTGTCCAGATCTGAAGTTAGTTGCTTTTGAGGTGCTTAGGTGATTCGGTGAGTGGTGGTTATCTCTCACACGGACCCAAAGGAGTATATTGGATCGGTGGCTTGTTTGTGTGTTAAAGATAGTGATTTCATGCATTTTTGTTAAGTCTGCATGTAGATCCACCGTTCATAAAGTTTTGATATCCACTTTACTACATGTTAACCTATGCTAGTTCATTCATCAAGATATTACTTAGAATCCATGCTTGTTAGATTTGGACTCTTTATTTACGAAATTGCCATTATTGTTATAACTGTTTATTTAGATCTTGTTTGAATGATTGATTACTTGAATTAATGATTGATCTGATTGATTGTTATAAATTAGTTGTTGATGATTTGATTTGGACAAGTTGGTCGAAGGTGATTCAAAAGCTAAGTGGAAAGGCTCTTGAATAAGAAAAGCTGTTTGTGGCATATGAAGCGGATGATAAAGCTCATATGGATAGATTTGATGATGATGTTGAGATGGGACTTTGCTATGATGCGATGAAGCAAAGCATGATATGAGATAGCCTTGGTTTAATCCAGACGGGATCATCCCAAGCATGTTGATAACTCTGTTATATGGTTCGAGTTTGTGGATAATGGTTGGCTTGAGAGGCGCTTGAGCTAGTATGGAAATAGTCGTCGAGAAGGATGACTAGAAGGCTGAGATCTCATCGTTGTTGAAGGTTCTAGCATGCTTAAAGCAAGAGTACGCTGGGCAGATTCGATAGTCCCAAGACTAATAGTTAATGGTCTAGTACTCTGGGCAGATTCGATAGTCCTAGGCACGGGTCACGATGATGTGCGGAGTTATGTCTAGAACCGGGGTTACCATTAGTCCTTGACGGACGGATGAAAGTATGAGCCGGTCATTCCATTAACGGTGATATCGAGACAATGATAACAGTGATAGCCAGAGTCATGGATGTTTGAATGTTTGGTTGTATCGTCACTCGGTCTCAAGAGCGATGTTTTGTGGGTGCTTATCTGATCTTGGTTTAGGCCTTGGGGGTTTGTACTTGGAAAACATAGATCTTGACTCGAGTGATAATTGCTTTACTTTAATTGTCTGCCTTGCTATGTTTGTTTCTGCTTAGTGTGTCTGGGGGCTATCACTGTAGAAAGAGGTGGAGTGGGATGGTTGGGTTCCTATTCCTTTTTACCCTTTATGCTCTTTTGGTATGTTTGATAGTTGATTTACTGCTCACTAGGACTTTTGTCTGACTCAAGGTTTTATGTTCAATTCTTATTACCTTGGGCTGTTTATCCGTTTTGGGATGGGCAGACTAGGTAGCAGGTGACAGATGCTGTTCTTAGTGACCAACGCTGTTGATGACGAAGACGAGCTGGAGGCTTTTGCATATTGTTTTTCTTACTATATGTACTGGATGTTCCGCTGCTTGTATGATTCTCTGAGTGTTATGTAGTGAGGCTTGATGTATTGACTTTTCAGGTTGTTGTACCAAACTATTATGAGTTTATATGATGAGATTCTATTCTGTGGAGCTTCACTATGTAAACTTTTCTATTGTATTTTATCCATGCGCTGTGAGTAATACGATAGAGTTTATTGTTTTACCTTACCTTGATGATCATCCATGGCTGCCTGGCACACTTTACAACGCACTATTTCCTTGTTTAGTGCAGGAGTCATGGGCGGTCGTCACATTTGGTATCAGAGCTTTGGTTAATCGATTTTAGCCAATGCTCGCTGACGTAACTACGTATGAGAGACGTAATTGTATTTTGATGGTTGATTACTATATATAATATAGTAGCTTAGAAGGATTAGAATCTCTTATGCAGTTGTTTCTCAAGGTGTACTAATCATTCTTTTATAGATATTAAGAATGTAACGACCCGTAAATTTTCGATAATTAAATTAGCTAATTTAATAAGATTTCGTGATTTAATGTTAGAAAAAAATTTGTAATTCATTTGGAATAATAATAACTGGAATGAATTGCAATAATTATCCAAGTAATGAAAAAAAAGCTACTTAGTGAATGCCTTTGCAATCAATAGTTGAATAGGATATTAAATGTTGAATTCATTGGGTATGATAGAGTAATTGATTGATAAGTAAAATCTATTTGAAATCAAATATTGAATATTGAACACGTAATTGTTTAAATTAAATATTTAAAACTTATTGAATAATTGAATAACTGTAAAATGAAAATAGTGTTCTAAATTTTGAAATGGTTTTAAAAGTTGAATCTTATAAGTTCAATTTCAATATTTCAAAAGATAATGAATTATTGGATAAGCGAAATTGTCTAAATTAAATATTTGGAATTTATTGGATAAATAAAATAACGGGTTTAATATGATTAAAAATGATTTGTAAAATTTTATTTTATCATATTGGAGTTATAGTGATGTTATAGAACTTTTAAAACTGAATTTAAAATTTATTTGTGAAAATTGAATATTTTAATATTTAATTATCGCCTGAAAAATAGCCAATTTTTGAACAGTCTCAGAATTGGACGAAACTAGTTCTATTGGATCCGTAATAGTTAGTCTGACTCAAGGTTTTATGTTCAATTCTTATTACCTTGGGCTGTTCATCCGTTTTGGGATGGGCAGACTAGGTAGCAGGTGACAGGTGCTGTTCTTAGTGAGCAACGCTGTTGATTACGAAGACGAGCTGGAGGCTTTTGCATATTGTTTTTCTTACTATATGTACTGGATGTTCCGCTGCTTGTATGATTCTCTGAGTGTTATGTAGTGAGGCTTGATGTATTGACTTTTCAGGTTGTTGTACCAAACTATTATGAGTTTATATGATGAGATTATGTTCTGTGGAGCTTCACTATGTATACTTTTCTATTGTATTTTATCCATGCGCTGTGAGTAATACGATAGATTTTATTGTTTTACCTTACCTTGATGATCATCCATGGTTGCTTGGCATACTTTACAGTGCACTATTTCCTTGTTTAGTGTAGAAGTCATGGGCGGTCGTCACAGGCGCACCATGGCACTATTCCGCTTCAAATCCATGCAGTCATTTGTAAAAGTCATACGGCGCAGTTTCGGCATTATGAACCGATGTTGAACTTTGCACCGTAGATGTTGCGCCCATAAAATATCGATCCTTCAGACAGCCATAACGATTGACTCTTTTGGAGTTACCGAAGCCATAACTAGTCAAAACAAAGGTCTCTATGAGTTCTATGGCTTTGATGGATTTAAGCCATCAATGCGTAGTTTCATACCCAAAAAACACTGTCTGAATCACTTTCAGGACTCTAAAGTTTTTTTACCCTTCGTTTTCTTCACGTGAATTTTATGGTAAAACGGGTTCAATGTTGTTGGACATCGATTTACCAGAGCTGGAGAGTGGTGCACCGTGGTAATATTACGTTTCAAATCCATGTACTTATTTGTAAAAGTCGCATGGCGCATTTTCAGCATTATGGACGGATGTTGCACCTTGCACCGTAGATGTTGCGGCCAGGAGATGTTGATCCTTCGGACAGCGATAACGGTTGGCTCTTTTGGAGTTACGGGTGCCATAACTAGTCAAAACAAAGGTCTTTATGAGCTCTACGGCTTTGATGGCTTAATGACTTCAATGTATAGTTTCATACCCAAAAAAAACTATCTAAATCACATTCAGGTCTCGAAAGTTTTTTAGTCTTCATTTTCTTCACGTTAATTTTATGGTAAAACAGGACCAACGTGGCTAGCCATCGATATTCCATTGCTGGAGAGTGGTGCACTATGGTACTATTCCATTTCAAATCCATGAAATTGTTAGTCTGTGAGATGTTGGTTTTGATGACAACAACCATAGAATAGATTATAAAATATAAATACTAATGGTATAAGTTTAGATATATATGTATATGCAGGATTTAACCATGCAGGTAACAAGAATGAAGACTATACAGTATAGAGATTTAAGATATCAAGATTGAAGACTCATGAGTATCAAGATTATCAAGAGTTCAAGAGTTCAAATAATTTATTTTTTAATTAGAAAATTTGTTAAAACTCCTAGAAAAGACTGCCATCTTAAAATCCAATTTATTCATGGAATGGAAACCCTAAATAGGATGGAACCTACGAAAAATCTAGTGGAACATTGTTTTGTATCCGCTAACTTTTTATTCAAAATAATTTTCCAAAATTATATCTTGTTTTCAGAATGATTTCAAAACCTTCCTTTTAAAAGCATCAAAAACATCTATCCTGATTTCAAATACTTTTAGCCTCAAAATAATCTTTAATTTCAAAATCAAATTATTTTTGTTTTTGAACTATTTTTTAAATATAATATATTTAACTTTTAAATATTTATACTTAGATTTTAAATATAAAATTATAGTAGAATTTTGTATATATTATTCTATATATTTACTTATGCATTTTAATAATAGTCAAGTATATTTATAAAGTTTAAAATAGTTTTAATATAAGATAAAGGTTATTTTCAAAGAAAATCAAAACACCAAAAATCCCTTTGGGATGTCGACATACTCATGTACCCCATGTCGACATGGTGTCAGTTGAGTTCAAAATTTAAATTTCAAAAGAAGTGTCTATTCGTTGTAACTCTTCACGAATGGACATGGTTGTTGTTCCTCTATAAATAGGGGTTTGTTTCAATGAATTTTAACGTAGATTTTCTGGTTTTTCACTCCTCTTTTTCTTCCACATTTCTATATACAAATTCTTGACATTACTCTCGAAATCAACATTGAATCTAACTAGATTATCTCGAGTTTGATTCTCTATCACTATCTCAACAAGATCCTCAGTGCTATTCAGAGTGATAGGCTTTTTGTAAGCAACTTTACGAGAAAAGGTGTGATTGTAGCCTTGGAAATCAATCAAGCGAGATAAGGTGTGATTGTAGCCTTGAGAAATCAATTGGGTGAAATTATTGCCCGAGAAATCAAGTATCTCTACCAAGAGGATTTTGATTCTGAAGGGTGTACCTTGTTGCCTTGAAATCGAGGGTGTAATTGTAAAGATTGTTTTTGAAAGGAAATCTGTACTTGTGTGCGGGACTGCATGTAGGGTAACTCCGAACCAGTATAAAATCCGATGTGTTCTTTTCTTTACTATTTTTACTTTATTTCTGCAACCTTTTTTGTTTCTATGATCATATCTGTGTCTGAATATTGCATACATTTGTGTTTAAATTGACAGAAACTAAAAAGATTTAACAATTCTCTAAAAACGCTATTCACCCTCCTCTAGTGTTATTACTTAGCCTTAAGATCCTTAATCCGTATTTCTCACATTTGGTATCAGAGCAAGGTTTTCAAAATTTCATAATCTGATTTTTGATTTTTTTTTATAAAATGGCTATGTTTGTCAATACTAGTTTAGAAGTATTCAGATCATCATTGTCTTTTGAGTCTACGTATAATCAATGCTCAAGTTCAAGTTGTCTCCCAAAATTGTTTGATATGCATGAACCATGCTTTATGGCTATTGAGGAATTAATACACAACGGACAAATTGTGCAGATAAGAAAGGACAAATGGATACTCGATAGTGGATGTTCTAGACACATGACTGGAAATCCAGATATGTTAAATGATACAATATACAAAGACGGAGGACTGGTTAACTTTGGAGACAATTCAAAAGGATATGTGATTGGTATCGGCAAAGTCGGTAACTCTGAAACTCCTATTATTACTAATGTTTTGCTAGTTAAAAATCTGAAACATAATCTGCTAAGTATAAGTCAACTTTGCGATAAAGGATATAAAATTAAATTTGAAAAAGATAAATGCCACATTGAAGATAACAATTCAACCATAATATTTGAGGGAGTTAGGAAAAAGAATATTTATATTCTTAGTATGAAAGTATCAAATGATAACTTATGTCTTTTGGGAAATACAAGTGACCCTTGGATTTGGCATAAGAGATTTGGGCATTTGAATTTCAAACTCTTATCTAGACTGTCAAAACATGATCTAGTAAGAGGTCTCCCTAAAATGAATTTTAAAGTAGATAGTCTATGTGATGCATATCAATTAGGAAAACTTAGAAAAAGTTCTTTTAAATTAAAAGATATGATTTCAACTTCAAAACCTCTTGAATTACTTCACCTTGATTTATTTGGTCCATGTCAGATTCTGTCAATAAATCATAGTAAATATGTTTTTGTAATTGTAGATGATTATTCTAGACTTACGTGGACAATATTTTTGAAACATAAAAGTGATACTTTTAAATGTTTTAAGAACTTTACAAAAAGGATTCAAAATCAACTTTCTCAAAAAATATAACTAATCGTAGTGATCACGGTGGTGAATTTGAAAATGAAAAGTTTGAGGAATTCTGCAATAAAAAGGGAATGACTCACAATTTTTCATTTTCAAGAACTCCACAACAAAATGGAGTAGTAGAACTTAAAAATAGGATTATTCAAGAGTATGCGAGAACTATGCTTTCAGACAGTAAATTACCAAAGAATTTTTGGGCAGAAGCAGTTCCTACCGCCTGTTATATTTTAAATAGAATTTTAATTAGACCTTTAACTAATAAGACTTCTTATGAACTTCTTCACTCAAAGAAACTTAAAGTATCTTATTTTAGAATTTTTGGAAGTAAATGTTTTATTTTAAATACTAAAGATGACTTACATAAATTTGATCCTAAATCCGACGAAGGTATCTTTATCGGATATTCTAATAGAAGTAAAGCGTACAGAGTATTTAATTTTAGAACTAACACCATCAGAGAAACAATGCGTGTGTCATTCGATGAAAATTTCAAAAAATTTGAAGATACAAATGCAGAAGATGATTTAATTACTCAAAATCAAAAGTCAACTAAAACTAATAATGAAATTAATCATCCTAATAAAAGCACTAAACTTTCAAAAGATCATCCTATTGAAAATATACTAGGAGATATGAAATATGTAGTTAAAACTAGAAATCAACTAAATCAAATGAGTAATGTAGCTCTTATATCAACAATTGAACCAAAAAATCCAAAAGAAGCATCTAAAGATGATTCATGGATTTTGGCTATGCAAGAAGAACTAAATCAATTTACTAGAAATGAAGTTTGGGAACTTGTTCCTAGACCTGAAAATAAAACTATAATTGGAATTAAATGGGTTTATAAAAATAAAATGAATGAATAAGGAGAGGTAGTTAGAAATAAAGTACGTTTAGTCGCTCAAGGTTTTTTTCAAGAAGAAGGAATAGATTTTGATGAAACCTTTGCTCCCGTAGCAAGATTAGAAGCCATTAGGATTCTACTTGCTTTCGCAAAACGTAATAATTTCCAATTATATCAAATGGATGTTAAAAGTGCCTTTCTAAATGGATTTGTAAAAGAAGAAGTATATGTTGAACAACCACTTTTTTAACATGAAAAATTACCTAATCGTGTTTACAAACTTAAGAAAGCTTTATAAGGTCTAAAACAAGCTCCTAGAGCCTGGTATGACAGACCAAGATTTTATTTATTACAATCAAATTTTGAGATTGGTAAAGTTGATAATACTCTTTTTATTAAAAGAAATATAAATGATATTCAACTAGTGCAAGTCTACGTAGATGATATCATTTTTGGATCAACTAATTTTGAAATGAATAAAGAATTTTCTGAAATAATGAAAAAAGAGTTTGAGATGAGTCATGTAGGTAAATTAAATTTATTTTTAGGATTACAAATAAAATAATTAGATAATGGTATCTTTATTAGTCAATAAAAATATGCAAAAGACCTAATTTATAAATTTGGTTTGACAACTGCGAGTGGAAAACCCACTCCCATGGCAACCAATGAGTACCTTAGTAAAGAAGATCTCTCGAAAGATGTAGATCAAAAATTATATAGAGGAAGATTGGATCACTACTCTATATTACTGCTAGTAGACCTGATATCATGCATAGTGTTTGTCTTTGTGTAAGGTATCGATCTCAACCTAAAGAGACCCACTTAAAAGCCGTAAAACATATCATAAGTTATGTTAAGCACACCTCTGATTATGGCTTATTTTACCTTGAAAATGATTCCTTTGACTTAATATCTTACTGTGATGCTGATTATGCTGGTTGTTAATCGGACTGAAAGAGTACAAGTGGAACTTGTCACTTTTTGGGGCATTCTCTGATTTCCTGGTTTAGTAAAAAGCAAAATACAGTTTCTTTATCAACAACCGAAGCAGAATATATTTCTGCCGCTTTGGCTTATTCTCAAGTAATATATATGCAACAAACTTTAAAAGATTATGGTTTAAAATTTTCAAAATCATCAATTTATTGTGATAATACTAGTGCGATAAATTTATCCAAAAGTACTACTCAACATGCTCGAACTAAACATATTGATATAGGACATCATTTTCTCAGAGATAATATAAATAAGGAAGCAATTACTCTAATTATATCAATTCTGAGAATTAAATTGCTGATATCTTAACAAAACCATTAAATGAATCTATATTTACTAAATTAAGAATAGAATTAGGTATTTGTTCAATAACTGAAATATAAATAAACAAAGTATAATTAAAAATTAATTCAAAATAAATTAAATAGGCAAAAATTCAAGAACCATGTCAACATACCCCTCTACCCTATATTTGACAAGAATGGGAATCTTGTCGAACAACGTGGAAATTTTTGTTTCCACTATCCAAACTGTTCAATTCATAGATCTCCTATGTTCAAAAACATACATTAGTTTCTTCTCTTTCTTTACGGTAGTCGTATGTTCCTTCTTACGTTTCCTATGAAAATGTAAATATAACAATATGATTAATAAATAAATTGTGTTCTTATATGTGTTCTTGCCTGTTAATAAATATAACTATATGGTTATTATATACTTAGAATAGTTAGTAGTTTAGGATTAGGTTTATTATTAGATCTAAGTGTTGATTATTTACGATAACACTATCATTATAATCACATATCGTAGAGTATTAGATTTAGGGGGAGTTCAATAGTTTGGTGTTATATAGTTTAGAGATAGTTTTTTTGTTGATGACAAAGGGGGAGAAGTATAAAATAGGGTAGTTAGGCATAGATTAAGGGGGAGTTATTAGGATAAAAGTAATATTTTATAAACAAAGGCTGTCATCGTCAAAAAGGGGGAGATTGTTAGTCCGCGAGATGATGGTTTTGATGACAACAACCTTAGAATAGATTATAAAATATAAATACTAACAGTATAAGTTTAAATATATACGTATATGAAGGATTTAACCATTCAGGTAACAAGAATGAAGATTGTACAGTATGGAGATTCAAGATATCAAGACTGAAGACTCATGAGTATCAAGATTATCAAGAGTTCAAGAGTTCAAGTAATTTATTTTTTAATTAAAAAATTTGTTAAAACTCTTAGAAAAGACTGGCATCTTAAAATCCAATTTATTCGTGGAGTGGAATTCACTTCGAGCCTGTTAAAGGGATGGAACCCTAAGTAGGATGGAACCAATGAAAAATCTAGTGGAACATTGTTTTGTATCCGCTAACATTTTATTCAAAATGATTTTTCAAAATTATATCTTATTTTCAAAATGATTTCAAAACCTTCCTTTTAAAAGCATCAAAAACATCTATCCTAATTTCAAATACTTTTAGCCTCAAAATAATCTTTAATTTCAAAATCAATTTATTCTTGTTTTTAAAATATTTTTTAAATATAATATATTTAACTTTTAAATATTTATACTTAGTTTTAAATATAAAATTATAGTAAAATTTTGTATACATTATTCTATATATTTACTTATGGATTTTAATAATAGTCAAGTATATTTATAAAGTTTAAAATAGTTTTAATATAAGATAAAAGTTATTTTCAAAGAAAATCAAAACACCAAAAATCCCTTTGGGATATTGACATACTCATGTACCCCATGTCGACATGGTGTAAGTTGAGTTCAAGATTTAAATTTCAAAAGAAGTGTCTATTCGTCATAACTCTTCACGAATGGACGTGGCTGTTGTTCCTCTATAAATAGGGGTTGGTTTCAATGAATTTTAACATAGATTTTCTAGTTTTTCACTCTTCTTCTTCCACATTTCTATATACAAATTCTTATCATTACTCTGCCGAAATCAACATTGAATCTAACTAGATTATCTCAAGTTTGATTCTCTATCACTATCTCAACAAGATCCTCAGTGCTATTCACAGTTATAGGCGTTTTGTAATCAACTTAGCGAGAAAAAGTGTGATTATAGCCTTGGAAATCAATAAAGTGAGATAAGGTATGATTGTAGCCTTGGGAAATCAATTGGGTGAACTTGTTGCGTGAGAAATAAAGTATCTCTACCCAGAGGATTGTGATTCTGGAGGGTGTACCTCGTTGCCTTGAAATCGAGGGTGTAATTGTAAAGATTGTTTTTGAAAGGAAATTCGTACTTGTGTGCGGGACTGGATGTAGGGTAACTCCGAACCAGTATAAAATCCGGTGTGTTCTTTCCTTTACTGTTTTTACTTTATTTCTACATCTGTATTTGTTTCTGCTATCATATCTGTGTTTGAATATTGCATACATTTGTGTTTAAATTAACAAAAACTAAAAAGATTTAACAATTCTCTAAAACACTATTCACCCCCCTCAAGTTTTTATCCTAAGCTTTAAGACCATAATCCGCATTTCTCACAGAACTCATTTGTAAAAGTCGTAAGGCGCATTTTAGGCATTGTGGATGGAAGTTGCACCTTTCCCTGTTGATGTTGCACCCTGGGTATATCGATCCTTTAGACATCCATAACGGCTGACTCTTTTGGAGTTACGGGAGTCGTAACCAGTAAAAACGAAGGCTTCTGTGTGCTCTATGGCTTTGGAGGCTTTAATCCATCAATGCATAGTTTCATACCCAAAAAAACACTATCCGGATCACTTTCAGGAGTCGGAAGTTTTTTTATCCTTCGTTTTCATCACGTAAATTTAATGGTAAAACGGTATCAACGTGGCTGGCCATCGATTTACCATTGCTAGAGAATGGTGCACCATGGTACTATTCCGTTACAAATCCATGCACTCATTTGTAAAAGTCATACGACGCAGTTTCGGCATTACGGACGGATGTTGCACCTTGCACCATAGATGTTGCGCCAAGGGGATATCGATCCTACGGGCAACCATAACGGTTGACTCTTTTGGAGTTACGGGAGCCATAACTAGTCCAAAAAAAGGTCTCTATGAGCTCTACGTCTTTGATGGCTTAACCACGTCAATGCATAGTTTCATACCCAAAAAAAACACTATCCGAATCACTCTCAGGTCTCAAAAGTTTTTTTAGCCTTCGTTTTCTTCACTTGAATTTTATGGTAAAACGGGATCAACATGGCTGGCCATCGATTTACCATTGCTGGAGACTGGTGCACCATGGTACTATTCCATTTCAAATCCATGCATCCATTTGTAAAAGTCTTACGGCGCAGTTTTGGCATTATAAACGGAAGTTGTACCATGCCGCGTAGATATTGCACCCATGGTATATCGATCCTTCGGACATCCGAATTGGTTGACTCTTTTAGAGTTACGGGAGCCATAACTTGTGAAAACAAAGTTCTTTGTGAGTTCTATGGCTTTGATGGCTTTAAGGCGTCAATGCATATTTTCATACCCAAAAAAAGACTATCTGAATCACTTTCAGGACTCGGAAGTTTTTTTACCCTTCGTTTTCTTTACGTAAATTTTATGGTAAAACGGGATCAACGTTGTCGGCCATCGATCTGCCACCACTGGAGAGTGGTTCTCAATGGTACTATCCCATTTCAAATCCATGTATTCATTTGTAAAAGTCGTACGACATAGTTTTGGCATTATGGATGGATGTTGCGCCTTGCACCGTAGATTTTGCACCCAAGGGATATCGATCCTTCGGACAGCCGTAACGGTTGACTCTTTTGGAGTTACGGGAGCCATAACCAGTCAAAACAAAGGTCTATATGAGCTCTACGGCTTTTAATGCTTTAATAAATAAATGCATAGTTTCATAACCAAACAAACACTATCCGAATTACTTTCGGGACTCAGAAGTTTTTTTTAACCCTTTTTTCTTCACATCAACTTTATGGTAAAACGGGATCAACGTCGCTAGCCATCGATTTACCATCGTTGGAGAGTGGTGAACAATGGTACTATTCCGTTTCAAATCCGTGCACTCATTTGTAAAGTTCGTACGGCGCTGTTTCGGCATTTTGGACGGATGTTGCAATTTGGCACCGTAGATGTTGTGCCCAGGGGAAATCGATCCTTCGGACAGCCATAACGGTTGACTTTTTTGGATTTACGGGAGCCATAACCAATCAAAACGAAGGTCTCTATGAGTTCTACAGCTTTGATAGCGTTTAGCTGTCAATACATAGTCTCATACCCTAAAAACACTATCTGAATCACTTTCGGGACTCGAAAGTTTTTTTCAACCTTCATTTTCTTCACCTAAATTTTATGGTAAAATGGGATCAACATGGCTGGCCATTGATTTACCATCACTAGAGAGTGGTGCACCATGGTACTATTTCATTTCGAATCCATGCACTCATTTGTGAAAGTCGTACGGCGCAGTTTCAGCGTTATGGACCGATGTTGAACTTTGCACCGTAGATGTTGAGCCCAAGGGATATCGATACTTCGGATAGCCATAACGGTTAACTCTTTTGGAGTTACCGGAGCCATAACCAGTCCAAACAAAGATCTCTGTGAGTTCTACGTATTTGACAGATTTAAGCCGTTAATGCATAGTTTCATATCCAAAAAAACATAATCTGAATCACTTTTAGGACTCGGAAGTTTTTTTTACCCTTCGTTTTCTTCGCGTGAATTTTATGGTTAAACGGGTTCAATGTTGTTGGACATCGATTTACCATCGCTGGAGAGTGGTGCACCATGGTACTATTCCGTTTCTAATCCATGCACTTATTTATAAAAGTCGTACGGTGCAGTTCGGCATTATGGACGAATGTTGCACCTTGCACCGTAGATGTTGCGCCCAGGAGATATCGATCCTTCGGACAGCGGTAATAGTTGACTCTTTTGGAGTTACAGGTGCCAATACTAGTCAAAACAAAGGTTTCTTTGAGCTCTGCGGGTTTGATGGCTTAACGACATCAATGCATAGTTTCATACCAAAAAACGCTATCCGAATCACTTTCAGGTCTTGAAAGTTTTTTTAGCCTTCGTTTTCTTCACGTCAATTTTATGGAAAAACAGGATCAATGTGACTGGCCATCGATTTACCATTGCTGGAGAGTGGTGCACCATGGTACTATTCCGGTTCAAATCCACGAACTCATTTGTAAAAGTTTTACGGAGAAGTTTTGGCATTATGGACGGAAGTTTGAGACAACCCTCCCTAAGTTGTCATTTTGATTGAATGACTCAATTTAGTCTGAGCTAAATTCAGTGTTGCACTCTTTCACATACCAACTATTTTCTTCTTCTTTTTTGTTTTTATTTTCCCAAGATCCAATCTGATCAATATAAAAATATTGATATGCTTCTTTGTAAAACTATTTGAATGTTCATATAAACATTCAGATCATTTTTTTTATCAGAGTATTATTGGCAAAGGATAACTCAGTCTATCTTAAACAAAAAAAATTGAGGTTATACACAGAAAAAGGAATTGAGAAGATCCTTTCTATTTGAATCTTTGTACAATTTAATTAACCAATTCCTATTTGTTTTCTTGTGCTTATCATTTGTGTATTTAATAAAATATATGAACTAACTCATAACATTTAAGCTTATCAAAGTTTGCTTTTCAAACAGCTAAACTCGGATTGTGCATGCTTCTGTGCACCTGTGTGCACATAATCATACCCAGCTATAATTTGCTTCACCTTAGTTCTCAAATGGACTAATTTGTTTAGGTAAGATTCTGGGTTTAGTTTGTTATAATCTACAAGTTTCACTTCCACAAATAATTATCAGATACATTTTTAAATCTGGGTTCATATCTCTTATGTTTTTCTTTCTTTTCTGCCCATACGTTTTTTCTTACCTTGTAATACCTGCAGTGGTTAAGTAAATAAGTTCTAGTCTCTAAACACTCTAGTACATAAACATAGATAACTGGTTCACTTATGCTTCAGATCTACTGACAAACTTATTACTTGGTTCACAAAATTTTGTATGCTCACAGCTTGCAATATAAAGCTAAAGACCTTTATCATTCTTTCTGAAAATGGTTTCATCTCAACATAATCTTTCCAAACCATCCATTACATCACAGTCAAGTTTTTTTTTGCACAATTCAAACATCATTACATAAAACCTTTCAACTGAAATAAAACAGAAGAGCCATTCTCCTACAAAATCCTAGCCTAGTTAATTTGCAATTCCTTCTTAGCATCATATATCGGCAACTTATTACTTAGCATCTTCTTTTCCTGCAACCATCTCATGGCCTGCTCAACAATACAAGTGAAGCACCCATTTGATGCAAGCAACAAACAGGTCAGATTAAAGTCTGGTGTGAGTAAATTCAATTGACAATACATAAGATTTATGAAGCTAGATCCACGGCACCTTTATTCCAAAAGTTAAATGTTCTACTCAGGTGATTAAACCACTTCCTCATATACACTTTTTGTATCTTACAGTGAAGTGAGTAAATTGCTAAATACATTTACATGTGCTTAAAATAATTTCTTAACAGAAATGCTCATTTCAAGAATTTATAGCAGCCATAACTCAATTCACATAAGCATCTCATAAACATGAACAAGCAAAACCCATATCATTAAGCTAAGGCATCAAAACTGAGTCTGCATACTAGAACTCATCATACCCCTAGCATATTCACCTCTGCTTGTAAGTTCATTTCATATCATTTTTAAGGGTCCAATATCACATTCATGGTTGCACTGGTGCACACTGCCAGGAACTACTGTTTGATTTCCAGTGCACTACAAGCTATTTGGACATGAACATGCCATGTGCAAACTCACACCCCATCCTTGATGCAAGCCAACCACTATGTCATACCCACTTCCCTCATACCCAACCTGATAGAGGTGACCCAATTCCTTAGTTTGATTACTAAGTTTTTCTTTCATGTGTGCAGGTATCAATTATACTATGTCATGCCCAAAATCTTTATGTACCTAACCAATAAATGCAAGCAGTTTTCATGCATCCATGAAACATTCATCCATTCATACATTTCAACAATCAGTTAGTCATATCTGTATATCATTTCAAGTCAGTTTTGTTCAGAGACAGGCCTTTGACTAAAGCATAGATCAAAATATCTTAGCAAATAAAATACCACTGGGGTTCCCAGTAACAAGGTCCTTGCAGTCAAGTTATTTATATATATTTTTCATGAAATGTGTTCACTTATTGCTCAACCTCATTTCAGAGAGTACTTAATGGTGGATCAAGATTTAGCATATGGAAATTCCACTGCATCTTAATCATCCTCTCAAATGCAAGACATAAGCCAGAGGACCCCCTTCCCCTTACTGCCTTGCACGCTACTTTTCTTATTAGTTTATGCTTTAACCAAAAACATCTTCTCAAGTTTACAATCATATAAATAAATCAGTTATTATCATCCTATCATTAAGTTATCATGTATAATCATGCATAGTTTAAATAACAGCAAGGCAATGCAAGTCACAAAATCTCAGAAACAACAGAAAATTGTCAAACTAAAAATGCATACAAAACATCAAAATAAACTAAAGGTTAAATGGCTGCCTTTCATAGGTCTTAATGCCTTGCCAAGTGAGGGTTTACTCACCAAGTTTCTTCTTCCCAAGTCTTGATTCAGATCTGCCATTATTTTCCTCAAACTGCTGCCTACTTTCTTTTCTATATTTTGATTTCTGGTTTTCTAATGTGTACCCGTAGGAGATAATGTGGTATATAGTGGAGTTGTTAGGGTTTTAAGGTTAGTTAGGTAATTTATTTTCATCAGAAATCCCATCATTATTTCTGATCTCACCCAACAGTTTACCCCCTCCACTTTCCCTTCCTGCCTTTTTTTCCTTTTTCCCTGTCTTAACTATTTTTGGCAAATTTCTTTACACACTATATGCATGATTTCTTTGGCTCAGGCATTTCTTGTCTTTTCTGGTTTTAATCATGCACACACAAGTTTACTTGTATGGCCAGCTATGTGTGTGTTTCTACTACATGCTGGGTACATGTATATATGCTCATATGTATTTATATATATTTCCTACCCACACAAGCCACTGTGCTTGTATTTATACCATGGAAGTTAGAGTTAAAATCTTCCTTAGGTTGTTTATGCATTTTATTCAAACTATTGTGTATTCATACTTAATGGTCATGCACTAATTCATTTCTTATTTTCTTGCAAGATCCTTACTAGATTACTTGCTCAGGCTGTACACTGCAACAGTGTGCACATGCACAAGGACATGAATTCTCATTTTCACACAAGCATTTCCCAGAAAGTTATATTTATATTATTTTTTCCACATAACTAAAATAAAATTTGAATAACTTAAATTTTCTTCATGCTTGCTTAACTAGGGCTGTCACATACACCCCTCCTTTAAGAAATTGTGTCCCACAATTTAACACTTCTTACTATGTAAATCAAATGTCAAAATCAAACATGAATACACATTCTTAATTCAACCAAAACAGATATCAAACAAGCACACACAACTTTGAATATCATGTTCAACTATGTAAATTCAAGCATGAACATTAAAATACCTCTACCTTAACTATTAGTTGCAAATAGTTGAGGGTATTGGACTTTTATCTTGTCTTCAACCTCCCATGTGCAATCATTAGGGTCTAAACTCCACTGCACCTTTACCAGTTTGATTATTTTATTCCTCAATCTCTTACCTTCCTTAGCTACAATGCCTACTGGCTTCTTCTCATACACTAGATCTGGTCTAACTTCCACTTTGCTTGGTGACTGAACTACTGAAGCTTCATCATGCACACATTTTCTCAATTGTGATACATGAAACACATTGTGTATCCCTCTCATCTCTTCTGGCAGTTTCAACTTGTAAGCCATCTTTCCAATCCTTGCAATAATCTCATATGGTCCTACATACCTTGGGGTTAGCTTCCCTGCCTTGCCAAATCTCAACACCTTCCTCATTGGTGAAACTTTTAAGTACACATATTCTCCTAACTCAAATTCAAGTGGCTTCCTTCTCCTATCTGCATATGATTTCATTCTGTCTTGTGCGGCCTTCATTCTCTGTCTGATCATTGTAACTTTTGCATTTGTCTCTTTCACATGATCTGGTCCTAACATTACCCTATCACCCACCTCTAACCAGCAAGCAGGTGACAAACAAGGCCTTCCATATAGAGCCTCATAGGGTGCCATTCCTATACTACTCTGGTAGCTGTTGTTGTAAGCAAATTCTGCTAAACGAAGGTAGTCTTCCCAATTCCCACCATGATCCAGCACACAAGCCCTAAGTAGATCCTCCAAAAATTTATTGACTACTTCTGTTTGACCATCAGTTTGGGGATGGTAGGCTGTGCTCAAGCACAACTCAACCCCCATTGCCTGTTGAAAGCTACTCCAGAACTTGGATGTAAATATGGTATCTCTGTCACTAATAATAGTGGTAGGAACCCCATGTAACTTTACTATCTCTTTCATGAAGACTTGTGCTAGTTTTGGTGCATTTCTATCACTCTTTACTGGTATGAAGTGTGCTGATTTGGTTAATCTATCTACCACCACCCAAATGCTGTCATTTCCTCTCTTTGATCTTGGCAAGCCATCAATGAAATCCATTGATATGCTTTCCCATTTCCACCTTGGAACTTCCAGAGGTTGCAGCAGTCCACTGGGTTTTTGGTACTCAGCCTTGACTTGTTGGCAAGTCATACACTTTGTCACATATTGACCCACACTTCTCTTCATTCCTTTCCACCAATAACTTCTTTTTAGGTCATGATACATTTTAGTGCCACCTGGATGTATGGTGTACTTTGACTTGTGATGAACATCCATGATCTTCCTCTTCAGTGCATCTGTGTTAGGAACACATAACCTTCCTTTATATCTTACACATCCTTTTTCATCCAGTTCAAATTTGTCAGGCTTTGCACCATTTTTTAACAACTCCTTCCTTTCTCTCAAGAATGCATCAGTGTCTTGGGACTGGTTCACTTCTTCCACTAAATCTGATTTTATTGTGATAAGGCTGAGCCTACCATAGTGCTCCCCATCCTTACCCACTTCCATAGTTTGTTCCCCCATGTATTCCATTTCTACATCTGTCAGTTTTAATAACCTTTTAAACTCCTCTATCATCAGTGTAGCCAACTTGGCATGTTGTCTACTTAATGCATCTGCCACTCTATTTGCTTTCCCTGGTGTGTACATAATGTCCAAATCATAGGCAGCAAGGAATTCCACCCACCTATGTTGTCTCATGTTTAAATCTTTTTGAGAAAATAAATACTTCAAAGCCTTGTGGTCAGTATAAAGCTCAAACTTTGCTCCTAACAGGTAATGTCTCCAAAGCTTTAGTGCATACACCACTGCTACCAATTCCAAGTCATGTGTTGCATACTTGGTTTCACTGGGTTTCAGTTGTCTTGATGCATAAGCTATTACCCTACCATCTTGCATAAGGACAGCACCTATACCTGATCCACATGCATCAGTGTATACCACTAAATTGTCATTGCCTTCTGGGATTTTTAGCACTAGTGCTTCCATCAATGCCTTCTTAAATTGATTGAATGCCCCTTCACATTTCTCAGTCCACATAAAAGGCTGGTCTTTCCTTGTTAACTTGGTTAGTGGAATTGCTTTTTTAGCAAAGTCTTTTATAAATCTCCTGTAGTATCCAGCCATGCCCATGAATGATCTGATTTCAGTGACATTGCTTGGTCTTTTCCATGCTTGCACTGCCATGACTTTACTTGGATCTACTGAAATTCCTTCTTCAGAAATTATGTGGCCCAAAATTTTTATTTCATTCTTCCAAAAAGAACACTTTGCAAACTTGGCTTTAAGGTCTTGTTGCCTTAGTCTACTCAGTACCATATGCAAATGCTTTTCATGTTCACTATCTGTCTTAGAATATATTAGTATATCATCAATGAAAATCAGTACAAATTTATCTAAGTAATCTCTGAAAATTCTATTCATCAAATCCACAAAATAGGATGGTGCATTAGTCAAACCAAATGGCATTACTAAGTATTCATACAAGCCATACCTAGTGTTGAAATCTGTATATTTGATACTTTCTACTTCTACTTTCATTTGGTGAAAACCAGTTGCTAAATCAAGTCTAGAAAATACTTTAGCACCATTTAGTTGATCAAAGAGATCATCAATTCTAGGTAGAGGGTATTTGTTTTTGATGGTGACTGAGTTTAATTCCCTATAGTCTATGCACATTCTCAAGGAACCATCATGCTTCTTAACAAACACTACTAGCGATCCCCAACTTGAACTGCTAGGCCTAATAAAGCCTTTTTATTCTAATTCCTCTAGTTGTTTCTTCAACTCAATCAGTTCTCTAGGACTCATTCTATTTGGTTTCTTGATGACAGGGCTTGTTCCTGGTTTAAGTCTTATTTGAAATTCTACTGGTCTGTTATGAGGAATGCCATTTACTTCACCAAACACATCAGGGTATTGGTTAACTATGGGTATCCTATTTAAACTTAATTCAACTTCACCACTGTTCAAGTTGAACATTTTTCCCATACCCCTATCCTTGGCTGCTTCATACATAACCACAACCCTCTTGCCTTCAGGAAGTTGTAGTGAAATTGTAGAATTTCCTAAGTTAGTAATAGCATAAAAGCTTTTTAACCAATCCATTCCCAATATGATACCTAGCCTAGGGTAATTCAACACATATAATTCTAAGATAAAGGTGTGACCACCCATGCTTATTTCTACTTGCATGCATTTCATATGGGTAATGCAGGAACTACCTAAAGGGCTATCAATATGCAAAGGCTTATCAACCAGAATACATGTCAACCCTAATCTCTGGACTATATCATATGAAATAAAAGAGTGTGTGGCTCCTGTGTCAAAAACAACTGATATGGGTATGCCTTTAATAAATAATATACCTTCCACTTAACTAGGTGCATCCATTGCCTTGCCTTTTCCTTCAAGTACCGCCACCCTTGCCATCTCTGGACACTGCCTCTTCATGTGCCCCTCTTTTCCACAGTTGTAGCACATAAGAACAGTTGACTTGGGTGCTTGGCATTTGGTCTTTATATGTCCTTCCTTTCCACAGTTATAACAGATCACTTTAGGTTTCTTATTATCAAGGTTTGCCACTTTACTACCTTCTTTGTTCATTGCTTCTCCCTTCTTCCTCTCATATGGGTATGCTCTATTTTTTCCCTTCTTGTTGTTCTTGAAATTCTTGAACTTTTCTCTGGCATTGTCATGTTGCTCAAATGACAATGTCAAGTCCATAACTTGATCAAATGTTCTGTCTTTATATGGTAACATGGCTCTGCTCAATCCAGCATTCAACCCCTGAATGTACCTAGCTGTCACGATCCAAATTCCAGCGTTCGAAAATCGACATCCGTACTCCACTGTACTTGAATGCCGCAGATTCAAACGTCGAAATTCGAGTCGTGCCGGAGCTTATAACACATTAAGTAAATAACATAGCGGAAGGAAAAGAATATGCATATCAAAATACAACATTTGATACAATAACCGATACAACATGAATGATACAATAGAATGGTACAATAGATATCAACATTATCAGAGATACAAAGAATAGCAGCGGAAATAAAAGATAACACTAGCAGCGGAACAAAATCTCCAATGTAGCTTCAAGAAAGAACTCCAGCTGTAACTCCATCTCCAAGGCATCAATCCAGAAATAGCGAGAACTCCCAAATCAAGATGAAGAGAAGCAACACGATCCAATTGTAATTGCCAAATCCTAAGGCTGAAAGCTATCGAATCTACACCTACTACTAATTATCTGAAAACCCCAACTCTAGACTGCCCGTGTGGGAAATAGTGGGCACCCAGAGTTTAGGAAAGGAACAATAAACTCCAGGTCAGTCATGGGACTGGTATGAGCGAACAAAAACATTTGGTCTTTTAAAACAAACAACAGAATTTAAATTTGAAATCCGCAATGCTTTTTGAAAAAGGAAACTACCATAAGGCCTCCCGGCACACACACAATGCAAACGCACACATGGGGGAGATTTCTCCTTATGATAGTCAAACATGCTTACTACGAGAAAAATTCTTTGATATTATTACTAGTGCATAGTGGAAAATATTTCGAAAGTATAATATAAATCCTAGCCAGCATAGGTACCATGATGCTATGCCTACTATAGCTGCCATGTTAAATGGCAGGTTCTACAACTAAAACCGTACAAGGCACGTATTGGATGAATGGATTTCCAACAAATGGTCAGGCTAAGGAACTTCCTACTGCCACATGGGATCGCCTCTGGCGGGACGTCCCGAGAACTAACGTTACGGTTAGATCTCTGCCAACACAAGGCCGGGTTACCTCTGTAACTAGGTAACTACTACACGAATATGTCATCCCCCGGTCCTTTGGGACCTTTATCCGAGCGCTCGCAACAGCAACCACAAAGTATCACAAAGTAATAGATCTGCAGTATCCACATAGGTAAGTATCTGGGCTCCATACCATGATACCACCCTTTACCAGAAGGGAATGACACACCCTAAAGGGAGCGACCCTCATAACCTTGCCGCATCTTTCCTGTTTCGACCATTTCCGGGGTGTGAGGTCCTGATGCAGTCTCGTCCACAAAGCTACGCTTTGTGCAACAAAGCCATGCTTTGGGTCAACAGATGACCAAAGCAATGATCACAAAGATAAATGATCAAACAAATGATCATATCACAAATGATCGACCAATGATCATCAACAGCAGCACTCAGCATGCCACATTACCAAATTGGGAATATCACTGATAAATATCAACTACATAACCTCTGAGCTCGTACGTCTCAGAGAAGGGTGTTAAACTAAGAGAATAAATTCTCCGCCACCAAGCAGAAATGTATTTGATAGAGATCAGTTAACATCTCAAAGTGTAATGTCGGACATACAACCATACAAGTCTGTTCCGGGTTCGAACAGAACCGAAGGCACTTCCGAAGAAGCCCTTGCAAATCCGGGTATCCACAATCCCGATCGGACTTCCCATCACTAAGGAGAACTCTATACCGGAGCAACTCAGTGCAGATTCAATCGATAGGTTATCCTATCGTTCTCACAAATACCCGGTCTTCACCACCGGTCTTCAAATGCTATCCATAACGTCGTATCACTATTCGGAATGGGCTATATGACACAAGGTCCTCTCTCGGCTAAACCGAATAATGAGCGCAATATTTTAAAACATATGGATATGGGATTTTAGCTAAGTCACAACTTATAAAATCCAAAACTTTTCTTTGAAATAGTTATCAAATTACCATCTAAATCTTTAAACAAAAAGATTTATTTCACAAAGTTTCACCCAGTTTCACAAAGATCTATTCATAGATTTCAAAACAATTCCCATTTCAATTGGATTAACCCAATTAAATCTTTAAATTAAAGATTTATAGCTTTCAAAACACATTTCCAAAGATTTATCTAAAACTTGGAAAACAATTTTTCTTTTAGACTTGAAAATCCTTTTAACACAACTTGAAAGTCCATTTCTTATGAGAAAGCAAATCTAATTTATACAAGTTGAAATCTTGAGTTGAATTTAAATTTCAAAACATCACCTTTAAAATGGTTTAAAAACCCATATAAACCCATTTATAAGTTGAATAACCTTTTTTTGTTAACCCTACATCCCAAATCATCGAATTCAATTTCAAACATTGAATTCAAATTTAAATTAATTCATTTAAATTCCAAGATTCGATCAAGTTATTTAAAATAACTATCATTTTTGAAAACTCATTTTCAAAAGCTTCAATTCTAATTCCAAAACTATTTTGAAAAAAATCAATTTTAAAATGATTTTTAAAATCTGTGACTTAACCCATTTCCACGTGCCATCCATATTTGTGTGTGTATAGGTGTGGTCTAGGGGTTCAACACAGTAGTGCACAACATCATCATCACAGGTTCAATCATATCGATAAGCGGTATAACCCACAACGCTTATCTATATTCACAGATTCATAGATAAAGTAAAATATCATTCACAAAGATTAACTAATATGATTCGATGTGGGTTTCGGATAACCGACTGGAATCCGACTCCCTATCGCATCGAAATCCAAATGTCATTCTACGGGTCAAGGGGTTTGCATAACAATATGTATATATCACAGATATGACAGCTTAGCACAAACATCACATAGCAACACATCACATATCAAATATATCAACCCATCACACAACATTTAATAACAATCAGCACCTACAATTAAGATGAATAAACTGGGTGGTTTTAAGTTTATTACCTACATGATTACTTTCATTTATTAGTCCTAATTAATTCACTATCCATATTTATTCAATTAATAAATCTTCAATTATTAATTTAAAATCTAATATCATTCAACTAATGATTTCTTAATTACAAATTTATTTTTTCTAAGAAAAAAATTAATCTTAAACTTTAATTAATCAAATTAAAACCCTTAATTACTTTAATTAATTATCCATTTCATTAATTAATTAATTATATTAATTATCCATTTGTACTACCTTAAAAATTTAATGAATTACAAATCATTAAATTTTTTTCTTTATCTTTAGATAAACATTCCTTATTTATACTATGCATTTAAAAACAAAAATGTTTTTAAATTTACATTAAATTCCATTTAACATTCTCTTTTAAACTCAAGACTCAAATTTGTCTTAAATAAGAGTTTAAAACAATACACAACTTAATCTTATATGTTTAAAAGAACATATACTTTATTAATAAGCTTAAAACAATTTAGATTTCAATTCAACTTGAATTCAAATAAATTTTAAAAATTGCTTTAAAATCTCAAAACTGAAATATAACTTCCATTTTCAATTTAGTTTAAACTCTTTAAAACTCTTCCTACAATTTCACCTTCAATTCAAATGTAAATCATTTGAAGGCAATTTAAATTTAATTCTTTACTTTAAAACTAAAGTTTAAAAATTTAAATCCAGATTTAAAAACTCAGTTTTCAATTCATTTGAATTCCTAAATTAAATACTTAACCTTCCATTCCAAATACAAATCACATATGCATTTATGCTTGAGATTTTCAAATCAAATTTAAATTTAAAAACACAATATGGTTTCAAAATTCAGACAATTAAAATTTGAATTCATTTTCAAATTCAAACTAAAACTCAGTTTAAATCTCCACCCAAAAAAAAAGTATTTTGAACTTATCTTCACATTTAAACAGAAACAGTTTCTGTTTTATTAAAAAACTTAAACTTTGAAAATTTCCAGAATTTAAATAATTTCAAAAAAACATAATTCAAACTTATTTGAATTCAGTTTTAAAAATCTTAAACTTGGTTCAGGTTCAAATTTATATCTAAACACTTTTACTTTTACTAAAGGAAACAGTAACAGTTTCTGTCAAATTTTAAACCTCATACATTCTTGGATTTAAAAATGTTTTCAAATTCCATATTTGAATTATTTGAATCTATACTAAATTCAGGTTCCAACTGCATTCAAATTTCAAATTTAGATCCTATTATTACTTCAACTCTATTTTATTTTAAAAACCTGGAAACAATCTTGTTTCAAATATTCAAACCTGAAACAAAACACACAAAATTCCCTTAATTATTTCAAAGAAATTTAAATTCAAACTATTTGAATTCATCCTTAGCTTCAAGTTTGATTCTAAGTTCAAAATTTCAGATTTAATTTAAACTTTGTTTTTTTTTTAAAAAAAAAAAACTAAAAACAGAACTGCTCTATTGATAAACCTGAACCCATGCAAACTCGAGCAACAAAAATTCTACTTCGGGTCAATACCACATTGACTTCGAGTTTTCTCACAGAAATCCCGAGTCAATCCCGAGACTAAAAACACTGAAATCCAGAACTTACCCCAACCCTGGAACAGACCAACCCCCTCCACTTCAAACCTGTCAACTCCATTATTTCACAACTCCGGCCACTATCAACATCCGAACTTCGGCACGCGCTTCATCACTTCACCGTCCATCAATACCCTAAACACCTTTGAACTCGATGCATCCTTGAAGCCGCAGCACCCAAAACATTTATAACCCAGTAAACTATGGTTCTATACCATAAATCCCAAATTTCAACACCAAAACCAAATTTCAACTCAATTAAGTAATTTTCCCATGATCATTGATAGCTACATTCATTCCAGAATCAATTTCAAACAGTTCAAATGCAAGATTCAGCTGAACTTGTCAAAGGTGAAAAATACAGTGTTCTTGACTGCATTTTTTATTTTTATTTTTTTTACACTGTAAATTTTACTTTTAGTTTTAAAATTCTTGAATTTACTAAATGATTCTGTTAGTAAACTTGAAACACCAATTCATGACATCTACATTTCAAATTTATACAGAAATTTGTTTGTGTTTATGTTTCCAAATATCACAGAACTAAACAACCTATACAACAGCAACATTTACATTCATGCAACCAATTTTCACTACTTTGCAGAAATAGGCATAACACATCACATAAATTTAAAGATTGGGTCAAAGAAGTTTGCTCACCTGGACTTCAGAAGACAGAGAGGAACAGAGGCAGCAGAGAACAAGGAAGGCAGAGAGGAGTTTTTTTGAGCCTGAACATTTTTTTCTTTTCTTTGATTGCTTTGCATTTCTTTTTCTTTTGATTTGTTCAAGTGCTTTGAAACTTTGGATTTCCTTCTGTTAACTGATTGATAATATTGCTTAAACCTTTTGTTTTTTTTTTTTTATTACTGAATATCAAATTCAAATTTAAAGAAAAGATTCACTTGCCTTAAAGTTGTTTCCAGAAAGCTTTGCATTTGATTTGTAAATCTGCAGTTTTGATTCTGTTTGTCTGATGTTTAAAATCTGAAGCTAACAGGTTGTAGCTCTGACTCTTTTCAATTGCTTCAGGTTGAATCATTGATTTGTGAAATGCTTTTAAGTTGAGTTGTTTCAGATTTGATCTCACTTTTGATTTTCTTCCTCAGGTTCTTGTTGAATATTGAACTTTGCCTCTATTTCCAGATTTGAACTTGCATGTTTACTGAGTTGCTTCTTTACTTTGAATTTAAACTTGCTGGAAACAAATGTAAACTGAAGCTTGATTTTGAAATGATCTTGCATTTGCTTCCCGGTTTGACTTTGGCTTGAGTTTTGTTTTGTATGGTTTCAGATTCTCAAACTTAAATTAAGGCAGAGAGCATTTTTATTTTTCTGTTTTTCTGGTTTGATGGTTATTAAGATTTGCAAGATCTTCTACTTTATTTTTCTTGGATGTTGAGATAAAAAAATTTTCTTGTCCAAATCTTTGATTTGCAGATTTGATTGGTGGCTACTGATATTCTCTAGTGTGCAAAAGATATGCCATTGATTATCTTTGTCTTCTTTTAGTTGTTTCATAGCTGAAAAAAAATGTTATTTCTTTCTTCCCTTTTTTTTTGTAATTTTAAATTTGATTATTGTATAAATGCAATGATGCCACTTATATATATACATATACACAAAGTTTAAAAGAATTGTTTCTAACCAATCTTTAAATTATGCAAGTTACACTTCAATGATTTTTTAAATGCCAATTATTTTAAAACATATCATTTAAAATTTATAAATTTGGTTTTAAACCTTCATCATTTTAAAATTTGTAAATCACATTTTATACATTTTCAAACTATTATTTACACTTATACTTTTCAAAAGATATGTATATATTAAACTTTAAATATAACTTTCAAAATACATATTACATATGTATGTTATAAATTTAAAAACAAATTTCTATAAATTTTAAAAGATAGAGTTTCTCTTTCAAATCCAATATATACTATTTAAACATTTATTTTTAAATTTTCTAATTCAAAAGTTCATATATAAAAAATCCATTTGTATTTTATTCGGAAAAACTCAATTTAATTCACAATTAAATCAAAAATTTATTTATTTATTTTGTTTGTTCAATTTTTTTAAAGTTTTTAATTTCTAATTTATTTTTAATACATTTTATTTTGAAATCTTATAAATCTCAAATTTCTATTTTGTAATTCATTTATATAAATATACATCTTATTTTCCCTAAATCCAATATTTATTTTTAAGCTACTTATACTCAAATTTCTTATTAAATTTCTGTTTATGATCAAAAAATTATGTATTTATTCTAGAAAATTTTCTAATTAATTCTCAATTTATTTTCAAAAATAAATTAAATTGCCAATTTTAAACTTGATAAATTTAAGGAATGTTACAGATTTCCCCCCTTAAAAGAATTTCGTCCTCGAAATTTGAAAGAAAGACGAGAAAGAAAAGATAATAGACAAAGAAATTATTGATCGCATTAGATCGAAATATTTATTCTGCATTTGGTTTACCAAATCAGAATATCGACAATATGAGAACAAACTCATATAATTATTACACAAGATACTCGGGCTCACCGGTCTACGAATATGCAAGGGCATTGATTAGTTCGAAGGGATAACTAATCGTTCGTAGAATATATCGGATCCCAGAGAATAAATAGATAGATTAAATCTTCATACTAGTTAACCAGTTTACTTAATTTAAAATTTCCAATTTATTTAATTTTTCAATTTCAAATTCATTAGAGTTTAGATCGAAAAGCTGATAAGAAATCGATGAAGATACAAAGTAAGAATTTTCTACAACGATACGTATGGCCATCATCACACCGAAACTTCTTTCTGGAGCTGCTACGAAGCAATCAAAAAGAATTCGAAATCGAATCAAAGGAGATTGATAGAGAAAAGTTGTTTCCGCTATTGCAGGTTATTGACCATTAGTAGTGGTATTCCCTGTCCCTATCTCGTTCACTTCTCGCACTCATACTTACTATCAGTGGATAGTGAGAGAATTTACTGAGGCATTCGAACGGATATCTTAGGGATATACTCATTCTAGGGTATACTTCACCCTATCTCTAATGAGTTACTTAATGTGTTATATTCCTGAGCTAAGGTTTTAACCACCAGCTCTGATACCAAAATGTCACGATCCAAATTCCAGCGTTCGAAAATCGACATCCGTACTCCACTGTACTTGAATGCCGCAGATTCAAACGTCGAAATTCGAGTCGTGCCGGAGCTTATAACACATTAAGTAAATAACATAGCGGAAGGAAAAGAATATGCATATCAAAATACAACATTTGATACAATAACCGATACAACATGAATGATACAACAGAATGGTACAATAGATATCAACATTATCAGAGATACAAAGAATAGCAGCGGAAATAAAAGATAACACTAGCAGCGGAACAAAATCTCCAATGTAGCTTCAAGAAAGAACTCCAGCTGTAACTCCATCTCCAAGGCATCAATCCAGAAATAGCGAGAACTCCCAAATCAAGATGAAGAGAAGCAACACGATCCAATTGTAATTGCCAAATCCTAAGGCTGAAAGCTATCGAATCTACACCTACTACCGATTATCTGAAAACCCCAACTCTAGACTGCCCGTGTGGGAAATAGTGGGCACCCAGAGTTTAGGAAAGGAACAATAAACTCCAGGTCAGTCATGGGACTGGTATGAGCGAACAAAAACATTTGGTCTTTTAAAACAAACAACAGAATTTAAATTTGAAATCCGCAATGCTTTTTGAAAAATGAAACTACCATAAGGCCTCCCGGCACACACACAATGCAAACGCACACATGGGGGAGATTTCTCCTTATGATAGTCAAACATGCTTACTACGAGAAAAATTCTTTGATATTATTACTAGTGCATAGTGGAAAATATTTCGAAAGTATAATATAAATCCTAGCCAGCATAGGTACCATGATGTTATGCCTACTATAGCTGCCATGTTAAATGGCAGGTTCTACAACTAAAACCGTACAAGGCACGTATTGGATGAATGGATTTCCAACAAATGGTCAGGCTAAGGAACTTCCTACTGCCACATGGGATCGCCTCTGGCGGGACGTCCCGAGAACTAACGTTACGGTTAGATCTCTGCCAACACAAGGCCGGGTTACCTCTGTAACTAGGTAACTACTACACGAATATGTCATCCCCCGGTCCTTTGGGACCTTTATCCGAGCGCTCGCAACAGCAACCACAAAGTATCACAAAGTAATAGATCTGCAGTATCCACATAGGTAAGTATCTTGGCTCCATACCATGATACCACCCTTTACCAGAAGGGAATGACACACCCTAAAGGGAGCGACCCTCATAACCTTGCCGCATCTTTCCTGTTTCGACCATTTCCGGGGTGTGAGGTCCTGATGCAGTCTCGTCCACAAAGCTACGCTTTGTGCAACAAAGCCATGCTTTGTGCAACAAAGCCATGCTTTGGGTCAACAGATGACCAAAGCAATGATCACAAAGATAAATGATCAAACAAATGATCATATCACAAATGATCAACCAATGATCATCAACAGCAGCACTCAGCATGCCACATTACCAAATTGGGAATATCACTGATAAATATCAACTACATAACCTCTGAGCTCGTACGTCTCAGAGAAGGGTGTTAAACTAAGAGAATAAATTCTCCGCCACCAAGCAGAAATGTATTTGATAGAGATCAGTTAACATCTCAAAGTGTAATGTCGGACATACAACCATACAAGTCTGTTCCGGGTTCGAACAGAACCGAAGGCACTTCCGAAGAAGCCCTTGCAAATGCAGGTATCCACAATCCCGATTGGACTTCCCATCACTAAGGAGAACTCTATACCGGAGCAACTCAGTGCAGATTCAATCGACAGGTTATCCTATCGCTCTCACAAATACCCGGTCTTCACCACCGGTCTTCAAATGCTATCCATAACGTCGTATCACTATTCGGAATGGGCTATATGACACAAGGTCCTCTCCCGGCTAAACCGAATAATGAGCGCAATATTTTAAAACATATGGATATGGGATTTTAGCTAAGTCACAACTTATAAAATCCAAAACTTTTCTTTGAAATAGTTATCAAATTACCATCTAAATCTTTAAACAAAAAGATTTATTTCACAAAGTTTCACCCAGTTTCACAAAGATCTATTCATAGATTTCAAAACAATTCCCATTTCAATTGGATTAACCCAATTAAATCTTTAAATTAAAGATTTATAGCTTTCAAAACACATTTCCAAAGATTTATCTAAAACTTGGAAAACAATTTTTCTTTTAGACTTGAAAATCCTTTTAACACAACTTGAAAGTCCATTTCTTATGAGAAAGCAAATCTAATTTATACAAGTTGAAATCTTGAGTTGAATTTAAATTTCAAAACATCACCTTTAAAATGGTTTAAAAACCCATATAAACCCATTTATAAGTTGAATAACCTTTTTTTTTAACCCTAGATCCCAAATCATCGAATTCAATTTCAAACATTGAATTCAAATTTAAATTAATTCATTTAAATTCCAAGATTCGATCAAGTTATTTAAAATAACTATCATTTTTGAAAACTCATTTTCAAAAGCTTCAATTCTAATTCCAAAACTATTTTGAAAAAAATCAATTTTAAAATGATTTTTAAAATCTGTGACTTAACCCATTTCCACGTGCCATCCATATTTGTGTGTGTATAGGTGTGGTCTAGGGGTTCAACACAGTAGTGCACAACATCATCATCACAGGTTCAATCATATCGATAAGCGGTATAACCCATAACGCTTATCTATATTCACAGATTCATAGATAAAGTAAAATATCATTCACAAAGATTAACTAATATGATTCGATGTGGGTTTCGGATAACCGACTGGAATCCGACTCCCTATCGCATCGAAATCCAAATGTCATTCTACGGGTCAAGGGGTTTGCATAACAATATGTATATATCACAGATATGACAGCTTAGCACAAACATCACATAGCAACACATCACATATCAAATATATCAACCCATCACACAACATTCAATAACAATCAGCACCTACAATTAAGATGAATAAACTGGGTGGTTTTAAGTTTATTACCTACATGATTACTTTCATTTATTAGTCCTAATTAATTTACTATCCATATTTATTCAATTAATAAATCTTCAATTATTAATTTAAAATCTAATATCATTCAACTAATGATTTCTTAATTACAAATTTATTTTTTCTAAGAAAAAAATTAATCTTAAACTTTAATTAATCAAATTAAAACCCTTAATTACTTTAATTAATTATCCATTTCATTAATTAATTAATTATATTAATTATCCATTTGTACTACCTTAAAAATTTAATGAATTACAAATCATTAAATTTTTTTCTTTATCTTTAGATAAACATTCCTTATTTAAATTATGCATTTAAAAACAAAAATGTTTTTAAATTTACATTAAATTCCATTTAACATTCTCTTTTAAACTCAAGACTCAAATTTGTCTTAAATAAGAGTTTAAAACAATACACAACTTAATCTTATATGTTTAAAAGAACATATACTTTATTAATAAGCTTAAAACAATTTAGATTTCAATTCAACTTGAATTCAAATAAATTTTAAAAATTGCTTTAAAATCTCAAAACTGAAATATAACTTCCATTTTCAATTTAGTTTAAACTCTTTAAAACTCTTCCTACAATTTCACCTTCAATTCAAATGTAAATCATTTGAAGGCAATTTAAATTTAATTCTTTACTTTAAAACTGAAGTTTAAAAATTTAAATCCAAATTTAAAAACTCAGTTTTCAATTCATTTGAATTCCTAAATTAAATACTTAACCTTCCATTCCAAATACAAATCACATATGCATTTATGCTTGAGATTTTCAAATCAAATTTAAATTTAAAAACACAATATGGTTTCAAAATTCAGACAATTAAAATTTGAATTCATTTTCAAATTCAAACTAAAACTCAGTTTAAATCTCCACCCAAAAAAAAAGTATTTTGAACTTATCTTCACATTTAAACAGAAACAGTTTCTGTTTTATGAAAAAACTTAAACTTTGAAAATTTCCAGAATTTAAATAATTTCAAAAAAACATAATTCAAACTTATTTGAATTCAGTTTTAAAAATCTTAAACTTGGTTCAGGTTCAAATTTATATCTAAACACTTTTACTTTTACTAAAGGAAACAGTAACAGTTTCTGTCAAATTTTAAACCTCATACATTCTTGGATTTAAAATGTTTTCAAATTCCATATTTGAATTATTTGAATCTATACTAAATTCAGGTTCCAACTGCATTCAAATTTCAAGTTTAGATCCTATTATTACTTCAACTCTATTTTATTTTAAAAACCTGGAAACAATCCTGTTTCAAATATTCAAACCTGAAACAAAACACACAAAATTCCCTTAATTATTTCAAAGAAATTTAAATTCAAACTATTTGAATTCATCCTTAGCTTCAAGTTTGATTCTAAGTTCAAAATTTCAGATTTAATTTAAACTTTGTTTTTTTTTTAAAAAAAAAAAACTAAAAACAGAACTGCTCTATTGATAAACCTGAACCCATGCAAACTCGAGCAACAAAAATTCTACTTCGGGTCAATACCACATTGACTTCGAGTTTCCTCACAGAAATCCCGAGTCAATCCCGAGACTAAAAACACTGCAATCCAGAACTTACCCCAACCCTGGAACAGACCAACCCCCTCCACTTCAAACCTGTCAACTCCATTATTTCACAACTCCGGCCACTATCAACATCCAAACTTCGGCACGCGCTTCATCACTTCACCGTCCATCAATACCCTAAACACCTTTGAACTCGATGCATCCTTGAAGCCGCAGCACCCAAAACATTTATAACCCAGTAAACTATGGTTCTATACCATAAATCCCAAATTTCAACACCAAAACCAAATTTCAACTCAATTAAGTAATTTTCCCATGATCATTGATAGCTACATTCATTCCAGAATCAATTTCAAACAGTTCAAATGCAAGATTCAGCTGAACTTGTCAAAGGTGAAAAATACAGTGTTCTTGACTGCATTTTTTTTTTTTTACACTGTAAATTTTACTTTTAGTTTTAAAATTCTTGAATTTACTAAATGATTCTGTTAGTAAACTTGAAACACCAATTCATGACATCTACATTTCAAATTTATACAAAAATTGTTTGTGTTTATGTTTCCAAATATCACAGAACTAAACAACCTATACAACAGCAACATTTACATTCATGCAACCAATTTTCACTACTTTGCAGAAATAGGCATAACACATCACATAAATTTAAAGATTGGGTCAAAGAAGTTTGCTCACCTGGACTTCAGAAGACAGAGAGGAACAGAGGCAGCAGAGAACAAGGAAGGCAGAGAGGAGTTTTTTTGAGCCTGAACATTTTTTTCTTTTCTTTGATTGCTTTGCATTTCTTTTTCTTTTGATTTGTTCAAGTGCTTTGAAACTTTGGATTTCCTTCTGTTAACTGATTGATAATATTGCTTAAACCTTTTGTTTTTTTATTATTATTATTACTGAATATCAAATTCAAATTTAAAGAAAAGATTCACTTGCCTTAAAGTTGTTTCCAGAAAGCTTTGCATTTGATTTGTAAATCTGCAGTTTTGATTCTGTTTGTCTGATGTTTAAAATCTGAAGCTAACAGGTTGTAGCTCTGACTCTTTTCAATTGCTTCAGGTTGAATCATTGATTTGTGAAATGCTTTTAAGTTGAGTTGTTTCAGATTTGATCTCACTTTTGATTTTCTTCCTCAGGTTCTTGTTGAATATTGAACTTTGCCTCTATTTCCAGATTTGAACTTGCATGTTTACTGAGTTGCTTCTTTACTTTGAATTTAAACTTGCTGGAAACAAATGTAAACTGAAGCTTGATTTTGAAATGATCTTGCATTTGCTTCCCGGTTTGACTTTGGCTTGAGTTTTGTTTTGTATGGTTTCAGATTCTCAAACTTAAATTAAGGCAGAGAGCATTTTTATTTTTCTGTTTTTCTGGTTTGATGGTTATTAAGATTTGCAAGATCTTCTACTTTATTTTTCTTGGATGTTGAGATAAAAAAATTTTCTTGTCCAAATCTTTGATTTGCAGATTTGATTGGTGGCTACTGATATTCTCTAGTGTGCAAAAGATATGCCATTGATTATCTTTGTCTTCTTTTAGTTGTTTCATAGCTGAAAAAAAATGTTATTTCTTTCTTCCCTTTTTTTTTGTAATTTTAAATTTGATTATTGTATAAATGCAATGATGCCACTTATATATATACATATACACAAAGTTTAAAAGAATTGTTTCTAACCAATCTTTAAATTATGCAAGTTACACTTCAATGATTTTTTAAATGCCAATTATTTTAAAACATATCATTTAAAATTTATAAATTTGGTTTTAAACCTTCATCATTTTAAAATTTGTAAATCACATTTTATACATTTTCAAACTATTATTTACACTTATACTTTTCAAAAGATATGTATATATTAAACTTTAAATATAACTTTCAAAATACATATTACATATGTATGTTATAAATTTAAAAACAAATTTCTATAAATTTTAAAAGATAGAGTTTCTCTTTCAAATCCAATATATACTATTTAAACATTTATTTTTAAATTTTCTAATTCAAAAGTTCATATATAAAAAATCCATTTGTATTTTATTCGGAAAAACTCAATTTAATTCACAATTAAATCAAAAATTTATTTATTTATTTTGTTTGTTCAATTTTTTTAAAGTTTTTAATTTCTAATTTATTTTTAATACATTTTATTTTGAAATCTTATAAATCTCAAATTTCTATTTTGTAATTCATTTATATAAATATACATCTTATTTTCCCTAAATCCAATATTTATTTTTAAGCTACTTATACTCAAATTTCTTATTAAATTTCTGTTTATGATCAAAAAATTATGTATTTATTCTAGAAAATTTTCTAATTAATTATCAATTTATTTTCAAAAATAAATTAAATTGCCAATTTTAAACTTGATAAATTTAAGGAATGTTACATAGCATTCCTTGATGTTTCATCTGGGATTAATACTGCACCATATTTAGACAACCCTTCAAATTTCTGAGTGTATTTAGTAACACTCATAGATCCTTGTCTCAACTTGATAAATTCCTCAAGCAATGAAGCTTTTGTTGATACTGGGACAAATCTGGCTTCTAACATTTCTTTGAACCGATTCCATGTGATTTCTTGTTCCTGCCTGCCTGCAATAATCACTTCCCACCAATCCAAAGCTATGCCTTTTAGTTGTCTTGAAGCTATTTGCCTTTTTCTCTGATCATTGACTTGCATGTCTACAAAGATCCTCTCTACTGTTCTTAACCATGACTGGACACCTATGGCATTTTCTGTGCCATCAAAGCTACTGCCTCCTAAGTTTGTATATGTTTTAAGCAATTTGGACAGCTCCTCGTATGGATTATCTACCCTAGGTGCCATTCCATCCCTCAGCATTTGAACAAAATCTTGCATGTTAACCATTGGGGGACCAGCAGCCATTCTAGTTGCTTGCTCAGTAGTGTTAGAAGATTGACCATTTTCTCTTTCTCCTGCGGCCTGGGGATTGATTCTAACTCCTCTGGGCCTCTATTGAACATTTCTAATGTAGTTAGTTCTGATTCTTATTCACTACTTTTTCTTTTTAAAACTAACAGTGAACTTATTTATTCATAATAAGCAAAGCAACTCAAGCAAGCAGCAAACAATGCAAACAAAGCATACAGATTCAAACAAATATTTGTTTTGGCTATGTTTTTTTTTTGTTAACATAGCTCTGATACCAACTGAGACAACCCTCCCTAAGTTGTCATTTTGATTGAATGACTCAATTTAGTCTGAGCTAAATTCAGGGTTGCACTCTTTCACATACCAACAATTTTCTTCTTTTTTTTTCTTTTTATTTTCCCAAGATCCAACCTGATCAATATAAAAATATTGATATGCTTCTTTGTAAAACTATTTGAATGTTCATATAAACATTCAGATCATTTTTTTTATCAGAGTATTTTTGGCAAAGGATAACTCAGTCTATCTTAAACAAAAAAAACTTAGGTTATACACAGAAAAAGGAATTGAGAAGATCCTTTCTATTTGAATCTCTGTACAATTTAATTAACCAATTCCTATTTGTTTTCTTGTGCTTATCATTTGTGTATTTAATAAAATATATGAACTAACTCATAACATTTAAACTTATCAAAGTTTGCTTTTCAAACAGCTAAACTGGGGTTGTGCATGCTTCTGTGCACCTGTGTGCACATAATCATACCCAGCTGTAATTTGCTTCACCTTAGTCCTCAAGTGGACTAATTTGTTTAGGTAATATTCTGGGTTTAGTTTGTTATAATCTACAAGTTTCACTTACACAAATAATTATCAGATACATTTTTAAATCTGGGTTCATATCTCTTATGTTTTTCTTTCTTTTCTGCCCATAGGTTTTTCCTTACCTTATAATACCTGCAGTGGTTAAGTAAATAAGTTCTAGTCTCTAAACACTCTAGTACATAAACATAGATAACTGGTTCATTTATGCTTCAGATCTACTGACAAACTTATTACTTGGTTCACAAAATTTTGTATGCTCACAGCTTGCAATATAAAGCTAAAGACCTTTATCATTCTTTCTGAAAATGGTTTCATCTCAACATAATCTTTCCAAACCATCCATTACATCACAGTCAAGTTTTTTTTTGCACAATTCAAACATCATTACATAAAACCTTTCAACTGAAACAAAACAGAAGAGCCATTCTCCTACAAAATCCTAGCCTAGTTAATTTGCAATTCCTTCTTAGCATCATATATCGGCAACTTATTACTTAGCATCTTCTTTTCCTGCAACCATCTCATAGCCTGCTCCACAATACAAGTGAAGCACCCATTTGATGCAAGCAACAAACAGGTCAGATTAAAGTCTGGTATGAGTAAATTCAATTGACAATACATAAGATTTATGAAGCTAGATCCACGGCACCTTTATTCCAAAAGTTAAATGTTCTACTCAGGTGATTAAACCACTTCCTCATATACACTTTTTGTATCTTACAGTGAAGTGAGTAAATTGCTAAATACATTTACATGTGCTTAAAATAATTTCTTAACAGAAATGCTCATTTCAAGAATTTATAGCAGCCATAACTCAATTCACATAAGCATCTCATAAACATGAACAAGCAAAACCCATATCATTAAGCTAAGGCATCAAAACTGAGTCTGCATACTAGAACTCATCATACCCCTAGCATATTCACCTCTGCTTGTAAGTTCATTTCATATCATTTTTAAGGGTCCAATATCACATTCATGGTTGCACTGGTGCACACTGCCAGGAACTACTGTTTGATTTCCAGTGCACTACAAGCTATTTGGACATGAACATGCCATGTGCAAACTCACACCCCATCCTTGATGCAAGCCAACCATTATGTCATACCCACTTCCCTCATACCCAACCTGATAGAGGTGACCCAATTCCTTAGTTTGATTACTAAGTTTTTCTTTCATGTGTGCAGGTATCAATTATACTATGTCATGCCCAAAATCTTTATGTACCTAACCAATAAATGCAAGCAGTTTTCATGCATCCATGAAACATTCATCCATTCATACATTTCAACAATCAATTAGTCATATCTGTATATCATTTCAAGTCAGTTTTGTTCAGAGACAGGCCTTTGACTAAAGCATAGATCAAAATATCTTAGCAAATAAAATACCACTGGGGTTCCCAGTAACAAGGTCCTTGCAGTCAATTTATTTATATATATTTTTCGTGAAATGTGTTCACTTATTGCTCAACCTCATTTCAGAGAGTACTTAATGGTGGATCAAGATTTAGCATATGGAAATTCCACTGCATCTTAATCATCCTCTCAAATGCAAGACATAAGCCAGAGGACCCCCTTCCCCTTACTGCCTTGCACCCTACTTTTCTTATTAGTTTATGCTTTAACCAAAAACATCTTCTCAAGTTTACAATCATATAAATAAATCAGTTATTATCATCCTATCATTAAGTTATCATGTATAATCAAGCATAGTTTAAATAACAGCAAGGCAATGCAAGTCACAAAATCTCAGAAACAACAAAAAATTGTCAAACTAAAAATGCATACAAAACATCAAAGAGAAGTTAAAATAAACTAAAGGTTAAATGGCTGCCTTTCATAGGTCTTAATGCCTTGCCAAGTGAGGGTTTACTCACCAAGTTTCTTCTTCCCAAGTCTTGATTCAGGTCTGCCATTATTTTCCTCAAACTGCTGCCTACTTTCTTTTCTATATTTTGATTTCTGGTTTTCTAATGTGTACCCGTAGGAGATAATGTGGTATATAGTGGAGTTGTTAGGGTTTTAAGGTTAGTTAGGTAATTTATTTTCATCAGAAATCCCATCAATATTTCTGATCTCACCCAACAGTTTACCCCCTCCACTTTCCCTCCCTGCCTTTTTTTCCTTTTTCCCTGTCTTAACTATTTTTGGCAAATTTCTTTACACACTATATGCATGATTTCTTTGGCTCAGGCATTTCTTGTCTTTTCTGGTTTTAATCATGCACACACAAGTTTACTTGTATGGCCAGCTATGTGTGTGTTTCTATTACATGTTGGGTACATGTATATATGCTCATATGTATTTATATATATTTCCTACACACACAAGCCACTGTGCTTGTATTTATACCATGGAAGTTAGAGTTAAAATCTTCCTTAGGTTGTTTATGCGTTTTATTCAAACTATTGTGTATTCATACGTAATGGTCATGCACTAATTCATTTCTTATTTGCTTGTAAGATCCTTACTAGATTACTTGCTCTGGCTGTACACTGCAACAGTGTGCACATGCACAAGGACATGAATTCTCATTTTCACACAAGCATTTCCCAGAAAATTATATTTATATATATATATATATATATATATATATATTTTTCCACATAACTAAAATAAAATTTGAATAACTTAAATTTTCTACATGCTTGCGCCCAGGATATATCGATCCTTCGAACATCAATAACGGTTGACTATTTTGGGGTTACGGAAGCCATAACCAGTAAAAATGAAGGTATCTATGAGTTCTATGGCTTTGATGGCTTTAAGCTGTCAATGCATAGTTTCATACCAAAAAAACACTATTTGAATCACTTTCAGGTCTCGGAAGTTTTTTTACCCTTTGTTTTCTTCACGTAAATCTGATGGTAAAACTAGATCAACGTGGCTGGCCATCGATTTACCATCGCTGGAAAGTGGTGCACCATGGTACTGTTCCGTTTCAAATCCATGCGCTCATTTGTAAAAGTCGTACGGCGCAGTTTCGGCATTATGCACGGATGTTGCACCTTGCACCGTAGATGTTACGCCCAAGAGATATCGATCCTTCGGACAGCCATAACGGTTGACTATTTTGGAATTACGGGAGCCATAACCAGTCAAAACAAAGGTCTCCGTGAGATCTACGGCTTTGACAGCTTTAACCCGTCAATGCGTAGATCATACCTAAAAAAACTCTATCCGAGTCACTTTCAGGACTCGGAAGTTTTTTTACCCTTCGTTTTCTTCGTGTAAATTTTATGGTAAAAAAGGATCAACGTGGTTGGCCATTGATTTTCCATCTCTGAAGAGTAAAGCATCATGGGACTATCCCTTTTTAAGTCCATGCACTCATTTGTAAAAGTCGTACATCACAGTTTCAGCATTATGGACGGATGTTGCACCTTGCACCGTAGATGTTGCGCCCAAGGGGTACCGATCCTTCGGACAGCCATAACAGTCGACTCTTTTGGAGTTTCGGGGCCATAACTTGTCAAAACGAAGGTCTCTTTGAGCTCTGCGGCTTTGACTACTTTAAGACGTAAATGCATACTTTCATACCCAAAAAACACTATCCGAATCACTTTTGAGACTTGGAAGTTCTTTTTCACCATTTGTTTTCTTCACGTGAATTTTTCGGTAAAACGGGATCGACGTGGCCGGCTATCGATTTACCAACGCAGGAGAGTGCTGCACCATGGTACTATTCTGTTTCAAATCCATGCACTCATTTGTAAAAGTCGTACGACGCAGTTTCGGCATTATGGACGGATGTTACACCTTGCACCGTAGATGTTTCGCCCAGAGGATATCGATCCTTTGTGCAGCCATAATGGTTGACTCGTTTGGAATTACGGGAGCCAAACTAGTCAAAATGAAGGTCTCTGTGAGCTCTACGGCTTTGACTGCTTTAAGCCATCAATGAATAGTTTCATACTCAAAAAAACACTATCTGAATCACTTTCGAGACTCGGAAGTTATTTTTACCCATCGTTTTCTTCACATGAATTTTATGGTAACACGGGATCAACGTGGCTGGCCATCAATTTACCATCGCTGGAGAGTGGTGCACCACGACACTATTCCACTTCAAAAATAATGCACTCATTTGTAAAAGTTGTATGGCGCATTTTCGGCATTATGGACGGATGTTGCACTTTGCACCGTAGATGTTGTGCCCAGGGGTTATCGATCCTTCAAACAGCCATAACAGTTGACTCTTTTGGAGGCACGGAAGCCATAACCAGTAAAAACAAAGGTCTTTGTGAGCTCTACGGCTATGATGGCTTAACGACATCAATGCATAGTTTCATACCCAAAAAACACTATCCGAATCACTTTCAAGCCTAGAATGTTTTTTGTAACCCTTCGTTTTCTTCACGTGATACGGGATCAACGTTGCTGGCCATCGATTTACCATTGCTGGAGAGTGGTGCACCATGGCACTATTCCGTTTCAAATCCATGCACTCATTTAAAAAATTCGTAAGGCACAGTTTCGGCATTATGGATGGATGATACACCTTGCACCGTAGATGTTGCGCCCAGGGTATATCGGTCCTTCTTACATCCATAATGGTTGACTCTTTTGGAGTTACGGGAGCCATAACCATTCAAAACAAAGATCTCTGTGATTTCTACGGCTTTGACGGCTTTAAGCCGTCAATGCATAGTTTCAGACCAAAAAACACTATCTGAATCACTTTCAGGACTCGGAGGGTTTTTTACCCATTGTTTTCTTCACGTAAATTTTATGGTAAAACGGGATCAACGTCGCTGGCCTCTATTTACCATCGCTGGAAAGTGGTTCACCATGGTACTATCCCATTTCAAATCCATGCATTCATTTGTAAAAGTCATACGACGCAGTTTCGGCATTATGGACGGATGTTGCGCCTTGCACCGTTAATGTTGTGCCTAAGTGATATCGGTCCTTCGGACAGTCGTAATGGTTGACTCTTTTGGAGGTACGGGAGCCATAAATAGTCAAAACGAAGGTCTCCATGAGCGCTACACCTGTTACTGCTTTAAGACGTAAATGCATAGTTCATACCCAAAAAACACTGTCCGAATCACTTTCAGGACCCGGAAGTTTTTTTTACCCTTCGTTTTCTTCACGTGAATTTTATGGTAAAACGGGATCAACATGGCTGGCCATCGATTTACCATCGCTAGAGAGTGGTGTACCATGATACTATTCCGTTTCAAATCCATGCACTCATTTGTAAAAGTCGAACGGCGCAGTTTCGGCATTATGGACGGATGTTGCACTTTGCACCGTAGATGTTGCGCCCAAGTATATCGATCCTTTGGACAGCCATAACGGCTGACTCTTTTGGAGTTACGGGAGCCATAACCAGCCAAAACAAAGGTCCCTGTGAATTCTACAGCTTTGATAGCTTTAAGCCGTCAATGCATAGTTTCGTACCCAAAAAACCACTATCCAAATCACTTTCGGGACTCGGAAGTTTTTTTCCACCATTCGTTTTCTTCACGTGAATTTTATAGTAAAACAGGATCAACATGGCTGGCCTTCGATTTACCATTGAGGGAGAGTGATGCACCATGGTACTATTCCATTTGAAATCCATGCACTCATTTGTAAAAGTCGTACAGTGCAGTTTCAGCATTATGGACCGATGTTGAACTTTGCACCGTAGATGTTGCGCCCAGAGGATATTGGTCCTTCGGATAGCCATAACGGTTGACTCTTTTGGAGTTACCGGAGCCACCACCAGTGAAAACAAACGTCTCTGCGAGTTCTACGGCTTTGATGGATTTGAGCCATTTATGCATAGTTTCAAACCTAAAAAACACTATCTGAATCACTTTCGGGAATCGAAAGTTTTTTTTACCCTTCGTTTTCTTCACGTGAATTTTATGGTAAAACGGGTTCAACGTTGCTGGACATCGATTTACCATCGCTGGAGAGTGGGCACCATGGTACTATTCCATGTCAAATCCATGCACTTATTTGTAAAAGTCATACGGTGTAGTTTCGGCATTATGGATAGATATTGCACTGTAGATGTTGCGCCCAGGGGATATCGATCCTTCGGACAACCATAACGGTTGACTTTTTTGGAGTTACGGGAGCCATAACCAGTCAAAAAAAAGGTCTCTTTGAGATCTACGGCTTTGACATCTTAGGCTTTCAATGCATAGTTTCATACCCAAAAAAACACTATCCGTATCACTTTTAGGACTCGAAACTTTTTTTTACCCTTCGTTTTCTTCGCATAAATTTTATGGTAAAACGGGATCAACGTGGCTGGCCATCAATTTACCATCGCTGGAGAGTGGTGCATCATGGTACTATCCTGTTTCAAATCCTTGCACTCATTTTTAAAAGTCGTACTGCACAGTTTCTGCATTACGGACGGATGTTGCACCTTGCACCGTAGACGTTGCGCCTAAGGAGTATCGATCCTTCGGACAGCCATAACGGTTGACTCTTTTAGAGTTTCGGGAGCCATAACCAGTCAAAAGGAAGGCCTCTATGAGTTCTATGGCTTTGACTACTTTAAGATGTAAATGCGTAGTTTCATACCCAAAAAAAACACTATCCGAATCACTTTCAGGACTGGGAAGTTTTTTTTACCATTCCTTTTCTCAACGTGAATTTTATAGTAAATCGAGATCAACGTGGCTGGCCATCGATTTACCATCGCTGGAGAGTGCTGCACCATGGTACTATTCCATTTCAAATCGGTGCAATCATTTGTAAAAGTCATACGGCGTAGTTTAGGCATTATGGACGGATGTTGCACCATGCACCGTAGATGTTGCGCCCGGGGGATATCGATACTTCGGGCTGCCATAATGGTTGACTCATTTGGAGTTACGGGAGTCATAACCTGTCAAAACAAAGATCTCTATGAGCTCTATGGCTTTGACTACTTAAAAAGCTATCAATGGATAGTTTCATACCCAAAAAAACACTATCCGAATCACTTTCCAGACTCGGAAGTTTTTTTACCCTTCGTTTTCTTCACGTGAATTTTGTGGTAAAACTGGATCAACGTGGCTGACCATCGATTTACCATCGCTGGAGAGTGGTGCACCATGGTGCTATACCATTTCAAATCCATGCACTCATTTGTCAAAGTCGTACGGCGTAGTTTCGGCATTACGGACGGATGTTGCACTTTGCACTGTAGATGTTGCATCCAGGGGATATCGATCATTCGGACAGTCATAACGGTTGACTCTTTTGGAGTTACGGGAGCCATAACCAGTTAAAACGAAGGGCTCTGTGAGTTCTATAGCTTTGACCACTTTAGGATGTCAATGCATAGTTTCATACCCTAAAAAACACAATCCGAATCACTTTCAGAACTTTGAAGTTTTTTTTACCGTTCGTTTTCTTCATGTGAATTTTATGGTAAAACGGGATCAACATTGCTGGACATCGATTTACCATTGCTGGAGAGTGGGGCACCACTATACTATTCCGTTTCAAATTTGTGCACTTATTTGTAAAAGTCATACGACGCAGTTTCGGCATTATGGACGGATGTTGCACCTTGCACCGTAGATGTTACGCCCAGGAGATATCAGTCCTTCGAACAGCCATAACGGTTGACTCTTTTGGAGTTACGGGAGCCATAACCAGTCAAAACAAAGGTCTTTGTGAGCTTTACTACTTTGATGGCTTAACGACGTCAATGCATAGTTTCGTACCGAAAAAACACTATCCGAATCACTTTCAGGTCTCGAAAGTTTTTTTACCTTTCGTTTTCTTCACTGAATTTTGTGGTAAAACGGGGTCAACGTGGCTGGTCATCGATTTACCATTGCTAGAGAGTGGTGCACATGGTACTACTCCGTTTCAAATCCATTCACTCATTTGTAAAGTCGTACGGCGCAGTTTCGACATTATGGACAAACGTTGCACCTTGCACCGTAGACGTTGCGTCCAGGGTATATCGATCCTTCGGACATCCATAACGGTTGACTTTTTTGGGTTACGGAAGCCATAACCAGTCAAAACGAAGGACTCTTTGAGTTCTACGACTTTGATGGCTTTAAGCCATCAATGCATAGTTTCATATCCAAAAAAATCTGAATCAATTTCGAGACTCAGAAGTTTTTTTACCCTTCGTTTTGTTCACGTAAATTCTATGGTAAAACGGGATCAACGTGGCTGGCCACCGATTGACCATCGCTGGAGAGTGATGCACCTTGGTACTATTCTGTTTCAAATCCATGCACTCATTTGTAAAAGTCGTATGGTGCAGTTTCGGCATTATGAAAGAATGTTGCACCTTGCACCATAGATGTTGCACCCAAGGGATATCGATTCTTCGGACAGTCATAACAGTGGACTCTTTTAGTGTTTTGGGAGCCATAACCAGTCAAAATGAAGGACTCTGTGAGATCTATGGCTTTGACAACATTAAGTCGTCAATGCATAGTTTCAACCCAGAAAACACTAACCGAATCACTTTCAGGACTCAGAAATTTTTTTACCTTTCGTTTTCCCTGCGTAAATTTTATGGTAAAACGGGATCAACGTGGTCGACCGTCAATTGACCATCGTTGGAGAGTGGTGCATCATTGTACTATCCCGTTTCAAATCCATACACTCATTTGTAAAAGTCGTATGGCACAGTTTCAGCATTATGGATGGATGTTGCACCATGCACCGTAGATGTTGCGCCCAAGGGATATCGAACCTTCGGACAGCCATAGCGGTCGACTCTTTTGGAGTTACGAGAGCCATAACCCGTCAAAATTAAGGTCTTTATGAACTCTACAGCTTTGACTATTTTAAGCCGTAAATGCAAAGTTTCATACCCCAAAAAACACTATCCAAATCACTTTCGAAACTCGAAAGTTTTTTACCCTTCGTTTTCTTCACGTGAATTTTATGGTAAAACGGGATCGACATGGCTGGCCATCGATTTACCATCGCAGGAGAGTGATGCGCTGTGGTACTATTCCATTACAAATCCACGCACTCATTTGTAAAAGTCATACGACGCAGTTTCGGCATTATGGACGGATGTTGCACCTTGCACCGTAGAAGTTGCGCCCAAGGGATATTGATCCTTCAGGCAGCCATAACGGTTCGCTCTTTTGGAGTTACAGGTGCCATAACCAGTCAAAACAAAGGTCTCTATGAGATCGATGACTTTGACTGCTTTAAGCCATCAATGAATAGTTTCGTACCTGAAAAACACTATACGAATTACTTTCGGTACTTGAAAGTTTTTTTTTACCCTTCGTTTTCCTCATGTGTATTTTATGGAAAACCTGGATCAACGTGCTGGCCATCGGTTTACCATCACTAAAGAGTGTTGCACCATGGTGCTATTCCATTTCAAATCCGTGCACTCATTTGTAAAACTCGTATGATGCAGTTTCGACATTATGGACGGATGTTGCACCGTAGATGTTGCGCCTAGGGGATATCGATCCCTCGGACATCCACAACGGTTCTCTTTTGGAGTTACGGGAGCCATAACCTCAAAAAGAATGTCTCTGAGTTCTACGGAACTTTAAGCCATCAATGCATAGTTTCATACCCAAAAAAAACGCTATTCGAATCACTTTCAGGACTCGTAAGGTTTTTTTTACTCTTCGTTTTCTTCACGTGAATTTTATGGTAAAACGGGATCGATGTTGTTGGACATCAATTTACCATCACTGGAGAGTGGTGCGCCGTGGTACTACTCCGTTTCAAATCCATGCACTTATTTGTAAAAGTCGTATGGCGCAGTCTCGACATTATGGACGGATGTTGCGCCTTGCACCGTAGATGTTGCGCCCAGGGGATATCGATCATTCAGATAGCTATAACGGTTGACTCTTTTAGTGTTACGGAAGCCATTACCAGTCAAAACAAAGGTCTCTGTGAGCTCTATGGCTTTGATGGCTTAATGACATCAATGCGTAGTTTTATACCAAAAAAACACTATTCGAATCACTTTTAGGTCTCGAAAGTTTTTTTTTACTCTTCGTTTTCTTCACGTGAATTTTACGGTAAAATGGGATCAATGTGGCTGGCCATCGATTTACCATTGCTGCAAAGTGGTGCACCATGGCACTATTGTAATGACCCGTTTTCCGTGCCCTTTGAATCGAAAATAAACCACACAGGTCTAACTCAAATTGTACGAATAAGCGGATCTAAGGGTAGAAAGAAAAATAAAGACAGAACATAATCTCACATGAATGGAATAACATATATTATTTCAATAATAATCTTTATAGTGGAAAATTTAAATACAATATCAAAGTCTAATCTAAATTCAGCTTGGACAGTTATAAACACCTGTCCTTACAATTGCTGACAAACATCAAACAAAATACACTAAGTACAGCGGATAATAGAATATGTCCATACGATGATGAAGATCTTCAACTTTCCTCTGGAAACTCCAATCGTCTTCAACTCAACCTGAAACTACTCGAATCTGACCCGAGTATTAAAAATACCCGGATTAGGCTTGATAAATCAGCGTGAGATACTCGATCTTTAAAATGACTATGTTGTCAAAACCTTTGAAAAGAAGGATATGTCAAAAGACCATGCCCACACATAAACACGGACGGGTTTTTACCTTATGATAACCAAAACACTTTATACCAAAATACGCTTGATATTATTTTTAATGACGTTCATTTGAAAACACTTTTCAAATAAACTTATTCAGATAAGTTATCAATACCTGGACTAAATCTAAGATAATAAATCTGGACCAGGTCAACGGAATATATGACACCAGAAAGGGGTAACTAAAATGTTTGCAAGTCAGTACAGCTATTTTGGGAATACAATCAAACCGTAAATCTCGTATTGGGATTGGATTTCCAACATGATAGGGAACTAGTGGAAAGATCAATCTACATCCACGGATTATGTCCATGACTCAGACACCATTATACAACAACATAAATGGCTAAATGTGGATGCAATCTACAAATAACATCCAAGGACTCGGACTTCGCGCATCCCTGCCATGAGGCCCAGACGTATCTGGTACCTGGGGCTCAAAACATCTGATAATCCAAATCACTACTATCTGCAATGCGAGCATACATCTGACCACATAGAATCCCATCATAACCGGGGTGTGAGGCTCGTGAGGCTACGCTCAATTTCTTCAAAGCCACGTTTTCCATACAAAAGCACGCTTTGATTATAACAGGTTTCACTTTGAATGCCACACTACCATTTCTTTGATCACTATTTGACTCCCACAAAATACAACCTTTGAGCTCGTACGTCTCAAGGAGGGTCTTGAGCTAAGAGAAGTTACCTTCTCCGCCACCACTGATGTATATTTGAAAAAGACAAACATTGTGTCTCATAAATGCAATGTCGGACATTCGTCCATACAAGTTCGTTCTAGGACTGAACAAAACCTGTAAAGAACCGTAAATCCGTACTCCTTGAATAGACACTAATCTCCATTGATTAACTCAAGGTGAACGAAAATACGAACCCTTATGGTTTTTAAGAAAGAAGAAGAGAATAAGAAAGAGATAAAAGATAGAAAATAGAGAGAAAAGAAAAACAGGACACAGAAAGAAACAACAGAACGGAACAGAAAACAGAAAATAGAACAACATCAGAATCTCACAATTCGCAGCGGAACAACATATAATAATAAATGAATAATCTTTAAACAAAGAACTATATCAGTTATTACATTTTATACATTTACATTTCATAACATCATCATCAGAGTGTACAACATCATACAACAACAAACAGTGCAGCGGAATAAAAGAAGTACTATATAAACTAGTAATACGCCATGCCATCCAGCTTGCCTCCAGCAACTCCTGAATTCCAGAATATCCTGATAAATCTTAACTCTTGACTGCCCGTGTGGAAATTGGTGGGCACCCAGAGTTTAGAAAGGAAAACAATAAACTCCGAGTCAGTCATGTGACTGGTGTGGGAACCCAAAACAGTTTATTTTTCTTTAAAATTAAAATAGAGGAATATTTTTAAAATCAATTCGCAATGCTTTTTAAAAATGAGACTACCATAAGGCCTCCCGCACACACACACATGCAAACGCAGAATCGGAGGAGATTTCTCCTTATGATAGTCAAAGATGCTTGATACGCATTTAAAAGAACATTTGATATTATTACTAGTGCATAGTGTAGAGAAAATTCATTTCGAAAATAAAGATATAAATCTTAGCCAGCATAGACATTTCGCACTTATGCCTACTATAGCTACCATCCAAACAGTGGGTTACCACCATAAGTAGATGGCAGGTAATACAACTAATACCGTACAAGTCTCGTATTTGAAGAATGGATTTTCCAACAAATGGTCAGGCCAAGGAACTTCCCATTGCCACATGGAAACGCCTCTGGAAGGACACCCCGAGAACCACCGTTCTCCGCTAAACAAAGCCGGGAATCCCTTTTCCCAAGGAATATTACAAACCCTCAGATATGCCACCCCCGGTCCTTTGGAACCTTTCACCGAGCGCTCATCACCATCATCACACAATCATAAAGTGTTTTCAACATGAGTAAGTATCTGGGCTCCATACCATGATACTACCCTTTTCCAGAAGGAATGGCTATACCCTAGGGAAGCGATCCCTGGAAACCTTGCCGCACAATTCCTGTTTCGACCATTACCGGTTTGTGAGGCTCGACGAAGTCACGTCCACAAAACATACTTTATACAAAAGCCATGCTTTGGGTCAACAAATGATCATAGAAATGATCACCAAGATAGACGATCAAACAAATGATCCTATCACCAATAATCAACACAATGATCATTTCACAGCAACACTCAGTATGTCACATTACCAAATTGGGAATATATCGCTGATAACCTCAACTATATAACCTCTGAGCTCGTACGTCTCAGAGAAGGGTGTTAAGCTAAAAGAATAAATTCTCCGCCACCAACAGAAATATATTTGAAAGAAATCGGCTTTATATGTCAATTTGTAATGTCAGACACACAATCCATACAAGTCTGTTCCGGGCTCGAACAGAACCGAAGGCACTTACAAAGAAGTCCTTGCAATCCGAATAATCTCTAATCACGTTCGGATTTCCCATCACATATGGAGATCTCAATACCGGGGATCAGCCAGTGCAGAGACAATCAACAAGAAACCCTTTCGCTTTCGAAAATATCCGGTCTTCAACACCGATCTTCAAATGCAATTCATAACGACGTATCACATATTCAGAATGGGTTATACGACCCCAAGGTCCTTTCCCGGTTAACCCGAATAGTGAGCGCTTATTTTTAAAAAAATAAGTGTAGCATTCAATTTCAAACAAATCACAACAAATACCTATTTAAGGGTAAATATCGATAGTCGGTTATTGAACTATCAATGGATATGCCAACATCACCAGATTCCAAATAATTTTCCAAATTATTTATTTTCCAAAAATATCTTTACAAGATATATATATTTTCCATACTTTAAAAATAAATCAACATTTATTTTTAAAACCCATTTTCCCAATTCCATTTATAAATTCCATATTGAATTTATATTCTATAATATCTATGAATATACGATTTCAAATCGTTTTCTAATATTCATTTTCAATTTATCTTCAAAAAGATAAATTCAAAATATTCACTTAATATTGGAAAAACATTTCCATACTTATTTATTTTATAAGTAATTCACAAATTTATTTATTTTCAATACTTGGAAAATATTCAATATACTCTAATCGAAATTAAGTATATATATTTCATTCTTTAAGGAAATCATTCTCTTAAACATATTTATTTGGGCCAAAACGAATGTTGCGTAAAACATCGTTACGACAACCCAAAATCACTAGTATAGGGATTCGAAATTAAAATAGACATATAAATCCCAATACTATACAAAACATTTCCTTTCGGAAATCATCTATTACAACAACAGTGTTATAATCTATCATTTCCTTTTATTTCTCGAAAACGTCTATTTTAATAATGAATGTTGAAATCTATGGTTTCGATGGTTAATATATTTTAAAACATCTTTAGATCGTTTTAATTCTATTTAAAACATCACATCCAAAATAATTTCTTTAACATAATATTCACTATTCAAAAACGTGAATATACCTTGTTAATAAATTTCATCACTTCTATTCATTTTATTTTAAAGGATTATTCACTGTCTAAAACATGAATATAATTCCATTAACAAATTACAACAATTTCTTATCAAAATAAGTCGTTGCGAATTTATAAAATAATGTTTATAAATTCCATTTCTATTTATTTTACAACAACTTCCTTTTATAAATTTCCTTTATAAATCTATTCAATTTTATATCTCAATGATATACTAAAATTTCATATTATAAGTCAAATACTTATAATTTATTGGTTTACAAAATCGTTCCTTTAAACTTTCCAAATTTATAAATCTTATAACTTATAAGATTCATTTATTTATCCAAAATCTATTCTTTTAAATAACTTTACTAATTTTATAAACCTACTGTTTATAAAATTCCATTTATAACTTCACCGTTATAATTCTATAATTCCAATTTATGAAATTCATTTAGAATTCATTCTAATACTCGTAAAAGCTCGTTTTATAATTCCAATATTTTTAATTTATAAATATCAATTTATAAATCTTTTTAATATAAAACAATTTATATTACTATTTTAAAACGTCTTTCAACTCCTTATAATTTCATCATTTTGATTTATAAAATAATCAAATTTCATAAATTCTATAGATTTCATTCCTTTATGAAATCCATTTACAAATCATTCTATCACTTATAAAAGCTCGTTTTATAATTCAAGATATTCTAAATTTATAAATATCAATTTATAAATCTTTTAATATAAATCAATTTATATTACTTTAAATATCTTTAAACTCTTTTATAATTTAATCATTCTGATTTATAAAATAAAAATTTTATAAATCCTATTTTTAAACTTCTTATAATAAATTCAGAAATCCCAGTTCAAACTATTTTATAAAATCACTAATCCCATATTTTCAAAAATCAACTTTTAACTGTATTTCTCAAAAATCATAATTTTTATAATATTAAAATTATAACGTTTATTTATTTAAGATGAATCAATTCCAAAAATATTTTATAAACGTATATTTTCAAAAATCACTTTAGAAATAAAAATCGTTATTTTTAAACTTCAAAATTGGATCCGATGATGCAACACATCAATAGTCAATTACGACTTTCAAACATCATATATCATCCATGATAAACAATCAAATATCACAATATATGAAATCAAATAAATATTTGTGAGGAATCCAGTTGGATCCCTCCAACCTGTTTCCCTGCATCCACAGACATTAGCACAATACCATTCCACTTCGAGGTGGAATATCGCGGTATATGGGATTTTATAAAAATATTATCCGCTTACTAACGGCGCAATAGGGTCTCATCCGCTAAAAAAATGCGGGAAATCAATCAACTGCAATATATACATATGCCAATATATATATATTGCTATATATATAATATAATACCAATTCCACTTCGAGGTGGAATATCGCGGTATATGTGTGTAATAAATAACCTCCGCTTACTAACGGCGTATAGGGTCTATTCACATCCAATATCTATATATAACAATCATCATTCAATCATTCAATCAACACAGTCAAGCAAATTTTAAATCTAACTATTTAAAATTTAAATAAATCCTTTTGAGTGAGAAGTTCTCACCTTTGCTTTTATTAGCAATCCACTTCCAATTCAACTTGTTTTCTTCATTTATACCTTGTATAAATATTATACACAATTTATTAATATTCGAATCAATCGAATAATAAATTTTCATTTTTGATTGTTTTAATTATTCAATGGTTTTGTTCTAAACCAATACCTTTAATAATTTTATTCAACTACAATTTAATTTTTAAAACTAAATTTTCCTTAAATTAAATTTGTTTAACTAAAATTTAAATTTCCTTTTAAATCAAATTTATTTAACCAAGATTTTATTTTAACTAAAAACTAAATTTTATTAACCAAATTCTTCTTTAATAACTTAATCAATTATAAATTCAATTTTTTTAACTACAATTTAATTTCCCTTTGAACTTAATTTCCTTTTTAATAAATCGTTTTTGGTTTTCAAACAATTTCTTTTTAAAACTAAATTTTCTTCTCAAATAGATTTAATTAACTTACCCTTAAATTAAATTTATCAAACTAATTATTTCAATCTCAAGTTAATGATTTTTATTTTAAACTAAAAATTAAAGATTCAAACTGATTTTCTTTAATTAAATTTGTTTAACTAAAAATTTAAATTTCTTTTAATAAACTTTCTTAACTAACTATTTATTTTAATTAATTTTCCTTTTGAAAATAATCCTAACTAGAAATTTCCCATTGAACTTAATTTCCTTTTTATAAATTTTAAATCAACAAATTTTTCTTAAATAAAATTATTTTTCTTTGTTTAATAAATTTTATTTTAACTAAAATTTTACTTTAAATTAATTTCTTTTAAATAAATTATTAGATAAGTTTAATAAGTCAAATAAATCACAAGGATACCTATTTAACTAATAATTTAGTTTTAAACAAATAATTAAATTTTTAAACATATTTTCTTTACTGTAAAAATTTACTTTCTGTAAAACTATTTTTTTTTCCTTTTACTGTATATATTCATTTACCTTAAATGCTTCTGCCTAATAACCAAAATCTATCACAGTAACAATTTTTTTTCCCTTTTTTTTTCAATACTTAAAATGATTAAATAAATTACTTGAATGATTTACTACTTTAAATAAATTAGTTTTAACTTAACATAATAACTAAATCATAAATTTCTTTTAAGCTAATTTACTTAAATTAGTTTTCAACTTGAAATAAACATTATCATTTATTTTCTTCTTTTATTGTAAACAGATAGTATTTGTTTATTTATTTATTTATTTTTTCAACTTAACTGTATATTTTTTTTTCTTTTTTTTTTCAAAAACAAAACTGTATATATATATATATAAATTTAGAAATCGAATATAAAAAAAAAATTACCTCACTGTACACGCGACCACCAATCGCAGTCGCGAGTCTCCTCTTCATGCCAGTGAACGCACCCGTGCTCTTAGGTCACGACGACCTTGTCGAAGATGCCAAAACCCATCGCGACTTCGCCAACCCACTGCAGCCCCACACGCGAGACGCCCTCGTCCCCACGCCGCCGCCGTTCACCTCCATCGGTTCCAAATTGAGGTCGACCCCCAATCGCGATTGATTCGAAAGCGCTGTCCCCACGTCGCCTCTAATCGCGCGCACGTGGTCGCGCTCCACTGCCGTTCGCCATGCCCCCATCGATCGCGCGCTGCCACGAAATCGCGCGCGCGTGCTCCCATTTTTTTTTATATGAATCGGTTTTGAGATTTGAACGAGAAAGGAAGATGGTATTTAAAATCAAACTGAGGCATGTTTATCACGATCTTCTTCCATGATTTTAGGCTGAAACAAAGGAGCGTGATGCTCTGCGTGTTTTAAGGGAAGACAACGTGTGTTTGTTAATTAATTATAAATTTAAATTTTTAAATTGAATTCAATTTGAGCTCGACGCGTTTCTATGTCGTATTCTCACATAACAACTCCGATTGATACGAAATTTGAAATCCGAGAATAGTTCATTATTACAGACCCAATGGAACTGGTTTCGTCGAATTCCGAGACTGTGCCTCGGACGGGTATTTTTCAATATCGATTCAAACGATTTAATTTCAAAACTGAACAAATCACTTTCAATTTCAATTCTGAAGCTTCTATTATCTTCAATATTATCAATATGAATTTTACAAGCCTTTGAAATATTTTTAATCAGCTTAAAATTGAAGATTCAAATTTTTATTCAATTTCAATAGATTAAATTCTATAATTTAATCGCCAAATTCATTCTGATAATTTGAAATTCAATTCAAACCATCCTTTAAATATTTAAAATTAATTAAATATTCTCAAATTAAATTGTTTAAAATTCTGGGTCGTTACAATCTTCCCTCCTTAAAAGAATTTCGTCCCGAAATTACAAGTTAAGAAGAATGCCCTTATCCCGTCTACTATTTTTCACAATCCAAATTGTTTTATCAACTCACTAACCTAAATCTTTTTACTAGAGATTCAGTATCATTTCAACTAGCTTTCCAACTTCAATTATAAGTTTCAACCAACATTGTTTCCCTAACAATTCAAATTTAAATTCAAATTCAAATTTTAAACTTTCAAAATTTCTCAAAATTTTTCTAACACCCTAAATTTTCGAAAAATTTCGCCAGCGTCTCCTTTGCGCGGCTAGCTCGGTACGACTACAAAATGGCACCACGGCCCCTCAGAATCAAAAAGAAAAGAGAAAAGCCAAGTGGCTAGAGAAGAAAGTCATCAAATTTCATACTGAAATTGAAATACGTACCTTTTTATCTAGCAATTCAATTTTATCTTTGAAATCAAAATCCCAATTCCTTTATACACCTGTATAACCTGCTAGTAGTAGCATCCAATTCCAACATTCAAACCATTTTGCCAATTACAAAATTTTCAACATATGCTTATTATACATTTTTATTTCACTATTGAAGTTACATATCCATTTTCATCAAATTTTACATTTCAATTCAATTCATAATTTAAATTTCATTCGAATTCAATTCATAATTTAAATTTCATTCGAATTCAATTCTCAATTTTAAATATTGAATTCTAACGATTAACTTTCATTTGCTAATTCATTTCAATTCATCTCGAATTTACTTAATTACTAACAAAGGAAACTTCAATTTATTTCTTTTACTTACTTGAATTTATATCCAAATTCAAATTTATCTTCAAATTTAGCTCACGACTAAACTTTAATTTAACCAATTCAAATTCCAATTCATTAGTCTAAGAATTAATAATTTATCAAGTTAGTTTATTTGAATTCAATCCATTTTATTTTATTATTTAATTCCATATAATAATGATATTAACAACCATGCAACCATATACTATAATAATTCATAGAAAATCATTTCTTTTTTATACAAAAATAGTTTTGGGCAAAATTGATTCAAAAACAATTTATATTCACTAACAAATACGCACTCATATCTATTATTACACTCAAACTCATTCTAGAGTACTGCTGACTCTATCTCTAACGAGTAATACCCAACAGAACCATGGTTGTCGCTTAACCATAAGCTCTGATACCAAATGTAATGTCCCGAAAATTTTCGACTTTCGAAAATTCAACATCGATACTCACTTCATCGACTGCCGAGAAATCGAAGGCCGGAAACCCGAAGAGTTATGGGTTTAAGAAAGAAGAAAAGAAAAAAAAAAGAAGAGAGAAGATAGAAAAGATAGAGAAAACAAAAACAGGACACAGAAAGAAACAACAGAACGGAACAGAAAACAGAAAATAGAACAACATCAGAATCTCACAATTCGCAGCGGAACAACATATAATAATAAATGAATAATCTTTAAACAAAGAACTATATCAGTTATTACATTTTATACATTTACATTTCATAACATCATCATCAGAGTGTACAACATCATACAACAACAAACAGTGCAGCGGAATAAAAGAAGTACTATATAAACTAGTAATACGCCATGCCATCCAGCTTGCCTCCAGCAACTCCTGAATTCCAGAATATCCTGATAAATCTTAACTCTTGACTGCCCGTGTGGAAATTGGTGGGCACCCAGAGTTTAGAAAGGAAAACAATAAACTCCGAGTCAGTCATGTGACTGGTGTGGGAACTCAAAACAGTTTATTTTTCTTTAAAATTAAAATAGAGGAATATTTTTAAAATCAATTCACAATGCTTTTTAAAAATGAGACTACCATAAGGCCTCCCGCACACACACACATGCAAACGCAGAATCGTTGGAGATTTCTCCTTATGATAGTCAAAGATGCTTGATACGCATTTAAAAGAACATTTGATATTATTACTAGTGCATAGTGTAGAGAAAATTCATTTCGAAAATAAAGATATAAATCTTAGCCAGCATAGACATTTCGCACTTATGCCTACTATAGCTACCATCCAAACAGTGGGTTACCACCATAAGTAGATGGCAGGTAATACAACTAATACCGTACAAGTCTCGTATTTGAAGAATGGATTTTCCAACAAATGGTTAGGCCAAGGAACTTCCCATTGCCACATGGAAACGCCTCTGGAAGGACGCCCCGAGAACCACCGTTCTCCGCTAAACAAAGCCGGGAATCCCTTTTCCCAAGGAATATTACAAACCCTCAGATATGCCACCCCCGGTCCTTTGGAACCTTTCACCGAGCGCTCGTCACCATCATCACACAATCATAAAGTGTTTTCAACATGAGTAAGTATCTGGGCTCCATACCATGATACTACCCTTTTCCAGAAGGAATGGCTATACCCTAGGGAAGCGATCCCTGGAAACCTTGCCGCACAATTCCTGTTTCGACCATTACCGGTTTGTGAGGCTCGACGAAGTCACGTCCACAAAACATACTTTATACAAAAGCCATGCTTTGGGTCAACAAATGATCATAGAAATGATCACCAAGATAGACGATCAAACAAATGATCCTATCACCAATAATCAACACAATGATCATTTCACAGCAACACTCAGTATGTCACATTACCAAATTGGGAATATATCGCTGATAACCTCAACTATATAACCTCTGAGCTCGTACGTCTCAGAGAAGGGTGTTAAGCTAAAAGAATAAATTCTCCGCCACCAACAGAAATATATTTGAAAGAAATCGGCTTTATATGTCAATTTGTAATGTCAGACACACAATCCATACAAGTCTGTTCCGGGCTCGAACAGAACCGAAGGCACTTACAAAGAAGTCCTTGCAATCCGAATAATCTCTAATCACGTTCGGATTTCCCATCACATATGGAGATCTCAATACCGGGGATCAGCCAGTGCAGAGACAATCAACAAGAAACCCTTTCGCTTTCGAAAATATCCGGTCTTCAACACCGATCTTCAAATGCAATTCATAACGACGTATCACATATTCGGAATGGGTTATACGACCCCAAGGTCCTTTCCCGGTTAACCCGAATAGTGAGCGCTTATTTTTAAAAAAATAAGTGTAGCATTCAATTTCAAACAAATCACAACAAATACCTATTTAAAGGTAAATATCGATAGTCGGTTATTGAACTATCAATGGATATGCCAACATCACCAGATTCCAAATAATTTTCCAAATTATTTATTTTCCAAAAATATCTTCACAAGATATATATATTTTCCATACTTTAAAAATAAATCAACATTTATTTTTAAAACCCATTTTCCCAATTCCATTTATAAATTCCATATTGAATTTATATTCTATAATATCTATGAATATACGATTTCAAATCGTTTTCTAATATTCATTTTCAATTTATCTTCAAAAAGATAAATTCAAAATATTCACTTAATATTGGAAAAACATTTCCATACTTATTTATTTTATAAGTAATTCAAAAATTTATTTATTTTCAATACTTGAAAAATATTCAATATACTCTAATCGAAATTAAGTATATATATTTCATTCTTTAAGGAAATCATTCTCTTAAACATATTTATTTGGGCCAAAACGAATGTTGCGTAAAATATCGTTACGACAACCCAAAATCACTAGTATAGGGATTCGAAATTAAAATAGACATATAAATCCCAATACTATACAAAACATTTCCTTTTGGAAATCATCTATTACAACAACAGTGTTATAATCTATCATTTCCTTTTATTTCTCGAAAACGTCTATTTCAATAATGAATGTTGAAATCTATAGTTTCGATGGTTAATATATTTTAAAACATCTTTAGATCGTTTTAATTCTATTTAAAACATCACATCCAAAATAATTTCTTTAACATAATATTCACTATTCAAAAACGTGAATATGCCTTGTTAATAAATTTCATCACTTCTATTCATTTTATTTTAAAGGATTATTCACTGTCTAAAACATGAATATAATTCCATTAACAAATTACAACAATTCCTTATCAAAATAAGTCGTTGCGAATTTATAAAATAATGTTTATAAATTCCATTTCTATTTATTTTACAACAACTTCCTTTTATAAATTTCCTTTATAAATCTATTCAATTTTATATCTCAATGATATACTAAAATTTCATATTATAAGTCAAATACTTATAATTTATTGGTTTACAAAATCGTTCCTTTAAACTTTCCAAATTTATAAATCTTATAACTTATAAGATTCATTTATTTATCCAAAATCTATTCTTTTAAATAACTTTACTAATTTTATAAACCTACTGTTTATAAAATTCCATTTATAACTTCACCGTTATAATTCTATAATTCCAATTTATGAAATTCATTTAGAATTCATTCTAATACTCGTAAAAGCTCGTTTTATAATTCCAATATTTTTAATTTATAAATATCAATTTATAAATCTTTTTAATATAAAACAATTTATATTACTATTTTAAAACGTCTTTCAACTCCTTATAATTTCATCATTTTGATTTATAAAATAATCAAATTTCATAAATTCTATAGATTTCATTCCTTTATGAAATCCATTTACAAATCATTCTATCACTTATAAAAGCTCATTTTATAATTCAAGATATTCTAAATTTATAAATATCAATTTATAAATCTTTTAATATAAATCAATTTATATTACTTTAAACATCTTTAAACTCTTTTATAATTTCATCATTCTGATTTATAAAATAAAAATTTTATAAATCCTATTTTTAAACTTCTTATAATAAATTCAGAAATCCCAGTTCAAACTATTTTATAAAATCACTAATCCCATATTTTCAAAAATCAACTTTTAACTGTATTTCTCAAAAATCATAATTTTTATAATATTAAAATTATAACGTTTATTTATTTAAGATGAATCAATTCCAAAAATATTTTATAAACGTATATTTCCAAAAATCACTTTAGAAATAAAAATCGTTATTTTTAAACTTCAAAATTGGATCCGATGATGCAACACATCAATAGTCAATTACGACTTTCAAACATCATATATCATCCATGATAAACAATCAAATATCACAATATGAAATCAAATAAATATTTGTGAGGAATCCAGTTGGATCCCTCCAACCTGTTTCCCTGCATCCATAGACATTAGCACAATACCATTCCACTTCGAGGTGGAATATCACGGTATATGGGATTTTATAAAAATATTATCCGCTTACTAACGGTGCAATATGGTCTCATCCGCTAAAAAAAAATGCGGAAAATCAATCAACTGCAATATATACATATGCCAATATATATATATATATATTGCTATATATATAATATAATACCAATTCCACTTCGAGGTGGAATATCGCGGTATATGTGTGTAATAAATAACCTCCGCTTACTAACGGCGTATAGGGTCTATTCACATCCAATATCTATATATAACAATCATCATTCAATCATTCAATCAACACAGTCAAGCAAATTTTAAATCTAACTATTTAAAATTTAAATAAATCCTTTTGAGTGAGAAGTTCTCACCTTTGCTTTTATTAGCAATCCACTTCCAATTCAACTTGTTTTCTTCATTTATACCTTGTATAAATATTATACACAATTTATTAATATTCGAATCAATCGAATAATAAATTTTCATTTTTGATTGTTTTAATTATTCAATGGTTTTGTTCTAAACCAATACCTTTAATAATTTTTAAAACTAAATTTTCCTTAAATTAAATTTGTTTAACTAAAATTTAAATTTCCTTTTAAATCAAATTTATTTAACCAAGATTTTATTTTAACTAAAAACTAAATTTTATTAACCAAATTCTTCTTTAATAACTTAATCAATTATAAATTCAATTTTTTTAACTACAATTTAATTTCCCTTTGAACTTAATTTCCTTTTTAATAAATCGTTTTTGGTTTTCAAACAATTTCTTTTTAAAACTAAATTTTCTTCTCAAATAGATTTAATTAACTTACCCTTAAATTAAATTTATCCAACTAATTATTTCAATCTCAAGTTAATGATTTTTATTTTAAACTAAAAATTAAAGATTCAAACTGATTTTCTTTAATTAAATTTGTTTAACTAAAAATTTAAATTTCTTTTAATAAACTTTCTTAACTAACTATTTATTTTAATTAATTTTCCTTTTGAAAATAATCCTAACTAGAAATTTCCCATTGAACTTAATTTCCTTTTTATAAATTTTAAATTAACAAATTTTTCTTAAATAAAATTATTTTTCTTTGTTTAATAAATTTTATTTTAACTAAAATTTTACTTTAAATTAATTTCTTTTAAATAAATTATTAGATAAGTTTTATAAGTCAAATAAATCACAAGGATACCTATTTAACTAATAATTTAGTTTTAAACAAATAATTAAATTTTTAAACTTATTTTCTTTACTGTAAAAATTTACTTTCTGTAAAACTATTTTTTTTTCCTTTTACTGTATATATTCATTTACCTTAAATGCTTCTGCCTAATAACCAAAATCTATCACAGTAACAATTTTTTTTCCCTTTTTTTTTCAATAGTTAAAATGATTAAATAAATTACTTGAATGATTTACTACTTTAAATAAATTAGTTTTAACTTAACATAAAAACTAAATCATAAATTCCTTTTAAGCTAATTTACTTAAATTAGTTTTCAACTTGAAATAAACATTATCATTTATTTTCTTCTTTTATTGTAAACAGATAGTATTTGTTTATTTATTTATTTATTTTTTTCAACTTAACTGTATATTTTTTTTTCTTTTTTTTTCAAAAACAAAACTGTATATATATATATAAATTTAGAAATCGAATATAAAAAAAAAATACCTCACTGTACACGCGACCACCAATCGCGGTCGCGAGTCTCCTCTTCATGCCAGTGAACGCACCCGTGCTCTTAGGTCACGACGACCTTGTCGAAGATGCCAGAACCCATCGCGACTTCGCCAACCCACTGCAGCCCCACACGCGAGACGCCCTCGTCCCCACGCCGCCGCCGTTCACCTCCATCGGTTCCAAATTGAGGTAGACCTCCAATCGCGATTGATTCGAAAGCGCTGTCCCCACGTCGCCTCTAATCGCGCGCACGCGGTCGCGCTCTACTGCCGTTCGCCATGCCCCCATCGATCGCGCGCTGCCACGAAATCGCGCGCGCGTGCGCCCATTTTTTTTTTTTTATATGAATCGGTTTTGAGATTTGAACGAGAAAGGAAGATGGTATTTAAAATCAAACTGAGGCATGTTTATCACGATCTTCTTCCATGATTTTAGGCTGAAACAAAGGAGCGTGATGCTCTGCGTGTTTTAAGGGAAGACAACGTGTGTTTGTTAATTAATTATAAATTTAAAATTTTAAATTGAATTCAATTTGAGCTCGACCCGTTTCTATGTCGTATTCTCACATAACAACTCCGATTGATACGAAATTTGAAATCCGAGAATAATTCAATATTACGGACCCAATGGAACTGGTTTCGTCGAATTCCGAGACTGTGCCTCGGACGGCTATTTTTCAATATCGATTCAAACGATTTAATTTCAAAACTGAACAAATCACTTTCAATTTCAATTCTGAAGCTTCTATTATCTTCAATATTATCAATATGAATTTTACAAGCCTTTGAAATATTTTTAATCAGCTTAAAATTGAAGATTCAAATTTTTATTCAATTTCAATAGATTAAATTCTATAATTTAATCGCCAAATTCATTCTGATAATTTGAAATTCAATTCAAACCATCCTTTAAATATTTAAAATTAATTAAATATTCTCAAATTAAATTGTTTAAAATTCTGGGTCGTTACAAAACCGAAGGCACTTTCCTCAGCCATTACTTGGCGAGAAGCCCTTGCAATCCAAAAAATCTCCATCACGAGGAGACCACTGCTATAAATAACTCTATAATGGGGGCCAACCAGAGCATGTTCAATAAGCAGTCTTTACGCTATGAAGATCCACGGTCTTCAAAAATCATCATCTTCAATATGTCTTCAATTTCGAACGTATACATTGGTTCGAAGTGGTTTTCAGATTGGAATTACCCAAATCCGACACCGGTTGCTTCGAAACCAATCATCGCTTTTAAAAAGATGTTAAGTTCATAAGTGGATATCAATCATCAATCAATTATTTCAACTTTTATTTAAATCAAATATCTTTCTTAGATATATTCTTTTCAGTTTATTCCATTTTCTTTTCAAGAGTACATGGAATCATTAAGCCTCATTTATCAAATCATTTGATTTATTAAACCTTTCTTAAATCCTAGAATAATTCCAAATAATTTTCTCTTTTCCTTAGGAAAACATTTCCAAATCATTCATTAAATCTTAATCAAAGATTTCTTATACTCAAGTTATAACTTTTGACTTAGGGAAAATATTCTCAAATCATTCATTAAATCTTAATTAAAGATTTCTTATATTCAAGTTATAACTTTTAACTTAGGGAAAATATTCCTAAATCATTTATTAAATCTTAATCAAAGATTTCATATATTAAAGTTATACTTTTAACTTAGGGAAAATATTCCCAATTCATTTATTAAATCTTAATCAAAGATTTCTTTCTTAACTTCAAATCATATTCTTACAAATCGAAGATTTTCATAATAGAGTACTACTGCCACTTTAAATATAGTAAATTTCACCTCCAGGGGCTAATGGCAAGTTTCAACTCCAAGGACAGATGGTAAGTTTCACCTCCAGGGATTGATGGCAAGTAATCCTATATCATGAATATCTTTGTCTTTTAACTATCATTATCTTCAATATATTTTATTTCCAAAATTAGTTTCTTTTCTTTTATCTTCGAAAAACTTAAATATGATCTTTTTTAGAGCATTCGGGCTTTCCTTTCGATCCGTTCCACCCCTCTCCTAAGAAAAGAAAACGTAGACTAGGTAAGTTCAGGGCACTGGTTGCTCCATCCCTAACCTTAGTTAAACACCTTGTTTTATCTTTTCAGATCTCACAGGTGGGACAAATGTACTAGCCGTTTCCGCATACTCAGTTATAAATAATCGTTTTAGAAATGATTTATTAAACTTCCAAAAAATCATTTAAAACACTTAATTATCCTTTTTAAAACATTCATAATTGATTCTAGGAAACGTCGTTACATTTAAACTCATATTCCAAAAGTTATAGAATTCACAGTAGAAAAGTGCTGTAGAAAGTGCTGATTTAAACAACTTTTTTAGTATTTGAAAACTCATATTTTCCATACCAAATCTCTTTCAAACTATTTTAATAGATTTGTCAAATTTATTTCATATTTTTAAATCATTTAAAAGTATCATTTATAAAGAAATCCCATTTTGGATTCCAAACTGCAAAACTGCGATGTTTTTAGAAAATTGTTTTGGACGTATTTCAAACTTTACTTGATGAAATCTTGATTTTCTTTCTTCGTTTGGAAACTATTTCTTGCACAAAAAATGGGCGAACACCTCCAAGTCGTGTGAATTAGTTGATTTTATGTTGTTTCTAGTGATTTGGGTGAATTACGCAAATATATAAAAAAGCAGGGACTAAACTGTAAAAGACACACAGATTTATAGTGGTTCGGCCAGAACGTGCCTACGTCCACTTTATATGTTATTCTCCTTTTTCTTTCTGTTTACAAGTACAAAGCTTTGTATATAAGTATATGAAAGTTGTTTGAAAGTTCCTTCCGTGCTTGAGCTCTCAAACTTGTCTACCATTGTTGTACCCCTGCCCCTCTATTTATAGAGTGAGGTTGGGGGCAGGGGTCTTGGATGTATATAGCTGCTGGTGGGCCTGGGATGAAGCAATCTGGCCTGGCGATGTTGGTTCGGCATCCTCTTGGTTCGGAGAAGGTTGGAGTTGTAATTTGGTCCGACGATGGTTGGTTCGGTAATGGCGTTGGTTTGGTGTGGGCTTGGTTCGGCGTGTGTTGGTCCGGTAGTGGATGTATGGGGTTGGTTCGGCAGGCACCTGGAGAAGGCTGGTTCGGCAAGCACTTGGAGTAGGTTGGTTCGGCATGGGCCGGTCCGGTGTGGATTTTGGATCGGTGGGGGATGATTTGGTGATGAGAGGCTTTGGATCGGCTTTGAGGTGGAGAGGCTTGGCTCCTTTTCTTTTGGACCGGTGGTGGTGGAAATGCACCCAACAACTATGGATATAATAGACTGGAAATTCTTATCTCAAATAATTCCGAGCTATATTTATGTAATGACCCACAATATTCACACAACTATAATATTGTGATTCAAACAAGTATAAAGTATTGAAGTATATTTGTGCACATTTGGACTTGGGGGTAAATTTGTAATTCCCCAATGGTTAAAACCCTAGCCGTGAATGGATTAAAAAATAAAAATAAAAATAAAAAAAAAAGAGAAGAAAAGAAAGATGTGGCCGGCTGTTTTTCATTTTAACTTTCTCGTTTCATAACAAAAATAAAATGGCCGAAGCCCTAGAAATCAGATTGGGGGGAAAATTATTTTTGCCGTATCAAATGGCGCTGGATTCGTGAGAAAAAGGGGGAAAGCTACGGCAATATCTAGGGGATCGACATCTCATATAGCTACGTGAGTGTTCTTAATCATGATTTGGCAATAAGACCTATCTCAGGCAGCCGTGGTTATATTTTCCGTAAATTAATTTGCGTGTATGGATGCTTTGCGTGTATTGATGCTTGTTAATGATTGTTTGATCTTGGTTGCTTGCGTGTTCATATATTGGTGATGATTAAGTCTGATTATGATCATATCTGTACTGAGATGATATTTATTCACTATTAAGTCACGGTACACTGATTTAACACTTGTATTACTGCCAAATGAATTGCTTAAGCACACTCATACCAGACGTATTATGTCTGACCCTGTTGATTGTCTCGACAATCTCCTGGGGTGTCTCATTCAACGAGGCAGTTCGGGATGATGTTTTTACAGGTTGCTATGCACATATTGATGAGATGATGACTTAAGAGATGGAGTTAGAACGATTTATACTGCATATAGATGATATGAAGAAAGTATTTAAGTATTTTCATTGTCACTTCATATGTATTGCTGAACTAAAATATGTATGTAATGCCATGAACAGTGAACCATTATGTGTTAGATTGATTTGTATATAATCTTGAAAACTGTATTGTCTTATGTGTAATTGCAAGTTGAAACCGAAACACTTGGATTATTCAGTTTGTATATATATTTCCTGAAATCTGTATTTAGAGAAATACTGGTGTCAAGGCAGTATACACAAGTGTTTACACTTGTGTATATGTGTAGACCCATAGAACTGCTGAGTTTTGTGATTTAAAGGATTTTTTTTATGGATTTTGTTCAAGTTTCCTTTCAGAAGTTTTGGGAAAAACTTTTATAAACTTATCTTGATGGATTATTTCCATATTTATGCACAAGCATATATGGATCTGGAGTTTGATTTTTGTATGTAATTTATCATATCTGAGAATGTATATATATATATATATATTTATTTGTTTTGGCAAGTTGAATGCCTTGAATGTGAAAAGCAAAGATGAGATATATATATCTATTTTTCTCTACGTTATGGTCTTTTCTGAGTTCAAGTTACTTAGTCCTGTGATATTTGATTTTTGATGAGATATTTGATATTTGATATTTGCTATTTGATATTTGATATTTGATCTGTGAAAAGCAAAGATGAGATATTTGATGCCGCAAATCTTTGAAGGAAAGATGGATTGTTTTGATGCTTTCAAATGCATTATGATTTTTGGGAAATGAAATTTTTATGCTAAGTGGCTGTTGCTATTCGAATCTGTATATAGCATATAGCTAATATATGTTCATGTGATAGATTCTTGAATTATATTGAGCACTTTCCATATAAATTAAAATACGTGCATGCCTTCACTTTACATTTCTAAAATGAATAAACACAGTTTTGGATAAGTTTTGCAAAAGAAAGTAAACTGTTTCATATTCATAAGTATTCTAGAAATGGATTACCATTCTACGTATTATCTTGAGATTTTATAAAAGGAACTTGTTAGTTTCCAATTGTTTGTGTTAAAAATATTTGTATGATGCAGAATAGCTTTTGTTCTTGCATCAGTGACATGTTTTGTTTTAAAGAAGGATAGTTGATGTAAATTCATCTTTTATGTCGGAATATAACTTGCATAAATGAGAAAGAGGAAACTCGATGACCTCATTTTTTTATATAGTTGGATTGGTGACCTTTTGTTTATACATATAATTATTAATATTTTGTTGGTGCCAAGGCTTCATTACCTATTCATTAATACCATTGCTTGAGCTTGTGTGTTGGCGAGGCCGTGCACACATGTATTCATATGTGTGTGTACGCGCAGCCACACCTATAATTGTGTTATAGCAAGAGTTGAGTCAAGTAAAGGATCTCTATGATTTTTATGATATAATCAGGAATTCTGATGTTTCCTGTCTGCTTGTGTATCTTTTGTGCCATATTGCAAATAATTTTCATAAAAAGGAAATGGGTTTATCTTTATATGAAAATGCTATGTGTGAATGCTTTAGCTAATTCTTCTTAACTCTGATTTAATAACTAAAGAGATTGGTATATCTTCATATATACTAATCTATATTTTTAGAATACACCAATATTTCTATATTGGTAATAGTGGATCCTGGTTTTGGTTTTGAAGGTAGATGACCCTGTGTTTTCATTTAGCATATATTTCTTTATGCAAAAAAAACAAAAACAAATTAGCCCATGATTTGGCCACTAGAAAAGTAGGGTCATCTCATTTGGTATCAGAGCTATGTTGGTAGAGAACATAGCAAAAATTTAATTTGTGTGAATTTATTTGTATTGACTGCTTTGGTTGCATTGTTTGAATTGATTGCTTTGGATGATTTATTTGGATTACATCAATGTTAATGATGTTTCTCCTTTCTGCTACTTTGTTTTGAAAATTGTTTAATCAATCAAATAACCTGATTACAGAGATGAGTTTATGACTCAGTTTTTATAAGAAAATAATTTGATTAATTTACTGAGAAGTAGGGTATTGAATAATAGTGGATTAGGCAGTATGAACAGAGAGGTTTATGCTCATGTCTAGTTCATTTAAATTTGCTAGGAACAAAGAAGTATTATGAAAATTATTTAAATTTCTGAAGTGGTCATTATGGATGAGATGGATGTTTGTTTGTGCATTTCTATTTGGAGTTTTGTATGTCAGATTTCCAAGTTAAAATGGTTTGAGCATTTTTATTATTCTATTCTTATTATTGTCAAGTATGGATTTAAATTATTTAGAACATATGCAGCAAGATAGAAATCTGGCTCTATTTTCTAAATAATAAGTTATGAGGTTTTCTGGGTTTTTGGTGAAATTTTCTTAACAAACACCTCTGTCCATATCTTTACAATAATATAGTAGAATCATGAATGCCTAAATTATTTTGGAAAGCCCAAAAACCTATTGTAAATCTCTGTAGTAAGAAATTTAAATTGAGAGAATTTGAATTTATAAATGTTTTCTAATACAAGGAAAGTTGGACTAAGACACCTATGTTTATATCTGATCTAAAAGATGGTTAAAATTACAGTTTTACTTCTTTGTGGACTTCATGGATGTTGCTTTGTTTCAATATAGATGGTGTATTTATTTATTTTGATTTAAATCTGAAATCACCACTGTTACTCCATAACTAATAAGTATATGTTTGAGAACTTGATAAACACAATAATGAGCTGATGCAAGTGATGTTGATATTTGGTAAAATTTCAAATAATAAAAAAGATAAATATCAAATGCCAGTATCAATTGCAATAGGTCATTATATGAATAAACATTGAAAAGTGAATTGTCTGATTTGGATGCATAATTGTTAAGTTGCATTTCTTGAATATGTTTGATAACTGCATATAACTTTGTGATGGAAGTTTATAAAACAGGTCCCTTAGAGGAAGATAGAATTTCTTATGAATATAACCTGGAAAAAAAATGGATTATATAATCATTATAGTCAAGTGTGATCTAAGATTGGTTAAGTACAAGGCAGTAAAAGGAGGGAAGTTCTTTTGCTTATGTCTGGTATTTAATAAGGGGATAAGAGTGCAATGGTTTGACCATGTGCTGAGCTCTAGTTGCCTAAGTATTTCCTCAAAAAAAAATATATATACATATAAACATCTCTGGTCACATGTTGATTGTAATATAAAATATGAAAAACATAAGAATTTTCTGATATGCAAAATCCCTGTGCTTTACCTGCTAGTTCATATAGCCCAATGATATAAGTGAAGACAAAAGGAACACTTATAGCTACTTATGATTAGGTGTATGTTAGTTTTATATGAATGAAAATGAGTTTTGTTAACCACATATGTGTTGGATGAGTTTCTTTGTGGTGATATAATCTATGTGAAATGTTTTGATGCCTTGCTGGTTGTTAGATTTGGTTCTTATGACCTCCATGTTCACTATTTTAATGCCAGTAACAATAACCTGAACAGTTTATGTTGCTTTAAATAATATGGATGTGAAACCTTTGTGGACAAGATTCACTGGAAAAAAAAAATATAAGTTGACTGCAAGTATCTTGTTACTGGGAACCCCAGTGATATTTTATCTCCTAAAATATTTGATCTATGTTTTAGTCAAAGGCCTGTCTCTGAACAAAAAAAAAAATTGACTTGAAATGATATACAGATGTGATTAATTGATTGTTGAAATGTATGAATGGATGACTGTTTCATGGATGCATGAAAACTGTTTGCATTTACTGGTTATGTACATAAAGATTTTTGAGCATGAAACAGTATAGTTGAGACCTGCACACATGAAAGGAAAACTTAGTAATTAAACTCAGGAATTGGGTCACCTCTATCAGGTTGGGTATGAGGGAAGTGGGTATGACATAGTGGTTGGCTTGCATCAAGGATGGGGTGTGAGTTTGCACATGGCATGTTCATGTCCAAATAGCTTGTAGTGTGCTGGAAATCAAACAGATGTTCCAGGCAGTGTGCACCAGTGCAACCATGAATGTGATATTGGACCTTAAAAAAAAAATTGATATGAAGTGAACCCACAAGCAGAAGTGATTAGGCTAGGGGTATGGTGAGTTCTGGTATGCAGACTCAGTTTTGATGCCTTAGCTCAATGTTGTGGGTTTTGCTTATTCATATTTATGAGATGTTTGTGTGATTTGGGTGATGGTTGTTATGAATTCTTGAAACAAGAATTTCTGCTAAGATACTTGTTGGATGATTTCTGATGGCAAGCAATTAGTTGATGTTTTTATAGATGTCTGGTTTTCTTTTTGGAAAAAATATATATATATATACCAGTATTAAGTGGTTGTTTGTTGTTTGTATTGATTGAGTATTATTTGTATAAACTTAATTCATACATATGTTTATGATATTTTGCTTTGATTGCCAAGAATGGGGTCTGTTTTGGATTAAAAATTCATTTAAATAAAGACAGATTGTATAAGGGTATTGATCTCTATTTTGACTTGCATATAGATGATATGTATTGCCTGAAGATGGTGTGTATAGCCATGGATGAATGAGCATTACATTTAAAATGACTTCAATATGAATCATGAGTAGGAATGCATTTGTAAGCAATATATAACTTGATGACAAAACCTATAAACTGTTACTGAATTAATAATTGTTTAGTTCTGGTTGAGTAAGCTTGGTGTATAAATATGTTTGAGACATTAGAAATGCTTTGAAAAGCAGAAAGTAAATTCTGTATTGATTCTAAAATGTACTAAACCGATTTGCCAATAGGGTTTAGTTTAAAACTGAATGTGAACACTATTATGATGAATGCAATGGCACTGTTTCCTGCTCTCATTTGTACACTGCCATATGTATGCATATTCACTTCATCCTGTGTGCACCCCTGAGTTACACTGTATGCATAGATTTAGTCCAAACACTGTTGCATCTGAAATCTGCTGTTGCACTTGAGATTTTAGACTTGATTTTGCTGTTTACATGCAGTGGCAGTTCTATATACATATATGTCCATGTACTTGAAATAACTTGATGCTGCACCCTTGTGCTTTGTCTTGATCACTTCTGTTGTTGTCATTTTGTGTTGTTGCCTTGCATTTGCCAAGTCTATGTGTAAGTTCCATACATCCATCTGAAGTTGCTGTTTTCAAATGCACTGAGTTGTTGAATATGTTGCTTTCTTATTTATGTGTTGTCTGTATGACAGTTGCAGTTACCCTTGTGCTGGTTCATTTGATGATGAAACATGTTGATTGAAATTTGCTGGTGCACTCGAGTTGGCAAGGCAGTGCACACGTGTATATTTATACATGTGTGTATTGCAGCCACTCCGCAAAAATCTAATGAATATTTGGGATGCTAAAACGAGTAAGAGTGAATTGTGAGGACACAATTCCAAAACGGTGGGGTATTTGTAATGACCCACAATATTCACACAACTATAATATTGTGATTCAAACAAGTATAAAGTATTGAAGTATATTTGTGCACATTTGGACTTGGGGGTAAATTTGTAATTCCCCAATGGTTAAAACCCTAGCCGTGAATGGATTAAAAAATAAAAAAAATAAAAAAAAAAAGAGAAGAAAAGAAAGATGTGGCCGGCTGTTTTTCATTTTAACTTTCTCGTTTCAAAACAAAAATAAAATGGCCGAAGCCCTAGAAATCAGATTGGGGGGAAAATTATTTTTGCCGTATCAAATGGCGCTGGATTCGTGAGAAAAAGGGGGAAAGCTACGGCAATATCTAGGGGATCGACATCTCATATAGCTACGTGAGTGTTCTTAATCATGATTTGGCAATAAGACCTATCTCAGGCAGCCGTGGTTATATTTTCCGTAAATTAATTTGTGTGTATGGATGCTTTGCGTGTATTGATGCTTGTTAATGATTGTTTGATCTTGGTTGCTTGCGTGTTCATATATTGGTGATGATTAAGTCTGATTATGATCATATCTGTACTGAGATGATATTTATTCACTATTAAGTCACGGTACACTGATTTAACACTTGTATTACTGCCAAATGAATTGCTTAAGCACACTCATACCAGACGTATTATGTCTGACCCTGTTGATTGTCTCGACAATCTCCTGGGGTGTCTCATTCAACGAGGCAGTTCGGGATGATGTTTTTACAGGTTGTTATGCACATATTGATGAGATGATGACTTAAGAGATGGAGTTAGAACGATTTATACTGCATATAGATGATATGAAGAAAGTATTTAAGTATTTTCATTGTCACTTCATATGTATTGCTGAACTAAAATATGTATGTAATGCCATGAACAGTGAACCATTATGTGTTAGATTGATTTGTATATAATCTTGAAAACTGTATTGTCTTATGTGTAATTGCAAGTTGAAACCGAAACACTTGGATTATTCAGTTTGTATATATATTTCCTGAAATCTGTATTTAGAGAAATACTGGTGTCAAGGCAGTATACACAAGTGTTTACACTTGTGTATATGTGTAGACCCATAGAACTGCTGAGTTTTGTGATTTAAAGGATTTTTTTTATGGATTTTGTTCAAGTTTCCTTTCAGAAGTTTTGGGAAAAACTTTTATAAACTTATCTTGATGGATTATTTCCATATTTATGCACAAGCATATATGGATCTGGAGTTTGATTTTTGTATGTAATTTATCATATCTGAGAATGTATATATATATATATATATTTATTTGTTTTGGCAAGTTGAATGCCTTGAATGTGAAAAGCAAAGATGAGATATATATATATATTTTTCTCTACGTTATGGTCTTTTCTGAGTTCAAGTTACTTAGTCCTGTGATATTTGATTTTTGATGAGATATTTGATATTTGATATTTGCTATTTGATATTTGATATTTGATCTGTGAAAAGCAAAGATGAGATATTTGATGCCGCAAATCTTTGAAGGAAAGATGGATTGTTTTGATGCTTTCAAATGCATTATGATTTTTGGGAAATGAAATTTTTATGCTAAGTGGCTGTTGCTATTCGAATCTGTATATAGCATATAGCTAATATATGTTCATGTGATAGATTCTTGAATTATATTGAGCACTTGCCATATAAATTAAAATACGTGCATGCCTTCACTTTACATTTCTAAAATGAATAAACACAGTTTTGGATAAGTTTTGCAAAAGAAAGTAAACTGTTTCATATTCATAAGTATTCTAGAAATGGATTACCATTCTACGTATTATCTTGAGATTTTATAAAAGGAACTTGTTAGTTTCCAATTGTTTGTGTTAAAAATATTTGTATGATGCAGAATAGCTTTTGTTCTTGCATCAGTGACATGTTTTGTTTTAAAGAAGGATAGTTGATGTAAATTCATCTTTTATGTCGGAATATAACTTGCATAAATGAGAAAGAGGAAACTCGATGACCTCATTTTTTTATATAGTTGGATTGGTGACCTTTTGTTTATACATATAATTATTAATATTTTGTTGGTGCCAAGGCTTCATTGCCTATTCATTAATACCATTGCTTGAGCTTGTGTGTTGGCGAGGCCGTGCACACATGTATTCATATGTGTGTGTACGCGCAGCCACACCTATAATTGTGTTATAGCAAGAGTTGAGTCAAGTAAAGGATCTCTATGATTTTTATGATATAATCAGGAATTCTGATGTTTCCTGTCTGCTTGTGTATCTTTTGTGCCATATTGCAAATAATTTTCATAAAAAGGAAATGGGTTTATCTTTATATGAAAATGCTATGTGTGAATGCTTTAGCTAATTCTTCTTAACTCTGATTTAATAACTAAAGAGATTGGTATATCTTCATATATACTAATCTATATTTTCAGAATACACCAATATTTCTATATTGGTAATAGTGGATCCTGGTTTTGGTTTTGAAGGTAGATGACCCTGTGTTTTCATTTAGCATATATTTCTTTATGCAAAAAAAAAAAACAAATTAGCCCATGATTTGGCCACTAGAAAAGTAGGGTCATCTCATTTGGTATCAGAGCTATGTTGGTAGAGAACATAGCAAAAATTTAATTTGTGTGAATTTATTTGTATTGACTGCTTTGGTTGCATTGTTTGAATTGATTGCTTTGGATGATTTATTTGGATTACATCAATGTTAATGATGTTTCTCCTTTCGACTACTTTGTTTTGAAAATTGTTTAATCAATCAAATAACCTGATTACAGAGATGAGTTTATGACTCAGTTTTTATAGGAAAATAATTTGATTAATTTACTGAGAAGTAGGGTATTGAATAATAGTGGATTAGGCAGTATGAACAGAGAGGTTTATGCTCATGTCTAGTTCATTTAAATTTGCTAGGAACAAAGAAGTATTATGAAAATTATTTAAATTTCTGAAGTGGTTATTATGGATGAGATGGATGTTTGTTTGTGCATTTCTATTTGGAGTTTTGTATGTCAGATTTCCAAGTTAAAATGGTTTGAGCATTTTTATTATTCTATTCTTATTATTGTCAAGTATGGATTTAAATTATTTAGAACATAGGCAGCAAGATAGAAATCTGGCTCATGCTTATTTTCTAAATAATAAGTTATGAGGTTTTCTGGGTTTTTGGTGAAATTTTCTTAACAAACACCTCTGTCCATATCTTTACAATAATATAGTAGAATCATGAATGCCTAAATTATTTTGGAAAGCCCAAAAACCTATTGTAAATCTCTGTAGTAAGAAATTTAAATTGAGAGAATTTGAATTTATAAATGTTTTCTAATACAAGAAAAGTTGGACTAAGACACCTATGTTTATATCTGATCTAAAAGATGGTTAAAATTACAATTTTACTTCTTTGTGGACTTCATGGATGTTGCTTGTTTCAATATAGATGGTGTATTTATTTGTTTTGATTTAAATCTGAAATCACCACTGTTACTCCATAACTAATAAGTATATGTTTGAGAACTTGATAAACACAATAATGAGCTGATGCAAGTGATGTTGATATTTGGTAAAATTTCAAATAATAAAAAAGATAATTATCAAATGCCAGTATCAATTGCAATAGGTCATTATATGAATAAACATTGAAAAGTGAATTGTCTGATTTGGATGCATAATTGTTAAGTTGCATTTCTTGAATATGTTTGATAACTGCATATAACTTTGTGATGGAAGTTTATAAAACAGGTCCCTTAGAGGAAGATAGAATTTCTTATGAATATAACCTGAAAAAAAAATGGATTATATAATCATTACAGTCAAGTGTGATCTAAGATTGGTTAAGTACAAGGCAGTAAAAGGAGGGAAGTTCTTTTGCTTATGTCTGGTATTTAATAAGGGGATAAGAGTGCAATGGTTTGACCATGTGCTGACCTCTAGTTGCCTAAGTATTTCCTCAAAAAAAATATATATATATACATATAAACATCTCTGGTCACATGTTGATTGTAATATAAAATATGAAAAACATAAGAATTTTCTGATATGCAAAATCCCTGTGCTTTACCTGCAAGTTCATATAGCCCAATGATATAAGTGAAGGCAAAAGGAACACTTATAGCTACTTATGATTAGGTGTATGTTAGTTTTATACGAATGAAAATGAGTTTTGTTAACCACATATGTGTTGGATGAGTTTCTTTGTGGTGATATAATCTATGTGAAATGTTTTGATGCCTTGCTGGTTGTTAGATTTGGTTCTTATGACCTCCATGTTCACTATTTTAATGCCAGTAACAATAACCTGAACAGTTTATGTTGCTTTAAATAATATGGATGTGAAACCTTTGTGGACAAGATTCACTGGAAAAAAATATATATATAAGTTGACTGCAAGTATCTTGTTACTGGGAACCCCAGTGATATTTTATCTCCTATAATATTTGATCTATGTTTTAGTCAAAGGCCTGTCTCTGAACAAAAAAAAAATTGACTTGAAATGATATACAGATGTGATTAATTGATTATTGAAATGTATGAATGGATGACTGTTTCATGGATGCATGAAAACTGTTTGCATTTACTGGTTATGTACATAAAGATTTTTGAGCATGAGACAGTATAGTTGAGACCTGCACACATGAAAGGAAAACTTAGTAATTAAACTAAGGAATTGGGTCACCTCTATCAGGTTGGGTATGAGGGAAGTGGGTATGACATAGTGGTTGGCTTGCATCAAGGATGGGGTGTGAGTTTGCACATGGCATGTTCATGTCCAAATAGCTTGTAGTGTGCTGGAAATCAAACAGATGTTCCAGGCAGTGTGCACCAGTGCAACCATGAATGTGATATTGGACCTTAAAAAAATTTGATATGAAGTGAACCCACAAGCAGAAGTGATTAGGCTAGGGGTATGGTGAGTTCTCGTATGCAGACTCAGTTTTGATGCCTTAGCTCAATGTTGTGGGTTTTGCTTGTTCATATTTATGAGATGTTTGTGTGATTTCGGTGATGGTTGTTATGAATTCTTGAAACAAGAATTTCTGCTAAGATACTTGTTGGATGATTTCTGACGGCAAGCAATTAGTTGATGTTTATATAGATGTCTGGTTTTCTTTTTGGAACCAAAAAAAAAAAATATATACCAGTATTAAGTGGTTGTTTGTTGTTTGTATTGATTGAGTATTATTTGTATAAACTTAATTCATACATATGTTTATGATATTTTGCTTTGAATGCCAAGAATGGGGTCTGTTTTGGATTAAAAATTCATTTAAATAAAGACAGATTGTATAAGGGTATTGATCTCTATTTTGACTTGCATATAGATGATATGTATTGCCTGAAGATGGTGTGTACAGCCATGGATGAATGAGCATTACATTTAAAATGACTTCAGTATGAATCATGAGTAGGAATGCATTTGTAAGCAATATATAACTTGATGACAAAACCTATAAACTGTTACTGAATTAATAATTGTTTAGTTCTGGTTGAGTAAGCTTGGTGTATAAATATGTTTGAGACATTAGAAATGCTTTGAAAAGCAGAAAGTAAATTCTGTATTGATTCTAAAATGTACTAAACCAATTTGCCAATAGGGTTTAGTTTAAAACTGAATGTGAACACTATTATGATGAATGCAATGGCACTGTTTCCTGCTCTCATTTGTACACTGCCATATGTATGCATATTCACTTCATCCTGTGTGCACCCCTGAGTTACACTGTATGCATAGATTTAGTCCAAACACTGTTGCATCTGAAATCTGCTGTTGCACTTGAGATTTTAGACTTGATTTTGCTGTTTACATGCAGTGGCAGTTCTATATACATATATGTCCATGTACTTGAAATAACTTGATGCTGCACCCTTGTGCTTTGTCTTGATCACTTCTGTTGTTGTCATTTTGTGTTGTTGCCTTGCATTTGCCAAGTCTATGTGTAAGTTCCATACATCCATCTGAAGTTGCTGTTTTCAAATGCACTGAGTTGTTGAATATGTTGCTTTATTATTTATGTGATGTCTGTATGACAGTTGCAGTTACCCTTGTGCTGGTTCATTTGATGATGAAACATGTTGATTGAAATTTGCTGGTGCACTCGAGTTGGCAAGGCAGTGCACACGTGTATATTTATACATGTGTGTATTGCAGCCACTCCGCAAAAATCTAATGAATATTTGGGATGCTAAAACGAGTAAGAGTGAATTGTGAGGACACAATTCCAAAAAGGTGGGGTATTTGTAATGACCCACAATATTCACACAACTATAATATTGTGATTCAAACAAGTATAAAGTATTGAAGTATATTTGTGCACATTTGGACTTGGGGGTAAATTTGTAATTCCCCAATGGTTAAAACCCTAGCCGTGAATGGATTAAAAAAAAAAAAAAAAAAAAAAAGAGAAGAAAAGAAAGATGTGGCCGGCTGTTTTTCATTTTAACTTTCTCGTTTCAAAACAAAAATAAAATGGCCGAAGCCCTAGAAATCAGATTGGGGGGAAAATTATTTTTGCCGTATCAAATGGCGCTGGATTCGTGAGAAAAAGGGGGAAAGCTACGGCAATATCTAGGGGATCGACATCTCATATAGCTACGTGAGTGTTCTTAATCATGATTTGGAAATAAGACCTATCTCAGGCAGCCGTGGTTATATTTTCCGTAAATTAATTTGTGTGTATGGATGCTTTGCGTGTATTGATGCTTGTTAATGATTGTTTGATCTTGGTTGCTTGCGTGTTCATATATTGGTGATGATTAAGTCTGATTATGATCATATCTGTACTGAGATGATATTTATTCACTATTAAGTCACGGTACACTGATTTAACACTTGTATTACTGCCAAATGAATTGCTTAAGCACACTCATACCAGACGTATTATGTCTGACCCTGTTGATTGTCTCGACAATCTCCTGGGGTGTCTCATTCAACGAGGCAGTTCGGGATGATGTTTTTACAGGTTGCTATGCACATATTGATGAGATGATGACTTAAGAGATGGAGTTAGAACGATTTATACTGCATATAGATGATATGAAGAAAGTATTTAAGTATTTTCATTGTCACTTCATATGTATTGCTGAACTAAAATATGTATGTAATGCCATGAACAGTGAACCATTATGTGTTAGATTGATTTGTATATAATCTTGAAAACTGTATTGTCTTATGTGTAATTGCAAGTTGAAACTGAAACACTTGGATTATTCAGTTTGTATATATATTTCCTGAAATCTGTATTTAGAGAAATACTGGTGTCAAGGCAGTATACACAAGTGTTTACACTTGTGTATATGTGCAGACCCATAGAACTGCTGAGTTTTGTGATTTAAAGGATTTTTTTTATGGATTTTGTTCAAGTTTCCTTTCAGAAGTTTTGGGAAAAACTTTTATAAACTTATCTTGACGGATTATTTCCATATTTATGCACAAGCATATATGGATCTGGAGTTTGATTTTTGTATGTAATTTATCATATCTGAGAATGTGTATATATATATATATATATATTTGTTTTGGCAAGTTGAATGCCTTGAATGTGAAAAGCAAAGATGAGATATATATATATTTTTTTCTCTATGTTATGGTCTTTTCTGAGTTCAAGTTACTTAGTCCTGTAATATTTGATTTTTGATGAGATATTTGATATTTGATATTTGCTATTTGATATTTGATATTTGATCTGTGAAAAGAAAAGATGAGATATTTGATGCCGCAAATCTTTGAAGGAAAGATGGATTGTTTTGATGCTTTCAAATGCATTATGATTTTTGGGAAATGAAATTTTTATGCTAAGTGGCTGTTGCTATTCGAATCTGTATATAGCATATAGCTAATATATGTTCATGTGATAGATTCTTGAATTATATTGAGCACTTGCCATATAAATTAAAATACGTGCATGCCTTCACTTTACATTTCTAAAATGAATAAACACAGTTTTGGATAAGTTTTGCAAAAGAAAGTAAACTGTTTCATATTCATAAGTATTCTAGAAATGGATTACCATTCTACGTATTATCTTGAGATTTTATAAAAGGAACTTGTTAGTTTCCAATTGTTTGTGTTAAAAATATTTGTATGATGCAGAATAGCTTTTGTTCTTGCATCAGTGACATGTTTTGTTTTAAAGAAGGATAGTTGATGTAAATTCATCTTTTATGTCGGAATATAACTTGCATAAATGAGAAAGAGGAAACTCGATGACCTCATTTTTTTATATAGTTGGATTGGTGACCTTTTGTTTATACATATAATTATTAATATTTTGTTGGTGCCAAGGCTTCATTGCCTATTTATTAATACCATTGCTTGAGCTTGTGTGTTGGCGAGGCCGTGCACACATGTATTCATATGTGTGTGTACGCGCAGCCACACCTATAATTGTGTTATAGCAAGAGTTGAGTCAAGTAAAGGATCTCTATGATTTTTATGATATAATCAGGAATTCTGATGTTTCCTGTCTGCTTGTGTATCATTTGTGCCATATTGCAAATAATTTTCATAAAAAGGAAATGGGTTTATCTTTATATGAAAATGCTATGTGTGAATGCTTTAGCTAATTCTTCTTAACTCTGATTTAATAACTAAAGAGATTGGTATATCTTCATATATACTAATCTATATTTTCAGAATACACCAATATTTCTATATTGGTAATAGTGGATCCTGGTTTTGGTTTTGAAGGTAGATGACCCTGTGTTTTCATTTAGCATATATTTCTTTATGCAAAAAAAAAAACAAATTAGCCCATGATTTGGCCACTAGAAAAGTAGGGTCATCTCAATTTACTTTATATACATATTTAACTTTTACGGCACGAAATCGGGGGACTACCGTTACGCGGCGCGCATAGTTTTGACTTGTTTCTCAATTTCTTTCAAACTTCTTGAAAACACTTTTAAATGTTTATAAAACATTTCTAAATCATTTTAAACTCATTTTAAACAATATTGCAATATTTCAAACTCATATTCGATTTCATTTCACTTTATAATATTATATCATCATAATATTATTTCTAACCTTTTTAGATTACTTAAAATCATTAAGAGACAAAATGACTTCCACACGCATATTTATATGGATTTAGTTCTTATTCATTTAACTATGGTCAATTACTAAAAAAAATTCTTATCATTTGTCAAACAAGTTATCAACCACATAAACACTCATATAATCAACCAATTTTGCAACCAAGTTATCAAACATTTAATCATCCAACATATTTAAACTTTCAAATCATTATACTTGAAATAATTTATGGATTTATTAGAAAATAAGAGTACTCACCTTTAACCAATTTTTCACTTGCTACCAACATTCATATCATCCAACACTTCACTAAATCCTTTTGTCTTCACCAAATCTTTTTCCTAGACTTTCCTCTCGATCCCGGCAGCACTTCCTTCTCTTTTTCTCACTCCGAAGCTTCACGACTTGCTCTCCTTCTTCCATAGGTTCGGCCTCCTCCTATTCCACTACTTCCTCCATCATTTCTTCACTTCTTAGATGCTAAACCATGTTCTAATGGTATTCTAAGGTCTTTGGCAAAGTTTGGTGTTGTTTGGAGTTGATTTGATATGGTTTTGAAAAAGTTAGTAAGCATTTGGAAGAGAAGAAGAAGCCATTAAAAAGGCAGAGAAAAGCTGGGAAAAGGAAGAAGAATGAAAAGTGTGAAAAAATGAGAAATGGTTGTTATTTGTAGTAAAAGAAATGAAGTGATAAATAACCAAAATATTCTTTTACCAAATTATCAAAATAACCTTACTTACTTCTAAAGTAATCTTATTTTTTTAACACTTAACATCACATTTCAAATCATTATTTTATGTCATTTTCACTTAGATATTAAGTAAAGTAAGTAATAATTATATTTCTTTGATTTGATATTTTATTTTTTGCTTTGAAATGACATTTTTGCCTTTTTGTGCTTGCTTTTCTTAATTGTTTTCTTGAAATTTCTAACCTTGTTTGTTAAAAGTAAACTTGATTAGTGAATTAATTAATACTTACACTATTTGAATATATGTTCATATGTAAGAAAATAAAGGTGCGATGACGTTGTGACAACTTTTAATCGACCAAACGTCGTTTTTCGACAAAATATTTTATGGTCATGTTTTGGCGTTTTAGTTAAACTATTTATTTACGTAAACCAAATTTTAAAATGAACTTTTTAATTCTTTAAATAAATTAAAACATGTCTCTATATTTTTTAAATCATATTTAAATAATATCAAAATCTCTAATTTTACGGTGTATGTAAAACTGACAAAATGCGATAAAATTTGGTTATTTTTGTAAAACAATTACTAACATACTTTTAGATATTTTAATATACTTTTAATATCTTTATTAGATGTTCAATAAGGTTTATGTTTTTGAATAAACATTTAAACATATTTATTTATGCATTTATTTATTTTTAACAAAACTTAACTTTTGTTGATTTGTTCTAAAATCCAAATTTATACTTTTTAAATTATCAACTATAAGAATAAATAATTTCTCTATTATTATACATTATATATAACTTGTTTATTTAAGTTTTAGACCTTTTTAAATTTGAAAACAAACGAAATCTTTCATTTTCGAAGTAGCGAAATTATGAGCCGTTACATTCTCCCCTACTTAAAGCATTTCGTCATCGAAATTACTCAAACAAAAGTTTACCTAAAACATTTATCTTTAAATTTAATTCCATATAATATACACAAAACATCCATATGAAATATCTTATTCGATCTCCTATTTGAATACAGAACTTTATTTCCGAACTAGTATTGATCCCCTAATTCTCTAATGCGGATTTTAATCGGGCTCTTTGCTCAGAAACCTTTGCTTTTCTTGCATAGTGCTCGACTATGATAGAAAACTCAAGTACCTAACTACAAACCCTGATCAATGTTCGTCGTCAAGAATCGAGTGATAAATCCTTTTTTGAATCGGTGTAAACACCTCAAAGTTCTGTACTCAAATCATAGATCAAAATGTGTGTGACGAATGATCTACATATAATATATGTATTTACTTACTTTCAAAAAAACTTTCATAAAAACTTTATCTTAAGCTCAAACATTTTATAAAGGCGCTTCTTTGTATAATTCCTTTAATTATTTATTTTCAAATATTTTCAATAAAGGAAAATATTCTAAAGAAAACATTTTTCACTCAAAAGATAATTTATCTTTATTATAATTTTTCTTCCCATGATTCTTCAACTTAGTATATTTCCTTTAACACTAATATTATTTATAAATCATTCGTAAAACTATCACTTAAGTTTATTACATCTTACAACTTATGTAAATCAGTCACTTTTAAAGACATAAGTCTAGTTCTTAATTAATGCTATAATTCATTAATAAAACATTTTCTATGTTATAATTTCCTTTTTTGTTTATAATCACATTTATAAATTATACTTATCCAATTTCATTTACTCAGAATATTTCACAATCTTTTAGTTTTCATGAATTCCTTAGCCCAGAGTTAGGTATGATTCGAAAATTTTCGACTGTCCAAAATCGTTGAAAATCCCGCTTTATCTTGTTAATTAGCGATCCCAATTTATCTTTAGTTTAAAACACTTTTATAAAGGTTACTAATCAATGATTCACATTATTTCTTTGACTTAAGAAAATTATATAGATCGAGTAACTCCGAAACAATCCAAGGAAGTGGGTACTACCAATAGTAACATATATCCTTTTAACAAGAAGAGTAATACTTAATAGAAGTGCTTACCATCCGAACACATCACTTGCCCATTTTTAGTTTATTATCGAGCCATTCGAATTAGTTATCATAAAATACCTCTTTTTATACTTGAAATAATAACATTTTCAAAATCCTCTAGAGATTACTTTGTAAAACCTACCTTATAAATTCATTTTATCTCATATTAATTAAATTCATTTAACAATTCTTTAAACTACTCGAATTTAAATTCTTATTCCTTTTATATATAACTTTTACAAAATCATTTAAATACATTTTCATCTTATATGATCATTCCTTAAACAAATCTTATCATCAAACACCTTATAGTCAAACCGTGAAGCTTAATTCACAAGGTATTTGTACTTAAACTTTTAAATCAAACAATTTATCAATTTATAATAGTAACTTAATATTATCATTTCTTAATTTATTACTTTTGGAATAAGTATTAAATATTTTAATTCCCTTATCAGATTTCTTGCTTATCGATAATCTTCATGAAAACATCTTATAGTCAAACTGTGAAAGTCTAATCACAAGATGTTCATATTTAAATTTCACTAATACTAATTTCTAACTATACAAATTTTCAAAATATATGCTTTATATTCCAAATATAATCCTAGGTAAAATTGTTTCATTTACCAATCTTTTCAAAATCAGTGTGTCGTTTTGCCTTCTTTAAATCTTTAGGAACCCTCATCGATAACGGTGATCAGGTGCATCGATCAGAATCCGTAAATCACTCAATAGACAAATCAACACAAAATAATTTATTGTCACTAACAAATACGCGCTCATATATAATACACTCAAACCCATTCTAGGGTGTTACTAAACCTATCTCTAATGAGTTACTCATCCTAGGGTATTATTAACCCTATCTCTGATGAGTCTTTACCCAACCAAAGCTAAGGTTCTTGCTTAACCTTCAGCTCTGATACCAAATGTAACGACCCATTTTTCCATACCCTTTGAATCGACAATAAACCATACATGTCCAACTCAAATTGTACGAATAAGCGGATCATTAAGGGTAGAAAGAAAAATAAAGACAGAAGATAATCTCACACGAATGAAATAACATATATTATTTCAGTAATAATCATTACAGCGGAAAATTTTAAATACAATATCAGAGTCTAACCTAAATTCATCTTGGACAATTATAAACACATGTCCTTACAATTGCTGACAAACATCAAACAAAATACACTAAGTACAGCGGATAATAGAATATGTACATACGATGATGAAGATCTCCAGCTCTCCTCTGGAAACTCCAACTGTTTTCAACTCAACCTGAAACTACTCGGATCTGACCCGAGTATTAAAAATACCCGGATCAGGCTTGATAAACTAGTGTGAGATACTCGAACTTTAAAATGACCATGTTATCAAAACCTTTGAAAAGAAGGATATGTCATAAGACCACACCCACACATAAACACGGACGGGTTTTTACCTTATGATAACCAAAACACTTTATACCAAAATACACTTGATATTATTTTTAATGACATTCTTTTGAAAACACTTTTCAAATAAACTTATTCAAATAAGGTATCAATACCTGGACTAAGTCTAAGATAATATATCAGGACTAGGTCAACAGAATATACCAACGGAATATATGACACCAAAAAGGGGGTAGCTGAAATGTTTGCAAGTCATTACATCTATTTTGGGAATACAATCAAAACCGTAAATCTCGTATTGGGATTGGATTTCCAACATAAGAGGGAACAAGAGGAAAGATCAATCTATATCCACGGATTACGTCCATGACTGAGACGCCCTTATACAATAACACAAATGGCTAAATGTGAATGCAATCTGCAAATAACATCCAAGGATTCGGACTTCGCGCATCCCTGCCATGAGGCCCGGACGTATCTGGTACCTGAGGCTTAGAACATCTGATAACTCAAATCACTACTATCCGAAATGCGAGCATACATCTGACCACACAGAATCCCATCATAACCGGGGTGTGAGGCTCGCGAGGTTACGCTCAATTTCTTCAAAGCCACGTTTTCATACAAAACCATGCTTTGATTATAACAGGTTCCACTTTGAATGCCACACTACCATTCCTTTGATCACTATTTGACTCCCACAAAAATACAACCCTTGAGCTCGTACGTCTCAAGGAGGGTGTAGAGCTAAGAGAAGTTACCTTCTCCGCCACCACTGATGTATATTTGAAAAAGACAAACGTTGTGTCTCAGAAATGCAATGTCGGACATTCATCCATACAAGTTCGTTCTAGGACTGAACGAAATCGATGGCACTTTCCTCGGCAATTACTTGGCGAGAAGCCCTTGCAATCCAAAAAATCTCCATCACGAGGAGACCGCTGCTATAAATAACTCTATCATGGAGGCCAACCAGAGCATGTTCAACAATAAGTCTTTATGCTATGAAGATCCACGATCTTCAAAAATCATCATCTTCAATATGTCTTCACTTTCGAACGTATACATTGTTTCGGAGTGGTTTTTAGATTGGAATTACCCAAATCCGACTCCGGTTCCTTCGAAACCAATCATCTCTTTTAAAAAGATGTTAAGTTCATAAGTGGATATCAATCATCAATCAATTACTTCAACTTCAACTTTTATTTAAATCAAATATCTTTCTTAGATATATTCTTTTCAATTTATTCCATTTTCTTTTCAAGAGTACATGGAATCATTAAGCCTCATTTATCAAATCATTTGATTTATTAAACCTTTCTTAAATCCTAGAATAATTTCAAATCATTTTCTCTTTTCCTTAGGAAAACATTTCCAAATCATTCATTAAATCTTAATCAAAGATTTCTTATATTCAAGTTATAACTTTTAACTTAGGGAAAATATTCCTAAATCATTCATTAAATCTTAATTAAAGATTTTTTATATTTAAGTTATAACTTTTAACTTAGGGAAAATATTCCTAAATCATTTATTAAATCTTAATCAAAGATTTCAATATTAAAGTTATACTTTTAACTTAGGGAAAATATTGCCAAATCATTTAATAAATCTTAATCAAAGATTTCTTTCTTAACTTCAAGTCATATTCTTGCAAACAAAAGATTTTCATAACAGAGCACTACTGCCACTTTAAATATAGTAAATTTCACATCCAGGGACTAATGGCAAGTTTCACCTCCATGGGCTGATGGTAAGTTTCACCTCCAGGGACTAATGGTAAGTAATCTTACATCATGAATATCTTTGTTTTTTAACTATCATTGTCTTCATTATATTTTATTTCCAAAATTAGTTTCTTTTCTTTTATCTTGGAAAAACTTAAATATGATCTTTATAGAGCATCCGGGATTTCCTTTCGATCTGTTCCACCCCTCTCCTAAGAAGAGAAAACATAGGCCAGGTAAGTTCAGGGCACTGGTTGCTCCATCCCTAACTTAGTTAAACACCTTGTTTTATCTTTCCAGATCTCACAGGTGGGATAAATATACTAGTCGTTTCCGCATACTCAATTATAAATCTTCGTTTTATAAACGATTTATTAAACTTCCAAATAATCATTTAAACACCTAATTATCCTTTTTAAAACTGATTCTGAGAAACGCCGTTACATCTAAACTAATATTTCAAAAGTTGTGGAATTCGCAGTAGAAAAGTGCTGTAGAAAGTGCCATATAAGCTTATTTGATTTAAACAACTTTTTTAGTATTTGAAAATTCATATTTTCCATTTCAAATCTCCTTCAAACTATTTTAATAGATTTATAAAATTTATTTCATATTTTTAAATCATTTAAAAATATCATTTATAAAGAAATTTCATTTTGGATTCCGAACTGCAAAACTGGGATGTTTTTAGAAAATTGTTTTGGACATATTTCAAACTCTACTTGATGAAATCTTGATTTTCTTTCTTCATTTGAAAACTATGGATATAATAGACCGGAAATTATTATCTCGAATAATTCCGAGTTATATTTCACTTTGTACACATATTTAACCTTTATGGCGCGAAATCGCGAACTACCGTTACGCGACGCGCATAGTTTTGACTTGTTTCTCAATTTCTTTTCAAACTTCTTGAAAACACTTTGAAATGTTTATAAAACATTTCTAAATCATTTTAAACTCATTTTAAACAATATTGAAATATTTCAAACTCATATTCCATTTCATTTCACTTTATAATATTATATCATCATAATATTATTTCTATCCTTTTTAGATTATTTAGAATCATTAAGAGATTAAATAACTTTCACACACATATTTGTATGGATATAATTCTTATTCAATTAACTATGGTCAATTACTAAACTTTTTTCTTATCATTTGTCAAACAAGTTATCAACCACATAAACACTCATATAATCAACCAATTTTGCAACCAAGTTATCAAACATTTAATCATCCAACATATTTAAAGTTTCAAATCATTATACTTGAAATAATTTATGGATTTATTAGAAAACAAGAGTACTCACCTTTAACCAATTTTTTCACTTGCTACGAACATTTATATCATCCAACACTTCACTAAATCCTTTTATCTTCACCAAATCTTTTTCCTAGACTTTCCTTTTGATCCCGACAGCACTTCCTTCTCTTTTTCTCACTCCGAAGCTTCAGGACTTGCTCTCCTTCTTCCATAGGTTCGGCCTCCTCCTATTCCACTACTTCCTCCATCATTTCCTCACTTCTTAAATGCTAAACCATGTTCTAATGGTATTCTAAGGTCTTTGGCGAAGTTTGGTGGTTTTTGGAGTTGATTTGATATGGTTTTGAAAAAGTTAGTAAGCATTTGGAAGAGAAGAAGAAACCATTAAAAAGGTAGAGAAAAGCTTGGAAAAGGAAGAAGAAGAATGAAAAGTGCGAAAAAAATGAGAAAGTGGTTGGTATTTGTAGAAAAAGAAATGAAGTGATAAATTACCAAAATATTCTTTTACCAAATTACCAAAATAACCTTACTTACCTCTAAAGTAATCTTATTTTTTTAACACTTAACATCACATTTCAAATCATTACTTTATGTCATTTTCATTTAGATATTAAGTAAAGTAGGTAATAATTATGTTTCTTTGATTTGATGCTTTACTTTTTCATTTGAAATGACATTTTTGTCTTTTTGTGCTTACTTTTTCTTAATTGTTTTCTAGAAGTTTCTAACCTTGTTTAGTAAAAGTAAACTTGATTAGTGAATTAATTAATACTTACACTATTTGAATATATGTTCTTACGTAAGAAAATAAAGGAGCGACGACGTTGCCACAACTTTTAATCGACAAAACGTCGTTTTTCGACAAAATGTTTTACGGTCATGTTTTGACGTTTTAGTTAAACTACTTATGTACGTAAACCAAATTTAAAAATGAACTTTTTAATTCTTTAAATAAATTAAAACAATTTTAGAAAATTCATATTTTCCATTCCAAATCTCTTTCAAACTATTTTAATAGATTTGTCAAATTTATTTCATATTTTTAAATCATTTAAAAGTATCATTTATAAAGAAATCCCATTTTGGATTCCAAACTGCAAAACTGCGATGTTTTTAGAAAATTGTTTTGGACGTATTTCAAACTTTACTTGATGAAATCTTGATTTTCTTTCTTCGTTTGGAAACTATTTTTGCACGAAAAATGGGCAAACACCTCCAAGTCGTGTGAATTAGTTGATTTTATGTTGTTTCTAGTGATTTGGGTAAATTACGCAAATATATAAAAAAGCAGGGACTAAACTGTAAAAGACACATAGATTTATAGTGATTCGTCCAGAATGTGCCTACGTCCACTTTATATGTTATTCTCCTTTTTCTTTCTGATTACAAGTACAAAGCTTTGTATATAAGTATATGAAAGTTGTTTGAAAGTTCCTTCCGTGCTTGAGCTCTCAAACTTGTCTACCATTGTTGTACCCCTGCCCCTCTATTTATAGAGTGAGGTTGGGGGCAGGGGTCTTGGATGTATATAGCTGCTGGTGGGGCTGGGCTGAAGAAATCTGGCCTGGCGATGTTGGTTCGGCATCCTCTTGGTTCAGAGATGGTTGGAGTTGTAATTTGGTCCGGCAATGGTTGGTTCGGTAATGGCGTTGGTTTGGTGTGGGCTTGGTTTGACGTGTGTTGGTCCGGTAGTGGATGTATGGGGTTGGTTCGGCAGGCACCTGGAGAAGGCTGGTTCGGCAGGCACTTGGAGTAGGTTGGTTCGGCATGGGCCGATCCGGTGTGGATTTTGGATCGGTGGGGGATGATTTGGTGATGAGAGGCTTTGGATCGGCTTTGAGGTGGAGAGGCTTGGCTCCTTTTCTTTTGGACTGGTGGTGGTGGAAATGCACCCAACACTTGCCCCCCAAAGTAGGGCATATGTTAACATATGTCGTGCTTTGTTTCAGTTTGAACAACCATATTCGGCCCGGGACCCGAACCAGCTGGTCTGGCTATTCACCTTTTTCTATAAATAGGAGCCTCAAGCCTTCGTTTTTACTTACCGGACGAGATAGCCGAATCAGAATTTCTTATTGAATTGCCGAACCATATCTAACTACCGAATCAGGTGAATGCCGAATGACATCTTTGTGTTTCTTCGTTTTCTCGAATGAACGTAAAGACTTTTAATGCCGGATGGACTTTACACCGGATAAACTCAAAAGCTTTCTGTACCGAATGGACACCCTTAGTGCCGAATGAACCTAATACCGGATGAGCTTAGAGGCTTTTATTGCCGGATGGTCTTAATACCAGACGAACCTTTGTATCGGCTTTGCCGAGTGATACTAAGAGTTCTGGGCGTTCTGACTTATGAGTGAAATTTCAGACTATATACACTTGCTTGTTTATGTCCTCTGTTCTAACAATATGTTTTTCCGGTGTTGCAGAATGTCTCGCAAAGTGGAAACTCGATAAGGAAAACGAAAATCTACGGATAGACGAGAGTCCCCCGTTGTGCCCCCAGCCCAGCCAGGACCGGAACGTCGTGGACCCACTCCGAGATCGCTAGTAGATGGGTATGGTCCCCAAGAGCTTCTGAACTCTCCTCCTGATTACTTTCTGAGCTCTCTCAGAGAGGAGCAACTTGACGTTATATCTCTCTCCTTTGGGATTGATAGATCATGCATGCTGTTGCCAGGGGAGGGGGTCATGCCATATAATCCCCCTGAAGGATACTTTGCTTATAGCCGATACCATTGCATGTGTGGGCTCCGATTAATGCGTGGATAGTCAGCTTCATTACCTACCTGAAGGTGGCTCCTTTCCAGCTCCAGCCTAACTCTTACGCCATCTTAGTGTGTCTATTCGTTATCTTCCAAAGGAGGTATGGGAGCCCCCCTTCTAACCGAGAAATCCGATATCTGTATAATCTGAGGGGCTACAAGAATGGGTCTCTGTACACTAGTTTAGAGTCGGTCGTGTCCTTCAAGCCAGTCTTGGACTTATACTCGAAGTTCACCATGTTTAAGAAGGAATGGTTCTTCGTCAAGGACGACTCCGTTTCTTTTCGCCTTTTCACTTCCGGATGTAAGTTGAATTCCATTTGTAATTTCTTTGTCCCGACTGCAATGCTTCTTCTTATGTGCTTTTATTTCTTGCTAGCGACAGGTGGCTTTGCGGTCATAGAGAACGATCACCTTGTACAGATGGCTGCGGAGGTAGCAGGAAGGGATAGGTCGGCTTCTTACCTGATCAGGAATGCTACTCTCTTGGAGCACAACTTGATTCTACCACGTCAATCGGTGGTTAAGCATAGAGATACAGCCGAGGAGGGGGCTGCTAAAGCTAAAGATGGGACCACTACGAAGAGTAGTAAGAGGAGACCTTTCTCGGTACCCCCAGTCGTCGGGGGGAAGAAGCTTAAGAAGTCTGATGGACCCTCCCTTAGCACATGCCCAGATATTCCGGAGGAGGAAGGTGGAGAGGAGGAAAGAGGCGAGGAGGAGAGCGGAGGAGATGGAGAAGGTGAAGGACAGGGTGGTAATGGTGCCGGGCCTTTGTCCTCTGAGCTGGCAGGGGAGATTCAAGAGTGGACGGATGATGCCTTCCGCCAGGTTTTTGAGGGGTTGGAAGAAGGATCAGCCTCGGTGGAGAAGGCGAAGAAAGCTGACAAGGCTGGGACTGGTGCCGATCCATCCTCTAAGGGTCCTTCAGCTAGGGTAAATCAAGGTGAATTCTTGACTTCTGCAGACTCCCTTTATGATAAGGACTTAGGAATATTTTATGGCCAGCTTCCGTCCTGGAATGAGATTCGGGACTTATTGCAGTACCCCACTCTCCCTCAGGGTTTATAAAACAAACGCTCTTCCTACTTCTTTTAACTTGACACATTTCTTGAATTATGGATTCGTGTATGTTTGTAACACTTGTTTTTTATTCTAGGGGCAGGTGAGGTGGCTAAGACTTCAGATATTCGGCACCGCCTCGAACAATTCAAGCTCCTCAAAACCTCTGCTAAACCAAAACCTCCGACTACTCGTTCTGGGGGCGTAGTTGGCTACCGTTCTCTCCTCGGGGTTATTGAAGAAGATGTGCAAAAGAGGAAGAGGGGACGATCTTTGTCTGAACCTTCTCCTGGCCCTCAGCCCCCAGTCTAGCCTATCCATGATATTACCGGGGAAGATACCGAGTTTATGCCTTCCCCACATCCGTCCGAAAATCCAACCGTCACCCCGATAGACCGCCCTGGTTTGGTTCGCAACTCATTTGCCGGCCACCCGGATCTGGACCTGAGTTCTAAGGATATTTCTTTTGACGAGGTCACGGGCGAGCATCTTCTTCCCCGCAATCCCATGGTACGGGTGCTTGATGAGGCTAAGTCCTTAGATCTAGATTTGCTTACCACTCGGATTGTGACTATGGGGGATGAGGCCAAGGCAAACATTGATCGGGTGGCTGAAGAGACCAAGAAGTTAATGGAGCATCATGCTCGACTGGTCAAGGCCGGAGAGGAGATTGGGAGTGCCAACATCCGACTAAGGTTAATAGTTTCTGACCAGGCTAAGCAGCTTGCCGATCAGTCCATTCAGATTTCTCAGCACGAGACAGCCTCCAGGCAGTTGAAGGAGAGTATGGAAAGGGCCAGCAGGGCAGAACTGCGAAAAATGGAGGTTTCCTGCAAGGGGCGGATTTACATGGCCATTGCAACGGTGGATGAGGTTCGGAACGCGAATCTCGAACAGATTGAGGAGTTATCTGGGAGGCTTGAGGCCGCAGAGCTTGCTCAAGCCAAGCTGAAAGAGGAGATGGAGGCGATGCGGGCATCCCTTTAGGCTGACTGCTCGAGATACCGGTTGGAGAGAGACGCTGCTGTCGCACGGCTGTCAGCTTCTGAGGCCCGGATGAGGGAATTTGAGGAGAATGAGGGGATGATGGATGAGATGCTCCAAGACATGTATTTCCGTACTTGGGGGCAGGGCAACCTGTCCTGGATGGACGATTATCCCCGGGTTATGGCTAGGATATATCTCCGGGCTTTGGAGGAAGCTAAGGCCGATGCGGATAAGGAAGGTGGTGCGGCTTTCAAGATGGATGTGGTTACGGCCCAATTTACTAAGGAAGAGAAGGTGGCGGTTAAGGAGGGCATGCAGCTGCTTGCTGCGGATGAGGTAGGCGTGCAGCTAGATGATGATGATCATAGAGCCGACGCTGGTAAGTCTTTCCTTTTAACCTTTTCATGATTTGATTGCTTATCTTTCGTGATTATTGATGGATTCTCTTTTGAATTGGGCAGGCGGGACCTCTGGAATACATGCGGGGAGTTCTGACTCTACAGTTAAGTAGATCCGGAGGGCTAGCGGGATGGAGGCGAAGCTCCGATTCCTTGACTTGACTTGTACATATTTTGTTTGCTGTCTATGTTAGTCCGAAACATTAATGTTACTTGTAATTATATCATTAGTAAAGAATGGCTTTTTGTAACTTTATAACATAAGCTGATTCTGTTATGTTCGAATGTGGTTGTTATTCTGATATGTTGCATAGGAAATACAGCTGCGTGTTTATGCATGTGATTTAATCGTATTTGATGCTAAGTTTCTGCTCGAAATATTGTTTCATGTCTTGTAATGCCAATATGATGTGTGAACAAACTAAAGCTACATATTTGTATACAAGAGAAGATAGTACCGCCCTTGTGTTCTAGTTGTAGAGGGTTGCTTTGAATGTCTTGCGTAACTGAGTATGGAATGTAGCTGAGTGTTCCGTCATCCGGATGTGAGTTCATATTTCCACAAGCGAGAGTTCCCCTATTTTGTGACCTGTACTTTAGGGATTGTTATATAGAATAGGAGAAACGTTTTTGAATGAAATGGAAATACGAGAAACAGTAAAACTTCCAATCACGGAAGGCCGTCGATATGCTTAAGTTCATGGCAAACGGGTTTTGTAGTCACTTTCCCTACCTGTGGGTCTTGGAGACATTTGTCACCCATCTTACACCTCCGCGGGGAGTTTATCTTTTTTACCACAGCCGCACTTAAGACATATCGGAGCCAAGATCACGCACAGTAACTACCCGAGCCATTATGGCCCGTAATCGTGGGTATTATTCGATTTACTGTGGCCGACTAGCGTGGGTGCCGATCGTCAACCGTGAACTACCCCTGGCTGGCCACACCTTATGTTGGGGCTTAAAGTAGGTTCACAGTTGCCGGCGAGCCGAACGCCGTAATGAGCTGCCATCGGCTATAGTCGGCCTTCTTAATGGCTTATAATCGGCTCATTACAGTTGGGTTTGATGGCAGTCGCGAGCAATGAGTTAACCCACAGCAGAGGGATGCTGTAGCAAAAGTGTCTCATTGGCGAGTGCATAGAATCGCATAGTACCTGTTGGGTCTTGTCCAGGTGAGGTTGCGCCATGAAGTGTCCAGAATGGAAATGTCGTTATACATGATTTTGTTCAACAGAAAAGGATAAAGCTTAACAAGCAGCCAAGATATAAAGAACAAGTTAAAAAGAGACAAGATTTTAAAAGTGGTTCGGCATGAAAATGCCTACGTCCACTGATTCTCTTTGTTAATTCACTTCATATGGGCAGTACAAGTTAAGAAAAGTATCGACGGAGGTGTTGGATGTTCCATGCCCTTTGGAACACCTCTCCGTCCACTGTTGACAAAATATAGGCTCCGTTGCGGAGATCTTTATGAATTACATAGGGTCCGTCCCAGATTGGATCTAGCGCTCCGGGACGCGGGAAGATCCGCTTGAGGACAAGATCTCCTTCTTGTAAGCCGCGGTGCTTGACTTTGGAGTTGTATTGTGCTGCAACTTTTTGCTTGTGAGCTGCCGCTTTAAGTGCTGCATCATTTCTTCTTTCTTCAATTAGATCCAAAGACATGTGTAGGAGTTCTTCATTCTCTTCTGGGTTGTAGTGGATCCTACGGTGGGATGGCACTACAGTTTCGACTGGGAGCATGGCCTCCGATCCGTATGCCAAAGAGAAAGGAGTATGCCCTGTTGATGTTCTGTAAGATGTGCGGTAGGCCCAAAGTGCCGTAGGGAGTCCATCCACCCAAGCGCCTTTTAACTTTTCAAGTTTCTTCTTGATTAGAGTTTTGAGGATTTTGTTGACAGCTTCGACTTGTCCGTTTGCCTGGGGATAAGCCACAGATGAGAAGCTTTTGTGAATTCCGTGCTCTTGGCACCAGTTGGCGAATTCCTCGCTGTCAAATTGAAGTCCATTGTCCGATATGATCTTGAGTGGGACTCCGTACCTGCATAGAATATTTTTGATCAAAAAGTTGATAATTTTTGCCGAAGATATTTTATTTAGAGATTCCACTTCCACCCATTTGGTGAAGTAGTCGACTGCCTCTATAGCATATTTGGCTCCGCCTCGGCTCGTTGGCAATTCGCCAATCAAGTCAATTCCCCATACTGCAAAGGGCCAAGGGCTGGTCATTTGAGTAATCTCCTTCGTGGGTAGTCGAGGAATCTTAGCAAATTTCTGACATCTGTCGCATCTCTTGACGAAGTCCAAGGCATCTTTGTTTAAAGTGGGCCAGTAATATCCATATCGGAGTATCTTCTTTGCCAGAGTCTGCCCTCCAGTGTGATCTCCGCAACTTCCTTGATGGATGTTGGATAAGACTTCCCTGGCTTCCCTTCCAGCGATATACCTTAATAAGGGATTAGAGAAGCCGCGCCGATAGAGGATGCCTTCTTGTAATGTGTAGCGGGAAGCTTTACTCAAGATTTTCTTGACTTCGTTACGCCTGTCGGGCAGTGTGCTACCTTGTAAATATTTCCGGATAGGAGTTATCCAAGTTTCTTCGTCGATCGCGGCTATCAGATGCACTTGCTCGAAACTTGGTGCTAGCTGTTTGAGATGGTTAATGCTCCGAAAATGGTGATGTTCTTCATACTAGCTTGCTTTGCTAGTTCGTCGGCCTCTTGATTCTCTTCTCGAGGAATGTGTTTGATTAGATAGTGGTCCAATTGATCGAGCACCAGCTTGGTCTTCTTTAAATACGCTGTGAGTCGTTCTCCTTGGGTCTGGAACTCTCCCAGCACTTGGTTTACGATAAGTTGAGAATCACTATGAAGACATAAAGAACTGACTCCAATTTCCAAGGCAAGTTCCAATCCTGCTATTACTGCCTCTTATTCTGCGTCATTGTTGGTGGCAGCGAATTCCAACCTTAGGGCGTAGTGTAGCTTCCTTCCCCTTGGGGTGATTATCACAACACCTGCCCCCGAGCCTTGTTCATTTGATGCTCCATCTACGAAGAGATTCCACTTGATATCTTCTGTTATTTCAGATTGCTCCTTACCTTCGTTAGTAGTGAATTCGGCAATGAAATCAGCTATGGCTTGCCCCTTGATAGCGGTGCGAGGATGGTAGGTGATATCGTATTGACTCAGTTCAATGCACCACTTAAGTAATCGCCTAGAAGTGTCGGGGCGATGGAGTACTTGCCTTAGCGGTTGATCGGTTAAAACTCTGATGGAATGAGATTGGAAATAGTGTCACAGTTTTCGTGACGTGATTAGCAGACAGTATGCTAGCTTCTCAAGTTTAGGGTATCTGGCTTCTGCCCCTATAAATCTCTCGCTTACAAAGTATACGGGCCGCTGTGCGCGGTTGTCTTCTCTCCCCAAAGTGGCGCTTAAAGAATGGGACGATACAGCAAGGTATAAGTATAGTTCCTCGCCTTCATTCGGAGTTGAGAGTACCGGTGGTCTCTGGAGGTGTCCGATTAAGATAAGGAAGGCTGTCGAGCATTCGTCAGTCCATTCGAACTTTCCTTTGTCTTTCTTTAGGGCTTCGAAGAAAGGGACGCATTTGTCGGTTGCTTTAGAGATGAACCTACTTACGGCGTCCACTTTCCCGTTTAGGCTTTGCATCTCTCTTCGAGTGGATGGTATGTTGATATCTTGCAAATCTCGAACTTGTTCGGGGTTTGCTTCAATCCCCCTGGCATGAACGATGAATCACAAGAACTTTCCCGACGATACTCCGAAGGAGCACTTTAGAGGGTTCAGTTTCATTCCATATTGGCGAAGTACTTGAAACATCTCATCCAGGTGGTTTATATGATCGTTGGCTTTCCTCGATTTCACCAGCATGTCATCCACATAAACTTCCATAGTTCATCCTATTAGTTCTGCGAACATCTTGTTGACGAGGCGCTGATAAGTAGTTCCGGCATTTTTGAGTCCAAAAGGCATGACTTTGTAACAGTATAATCCCTGGTCAGTGACGAAGCTAGTGTGGTCTTGATCGGGAGCGTGCATAGGAATTTGATTATATCCGGAGTATGCATCCATAAAAGATAAGAGTTCGTGGCCGGCTGTGCTGTCCACAAGTTGATCGATTCAGGGGAGTGGGAAGCAATCCTTCGACCAAGTGTCATTTAAGTTGGAGAAGTCAATACATGTTCGCCACTTCCCATTGGCCTTTTTTACTAGTACCGGGTTAGCGATCCACTCTGGGTAGATGGCTTCTCGTATGAAGCCATTAGCGAGTAGGTTTTTTACTTCCTCATCGAGGGCCGCTGATCGTTCCGCCCCCATCCTTCTCTTTTTCTGCTTTACAGGCACCTTGGTAGGATCGATGTTCAGTACGTGACATGCTACGTTTAGGGAAATTCCAGTCATGTCAGCGTGCGTCCATGCAAATACATCCAAGTTGTGGCGGAGAAAATCGATGAGTTGATCCTTCAATTCTGTTTTCAGCTGAGATCCGATTTTCAATAGTCTACTTGAGTCATGTTTGTCTACAGATACGAATTCCATAGCCTCTGCAGGCTCGGCGGTGGCCTCCTCCTCTTTGTCCCTGGGGTCTAGTTCATTGAAAGGATCACTAGTATATCGAAGAGGAGGGGCTTTCTTTAGTTGCTATGCTTCCAAGCTTTTCATGTAGGGAGCAGTCTCTGCATCTTTCCCTTTATCCCTTCTGCGGTTATTGCGAAGTTCAGTTACATAGCTGTCTCGAGCAGCGTCTTGATCTCCTTCTATTTCTCCTATTCCGTTATCTGTTGGAAATTTCATCTTTAGGCACCATGGGGTTAGGACAATTTGGACGTCAGACAAGGCTGGTCTTCCCAAAAAGGCGTTGTAGGCCGAGTGGTTCTCTATTAGTACAAACGTTTGTTTTCACACAACAGAGCGGGGATGACTTCCTATTTCAACAAAAAGGTCCAGTTGCCCGAGGGGCATCTTCGCATCTCCAGTGAAACCATGTAGTGGTTTGTTGCAGGGAGACACATCCTTCATTGATAGCTTCATTTTGTCGAAAGCAGGCTTGAATAGGATATTCACCGAGCTTCCAGTGTCTACTAAAATTCGGAAAACTTTGACTGGACCGTACCAGGCAGATATGACCATAGGATCCATGTGTGGGTACTGTCTTCCCTCTAGATCACGCCTACTGAATGTGATGTCGTCATTCTCTTTCCGTTTTGGGTGGCGTTCTTCCATAACAGAATTAACGTAGCCTTCAGCGTTTCTAAGTGACTTACCGTATCTTTCCATCTCCGCCCAGCTTCTGTCGGCGATGTGCGGTCCTCCTGATATGGTATGGACCACTATCTTCTCTTGACTAGAGCCGCTGGTGTTGCGATTTCCTCCGCCTGCTTCTTGGGGGTAGTCCAGGATTCTCATTGGCAGGAGTTGAAGTCCTGTCTGGCTTTTTACATAGTGTTCCAGTCTCTTCCTTCTGATGTGTTCTTCAATCAAGTCCCAGAGATGGTGGCATTCATTGGTGTCATGTCCATGGGATTCGTGGAAGCGGCAGAACTTTCCAGACTTGAGTGCGTTATCTGACTCCTTCTTGTGCGGGGGGCGCTTGTATCTAACTTCGTCTTGAGTGGCTAGGAAGATGTTTTCAATTGTTTCATTCAAAGGAGTGTAAGAGTCAAATCTTGGTCCTGATCGATATAAACGCTTTTCTCCCTTCTTGCCCCCAGCATTGTCTCTAGAGTCATTTCTTCGAACATCCTTTGCTGCAGCGGGGACCCTGTCTGTAGCCGTCTTAGCCTGTTGCCCTGACTGCCTCTCAGTGGCAGCGTCCTCAAGTCTCATATACTTTCCAGCTTCATGGAAGAAATCAGGTAAAGTAGCTGGTTTTTCCTTGGTTAGTCTTCTAGCGAATTTAGTATCTGGATGTACACCACTGCAGAGGGCCATTAGGATAAGTTTCTCGTCGGCATCTTGGACTGCGGCCGCTACGGCGTTGAATCGGGTTAGATATTGTTGCACTGTCTCTCCGGGTTTCTGTTTGATATTAGATAAGGAATAAGCATCCTTGGGTTGTTCCACATGAATGCGGAACTGACTGATGAACTTTTCCTTCAACATTTCCCATGAGCTGATGGATCCTTGGGGTAGGTGGCTGAACCAGGAGGTAGCTAGATCTGCCAAGAATAGTGGAAAGCATTTACACAACACTCCCTCTTTTGCTCCGCTCATGAGCATATGCTGGGTGTACCTCTGTAAGTGTACGATGGGGTCAGAGGTTCCCTTGTAAGGTTCCATCATTGGCATTTTCCATTCCCGTGGGTTGATGGCAGTTTCGATATTGCGGGTGAAGGGGCTGGTTACCCTAGCACCTATCCCTCGATCCCTTTGCTCCCGTTGGACGCACTCTCTGAACAATCGCGTCATCCTTTCATCAGAACTTGGAGCGGACAAAAATGAGTTTGGTTCTTCCCTGCGGGATTAATTCCGTTCAGATGACTTGTAGGGATGGTATCGTCTGTCACTCCTAACATTCTCCAAAGGCTGCCTCTGGTCTTCTAGGGGCATGCTGGGGTCAGCCATAGTTGGCCCTTGCCTTGATCTTCCCCTGCTGGGTTCTGTTCTCAGCACTTCCTCGGGTCCAGCTTCGGGCTGAACTCCAGCTCGGCCCCGTCTACTGGTGTTTTCATGGTTAGGTAGCATGACAGGCTCAGCTACATCCGACCCCTGCCTGACACCTCCCCCGTTGGGTTCGGTTCCAAGTGTTTCCTCGGGTCGGAATTCGGGCTGAGTCCGGGCTCGGCTCCTACCATGGCTGTTTCTGTTGTTAACCTCTTCGTAGAAGAAAGGTCTTTGTCGCCTCCCAGATCCTCCAGATTGGGACTCACCCCATGATTCGGTGTTGCGGTTGGATTCTTCAGCATCCCTTTGGCGTGACATGAGTTGGTCCACCAAGGCTTCTTGTTGAGATGCGAAGCGGTTAGTTACTTCGGCCACAACCCTGTCCAGATCTGCCTTAGTAATTGGTTGTTCCGCGGCGGGGGCTGTTGGATTTGCCTGATTTTCATCTGGTGCTGCTGTTAAAACGGGATGATTCTCTTGATTGGTGGCCACTGGATGTGGGATACTGCTAGTTGCGCCGTTCTTTCCTTTGTTAACATCTCTCCTCTGCCTGGAAGTCATGTTGTCGGAGCAAGGAACGATGCTGTTAGGAAGAAGGTTGAGTAGGAGAAGCTGTAGCTTCTAGCTCGAGTTCTCAGTGAAAGCACCAAAAATGTTTGCACAAAAAATGGGCAAACACCTCCAAGTCGTGTGAATTAGTTGATTTTATGTTGTTTCTAGTGATTTGGGTGAACTACGCAAATATATAAAAAAGCAGGGACTAAACTGTAAAAGACACACAGATTTATAGTGGTTCGGCCTGAACGTGCCTACGTCCACATTATATGTTATTCTCCTTTTTCTTTCTGATTACAAGTAAAAGCTTTGTATATAAGTATATGAAAGTTGTTTGAAAGTTCCTTCCGTGCTTGAGCTCTCAAACTTGTCTACCATTGTTGTACCCCTGCCCCTCTATTTATAGAGTGAGGTTGGGGGCAGGGGTCTTGGATGTATATAGCTGCTGGTGGGCCTGGGCTGAAGCAATCTGGCCTGGCGATGTTGGTTCGGCATCCTCTTGGTTCGGAGAAGGTTGGAGTTGTAATTTGGTCCGGCGATGGTTGGTTCGGTAATGGCGTTGGTTTGGTGTAGGCTTGGTTCGGCGTGTGTTGGTCCGGTAGTGGATGTATGGGGTTGGTTCGGCAGGCACCTGGAGAAGGCTAGTTCAGCAGGCACTTGGAGTAGGTTGGTTCGGCATGGGCCGGTCCGGTGTGGATTTTGGATCGGTGGGGGATGATTTGGTGACGAGAGGCTTTGGATCGGCTTTGAGGTGGAGAGGCTTGGCTCCTTTTCTTTTGGACCGGTGGTGGTGGAAATGCACCCAACAACTATGGATATAATAGACTGGAAATTCTTATCTCAAATAATTCCGAGCTATATTTACTTTGTATACATATTTAACTTTTACGGCACGAAATCGGGGGACTACCGCTACGCGGCGCGCATAGTTTTGACTTGTTTCTCAATTTCTTTTCAAACTTCTTGAAAACACTTTTAAATGTTTATAAAACATTTCTAAATCATTTTAAACTCATTTTAAACAATATTGCGATATTTCAAACTCATATTCGATTTCATTTCACTTTATAATATTATATCATCATAATATTATTTCTAACCTTTTTAGATTACTTAAAATCATTAAGAGACAAAATGACTTCCACACGCATATTTATATGGATTTAGTTCTTATTCATTTAACTATGGTCAATTACTAAAAAAAATTCTTATCATTTGTCAAACAAGTTATCAACCACATAAACACTCATATAATCAACCAATTTTGCAACCCAGTTATCAAACATTTAATCATCCAACATATTTAAACTTTCAAATCATTATACTTGAAATAATTTATAGATTTATTAGAAAATAAGAGTACTCACCTTTAACCAATTTTTCACTTGCTACCAACATTCATATCATCCAACACTTCACTAAATCCTTTTGTCTTCACCAAATCTTTTTCCTAGACTTTCCTCTTGATCCCGGCAGCACTTCCTTCTCTTTTTCTCACTCCGAAGCTTCACGACTTGCTCTCCTTCTTCCATAGGTTCGGCCTCCTCCTATTACACTACTTCCTCCATCATTTCTTCACTTCTTAGATGCTAAACCATGTTCTAATGGTATTCTAAGGTCTTTGGCAAAGTTTGGTGTTGTTTGGAGTTGATTTGATATGCTTTTGAAAAAGTTAGTAAGCATTTGGAAGAGAAGAAGAAGCCATTAAAAAGGCAGAGAAAAGCTGGGAAAAGGAAGAAGAATGAAAAGTGTGAAAAAAATGAGAAATGGATGTTATTTGTAGAAAAAGAAATGAAGTGATAAATAACCAAAATATTCTTTTACCAAATTATTAAAATAACCCTACTTACTTCTAAATTAATCTTATTTTTTTAACACTTAACATCACATTTCAAATCATTATTTTATGTCATTTTCACTTAGATATTAAGTAAAGTAAGTAATAATTATATTTCTTTGATTTGATATTTTATTTTTTGCTTTGAAATGACATTTTTGTCTTTTTGTGCTTACTTTTTCTTAATTGTTTTCTTGAAATTTCTAACCTTGTTTGTTAAAAGTAAACTTGATTAGTGAATTAATTAATACTTACACTATTTGAATATATGTTCATATGTAAGAAAATAAAGGTGCAACGACGTTGCGACAACTTTTAATCGACCAAACGTCGTTTTTCGACAAAATATTTTATGGTCATGTTTTGGCGTTTTAATTAAACTATTTATTTACGTAAACCAAATTTAAAAATGAACTTTTTAATTCTTTAAATAAATTAAAACATGTCTCTATATTTTTTTAAATCATATTTAAATAATATCAAAATTTCTAATTTTACGGTGTTTGTAAAACTGACAAAATGCGATAAAATTTGGTTATTTTTGTAAAACGATTATTAACATACTTTTAAATATTTTAATATACTTTTATTATCTTTATTAGATGTTCAATAAGGTTTATGTTTTTGAATAAACATTTAAACATATTTATTTATGCATTTATTTATTTTTAACAAAACTTAACTTTTGTTGATTTGTTCTAAAATCCAAATTTATACTTTTTAAATTATCAACTATAAGAATAAATAATTTCTCTATTATTATACATTATATATAACTTGTTTATTTAAGTTTTAGACCTTTTTAAATTTGAAAACAAACGAAATCTTTCATTTTTGAACTACTTAAAGCATTTCGTCATCGAAATTACTCAAACAAAAGTTTACCTAAAACATTTATCTTTAAATTTAATTCCATATAATATACACAAAACATCCATATGAAATATCTTATTCGATCTCCTATTTGAATACAGAACTTTATTTCCGAACTAGTATTGATCCCCTAATTCTCTAGCGCGGACTTTAATCGGGCTCTTTGCTCAGAAACCTTTGCTTTTCTTGCATAGTGCTTGACTATGATAGAAAACTCAAGTACCTAACTACAAACCCTGATCAATGTTCGTCGTCAAGAATCGAGTGATAAATCCTTTTTTGAATCGGTGTAAACACCTCAAAGTTCTGTACTCAAATCATAGATCAAAATGTGTGTGACGAATGATCTACATATAATATATGTATTTACTTACTTTCAAAAAAACTTTCATAAAAACTTTATCTTAAGCTCAAACATTTTATAAAGGCGCTTCTTTGTATAATCCCTTTAATTATTTATTTTCAAATATTTTCAATAAAGGAAAATATTCTAAAGAAAACATTTTTCACTCAAAAGATAATTTATCTTTATTATAATTTTTCTTCCCATGATTCTTCAACTTAGTATATTTCCTTTAACACTAATATTATTTATAAATCATTCGTAAAACTATCGCTTAAGTTTATTACATCTTACAACTTATGTAAATCAGTCACTTTTAAAGACATAAGTCTAGTTCTTAATTAATGCTAGAATTCATTAATAAAACATTTTCTAGGTTATAATTTCCTTTTTTGTTTATAAACACATTTATAAATTATACTTATCCAATTTCATTTACTCATAATATTTCACAATCTTTTAGTTTTCATGAATTCCTTAGCCCAGAGTTAGGTATGATTCGAAAATTTTCGACTGTCCAAAATCGTTGAAAATCCCGCTTTATCTTGTTAATTAGCGATCCAAATTTTTCTTTAGTTTAAAACACTTTTATAAAGATTACTAATCAATGATTCACATTATTTCTTTGACTTAAGAAAATTATATAGATCGAGTAACTCCGAAACAATCCAATGAAGTGGGTACTACCAATAGTAACATATATCCTTTTAACAAGAAGAGTAATACTTAATAGAAGTGCTTACCATCCGAACACATCACTTGCCCATTTTTAGTTTATTATCGAGCCATTCGAATTAGTTATCATAAAATACCTCTTTTTATACTTGAAATAATAACATTTTCAAAATCCTTTAGAGATTACTTTGTGAAACCTATCTTATAAATTCATTTTATCTCATATTAATTAAATTCATTTAACAATTCTTTAAACTACTCGAATTTAAATTCTTATTCCTTTTATATATAACTTTTACAAAATCATTTAAATACATTTTCATCTTATATGATCATTCCTTAAACAAATCTTATCATCAAACACCTTATAGTCAAACCGTGAAGCTTAATTCACAAGGTATTTGTACTTAAACTTTTAAATCAAACAATTTATCAATTTATAATAGTAACTTAATATTATCATTTCTTAATTTATTACTTTTGGAATAAGTGTTAAATATTTTAATTCCCTTATCAGATTTCTTGCTTATCGATAATCTTCATGAAAACATCTTATAGTCAAACTGTGAAAGTCTAATCACAAGATGTTCATATTTAAATTTCACTAATACTAATTTCTAACTATACAAATTTTCAAAATATATGCTTTATATTCCAAATATAATCCTAGCTAAAATTGTTTCATTTACCAATCTTTTCAAAATCAGTGTGTCGTTTTGCCTTCTTTAAATCTTTAGGAACCCTCATCGATAACGGTGATCAGGTGCATCGATCAGAATCCGTAAATCACTCAATAGACAAATCAACACAAAATAATTTATTGTCACTAACAAATACGCGCTCATATATAATACACTCAAACCCATTCTAGGGTGTTACTAAACCTATCTCTAATGAGTTACTCATCCTAGGGTATTATTAACCCTATCTCTGATGAGTCTTTACCCAACCAAAGCTAAGGTTCTTGCTTAACCTTCAGCTCTGATACCAAATGTAACGACCCATTTTTCCATACCCTTTGAATCGACAATAAACCATACATGTCCAACTCAAATTGTACGAATAAGCGGATCATTAAGGGTAGAAAGAAAAATAAAGACAGAAGATAATCTCACACGAATGAAATAACATATATTATTTCAGTAATAATCTTTACAACGGAAAATTTTAAATACAATATCAGAGTCTAACCTAAATTCAGCTTGGACAATTATAAACACATGTCCTTACAATTGCTGACAAACATCAAACAAAATACACTAAGTACAGCGGATAATAGAATATGTACATACGATGATGAAGATCTCCAGCTCTCCTCTGGAAACTCCAACCGTTTTCAACTCAACCTGAAACTACTCGAATCTGACCCGAGTATTAAAAATACCCGGATCAGGCTTGAGAAACTAGTGTGAGATACTCGAACTTTAAAATGACCATGTTATCAAAACCTTTGAAAAGAAGGATATGTCATAAGACCACACCCACACATAAACACGGACGGGTTTTTACCTTATGATAACCAAAACACTTTATACCAAAATACACTTGATATTATTTTTAATGACATTCTTTTGAAAACACTTTTCAAATAAACTTATTCAAATAAGGTATCAATACCTGGACTAAGTCTAAGATAATATATCAGGACTAGGTCAACCGAATATACCAACGGAATATATGACACCAAAAAGAGGGTAGCTGAAATGTTTGCAAGTCATTACATCTATTTTGGGAATACAATCAAAACCGTAAATCTCGTATTGGGATTGGATTTCCAACATGAGAGGGAGCAAGAGGAAAGATCAATCTGTATCCACGGATTACGTCCATGACTGAGACGCCCTTATACAATAACACAAATGGCTAAATGTGAATGCAATCTGCAAATAACATCCAAGGACTCGGACTTCGCGCATCCCTGCCATGAGGCCCGGACGTGTCTGGTACCTGGGGCTCAGAACATCTGATAACCCAAATCACTACTATCCGAAATGCGAGCATACATCTGACCACACAGAATCCCATCATAACCGGGGTGTGAGGCTCGCGAGGTTACACTCAATTTCTTCAAAGCCGCGTTTTCATACAAAACCACGCTTTGATTATAATAGGTTCCACTTTGAATGCCACACTACCATTCCTTTGATCACTATTTGACTCCCACAAAAATACAACCCTTGAGCTCGTACGTCTCAAGGAGGGTGTAGAGCTAAGAGAAGTTACCTTCTCCGCCACCACTGATGTATATTTGAAAAAGACAAACGTTGTGTCTCAGAAATGCAATGTCGGACATTCATACATACAAGTTCGTTCTAGGACTGAACGAAATCGATGGCACTTTCCTTGGCAATTACTTGGCGAGAAGCCCTTGTAATCCAAAAAATCTCCATCACGAAGAGACCGCTGCTATAAATAACTCTATCATGGAGGCCAACCAGAGCATGTTCAACAAGAAGTCTTTATGCTATGAAGATCCACGATCTTCAAAAATCATCATCTTCAATATGTCTTCACTTTCGAACGTATACATTGTTTCGGAGTGGTTTTTAGATTGGAATTACCCAAATCCGACTCCGGTTCCTTCGAAATCAGTCATCTCTTTTAAAAAGATGTTAAGTTCATAAGTGGATATCAATCATCAATCAATTACTTCAACTTCAACTTTTATTTAAATCAATTATCTTTCTTAGATATATTCTTTTCAATTTATTCCATTTTCTTTTCAAGAGTACATGGAATCATTAAGCCTCATTTATCAAATCATTTGATTTATTAAACCTTTCTTAAATCCTAGAATAATTCCAAATCATTTTCTCTTTTCCTTAGGAAAACATTTCCAAATCATTCATTAAATCTTAATCAAAGATTTCTTATATTCAAGTTATAACTTTTAACTTAGGGAAAATATTCCTAAATCATTCATTAAATCTTAATTAAAGATTTTTGATATTTAAGTTATAACTTTTAACTTAGGGAAAATATTCCTAAATCATTTATTAAATCTTAATCAAAGATTTCAATACTAAAGTTATACTTTTAACTTAGGGAAAATATTGCCAAATCATTTAATAAATCTTAATCAAAGATTTCTTTCTTAACTTCAAGTCATATTCTTGCAAACAAAAGATTTTCATAACAGAGCACTACTGCCACTTTAAATATAGTAAATTTCAAATCCAGGGACTAATGGCAAGTTTCACCTCCAGGGGTTGATGGTAAGTTTCACCTCCAGGGACTAATGGCAAGTAATCTTACATCATGAATATCTTTGTTTTTTAACTATCATTGTCTTCATTATATTTTATTTCCAAAATTAGTTTCTTTTCTTTTATCTTGGAAAAACTTAAATATGATCTTTTATAGAGCATACGGGCTTTCCTTTCGATCTGTTCCACCCCTCTCCTAAGAAGAGAAAACATAGGCCAGGTAAGTTCAGGGCACTGGTTGCTCCATCCCTAACTTAGTTAAACACCTTGTTTTATCTTTCCAGATCTCACAGGTGGGATAAATATACTAGTCGTTTCCGCATACTCAATTATAAATCTTCGTTTTATAAACGATTTATTAAACTTCCAAATAATCATTTAAACACCTAATTATCCTTTTTGAAACCAATTCTGAGAAACGTCGTTACATCTAAACTAATATTTCAAAAGTTGTAGAATTCGCAGTAGAAAAGTGCTGTAGAAAGTGCCATATAAGCTTATTTGATTTAAACAACTTTTTTAGTATTTGAAAATTCATATTTTCCATTTCAAATCTCCTTCAAACTATTTTAATAGATTTATCAAATTTATTTCACATTTTTAAATCATTTAAAAATATCATTTATAAAGAAATCTCATTTTGGATTCCGAACTGCAAAACTGGGATGTTTTTAGAAAATTGTTTTGGACATATTTCAAACTCTACTTGATGAAATCTTGATTTTCTTTCTTCATTTGAAAACTATGGATATAATAGACCGGAAATTATTATCTCGAATAATTCCGAGTTATATTTCACTTTGTACACATATTTAACCTTTATGGCGTGAAATCGCGAACTACCACTACGCGACGCGCATAGTTTTGACTTGTTTCTCAATTTCTTTTCAAACTTCTTGAAAACACTTTGAAATGTTTATAAAACATTTCTAAATCATTTTAAACTCATTTTAAACAATATTGCAATATTTCAAACTCATATTCCATTTCATTTCACTTTATAATATTATATCATCATAATATTATTTCTAACCTTTTTAGATTATTTAGAATCATTAAGAGATTAAATAACTTTCACACACATATTTGTATGGATATAATTCTTATTCAATTAACTATGGTCAATTACTAAACTTTTTTCTTATCATTCGTCAAACAAGTTATCAACCACATAAACACTCATATAATCAACCAATTTTGCAACCAAGTTATCAAACATTTAATCATCCAACATATTTAAAGTTTCAAATCATTATACTTGAAATAATTTATGGATTTATTAGAAAATAAGAGTACTCACCTTTAACCAATTTTTTCACTTGCTACGAACATTTATATCATCCAACACTTCACTAAATCCTTTTATCTTCACCAAATCTTTTTCCTAGACTTTCCTTTTGATCCCGACAGCACTTCCTTCTCTTTTTCTCACTCCGAAGCTACAGGACTTGCTCTTCTTCTTCCATAGGTTCGGCCTCCTCCTATTCCACTACTTCCTCCATCATTTCCTCACTTCTTAAATGCTAAACCATGTTCTAATGGTATTCTAAGGTCTTTGGCGAAGTTTGGTGGTTTTTGGAGTTGATTTGATATGGTTTTGAAAAAGTTAGTAAGCATTTGGAAGAGAAGAAGAAACCATTGAAAAGGTAGAGAAAAGCTTGGAAAAGGAAGAAGAAGAATGAAAAGTGCGAAAAAAATGAGAAAGTGGTTGGTATTTGTAGAAAAAGAAATGAAGTGATAAATTACCAAAATATTCTTTTACCAAATTACCAAAATAACCTTATTTACCTCTAAAGTAATCTTATTTTTTTAACACTTAACATCACATTTCAAATCATTACTTTATGTCATTTTCATTTAGATATTTAGTAAAGTAGGTAATAATTATGTTTCTTTGATTTGATGCTTTACTTTTTCATTTGAAATGACATTTTTGTCTTTTTGTGCTTACTTTTTCTTAATTGTTTTCTAGAAGTTTCTAACCTTGTTTAGTAAAAGTAAACTTGATTAGTGAATTAATTAATACTTACACTATTTGAATATATGTTCTTACGTAAGAAAATAAAGGAGCGACGACGTTGCCACAACTTTTAATCGACAAAACGTCTTTTTCGACAAAATGTTTTGCGGTCATGTTTTGACGTTTTAGTTAAACTACTTATTTACGTAAACCAAATTTAAAAATGAACTTTTTAATTCTTTAAATAAATTAAAACATGTATCTTTATATTTTAAATCATATTTAAATAATATCAAAATCTCTAATTTTACGGTGTATGTAAAACTGACAAAATGCGACAAAATTTGGTTATTTTTGTAAAACGATTATTAACATACTTTTAAATATTTTAATATACTTTTATTATCTTTATTAGATGTTCAATAAGATTTATCTTTTTAAATAAACATTTAAACCTATTTATTTAAGCATTTATTTATTTTTAACAAAACTTAATTTTTGTTGATTTGTTCTAAAATCCAAATTTATACTTTTTCAATTATCGACTATAAGAATAAATAATTTCTCTATTATTATCTATTATATATAACTTGTTTATTTAAGTTTTAGACCTTTTTAAATTTGAAACAAACGAAATCTCTCATTTTCGAAGTAGCGAAATTATGGGTCGTTACAACTATTCCGTTTTGAATCCATACACTCATTTGTAAAAGTCGTACAGTGCGGTTTCGGCATTATGGACGGATGTTGCACCTTGCACCGCAGATGTTTTGCCAAGGGCATATCAATCCTTCGGACATCCATAATGGTTGACTCTTTTAGAGTTACAGGAGCCATAACCAGTCAAAACGAAGGTCTCTGTGAGTTCTACGGCTTTGACTGCCTTAAGCCATCAATGCACAGTTTCATACCCAAAAAACACTATCCGAATCACTTTCAGGACTTGGAAGTTTGTTCTACCCTTCGTTTTCTTTACGTGGATTTATGGTAAAACGGGATCAGCATGGCTGGCCATCGATTTACCATCACTGGAGAGTAGTGCAACATGGCACTATTTCGTTTTAAATCCATGCACTCATTTGTAAAAGTCGTACGGTGCAATTTCGACATTATAGACGGATGTTGCACCTTACACCGTAGATGTTGCGCCCAGAGGATATCGATCATTCGGACAGCTGTAACGATTGACTCTTTTGGATTAACGGGAGCCATAATCAGCCAAAACGAAGGACTTTGTGAGCTCTACGGTTTTGACTACTTTAAGCCATCAATGCATAGTTTCATACCCCAAAAACCCTATCCGAATCACTTTTGGGACTAGGAAGTTTTTTTTACCCTTCGTTTTCTGCACGTAAATTTTATGATAAAATGGGATCAACGTGGCCGGCCACCAATTTACCATCACTGGAGAGTGGTGCACCAAGATACTATTCAATTTCAAATCCATGCACTCATTTGTAAAAGTTGTACAGCGCAGTTTCGGCATTATGGACGGATGTTGCACATTGCACCATAGATGTTGCACCCAGGGATATCGATCCTTCGGACAGTCATAACGGTTGACTCTTTTGGAGTTACGGGAGCCATAACCAGTCAAAACGACGGTCTATGTGAGTTCTACGTCTTTGACAGCTTTAAGCTGTCAATGCATAATTTCGTACCCAAAAAAACATTATCTGAATCACTTTCAGGACTCGTAATTTTTTTTACCCTTCGTTTTCTTCATGTGAATTTTGTGGTAAAACGGGATCAACGTGGCTGGACATCGATTTACCATTGCTGGAGAGTGGTGCACCATGGTACTATTCCACTTCAAATCCATGCACTTATTTGCAAAAGTCGTACGACGCAGTTTCAGCATTATGGTCGGATGTTACACCTTGCACCGTAGATGTTGCGCCCAGGGGATATCGATCCTTCAGACAGCCATAACGGTTGACTCTTTTGAAGTTACAGGAGCCATAACTAATCGAAACGAATGTCTCTGTGTGCTCTATGGCTTTGATGGCTTAACAACGTCAACGCATATTTTCATACCCAAAATGCTATCCGAATCACTTTCAGGCCTCAAAAGATTTTTTTTACTTCGTTTTCTTGACGTGAATTTTATGGTAAAATGGGATCAACGTGGCTGGCCATCAATTTACCATTGCTGGAGAGCCATTGTACTATTCCGTTTCAAATTCATGCACTCAATTGTAAAAGTCATACGGTGCAGTTTTGGCATTACGGACGGGTGTTGCACCTTGCACCGTAGATGTTGCGCCTAGGGGATATCGATCCTTCGGTCATCCATAACGGTTGACTCTTTTGGAGTTATGGGAGCCATAACCAAACAAAATGAAGGTATCATGATTCATACCCAAAAAAGACACTATCTGAATCACTTTCAGGACTTAGAATTTTTTTTGCCCTTTGTATTCTTCACGTAAATTTTATGGTAAAATGAGATCAATGTGGCTGGCCATCGATTTACCATCATTGGAGAGTGGTGCACCAAGGTACTATTCTGTTTCAAATCCATGCACTCATTTGAAAAAGTCATACGGCGCAGTTTCGGCATTATAGACGGATGCTGTACCTTGCACCGTAGATGTTGTGCCCAGGGGATGTTGATCCTTCAGGCGGCTATAACGTTTGACTCTTTTGGAGTTACGGGAGCTATAATCAGTCAAAATGAAGGTCTATGTGAGCTCTAGGGCTTTGACTGCTTTAAGACAACAATGCGTAGTTTCATACCCAAAAACACTATCTGAATCACTTTCGGGACTCGGAAGTTTTTTTTTACCCTTCATTTTCTTCACGTGAATTTTATGGTAAAACGGGATCAACGTGGCTGGCCATCGATTTACCATAGCTGGAGAGTGGTGCACCAGGGTACTATTCCATATCAAATCCATGCACTCATTTGTAAAAGTCGTATGGTATTGTTTCGGCATTATGGACGGATGTTGCACCTTGCACCGTAGATATTGCTTCCAACGGATATCGACCCTTCGGACAGCCATAACAGTTGTGTTAACCTGCCTTTTGGCAAGGCCATGGAGTGGTGGATTTAACTAAATCGACTTCGTGACTATAGAGGCTGGAATATGATGGATTTGGTTTAAATGGATGATGTTCACTCGGTTTGATGCTCAGTCAGGATAGGTCGTTCGGTCGGAATGAAGTGGATGAAGTGGTTTGATGTGTTTGGAGTTTGACCATGTGGCTCGACCGTTCTGCATGGCATGGTACGGTCATGGTATGGAAGTTCAAAAAGGTCGGTCGGTTTCGGTTCGGTAATTGTAGACCGACATTTCTGGTTCGGTCAGAGGTGATTCGGTATATGTTGATCGGTATGGATGTCGTTCGGCATGGTGGTGAGGCCATGTCGCTCGGCATTGTGGTAAGGCTATGTCGCTCGGCATTGTGACTCGGTCAGGGTCACTCGGCATTGAGGCTCTCGTCAGGGTCGCTCGACATTGTGGTTCGGTTAGGGTCGCTCGACATTGGAGGTGCTTGGCATGGTTTGGGTTGGCAAGATGATATGGGTCGGCTTCGATCTAGACTTCATGGTTTGGAGTACTAGAGTTCATGTGTGGATCGGCATAAGGTTGTGGTTCGGCATAAAGGTCATTCGGGAGAAATGAAGGGGATCGGGATCGACACTAATCTAACTCTGAGTTGGCAAGCAAGTGGCTTCTAGTCGCTGAGTACTCTACTTTGAGTCGTCGCCAGGGAAACTCCCATTCGGCATGTTGACTACGCGAGGTTGGTTATGATGATAATTACGGTCCGGACATGGCCTAATGGGCCAGGGTTACTCAGGAAGCCCAACTACCTTGATTTGCATATAAATAAAGCATGTGGGTCTCTAGTTCGGGGGATTTTCTGCCTGCTCTCTTGCTTTCTATTTCCTAAGGTTACTCTACCTGTTTGTAACTATAATTGGTTCTAACATCAATAAAAAGGAAACTTCTAGAGTGGACTTAGGCTGGAGTTAGCGGAACCACTTAAAAATCTGTTGTTCTTTACTGCTTTCACTTTTAATTCTGACTAATCTTCATATTTACACTCTCTATATACAATCTATCTGTAATCTATGACTGTAATTTGGTGCTTGCATCTGGACTTGGGTGTTAGTTACCAATTTTGGCGCTAATAGGTTGACTCTCTTAGAGTTACGGGAGATATAACCAGTAAAATGAAGGTCTCTGTGAGTTCTACAGCATTGACAGCTTTAAGCCGTCAATGCATAGTTTCATACCCTAAAAAATTATATCGAATCACTTTCAGGACTCGGAAGTTTCATTTACCCTTCGTTTTCCTAACGTGAATTTTATGGTAAAACAGGATCACCTAGGAAGGCCATCGATTTACCATCGCTATAGGGTGATACACCATGGTACTATTCCGTTTCAAATTCATGCACTCATTTGCAAAATTCGTACGATGCAGTTTCGGCATTATGGACGGATGTTGCACCTTGCACCACAGATGTTGCGCCTAGGGGATATCGATCCTTCGGATAGCCATAATGGTTGACTCTTTTGGATTTATGGGAGCCATAACCAGTCAAAACGAAGGTCTTTATGAGTTCTACGGCTTTGATAGCTTTAAGATGTTAATGCATAGATTCATACCCAAAAAAACACTATCCGAATCACATTAAGGACTCAGTAGTTTTTTTACCCTTCGTTTTCTTCACGTGAATTTTATGGTAAAACGAGATTAACGTGGCTGGCCATCGATTTACCATCGCTGGAGAGTGGTGCACCGAGGTACTATTCCGTTTTCAATCCATGCACTCATTTCTAAAAGTTGTACGGCGTATTTTCGGCATTGTGGATGGATGTTGCACCTTGCGCCGTAGATGTTGCGCCCAGGAGATATCGATCATTCGGACAACCATAACGGTTGACTCTTTTCGAGTTAGGGGAGCCATAACAAGTTAAAACGAAGGTCTCTGTGAGTTCTGCGGCTTTGATGGCTTCAAGCCGTTAATGCATAGTTTCATAACCAAGAAAACACTATCCGAATCACTTTCAGGACTCGAAAGTTTTTTTACCCTTTGTTTTGTTCAAGTAAATTTTATGGTAGAACGGGATCAACGTGGCTGGCCATCGATTTACCATCGCTAGAGAGTGCTGTACCAATGTACTATTCCGTTTCAAATCCATGCACTCATTTGTAAAAGTCGTACGGTGCAGTTTCGGCATTATGGATGGATGTTGCACCTTGCACCGTAGATGTTGCGCAAGGAGATATCGATCCTTCGGACAGCCATAACGGTTCGGAGTTACGGGAGCCATAACCAGTCAAAACAAAGTTCTATGTGAGATCTACGGCTTTGACAGATTTAAGCCATCAATACATAATTTCATACCCAAAAAAACACTATCCAAATCACTTTCAGGATTCGGAAGTTTTTTTAACCCTTCGTTTTCTCCACGTAAATTTTATGGTAAAGCGGGATCAACGTGGCTGGCCATCGATTTACCATCACTGGAGAGTGGTGCACTATAGTACTATTCCGTTTCAAATCCATGCACTCATTTGTAAAAGACGTACGGCGCAGTTTTGGCATTATGGACGGATGATGAACCCCGCATCGTAAATGTTGCGCCTAGAGGATATCGATCCTTCGGACAGCCATTACAGTAGACTCTTTTGGAGTTACGGGAGCTATAACCAGTCAAAATGAAAGTCTTTATGAGCTTTACGGCTATGACTGATTTAAGCTGCCAATGCATAGTTTCATACCCAAAAAAAACTATCCGAATCACTTTCGGGACTTAGAGGTTTTTTTTACCCTTCGTTTTCTTCACGTGAATTTTATGGTAAAATAAGATCAACGTGGCTGGACATCGATTTGTCATCGCTGGAGAGTGGTGCACCAAGGTACTATTCCGTTTCAAATCCATGCACTTATTTGTAATAGTCATACGACGCAGTTTCGACATTATGGATTTACTGGAGCCATAACCGGTCAAAACAAAGGTTTCTACGAGTTCTACGGCTTTGACGGATTTAAGCCATCGATGCATAGTTTCATTCCTAAAAAAACACTATCTGAATTATTTTCAGGAATTGGATGTTTTTTTACCCTTCGTTTTCTTCACGTGAATTTTATGGTAAAACGAGATCAACGTGGTTGGCCATCGATTTACCATCACTGGAGAGTGGTGCGCCAAGGTACTATTCCATTTCAAATCCATGCACTCATTTGAAAAAGTCGTACGGCGCAGTTTCAGCATTATGGACAGATGTTGCATCTTGCACCGTAGATGTTACGCTCAAGGGACATCGATCCTTCGGACAGCCATAACGGATGATTCTTTTGGAGTTACGAGAGCCATAACCAGTCAAATCGAAGGTCTCTATGAGCTCTACGGCTTTGACTGCTTTGAACCGTCAATGCATAGTTTCATACCCAAAAAACACTATCCGAATCACTTTCTGGAATTGTATGTTTTTTACCTTTCATTTTCTTCACGTGAATTTTATGGTAAAATGCGGTCAACGTTGCTGGCCATCGATTTACCATCAATGGAGAGTGGTGCACCATAATACTATTCCATTTCAAATCCATGCACTCATTTGTAAAGGTCATACGGTGCAGTTTAAGCATTATGGACGGATGTTGCACCTTGCACCGTAGACGTTGCGCCTAAGGGATATCGATCCTTCGGACAACTATAATGGTTGTGTTAACTCGCCTTTTGGCAAGGCCATGGAGAGGCAGATTTAACTAAATCGACTTCATGATTATCGAGGCTGGAATATGCAGATTCGGTTTAAAATGGATAGGTCGTTAGGTTGCTCGGTGAGGATAGGTCGTCTGGTCGGAATGAAGTGGTTCGATCTATTTGGAGTTCGACCATGTGGCTCGGCCGTTCAGCATGGCATGGTTCGGTCGTGGTATGGAAGTTCAGAAAGGTCTATCGGTTGCAGTTCGGCATTTGTGGACCGACATTTCTGGTTCTGAGGTGATTCGGTATATGTGGATTGGTGTGGATGTGGTTCAGCATAGGGGTGAGGCCATGTTGCTTAGCATTGTGGTAAGGCTATGTCGCTTGACATTGTGACTCGGTCAGGGTCGCTCGGCATTGAGGCTCGGTCAGAGTCGCTCGGCATTATGTCTCGGTCAGCGTCGCTCGGCGTTGAGGTTTGTCAGGGTCGCTCAACATTGAGGTTCGTCAGGGTGGCTCGGCATTGTGGTTCGTTCAAGGTCGCTCGAGATTGGAGGTGACTCGGCATGGTTTGGGTTGGCAAGATGATATGGGTCGACTTCGATCTGGACTTCATGGTTTGGCTTGCTGGAGTTCACGAGTGGGTCGGCATAAGGTAGTGGTTCGGCATGAAGGTCGTTCAGGCAGAATGAAGTGGATCGGGATCGGCACTCATCTAACTCCGAGTTGGCAAGCAAGTAGCTTCGAGTCGCTGAGCACTCTACTTCGAGTCGCCACCATGGAAACTCCCGTTTGGCATGTCGACTATGCGGGGTCGGTTATAATGATAAATATGGTTCGACCATGGCCTAATGGGCCAGGGTTACTCAGGAAGTCCAACTACCTAGATTTGCCTATAAATACAGCACGTGGGTCTCTAGTTGGAGGGCTCTTCTTCCTGCTCTCTTGCTTTCTGTTTCCTAAGGCTAAGGTTACTTTACCAGTTTGTAACTGTAATTGTTTTTAACATTAATAAAAAGGAAACTTCTGGAGTGGACGTAGGCCGGAGTTAACCGAGCCACTATAAAATCTATTGTTGTCTACTGCTTTCATTTTTAATTTCGACTAATCTTCATATTTACACTCTCTACATATATTCTATCTGTAATCCATGACAGTTTTTTGGTGCTTTCATCTGGACCTGGATGTTAGTGACCAATTTTGGCGCTAACAGATTGACTCTTTTGGAGTTACAGGAGCCATGACCAGTCAAAATGAAGGTCTCTGTGAGTTCTGTTGAATTGTAAGTTTTGATTCATGACAAAGAGCTTAAACAAATCGATAAATGAGACTATATGGGCAAGCGACAAAAAGAGAAAGAAATATGCTGTTAAAACTACAAAGGATACAAGGCTACAAAAATGAGTATAGTATGTTTATTTGCCGAAGTTTTTAGTCTTAGAATTGTTAAAATCTATTCTCAAGTTATTTCACTCAAAACAAAGTTGTTTTAAGCATTAAATTTCTAAATATATGAGAACTGTGTGCTGACTATCAGGTCAGTCGACTGACCAAAAATGGACATCGACTGAATCTGCCTAGGTGCACAGAAACTCTCTTTTTTGCACCAACTTTGAACATTCAATTGACTGGTCGTTTTGGGTTAGTTGAATGAATTCTTTCAACGGCTATTTTTCTGAATAGACATTTCCATTTGCCAAGAGATTCGATCTAAATTGAAGAGGTATGGATGCTTCCTTTGATCAGAGCTCTTCGTGAATGGTTGCAGCTGTTTATCTACTACATAAATACATAAGACTCACTTCACCAATCACCGATTTTTTGATTATTTTCCGATCATACTCTCTACTATCTCTGCATTCTGAAAAGCAATCACAACTTACATATATTGCTTAAATCTCTGAATCAATTAACTTATTCTTCGATTCAAAGCAATATTTTCTTTCTAAATCTTTACACATGCATATATACTTGAGAAAGATTATTGGAAGGTTGTACTATCAAAGACAAATCAGTATTATCAAGAACAAAAAGTTTCAAATTTTTTTATTGAAATTGTTGAAGTCCTTTTCGGTTGTTCAGGCGGGTAAAGTCCTCTTTCGATTGTTAGAGGTGAAAAAATCCTGATCGGTTGCTCAGGTGTTGTATACCTATTCCTTCGGGTTAAGTGAGGGGTTATTGTGAGAAATTCCAGAGGAAAGTCTGGGACTGGATGTAGAACGGGAAGTTTGAACCAGTATAAAAACTCCTGGTCTGCTTATTCCTATTTACTTTACTTTTATCTGTTTTCGCATTTAGATTATAATACATTCCATAATACACGATCCTAAGTGATAACTAGCCACAGTAGCCACTTCCATTTGGTATCAGAGCTAGAAATCCGATAACTGCAACATAGTTATTTGATAATTTTTTTGTTAATATGGAAATAACACCATCATAAGCACTGTCACTAACACTGTTTTATTGAAGGTCAATCTACTGTACGACCTCCACTATTCAATGGCATGAGTTATAATTACTGGTCAACTAGAATGAGAATATATATGCAATCCAATGGTTTTGAAACTTGGAACTTTACTCAAAACGAATATACTACTCCAACGAAAGATTTTTCAACTTGGACTATGCACAGAAAACTGATGCTACTACAAATGCTAAAGCAATGAATACGTTATTTTTTTCATTAGATAGAAATGAGGTTAATAGAGTCAGTATGTATACAAATTCTTATGAGATATGGAGAAATCTAAAAGTAACTCATGAAGGAACTAACATAGTTAAACAAAGAAAATTTTCTATGTTGAAAAATCAATTTCAAATTTTCAAAATGAAATCAAATGAGAATATAAATGACATGTACTCTAGATTTCAAGATATATATCATTCACTATTGGCACTAGGAGAAAAATTCTCTGAATTTGATATAGTATCAAAAATCCTAAATTCTTTAACGGATGAATGAGAAAGAAAGGTCCCAGCTATTGAAGAAGCAAATGATCTTTCGACTATGAAACCAGAAGAGTTAATAGGAAATCTAATGTCATATGAAGTGAATTTGCAGGCAAAGAAAGTTCAAGCACAAGATAAGAAGAATCTAGCATTTCAAGCAGAACAAGATAATTCTGATCCAAATGAAGAGGATATGGCATTTATTTCTAAGAATTTCAAAAAGCTTTTGAAATTCAAAAAGAATAACAAGATCAAGAGTTACAAAATTAACTCTAGTAACAATAATAGCAATAAACCATCATCTTCTGTCATGGGATGTTATGAATGTCATAAGAAGGGTCATATGAAGAAAGACTGTCGAGAGAAACAGAAAAACAAATTCAAGAAGAAAGCATTTTCTTTAACATGGGATGATTCATATTCTTTATCATCAGAAAGCGATAGTGACAGTGATACAGAGCAAGCACATGTATGCTTTATGGCTACAAATGATGATGTAAGTGAACTAAGTTTTGAAGATTTAGTTGAATTTAATTCAAAACTAGTAGATTTTGTAAACAAACTAAAAAGCAAAATAAAGAGTTACAAGGAAAACTGAATAGATCTGAATTAGAAATTAGTATGCTTAGAGATGTAAAGAAAATTCTCGAAGACAAACTTGAAAAATCTCAAAAATCTAATTCTAATTTAGTATCTCAACTTTCTATGATAACTTAGGAATTAGATATTCAAAAGAATAAAAATGATGTTTTATCAGTTGAAATTAATGATTTAAAATCTAACACTAAAGTATTAGAGTTAGAAAAATCTAGTCCTAAAACTAAGCTAGAAGATATTAATAAAAATGTTTCTAATTTTAATAAAGGACGAGAAAATCTTTCTAAAATAATAGAAAATTCTCGGTCTACTTCAAATAAAATGGGATTAGGATTTAAGAAAATTGAAAATCCTAAAAAATCTGGAAAGTTTAAAAATAAGTTTAAAAACAAAGTTAGTAAAGATTTAAAGAAAACAGTTTCTAAAGATTTTAAAACTATTAAAATATGGATTTCTAAAACAAATAATAACTTGATTAGGAATAAACATATCAAAATATTTATAGAAATTGTTCATAAAAATAAGAATTATATTTAAAAAGGGAATTCTGAACCTTCTTGGGTTTGGTTTCCTAAGACCTACCTCTTAGGACCCTAAAAAGAAAAGTGGGTACCATCTTAATCTTTTTTTCCTGTAGGTACCACTTAAAAAGAGAGGAAAATGGATTCTAGACAGTGGTTGCTCGAAACACATGACTGGTGATAAAGACATGTTAACAAACATAGTCTACTCAAAAGGAGGATCAGTCACTTTTGGAGATAATTCAATAGGTTTTGTCATCGGCAAAGGCGATGTGAGCAATAATGGTATCTCTAACCCACCTCTCGTTACTGATGTTTTATTAGCTAAAAACTTAAAATATAATTTATTAAGTATAAGTCAATTATGTGATAAAGGTTTTAATATATCTTTTTCAGAAAATAAATGTAATATTTCTGATAAAAATAAAAATTTAAATTTTAAAAGTATAAGAGATAGAAATATTTATATTTTAATATAAATTATAACACAAATATGTGTTTAGTAGCTATAGAGAATGATTCTTGGCTATGGCACAAAAGATTTTGTCATATAAATGTTAATACTATTAATTAAACGGCTAAAAATAAACTTGTTAAAGGACTACCTGATATGAAATTCAAAATTGATAATATCTGTGATGTGTGTCAGTTAGGGAAATTAACAAAATCTTCTTTTTAATCTAAGAAAATCATATCTACAACACAACCACTTGAACTATTACATATGGACCTTTTCGGACCTACTCAAGTTCAATCTATTAATCATAATAGATATGTGTTTGTTATTGTAGATGATTTTTCAAAATATACATGAACTATTTTTATAAAACATAAAAGTGCTATTTTGAAAATTTTAAAATTTTTGTAAAAAGAATTCAAAATATAAACAATTTTAAAGTTAAAAATATTAGAAGTGATCATGGAGCTGAATTTGAAAATGAAGCTTTCGAACATTTTTGTAACAAAAAAGGAATTAATCATAATTTTTCATTTCCTAGAACACCACAACAAAACAGAGTTGTAGAAAGGAAAAACATAACATTACAAGAATGTGCATGAACTTTATTAAATGGAAGCACTTTACCTAAGCATTTTTGGGCAGATTCTGTTGCAACTACCTGCTATGTCTTGAATTGTGTTTCTATTCGATCATTAATAAAACATATCCATATGAACTTTTAAATGGTAGAAAACCAAGTATATCATATTTCAAAGTTTTTGGTTCAAAATGTTTTATACTTAACATTAAAGATCAGCTTGGCAAATTTGATCCAAAATCCGATGAAGGAATATTCATAGGATATTCGAAAAGAAGCAAAGCTTATCAAATTTTTAATATAAGAACTAAAGTAATCGAAGAAACACTTCATGTTTTATTTGATGAAAATGTCAAAAATTCTTCTAAAATTACAAATTTGGAAAATAATACAAATAATATTCTGACAAATAATTCATAAGATGATCATATTATTCTTCAAAATAATAATTCTGATGTTACGTTAGAAAATGAAAATACTATTAATAATGATAATGTAGTAAGATCTCCTCCAAGAGTTCTTAGAGATCACCCTGTTCAAAATATAATTGGAGAAGTAAATTCAAATGTAAGAATAAGACGTCAATTAAATCAAATGGGCCATATAGCTTTTCTCTCTAATATAGAACCTAAAAACATTATGGAAGCCTCAACTGATAACTATTGGATTATAGCTATGCAAGAAGAGCTAAATCAACTTGAAAGAAACGAAGTTTGGGAATTAGTTCCTACACCAAGTGACCAATTAATCATTGGTACAAAATGGGTTTTCAAAAACAAAGATGATGAATAAGGAAATACTACTAGAAATAAAGCTAGATTAGTAGCACAATGTTATAATCATGAAGAGGGAATAGACTATCAAGAAATGTTTGCTCCAGTTGCAAGACTAGAAGCTATACGTATTTTATTGGCTTTTGCATGTTTTCATAATTTTAAATTATATCAAATGGATGTTAAAAGTGCTTTTCTAAATGGATATATAAAAGAAAATATTTATGTTGAACAACCTCCTCTTTTTACTCATGAAAAATTTCCAGATCACGTTTATAAACTTAATAAAGCTTAATATGGTTTAAAACAAGCACCTCGTGCTTGGTACGACCGACTTAAAAGCTATTTACTCGAATTTGGTTTTGAGATTGGAAAAATTGATCAAGCGTTATTTATTAAGAAAACTAAACAGGATATTTTAATTATACAAATATAAGTTGATGATATTATTTTTGGTTCAACAAATGAAAAACTATGTCAGGAATTTTTGACTATTATGACAAATGAATTTGAAATGTCATATATGGGAGAACTATCATATTTTCTTGGATTGCAAATCAAGAAATTACAAAATGGCATTTTTATTAATCAAGAAAAGTATTGTAATAATCTAATAAAAAGGTTCGGTATGGAAAACACTTCTGCCAAACCAACTCCTATGAGTACAACTATACATCTCGACGGAGATGAAAATGGTAAGAGTGTCGACCAATAACTATATCGTAGTATGATTGGATCATTACTTTACTTAACTGCTAGTCGACCTGACATTATGATGAGTGTTTGTTTATGTGCTCGATTTCAAGCAAATCCTGAAGAATCACATATGCGAGCAGTTAAACGTATAATTCGTTATCATAACAAAACCCAAGATCTGGGATTACTTTACCCAAAAGAATGTACTTTTGAATTAGTATGTTATAGTGATGCTGATTTTGGAGGATGTCGAACGGATAAAAAAAGTACAAGTGGAACTTGTCATTTCATTAGACGATCCATAGTATCTTGGTTTAATAAGAAACAAAATTGCGTTTCACTATCGACATGTGAAGCAGAGTATATATTTGCAGCTTTAGCACGTGCTCAAGTAATCTACATGCAACAAACATTACAAGATTTTGATATAAAATTAAATAAATCTATAATATATTATGATAACACTAGTGTAATAAATTTATCTAAAAATCTTGTCAATCGCTCACAACTAAACATATTGACATTCGTCATCATTTTCTTCGTGATAATATTGAAAAGGATGTAATAAATTTAGAATTTGTAAATTCTGAAAATCAGTTAGTTGATATTTTCACTAAACCCCTCAATGAAAAATGTTTTATAAGATTAAGAAGAGAACTATGCATAATTTCTTTAAAAGAATTATAAATTTTATTCAAGAAATATATAAAATATTTCTTTTGACACTCGAACTCAACACCTCGAGTTTGATAAGCCCATGTCTCTGCCATTTGGCTATTTAATATTTCACATCTACTTCTTCTACAGTATTCTCCTTATATTTTTTATTAATTTTTTTATGAAAAATTTTCAGCCACAAATTCTTGTTTAAATTTTCAACCTCGCCTTTTTCAGTTTACGAAAAACAATCAGCTTCTAACTGCATATTTTCCTATATATATCTCAGACTTCTGCGTTTATTCAACATCAAAAACTTTGTCTCAAACAAATTATTGTCTTCTACGTAATTCTTTTGTCATCTATAGACCAAATCCAAGTCTCCATCAACTCCTTCTTCCAAATAATTATTTTTTGTCTATTTTTTTAATTATTTTTATCCTACTTTGCATGCATTTACTAATGTATGGAATATATTATTTTTTTAATACAAAAATACTGGAAATGCTACAAAGACATATTTAGTCAACTGAAACTTTCGACCAGTTGACTGAATCCGAATATTGTCTGTTTTCAGACCATATTCAGTCGACTGAAGGAAAATAACCAGTCGACTGAATCATTACACAGAAAGTGTTCTTTCCATATTCAATCGACTGAAACAATATGGCTAGTCGACTGAATCTGAAATAGAAAGTTTCGGGATACTGGTTCAGTCGACTGACCATATTCGACCATTCAACTGAATTGAAAACCGAGCCTAACTTTTCACCCATTTAACTACCTTTTTAACACTCCAACCCTTTATCTCCTCTTTCACTTTTTACGTCTATCTTCTTACTTCAGAATTCTAAAACCCTAGCTCGTAAATTTTTTCAAATTTCTTCACTACATTGTTAATTCAAATGGCTCCACATCAACCCAAGAGATCTAGATATGCCTCCTCTTCCTCCTCTGAACCGATAGATTCTCAAATTGCTCAATGGCTCTACGATGCTACAACAGTCCAAAGGTGGAATAAAATGAAAGAAGCTCGATCCTTTGAAGGTTCTTTTATTGTGTTTCCTGATTTTGCTCCATATAGGATTCAAGAGCTAGCAAGTAGAAGCCGTCTAGAGTATCTCCTAGATCACAATCAGAATAATATCAAGAAAAATCACACCTTTGTAAAACTTTTCTATGCTAATTTGAATATAGGCCATCAAAACCCATGTAATTGTGATAGTTGTGTTTGGAGTTTGGTATGCGATCAACAAGTTTTTCTTTCCTTAGATAGAATTGGACATATTCTTCATACTCAAACTGATGGTATTCCTTTGGAAGAATTAAATGTACCTATAGGGGAAAGAGATGAAGTAAATCATCGTTTCTTAGAAGATGGCATGACCGAACTTAAGTCTATCAACTTACGACCTACGACTAGAATTGTGCATCGAGCTTTAATGCACACGGTTCTTCCCCGTGCTGGCTCTTATGAGCTTGTGTAACAAACGACTTTAGAGCATTGTATGCCATTTGGGGAGAAGTTCAAATAAATTGGCCCAAACTTCTTCTAGATGAATTCTTATCATTTAACCAAGGTCGTATGAATATGATTTATCATGGAGAATATAACATGCGGCTACTTATGAATCTCTAGGTTCTTATTCCGGAATCCGATACTTCTATTCCTAAAACTTTGAATAGACGCACAATAAGTCTTATGAAATTATCACCAAGATCTCTACCTATAGTGACTTTTCAAGAATGGCAATCTCGACCTCATCAGGAAACTTCTACTCCACAGCAACATCAATCAAGAGATGACATTCGAACACCAACTCCATCCTAAAGCACTTGGGAATCCATTGATTTAATTGTACGAAATCAATTCATTTTGGATTCTCGCATCAAAAATCTCGATAAGAAAATTGACAAAAAATTTGATAAAATTAAGATCTTCTTCGGGATTTTATGGGATGCGATATCTTGTTCCTCTTCCATCGCAATGGAGACTTCTCAACGTGATCCAGGCAAAAACCCGGCTCCTCGCTTTACTTGGTCAACATCAGAAGAACAAACAAGTTCCGAAACAAACGGCAATGGGGGTGGCAGACAGTTTGTGGGAAGTTCCTCCAGAGGAAAAGGTCCAATGCAAGTTGAAGAAGAAGAAACAGAGTCTGACTCTGATTGATGTTGTTTCTTGGTAGTAGTAAGCTATCTTTTTATTTCAAACATTTTATGAGTTTGTATAAGTAAAAATTTACATTTTTTTATGATTGCAATTTTTAGCTAGTTCAATGATGGGATTATTATAATTTCCTTTTTATCGATGACAAAGGGGGAGAAATTTGTATGATTAACCATTTATTGCAGGGATTAAATATGTCGCCATATATTCAGGGGGAGATATATATAACTTCTGTTATATATTTCTCAAAATATAATATCATCTGTAAAGGTTGTCATTAATCAAAAAGGGGGAGAATGTTAAATCATAAGTTTTGATTCATGACAAAGAGCTTAAACAAATCGGTAAATGAGACTATATGGGAAACCAACTAAGAGAGAAAGAAATATGCTGTTAAAACTACAAAGGAGACAAGGCTACAAAACTGAGTATAGTATGTTTATTTGTCGAATTTTTTAGCCTTAGAATTGTTAAAATCTATCCTCAAGTAGTTTCTCTCAAAAGAAAGTTATTTTAGGCTTTAAATTTTTAAATATATGAGAATTGTGCACTGACTGTCAGTTCAGTCGACTGATCAAAAATGGCCAGTCGACTGAATCTGCTCAAATACACAGAAACTCTCTATTTTGCACCAATTTTGAACATTCAATTGACTGGTCATTTTGGATTAGTCGACTGAATTCTTTCAGCAGCTATTTTCTGAATAGACATTTTAATTTTCCAAGAGATACGATTTAAATTGAAGAGGTATGGATGTTTCCTTTGATCAAAACTCTTTGTGAATGGTAGCATATGTTTATCTACTATATAAGCACATAAGATTCACTTCACAAATCACCAATTTTTTGATTATTTTCTGATCATACTCTCTACTATCTCTACATTCGGAAAAGCAATCACAACTTACATATATTTCTTGAATCTCTGAATCAATTAACTTATTCCTCGATTCAAAGCAATATTTTCCTTTCTAAATCTTTACATACACACATATGTACTTGAGAAAAGATTATAGGAAGGTTGTACTATCAAAGATAAATCAGTATTATCAAGAACACAATGTATCAAAGCAATTTTATTGAAACTGTTGAAGTCCTATTCCGTTGTTCAGACCGGTAAAGTCCTTTTTCGGTTGTTAGAGGCGGAAAAATCCTGATCGGTTGCTCAGGTGTTGTATACATATTCCTCCAGGTTAAGTGAGGGGTTATTGTGAGAAATGCCAGAGGAAAGTCTGGGACTGGACGTAGAACAGGATGTTCGAACCAGTATAAAAACTCATGTTGTGCTTATTCCTATTTACTTTAGTTTTATTATATGTTTCCACATTTAGATTATAAAACATTCCATATTACACGATCCTAAGTGATAACTAGCTATAGTGGCCATTTTCAAGTTCTACGGCTTTGATAGCTTTATGCAGTCAATGCATAGTTTCATACCCAAAAAAACACTATCCGAATCACTTTCAGGACTTGGAAGTTTTATTTACCCTTCGTTTTCTTTACATAAATTTTTTGGTAAAACAGGATCACCTAGGCTGCCCATCGATTTACCATCGCTATAGGGTGATACACCATTGTACTATTTCTTTTCAAATTCATGCACTCATTTGTAAAAGTCGTATGGTGCAGTTTCGGCTATATGGACGAATGTTGCACCTTGCACCGTAGATGTTACTCCCAGGGGATATCTATTCTTCGAACAGCCATAATGGTTGACTCTTTTGGAGCTATGGGAGCCATAACCAGTCAAAACAAAGGTCTCTACGAGTTCTACGGCTTTGATAGCTTTAAGCCGTCAATGCATATTTTTATACCCAAAAAATACTATCCGAATCACTTTTAGGACTCAGAAGTTTTGTTTACCCTTCATTTTCTTCACGTGAATTTTATGGTAAAACGGGATCAACGTGGTTGGCCATCGATTTACCATCGCTAGAGAGTGGTGCACCAAGGTACTATTCCATTTCAAATCCATGCACTCATTTCTAAAAGTCGTACGGCTTAGTTTCGGCATTATGGATAGATGTTGCACCTTGCACCGTAGATGTTGCGCACAGGGGATATCGATCCTTCAGACAGCCATAACGGTTTACTCTTTTCGAGTTACAAGAGCCATAATCAATCAAAATGAAGGTCTCTGTGAGTATGCGGCTTTGACGGCTTTAAGCTGTTAATGCATAGTTTCATAACCAAAAAAACACTATCCGAATCACATTCAGGACTCGGATGTTTTTTTTTTACCCTTCGTTTTCTCAAGTAAATTTTATGGTAAAACGGGATCAACCTGGTTGGCCATCGATTTACCACCGGTGGAGAGCGGTGCACCATGGTAATAATCTGTTTCAAATCCATGCACTCATTTGTAAAAGTCGTACGGCGCAGTTTCGGCATTATGGACGGATGTTGCACCTTGCATCGTAGATGTTGCGCCAAGGGGATATCAATCCTTTGGACTGCCGTAACGGTTGACTCTTTTGGAGTTACGGAAGCCATAACCGGTCAAAACAAAGGTCTCAACAAGATCTACGGCTTTGAAAGCTTTAAGCCGTCAATACATAGTTTCATACCCAAAAAAACACTATCCGAATCACTTCCAGGACTCGGAATTTTTTTTTACCCTTCGTTTTCTTCACATAAATTTTATGGTAAAACAGGATCAACGTGGCTGGGCATCGATTTATCAACACTGGAGAGTGGTGCACCATGATACTATTGTGTTTCAAATCCATGAAATCATTTGTAAAAGTCCTACGGTGCAGTTTCGGCATTATGGATGGATGTTGCACCTTGCATCGTAGATGTTGCGCCCACTGGATATCGATCCGTCGGACAGCCGAGCCATAACTAGTCAAAACGATGGTCTCTATGAGCTCTATGGCTTTGACTTCTTTTAGCCATCAATGCATAGTTTCATACCAAAAAATACTATCCGAATCACTTTCGGGACTCGGAAGTTTTTTTTATCCTTCGTTTTCTTCACGTGAATATCATGATAAAACAGGATCAACGTGGCTGGCCATCGATTTACTATAGCTGGAGAGTGGGGCACCATGGTGCTATTCCTTTTCAAATCCATGCACTCATTTGTAAAAGTCGTACGGCGTAGTTTCGGAATTATGGACGGATGTCGCACCTTGCACCGTAGATGTTGCGCTCAGGGGATATCGATCCTTCGGACAGCCCTAACGGTTGACACTTTTGGAGTTATGGGAGCCATAACCAGTCAAAATGAAGGTCACTGTGAGATCTTTGGGTTTGAAGCATTAAGCCGTGAATGCATTGTTTCATACCCAATAAACACTATCCGAATCACTTTCAGGACTCTGAAGTTTTTTAATCTTCATTTTCTTCACGGGAATTTTATGGTAAAACAGCACCAACGTGGCTGACCGTCGATTTACCATCGCTGGAGAGTGGTGCACCAAGGTAGTATTCCATTTCAAATCCATGCACTATTTCTAAAAGTCGTACGGCGTAGGTTCGCCATTATGGATGGATGTTCCACCATGCACCGTAGATGTTGCGCCTAGGCGATATCAATCCTTCGAGCAACCATAACGGTTTACTCTTTTGGAGTTACGGGAGCCATAACTAGTCAAAACGAAGGTCTCTGTGAGCTCTACTACTTTGACTACTTTAAGCCATCAATGCGTAGTTTCATACCAAAAACACTATTTGAATCACTTTTAGGAGTCGGAAGTTTTTTTACCCTTGGTTTTCTTCATGTGAATTTTATGGTAAAACGGGACCAACATGGCCGGCCATCGATTTACCATCGTCGGAGAGTGGTGTACTATGGTACTATTCCGTTTCAAATCCATACACTCATTTGTAAAAGTTGTACGATGCAGTTTCGGCATTATGGAAGGATGTTGCACCTTGCACCGTAGATGTTGCGCCCAGTGGATATCGATCCTTCAGACTGCCATAACGATTGACTCTTTTGGAGTTACGGAAGCCATACCCAATCAAAATGAAGGTCTCTATGAGCATTACGGCTATGATGGCTTAACGACGTCAATGCGTAGTTTCATACCCAAATGAAAACTATCCGAATCACTTTCAGGTCTCGAATTTTTTTTTAACCTTTCGTTTTTTTCACGTGAATTTTATGGTAAAACGGGATCAATGTGGCTAACCATCGATTTACCATCATCGGAGAGTGGTGCACCATGGTACTATTCCATTTCAAATCCATGCACTCATTTGTAAAAGTCGTACGACGCAGTTTCGGAATTATGGATGGATGTTGCACCTTGCACCGCAGATGTTGCGCCCAGGGGATATCGGTCCTTTGGACAGCCATAACGGTTGACTCTTTTAGAGTTGCGGGAGCCATAACCTGTCAAAACGAATGTCTTTGTGAGTTCTATGGCTTTGACAGCTTTAAGCCATCAATGCATAGTTTCATACAATAAACACAGTCCAATCACTTTCAGCACTTGGAAGTTTTTTTTTTGCCCTTAGTTTTCTTCACGTGAATTTTATTGTAAAACGGGATCAACGTGGCTGGCCATCGATTTACGAGCTGGAGAGTGGTGGAAAATGGTACTATTCCGTTTCAAATCCATGCACTCATTTGTAAAATTCGTATGGCGCAGTTTCGACGTTATGGATGGATGTTGCACAATGCACCTTATCGATCCTTCGGACAACCATAACGGTTGACTATTTTGGAGTTACGGGAGCCATAACATGTCAAAACGAAGGTCTTTGTGGGATCTACGGCTTTGACTTCTTTAAGCCGTCAATGCATAGTTTCATACCCAATAAAACACTATCCGAATCACTTTTAGGACTCGGAAGTTTTTTTGTTACCCTTTGTTTTCTTCACGTGAATTTTATGGTAAAACAGGATCAACGTGGTTGGACATCGATTTACCATCGCTGGAGAGTAGTGCACTATGGTACTATTCCGTTTCAAATCCTTGCACTTATTTGTAAAATTCGTACGACGCAGTTTCGGCATTATGGATGTTGCACCTTGCACCGTAGATATTCCGCCAAGAGGATATCGGTCCTTCGGATAGCCATAAGGGTTGACTCTTTTGGAATTACGGGAGCCATTACCAGTCAAAATGAAGGTCTCTGTGAGCTCTACAGCTTTGATGGCTTAACGACATCGATGCATAGTTACATACCCGAAAAAACACTATTCGAATCACTTTCAGGCATCGGAAGTTTTTTTTCCCTTCGTTTCTTCACGTGAATTTTATGGTAAAATAGGATCAACGTGGCTGGATGTCGATTTACCATCATTGGAGGGTGGTGCACCATGATACTATTTCGTTTCAAATCCATGCACTTATTTCTATAAGTCGTGCGGTGCAGTTTCCGCATTGGATTTGAAATGAAATAGTATCTTGATGCACCACTCTCCAGCGATGGTAAATCGAAGAATAGCCACGGTAATCGCGTTTTAGCATAAAAATGCACGTGATGAAAAAATAAAGGGTTAAAAACTTTCGAGACCCGACTGTGGTTCGGATAGTGTGTTTTGGGTATGAAACTATCCAATGACGGTTTAAAGTGGTCAAAGCCGTAGAACTCACAAAGAGCTTCGTTTTGACTAGTTATGGCTTCCGTAATTCTAAACAAGCCAACAGTTATGGTCATTCAAAGAATCGATATCCATAGGGTGCAACATCTACGGTGCAAGGTGCAACATCCATCCCAAATGCCAAAACAGTGTCGTACAACTTTTAGAAATGGGTGCATGGATTTGAAAAGGAATAGTACCATGGTGCACCACTCTCCAGTGATGGTAAATCGAAGACCAGCCACGATGATCGCGTTTTAACGTAAAAACGCACGTGACGAAAAAACGAAGGGTAAAAAACTTCCGAGACCCGATTGAGGTTCGGATAGTCTTTTATTGGGTATGAAACTATCCATTGACGGCATAAAGCCATCGAACCCGTAGAACTCACAAAGAGTTTCGTTTTGATTGGTTATGACTCCCGTAACTCTAAGTGAGCCAATAGTTATGGTCGTTCGAAGAATCAATATCCATAATGTGCAACATCTACGGTGCAATGCGCAACATTCATCTCAAATGCCAAAATAGAGCCATACAACTTTAGAAATGGGTGCATTGATTCGAAAAGGAACAGTACCACATGCACCACTCTTTAGCGAAGGTAAATCGAAGACCAGCCATGATGATCTCCTTTTAACGTAAAAATGCACGTTGCGAAAAAATGAAGGGTAAAAAACTTCCGAGACTCGATTGAGGTTCGGATAGTCTTTTTTTGGGTATGAAACTATCCATTGACAGAATAAAGCCATCAAAGCTGTAAAAAACACAAAGATAGCTTCATTTTGACCGGTTTTGGCTTCCGTTACTCTAAACGAGCCAACAGTTATGGTCGTCCGAAGAATCGATATCCACAGGGTGCAACATCTATGGTGCAAGGTGCAACATCTATCCCAAATGCCAAAAAAGTGCCATACGACTTTTATAAATGGGTGCATGGATTTGAAAAGACCATGGTGCACCACTCTCCAGCGATGGCAAATCGACGACCAGCCACGTTGATCCTATTTTACCACAAAATTCACGTGAAGAAAACGAAGGGTAAAAAAAACTTCTGAGACCTGAAAGTGATCCGGATAGTTTTTTTGGGTACGAAACCGTGCATTGACATCATTAAGCCATCAAAGCTGTAGAGCTCACAAAGACCTTCATTTTGACTGGTTATGGCATCCACAACTTCAAAAGAGTCAACCGTTATGGTTGTCCGAGGGATAGATATCCCTTGGGCGCAACATCTACGGTGCAAGGTGGAGCATCCGTCCATAATTCCAAAACTGCATCGTACTACTTTTAGAAATGAGTGGATGGATTTGAAACGGAATAGTACCATGATGCACCACTCTCCAGCAATGGTAAATCAACGGCCAGCCGAGTTGATACCGTTTTACCATAAAATTCATGTGAAGAAAACAAAGGGTAAAAAAACTTCCGAGATCTAAAAGTGATTCGGATAGTGTTTTTTGGGTATGAAGCTATGCATTGACATCATTAAGCCATCAAAGCTGTAAAGCTGACAGAGACCTTCATTTTGACTGGTTATGGCTCCCGTAACTCCAAAAGGGTCAACCGTTATGGCTGTCCGAATGATCGATATCCCCTGACGCATCATCTACGGTGCAAGGTGAAGCATCCGTCCGTAATGCCAAAACTACGTCGTACGACTTTTAAAAATGAGTGCATGGATTTGAAACGGAATAGTACCACAGTTACGGTCGTCCGAAGAATCGATATCCACGGGGTGCAACATCCACGGTGTAAGATGCAACATCCGAACCAAATGCCAAAATAGTGTCGTTTGACTTTTAGAAATGGTTGCATGGATTTGAAAAGGAATAGTACCATGGTGCACCACTCTATAGTGATGGTTAATCCAAGACCAACTACGGTGGTAGCCTTTCAACGTAAAAATGCGCGTGACGAAAAAATGAAGGGTACAAAATTTTCGAGACTCGATTGAGGTTCGGATAGTCTTTTTTGGGTATGAAACTATCTATTGATGGTTTAAAGTGGTTAAAGCTGTAAAACTCACAGAGAGCTTCATTTTGATTGGTTATGGCCCCCGTAACTCTAAACAAGCCAACAGTTATGGTTGTCCGAAGAATCGATATCCGCAGGGTGCAACATCTATGGTGGAAGGTGCAATATCCGTCCCGAATGCCGAAACAGTGTCGTACGACTTTTAGAAATGGATGCATGGATTTGAAAAGGAATAGTACCATGGTGCACCACTCTTTAGTGATGGTAAATCGAAGACCAGCCATGGTGATCACGTTTTAACGTAAAAATGCATGTGACGAAAAAATGAAGGGTAAAAGAATTTCGAGACCCGATTGAGGTTCGGATAGTCTTTTTTGGGTATGACACTATCAATTGACGGCTTAAAGTAGTCAAAGCCGTAGAAATCACAGAGAGCTTCATTTTGACTGGTTATGTCTCCCTTAATTCTAAACGAGCCGATAGTTATGGTCATCCGAAGAATTGATATCCATGGAGTGCAACATCTATGGTGCAAGGTGCAACATCCGTCCTAAATGCCAAAAAAGTGCCGTATGACTTTTAGAAATGGATACATGGATATGAAAATGAATAATACCATGGTGCACCACTCACCAGCGATGGTCAATCGAAGACCAGTCACGATGGTCGCGTTTTAACGTAAAAATGCACATGTCGAAAAAACGAAGGGTATAAAACCTTCGAGACCCAATTGAGGATTGGATAGTGTTTTTTGGGTATGAAATTATGCAATGACGGCTTAAGAAGTCAAAGACATAGAACTCAGAAAGAGCTTTGTTTTTATTGGTTATGGCTCCCATAATTCTCAACGAGCCAACAGTTATAGTCGTCCGTAGAATCGACATCATAGGGTGCAACATCTACGGTGCAAGGTGCAACATCCGTCCAAAATGCCGAAACAGCGCCGTACGACTTTTAGAAATGGGTGCATGTATTTGAAAGGAACAATACCATGGTGCACTACTCTTCAGTGATGGTAAATCGAAGACTAGCCATGGTGATCACGTTTTAACGCAAATTGCACGTGACAGAAAAACGAAAGGTAAAAAACTTCTGAGACCCGATTGAGGTTCGGATAGTCTCCTTTTGGTATGAAACTATCCATTGATGGCTTAAAGCTGTCCTAGCCGTAGAAATCATAGAGAACTTCATTTTGACTGGTTATGGCTCTCGTAACTCTAAACGAGCTAATAGTTATAGTCGTCCGAAAAATCGATATCCACAGTGTGCAACATCTAAGATGCAAGGTGCAACATCCATCCCAAACGCCAAAACAGTGTCGTAAAACTTTTAGAAATGGGTGCATGGATTCGAAATGGAATAGTACCGTGGTTCACCACTCTCCAACGATGGTAAATCGAAGATCAGCCACGGTGATCGTGTTTTAATGTAGAAATGCACGTGACGAAAAAACGAAGGGTAAAAACTTCCGAGACTCGATTGAGGTTCAGATATTCTTTTTTGGGTATGAAGCTATCTAATGACGGCTTAAAGTGGTCAAAGCAGTAGAACTCACAAAGAGCTTCGTTTTAACTGGTAATGGCTCCCATAATTCTAAACGAGCCAACGGTTATGGTCGTCCGATGAATCAATATCCATAGGGTGCAACTTCTACGGTGCAAAGTGCAACATCCATCCCAAACGCCAAAATAGGGTCGTACGACTTTTAGAAATGGGTGCATGGATTTAAAATGGAACAGTACCATGATGCAACAGTCTCCAGTGACGGTAAATCGAAGACCGGCCACGGTGATTGCATTTTAATGTAAAAATGCACGTACCGAAAAAACGAAGGGTAAAAAACTTCCGAGACTCGATTGAGGTTCGAATATTCTTTTTTGGATATGAAGCCATCCAATGATGGATTAAAGTAGTCAAAGTCATAGAACTCACGAAGAGCTTCGTTTTGACTGGTTATGGCTCCCATAATTCTAAACGAGCCAACATTTACGGTCGTCCGAAGAATCGATATCCACGGGGTGCAACATCTATGGTGCAAGGTGCAACATCCATCCCAAATGCAAAACAGTACCGTATGACTTTTAGGAATGGGTGAATAGATTTGGAAAGGAACAGTGCTATGGTGCACCACTCTCCAGCGATGGTAAATCGAAGACCAGCCACGGCGATCGCGTTTTAACGGAAAAATGCACGTGACGAAAAAACAAAGGCTAAAAAACTTCCGAGACTCGATTGAGGTTCGGATATTCTTTTTTGGGTATGAAACCATTCAATGATGGCTTAAAGCGGTCAAAGCCGTAGAACTCACAAAGAGCTTCGTTTTGACTGGATATGGCACCCCTAACTCTAAACGAGCCAATAGTTATGGTCGTCCGAAGAATCGATATCCACGGGGTGCAACATCTATGGTGCAAGGTGCAACATCCATCCCAAATGCCAAAATATTGTCGTACAACTTTTAGAAATGGGTGCATGGATTTGAAAAGGAACAGTACCATGGTGCACCACTCTTCGGCGATGGTTAATCGAAGAACAGCCATGGTGATCGCGTTTTAACGTAAAAATGCATGTGACGAAAAAACGAAGGGCAAAAAACTTCCAAGACACGATTGAGGTTCGGATAGTCTTTTTTGGGTATGAAACTATCCATAGATGGTTTAAAGCGGTCAAAGCCGTAGAACTCATAGAGAGCTTCGTTTTTACTGGTTATGGCTCCTGTAACTCTAAACGAGCCAACGTTTATGGCCGTCCGAAGAATCAATATCCACAGGGTGTAACATCTACGGTGCAAGGTGCAACATCCATCCCAAACACCAAAACAGCGTCGTGCGACTTTTAGAAATGGGTGCATGGACTTGAAATTGAACAGTACCATGGTGCACCACTCTCTAGCGATGGTAAATCGAAGACCAGCCACGATGATCGCGTTTTGACGTCACGTGACGAAAAAACGAAGGGTATAAAACTTCCAAAACCCGATTGAGGTTCGGATAGTCTTTTTTGGATATGAAACTATCTAATGATGGCTTAAAGCAGTCAAAGCCGTATAACTCACAAAGAGATTTGTTTTAATTGGTTATGGCTCCCGTAATTCTAAACGAGCCAACAGTTATGGTCGCCCGAAGAATCGATATCCATGGGGTGCAACATCTACGGTGAAAGGTGCAACATCCGTCCCAAATTCCAAAACAGTGTCGTAGACTTTTAGAAATGGGTGCATGGATTTGAAAAGGAACATTACCATGGTGCACTCCAATGATGGTAAATCGAAGACCAACCACGGTGATCGCGTTTTAACATAAAAATGCACGTGCCAAAAAAGGAAATGTAAAAAACTTCCGAGACCCGATTGAGATTCGAATAGTCTTTTTGGGTATGAAACTATCCAATGACGGCTTAAGTGGTAAAAGCCGTAGAACTCTTAGAGAGCTTCGTTTTGACTGGTTATGGCTCCCGTAACTCTAAACGAGCCAACATCTATGGTCGTCCGAAGAATCGATATCCACAGTGTGCAAGATCTACGGTGCAAGGTGCAACATCCGTCTTAAATGCCAAAACAGTGTCGTATGACTTTTAGAAATGGATGCATGGATTTGAAAAGTAACAATACTATGATGCACCACTTTCCAGCGATGGAAAATCAAAGACCAACCACGATGATTGCCTTTTAATATAAAAACGCACGTGATGAAAAAACGAAGGGTAAAAAACTTCCGAGACCCGATTGAGGTTCGGATAGTCTTTTTTGGGTATGAAACCATTTAATGACGGCTTAAAGTAGTCAAAGCCATAGAACTCATAAAGACCTTCGTTTTGACCGATTATGGCTCCCGTAATTCTTAACGAGCCAACAGTTATGGCCGCTTGAAAAATCGATATCCATGGGGTGCAACATCTACGGTGCAAGGTGCAACATCCGTCCCAAATTACAAAACAGTGTCGTAGACTTTTAGAAATGGCTACATGGATTTGAAAAGGAACATTACCATGGTGCACCACTCTCCAGCGATGGTAAATCGAAGACCAACCACGGTGATCGCGTTTTAACGTAAAAATGCACGTGGCAAAAAAACGAAGGGTAAAAAACTTTCGAGACATGATTGAAGTTCGAATAGTCTTTTTTGGGTATGAAACTATCCAATGACGGCTTAAGTGATAAAAGCTGTAGAACTCATGGAGAGCTTTGTTTTGACTGGTATTGGCTCCCGTAACTCTAAACGAGCCAATAGTTATGGTCGTCCAAAGAATCGATATCCACAGGGTGCAAGGTGCAACATCCGTGCGATGACCCTGGATTTTGGGCCCTATTATTTTAATAAATATTTAAATCTAATTAAATAAAAAGTGAACTTACCATTTTAAAATGAATATGGCTTTTGAATTAATTGCCATTTATTTGTATGGATTTGTATGTTTGAAAGGAAATTGATTTGAAAATTTAAAATATATCTCTTAATAATATTCACAATAAAATCTTTCGTACATAATTAAATTAAAATGCTTACCTTGTTAACATTCATAAATAAAAAATATATATGGATAATGATGTTTAAAATAAAATCAAATTCTAGCAATATAAAATATAAATGTAAAATGTAAGGCAAACTTAAGCATATAGTTCTAATAAAATACAAATAGAAATAAATATAAAAATAAAATATAAACATAAATAAGTAAACCAAACAAACATTATTCAAACTAGAAGCCAATAAATACAAACATTTGTTGTACATTTGAAGGCTAGTAGTTGATAAAATAAATCTTCTTACTCAAGCCATATATTTAATTACAAGGTGTACTATTGTATACAAATATCTTTGTACAGCAAATTGTAATAATATGTAAACATATGAGGAAACCATGCATTTAGTTGCCATCATCTCAGCCTAGAAACAGATCAATTCAAAATATTAGAAAATCTGATCAAAGCTTAACAAAGAAGCTGAACCAGATGGCACCTTCTTTATTACATCCTGTTACCTGGTATCTTCTATATATGTATGCATCTCCTTTTTGAGTTCGGTCAGTAATAATTTAGAAACCAAAGAAAAAAAAGTTTAAACTCAAGTTCAAACCAAAAGCAAACAAGAACAGAAAGTATTCCAGGGCTGTTCCAACTACAAGTTTTCAGGACAGTAGAGTGTTGTTTGCTCAGCAAGGTTGCAGGTGAGAAAATATAAAATTTACAAGTTTAAGTTTAATTTAAAACAGAAAAGATGATTCATTGCCTATGTGGTATGTATGAGTTTATTTTAATATGGATTTGTGTTTATGTACAGTTTTTCTGGGAAGATTGACATGCTATTCTTCTCTGTTATTTGTTACAGAGATGATTTTTCTTCAAACTTCAAAAATTTTCTTTTTTTTTAAATCGTTGTTAAGCTTGACTTCTCAACCAACAAGTTGTTAAATCCTAACTCAAGATTTTTGGAAGTTGAGCAAAACCAGGTTTGCAAAACATACTTCTGGAAATTTTTTTACAGGCAATCAAGTGCAAAATGGATTAATTCGAGTATTACTAAAAGCTAAATTAAGTTTATATCTTGAATGATTATTGTAATTCATGATTTATAAAACTAAAACAAAGATTTTTAATTTGAAATTTTAAGAGCAGTTTGAATTGGTAATAAATTTGCATTTTCTCATTTTTCCAGCAATCGAAACATTAATAAAAGTTGAAATTTGTTTTGGAGATAATACGAACATCTAAGATGATAGGAAAATTACTGGATAAATTTTCTAATGCAAGAATTGGAAGAACGAATTCAATTTAGGGTTTTAGTTTCAAGTTCGGGTCTGTGTCAAAAGCATGGCGTGTTTGCCTTCTGTGGGTGACCGAGCGTCACGAAATTCAGTGGAGAGGTAGAGGAGGATGAGGCCGTGGTATGGCCAGAGCCGCGTCGTCAGCGGTGGTCATTGATGGGGGTCATGGCGATTTTTCTTTTGACGCATTCGAGCCGCTGTTCGAACGAACGCACGTATTTTGATTTCGAGCTTTACGTGATGAATTGAGGTTTGATCGCGCATGTCAGGTCGTGTTGTGATTTGTTGGGGACGCCGTGGATTGCCGGAGTGATGGAGACCCACCGTGCACGTGCACGGTGGCATAAAGGTGTCGGTAGTTTCAAGCTTCGGTCGTCTCGAGTGATACTCCATATATTAGGATGTTTTTTCGAGTTTTGCCTGGGTTTTGTGCGTAGATCCCTTTTCGTGTTCTGCTGTTAAAAGAGAGAGAGAAGAAATAAATAAAAGAGGAAGGAAGAGTAATAGGAAGAAGAGCACGAGCAGGGGATAGAAGGACGTGGGGAAAAGGCTTGGGAAACTCGGGCCTTACTCGAGTATTTATCGTGTCTAGCTCGGGTCCATTTTAAAGGGGTTAAGCTTAAAACGTTCATATTATTTTTGTTAACAAAACTCAGTATTAGAAAAGTAAGAATTGTTGAAAAGGTTTAAGATAAGACTTGATGTAAAATTTATTAAGAAGTTTTTTTTAAGAGCATAAAATGGATAATTTAAATTGAAGATATTAAGAATGAAATAAATTTATAATGGTGATTAAGTGAATGGTTTAAGATTTAATAAGTTTGAAATTAAGATTGATAATAGTAGTCTTGTGTAATTAAGAATAATTAAATTATAATTATAATTAAAGTGTGGATTAATTAATGATTAATTGATAAATACATTCGTAATTCACTACTTAAAGCTAATTAGCGAATGATTAGTTGAGTAAATTCAGTAATTTAATTAACTGGTGATTAAGGACTACTTAATTTGGAGGTAAGATGTGTAAATCAATAATTAAGGGTTATCAATAATGGTTAAAGGATAATTAATCTACAATTAACTAATTGGGTTTAAGGGTGATTAAGGGATGGATTGCCCGATTGAAATTAAATTGTAAATTATTAAAGGTAAACTCTTGGAGGTTAAATCAAACATAAATTGTTGATGAGTTTTTTTAGCGAAGTAATTCATTATTACAAGATGAAATTAATTAAAAGGAATTACTTATTGGGAAAATATTTAAAAGGGTAATTACTTAGTAGAAGAAATTAAGGATAAAGTACTTGATGTAATTAATCAAAATGATTAATAATTGAGTAAGAGGTTAATTACTTAAGCAAGTAACTACAGAGGAATAATTACTGTTTATGAGTAAATGGGGCTGATTAAGGGGTGCAATTAATTAAGGATAATAATTCATGGAATGTGGTTAAATATAATCATTCAATAGAGGTAATTAGATAATGATGATCATCTTAATGTAATTAGAGGATAACTAATCAAGGAGGATTAATTAAGATGAATGGTTATGGGATGGCTAATCAATTGGTTGTAATTAATTAATATGCAGGATTTAAAAGTGATTGAATTAATTTAGATTTGACAATTAGATTTATCCAAGATGGGGTGGTTGATTTATCTTGCTTATGTAGGATTAAATGATGATTGAATGCGCTGAATTGATTGATACCCCTGATATGAATGTTTCGTGATATGATGTATTTGGGTGGGTAATGATAACGTGGTTATTTATCAAATGAGTAATTGCTATATAAAGGTGCCATCATTTATTTAAATTCGAAGAGACAGGAGTCGGGTATCAGTTAATACCCGAAATCATTTCGATTCTTTATAAATTGATTCGTAGAAACAATAGTATTAAGGGAATGATTTAAGTAAACTGAACCATAAAATCTAAGTTCTGGCACTTAGAAATTGAGGTGTGAAATAAATGATGTCTATATCAACCTGCGAAGTTGTAAATTGATATAACTTACCCCGTGTTTATGTGAGTTGTACACCTTTGCATTCTATGTTAGATGGGTTTACTCACGCTGGTTTCCAGCCTGACCCGGGTGTTACTTTGATGTAATGCTCGGGTCAGACCGAGTATTACAGATTTTCAGGTAGGTACGTTCTAGAGCTCAGGAGGCGAGCTGGATGGCGATATCGTATAGAGTATTCCGCTGTATTTATATTATTGTTAATCTGAGTCATGATAATTGTAAATATTCGGTGACTGTATATAATGTGAAACTCTGATGTATATTAAATGTAATCGGCATATATAGTATTCTTTTGAAAGCTATTATTAGATATTATTATATTTTATCCGCTGCGAATGTGAGTTGTTGATGTTTCTGTTCTTCTTCTTCTTCTATCTCTTTCTTCTTTTTCATAACTATCTGGAATTTTCGGGTTAGAAAACTTCAGGTCGTTACATTTGGTATCAGAGCGGAAAGGTTATGCGAGAACCTTGGCTCTGGTGGGGATTACTCATTTAATAGAACCTGTAGTACTCTAGAATGAGTTGAGTGTATCTATATGAGTGCGTACTTGTTATTTTCTTATAGAAAGATTTTAAATGATTTTATGTAAAATATATTTTGATATATACAAAACAATATTTCCTCCAAATAAATATTAGGTGATTGGTTGTTAATTATTGGACTTAAAATTAAGGAATAATATTATACAACCAAACTGAAATTTAATAAAGATTAGTTTGAAATGGATTCAAACTGAAACTGATGATGAGAATTGGAATTAAATTAAGTAGGAAGAAAAAAAACAAAAAACAAAAAAACAAAATATATATATATATATATATATATATATATTTGGGTTGAATTTGAAATCTGGGAGATTTGAAATCAAAAATATTTGGTAATGTTTTTAAAGAAAAAAAAAAGCATTGAACTCTTTCGGTCACTGGAAAATAACGTCGGTGATGACTGCAGCATCATCAATGTTTATTTTCGAGTTTCTAAAAGAGAAATTGCAACCAAAATGTTTTTAATTGGAATTGTTTGTGAACTGGGTTTGGATTTGAAATTTTGGAATCTTGATAAAAATTTTATGGAATAATAAAAAAAAATAAGTAGAGATAAGTTGAAATGAAGAATTGGACTCAGAAATTTGAGATTGTTTAAAACTTTAAATAAAAGATAATTTGGTTTAAAAGGTTAAATCAACCTTTGAGAATTTAATTCGAATTTATATAATTCGAGGTAGTTTAAAATTCAAAGATTGAAATTGAATTAGTTCAAAATTTAATTTGGGTTGAAGTAATTGGATTGGTGATTGAAAATATATAAGTTTAAAAATTTTAAATGGGAAATTGGAATGGATTAAATTGAAGTGATTTGGATTCTGAAATTAAATTGGTAATAATTCAAATTGAATTGGAATAGTATGAAATTATAATTAAAATTGAACAGGATTAAAATCAAAGGGAATTTGATTTAAATTTGGGAAGGAATCAAGATTGATTCAACTTGAATTGGGAATTAATCAAGTCCAATGGAATTTGGAGTTATTTGGATTGGAATTGGGTCAATTTAAATGAAGATTTAAATTGAATTGTTGGGGAGGTGAACAGTTGGCTCTTGACTATTTTCAATATAAATTGTTTTGATATAAACTTATTTTCTAAGCTATTAAATATATACAGCCTTTCTTTTTAAAGCTAATTTATGATATTTGTTTTACCATTATTTTTGGAGCTATTTAAATATTTTTCAATTGTTTCCTAAACTACTTACTATTTTTCCACCACTTTACAAATAAATTACTATCTTTCAATTGTCTAAAAATCTCTGGAACTATTCAACTATTTTTCGACTATTTTACAATTAGTTAACTATTTTACAATTATTTTGCAACTAATAATTATTTTTCGACTACTTACCTCTTTTTAAAATTTTCAAGCTATTTTTCTAAACAGGTCGGAGTTCAAACTGTTATTGATTAAAGTACCCAACTGAGATAAGGATTGAAGTAATAATCCAAATGGGGATTAATGTAAAGGTGAATAAGGAATGTGAAATGGTTCTTTCGAACTGAAAGAATATTTTAAGAAATAGGAAATGAATAAAGATGGAAATTGGATATTTCTATGGTCTTTGAGAGTGTTTGGAGTATAAAAGGGTTTTATACAAGAAAGTAAGGATCCAAAGTTTTAAAGATTTTTATATATATATATATATATATATATATATATCTGATTATATATAAAGGATCTTATGAGGATTTTGGGAAAGGCTTTTGATTTTTGGGAAAAATCAATATTGAGTTTTGGAAAGCCTATTTTGAGAATTATCGATTTTGGGATAATCGATTTTGTGTAAAGGAGCTTTGAATGATATCATACTAGATGTATGTTTTGAAGATACTATATGTGTATAGTATAAAATATTTTGATGATGGCTCTGGGGAAAAAGGCGTCCCCTTGAAATGAACTTCTCGGGAGTGCCACTGGGTGGTCCTGCCTGGAGCCCGAGGGGGTTCTAAAGTTGATCCTATGAGGAGTCAGGACAAAACTAGTTCCTGGGGATTATGAGTAGAGTATACCATAGCGGAAGTCGTGTGTGCCGCGGAGAGCCAACAGTTTACGTTTGATTCTATATCGGTAGACTGCGACCTATGGTATAACATAGCGAAAGTCGTATGTGCTGCTGAGAGCCAACGGTCTGCGTTTGAGTTTATCTCGGTAGACTGCGACAAATGTAAGAGTGGAGAAGTTTCATTTTGATAGCGAGATCAGAGGCCGCGGAGAGCCTGCAGTTACATGGACTTTTGTTGTGACTGCAACGTAACCCTGGATGTAACTGTGATCTGTTGTGTGGGTTCCGTGGCGAAATCGAGAGGCCGCGGAGAGCCTACAGTTACATGGACTTTTGTTGTGACTGCAACGTAACCCTGGTATGTAACTGTGACCATGGAATGGGGGTGATGATTTCCAGAGCATCCTCACTAAAAAATATTTCCTCTATTTTCAAAATTGTTTTCTATATTTCAATAAAATTGTTTTCCAAGTATTTTCACTGGGTGTTGAAAACGGGTTTACCAAGTACTTATAGATTTTCGGTTCTACGCCTGATCAACGTATGACTGAATTTCTGTGAGAACAAGGATGGACTGGTTGAGACATCGAGTTATAAGAAATATTTTTATAAAAAGCTATTTTAGTTGTATTGTCTAAATTTGAAGGCGTTCCTAAATTTTAAAGTAAAAAGGGGATTTCAAACTGGAATTATAAAATAAAATAGGACTCGGGAAATTTCAATGAAGCGATTCTTTGAAATAAAATCGCATATTGATTTGAAAGTTGGAAGTAAGCTAATTAACAAAATAATTACTTGATGGAGTATGTTAATAAAATTTAACTTTGGTTAATAAATGGATTGTAAGTTGATAATGAAGTTTGGAAATGAATTCGAATTATATATAGAATTCGACTTGGATTTGGTAATGAATTAAATAAGTGGTGTTGTAAAAAAATAAAATAAAGTTGGCTTGTGTGACAACCCTGTATTTTTTTTTAATATATTTTAATTATTTTGATTTAAAAAAAAAAACTTATTTTTCTTATTTTAAATGATTAAATTTTATTACTTAAATATAAATCTTGATTTTATATGAAATTATAATTCCAAACTTGTGTAATTTGAATATGTTCCTGAAATGTTGATTTTGGTCAAAATAGTCAAACTTTGACTTTTGACTTAAAATTTTAAAAGTTTAAAATTATAAATTTTATCTTTTATTATGAAATTACATAAAATTCTAAGAACACCACTTTTCGTTTCGTTGAAAACGGAGTTAAAATGTAAAAGTTATGTACATTTCAATTTCTAGTATAATTTGTTTTATTGTGCAATTTTGCCTATTTTAAATTTTATAAATCATATTTTTCTTTCTTATATTTCTTTTAATATGGGTAGATATGTTAATTTATGTATATTTTCATCTCTAAATATTTTAAAAATAATAATAGGATTTTTCTAAAATTTACTATGATGATTTCCTATTTTTAAAAGGCTGTTTCCTTTTTCTGCTATTTTCTTCGTCTAAACTATATTTTAATTAAAATTTATTTATTTATTTTGTGAATTCATTTTATTTTGTGTTCTTATCTTTATTTATAAATATTTTTAAGTACATAAAAATTTTTCCAAGTTCATTGCACTTATTTTTCATATTTTCAGGACTAGTTGTAAATTTTGCTGTTTTATTTAATTAAACTATATATAATTAATAATTTATTTATTTATTATTGTTTATTTACTAAATTTTCGTATTTTTATCTGGATTTATATATATATTTCAGTTATTTAAAATTAAAAAGAATTTAGTGGAAATTTGAAAGGTTTTGTGACTCTTTAGTTGCTTAAGTCTCTTTGTTTTCCCACCTTTTCATTTTCTAACTCTTGCATTCAATTGAGGCCAACCATATCTCATTTCTTTCAGCTGATCACATATCATTTGCACGTAAACAAATTTCCTCCTTCATCTCCTAAAAACTCACGGCACTTCAAAGAAAGATATGGCTTCCATTCTCCTCTCATCTTCTTCCTTTTTCCATTTGTTTGCCTTGATTTTTGCCCTGCTTCTTCATGCTTTGCTCAGCCTAACCTCTCCACCATCAGCTCCACCATCTCCTCCACCATCTACAGCAGCTCCTCCTCCCCCTCCTCTGACATTAACCAAGTTTTGCCCATCCATTGAGGTTAGCATCACAAACTTTGCACCAAACCCCTTGAAATTGCCTAGCCTAGCCATATACTCCACTATCTCCTTCATATCTTGCCTTGGCCACCTCCTATTGTTCCACCACCACCACGATACAACCTTTGACCCTCCACCTACCCACTGTCCAGACCTGAACCAGATCAGGCCGTGGCCTCCCCATGTTGAAAACTCCACAAAAATTGCAAGCAAACCCTTAAAACTAGCCTAGCCGAGCCTTAATGCCAATATCCTTTCACATACTCCTCTTGGCCACCCCTAGAACCACCACCACCAGCAACCACATGACCTTTGGGTGCTGCTATACCATCACTCTCCACTGTCTAGATCTGGAGTAAGTATAGCCAGCCCAAGTGTGCCATAGGTCGAGCCAAATATGGACCAAAATCCTTGTTTATGCCTTGTAGTCATAGTTTCATGTACACATACCTTTGCACCATCATCAAATCCATGATACGCTGACCTGTTGCATCCAAACCTGATCCAAAACCATTCCATTACAGTGCTTTTCCAGTCCATAGCTGAAGCATACAAAGGTGAATGCAAGTGCAAAAGTTCTAGCTTTGAATTGTGTACTTATTCCTAGCATTGTTTTGTAATATCTTGGTTTATAATTCATGTTTGTTATTGTTTGTTTGATTTGTATTCAAGGGAATTAATCCTTGGCTCCTCCATTCATATATGTGTCGTGCTTTTGTGCTTGTGTAGATTCCGTTCGTGAAATTCGTTGTTGTGTCTCCAGCTCAAACCGGTGAGTTATTCTCACCAGACAATCTGTACCTATATAACTGATAAACCGACACCATTTGAATCTGTAAATGTATTGCATCATGTTATAACTGCTATATTATGATCATATGATGTTTACACCTGTTATTACACCTGTTATATCACTTGTTACTGTTTATTATGCTATTCTGTTTATTTATATCAGTTTATCATACTGCAAGTTCCCTTTTGATTAGAATCACTATGGGTTGAAATGATATATACCCGAACGGACTTTGGAATAAGGGAAAATTGTTATGGACTGAAATGATAGGCCTGAATGATTTTCAAATCATTTATTTAAATTGGGATTGCGGGTTTGAAATGATAAAACCCGGATTTTCTTTTTAAACTGCGGATTGAAATGATACATATCCGTATCACTTTATCTAGCGTAGAAAATTATATATAGACCCGTAGTTAATATATGTTTTCCTAAAATCTTTAAAGTTATTTTAGAAATGTAAATATTATATTATTTTGATTTAAATATAATTAAAAAGGATTTTTGTAAAATATTATTGATTTTATGAATAATTGTAAGTGAATTGAATTAATGGAAAAGTTAGAAATTTTGAACGTAAGTTATTTTGGAAAAATTGATTTAATTATAATTGGAAATTTAATTGAATATGAATTTATGATAATTTGAATATAAATTGAATTTAAAGTGATTTTATATCATATTAATGATTTTTAATAAAGCTGAAATGTGAAATGAATGAATATTTTAAGTTGAAATTTTGAAATATAACTAAAATTGGAAATTTATGAAATTGACTTGAAAGGGAAATTTTAGTTAAGTAAATAAAAATAAAAATAAGTTATATTTGAGAATTTTAACATAAATGTTAAGTTGAAATTTAATGTAGTGAATCTAAAATTGAACATTGCATTTTGATAAGTGAATTATTATTAAAACTTGATTTTTGAATGGAAATTTAACTTTATAAAATCATGAATTTGAGGAAAATTAAATGATGTTTATAAATGTGAAATGTATGATTTTATAAGTTAAAAAATGTTTTAAATAAAAATATAATTGGTTGAGAAATTTTATTGAATATTTGAAGTTAATTTACTGCATTTTTGAAATTCTATTAATTACAATGTGAATGATATTACAGCATTGTAAATGCTGTAGTTGACGATAATGAACTAAAAAGATAAATTGAATTAAAAGCTATTATAGAAAATTTTTGTAAGTGCTATAATTTTTGAATTTAACTAAGTTTATTTGAAATTTAAGTAAACCCTATTACAACATTTTAAAATGTTGTCTTTTGTTGAAGTGAACTGTTTTGAATGTATTTTTCCGTAGCATTTTCTAAATGCCACGAAAAGTGAATCATTACTGTTTTAATAAACTTAAGTGAATAAATGAACATTGAAAGTTGAAAATTTTGGAAGTTTAATAATTTAATTATTAAACATAATAACTTCATTTTAGTGATTAAAATTGATTTTTGGAATATAAACTGTTTTGAAATATGAATTGAAATGGTATTTTAAATTAAATAAAATGAATAATGATATTGAAATGAATGTGGTTGTGAAAAGAGATGATATTTTGATATATTAAATGATTGAAATGTGGTTTCGAAAAGATATGATATATTGAAATGATTTGAAATGAAGTTTTGAAAGATATGATATTCTGGTATATATTAAATGATTCGAAGATGAAGTTTTGAAAGTTATGATATTTTGAAATTAAGACGATTGGAAAATGAAGTTTGAAAGATGTGATGTTTATGTATTAAAAATGATTTGAAATGACTTGATAATTATTTTGATAAATATTGAATTTGGAAGATATGATGTTTATGTATTAAAAATGATTTGAAATGACTTGATAATTATTTTGATAAATATTGAATTAGGAAGATGTGATGTTTATGTATTAAAAATGATTTGAAATGACTTGATAATTACTTTGATAAATATTTGAATTGAAAGATATGGTATGATGATATATTGAAATGGTTTGGAAATGATTTAATCTTTATTTTGATAAAGATTTGGGTTGAAATGATATTTTATTTTGAAGTATAAAATATGTTTTAAAGTTATAACTACGGGTTATAATAACGATTGGTTGTTAAAGAGACCGGGATCGGATATTGTCTTATAGCCGGCCAATACCGAAAACCACTTTAACAACTGTGTACGCGGTGGAGATTCCAGAATGAAGTAGGATGGTGGCGACGTTCTCGAGGTATATTACGTGGACCCAACTCTCGTGAGTTGGCATATATGACTAAAACAGGAGCTATACCGGGCTACAAAAAGGGTCGCACCTTTTCATCGAGCATGATCCATCGGAAACCGTTCTATTACTTTTGTGATTCGATTCGGTGGCGCCACATTTGATTCGGGGGTATTGTTCGAGGTGGGCGGAAGCTGCTGGCTTGCCGTCACCACCGGTCCGGGAGTGCAAACGGTGTATCCACCCTGGCATTGCCTCGCGTGCCGTGTCATATCCTTATATCGAGCCCACTACGATTTTGGTTTTAAAGATCCGACAGCGTTAAGGTTCACCATCCCCTTAACGCTATTTTCTATATGATTATACTTTACGGATTAGACACTACTGTATATAGCGCAATATACTACATAGTAAATAGTTTAACGGATCCTTAGAGGATGGGCGGTCTCAAGCATCTTCTAAGTTACTTGTACCTTTACTACAGTTCACTTGAGTTAGTTTACATTGTATAAGTATGTATGTCCTGACTCGAGTGTTTGTATTTTTATTTACGCTCGGGTCAGCCTGAGTTATTCACAGATTTGGATTTCCACTTTCTGGAGATTGGAATCGCTGGAGATTATCTATTTGTCATGTTTATCTTTTGAAACCTGTTGTTCCTTTCAGCGCTTGTATTAGTTGACTTCTACGAAGTGAGACTTCTTTTGTACCTTATTTCCTCTATTGTATTTTATGTAACTCTGATATTTTTATATAGTAGCTTCATGAACTACTATTTCTTTTGCTTCCGCTGCACTATTATTACTCTGTGTCTGTGATTCTATGATTTTTATTTACTATATATTCTGAGATTTGCCAAAATTTTATTTACAACGCGGTATTTTGAGCAATTTAATTCCGGCATGAGTGTCTACCTATACACTTATAATGGATGCGAATGGTTGAAAATACCACGGTTGTTACAGCTTGAAAGGGTGATGGTTTGACTTGCAAATAAATTCAAGTGATTTGAATAATATATAGTGTAATTTGCAAGTAAATTTTGATAAAATGGAAGTGTTGAAATAAAAGCGAATTATAATAGAAATGGTTTGGGTTGCACACAAAACCCAAGTGAATAAAAATAAATTCGAAATTGAATTAAATAAGTAAATTCAAAAATTAAAATGGGTAAATAAATGGGTTAATTAATTTAAGAAATAAATGGATGAAATCTGATAAAATAAAATTAAAACTAAATCAAAGATGTGATTGGAATTGGATTATCTGACTGAACTTAAGTTCGGTAACATAATAATTTGAAGTGTAAATGAGTTAAGTATGGGTTGGATATTATTTTGATAAATTGAGAAGGTGGATTAAAATTTAAAATTAAAGTGGATGGGCTAACTGAATTAAATTCTATGAATTAGTGGAAGCAAATATAATTGATTTTTGAATCAATTGATATGAATGCGAGTTTGTTTTGCTTAAAAATAAATTTAGCTGATTTTAAGCATTTTAAGGAATCTGGCTTCGTTCCTTTTCGAGGACGAAAAGATTCAAAGGGGGGCGGAATGTGATGACCCTGGATTTTAGGCCCTATTATTTTAATAAATATTTAAATCTAATTAAATAAAAAGTGAACTTACCATTTTAAAATGAATATGACTTTTGAATTAATTGCCATTTATTTGTATGGATTTGTATGTTTGAAAGGAAATTGATTTGAAAATTTAAAATAAAATATCTTAATAATATTCACAATAAAATCTTTCGTACATAATTAAATTAAAATGCTTACCTTGTTAACATTCATAAATAAAAAATATATATCGATAATGATGTTTAAAATAAAATCAAATTCTAGCAATATAAAATATAAATGTAAAATGTAAGGCAAACTTAAGCATATAGTTCTAATAAAATACAAATAGAAATAAATATAAAAATAAAATATAAACATAAATAAGTAAACCAAACAAACATTACTCAAACTAGAAGCCAATAAATACAAACATTTGTTGTACATTTGAAGGCTAGTAGTTGATAAAATAAATCTTCTTACTCAAGCCATTTATTTAATTATAAGGTGTACTATTGTATACAAATATCTTTGTACAGCAAATTGTAATAATAATATGTAAACATATAAGGAAACCATGCATTTAATTGCCATCATCTCAGCCTAAAAACAGATCAATTCAAAATATTAGAAAATCTGATCAAAGCTTAACAAAGAAGCTGAACCAGATGGCACCTTCTTTATTACATCCTAATACCTGGTATCTTCTATATATGTATGCATCTCCTTTTTGAGTTCGGTCAGTAATAATTTAGAAACCAAAGAAAAAAAAAAGTTTAAACTCAAGTTCAAAAACAAAAGCAAACAAGAACAGAAAGTATTCCAGGGCTGTTCCAACTACAAGTTTTCAGGACAGCAGAGTGTTGTTTGCTCAGCAAGGTTGCAGGTGAGAAAATATAAAATTTACAAGTTTAAGTTTAATTTAAAACAGAAAAGATGATTCATTGCCTATGTGGTATGTATGAGTTTATTTTAATATGGATTTGTGTTTATGTACAGTTTTTCTGTGAAGATTGACATGCTATTCTTCTCTGTTATTTGTTACAGAGATGATTTTTCTTCAAACTTCAAAATTTTTCTTTTTTTTAAAATCATTGTTAAGCTTGACTTCTCAACCAACAAGTTGTTAAATCCTAACTCAAGATTTTTGGAAGTTGAGCAAAACCAGGTTTGCAAAACATACTTCTGGAAATTTTTTTACAGGCAATCAAGTGCAAAATGGATTAATTCGAGTATTACTAAAAGCTAAATTAAGTTTATATCTTGAATGATTATTGTAATTCATGATTTATAAAACTAAAATGAAGATTTTTAATTTGAAATTTTAAGAGCAGTTTGAATTGGTAATAAATTTGCATTTTCTCATTTTTCCAGCAATCGAAACATTAATAAAAGAAATTTGTTTTGGAGATAATACGAACATCTAAGATGATAGGAACATTACTGGATAAATTTTCTAATGCAAGAATTGGAAGAACGAATTCAATTTAGGGTTTTAGTTTCAAGTTCGGGTCTGTGTCAAAAGCGTGGCGTGTTTGCCTTCTGTGGGTGACCGAGCATCACGAAATTCAGTGGAGAGGTAGAGGAGGATGAGGCCGTGGTGTGGCCAGAGCCGCGTCGTCAGCGGTGGTCATTGATGGGGGTCGTGGCGATTTTTCTTTTGACGCATTCGAGCCGTGGTTCGAGCGAACGCATGTATTTTGATTTCGAGCTTTACGTGATGAATTGAGGTTTGATCGCGCATGTCAGGTCGTGTTGTGATTTGTTGGGGACGCCGTGGATTGCCGGAGTGATGGAGACCCACAGTGCACGTGCACGGTGGCATGAAGGTGTTGGTTGTTTCAAGCTTCGGTCGTCTCGAGTGATACTCGATATATTAGGACGTTTTTTCGAGTTTTGCCTGGGTTTTGTGCGTAGATCCCTTTTCGTGTTCTGCTGTTAAAAGAGAGAGAGAAGAAATAAATAAAAGAGGAAGGAAGAGTAATAGGAAGAAGAGCACGAGCAGGGGATAGAAGGACGTGGGGAAAAGGCTTGGGAAACTCGGGCCTTACTCGAGTATTTATCGTGTCTAGCTCGGGTCCATTTTAAAGGGGTTAAGCTTAAAACGTTTATATTATTTTTGTTAACAAAACTCAGTATTAGAAAAGTAAGAATTGTTGAAAAGGTTTAAGATAAGACTTGATGTAAAATTTATTAAGAAGTTTTTTTTAAGAGCATAAAATGGATAATTTAAATTGAAGATAATTAAGAATGAAATAAATTTATAATGGTGATTAAGTGAATGGTTTAAGATTTAATAAGTTTGAAATTAAGATTGATAATAATAGTCTTGTGTAATTAAGAATAATTAAATTATAATTATAATTAGAGTGTGGATTAATTAATGATTAATTGATAAATAGATTCGTAATTCACTACTTAAAGCTAATTAGCGAATGATTAGTTGAGTAAATTCAGTAATTTAATTAACTGGTGATTAAGGACTACTTAATTTGTAGGTAAGATGTGTAAATCAATAATTAAGGGTTATCAATAATGGTTAAAGGATAATTAATCTACAATTAACTAATTGGGTTTAAGGGTGATTAAGGGATGGATTGCCCGATTGAAATTAAATTGTAAATTATTAAAGGTAAACTCTTGGAGGTTAAATCAAACATAAATTGTTGATGAGTTTTTTTAGCGAAGTAATTCATTATTACAAGATGAAATTAATTAAAAGGAATTACTTATTGGGAAAATATTTAAAAGGGTAATTACTTAGTAGAAGAAATTAAGGATAAAGTACTTGATGTAATTAATCAAAATGATTAATAATTGAGTAAGAGGTTAATTACTTAAGTAAGTAGCTACAGAGGAATAATTACTGTTTATGAGTAAATGGGGCTGATTAAGGGGTGCAATTAATTAAGGATAATAATTCATGGAATGTGGTTAAATATAATCATTCAATAGAGGTAATTAGATAATGATGATCATCTTAATGTAATTAGAGGATAACTAATCAAGGAGGATTAATTAAGATGAATGGTTATGGGATGGCTAATCAATTGGTTGTAATTAATTAATAAGCAGGATTTAAAAGTGATTGAATTAATTTAGATTTGACAATTAGATTTATCCAAGATGGGGTGGTTGATTTATCTTGCTTATGTAGGATTAAATGATGATTGAATGCCCTGAATTGATTGATACCCCTGATATGAATGTTTCGTGATATGATGTATTTGGGTGGGTAATGATAACGTGGTTATTTATCAAATGAGTAATTGCTATATAAAGGTGCCATCATTTATTTAAATTCGAAGAGACAGGAGTCGGGTATCAGTTAATACCCGAAATCATTTCGATTCTTTATAAATTGATTCGTAGAAACAATAGTATGTAAGGGAATGATTTAAGTAAACTGAACCATAAAATCTAAGTTCTGGCACTTAGAAATTAAGGTGTGAAATAAATGATGTCTATATCAACCTGCGAAGTTGTAAATTGATATAACTTACCCCGTGTTTATGTGAGTTGTACACCTTTGCATTCTATGTTAGATGGGTTTACTCACGCTGGTTTCCAGCCTGACCCGGGTGTTACTTTGATGTAATGCTCGGGTCAAACCGAGTATTACAGATTTTCAGGTAGGTACATTCTGGAGCTCAGGAGGCGAGCTGGATGGCGATATCGTATAGAGTATTCCGCTGTATTTATATTATTGTCAGTCATGATAATTGTAAATATTCAGTGACTGTATATAATGTGAAACTCTGATGTATATTAAATGTAATCGGCATATATAGTATTCTTTTGAAAGCTATTATTAGATATTATTATATTTTATCCGCTGCGAATGTGAGTTGTTGATGTTTCTGTTCTTCTTCTTCTTCTATCTCTTTCTTCTTTTTAATAACTATCTGGAATTTTCGGGTTAGAAAATTTTGGGTCGTTACAATCCGTCCCAATCGCCAACAAAATGCTGTACGACTTTTAGAAATGGGTGCATGGATTTGAAATGGAACAGTACCGTGGTGCACCACTCTCCAGCGATGCTAAATCGAAGATCAGCCACGGTGATCACGTTTTAATGTAAAAATGCACGTGACGAAAAAACGAAGGGTAAAAAACTTCCAAGACCTGATTGAGGTATGGATAGACTTTTTTTGGGTATGAAACTATCCATTGATGCCTTAAAACTATCAAAACCGTAGAACTCACAGAGAGCTTTGTTTTGACTGGTAATGGCTCCCGTAACTCTAAACGAGCCAACAGTTTTGGTCGTTCAACGATATCCACAGGGTGCAACATCTACGTTGCAAGGTGCAACATCCATCCCAAACGCCAAAATAATGTCATATGACTTTTAGAAATAGGTGCATGGATTTGAAACGGAACAGTACCATGGTGCACCACTCTTCAGTGTTGGTAAATCGGAGATCAGCCACGGTGATCGCGTTTTAACATAAAAATGCACGTGATGAAAAAACGAAGGGTAAAAAACTTCCAAGACCCGATTGAGGTTTGGATAGTATTTTTGTGTGTGTGAAACTATCCATTGATGGCTTAAAGCTATCAAAGCTGTAGAACTCACAGAAAGCTTCGTTTTGACTGGTAATGGCTCCCGTAACTCTAAACAAGCCAACAGTTATGGTCGTCCAAAGAATCGATATCCATAGGGTGCAACATCTATGGTGCAAGGTGCAACATCCGTCCCAAACACCAAAAATATGCAGTACGACTTTTAGAAATGGGTGCATGGATTTGAAACGGAACAGTACCATGGTGCACCACTCTCCAGCGATGGTAAATCGAAGATCAGCCACGGTGATCGCGTTTTAACATAAAAATGCACGTGACGAAAAAACGAAGGGTAGAAAACTTCCGAGACCCGATTGAGGTTCGGATAGTTTTTTGGGTATGAAACTATCCATTGATGTCTTAAAGCTGTCAAAGCCGTAGAACTCACAGAGAACTTCGTTTTTACTGGTTATGGCTCCACTAACTCTAAACAAGCCAACAGTTATGGTCGTCTGAAGAATCGATATTCACAGGGTGCAACATCTACGGTGCAAGGTGCAACATCCGTCCCAAATGCCAAAACAGTGCCGTGCGACTTTTAGAAATGGGTGCAGTATCGAACTTATTCGAACCGATCAGAGCGCGCTATTTCGTATCCATCGGCTGAAGAGCCTTGTTCGAATCCATCAAGCATTAGTACTTAGTATCCACCCAAAACTACGCTCTACGTATCCATCCAAAGGCGGCCGCATCCTATCGATCTTGTTCGTATCCACGAGACATACACAATTTCATATCCATTCATTCCAACTCGCTTGTATTGGTCGACCCACGTCCTTTTCATATCCATCTGTGCTTGTTTACTTTGTAACCATTGGCTGTGGCATGAATATGCATTTCGCATCAATCGGAATACAAACATATTTCGTGTCAATTGACCACGGATCGATATGAAATCAACACTATACACACAAAACAATGTAGCCGATCGATAGAAACAAAGCAACATAATCTATCGATACGAACAAGTCTACGCAACCGATATGAGCCGTGCAATTTGGATCGATACGAGCAAAGCCACTTCTATCGATACGAAACGAGCTGCCTCCATCGGTACGAATGAGACAAATGGTCTTCGATACGAACAAGACAAAAGCCTTGGAACGACTCGGTCAACTCTGCATAAAAAGTGGATCGATCCGAAGAGTGAGCGCCACGTCAACTCATGAGCACGTGTCCAGGAGCAATGCGAATTAGCACGATACGAAGACCTCGATTCGAACGCTTCAACCTTCATAAAAGCGCAAGTTTACATCGATCATAACTCGCAATCCATAAGTCTAAATGCTATGAAATTTACATAGGATCTTACGTACGACTTAAGGAAGGTTCGTGCCAAGTTTCAACTCGATTGGGTCAAGTCCTGATCTGTACGAAATTCGTTCGTATCGACCACGGATCGAGCCGAAACTTCATGGGATCGATCGCGTGTGGTCACCACGTGCCAAAAGAAGTCTCCCGAGATCTGAGTGGGATATTTGCCTCCTACACCTATAAATAGCATTTTAGAGCCTAGAGAAAAAGGATCTTTTGGCTCTTTGACGTCCAAACTCTCTCGAATTCAACTTTGCACTCCATAGCTGCTGTTATACTCGAATTTCAAAACTATAATCCGTTATAATCCTTTGTAATCAGTTATAATCGGCAAGTGAATATCAATAAAGTCATCAACTTCATATTGGACATAGGCCATACGCCGAACCACTCAAAATTGCTAAGTTTCTGCGTGTTTTCATATTTGTTTTTGAAGTGTTTGTTAGATAATCCTCGTTTTACATTTTTATTCTTCATTTTTATCTCTTTAAATACTTCCGAAGAGTGTTGTGCCCAATTTTGGTACGAACACTTTGGTGCTTTCACTGAGAAAACACAGTTTTTCTCATGCTTCTTGGATATACTATCGATACCGGATTGCATAAATCCAAGAAGAAGATCCAGATCTCAAGTTCAGAATCCTTCCAACCTATTCAAATTTGCATAAAATCTAGGAAAGGACTTCATTATCTACCATGGTTTGCATAAGGACCGCCTCCACAACTACAGATCAAGAAGGTCGGGATAGACAAAATCTTGCACAATTGCCTCCATCCAACCAGAATGTTGCCGGACCTTCAAATCTGTCAGGCCCGATTACCAGACAAGAGTTTCAGATGTTGCTTCAAGGGTTGACGCGGAGTCGACAACATCTAACTAAACAGCAGCATGCTAATGCAAAGTTGACCAACCAGTTGAACCGCCAAAGACGTATGAGATCCAGGAGGGATCACGCCTCTTACTCATCCACCGAAAGTTCAGCCTCATCTGACTACTATCACAGATCTACACGCCCATGACTGGACGTGAGCTACACCCCAACCACCGGACATCAACCTACTCTGAACATTAGACTACTGAGAGTTGGCCCATCGACCAGCTTCCAGACTAGACCCTCCTTCCGAGGAGGTACTGTTCCTCACTACACCATAGAAAAATGGACTACCACCACCGATGTTGAACCAGGGGTTGATGCCCGAAATCAGCCAGATCTGAACCATCATCAGCGTGGACGTACTCCTGAACCATACGATCCTGAAGACTTGGAAACAAGGAGGTGAGACATGGACCGTCGACCTCGTTCAATCCAGCCACGCATTGTGGAACCCGACCATACCTTGGCTCAACATGTACATAATGTCCAGATGTCGGATACACCAACTATGATTCGTCAGATGATCCGTGAGAGTCAGGGTCTAACCAATGACGACTTTGGAATCTCTCGAAGTCATACCCCTTTCAATAATGAAATACTGAACCCCCTCGACGATTCAAAATGCCGGTTCTACCAGTCTATGAAGGAAGTTATGATCCGAATCAACATATCCTGAAGTACGAACTGCTGATGAATGCTGCAAGAGCTGATGATGCAGTTAAATGTCGTAGTTTTCCTATTTCTTTGGGGGCATTGCTACTATGTGGTTCACTCGTTTGCCTCCACGATCTATTTCTTACTTTGACCCACTAGCAACCAAGTTTGTTGAGTCATTTCGAATGCATGTTGCAAGGCCAAAGGATGTTAACACTCTATCTAGTGTCACTTAAGCTCTTGGAGAGACACTCAGACACTACTTAGAGAGGTTTCATGCTGGGTGTGCAGAGATAAGAAATACCAATGACAACTCTATTTTGATGGCATTGACTAAAGGAACTGATCTTGAATCTGAATTCGAAAATTGGTTTGCTGGGAAGCCTCCCACGTCATTGGACCGCTTCTACTCAAAGGCAGCCCAATTCTTGAGAAGGGAGGATGCAAAACAGTCTAGGAAGAAGGATGACGCGGGGCCTAGTGGTGAAGGAATTCAAAGTAATGTTGCAGTCAAGCAGTCCGGGGAGAGTTTCGGAAAGGTTCAGTTGAACATTCAAAACAAGCAAAATTAGCAGAGGGATAATGGAAATCAAAACAGAAAACGAGATCAGAACTGTGGTCAGCGATGTAGGGATCCAATGTCTGATAGTTACACTCCACTGAATACGTCGTTAGAGAATGTATATCTACAAACCTGCAATACTATGCAGTATAAGAAGCCTGCTCCGGAGCCATCGTCGGAGAGGCAAATCCAAATGGGAAGTTTTTCAAATTTCACAAAAGCTACGGCCATAACACAAATGAGTGTCTCCATTTATAAGATCTTATTGAAAAGCTGATACATGAACGGAAGTTGGATCAGTTTGTGCAGGCGCCGCAATCAAGAAGTGCGGGTCGACCAACTCAGAATCATTTAACAAACCAAGAAAGATAGGAGGAACCTGCTCGTACCGGCGAGAGGTTGGTGATAAATACAGTAAGTGGTGGTCCTTATCCATCAGACCGAAGATGGAGGTAAATGGAGTCGTATGCCAGCTCTATCAAGCATGAAAACTTCAAGTGTTGTGGTAGCTGTGATGATGGGGCTCCGACCAAGCAACAGAAGATGATGGCCGACGACATCATGTTCCGAAACAGAAACACTGATAAGGTCGAAGCCCCCACTATCGATCCACTTGTCATATCCGCTCATGTAGGTCCTGCTTGAATGAAGAGGATCTTGGTTGACAGTGGAAGCTCTGTGAATATTTTGTTTAAATGAGCATATGATCAAATGAAGATGGAAGCCAAAGATTTGAAACTTTGTCAGTCTCGAATCCACGACTTCAATGGGAGTGCTACTATATCCACTGGAGTGGTGGAACTACCAGTGGAGTTGGGAGCTGGAGAACACCGGAGAGTCCGGATACTACAATTTATTGTTTTAGATATAGACTCCCCTTACAATGCTTTCTTGGGCCGATCGGCCCTTGCTGAATTCAGGGCAGCCATTGCCCCATTGTGCTTGACTCTAAAGTTCCCCACCGATCGAGGGGTTAGAGTCATTCAAGGAGATTAGGATGGTGGGCGAGCCTATTTTGTTACTGAGCCATGCGGAGCGCAGCGAAAGAAGAAAGGAAAGGCCGTAGAGGAATCTCTCTGCGTCCGTTTTGCTAATAATTGAAAATTGGTGCCTAGGCCTAGGCCCGGGTACCCCAATCAATTCCAGAGGGATCTTGACCCAAGAGACACTGAAAGTAAAGATGAAAGCAAAGACGGTCAAGCTTCCTCGATCGAATTGACAATCGATGTCCCGATCGATGTTGATAACGATTCAAGGATGATACATATTGGGTCTCATTTAAGCCAACATACATGGAAGGAATTGGTTGGATTTCTCCAGGCGAATCTCGACGTATTTTCCTAGACGCATTCTGACATATGTGGGATCTCGCTGGACATCGTGAGTCACACCCTGAATATTGACCGACAGTGTATCCTGGTCAAGCAAAAAAGGCATGGTATGGATCCGAAGAGATCTTCCACCCTTAAAGAAGAGGTTGATAAATTGAAATCGAATGGGTTTATTCGAGATGATTTCTACCTGGAGTATGTATCCCTGTGTAGTTAATGCCCCGCTATTACCCCGCTACAACCCCGCAATATCTCATAGAGGATTTCTACCGCTACGATTTTTCCATATAGCCCTAGAATATAGCCTTTCCGCTTTAATCCCTGCTATTTCCGCTATATCTCGTTATTTCCGCTATATTCCGCTATTCCCGCTATATCTTTTTTAATAAAATGAATTGAAAAATTGCGTTTATACATTATAAAATTGTGAAACTAATTTATTTGATTTAATTTTTAATACATTTTCAGAAATGAAAATACTCTAATATTCTACCAAATTCAATTATGTTATATAACCGTTTTTCGTTTCTTTAAAGTATATTCGCACAGGTTTTTATTTAAAATTATTTATGTATTATTTATAATTCAATTGAATGATAATTTTTATATTTGTAAAAACATTAAGTACAAGTTTTATATGCTATTTTAGAGTCATCCGCTATATCCTGCTATATCCTCGCTGTATCCCTGCTATGACTTTTTGCACCTTCACCGCTTTGAATCTACCATGCACATTAACTGCACAGATGTATCCAAACCTGTACTTGTCCAAAACCTGAATGGGAAATGGAGGACGTGTGTTGGTTACTCTGACTTGAACAAAGCTTGCCCGAAAAACAGTTTTCCACTCCCCCGAATTGATCAGCTCATAGATTCAATGGCTGGGCACGTATTATTATCATTTACGAATGCTTATTCCGGTTACAACAAGATACCCATGCACTTACCCGACCAAGAGCATACCAGCTTCGTGACCGATCTGGGACTCTACTGCTACAAAGTCATGCCTTTCGGACTCAAGAACGCTGGGGCAACATACCAACGACTAGTCAGTCGAATATTCGCCAGCCAAATCGGAAAGACCATGGAAGTATTGTGGACGACATGCTGGTAAAGTTATAATTCTCCATTGATCATATTAAAGACTTGGAATCAATGTTTAGCATCCTTCGAGAATAAAGAATGAAGCTCAATCCGCTGAAATGTCACTTTAGAGTCGCATACGGAAAATTCCTTGGGTTCATTGTCAACGCTTGAGGGATCGAAGAAAATCCCGAAAAGATCTGGGCAATCAGAAATCTTGAAACTCCAAGAACCGTAAAGCAAGTCCAGAGCCTCAACGGGAAGTTAGCAGCATTGAGTATGTTCATTTCAAAATCCACCGACAAGTGCATTCTTTTCTTCAATCTGATCCAAAAGGGAGACGAAACTTTGAACGGACCACGGAATGTGAGGGCGCATTCCGTGCACTGATTCACCATCTTTCCACACCGTCGATTTTTTCAAATCCTATCGATCACAATCAATTATACCTTTACTTTGCGGTATCAGAAAACACAATCAGTGCTGCCTTAGTTCGGGAGGAAGACCGAGTGCAAAAACCGATCTACTATGTTAGTAAATGGCTAATCAGGGCTGAGAGAAATTATCTGAAGCTAGAGAAGTTGGCTTACTGTCTTGTTATTGCCTCAAGGAAGCTCTGTTAATATTTCCAAGCTCATCGTATCACTATTTACACCGATCAACTATTACGACAAGTCCTTACGCGTCCTGAGACGTCTGGTAGGTTACTCATGTGGAACATTAAACTGAGCCAATTTGATATCACTTACACTCTGAGGCAAGCTATTCAAGGACAAGTCCTAGCGGATTTCGTAGTTGAATTGACCGTCCCAGAGGACTTGTCCGAAACCAGTGAATTTCCCGAATATATCTGGAAGCTGCATACCGATGGTGCATCGAACAACCGGTGCTCGGGTGCTGGAGTAATACTTGAAACCCCAGAAGGTCGGTCCATACATTATGCTTTGAAGTTTGATTTTCGTGCGACCAATAATGAAGCTGAATATGAAGCCTTACTTGCTGGATTGAAACTAGCCCAAGATTTAAGAATTACTGCTGTGGAATTTATTGTGATTCGCAATTAGTCGCAGGCCAAGTTCGGGGTGAATTTCAATCCAAAGATCGAAGACTGGCTGTTTATCTATCTCGAGTCCAAGAAATACTTGATCAGTTTGATTATTATGCCATCTTCTACGTGCCCCGTGAGCACAATCAAAAGGCTGATTCCTTGGCAAAGTTAGCAAGTATGGGAGAAGCACAATAGATGGGGCTTGTTCCTATGGAGACGTTATCTTCCCCAAGCATTGAGCAGATGGAGACAGACTTTGTATTTGAAAATGCTCCGAGCAAGGAATCGTGGATGACTCCATATCGAAATTACATTGAGCATGGAACGCTGCCTGAGCACAGGAGTGAGAAGGAACAGATTCTTCGAAAGGCTTCGCGGTTCATCGTTCAAAATAGAGTCATGTATAGAAGAGGATATTCCGTTCCTCTACTCCAATGTATCTCCCATGATGAAATTAAGCGAGTGTTACATGATGTACACCAAGGAGAATTTGGCGATCACATCGGGGGGGAAGCTCTCACTAAGAAAGTGCTCCGATACGGGTATTATTGGCCGACTACAAACAACGACGCATCAGATTACGCCAGCAAATGCGATAAATGTCAAAAGCATGCTCGGATTCCTAGAGCCCCGCCTACTGAGATAACCCAAATGGTCAGTCCATGGTCGTTTGTAGTATGGGGCATCGATATCATTGGCTCTTTACCTTTGGCCAAAGGTGGTGCGAAGTATGCCATTGTCGCAGTTGCTTACTTTACCAAGTGGGCTGAAGCTGAACCTCTTACTACAGTCACGAGGAAGAAAGTGATCAAATTTGTAGTTCGCAACATTATCTGCCGATTTGGTCTTCCTCATACCATCATCAGTGAAAACGGAACCCAGTTCGACTGTGTTGAATTCAAGGATTTCTGCTAACATTTCCACATCCATAAGAAATTCTCTGCAGTTGCGCACCCTCAAGAGAATGGTCAGGTTGAAGATGTTAATAAGTTTATCAAGTTTATTTTGAAGAAGTGACTGGAAAAGGCTAGAGGCAAGTGGGTTGATGAACTTCCTATGGCTTTATGGGATTACCAGATGACCCACAAGTCTGCAACCGGACACACTTCATTTTCTCTATCCTTTTGCTCAGAAGCCATTATTCCAGTCGAGATGGAAGTACCTTCTCATCGTGTGACTTGCTATGATTCGAAGACAAATGTCATACTACTTGCTAAATCCTTGGATTTGTTGGATGAGAAGCGTAAAGAGGCTGATTTGAAGGCATCCGCATAACGAAGTCGAGTCGCCCGATTGTACAATGCTAAGGTTCGATCATGAACCTTTGAACTCGGCAATCTCATCCTCGAAAGAATATATCTGGTTCCTTCGCATATGAAACCAAATTGGGAAGGATCGTATGTGATTAAACGAAAACTCAGAGATGGCACATTTAAGTTACCAACGTTGACTGTCTTACTTTGTCGAGAGCTTAGAACAGCGAGAGTCTCTATCGCTACTACACATTACAGGCTTTATCTATTTTAGTTTATTTTTCATTTGCAATTTGTTTCTACATTTCGAAATTTGAATTTGTAATAAGGCAATTGACATTTCCGTATTTTCTTATTTCAACAATAAAATGTCATCTCTTCGAGCCAGAGCTGTGATTTATTGAATGAGACATACGACCATCACGACGCACAAAGAGCTAAGTTCCATCATACGGTGGAATTTATTCAAATATGGAGTGACTGTGATACGACTGGCCACTCCCTAAGTGAATCCCGAGCTCGAGGGAAAGTCACTACACTAAAGTCGAAAAGGATTGATACATGACAATCCATTGACTAACTCCAGTCTTCCAGAGTGCGAGCTAGAGTATAAACTTATAAATGCACTTTCAAAAAGGATGGACCCGTCCGTCTAAAGACTTCGACCGCATCTTAACCAAATTCGAGGAGGATGGACCCTTCCATCTAATGGCCTCACTTGTTAACTCAGGGTGGATGTGAACCAACCATCCATAATCTTGATAAACCCATCGTTCCCGGAGTGCGAACGAAATCCTTAAAAACCTAAACAGATGTGATTAACCATCTATCGGCCAACTCTAAATTCCGAGAGTGCGAATTGGAATATAAATGTCAACTCTAGATTCCCAGAGTGTGAACAGAGTATAATCACCAACTCCAAATTCCCAGAGTGCGAATTGGGGTATAAACATTAACTTCAAATTCCTAGAGTGAGAGTTAGAGTATAAGCACCAACTTCCGGTTCCCAAAGTGCGAACCAGGGTACAAATGTCGATTATCCTCGGATTCCCAGAGTGCGAACCAGGGGTCCACCGCTAACAACTCTGAGTCCCCAGAGTGTGGTCAGAGTTTAAACATAACTTGGGTGTGATTGACCACTCGCAAAATAACCAAAGTCCCCAGAGCGTGGACACATACTTAAAAATTAAACAACGTGATCAACCGCCAATATACTAATACTGGTCCCCAGAGTGTGGACGTAATCGCTATTAAGTTAGCGAGTGTGATTCGACCACTCGACTCTCACTTGTTTTAATATCGACTCGACGATGTTAAGCTCAAAGAAATGAAGGAGAAATGGAATCGCTGGCAAATCTTTACAACTCACCTCCAAAACCTAGGGCATAGCTTAAGTGTCAACCATCGACTGTAGCCATGCAACATCGAAGTTCAACTTAATCTCTGGTCATGACTCATGTCTGTGATTTCTAGACTTGGCAAATAAAAACTGACTTGGCTCAAAGGTTGAAACTCCGCAAGTGCACCGGACTGAAATTCAAATACTAGAACACTTAAGCATAAAAGACAATAGTAAAGTTGAAGCCAAAAAAGAGTTTCATTTCAACTATGTGTGAAAAAATTCATATACAAGTTTTTTCAAAAATTCCTACTAATAGCGGCTGAACCCGCATCTATACACGGTCTACGAAAGAAAAGCAAAATAGATTCCTATCCATCTACCCAAAATAAACCGAGGAAGAACATCTACTCTCTCTTCTTTTACGGGTTCTTCTTTGGTGTGGACCCGCCAGAGCTGCTACTTAGTCTTCTCTTGGAGCTCTTGCGTTTTGGCGGATGATCTCCAAGTGGGGGAATGATCTCAACGTCCTCCTCCGAACTAGAGTGTATGGGAATACTTTTTGCTGGTGGAGTCGGAGGGGTCAGATAGAAGTTGGAATAGGCATGCTGGTATTAGTAACTGTACCGCCGGGTGATATCATTCTCAATGGAGCCGGACCAGGTGCCACCATTCCACCACTAGAACTGCCATCACGATCCACTGCCTCCATTTCAACATTGATTTCAGCCAATATTTCTTCTTCGCGGATCGATTGAGCCTCACTAGGGACATCGATTGTTTGCATTGAAGAGCCAGTAGCAGGCGCGAGTCCACTTATGACAAATGATAGGTCCACAAAGGGGTCACTGTGGTGACTGAGGAGTTCATCCATCATCTGCTCGTCAAAGGAAAGTGTACCCCATGCGTTCCATCGATCGGCGCAGTCATTGCTATGGTGATCGTCTTAGTAATGATGGCCTCCCGCATTTGATGCGATTCTTAGATTGCAGGAGGCGCTATCAGTGTAACTTCAGTCACTGGATAGAGAAAAAGACAGACTGTTAGTAAATGCTTCAAATCAATCCTTTTACTTTGGACTCATATGAAGAATGTTCAGAATACCTTCCTCATTTTGGCTCGTGGGCGGCTGAGAGGCATCAGAGGTATGCTTTATTACCAGAGATAGCTACGGCTGTTTCGGATCGTAGGCAAGGACAGATTGGGGTTCAGCCGTTGGTGCAGGTTCAGGTTGAGATGGCACAGGAATCTTGGGACTTGTGTCATGGCGTTCAACACCTGAACCTTCTCCACCTCCAAGTATTGGGTGCTGAGCTTCTCCATTTCGTGTGAAATCATTGACTCATGGAGAACCTTTCTCTCCTCTTCTTTCAGCATGCGATTCTCGAGTTCAAATTCATCGAATGATTCACCCAGACGCACTGCCTTCTCCTCCTCGACCAATCGGCCCCAGGCGTTATAAAGATGCACTGAGTAATTTTCAAGCCAAACTAAATTTCTACGCTTCAGCACATTAGCGTTATAAGCGATGATGAGATCTTCGATATCAGCCTCAAGCTTGGACTCAACCGCCTGGATCCCCTCCTCGACCTTGGTCTCCAGCACGTGGAACGCTCAGTTGGAAGCACCACGCCTGCTCACATGCCTCATGGGCTGCATTGCTCGCATCATCCCTATCCTTGGCAATCTTAGAAAATTTGGCCGTGAGCTCATTGAGTTCTTTGAGAGCCGCATTCCGCTCAGTAGTAACGGTGGTGTTACAATGACCCTTCTCCTCAATCAGGGCATAGTGTGACTGTCTATCCTCTCCATGGCCGAGTTGGCCTCATCGGCCTTTTGAATGGCCTCCATTGCTGACTTTCGGGACGATTCAGCTTCAATATTAAGAACCGGGATGATACGCTCCTTCTGAGCGAGCTCAGTTTCGAACTTCTCAAGGACAGCTGCCTGCTCAAAGGCCACCTTTGATGCTTTTTTCGTAGCCTTCCCCCACTCCTTGTATTGAGTGTATATGTCATGGATGTAATTATGCATTGTGTTCTCAGCCTCCGCTAGAATTCTCTTTAAGTGCGGGGGGAAAATATAACCATCAAAACAAATGTCCAGAAAATCCTTCTTTAATTGAGCAAGTTTAATTGCTCCTTCCCCCGTAGGCTCGCTAAGGACCTGCTATACAATTATGGGGGCCACTGCTTCGGTTCTATGATGGTGAGTTTCAGGCCTTGAGATGTGAGAAGACGGTTTGTGCTATGAAGTTTCCGAAGGACGTGAGGCATAAACAGGAGAATGTACAGGGTTTCTAGAAGGGGGAGAACGATATCGGGATTGGTATCTATACTACCTGTCTCAGTCGTGTCGCTCCTGGCTAGAGTATCCAAGGTCATAGTCCTTATCCGCCTCTCTCCTATGTGGCTCATAATATATGGACGATCGGTGAGCTTTTCGAAGGCTCCCTAACATGGAGCCTTGGCCAGACATTGTATCTGCAATGTAAAAGAAGAATAGAGTTAGAAATCCCCCAAAGTAAGCAACTTATGGTCAGGAATAGTGTTGTGCTGTGAAGTATCTATGTGTGTGCAACCCCCCGACTAATCGGAAGTGTCAGCCACATTAGTGGAAAGGGACTCGCTTAAGTCTAAAGCATGTTGAAGTTCATCAAACTCGACGTCATGCTGGAGCGACACATAATCCGGGATTGGGATATCGACGAGCCCTTCAAAAAGGTTCCACTTGAGGGGAAGGAGCCTTCGAAATTTTAATCCTGGGGATAGGCAAAGAAACGACCATAGATTTCCATCTCCCTGATTTAGAGCGTTTGAAAGCAGCTGCCTTGCCTTTTCCTTTTCCTTCGGAATCATGAAAGGTGTCAGAAGGCTCGGCCGCAAATTCGTCAACTGTGGGTGTTCTTTCTGGATCAACCCCCTTAGTTATAACAACTACGAGCATTTTACAATTCAACCTTTTCTTCGAGGCAACCCTCAACATTCCCTCAAGCCTTATACTCTAGTTCCGCCCAATCGGCCGGACAGTTTTCAAGTTCCTATCTGTTAGAACCGAGTCGATCTCCCTTATTTCGCTCAGGACTTCTTGGAGAACCCATACCATTTCATTGAAATGCACGCTTTCGGGTCATGGAATTGTAGTTGTAAAGGAAAAAGACATATTAGTTTGACCTCAGTTGTGGTTATCTTGTTAACTACTAGAAAAGTTCATAGCACTTACGTCTGGCTAACCATCGGCTAGCAAGTCCCGGGGGACATCAAATGTAGAACCATTCTGTTTTGAAGTAACTCAACCTGGTCCAAGACCCCATTACCACCTAGCAATTCCTGACCGCTTCCAGGAACGTGAAAGAAGGGTTATCACCCCGACTCTTGACATTAAACAGGTATCTAATCTCGATCGGGATCGATGGTCGAAGGAGATGTTCCATGAATACGATGAATAGGCTGCTCAGCAATGCTTATCCGTTGGGGTGTAGCTGAGATGGGTCGATTTCGAGGAAAGGTAGCACTTCCCTAATATACTGATTGAATGGAGGAAGTATCCCGACTGTACATCCATGACGGTTAAAAGCAATGAACCCTTCCGGAGGAAAATGCGGTCTATCATTTGGTCCCGGCAATAGCACATCGTTTAGTGACAGGCCATGCCTTAAGCATATCTATCCCGACATGTCTTCGAAAACATTTAATGGTATAGAATCTGGTGGAGTCCAGATGAAAACAGTGCCTGGTATCTCATCCGGGGTTGGATCTATAACTTCGGCCGCAACCGGTATCTCGATTGTTGGGGGAAATGAACTGTGAACTTCCTGCTATTGTGAGCTTGAAGTTTCCATAATTAACTAACTTATGAGAAATCATCATTAGACGATAATAAGCCTGTGCATTCCCTAGTGTGAAGTGTGTAAATGTGTTGTGCAGTGCAGCGCTACAAATTACTTGAGAAATTCTACAGAGTTTGAGAAATCATCCAAATGACGAGACTTTGAAATTCAACCGGAGTGACCGTCATCACTGACCGTCACAACCGTTCCATCCATACTTTAGAGACCGATCCAAGTTAAAGTTCGTTAAAGTTTTATTAAGTTATAGTTCCATCGACGAGCTTAGAAGGGTAATCAAATGTACAGTTCGATGGTCAAGTCCAGTTTGCAAAGATAAAGCTTGTCGGAGTCAAGTGTTCAAATTTGTGTGAAGTTCGTTTCCATCAAAGCCAAGACTCAAAACATTCATTGCAAAGGCCTTAACTTGATATCAGTCTCAAAATACTTAGTTCGTATCGACCAGAACCTTAATCTCATATCGGTTCAAAACTCTGGTTTTGTATCGATCAAAGCTCATTAACTTCGTATCGATCGAAACTCAGTAGTTTCGTATCGATTGGCCCACAAGTCACTGCCCATCAAATTGATGCCAAATTCTTAGCTTCGTATCGATCGTTGAAGACCGATGCGCTTCGTATCGATTCCAAAATCCATGATTTCGTATCCATCATCTTAAATTAATGCGAAATTCCCATAAGTCCAGATCGACGCTAAGTAGCTTCCTCCACCTCATATCGATACGAGTTTGAAGCCAGAGAGTGAAAGCCATTGACTCCCACGTCTCCATCGTTTACTCTTCTTCTTCACCAGGCAGTCATTGCACCATTGGAGTACCTCCTCAACCTCACTCCATCCTTATTATGACATCGATAACGTCGAATCTAGCCATTACCCTGGGCGAGATGGCGTCAACATTCGAGTCTTATCATTTTTAAGTGGCTTTAATCAATTATTTACCTAGTTTTGAGTGATCGATTTAAGGATTAAAAGTTGACTAACTTGGAGATGAAGGTTTCTGTGGTTCTATCTCTTTTCGAGTCGATGCGAAATGGAAAGTGAAAATATTAACGAGTGGAAATTTATCTAAGTCTAAAACGCTTTTATATGGACTCGGACTTGAGGGAAATAGACGATTCATCTCCCGGTCATTGCGACCGATCCCAACCGGTGCTTCATCTTATTGATACGAAGTGTGGTATCCGCATCCATTAAATCGTATCTTATAGATACAAATCGCCCTTTTCGTACCCACTGCTTTCAACTCCTTCCAAAACGCATCGATACGAACTACGCTGTTTGTATTCATCAAGGCGCAACCTTTAAAGACTTGTATCGATCTAAACGAATAGTACCTAGAGAACCGGCTGCTCTATTCGCATCACTCACGGGGCCATCGATGTGAAGCCACAACTTCATATCGATGGCTATGGAGTTTATTGAAACTCGTATCCATCGATGCGAGATGTTTATTTCGTATACATCATTGCAAATTCCATTGATACGAGAACAACTTTTCGACCTTTTACATCGATCCAGGAGAGGATCGATACGAAGGGACATTCCAAAACAACTGTCAAACGTTGTTACAACTTGAATTTCACTTCAATTCAGGAGAGAATCGATACGGAATTCGATGCGAGGAAACTGACAACGACATGTAAATGCATGAACGTTAACGAGAGTCAGGTTTAACCTATATGCATATATGTCGGACTAACTTTCAATTTTCAAAATTTACAGGTTGAATTCCTACATAATGAATGATAACAACGACAAATAGATAATCGCTATCATACAACAATCGGCTACAATGGTACATGGTACAAAAGTTGGCAGTCATCAGTTCATATTACTGAATAATCAGACAAGAATTGCAACTTTCAACGAGAAGATGATAATTGTTAAACGGTAAATGGAACTATTCAGAGTGAAGATTTCTGTTTTTCAAAGCATGTCATGTTCACATAAGACGTACTTTGGGGGGCAAATGTTATCCCGCCTTTTGGCAAGGCCGAGATATCGAGGAATTGACTGAAAACCATGGATTGCTCGTCCCGAATATCGAGTAGCACAGGTTCACTATGGATGTCGATAAATTTTGTCCGAGTCCGGATCAATCTACAATTGGCGAGACATGATATGCAAAGCTGTGAAAGCCAACGTTTCAAGTTTTAAGTCAACCGGAGTTCATACGCTCGAGATATGATCGTTGCAACTCAAGAGGACAAACTATTCGAATCGATCGATGGCCATCTTATTCGTATCCATAAGACAGCCAAGGAATGTCTAACTTCATATTGACTTATTCGAACCGATCAGAGTGTGCTATTTCGTACCCATCGGCTGAAGAGCCTTGTTTGAATCCATCAAGCGTTGGTACTTAGTATCCATCCTGAATTACGCTCTTCGTATGCATCAAAAGGCGGCCGCATCGTATCGATCTTGTTCATATCCACCAGACATACACGATTCCGTATCCATCCATTTCAACTCGGTCATATAGGTCGACCAACGTCCCATCATGTCCATATGTGATTGTTTACTTCGTAACCATTGGCTATGGCACGAATATGCATTTCGTATCGATCGGACTTCAAACATATTTCATATCGATTGACCATAGATCGATACGAAATCGACACTATACACACAAAATAATGTAGTCGATCGATACGAACAAAGCAACACAGTCTATCGATACGAACAAGATTATGCAACCGTTACGAGCCATGCAATTTGGATCGATATGAGCAGAGCCACTTCTATCGATATGAAGCGAACCGCCTATATCGGTACGAACGAGACAAACGGTCCTCGATACGAAAAAGACGAAAGCCTTAGAACGACTCGGTAAACTCGGCATAAAAAGTGGATCGATTCAAAGAGTGAGCTCCACGTCAACTCACGAGCACTTATCTAGGAGCGATGCGAATTAGAACGATACGAAGACATCGATTCGAACACTTTAGCCTTCATAAAAGCGCAAGTTTACATCGATCATAACTCGCAATCCACAAGCCCAAATGCTATGAAATTTTCACAGGAGCTTACATATGACCTAAGGAAGGTTCATGCCAAGTTTCGACTTGATTGGATCAAATCTTGATCAATATGAAATTCGTTCGTATCGATCACGGATTGAGCCGAAACTTCATGGGATCGATCATGTGGGCCCATCCACGTGCAAGAAGAAGTCTTTCGAAATTTGAGTGAGATATTTGCCTCTTACACCTATAAATAGCATCCCAGAGCCTATAAAAAAGGGTCTTTTGGCTCTTTGACGTCCAGGCTCTGTCGAATTCAACTTTGCACTCCATAGCTGCTATTGTACTCGAATTTCATAACTATAATCCTTTGTAATCAGCACGTGAATATCAATAAAGTCATCAACTTCATGGTGGACATAGGCCATACGTCGAACCACTCTAAATTGTTGTGTTTCTACATGTTTTCATATTTGTTTTTGAAGTGTTTGTTAGATAATTATCGTTTTATATTTTTATTCTTTATTTTTATCTCTTCAAATACTTCAAAAGAGTGTTGTGCCAAATTTTGGTACAAACAATGGCTTTAAGCCGTCAATGCATAGTTTCATACCCAAAAAAACACTATTCGAATCACTTTCAGTACTCGAAAGTGTTTTTATCCTTCGTTTTCTTCACGTGAATTTTATGGTAAAACGGGATCAACGTGGGTGTCCATCGATTTATCATTGCTGGAGAGTAGTGCACCGTGGTACAATTCCATTTAAAATCCATGCACTCATTTGTAAAAGTTGTAAGGCACAGTTTCGGCATTATAGACGGATGTCGCACCTTGCACCGTAGATGTCGCGCCCAAGGGATCCTTCGAATAGCCATAACGGTTGACTCTTTTGGAGTTACGGGAGCCATGACTAGTCAAAATGAAGGTCTCTATGAGTTCTACGAATTTGATTGCTTTAAGCCGTCAATGCATAGTTTCATACCTAAAAAAACACTGTCCGAATCACTTTCAGGACTCAGGAAGATTTTTTACCCTTCGTTTTCTTCACATGAATTTTATGGTAAAACGGGATCAACGTGACTGGCCATCGATTTACCATCGCTGGAGAGTGGTGCACCATGGTACTATTCCATTTTAAATCCATGCGCTCATTTGTAAAAGTCGTGAGGCGTAGTTTCGGTATTATGGACGGATGTTGCACCATGCACCGTAGATGTTGCGTCCAGGGGACATCGATCCTTCGGATAGCCATAACGGTTGATTCTTTTGGAGTTACGGAAGCATTAACCAGTCAAAACGAAGGTCTTTGCGAGCTCTACTGCTTTGATGGCTTAACGACGTCAATGCATAGTTTCATACCCAAAAAAACACTATCTGAATCACTTTCAGGTCTTGGAAGTTTTTTTTACACTTCGTTTTCTTCATGTGAATTTTATAACAAAACGGGATCAACGTGGCTGTCCATCGATTTACCATCCCTGGAAAGTGGTACACCATGGTACTATTTCATTTCAAATCCGTGCACTCATTTGAAATTTTTTTACAATGCAGTTTCGGCATTATGAACGGATGTTGCACCTTGCACCGTAGATGTTGCGCCCAGGGGATATCGATCCTTCGGACAGCCATAACTGTTGAGTCCTTTGGAGTTACGGGAGGATAACCAGTCAAAACAAAGGTCTCTGTGAGTTCTATGGCTTTGACAGCTTTATGCCGTCAATACGCGATTCCATACCTTAAAAACGCTACCCGAATCATTTTCAGGACTCGGAAGTTTTTTTACCCTTTATTTTCTTCACCTGAATTTTATGGTAAAACGGTACCAATGTGGCAGGCCATCGATTTACCATCGCTAGAGAGTTGTGCACCATGGTACTATTATATTTAAAATCCATGCACTCATTTGTAAAAGTCGTACAACGTAGTTTTGGAATTATGGACGGATGTTGCACCTTGCGTCGTAGATGTTGCGCCCAAGGGATATTGATCCTTCGGACAGCCATAACAGTCTACTTTTTTAGAGCTACGGGAGCCATAGCCAATCAAAACAAAGGTCTCTATGAGTTCTACGGCTTTGAAGGCTTTAAGCCATCAATGCATAGTTTCATACTCGAAAAAACACTAATCGAATCAATTCCAGGACTTGGAATTTTTTTACCCTTCGTTTTCTTCACGTGAATTTTATGGTAAAATGAGATCAACGTTGCTGGCCACTGATTTACCATTGCTGGAGATTGTTTCACCCTAGTACAATTCCATTTCGAATCCATGCACTCATTTGTAAAAGACATACGGTGCAGTTTCGGCATTATGGATGGATATTTCACCTTGCACAATAGATGTTGCGCCCAAGGGATATCGATCCTTCGGACAGCCATAACGGTTGACTCTTTTGGAGTTACGAGAGCCATAACCAGTCAACACGAAGGTCTCTCTGAGTTCTACAGCTTTGATGGCTTGAAGCTGTCAATGCACAGCTTCATAAACACTATCCGAATTACTTTCAGGACTCCGAAGTTTTTTTACCCTTCGTTTTCTACACGTGAATTTTGTGGTAAAATGGGATCAACGTGGTTGGCCATCGATTTACCATTGCCGGAGATTGGTGCACTATGGTACTATTCCATTTCAAATCCATTCACCCATTTTAAAAGTCACAAGGTGTAGTTTTGTCATTATGGACGGATGTTGCACCTTGCACCATAGATGTTTTACCTAGGGGATATAGATTCTTCGAACGGCCATAAGGGTTGACTTTTTTGGAGTTACGGAAGCCATAACTAGTCAAAACGAAGGTCTCTAAGAGTTCTATGGGTTTGACAGCTTTAAGCTGTCAACGCATAGTTTCATACCAAAAAAAATACTATCCGAGTCACTTTCAGGACTCAGAAGTTTTTTTACCCTTCGTTTCCTTCACGTGAATTTTATGGTAAAACGGGATCAACGTGGCTGTCCATCGATTTACTATCGCTGGAGAGTGGTGCACTATGGTACTATTCCATTTCAAATCCATGCACTCATTTGTAAAAGTCGTACAGCACAGTTTCGGCATTATAGATGGATGTTGCACCCAGGGTACATCGATCCTTCGGACAGCCATAACTGTTGACTTTTTTTGGAGTTATAGGAGCCATAACCAGTCAAAACGAAGGTCTCTATGAGCTCTACAGCTTTGATGGCTTAACGACGTCAATGCGTAGTTTCATACCCTAAAAATACATTATTCGAATCACTTTCAGGTCTCGGAAGTTTTTTTACCCTTCGTTTTCTTTACGTGAATTTTATGGTAAAACGGGATCAACGTGGCTGGCTATCGATTTACCATCGCTGGAGAGTGGTGCACAATGGTACTTTTCCGTTTCAAATCCCTTCACTCATTTATGAAAGTCATACGGTGCAGTTTCGAAATTATGGACGGATGTTGCACATTGCACCATAGATGTTGCACGCAGGGGATATCGATCCTTCAGAGAACCATAACGGTTGACTCTTATGGAGTTACGGGAGACAAAACCAGTCAAAACGAAGTTCTCTATGAGTTGTACAGCTTTGACAGCTTTATGTCATCAATGCATAGTTTCATACCCAAAAAAACACCATCCGAATCACTTTCAGGACTCGAAACTTTTTTTCCCTTCGTTTTCTTCATGTGGATTTTATGGTAAAACAGGATCAACGTGGCTAGCCATCGATTTACCATTGCTGGGGAGTGGTGCACCATGGTACTATTCTGTTCCAAATCCATGCACTCGTTTTTAAAAGTCATACGGCACAGTTTCCGATTATGGACGGATGTTGCACCTTACACGTAGATGTTGCGTTCAGGGGATATTGATCCTTCGGATTGCCATAACGGATGACTCTTTTCGAGTTACGGGGGCCATAACCAGTCAAAATGAAGGCCTATGTGAGTTCTATGGCTTTTAATGCTTTAGGCCGTCGATGCATAGTTTCATACCCAAAAAACACAATCGAATCACTTTTAGGACTCCGATTATTTTACCCTCCGTTTTCTTTACGTGAATTTTATGGTAAAACGGGATCAACGTGGCTGGCCATCGATTCACCATCGCTGGAAAGTGGTACACCATGGTACTATTCTGTTTCAAATCCTTGCACTCATTTGTAAAAGTCGTATAGTGCAGTTTCGGCATTATGGACAGATGTTGCACCTTGTACTGTGGATGATGTGCCCATGGGACATCGATCCTTCGGATAGCCATAACGGTTGACTCTTTTGGAGTTACGGGAGCCATAACCGGTCAAAATGAAGGTATCTGCGAGCTCTATGGCTTTGATGGATTAACGACATCAATCCATAGTTTCATACCTAAAAAACACTATCCGAATCACTTCCAGGTCTCGAAAGTTTTTTTTTTACCCTTTGTTTTCTTCGGATGAATTTTATGGTAAAACGGGATCAACGTGGTTGGACATCGATTTACCATCGCGGAGAGTGGTGCACCATAGTACTTCTAGTGCCCCACCTCTATACTCACGGTAGCCAATGACACTACTGGGTAATGCCGTCAACTGGCATGAAGAATAAGGCTGTTGAGGAGCGACCATCCATGTAATGGCTTTGTGCGAGTACCGATATGTCAGATGGTATGTCACGCATTTCTTTCAAGAGGAAATTCGACATATCAAATACAAACTCAAAGCTACCACACAATGGCCATGTGGACCTCGAAAACAAATATAGAAATAAGCATAGCACAAATCTGTCATAGATATCCATATCTCAAAGGCGGAAACAGATATGAATATATCACATAAAAGTGTACATCAAAGTATTGGTCATATAAGATCCACTACATCACAAAAGAATAGATACAGGTGCTAGACAAAAGAATAAGTATACGTCAAGAAGTCTCTATCTAGATTGTATAATAATAAAAACTACTAAACCAAGTAGTTAGACAAAAGTCAAATGATGGTCCCAGATAAGGAGTCAAGCAGAAGCACCTGTAACATCTCGGTCTGACCCGAGTATTATTTAATAAGAAATTAATAAACGAATCAGTCTAGCTATTAATATCAGTAAAATGAGATAGGATAAGAGATATACCAAAAACGTATGATAACAATAATGCCATACTATGAAAAGTATACATTAGATAACAACAAAAATCATGTAATATCTTAAGAATCTAAGAAAAAGAATCTCAGAACCTCAAAAAGGATGTCATATTCTTTATTTTATTCACCAAACCATAAATATTGACAAACATATCAAAGCCAATCGCAAAATTTGGTGAAACACAAATTTTAGAAATCATCAAATTAGAAATCTAGAAAACATAAAAGGGGAGGTCTTTCACAAACTGGACATGAAAACTCAGCAACATGTGCATCACAAATAGGTCGCTAACCGTAGAGTCGGTGGAACGACATAGTACAATAACGGTACGCTCGAGGAACTGAAACTCAAATTGTAACATTCCTGAAAATTAACTACGATTAATATGGCAATTAATTTAATTTTGAAAATAAATTGTGAATTTATTCATGTATTAGTTAGGAAATTTCTTGAATGAACTTAAAATTTTAGATTATAAGTAGGATTTGGTTAAAACTTAGAGATAAGTAATTTTATAAAAATAAAATAAAAATTTGATTTAAAAATAAATATGGATTTAAAGATAAATAACAAATTGATTTGAAAATACAAGAATAAATATTTTATAAACATTGAATTTAAAGGATAAAAATGTATTAAAAATAAAATAGAGTTAAAAGCTTTAAATTAGTAAAAGGGTTGTTTTTATTTTGTATATATTAAATTATTAAATTTTAAATTAGTAAAAGCTTTAAATTATTAAATTTTAAATATATTAGATATATTTGGAAGTTGAAATTAATAAAAAATTAATGCACTCATTTTCAAAATATTATTTGTATGTGAAATTCACTTATATAAATAAAAGTAATTACTTGTTAATATGTAATCAAAATATTTAAACCACTCTTAACTTTTTAAAGGTTGTACAAAAAGAAAATAAATAATAAAAGAAAGCCATGAATATAAAATGTATAAATTAGTTGTATATAAAGATAGTGAGCTAAAATTAAGTTGAATGTGAAAAACAATAGAAATTTTATTTGTGTAAAATATAAATATGAAAAGAGGATATAACCAAATAAAAAACATAAACAACTTTTAAAATCAAGACATATGCATATATGAAAACATAACTACATGGAGGATTAAACAAAAGTTTACAAATTAAATTGAGTCAAAAGGATTCAAACATAAATTTCCCTACAAACTACAAGTGTACAACATGCAAAAAGAAAATGGACAAATGGCATTAAATTTTTGAAAAAGGAAAAAATATAATAAAATAGTAATTAGGCCATTTAGCTTCCCAAAACCTGAAATAAGAAACCAGAAAAGAAAAGAAGGTAAAAGTCGGGTTTCATTCTTCTCGAACCTGAGAAAGGAAAAAAAAAAAACATGAAACAAATCATCTTCAACTTAAAGATTCGAAAATCCCTCTCTTAACAAAAATCTGAAACCAAAGTTAAAACCAGGAATTCAAAGTTCATCCTCCTGTCCAAAGATCTGTAAAACAAAATCAATTTATCAAAGCCTGGAAGTAGAAAGATTCAAATACAAGAGCAAGAGCATTTCAAGTTTTAGAAGCTAAAGGAAAAAAAAAAAGAGGAAGCAAATGCAAATTTCAGTTTCCAGATGCAAAACAAAGATCTGATCAACAGAAACCAAATTAGACTCATCAACCTGAGATTGCAAATTCAAATTTAAAACCTGGAAGTTAAAGTTCATCTCAACCTGCAGTTCAAAGCTTGAGTTTGTAAGGAGAAGATTTCAAGGATTCAAGAGCAATTCAGTAATTAAAAAAAAGGGAAATTCAAAGATTCATCATCATAGAATCAATTCAAAGAACCAGAATCAAAAATTTCAAGGCTTAGGATTTCAAGTAGCAGACCAAAAGCTTTCCCTGTTTCATTTAAAACAAAATCTCTGCAGATAAAATAAAGTTCAAGAGAAAAAAAAAGACCCAATACAAAGCTTAAGCAAGCAACAAACAATCAACTTTTAAGAGTTGATCTGCAGTTACAAATATTTGGTTCTCTGTTCTTCAGTGATAAGGTGAGCAAACCTTTCTTTTTGATTCCAAACTTGAATATCCTGTTTTTCTGTTCTTGATGCTTGATGTTTTTTTTTTATGATAACTGTTTATGTGGTTGCCAAGTTATGCTTACATGTACATATACACATGGATTCTTATCTTCCTCTCTAAACCTTTATTAAGTATGATATTTAAAGGAAAATGTATAATGATGATGTAATACTGATTTTTAAAGGTAAAGAATTTTTTTATAAATATCATGTGGAAAAAAAATATAATTACTGTTATTTGATTCAATAAAATCTGTGCTTTGCTGTCTAAATCTAAAACATGTAGTTCTGTAAAACTTCTCTGCACTGGGAATTTTTATGGGGCTTGTCCCTCTGTATTTTGGTTACAGAGCAAAGAAAAAGGATGGAAAATTTAACACTTCTTTCATACAAACCATTTTAAACTTAGGATTTGAAACAAATGGTGTTGTTTAAGCTTAAAATCATAAGCTTGGTATCTGTTGAAGCTGGACAGTGTAGCAAGGACTTAGCATATCAGTTTCACAGTAAAATGAAAATTTTATGTTAAATTCAAATATTTTAATTTGTTGATTTAACTTTATATCTTGAATAATCATACAAAAACAAGATTTTTTAAATAAGTATGATGATTTTTAGTCACGTGTTTAAGGTGCAAATTGGAGATGAACACAAAATGCTTTTTTGTCAATTCCAGATGATTTAACAAATCTTGGATGTTAAAATTGGTTTCAAAGATAGCTTAATGGTTTGCGAAGTAGGAAAAAATGTTAGAAAAAATTTATATTGCGTGAATTTTGGGGACGAAGTCAATTTAGTGTTTTGGGCACGTTGGGTTTGCTGTTGATTCGCGAGTAACTTTTGGCATCGTCACGGCAATCTAATTGATCGGACCTGGGGGGATACGTTCACGGATGAACGGAGCAGCTTTGGCGAGGATTACGAAGCTTTCGATGGCCTGTCGTGGCGGGGCGAACCAAATTCTGGTGGTCGCATGGGTACAAGAATGAGCAATTGGCCTTGAATTTGTTAAATTTTGATTCAATGACGATTTCATGAATTTAGGTGTTCGAATCGATTCTCGTGATCATCAGTGACGTGCCGGTGAGTTCTTGGGCGATCCACGATGGCAATCGTGCTTGTGCACGTGTACGTGCAAAGCGTGTCAGTGGGTTCGTGTTTGGGGGAAGAAGAACGCGATTTGAAGTGGGCTCGGGTCAAACTTTGGGGAAACTCGAAGCAAGGCAGGGGTATTTTAGTGTTTAGCCTGGGTCATGAGTCTTGGGAAAGAACAGTTCAGTTTTGAAAAGAAAAAAAATCAAGTTCACTTTGAAAATTTTTACTAAACAATTTTGAATTTTGATAAAAATTTAATGTTAACCGGTTTTGAATTAGTTAGAAAGTTTTTTTTAAAGACAAATCTTTTTTAAATTACCAAGTTTTTAAAATGATTTACATTAAATTAAACCTTTATTTTGAAAAGTTATTTTAAGTTTATAATATTAAGATGTTTTAATGACAAATAAAACTTTATTGTTTGGGTTAGATAATTAATGTTTTAATGATTAATAGATTTTTTTTTTGTTAAAAAGATTTATTACTTAATGTAAGTAATTCAAGTAGATAACTAATAATTCAAGTTAATTTATCAAGTAATTAATGAATGATTAAATTAAAATAGTGATTACTTAGTGAAAGTAGTTAAGGGAAGATAATTAGAGATTAATGATGAATTAATCAATAATTAAAGGTTTATTAATTAAAGTAGTTAATTAAGGAATAAGAAATTTAGATTTAATTAATTAAGGAAAAATTAATTAGTAAAAGTAATTAAGATTTAATTACAATTAAGGGTTAATTAATTAAGATAATTAATTAAAGAAATGATTAATTTATGAGGGTAATTAAAACTTAATTGAAATTAATAAATCATTAATTTAAGATTACTAATAAAAGTAATTATGTTATTGATAAAATAAACCACCCAATTTATTCATCCTAGTTGTAGTTGTTTGATTGCTATTGGATGCTTTGTGATGGATTGATTTATTTGATGTGATGCTATGTAATGTTTTGTGATGAGTTGTTTTATTTGTGATGAATATATTGTTATATGAATATGCAAACCCTTGACCTGTAAAATGACATTTGGATTTCGATGCGACAGGGAGTCGGATTCCAGTTGGTTATCCGAAACCCACATCGAACCATATTAGTAAGTCTTTGTGATTGATAAATTTACTTTATCTTAGAATCAGTGAATGAAGATAAGCGTTATGGGTTATACCGCTTATCGATATATCTGTGATGATAGATGTGTGCACTATTGTGTAAAACCCCTTGGACTACACTATACACACACAAATATGGATTGCACGTGGAAATTGGTTAAGTCACAGATTTTTGAAATAGTTTGTAAAATTGAATTTTTGAATCTAAATGATTTTGAAAATGGGTCGGGTTTTAAAATGAAAAGCTTTTGGAAAAGAATTCCTAAAATAAAGGTTATTTTGAATAACTTAATAAAGTTTTGAAACTTAAAAATTCAATTTAAAATTGAATTCAAATTTTGAAAATTTAATTCTATTTTGAGAATTTATGAGGTAAAAGGTCATACAAGTTATATGGGTTTTTAAACCAATTTTAAAAGTATTGTTTTGAGAACTAAATTTAACCCAAGTTTGAGAAACTTGTATAATTTAAATGTTTGGTTTTCCAAGATGAAAACTGTTTGTTTTCAAATGATAAAGCTTTCATATAAGGAATGAATTTCCAAATTGGTATTATAGGAATTTCAAGTTTGAATTGAAATACAGTTTTCCAAGTTATGAATGAACTTTTGGAAATGATTTTGAAAGCTGAGTTAAATCTTTTGTTTAAAAGATTAAATGGGTTAATCCAATTAAAATGGAAATTGTTTTGAAATCAGTGAATGGATCTTTGTGAATTTGGGTAAATTTTGTGAACTAAATCTTTTTGTTTAAAAGATTTAAATTGTAGTTTAAAAGGAAGTTTTGAATTTTAAGTTGTGACTTAACTAAAATCCATATCCATATGTTTTTAAGATATTGCGCTCATTTTTCGGTTTTGCCGGGAGAGGACCTTGTGTCATATAACCCATTCCGAATAATGATACGTCGTTGTGGATAGCAATTGAAGACCGGTGGTGAAGACCGGGTATTTGCGAGAACGATAGGATGACCTATCGATTGTCTCTGCACTGAGTAGCTACGGTATAGAGATTCCCTAAGTGATGGATAGTCCGATCGGGATTGTGGATACCCGGATTTGCAAGGGCTTTTTCGGAAGTGCCTTCGGTTCTGTTCGAGCCCGGAACAGACTTGTATGGTCGTGTGTCCGACACTACACTTTGAGATTTAAAGCCGATTCCTTTCAAATACATGTCTGTTGGTGGCGGAGAATTTATTCTCTTAGCTTAACACCCTTCTCCGAGACGTACGAGCTCAGAGGTTATGTAGTTGAAGTTATCAGCGATATAATCCCAATTTGGTGGTGTGGCATGCTAAGTGTTGCTGTGTGATTGACGATCATTTGTTGATCATTTGTGATCAAAGCATGACTTTGTGAAAAAGCGTAGCTTTGTGGACGAAACCTCATCGAGCCTCACAAACCGGTAATGGTCGAAACAGGAAAGATGCGGCAAGGTTTCAGGGGTAGCTCCCTAGGGTATGACCATTCCTTCTGGAAAAGGGTAGTATCATGGTATGGAGCCCAGATACTTACTCATGTGGACACACTATATTATTACTGTGTGATGTTGTTGGTGTAGAGGATCCTCGGTTAAAGGTCCCAAAGGACCGGGGGTGGTATATCTCAGGTTTTATTCCCCGGGAAGGGGGTAGCCGGCCTTGTTTAGCAAAGGGCCAGGGTGGTTCTCGGGGCGTCCCGCCAGAGGCGTTCCCATGTGGCAATAGGAAGTTCCTTAGCCTGACCATTTGTTGGAAACCCATTCATCCAATACGTGCCTTGTACGATTTTAGTTGTAGAACCTGCCATTTAACATGGCAGCTATAGTAGGCATAACATCATGGTACCTATGCTGGCTAGGATTTATATTATACTTTCGAAAGATTTTCCACTATGCACTAGTAATAATATCAAGGAATTTTTCTCGTAGTAAGCATGTTTGACTATCATAAGGAGAAATCTCCCCCATGTGTGCGTTTGCATTGTGTGTGTGCCGGGAGGCCTTATGGTAGTTTCATTTTCCAAAAAGCATTGCGGATTTCAACAAAAAACTTAAAATCTTTTGTTTGTTTTAAAGAACAAATGTTTTTGTTTGCTCATACCAGTCCCATGACTAACCTGGAGTTTATTGTTTCGTTTCTAAACTCTGGGTGCCCACCATTTTCCACACGGGCAGTCTAGAGTTTGGTTTTCCAGAGTCAGGTAGTAGATATCGTTTGGTAGCCTTCAGCTTTCTATTTGATCATTTTGGAGTCTTTGGAGTCCACGGACGGACTTGCTTATCTTGGTGTAATCTTTATGGTAGATTGAGCTTGGAGTTTTGGGAGCTTTGTCTTTGGAGCTTTTGGATCAGAGTTGCAGTATTGGATTCTGTGAAGACTTATCATTTTGTATCGTGTTCCGCTGTATTTTGTATTGTATTCTCTGATGTTGATGATTATCATTGTATCAAATTGATGTATTGGATATTGTATTCATGTTGTATCAGTGATATCATCTTTTATTTTTCCGCTGTGTTATTTATCATCTAATGTTGTTGCAAGCTCCGGCGATACGAATTTGATGTGGCTTGTCGGACATCGAGTTCGGGTCGTCACAGTTTGGTATCAGAGCTAAAGGTTGAGTAAGAACTTTAGCTACGGAGTGTAACACATTAGATAGCTCATTAGAGATAGGGTGAAGTATACCCTAGAATGAGTATAACCAGTGAAACCAAAATCCAAATTCTCAGTCTATTCTCTTTATCTGTTGTTATTCTCTAAGATATTTCATCTGAATGCCTAAGTTGGTTTTCTTACTATTCACAGATAGTGAGAATGAGTGGAAGAAGAGGACGAGATTGGGGACAGGCAAGTACCACTTCAACTGGTCAAGGCCCTCCAACGACAGATATTCCCATTCAATCTCAATCAAATCTAGCTGATTTATATCGAAGTTTTTCTAGACTTGGTGGAAAGCCATTCACTGGCAAAGAAACCGTTATCGAAGCACAAGCCTGGATTCGATCGTGTGAAAGGGTTTTCAAAGGTCTAAGGTTGGAGGATGATCAGATGCGATTGATAGCTTCTTGGCAACTCCAGGAAGAGGCTTTAGCTTGGTGGGAAACTATTACATTAGATGAACCGACGGATGAATTCACTTGGAGTCGTTTCAAGGAAGTGTTCGAGCAGCGATATATGCCGTCTGGTGGTATCTCTAGAATGTACCAAGAGTTTATAGATTTGAAGCAAGGAAGCTTATCATTTGAGGAATACTTGAACAAATTCAACGAGTTATCTCGATTTGGTCCAGAATTGGTAAATACACCGTTAAAGAGGAATGAAAAGTTTATTCGGGGAATGAACAAGGAATTCCAGGAGAGGATGACTACTCACGTTAAGGAATCCTTTTCTGAATTAATTGATATGGGTTATAGATATGATACTCTGGATAAACAGGAAGTTCCAGAGGAGGATGGAGATACAAGTAATCTAAATTGGAGGAAAAAGAAGTTTGGTGGAAAGAAATCAAGGAAAGATAAAGAAAAGAAGAATTCTCGAAAGAAAAAGCTGAAAGAAGTCACTTGTCTCAACTGCTTGGTGAGAGGTCACTACTCGGATAAATGCAAGAATCCTTGGAAGCCAGGATTGAGAGAGCCATTTATGAGGCCAGATCAGGAATCTACAGGATGCTATCATTGCCGCAAGCCAGGACATAGGATCAACGACTGTCCAGCAAAGAAGCAAGCTCTAGTAGCAAAGAGGTATGCAGTCAGCGGTGATTCTTCAACCTCAAGGGCTGATAAAGGAAAGGAAATTTTATAAGGTAACCTTCTCGTTTACGATTAAATTTTCGAGTTTTGTTCGTTATAGGAGAGCTACCCATAGTTTTATTTCTTAGCAAATCATAAATAAGTTAAATTTTGAATCTGAATCATAGTAGAATCTATTTATGTCTATTTCATTGGGTTTCGATGTAATCTACGAATGGTTAGTTATCCCTTCGAACTAACTAATACCCATGTATATTTCGTAGATCGAATAACCCAATTATTTCATAATTGAATGAGTTGATTCTCATGTTTGTTGATATTCTGCTTTGGTAAGCCAAACGCAGAATAAATATTTCGATCCGATTTGATCAATCGTTCTTTATCTATCGTCTATTCTTTCTCGTCTCCCTAGCAAATTTCGGGGACGAAATTTCTTTAAGGGGGGAATCTGTAACATTCCGGAAAATTAACTTAATTTTGAAAATAAATTGTGAATTTATTCATGTATTAGTTAGGAAATTTCTTGAATGAACTTAAAATTTTAGATTATAAGTAGGATTTGGTTAAAACTTAGAGATAAGTAATTTTATAAAAATAAAATAAAAATTTGATTTAAAAATAAATATGGATTTAAAGATAAATAACAAATTGATTTGAAAATACAAGAATAAATATTTTATAAACATTGAATTTAAAGGATAAAAATGTATTAAAAATAAAATAGAGTTAAAAGCTTTAAATTAGTAAAAGGGTTGTTTTTATTTTGTATATATTAAATTATTAAATTTTAAATTAGTAAAAGCTTTAAATTATTAAATTTTAAATATATTAGATATATTTGGAAGTTGAAATTAATAAAAAATTAATGCACTCATTTTCAAAATATTATTTGTATGTGAAATTCACTTATATAAATAAAAGTAATTACTTGTTAATATGTAATCAAAATATTTAAACCACTCTTAACTTTTTAAAGGTTGTACAAAAAGAAAATAAATAATAAAAGAAAGGCATGAATATAAAATGTATAAATTAGTTGTATATAAAGATAGTGAGCTAAAATTAAGTCGAATGTGAAAAACAATAGAAATTTTATTTGTGTAAAATATAAATATGAAAAGAGGATATAACCAAATAAAAAACATAAACAACTTTTAAAATCAAGACATATGCATATATGAAAACATAACTACATGGAGGATTAAACAAAAGTTTACAAATTAAATTGAGTCAAAGGGATTCAAACATAAATTTCCCTACAAACTACAAGTGTACAACATGCAAAAAGAAAATGGACAAATGGCATTAAATTTTTGAAAAAGGAAAAAATATAATAAAATAGTAATTAGGCCATTTAGCTTCCCAAAACCTGAAATAAGAAACCAGAAAAGAAAAGAAGGTAAAAGTCAGGTTTCATTCTTCTCGAACCTGAGAAAGGAAAGAAAAAAAAAACATGAAACAAATCATCTTCAACTTAAAGATTCGAAAATCCCTCTCTTAACAAAAATCTGAAACCAAAGTTAAAACCAGGAATTCAAAGTTCATCCTCCTGTCCAAAGATCTGTAAAACAAAATCAATTTATCAAAGCCTGGAAGTAGAAAGATTCAAATACAAGAGCAAGAGCATTTCAAGTTTTAGAAGCTAAAGGAAAAAAAAAAAGAGAGGAAGCAAATGCAAATTTCAGTTTCCAGATGCAAAACAAAGATCTGATCAACAGAAACCAAATCAGACTCATCAACCTGAGATTGCAAATTCAAATTTAAAACCTGGAAGTTAAAGTTCATCTCAACCTGCAGTTCAAAGCTTGAGTTTGTAAGGAGAGGATTTCAAGGATTCAAGAGCAATTCAGTAATTAAAAAAAAGGGAAATTCAAAGATTCATCATCATAGAATCAATTCAAAGAACCAGAATCAAAAATTTCAAGGCTTAGGATTTCAAGTAGCAGACCAAAAGCTTTCCCTGTTTCATTTAAAACAAAATCTCTGCAGATAAAATAAAGTTCAAGAGAAAAAAAAAAAAGACCCAATACAAAGCTTAAGCAAGCAACAAACAATCAACTTTTAAGAGTTGATCTGCAGTTACAAATATTTGGTTCTCTGTTCTTCAGTGATAAGGTGAGCAAACCTTTCTTTTTGATTCCAAACTTGAATATCCTGTTTTTCTGTGCTTGATGCTTGATGTTTTTTTTTATGATAACTGTTTATGTGGTTGCCAAGTTATGCTTACATGTACATATACACATGGATTCTTATCTTCCTCTCTAAACCTTTATTAAGTATGATATTTAAAGGAAAATGTATAATGATGATGTAATACTGATTTTTAAAGGTAAAGAAATTTTTTATAAATATCATGTGGAAAAAAAATATAATTACTGTTATTTGATTCAATAAAATCTGTGCTTTGCTGTCTAAATCTAAAACATGTAGTTCTGTAAAACTTCTCTGCACTGGGAATTTTTATGGGGCTTGTCCCTCTGTATTTTGGTTACAGAGCAAAGAAAAAGGATGGAAAATTTAACACTTCTTTCATACAAACCATTTTAAACTTAGGATTTGAAACAAATGGTGTTGTTTAAGCTTAAAATCATAAGCTTGGTATCTGTTGAAGTTGGACAGTGTAGCAAGGACTTAGCATATCAGTTTCACAGTAAAATGAAAATTTTATGTTAAATTCAAATATTTTAATTTGTTGATTTAACTTTATATCTTGAATAATCATACAAAAACAAGATTTTTAAAATAAGTATGATGATTTTTAGTCACGTGTTTAAGGTGCAAATTGGAGATGAACACAAAATGCTTTTTTGTCAATTCCAGATGATTTAACAAATCTTGGATGTTAAAATTGGTTTCAAAGATAGCTTAGTGGTTTGCGAAGTAGGAAAAAATGTTAGAAAAAATTTATATTGCGTGAATTTTGGGGACGAAGTCAATTTAGGGTTTTGGGCACGTTGGGTTTGCTGTTGATTCGCGAGTAACTTTTGGCATCGTCACGGCAATCTAAGTGATCGGACCTGGGGGGATACGTTCACGGATGAACGGAGCAGCTTCAGCGAGGATTACGAAGCTTTCGATGGCCTGTCGTGGCGGGGCGAACCAAATTCTGGTGGTCGCATGGGTACAGGAATGAGCAATTGGCCTTGAATTTGTTAAATTTTGATTCAATGACGATTTCATGAATTTAGGTGTTCGAATCGATTCTCGTGATCATCAGTGACGTGCCGGTGAGTTCTTGGGCGATCCACGATGGCAATCGTGCTTGTGCACGTGTACGTGCAAAGCGTGTCAGTGGGTTCGTGTTTGGGGGAAGAAGAACGCGATTTGAAGTGGGCTCGGGTCAAACTTTGGGGAAACTCGAAGCAAGGCAGGGGTATTTTAGTGTTTAGCCTGGGTCATGAGTCTTGGGAAAGAACAGTTCAGTTTTGAAAAGAAAAAAAATCAAGTTCACTTTGAAAATTTTTACTAAACAATTTTGAATTTTGATAAAAATTTAATGTTAACCGGTTTTGAATTAGTTAGAAAGTTTTTTTTAAAGACAAATCTGTTTTAAATTACCAAGTTTTTAAAATGATTTACATTAAATTAAACCTTTATTTTGAAAAGTTATTTTAAGTTTATAATATTAAGATGTTTTAATGACAAATAAAACTTTATTGTTTGGGTTAGATAATTAATGTTTTAATGATTAATAGATTTTTTTTTTGTTAAAAAGATTTATTACTTAATGTAAGTAATTCAAGTAGATAACTAATAATTCAAGTTAATTTATCAAGTAATTAATGAATGATTAAATTAAAATAGTGATTACTTAGTGAAAGTAGTTAAGGGAAGATAATTAGAGATTAATGATGAATTAATCAATAATTAAAGGTTTATTAATTAAAGTAGTTAATTAAGGAATAAGAAATTTAGATTTAATTAATTAAGGAAAAATTAATTAGTAAAAGTAATTAAGATTTAATTACAATTAAGGGTTAATTAATTAAGATAATTAATTAAAGAAATGATTAATTTATGAGGGTAATTAAAACTTAATTGAAATTAATAAATCATTAATTTAAGATTACTAATAAAAGTAATTATGTTATTGATAAAATAAACCACCCAATTTATTCATCCTAGTTGTAGTTGTTTGATTGCTATTGGATGCTTTGTGATGGATTGATTTATTTGATGTGATGCTATGTAATGTTTTGTGATGAGTTGTTTTATTTGTGATGAATATATTGTTATATGAATATGCAAACCCTTGACCTGTAAAATGACATTTGGATTTCGATGCGACAGGGAGTCGGATTCCAGTTGGTTATCCGAAACCCACATCGAACCATATTAGTAAGTCTTTGTGATTGATAAATTTACTTTATCTATGAATCAGTGAATGAAGATAAGCGTTATGGGTTATACTGCTTATCGATATATCTGTGATGATAGATGTGTGCACTATTGTGTAAAACCCCTTGGACTACACTATACACACACAAATATGGATTGCACGTGGAAATTGGTTAAGTCACAGATTTTTGAAATAGTTTGTAAAATTGAATTTTTAAATCTAAATGATTTTGAAAATGGGTCGGGTTTTGAAATGAAAAGCTTTTGGAAAAGAATTCCTAAAATAAAGGTTATTTTGAATAACTTAATAAAGTTTTGAAACTTAAAAATTCAATTTAAAATTGAATTCAAATTTTGAAAATTTAATTCTATTTTGAGAATTTATGAGGTAAAAGGTCATACAAGTTATATGGGTTTTTAAACCAATTTTAAAAGTATTGTTTTGAGAATTAAATTTAACCCAAGTTTGAGAAACTTGTATAATTTAAATGTTTGGTTTTCCAAGATGAAAACTGTTTGTTTTCAAATGATAAAGCTTTCATATAAGGAATGAATTTCCAAATTGGTATTATAGGAATTTCAAGTTTGAATTGAAATACAGTTTTCCAAGTTATGAATGAACTTTTGGAAATGATTTTGAAAGCTGAGTTAAATCTTTTGTTTAAAAGATTAAATGGGTTAATCCAATTAAAATGGAAATTGTTTTGAAATCAGTGAATGGATCTTTGTGAATTTGGGTAAATTTTATGAACTAAATCTTTTTGTTTAAAAGATTTAAATTGTAGTTTAAAAGGAAGTTTTGAATTTTAAGTTGTGACTTAACTAAAATCCATATCCATATGTTTTTAAGATATTGCGCTCATTTTTCGGTTTTGCCGGGAGAGGACCTTGTGTCATATAACCCATTCCGAAAAATGATACGTCGTTGTGGATAGCAATTGAAGACCGGTGGTGAAGACCGGGTATTTGCGAGAACGATAGGATGACCTATCGATTGTCTCTGCACTGAGTAGCTACGGTATAGAGATTCCCTAAGTGATGGATAGTCCGATCGGGATTGTGGATACCCGGATTTGCAAGGGCTTTTTCGGAAGTGCCTTCGGTTCTGTTCGAGCCCGGAACAGACTTGTATGGTCGTGTGTCCGACACTACACTTTGAGATTTAAAGCCGATTCCTTTCAAATACATGTCTGTTGGTGGCGGAGAATTTATTCTCTTAGCTTAACACCCTTCTCCGAGACGTACGAGCTCAGAGGTTATGTAGTTGAAGTTATCAGCGATATAATCCCAATTTGGTGGTGTGGCATGCTAAGTGTTGCTGTGTGATTGACGATCATTTGTTGATCATTTGTGATCAAAGCATGGCTTTGTGAAAAAGCGTAGCTTTGTGGACGAAACCTCATCGAGCCTCACAAACCGGTAATGGTCGAAACAGGAAAGATGCGGCAAGGTTTCAGGGGTAGCTCCCTAGGGTATGACCATTCCTTCTGGAAAAGGGTAGTATCATGGTATGGAGCCCAGATACTTACTCATGTGGACACACTATATTATTACTGTGTGATGTTGTTGGTGTAGAGGATCCTCGGTTAAAGGTCCCAAAGGACCGGGGGTGGTATATCTCAGGTTTTATTCCCCGGGAAGGGGGTAGCCGGCCTTGTTTAGCAGAGGGCCAGGGTGGTTCTCGGGGCGTCCCGCCAGAGGCGTTCCCATGTGGCAATAGGAAGTTCCTTAGCCTGACCATTTGTTGGAAACCCATTCATCCAATACGTGCCTTGTACGATTTTAGTTGTAGAACCTGCCATTTAACATGGCAGCTATAGTAGGCATAGCATCATGGTACCTATGCTGGCTAGGATTTATATTATACTTTCGAAAGATTTTCCACTATGCACTAGTAATAATATCAAGAAATTTTTCTCGTAGTAAGCATGTTTGACTATCATAAGGAGAAATCTCCCCCATGTGTGCGTTTGCATTGTGTGTGTGCCGGGAGGCCTTATGGTAGTTTCATTTTCCAAAAAGCATTGCGGATTTCAACAAAAAACTTAAAATCTTTTGTTTGTTTTAAAGAACAAATGTTTTTGTTTGCTCATACCAGTCCCATGACTGACCTGGAGTTTATTGTTTCGTTTCTAAACTCTGGGTGCCAACCATTTTCCACACGGGCAGTCTAGAGTTTGGTTTTCCAGAGTCAGGTAGTAGATATCGTTTGGTAGCCTTCAGCTTTCTATTTGATCATTTTGGAGTCTTTGGAGTCCACGGACGGACTTGCTTATCTTGGTGTAATCTTTATGGTAGATTGAGCTTGGAGTTTTGGGAGCTTTGTCTTTGGAGCTTTTGGATCAGAGTTGCAGTATTGGATTCTGTGAAGACTTATCATTTTGTATCGTGTTCCGCTGTATTTTGTATTGTATTCTCTGATGTTGATGATTATCATTGTATCAAATTGATGTATTGGATATTGTATTCATGTTGTATCAGTGATATCATCTTTTATTTTTCCGCTGTGTTATTTATCATCTAATGTTGTTGCAAGCTCCGGCGATACGAATTTGATGTGGTTTGTCGGACATCGAGTTCGGGTCGTCACACAAATAATTCTGAACAATGACGTAGTACAACGGTACGCCCGATGAACCTGATAACCCGGTACAACGACGTAGTACAATGGTACATCCGATGAACCAAACTCCATAAAAGAACATGGGTCGCTAGCCCAAAAAAAATGAGTCGGAACTCCAAAGAATCCATAGGTTGTTGGCCTATAAAAGAAATGAGATGAAACTTAATAAAACGGGGTATAGTCCCATACGTGGACAAAGAGAAACCGCATACCGCAAGTCTAAATAACAAAAGGTCATCATTGATCAATAAAAAGTGTGAATTGCACTAAGCTAGTAAATAAATGAGTTTGGCTTCATGTCCCATAAGCACTTGCTTAACTTTACGAACAAATTGTAGATCTCCAGTCGAAAATTGTCACAAAAGTTTAAATCTAACAAGTCACAAATTAACCGACGAAGTAAACGCAAGCGTTTCATACCACTTATTTTGCTAAGCCGTTTAATTAGATTTTCTCATACCAACGAGTAAAGATTTTTTTATACTAATAGGTTGGAAAACGTTTTAATAAACGAGCTTTGTATTAAAATGGTGTTGAAATCGTTTGATGAAAGAGTTTTGATATTTACTACTAGTATAGAGACCTTTGCATTTTAAAGCAACAAACCATAGAAATGATTGTAGAAGCAATCGATCACCAGAAATTCACATTCGAAGATGTGAATTAAATCCAAAGAAATCGATACAAAATCCATCAAAATGGATATTCTCAAAAATCCCAAAAAGAAATTATCAGAGTCAACAAAGGTGACAACAACAAATTGGATCCACTAGAATCGATTAAAAATTGAAAATCCACACAAAATGGCAAGATTGGCTGAGATAGTAGATTCAGTCGACTAGACCAGGGTGGTCAGTCGACTGACATAATATCAGGGAACTTTCTGTTTTCATATTCAGTAGAGTGAATCAGGGTGGTCAGTCGACTGAAACATGCCTGCAAAATTTTCGGTTTCCAGGCTCAGTCGACTGATACTGGCCTAGGAAATTTCCTGGGTTCTGGTTCAGTCTATTACTTCCTGGTTCAGTCGATTGAACTGGAATTTCCAGTACTTTCAACCTAGCCCCAATGAAGGGCACAAACCAAACGGAGACAATCGATCGAGCAATGACAACTAGGGATTTATGCCTCGCGACAACCCAGCATTATAGGCTCTTCGACGCATCCCAAAAACATATCCAAACATCCATAGTAGGATTTTCATAAATTGGACAACAAGAATCAAAAATTGGAAAATTCATAAAACCAATTCAATCCAAAGCAAATGGACAAGGAATAGATGTTAGGAATTACTATCAAAGATATAAACATATATGTGAGTTCAAAAACTCACCTTTTACCCGAAAACACAAGTAAGAAGTTATAAAGCAAGGCAAGAACAACCACTCTTCAATTTTAACCCAAGAAGCTTCAATCTAAGCTCATAAGAAAGACAATTCCTAAGTTAGGGTTTAGGAAATATCTGAAATGGAAGAGGAATTGAGATGGAAAACATGAAGAGCATGCTTACCTAAGCTTCTCTTGGATTTCTAGAGCTAGAATTGGAATTTCCTAAGAATTTAGGGATTAGGAATTTTAGTTTCCAATCTTTTCCTCCATTTTTACTAAATCTTGAGTGTTAGCAAATATTATGAAGGAATGAAGAGGAGTGGAGTGGAGTGGAGTTGGGTTCATATGTTGGGTTAATGGGCTGAAACCCAAACCCAAAGCCCTAAATGAAAACATCAAAAATTTAATCAACTCCAAACATATCGATGTTTATACTCAAAAAGGTCGAAAATTCCATTTTGAACTCAATGGAAGTGGTCTCGAGTCCCAATTCGACTGTTTGCAAAAAGTAGCATTTCAGACTTTAATTCGACTAACGATTCTATATTTAAATAAAATATTTAAATATACAATCGTAAAATATGCGGGTTGTTATAGATTCCCCTCCTTAAAGAAATTGCATCCTTGCAATATTTAAGAAGAAAAAAATAAGAAGTAACAACCATAAAAGCATATCGATACAAAATAAATTCGAAATAAGAAGTTCACCTTAAAGAGCACAAGAGAGTAAGTCCGGATGTGTTCGCTCGATGAATTCTCCAGATTTCCAAGAGCAATCCTTAGGATTTGAGGACCATGAACTTTCACAAGAGGAACATCTTTATTTCGAAGGTGTTTAACCTCTGATGCAATGATACGAATAGGACGTTGCTCATAAGTCAAATTAGGCGAAACTTTAATTTCTTCAACAACATCAGGCTCAAGAACAGAATTGGAATCTCGAAGGCATTTCCGTAGTGGAGAGACGTGGAAAACGTCATGAATATTAGAAAATTGAGCTGATAATAAAAGGCGACAAGCCGCGGAACCAATACGTTTGGTGACGGAAAATAGAACAATATATCGAGGCGCTAATTTTCCCGACCGACTGAAACGCATAACACCCTTCATAGGTGAAACACGAATAAACACCAAATCTCCCACAGAAAATTCTAATTTCCTTCTTTGATTATCGAAATAAGATTTTTGTCTACTTTGATCTTCTTTCATCCCATGATGGATATGGTCAATCTTTTCTGTGGAATCATGAACGAAATCTGGACCTAAAACCAGCTTCTCATCGGCCTCAAGCTAACAAGAAGGAGATCGGCATGGCCTTCCATAGAGTGCTTCGAAAGGTGCCATACCAATACTAGATTGGAAGCTATTATTATAGGAAAACTGAACAAGAGAAATATGATCTTCCCAACTTCCACCAAAATCAAGTACACATGCACGAAGAAGATCTTCATGAGTTTAATTCACTCGCTCGATTTGTCCATCGGACCGAGGATGATAAGCGGTGCTAAAATTAAGCTTCGTTCCCAAAGCTTTTTAAAGACCCTTCCAAAATCCACTAGTAATGTGACGACCCGCCCTTCTACGCCCAGGAAGACGTTCCGTCTTTAAGAAAGAAAGGGATGAGAAAATAGAAAAGATAGAGAAGAATGAACAACAACATCAGAATCTCACAGCGGAACGAATAAATTATAATAAACACATAAATATTTACATAATATACAACATCAATTAGAGTTATACAGACAAGTTATACAGACAACACATCATATACTAGACAGTTATAAACATCTGTCTAGTTAATACACCTCAATACAATACACAATACATCACAGAGATATCAACACAGCGGAACTATATATATATCTATAACGCTGAAGCCTCCTGCTCCATTGCTCCTCCAGAATTCGTCAAAGCCAACCTGAATCCCTTGACTACCCGTAAAAATTTAGGTACCCGAGAGTTTATGAAAAACAAAAATAAACTTCGGGTCAGACATAGGTCTGGTATGAGTAACAGGTTAAAGTTGCTTAACTTTGAAAATCTTTTGAAAATAAAAGGTATCACGTAAGACTTCCCACAAATAAACATGGGTAAGTTTTTACCTTACGCTAACCAAAACATTTGATAGGAAATTCTGTGATATTATAATAGGTCTAGGGTTTTCAAGTAAATAGAAAATAGCCGAAATTGTTACATGATTAAATTCCAGCTACTAGCCACAAAAGTGGGTAATACAATCAAAACCGTTGGCACTTATTGGATTGTGGATTCCACACAATGGCAGGGCTACTGGGGTACCGCCCGTCACAGTACGTGGCCTAGATCAACGTACCGAGGATCACTCCCGACCCCCTGCAACACAAGGACGGAACCATTCCTTACTGAACAGTCCCGAACAAGATAAACCTCGCAGTTGTTTGCAACCAACTGCCCACACAGCCGAAAAATAAAGGGACATCTAGATAGGGGAATATCCTTGTCCTGCTTGGGCATGACCCACCTAACCTTGCTGCACCTCCCCTGTTTTAGCCATTCCCGGTTGATGAGGCTTGAGGTTACGATTACCTTTAAAGAATATATTTCTTAGAATGCTCATCGTCCACCTGACGATGTGTTGAAAGCATTCAATCCATACAAGTTCGTTCCGGGTTCGAACGAAACCGAAGGCATTATCTCGTTACACTCATTTTGGAATCACGCTCAGAGTTAACGACGATAACCCTTGCATTTTGAATCTCCATCTTTACTTCAGATTCACGACCTATCGTAAATTTGGAATCGATGTGGTTTTCGGATATTCCTAATGCGGAAAACCGATCCCGGTCTCATCGAAATCCAAAACGTGTCTTTTAAGGCCAAGTTGTCTATTTAGTCTTAACAGTTTAATTCAATATAATCAACATACACACAGATGGATAATTCATAATATCACAGTAGATAATCACCGATAATCTCATTAACAGATAATCAATATTATTATCCAAACAGATAATCAAATATTATCATATTTAAACCAAGTATCCATGACACATAGATATAATTCATACCAGATCATAATCATCAAATGAAATATCAATATCATTCATCCATATGCAATGATTTATAATCATACCATTTGTAATTAATTTAAAATGAATTAAATTAACTACTTCAATCTCTAATTAATTTAAAGTAAATTAAATTAATTACTTCATCTATAAATCCTGCCTATACAACCATTAATTAATTACAAATCAAATTAATTAATCACCCTCCAAATATTCACCTTGATTAAACACCTCGATTATTCAATTTCTAATTACAATAAGTAATTAGTATTTAATTAGTTTTACAAATTAATTATCCTAAATCATTTATAGTAAATAACATTTTATTACCTTATTTATAAATTTAATTAATTACATTTATTGTTGATTAATTACATAAATTAATCACCACATTATTAAATTTCTTAATTAATCAATTCTTAATTTCATCATTAATTGAATTAATTAATGACCTTTAATTTAGATTTAAATTAATTTACTTTGATTAAATTAATTACCTTAAGTAATCGATCTTTAATTAAACATAATTATTAATCACCCTTGATTAATATCATTCCAGTAATTTACTACCCTTAATTACTCATATAATTAAATTAAATATCCCATAATTAAGTATCTCCACTAATTAATTCCAAGATTAATTATGAAAGTAATTATCCAAATTACTTTACTATCACATTATTTTTCATTAATTACATTCAGTAATTAAAATTAATTACGTCCCTAAGTAATTCTACTCCATTGCATACACTAAGTAATTACACTTATCAATTTATCAAATGATTTCCTTAAATTAATTAAAATAAATTAATTAACTTAAATTAATCATTTAATCAAATTAATTACAATAAGTAATTAATCTCTTAAATTCTTTTATCAAGTAATTACTCTTAACCATTTACAATAGATTACCTAATTAATCTGATTAATTATCAAAATTAATCTCATTAATAAATTAATTAGTAATCTTTAGTTAATTATCTTTATTAACTAATAACATTACTTAAATTACTTTCTTAATTAATTTCCAATTATAAATTAATCTAAACTACATAAGTCATTTCTTAATTAACCTTTTATTCTTATGATAATTTATTTCTTTATCTATGACTTTATCAACATTCACAATTTAAATTCAAATATCATTTGAATTTAAAATTCAAAATGAATATAATTTAAATTCAATTTAAAATCTTTTAATTAAATGTAGATAACGTTTATTTTCTACATATATGAACTTGTATAAGAAAATCTTTTAAATTTAACTACTTGAATCTTAATTTAAATTTAAATTTCCAAAATACATTTATATTTCAACTTGCAACTTCAAGTTAAACCATTTAATTACTTTTCATTCAAAAATTTTAATTAAAAGAATCTTCAAAATCAAGTTAAATATTTATTGAAACAATTTACTTTTCAAAACTATTTTATTTGAACTCATTCATATATATATATATAAAAACAGATTTAAGCTTTAGATTTAGATTCTAAGTAAACTTGAATTCCGTCAATTAAATTTTGATTTTAAAACTTTGATCTAAACTTTCTTTTAACAACTTAAATTAGAAACTCGATTTCTCACATCCAAATCTATTTTAAAATCTTAAGATATCAATATTCATATGAATCAATACCTTAAAAATTCAAATTTAAACTATGGTTAGAGCCTTTATTTCGGTTTTAAATATTTTTAAAACAAACTGGGAATTTCCAGTTGGTACACCTGAAACTCATTTAGATATTAAACTTTATTTAGATTTCAAAATATAGGTTTGAACTCTTACTGCAAGCTGAATTTGAACTTAGTTTTAAATCCACTATTTTTTTTTAACAGGTTTCATTTGAATTTGCAGTGAACAAATGCTGCTGCCAGGTTTTACAAAAAACTGGAAACAACAATGACTCGAGAGAAATCAGATTTGCTTCGAGTTCCCCCCTCCTCTGCTTCGAGTCAACACTCGAATAAACTCGCGTCTTCCCTAACCAAAAACCTGCACACAGAAAACAGCAACCCCAACTTCAATGGCACGGTGCACGTGCACCGTGGCCCCAACCAACGCCGACCATCCACTCAGGCACCCACTCACCAACGACCCTCACCTGACGTGATTGCGATCACCAGAACCCATCACAATAGCTTGAATCAAAAACGAGTTCGAAGTTCAAACCTGGGAAACACAAGCAGGACCATCTCCCAAACCTGACAATGCGTCACCCTTGCTCCTCCGACCACTAGAGAACCACCTCCACTGGCCACAGCTTCACCTACCATCCCTCTACAGATTCCCAAAAGCCCGTAACGCTCGATCACTTCTGGTCATCGAACGAGACCAAAACTCATCCATAGCAAAAACTACGTTTACAAACTTCAATCACTTGCCGCTGTCATCACCGTGGTCGTGCCCCCCTCTGACCATTTTTCTAGGCACCCCCATAGGCTTCTCCATCTCCAGCCACGAACTCGACCACCACGAATCGGTCGATCATCAGCAATTGATCGAAATTCAATTTTCGAACAAAATTAAACTGCTCTTAAACCAGATTCTTAAAAATCAACAGATCATGCCTAAAAATCATATTTTTGATGACGTATTCCAGTTATAATACTGATTTAATAAATTAAAAAGTTTGGGTTTTCACTTATTCAAGATTTGCCCTGTAAATTTGATTTTTCAGAACAATATACAAGTTTATTTCAATTTAATAAAACTCATACTCTAAACTAGGATGAAACAGACAATTTCTGTTTGTATTGTAAATCTTAAAGGCTATGAGATCAAGAAATGAAAATGATTGAATCAGCTCAAACCTGGGAATAAATGGATAAATTTGTTTACAGTGTCTTTAATATGTATTCATTCTACATCCCTATGCACAGAAAAGTATATACATACAGATACTATTTATTCCATATTTTTAACTTTGCAACTAGTTTAAATACTCAAGTTTTAGAAATTTAAGTTACTTATAATAAATGAACAACAGAACAAGTCCAAGGAAGTTTTGGATATGCAGGTTTGACATATACAAAATCTCACCACAACAAAGCATTCAGAGAAAATGAATAAATAAATATACACCATATATTTAAGCATCCAAATATCAACATGTATCAGCTTTTAAAACTTAAGTAATTAAAAGAAAGAAAACGTTACTCACAAGTGCTTTCGAAAAAGAACAGAGCACTTCCTGGTATTGAAGCAGTCTTGAATTTTAAAAACTGGAAAGTAGATTTGCTTGATGTTCCTCTAATTCATTTTGCCTTTTATTGTTGATGCTTCAGTTGTAAGCAAAATAAAAATGCTACTTGTATATGTTAAGTTTACTATGTTATGTTAAATGAACTTAAAGAAGAAAACATGTATGTATAGAAGTTTATAGGGGTAGGTGTTTACTGGGTTTGTATAAATTTGTACAAATAATTTCTGTTTTGTATCAGAGATTTTTATCAAAGGGCTGAGATGTTCAATTAGATTTCGAATTGACTATTGTTATGTGCTAAGAAATGAAAGCATTAAATGCAAATGTACTATATGTTTACACTAATCTTATCTTTTTATGTACAAAGATATTTTTGTTTTGCAATTTATTACAGGTTGACTACATTTCTATATCTTAATTTTGCTTTAGCTTGTTCTACAATCTATCATTCACAAGATATTTGTTTTACTTAGCTGTGCATACTTACTTTTCTTTGTTCTTCATACTTGTCTTACTCTTAATCAACAAGCTACTTGCATATGTTTATTTTATTTTGTTAAATTGCCAACATAATCATAGTACATATATGATTACATGTTTCCTTTTTTTTAGCTTTGCAATTTATTTTACATGTTTATATTCTGCCTGCATATATTTTCTTTACAGGCTGCATTCTTACTTTTGTTTATTTTTGCTTTGCTTATATTTATTTTACTTTGCATTCTTAAATTTTCAGACAACAATTCTAAACTCTTCATATTTGTTTTCAGCCTGCACACTTTACTGCCTGCACATTTATTATATTTTTTTTCTCACTTTATTTTGTTCTTAGCTTATTTCAGTTACTAATTATAAACTTTACTTATGTATTAAATTTTATTTTTAATACAAGTGCTTGTTATTATTGCACTTATTATTTTAAACTTAAATTATCAATACTAAATTTACTTCTTATTATTTCAAACTTATATAATTCTTTGTTATACTACTTATTTTATTTATTTACTTTCTCTTTTAAGTTCATAGATATTTTATTCTGTCATTTACTTATGTTAAATATCATACATTTGATTTATTTTTAAGTTTAATATTTATAAAGTTTACTTCATTTTAAATCTACAAGCCATAGCTTCCCAAAATACTTATATATATATATATAAATGAATCTAAAATAACAATTTATTTTATATTAAAATCTATTTATAAAAAATATTACATTATTGTTATTGTTTAAAAATCACTCATTATTAATTTAAACTGATTCATCAATGAAATCATTACATAAATAAATTACTTATTTTATAAAGTTGAAGTAAACTAATTAATTTATCTTGAGTATTTTTTTTAAGATCATATTATTATTTATTCAATATTAGATTTCCAAATTATCAAAATAATAGAATTAGAAAATATAAGTTTATCTATTAAATTTTAAAAACAAAACTGATCTATTTATAATATATACCAATATACATATATACATTATAAATAGAAACAATTTAAATTAGCTTTTAAAAGATAAATTATCAGTTAAATATTTATTTAAACGAAGATTATTAAATCAATTCAAATGTTATTAACAAATATTATCAAATCAATTTAATTTTTAATGTAGATTATTAAGTTGATATTGCCCCAAATTTCCGGGATATCACATTCCTTCCCCCTTAAAAGAATTTCGTCCCCGAAATTTAAAACAAAGGTAATTTAATAATCTACTATAGACAAGCATATATTAATCATATATTAAAATATGTAACAAAGGTAATTTTAAAATATCTAATTTTAAAAACACAAGCATATATTAATCATATGTTATCCAAACAAACAAATCTAACTATCCAGACAAAATTCCGGATAGAATTTGCTCGAGTTTCCCCAAGTATAAATACCGGGTTACTCGCTCTATAGAATCCAAACAAACAATACTACTAAGCTACAGAACTTCTACTCATCTAGATCTACAAACAAGACAGGATATCAGACTATAGACAAGTCTGAATCAACAACCAAAACTGCTTGAACTGCTGATTAAACAGATGAAAATGCTGAAGATGAATTCAAGCACAGACTAGACAACACATTCCAAAAATAAAGTTCACATATCCAAAAAAAAAAACTTCGCAGTTTCTCTAAAACTTGAGCTACTTCCACAGCTCAAAAACCATCCTATTACTAAGCTGATCCATCGGTACCACTTCTGAAAATCCAGTCGATACCAAACTCAATCTCTAGATGCTGACCAAACTCTGATTTCCTGAACACATCCAGAAAAATTCTGAAACACAAGAGAACACTCAATCTACCGCAAGTCACTTTTGCAATCAATCCAGCCTACTTCAATGAAAAACTGTTCTCGCTTTACCAAACAGAACAGCTTACACTTATGTGACCAATCCATCGAAGAAATGGATCCACTCTGCTGCTTTTGAAGTTTCCTCAAAAAAAACTGCTAAGCCAGAAGACTTCCTAAACCAAAACTCTTTGAGATACTCAGATCTCAAAGCAACCAGAAACATTCTACTGAACTCAACTACAACACCGATGCAGTCGCTCTTCCATAATTTGTTCCAAAGAAACATCTTCGGAGACATTCATAGTCACTGTGTCTCATCACACAGCTACTGCACCTTGACGTATCAAGATACAATGACTTGCTTATGCCCAACCGACAGATCCGAACTCTATCTCAGCCAAGCTACACTTCAAAATGAACTCCGAACCTTAACAGGTTTCCTTCAGAGATCAATGGAATCCTTGCACCACCCAAAGCTTACTCGGGACGATGATAGGTCTACAGTCTCGACAAATACACTTCCAACCTCAAACATATAAACTCCAACCATTGGTAGTTGTGTTACACACAACACTACCCAATCTACCTTTATAGCTTATTGGAAAACCTGAACGGGTAACCCAACAAATAGGTAGAAACAAATATATATATATATATATATATATATATATATATATATCAAAATTACAAATACGCTCACTCGGGGAAGAAATCACTCAAGAGCCTAGGTATTCACTCAACCTAGCGCTCTGATACCAACTGTGACGACCCGCCCTCCTACGCCCAGGAAGATGTTCCGTCTTTAAGAAAGAAAGGGATGAGAAAATAGAAAAGATAGAGAAGAATGAACAACAACATCAGAATCTCACAGCGGAACGAATAAATTATAATAAACACATAAATATTTATATAATATACAACATCAATTAGAGTTATACAGACAACACATCATATACTAGACATTTATAAACATCCGTCTAGTTAATACACCTCAATACAACACACAATACATCACAGAGATATCAACACAGCGGAACTATATATATATCTATAACGTTGAAGCCTCCTGCTCCATTGCTCCTCCAGAATTCGTCAAAGCCAACCTGAATCCCTTGACTACTCGTAAAAATTTGGGTACCCGAGAGTTTATGAAAAACAAAAATAAACTTCGGGTCAGACATGGGTCTGGTATGAGTAACAGATTAAAGTTGCTTAACTTTGAAAATCTTTTGAAAATAAAAGGTATCACGTAAGACTTCCCACAAATAAACATGGGTAAGTTTTTACCTTACGCTAACCAAAACATTTGATAGGAAATTCTGTGATATTATAATAGGTCTAGGGTTTTCAAGTAAATAGAAAATAGCCGAAATTGTTACATGATTAAATTCCAGCTACTAGCCACAAAAGTGGGTAATACAATCAAAACCATTGGCACTTATTGGATTGTGGATTCCATACAATGGCAGGGCTACTAGGGTACCGCCCGTCACAGTACGTGGCCTAGATCAACGTACCGAGGATCACTCCCGACCCCCTGCAACACAAGGCCGGAACCATTCCTTACTGAACAGTCCCGAACAAGATAAACCCCATAGTTGTTTGCAACAAACTGCCCACACAGCCGAAAAATAAAGGGACATCTAGACAGGGGAATATCCTTGTCCTGCTTGGGCATGACCCACCTAAACTTGCTGCACCTCCCCTGTTTTAGCCATTCCCGGTTGATGAGGCTTGAGGTTACGATTACCTTTAAAGAATATATTTCTTAGAATGCTCATCGTCCACCTGACGATGTGTTGAAAGCATTCAATCCATACAAGTTCGTTCCGGGTTCGAACGAAACCGAAGGCATTATCTCGTTACACTCATTTTGGAATCACGCTCAGAGTTAACGACGATAACCCTTGCATTTTGAATCTCCATCTTTACTTCAGATTCACGACCTATCGTAAATTTGGAATCGATGTGGTTTTCGGATATTCCTAATGCGGAAAACCGATCCCGGTCTCATCGAAATCCAAAACGTGTCTTTTAAGGCCAAGTTGTCTATTTAGTCTTAACAGTTTAATTCAATATAATCAACATACACACAGATGGATAATTCATAATATCACAGTAGATAATCATCGATAATCTCATTAACAGATAATCAGTATTATTATCCAAACAAATAATCAAATATTATCATATTTAAACCAAGTATCCATGACACATAGATATAATTCATACCAGATCATAATCATCAAATGAAATATCAATATCATTCATCCATATGCAATGATTTATAATCATACCATTTGTAATTAATTTAAAATGAATTAAATTAACTACTTCAATCTCTAATTAATTTAAAGTAAATTAAATTAATTACTACATCTATAAATCCTGCCTATACAACCATTAATTAATTACAAATCAAATTAATTAATCACCCTCCAAATATTCACCTTGATTAAACACCTCGATTAATCAATTTCTAATTACAATAAGTAATTAGTATTTAATTAGTTTTACAAATTAATTATCCTAAATCATTTATAGTAAATAACATTTTATTACCTTATTTATAAATTTAATTAATTACATTTATTGTTGATTAATTACATAAATTAATCACCACATTATTAAATTTCTTAATTAATCAATTCTTAATTTCATCATTAATTGAATTAATTAATGACCTTTAATTTAGATTTAAATTAATTTACTTTGATTAAATTAATTACCTTAAGTAATCGATCTTTAATTAAACATAATTATTAATCACCCTTGATTAATATCATTCCAGTAATTTACTACCCTTAATTACTCATATAATTAAATTAAATATCCCATAATTAAGTATCTCCACTAATTAATTCCAAGATTAATTATGAAAGTAATTATCCAAATTACTTTACTATCACATTATTTTTCATTAATTACATTCAGTAATTAACATTAATTACGTCCCTAAGTAATTCTACTCCATTGCATACACTAAGTAATTACACTTATCAATTTATCAAATGATTTCCTTAAATTAATTAAAATAAATTAATTAACTTAAATTAATCATTTAATCAAATTAATTACAATAAGTAATTAATCTCTTAATTTCTTTTATCAATTAATTACTCTTAACCATTTACAATAGATTACCTAATTAATCTGATTAATTATCAAAATTAATCTCATTAATAAATTAATTAGTAATCTTTAGTTAATTATCTTTATTAACTAATAACATTACTTAAATTACTTTCTTAATTAATTTCCAATTATAAATTAATCTAAACTACATAAGTCATTTCTTAATTAACCTTTTATTCTTATGATAATTTATTTCTTTATCTATGACTTTATCAACATTCACAATTTAAATTCAAATATCATTTGAATTTAAAATTCAAAATGAATATAATTTAAATTCAATTTAAAATCTTTTAAATAAATGTAGATAACGTTTATTTTCTACATATATGAACTTGTATAAGAAAATCTTTTAAATTTAACTACTTGAATCTTAATTTAAATTTAAATTTCCAAAATACATTTATATTTCAACTTGCAACTTCAAGTTAAACCATTTAATTACTTTTCATTCAAAAATTTTAATTAAAAGAATCTTCAAAATCAAGTTAAATATTTATTGAAACAATTTACTTTTCAAAACTATTTTATTTGAACTCATTCATATATATATAAAAAAACAGATTTAAGCTTTAGATTTAGATTCTAAGTAAACTTGAATTCCGTCAATTAAATTTTGATTTTAAAACTTTGATCTAAACTTTCTTTTAACAACTTAAATTAGAAACTCGATTTCTCACATCCAAATCTATTTTAAAGTCTTAGGATATCAATATTCATATGAATCAATACCTTAAAAATTCAAATTTAAACTATGGTTAGAGCCTTTATTTCGGTTTTAAATATTTTTAAAACAAACTGGAAATTTCCAGTTGGTACACCTGAAACTCATTTAGATATTAAACTTTATTTAGATTTCAAAATATAGGTTTGAACTCTTACTGTAAGCTGAATTTGAACTTAGTTTTAAATCCACTATTTAATTTTTTTAACAGGTTTCATTTGAATTTGCAGTGAACAAATGCTGCTGCCAGGTTTTAAAAAAACAGGAAACAACACTGACTCGGGAGAAATCAGATTTGCTTCGAGTTCCCCGCTCCTCTGCTTCGAGTCAACACTCGAATAAACTTAAGTCTTCCCTAACCAAAAACCTGCACACAGAAAACAGCAACCCCAACTTCAATGGCACGGTGCACGTGCACCAAGGCCCCAATCAACGCCGACCATCCACTCAGGCACCCACTCACCAACGACCCTCACCTGACGTGATTGCGATCGTCAGAACCCATCACAATAGCTTGAATCAAAAACGAGTTCGAAGTTCAATCCTGAGAAACACAAGCAGGACCATCACCCAAACCTGACAATGCGTCGCCCTTGCTCCTCCGACCACCAGAGAACCACCTCCACTGGCCACAGCTTCACCTACCATCCCTCTACAGATTCCCAAAAGCCCATAACGCTCGATCACTTCTGGTCATCGAACGAGACCAAAACTCATCCATAGCAAAAACTAGGTTTACAAACTTCAATCACTTGCCGTTGTCATCACCGCGGCCATGCCCCCCTCTGACCATTTTTCAAAGCACCCCCATAGGCTTCTCCATCTCCAGCCACGAACTCGACCACCATGAATCGGTCGATCATTAGCAATTGATCAAAATTCAATTTTCGAACAAAATTAAACTGCTCTTAAACCAGATTCTTAAAAATCAACAGATCATGCCTAAAAATCATATTTTCGATGACGTATTCCAGTTATAATACTGATTTAATAAATTAAAAAGTTTGGGTTTTCACTTATTCAAGATTTGCCCTGTAAATTTGATTTTTTAGAACAATATACAAGTTTATTTCAACTTTAATAAAACACATACTCTAAACTAGGACGAAATAGACAATTTCTGTTTTTATTGTAAATCTTAAAGGCTATGAGATCAAGAAATGAAAATGATTGAATCAGCTCAAACCTGGGAATAAATGGATAAATTTGTTTACAGTGTCTTTAATATGTATTCATTCTACATCCCTATGCACAGAAAAGTATATACATACAGATACTATTTATTCCATATTTTTAACTTTGCAACTAGTTTAAATACTCAAGTTTTAGAAATTTAAGTTACTTATAATAAATGAACAACAGAACAAGTCCAAGGAAGTTTTGGATATGCAGGTTTGACATATACAAAATCTCACCACAACAAAGCATTCAGAGAAAATGAATAAATAAATATACACCATATATTTAAGCATCCAAATATCAACATGTATCAGCTTTTAAAACTTAAGTAATTAAAAGAAAGAAAACGTTACTCACAAGTGCTTTTGAAAAAGAACAGAGCACTTCCTGGTATTGAAGCAGTCTTGAATTTTAAAAACTGGAAAGTAGATTTGCTTGATGTTCCTCTAATTCATTTTGCCTTTTATTGTTGATGCTTCAGTTGTAAGCAAAATAAAAATGCTACTTGTATATGTTAAGTTTACTATGTTATGTTAAACGAACTTAAAGAAGAAAACATGTATATATAGAAGTTTATAAGGGTAGGTGTTTACTGGGTTTGTATAAATTTGTACAAACAATTTCTGTTTTGTATCAGAGATTTTTATCAAAGGGTTGAGATGTTCAATTAGATTTCCAATTGACTATTGTTATGTGCTAAGAAATGAAAGCATTAAATGCAAATGTACTATATGTTTACACTAATCTTATCTTTTTGTGTACAAAGATATTTTTGTTTTGCAATTTATTACAGGTTGACTACATTTCTATATCTTAATTTTGCTTTGGCTTGTTCTATCATCTATCATTCACAAGATATTTGTTTTACTTAGCTGTGCATACTTACTTTTCATTGTTCTTCATACTTGTCTTACTCTTAATCAACAAGCTACTTGCATATGTTTATTTTATTTTGTTAAATTGCCAACATAATCATAGTACAGATATGATTACATGTTTCCTTTTTTTTTTAGCTTTGCAATTTATTTTACATGTTTATATTCTGCCTGCATATATTTTCTTTACAGGCTGCATTCTTACTTTTGTTTATTTTTGCTTTGCTTATATTTATTTTACTTTGCATTCTTAAATTTTCAGACAACAATTCTAAACTCTTCATATTTGTTTTCAGCCTGCACACTTTACTTCCTGCACATTTATTATATTTTTTTTCTTACTTTATTTTGTTTTTAGCTTATTCCAGTTACTAATTATAAACTTTACTTATGTATTAAATTTTATTTCTAATACAAGTGTTTGTTATTATTGCACTTATTATTTTAAACTTAAATTATCAATACTAAATTTACTTCTTATTATTTGAAACTTATATAATTCTTTGTTATACTGCTTATTTTATTTATTTACTTTCTCTTTTAAGTTCATAGATATTTTATTATGTCATTTACTTATGTTAAATATCATACATTTGATTTATTTTTAAGTTTATTATTTATAAAGTTTACTTTATTTTAAATCTACAAGCCATAGCTTCCCAAAATATTTATATATATATATAAATGAATTTAAAATAACAATTTATTTTATATTAAAATCTATTTATAAAAAATATTGCATTATTGTTATTTTTTAAAAATCACTCATTATTAATTTAAACTGATTCATCAATGAAATCATTACATAAATAAATTACTTATTTTATAAAGTTGAAGTAAAAAGAACCAAAACAATCTTTTATTTAAATTTTAAACCTGTGCTAGAATACTTTTAAACTAATTAATTTATCTTGAGTATTTTTTTTTTAAGATCATATTATTATTTATTCAATATTAGATTTCCAAATTATCAAAATAATAGAATTAGAAAATATAAGTTTATCTATTAAATTTTAAAAACAAAACTGATCTATTTATAATATATACCAATATACATATATACATTAGAAATAGAAACAATTTAATTTAGCTTTTAAAAGATAAATTATCAGTTAAATATTTATTTAAACGAAGATTATTAAATCAATTCAAATGTTATTAACAAATATTATCAAATCAATTTAATTTTTAATGTAGATTATTAAGTTGATATTGCCCCAAATTTCTGGGATATCACAAGTAAACAATGGATCACGATCGCTAACAATAGAAGCAGGAACTCCATGTAATCTAATAATTTCTTTAACATAGAGTTTGGCTAAAAGAGGTATGGTCCAATTAGACCGAATGAGAATAAAATGGGTGGATTTTGTAGGTCTATCCACAATCACCCATAAACTGTCATGGCCCGAACGAGAACAGGGAAGTCCATCAATAAAGTCCATGGAGACTTGATCCCACTTCCAAATTGGAATGTCCAAAGGTTACAATAGCCCACCGGGCATTTGATGCTCGGCCTTTATGAGGAGGCAAGTTATGCAACGCTTAATGAAGTTAGCAATATCGGATTTCATTCTATCCCAATAATAAATTCGTTTCATTTCCGCATACATTTTACTACTACCGGGATGTGTGGTAAACTTAGAACGATGAAAATCTTCTAAAATGTCTTTACGAAGATCACCGATATTTGGAACGATAGGTCTACCAAATTTTCGAATGCCACCACGTGCATCGATTTCAATGTCTTTCAAACCATCAACATTACTATCCCGACAACTTTGGTTTAGTAGAACCAATTCGGGATCATGCTTTTGAGCTTCAAAAATGTGATCTAAAAGAGAAGGATGAGTCTCAAGGCTACATTAAACAAGAGACGAACACGAATTGGATTCATGATCTCGGATCTCACAAGTCGACAAAGTCTCAAGATCATTCCATTCAGATACCATCATAGAAACAACCGCTTGTTGCTTACGACTAAGGGCATCAGCAACACGATCTCCCTTTTCGGGAGTATAAAGAATATCAAGATCATAAGATGTAAGAAACTCGAGCCAACGTTGTTGACGCAAATTTAGTTTTTTTTGAGAAAATAAATGCTTCAAAGATTTATGATTAGTGTAGAGAAAAAAAAATTCTTCCAAAAGATAATGACGCCAAATTATAGGGCGAAAACAATAGCCGCGAGTTCTAAATCATGAGTGGCATATCTAGTCTCGGCAGGCTTTAATTGCCTACAAGCATAAGCAATAACACGTTCACTTTGCATGAGAACGGCCTCCAAACCAACACGACTAGCATCGGTATAAACAATAAAGTCTTGGTACCCTTCGAGAATCACAAGAATAGGAGCATCCGAAAGGAGTCTTTTAATTTTGGAAAAGAAGCTTCACATTTGTCTGACCAAATGTACTTAACTCCCTTCTTTGTCAAACTGGTAAGAGGCACGGAAATTTTTGAAAAGTCTTTTATGAACCGGTGGTAATAACCCACCAATCCAAGAAAACTACGGATTTCCGTTACACTTTCAGGTCTCTTCCAATTTTGAATTGCTTCAATCTTCGAAGGATCCATAGAAGTTCCGAATTCAGAAATGATGTGACTAAGAAATTTCACACGAGATTGCCAAAAGTGGCACTTAGAAAATTTTGCTTTCAATTGATTGCTCCTAAGAGTTTCCAACACAATCCGAAGATGCTTTTCATGCTCCTCCTCGGTTTTAGAATAAACAAGAATATCATCTATAAAGATGAGAACAAATCGATCGAGGAAGTCTTTGAAAACTCAATTCATAAGTTCAACGAAATAAGCTGGAGCATTCGTTAAACCAAATGGTATAACAAGCCATTCATAAGATCCATAACGAGTACGAAACGACGTCAAAGGAATGCTATCTTCTGCAAAACGTAGCTGATGAAAACTGGTTGCGAAGTCTAACTGTGAAAAGACTCTAGCACCGCTATGTTGATCGAATAGATCATCAATATGAGGTAAGGGATATTTATTCTTGATTGTGAGATCATTAAGCTTGCGGTAGTCAACTCAAAGTCTAAGTGTACCATCGGATTTCTTCACAAAAATAGCCGAAGCTCCACAAGGAGAGGAACTAGAACGAATAAATTGCTTCTTCATCAATTTGGATAATTGTTTACGCATCTCCTCATTTTCTTTATTAGACATACGGTAAGGAGGACGAGTTATAGGTAGAGCTCCAGGGATTATATCAATTCTGAACTCGATTGCTCGCTTAGGGGGTAATCCTAGGACGGTCTCAAATATGTCTGGAAATTCACGAACAACGTGAATGAGGGAAATGACATCTTCCTCATCATCATTATCGTCATTATGAGGGTTTAGAGAATATAAGGATGCTTCCAAATTGGAATCCGAATCTTTAAGAACAATTGAAATCTGCTTAATAGATTGAGGTTGTCGAAGATGAATACTCCTCTTAGGACATTGGATGTGGCTTCATAACGGTTAAGCCAATCCATTCCTAAGATCATTTCGAAGCCTAAGTAACGCATGACATATAGATCGGCTCGGAAATAATAATCGCATAAAATAATCTCACATCTTTACAAAGCAAACCGAGTGTTGAGGATCCACCAACTGGATTCGCAATTCTCAAAGAAGTCATTAAAGCCACAACACTTAACGATAAAGTACCAACAAGTTCTTTTGAAATAAAAGAATGGGATGCATCTGTATCAAAAAAACTCGAATTAGATGATCATGAAACCTAATAATGCCACGAGGATAGAATGAGAAATACCTTGACCACGAGAAGTGTTACTAGGGTCTTGCACAAAATTTAGCTTTCCCTCGTTCTTGCTTTGAAGTTTGAGACATGAAGATAAATGATGACCTGAATTTTTGCAATAACGCCAAAAGGAGGTTTCAGACATCTATTAGCATAATGGTCCTTAGAACCACAATTGTAGCTTTGCCCAAGGCTAAAGGTAGAAGCCTTTTCTACCGGAGTTGCTTGCTTCCCTTTCTTGTTGGGATGAGGGCCTTTGAACTTAATAGGCCTCCTCTTATTGTTGTTGAAATTCGATTTGGCACCCATAACTTCAACATCACTTTCTTTTTCGGCCTCTTCGAGTCGAAGAGCGATATCAACAAGCTGTTCGAAAGAAACTTCTAATTTCAGAAGTAATGGCTTTTTGAGATTCTTATTCAAGCCATAGACAAACCTCTGATTTTTCTTCAACGGGGTATTAATGTACTCGACCCAATATTCAGAGAGGGATTCAAAAGATGCGATGTAATTCGTCACAGAAGATTCACCTTGAACAAGGTCAATAAAGAGCCAAGCTAAAGTTACTTTTTCAGCTTCTGGCACAAATTTTAATTCGAATCATTCCCAGAATTGATCCCAAGTAAAATCCGCTTCAATAATTTCAGAAATCAGAAGCTCATACCAATCTAATTCTCTTTCTTAGAGCATGCTAGAATCCACTTGGACTCGGTGAAGATCAATAAGATTCATGCTAAAAAAGATGCGATCGCATGTTCTAAGCCAAGCTTAGACTTCTATGACACTTTCGAAACCCTTGAATGGCTTTCCACCCAAATTGGTATAAACACTGCACAAGCTTGTGAATCCAAATTTAGGGTGAGTAGGCTCTGTAATGGGTCGGTAGCTTGAGCATTCTACACAAGATCTAAAGGCTATTGGGCAAACATAAATACTCCATCCTGAGGAGTGGCACTGGATTGACCAGCGCTGGGTCGGTTTGATCCAACCATTACTCTTCTTTAAGAAAGAAAGAAAGAAGAAGAAAAAGGTTATTCTCAGAATGAATATCAAACAATCATGATCGATAAAACAAGGCATCATAAAAGAAAATAGGATAGAACGGGTCCAATGACTCGAATTAAATCCTAAGGCACGACTCCTAAGAAGGACTTAGGACGATAATCCTTGCTATATTATTCTTCATTGTTTCGAAGTTTGGCTTTGATACCAAGCTGTGGCGCCCCATCTCTATACTCACGCTAGCCAAGGACACTATTGGGTAATACCGTCGACTATCACGAAGAATAAGGCTATTAGGAGCGACCACCCATGTAATGGCTTTGTGCGAGTACCAATGTGTCAGATGGTATGTCATGCATTTCATTTCAAGAGGAAATCCGACATATCAAATATAAACTCTAAGCTACTACACAGTGGCTATGTGAGTCTCGAAAGCAAATACAGAAATAAGCATAACATAAATTAGTCATAGATATCCATATCAGAAAGGCGGAAATAGATATAAATAGATCACACAAAAGTGTACATCAAAGTATTGGTCATACAAGATCCACTACATCACAAAAGAATAGATATAAGTGCTAGATAAAAGAATAGGTATACATTAAGGAGTCTCTATCTCGAATGTATAATAACAAAAACAACTAAACTAAGTAGTTAGACAAAAGTCAGATGATGGACCCATATAAGGAGTCAAGCAGAAGCACTTGTAACATCTCAGTCTGATCGGAGTATTATTTAATAAGAAAATAATAAACGGATCAGTCTAGCTATAAATATCAGATAATATGAGATAGGATAAGAGATATAACAAAAACGTATGATAAAAATAATGCCATACTATGAAAAGTATACATTAGATAACAATAAAAATCATACAATAGCTCAAGAATCTCAAAACATCAAAAAGAATGTCATATTCTTTATTTTATTCACCAAACCACAAATATTGACAAACATATCAATGCCAATTGAAAAAGTTGGTGAAACACAAATTCTATAAATCACAAAATTAGAAATCTAGAAAACATAAAGGAGGAGGCGTTTCACAAACGGGAGCATGAAAACTCACCAACATGTGCATCACAAACGGGCCGCTAACCCATGGTCGCTAACCATAGAATCGGTGCAACGAAGTAGTATAATAACGGTATGCCCGAGGAACCTGAAACTCAAATAATTTGAAACAACGACATAGTACAACGGTACGCCCGATGAACCTTATAAGCCGGTACAACGACGTAGCACAACGGTACGCCCGACGAACCGAACTCCATAAAAGAATATGGGTCGCTAGCCCACAAAAATGAGTCGAAACTCCAAAGAACCCATAGGTTGTTAGCCTATAAAAGAAATGAGAAGAAACTCAATAAAATGAGGTATAGTCCCGTACATGGACAAAGAGACATCGCATATCGCAAGTCTAAATCACAAAATGATCATCATTGATCAATAAAAAGTGTGAATTACACTAAGCTAGTATATAAATGAGTTTAGCTTCATGTCACATAACCACTGGCTTAACTTAAATATTTACGAACAAATTGTAGATCTCCACTCAAAAATTGTCACGAGAGTTCCAATCAACAAGTCCATAAATTAATCGACGAAGTAAACGCAAGCGTTTCGTACCACTTGTTTTGCTAAGCCGTCTAATTAGATTTTCTCATACGAACGAGGTAAAGGTTTGTATATACTAATAGGTTGGAAAATGGTTTTAACAAACGAGCTTTGTATTAAAATAGTGTTGAAATCATTTTGATGAAAGAGTTTTGATATTTACTACTAGTATAAAAACATTTGTATTTTAAAGTGACAAACCATAGAAATGATTGTAGTCACCAGAAATTCACATTCAAAGATGTGAATTAAATCTAAAGAAATCGATACAAAATCCATCAAAATGGATATTCCCAAAAATCCACACAGAAAATTTGAAAATCCACTAGAATCGATTAAAATTGGATCCACTAGAATCGATTCAATCAACAAAGGCGATAACAACAAATTGGATCCACTAGAATCGATTAAAATTTGAAAATCCACACAGAAAGGCAAGATTGGCTGAGACAGCAGATTCAGTCGACTGGACCAGGGTGGTCAGTAGACTGACACAATACCTGGGTACTTTCAGTTTCCATGTTCAGTCGACTGAACCAGGATGGTCAGTCTACTGAAACATGCCAGGAAACTTTCGGTTTCTAGGCTCAGTCGACTGACCCAGGGTGGTCAGTCGATAGATACTGGCCCAAGAAATTTCCTGGGTTCTGGTTCAGTCGACTGACTTCCTGGTTCAGTCGACTGAACTGAATTTTCAGTATTTTCAGCCTAGCCACAATGAAGGGCGAAAACCAAACGGAGGCGATCAATCGAGCAATGACGACTAGCGATTTATGCCTCGTGACAACCCAGCCTTATAGGCTCTTCAACACACCCCAAAAACATATCCAATCATCCATAGTAGAATTTTCATAAATTGGACAACAAGAATCAAAAATTAAAAAATTCATAAAACCAATTCAATCCAAAGCAAATGGACAAGAAATAGATGTTAGAAATCACTACCTAACAACTATCAAAGATATAGACATAGATGTGTGTTCAAAAACTCACCTTTTACTCAAAAACACAAGTTAGAAGCAATAAAGCAAGGCAAGAACAAACCCTCTTCAATTTTAACTCAAGAAACTTCAATCTAAGCCCAGAAGCAAGACAATATCTAAGTTAGGGTTTAGGAAATTTCTGAAATGGAAGTGGAATTGAGACGGAGAAGATGAAGAGGATGCTTACCTAAGCTTCTCTTGGATTTCTAGAGCTTGAGTTGGAATTTCCAAAGAATCTAGGGCTTAGGAATTTTAGTTTCTAATCTTTTCCCCCATTTTTACTAAAGCTTGAGTGTTAGGAAATATTATGAAGGAATGAATAGGAGTAGAGTAGAGTAGGGTTCATATGTTGGGTTAATGTGCTGAAACCCAAAACCAAAGCCCCAAATGAAAACATCAAAATTTTAATCAACTCCAAAAATATCGATGTTCATACTCAAAAAGGTCGCAAACGCCATTTTGAACTCAATGGAAGTGGTCTCGAGTCCCAATTCGACTGTTTGCAAAAAGTAGCATTTCGGACTTTAATCCGATCAACGATGCTATATTTAAATAAAATATTTAAATATACAAATGTAAAATATGAGGGTTGTTACAGTACTTTTCGTTTCTAATCCATGCACTCATTTGTAAAAGTCCTACGGCGCAGTTTCGGAATTATGGACGGATGTCGCACATTGCACCATAGATGTTGCGCCTAGCGGATATCGATCCTTCGAAGAGCCATAAGGTTGACTGTTTTAGAGTTACAGGAGCCATAACCAGTCAAAACGAAGGTCTCTGAGAGTTCTACGGCTTTGACAGCTTTATGTCATCAATGCATAGTTTTATATCCAAAAAAGCACTATCCAAATCACTTTAAGGACTCGAAAGTTTTTTTACCCTTCGTTTTCTTCACGTGAATTTTGTGGTAAAACAGGATCAACGTGGCTGACCATCGATTTACCATCGTTGGAGAGTGGTACACCATGGTATTATTCCATTTCAAATCCATGCACTCATTTTTAAAAGTCGTACGACGCAGTTTCGGCATTATGGGCGGATGTTGCACCTTGCACCGTAGATGTTGCGCCCAGGGGATATCGATCCTTCGGATAGCCATAACGGTTGACTCTTTTCGATTTACGGGAGCCATAATCAGTCAAAACGAAGGCCTATGAAAGTTCTACGGCTTTGAATGCTTTAAGCCGTCAATGTATAGTTTTATACCAGAAAACACAACCGAATCACTTTCAGGACTCGGAAGTTTTTTTACCCTTCGTTTTCTTCACGTAAAATTTATGGTAAAATGGGATCAACGTGGCTGGCCATCGATTTACCATCGCTGCAGAGTGGTGCACCATGGTACTATTCTATTTCAAATCCATGAACTCATTTCTAAAAGTCGTATGGCGTAGTTTCGGCATGATGGACGGATGTTGCACCATGCACCGTAGATGTTGCGCCCAAAGGATCTGATCCTTCGGACAACCATTACGGTTGACTCTTTCGGATTTATGGGAGTCATAACTAATCAAAAATAAGGTCTCTATAGCTCTATGGATTTGACGGCCTTAAGCCGTCAATGCATAGTTTCATACCCAAAAAAACACTATCCGAATCATTTTCAGGACTCGAAAGTTTTTTTACCCTTTGTTTTCTTCACGTGATTTTTATGGTAAAATAGGATCAATGTGGCTAGCCATCGATTTACCATCTCTGGAGAGTGGTGCACCATGGTAATATTCCATTTCAAATCCATGCACTCATTTGTAAAATTCGTACGGTGCAGTTTCGGAATTATGGACGGATGTTGCACCTTGCATTGTAGATGTTGCGCCCAGCGGATATCGATCCTTCGGACAGCCATAACTGTTGACTCTTTTGGAGTTACGGGAGCCATAACCAGTCAAAATGAAGGTCTCTGTGAGCTCTAGGGCTTTGATAGCTTTAAGCCATCAATGCATAGTTTCATACCTAAAAAAAACTATCCGAATCACTTTCAGGACTCGGAATTTTTTTTACCCTTCGTTTTCTTCATGTGAATTTTATGGTATAACGCGATCAACGTGGCTAGCCATCGATTTACCATCGCTATAGAGTGGTGCACCATGGTGCTATTCCATTTCAAATCCATGCACTCATTTGTAAAAGTCGTATGGTGCAGTTTTAGCATTATGGACAAATGTTGCACCTTGCACCGTAGATATTACGTCTAGGGGAAATCTATCCTTCAGACAGCCAAAATGGTTGACTCTTTTGGAGATACAGGAGCCATAACCAGTCAAAATGAAGGTCTTAGTGAGTTCAATGGCTTTGATAGATTTGAGACGTCAATGCATAGTTACATTCCTAAAAAAACACTATCTGAATCACTTTTAGGAGTCGGAAGTTCTATTTACCCTTCGTTTTCTTCACGTGAATTTATGGTAAAATGGGATCGACGTGGCTGGCCATCGATCTATCATTACTGAAGAGTGGTGCACCATGGTACTATTCTGTTTCAAATCCATGCACTCATTTGTAAAAGTCATACAGTGTAGTTTCAGCATTATGGACGGATGTTGCACCTTGCATCGTAGATGTTACGTCCAAGGGATATTGATCCTTCGGACAGCCATAACGGTTGACTCATTTAGAGTTACGGGAGCATTAACCAGTAAAAATGAAGGTCTCTGTGAGCACTACGGCTTTGATTGCATAACGACGTCAATGCATAGTTTCATACCCAAAAAAAACTATCTGAATCACTTTCAGGTCTCGGAATTTTTTTCTACCCTTCGTTTTCTTCACATGAATTTTATGGTAAAATGGGATCAACGTGGCTGGCCATCGATTTACCAACACTGGAGAGTTGTGCAGCATGGTACAATTCCGTTTCATGTCCATGCACTCATTTGTTAAAGCCATATGGTGCAGTTTCGGAATTATGGATGGATGTTGCACCTTGCACCGTAGATGTTGCACCCAGGGGTTACTGATCCTTCGGACAGTCACAACAGTCAACTTTTTTGTAGCTACGGGAGTCGTAACCAGTAAAAACATAGGTCTCTGTGAGTTCTACGGTTTTGATGGCTTGAAGCCATCAGTACATAGTTTCATACCCAAAAAAAACAATTCAAATCACTACCAGGACTCGGAAGTTTTTTTGTACCCTTCGTTTTTTTTACGTGAATTTTATGGTAAAATAGGATCATCGTGGCTGGCCAATGATTTACCATCGTTGGAGAGTTGTTTCCCCTGGTACTATTCCATTTCAAATCCATTCACTCATTTGTAAAAGTCGTGTGACGCAGTATCGGCATTATGGACGGATGTTGCACCTTGCACCATAGATGTTGCGCCCAGGGGATATCGATCATTCGGATAGCCATAACAGTTGACTCTTTTGGGGTTACGAGAGCCATAACCAGTCAAAAAAAAGGTCACTGTGAGTTATACAGCTTTGATGGCTTGAACCTGTCAATGCATAGTTTCAAACCCAAAAAAACACTATCTGAATTATTTTTTGGACTCCGAAGTTTCTTTTTACCCTTCATTTTCTTCACGTGAATTTTATGGTAAACCGAGATCAACATGGCTGGCCATCGATTTACCATCGTTGGAGATTGGTGCACTATGGTACTATTCCATTTCAAATCTATGCACTCATTTGCAAAAGTCGTATGATGTAGTTTCGACATTATGGACGGATTTTGCACCTTGCACCGTAGATGTTCTACCCAGGGGATATCGATTCTTCAGACGGCCATAAGGGTTTTCTTTTTTGGAGTTACGCAAGCCATAACTAGTGAAAACTAAGGTCTCTGTGAGCTCTACGGCTTTGACGGCTTTAATCCGTCAATGCATAGTTTCATACCCAAAAAAAACTGTCCGAATCACTTTCGGGACTCGGAAGTTTTTTTAACCCTTCGTTTTCTTCATGTGAATTTGATGATAAAACGGGATCGATGTGGCTGGCCATCGATTTACCATCGCTAGAGAGTGGTGCACCATGGTGCTATTCTGTTTCAAATCCATGCACTCATTTGTAAAAGTTGTACGGCGCAGTTTCGGCATTATGGACGAATGTTGCACCATGCACCGTAGATGTTACACCCAAGAGACATCGATCCTTCGGACAGCCATAACGGTTGACTCTTTTGGGGTTACAGGAGTCATAACCAGTCAAGACGAAGGTCTCTATAAGCTCTACGACTTTGATAGCTTAGCTACGTCAATGCCTAGTTTCATACCTAAAAAACACTATCCGAATCACTTTCAGGTCTTGAAAGTTTTTTATCCTTCGTTTTCTTCACGTGAATTTTATTGTAAAACGGGCTCCACGTGGCTGGCCATCGATTTACCATCGATGGCGAGTGATGCAACATGGTACTTTTACATTTCAAATCCATGCACTCATTTTTCAAAGTCATATGACGCAGTTTCTGAATTATGGACGGATGTTGCACATTGCATCGTAGATGTTGCGTCTAGGGGATATCGATCCTTCGGAGAGCCATAACGGTTGACACTTTTAAAGTTTGGGAGCCATAACTAATCAAAGCAAAGGTCTTTGTGAGTTGTACGGCTTTGACAAGTTTATGTCATCAATGCATAGTTTCAAACCCAAAAAACACTATCCGATCACTTTCAGGACTCGAAAGGTTTTTTACCCTACGTTTTCTTTACGTGAATTTAATGGTAAAACAGGATCAACGTGGTTGGCCATCGATTTACCATCGCTGGAGAGTGGTGCACCATGGTACTATTCCGTTTAAAATCCATGCACTTATTTTTAAAAGTCATATGGTGCAGTTTCGGCATTATAGACGGATGTTCCACCTTGCACCGTAGATGTTGCGCCCTAGAGATATCGATCCTTCAGACAGCCATAATAGTTGATTCTTTTGGAGTTACGGGAGCCTTAACCAGTCAAGACAAAGGTCTCTGTGAGTTCTACGGCTTTGACCACTTAAAGCCATCAATGCATAATTTCATATCCAAAAAAACACTATCCAAATCACTTTCAGGACTCGAAATTTTTTTACCCTTCGTTTTCTTTACGTGAATTTTATGGTAAAATGGGATCAACGTGGCTGGCCATCGATTTACCATCTCTGCAGAGTGGTGCACCATAGCACTTTTCCATTTCAAATCCATGCGTTCATTTTTAAATGTCGTACGGCGCAGTTTTGGAATTATGGGTGGATGTTGCACCATGCACCGTAGATGTTGCTTCCACGGGATATCGATCCTTCGGACAGCCATAACGGCTGACTCTTTTGGAGTTACGAGAGCCATAACCTGTCAAAACGAAAGTCTCTATGAGTTCTACAGCTTTGACCGCTTTAAGCCATCAATGCATAGTTTCGTACCCAAAAGAACACTATCCGAATCACGTTCACGATTCCAATTTTTTTTTTACCCTTCGTTTTCTTCACGTGAATTTTATGGTAAAATCGGATCAACATGGCTGGCCATCGATTTACCATCGCTGGAGAGTGGTGTTGCACCTTGCACCGTAGATGTTAAGCCAATGGTATATCGATCCTTCGGACAGCTGTAATGGTTGACCCTTGTGGAGTTACTGGAGCCATAACCAGTCAAAACGAAGGTCTCTGTGAGTTCTATGGCTTTGACAGCTTTAAATCGTCAATGCATAGTTTCATACCAAAAAATAGTATCCGAATCACATTCAGGACTTGGAAGTTTTTTTACCCTTCGTTTTCTTCACATGAATTTTATGGTAAAACAGGATCAATGTGACTGGACATAGATTTACCATCGCTAGAGAGTGGTGCACCATGGTACTATTCCGTTTCAAATCCATGCACTTATTTTTAAAAGTCGTATGACGCAGTTTCAACATTATCGACAGATGTTGCACCTTACACCGTAGATATTGCGCCGAGGGGATATCGATCCTTCGGACAGCCATAACGGTTCACTCTTTGGGAGTTACGGGAGCCATAACCAATCAAATGAAGGTCTATATGAGTTCTATGGCTTTGACCGCTTTAAGCCATCAATGCATAGTTTCAAACCAAAAAAACACTATTCGAATCACTTTCAGGACTCGAAATTTTTTTTACCCTTTGTTTTCTTCACGTGAATTTATGGAAAAATGGGATCAACGTGGTTAGCCATCGTTTTGCCATCGTTGGAGAGTGGTGCACCATGGTCCTATTTTGTTTCAAATCCATGCACTCATTTTTAAAATTCGTACAGCGTAGTTTCAGCATTATAGATGGATATTGCACCTTGCACCGTCGATGTTGCATCCAAGGGATATCGATCCTTCGGACAGCCAAAACGGTTGACTCTTTTGTAGTTTAACCAGTGAAAAAGAAGGCCTTAGTGAGTTCTATGGCTTTGATAGCTTTAAGCCGTCAGTGCATTGTTACATACTCAAAAAAACTATCTGAATCACTTTTAAGAGTCGGAAGTTTTTTTTACCCTTTGTTTTCTTCACGTGAATTTTATGATAAAACAGGATCAACGTGGCCGGCTATCGATTTACCATCGTTGGAGAGTGGTGCACCATGGTACTATTCTGTTTCAAATCCGTGCACTAATTTGTAAAAGTCATACGGAGCGGTTTCGACATTATGGACGGATGTTGCACTTTGCACTGTAGATGTTACGCCCAGGGGATATGGATCCTTCGGACATCCATAACGGTTGACTCCTTTGGAGGTGCGGGAGAAATAACCAGTCAAAACGAAGGTCTTTGTGAGCATTATGGCTTTGATAGTTTAATGACGTCAATGCATAGTTTCATACCCAAAAAACCTATCTGAATCACTTTCAGGTCTCGGAAGTTTATTTACCCTTCGTTTTCTTCACGTGAATTTTATGGTAAAATGGGATCAACGTGGCTGGCCATCGATTTACCAACACATGAGAGTTATGCACCAGAGTACAATTCCATTTCGTATCCATGCATTTATTTGTAAAAGTCCTACGGCTCATTTTTGGAATTATGGGCGGATGTTGCACCTTGCACCGTAGATGTTGCACCCAGGTGATATGATCTTATGGACAGCCATAACGGTCTACATTTTTGGAGCTACAGGAGCCGTAACCAGTCAAAACGAAGGTCTTTATGAGTTATATGGCTTTGATGGCTTTAAGCCTTTAGTGCATAGTTTCATACCCAAAAAGCACTATTCAAATCACTACCAGGACTTGGAAGTTTTCTTAACCTTCCTTTTCTTCACGTGAATTTTATGGTAAAACGGGATCAACGTGGCTGGCCATCGATTTACCATCGCTGGAGAGTGGCTCACCCTGGTACTATTCCATTTCAAATCTATGCACTCATTTGTAAAAGTCATATGGCACAGTTTCGGCAATATGGACGAATGTTGCACCTTGCACCATAGATGTTGCGTCCAGGGGATATCGATCCTTCGGACAGCCGTAACGGTTGACTCTTTTGGAGTTACGAGAGCCATAACCAGTCAAAACGAAGGTCTCTGTGAGTTCTACAGCTTTGATGGCTTGAAGCCAAATGCATAGTTTCAGACCCAAAAAAACACTATCCGAATTACTTTCTGGTCTCCGATGTTTTTTTTTACCCTTTGTTTTCTTCACGTGAATTTTATGGTAAAACGGGATGAACGTGGCTAGCCAACGATTTACTATCGTTGGAGATTGGTGCACTATTGTACTATTCCGTTTTAAATCCGTGCACTCATTTTAAAAGTCGTACGATGTAGTTTCAGCATTATGGACAGATTTTGCATCTTGCACCGTAGATGTTCTACCCAGGGGAATTCGATTCTTCGGACAGCCATAAGAGTTGACTTTTTTGGAATTACGGAAGCCATAACTAGTAAAAACGAAGGTCTCTGTGAGTTCGATGGCTTTGATGAAGTATAGTTTCATACCCAAAAAACACTATCCGAATCACTTTTAGGACTTGGAAGTTTTTTTTATCCTTCGTTTTCATCGCGTGAGTTTTATGGAAAAACGGGATCAACATGGCTGGCCATCGAGTTACCATCGCAGGAGAATGGTGCACCATGGCAATATTCTGTTTCAAATCCATGCACTCATTTGTAAAAGTCGTACGGCGCAGTTTCAGCATTATGGACGGATGTTGCACCTTGCACCGTAGAAGTTGCGCCCGCGGGACATCGATCCTTTGGACATCCATAACGGTTAATTCTTTTGGAGTTACGGGAGCCATTACCTGTCAAAACGATGGTCTTTGTAAGCTCTACGGCATTAACGGATTAACAACGACAATGCATAGTTTCATACCCAAAAAACACTATCAGAATCACTTTCAGGCCTTGGAAGTTTTTTTACCCTTCGTTTTCTTCATGTGAATTTTATTGTAAAACGGGCTCAACGTGGCTGGCCATCGATTTACCATCGCTGGAGAGTGGTGCACCATGGTACTTTTCCGTTTCAAATCCATGCACTCATTTGTAAAAGTCGTACGGTGTAGTTCGGGATTATGGATGGATGTTGCACATTGCACCGTAGATAATGCGCCCAGGAGATATCGATCCTTCGGAGAGCCATAACGGTTGACTCTTTTGGAGTTACGGGAGGCATAAGCAGTCAAACGAAGGTCTCTGTGAGTTTTACGGCTTTGAAAGCTTTATGTTATCAATGCATAGTTTCATACCAAAAAATACTATCCGAATCACTTTCAGGACTCGAAAATTTTTTTTACCCTTCGTTGTCTTCACGTGAATTTTGTGGTTAAACAGGATCAACGTGGCTGGCCATCGATTTACCATCGCTTGAGAGTGGTGCACCATGTCACTATTCCATTTCAAATCCATGCACTCATTTTTAAAAGTCATACGGCGCAGTTTTGGCATTATGGATGGATGTTGCACCTTGCACCGTAGATGTTGCGTCCAGGGGATATCAAACCTTCGGATAGCCGTAATGGTTGACTCTTTTCGAGTTACGGGAGCCATAACAAGTCAAAACGAAGGCCTATGTGAGTTCTTTGGATTTCAATGCTTTAAGCAGTCAATGCATAGTTTCATACCCGAAAACACAATCGAATCACTTTCAGGACTAGGAAGTTTTTTTTACCCTTCGTTTTTTTCACATGAATTTTATGGCAAAACGGGATCAACGGGGCTGGCCATTGATTTAACATCGCTGGAGAGTGGTGCACCATGGTAATATTCCGTTTCAAATCCATGCACTCATTTGTAAAAGTGATACGACGCAGTTTCGGCATTATGGATGGATGTTGCACCTTGCACCGTAGATGTTGCTCCCAGCGGATATCGATCATTCGGACAGCCATAAGGATTAACTTTTTTGGAGTTACGGGAGCTATAACCGGTCAAAACGAAGGTATTTTTGAGCTCTACGGCTTTGATGGCTTAACGACATCAATGCATCGTTTCATACCCAAAAAAACACTATCCACTTTCAGGTCTTGGAAGTTTTTTTAACCCTTCGTTTTCTTCACGTCAATTTTATGGTAAAATGGGATCAACGTGATTGGCCATCGATTTAACATCGCTGGAGAGTGGTGCTCCATGGTACTATTCCGTTTCAAATCCATGCACTCATTTGTAGAAGTCGTACGGTGAAGTTTCGGCATTATGGACAGATGTTGCACCTTGCACCATACATATTGCGCCCAGGGGATATCGATCCTTTGGACTGCCAAAACGGTTGACTCTTTTGGAGTTACAGGATCCATAACCATTCAAAACGAAGGTCTCTGTGTGTTCTATGGATTTGACAGTTTTAACCCATGAACACATATCTACATACCCAAAAAAACACTTTCCGAATCACTTTTAGGAGTCGGATGTTTTTTTACCCTTCGTTTTCATCACGTGAATTTTATTGGAAAACGGGATCAACGTAGGTGGCCATCTATTTACCATCGTTGGAGAGTGGTACACCATGGTACTATTCTGTTTCAAATCCATGCACTCATTTGTAAAAGTCATACGGGGCAGTTTCAGCATTATGGACGGATGTTGCACCTTGCACCGTAGATGTTGCGGCCAGGGGATATCGTTCCTTCGGACAGCCATAACGGTTGACTCTTTTGGAGTTACGGGAGCAATAACCAGTCAAAAGGAAGGTCACTATGAGCATTACAGCTTTGATAGCTTAACGATGTCAATGCATAATTTCATACCCATAAAAACACTATCTGAATCACTTTCAGGTCTCATAAGTTTTTTTACCCTTCGTTTTCTTTACGTAAATTTTATGGTAAAATGGGATCAACGTGGCTGGCCATCGATTTACCATCGCTGGAGAGTCGTGCACCATGGTACTTTCCGTTTCAAATCCATGCACTCATTTTTAAAAGATGTATGGCGCAGTTTCAGAATTATGGACGGATGTTGCACCTTGCACCGTAGATGTTGCGCCCAAGGGATATCGATCCTTCGGACACACATAACGGTTGACTCTTTTGGAATTACAGGAACCATAACCAGTCAAAACGAAGGTCTCTGTGGGCTCTACGGTTTGACAGCTTTAAGCCATCAATGCATAGTTTCATATCCAAAAAAACTATCCGAATTACTTTCAAGACTCGAAAGTTTTTTTTAGCCTTCGTTTTCTTCACGTGAATTTTATAGTAAAATGGGATCAACGTTGTTGGCCATCGATTTACCATCGCTGGAGAGTGGCGCACTGTGGTACTATTCCATTTCAAATCCATGCATTCATTTTTAAAAGTCGTACGGTGCAATTTTGGCATTATGGATGGATGTTGCACCTTGTCCCGTTGATGTTGCGCCTAGGGGATATCGATCCTTCGCATAGCCATATTGTTTGACTCTTTTGGAATTACAGGAGCCATAACCAGTCAAAACGAAGATATCTATGGGTTCTGCTTCTTTGATGGCTTAACGATGTCAATGCATAGTTTCATACCCCAAAAAACACTTTCCAAATCACTTTCAGGTCTCGAAAATTTTTTTTACCCTTCGTTTTCTTCACGTGAATTTTATGGTAAAACGGGATCAGCGTGGTTGGCCATCGATTTACCATCACTGGAGAGTGATGCACCATGGTACTATTCTGTTTCAAATCCACGCACTCATTTGTAAAAGTCTTACGGCGTAGTTTCGGCATTATGGACAGATGTTGCACCTTGCACCGTAGATGTTGCGCCTAAGGGATATCGATCCTTCGAACAGCCATAACGATTGACTCTTTTGGAGTGACGGTAGGCATTACCAGTCAAAATGAAGGTCTCTATGAGTTCTACGCTTTGATAGCTTTAAGCCTTCGATGTGTAGTTTTGTAACCAAAAAAAAACTATCCGATCACTTTCAGGAATCGAAAGTTTTTTTTACCCTTCGTTTCTTCACGTGAATTTTATGGTAAAATATGATCACCGTGGCTGGCCATCGATTTACCATCGTTGGAGAATGACGCATCATGGTACTATTTCATTTCAAATCCATGCACTCATTTTTAAAAGTTGTTTGGCGTAGTTTCGGCATTATGGACGGATGTTGCACCTTGCACCGTAGATGTTGTGTCCAGGGGATATCGATCCTTCGGACAGCCATAACGGTTGACTCTTTTGGAGTTACGGGAGCCCTAACCAGTCAAAACGAAGGTCTCTGTGAGTTCTACGGCTTTGGCCACTTTAAGCCATCAATGCATAGTTTCATACCCAAAAAACTATTCGAAACACTTTCAGGACTCAGAAGTTTTTTACCCTTCGTTTTCTTCACGTGAATTTTATGGTAAAATGGGATTAACGTGGCTAGCCATCGACTTTCTATCGCTAGAGAATGGTGCACCATGGTACTATTCCATTGCAAGTCTATACACTCATTTGTAAATGTTGTACGATGCAGTTTTGGCATTATGGATGGATGTTGCACCTTGCACCATAGATGTTGCGCCTAGGGGATATCGATTATTCGGACGGCCATAACGGTTGACTCTTTTCGAGTTACGCGAGTCGTATCCTGTCAAAACGAAGGTCTCTGTGAGCTCTACGAATTTGATGGCTTAACAACATAAATGCATAGTTTCATTCCTAAAAAACACTATCCAAATCATGTTCAGGACTTGGAAGTTTTTTTTACCCTTCATTTTCTTCACGTGAATTTTATGGTAAAACAGGATCAACGTGGTCGGCTATCGATTTTCCATCGATGGAGAGTGGTGCACCATGCTACTATTTCGTTTCAAATCCATGCTCTCATTTTTAAAAGTCGTACGGCGCGGTTTCGGCATTATGGAAGGATGTTGCACCTTGCACGGTAGATGTTGCGCCCAGGGGACATCGATCCTTCGGACAACCATAACAGTTGACCCTATTGGAGTTACGGGAGCCATAATCAGTCAAAATGAAAATCTCTATGAGTTCTATGGCTTTGACAGATTTAAGCCGTCAATTCATAGTTTCATACCAAAAAAAACTACCCGAAACACTTTCAGGACTCGGAAGTTTTTTTTTACCCTTAATTTTCTTCACATGAATTTTATGGTAAAACGGGATCAACATGGCTAGCCATCGATTTACCGTGGCTGGAGAGTGGTGCACCATGGTACTATTCTGTTTCGAATCCATTCTCTTATTTTTAAAAGTTGTACGGCATAGTTTCAGTATTATGGACGGATGTCGCACCTTGCACCATAGATGTTGTGCCCAGGGGATATCGATCCTTCGGACAGCCATTACGGTTGACCCTTTTGGAGTCACGGGAGCCATAACCTGTCCAAACGAAGGTCTCAGTGAGTTCTACGGCTTTGATTTTGATACCAAAAAACTATCTGAATCATATTTGGGACTCGGAAGTTTTTTTACCCTTCGTTTTTTTCACGTGAATTTTATGGTAAAACGGGATCAACGTAACTAGCCATCGATTTACCATCCCCGGAGAGTGGTGCATCATGGTACTATTCTATTTCAAAACCATGCACTTGTTTTTAAAAGTCGTGCGGCGCAGTTTCGGCGTTATGGATGGATGTTGCACCTCGCACCCTTGATGTTGCGCCCAGGGGATATCGATCATTCGGACAACCATAACAGTTGACTCTTTGGGAGTTACGGAAGCCATAACCAATCAAAACGAAGGTCTCTGTGAGTTCTATAGCTATGAATGTTTTAAGCCATCAATGAATAGTTTCATACCAAAAAACACTAACCAAATCACTTTCAGGACTTGGAAAATTTTTTTACCCTTCCTTTTCTTCACGTGAATTTTATGGTAAAATGGGATCAACATGGCTGGCCATAAATTTACCGTCGCTGGAGAGTGATGCACCATGGTACTATTCCGTTTCAAATCCATGCGCTCATTTTTAAAAGTCGTACGGCATAGTTTCAGCATTATGGACGGATGTTGCACCTTGCACCGTAGATGTTGTGCCCATGGGATATCGATCCTTCGAACAGCCATAACGGCAGACTCTTTTAGAGTTACAGGAGTCATAACCAGTCAAAACGAAGGTCTCTATGAGTTTTACTGCTTTGACTGCTTCAAGCCATCAATGCATAGTATCATACCCAAAAAAACACTATCTGAATCACGTTCAAGACTCAGAAATTTTATTACCCTTTGTTTTCTTCATGTGAATTTTATGGAAAAACGGGATCAACGTAGCTGGCCATCGATTTACCATCGCTGAAGAGTGGTGCACCGTGGTACTATTCCGTTTCAAATCCATGCACTCAATTATAAAAGTCGTGCGACACAATTTCGGCATTATGGACGGATGTCGCTCCTTGCACCGTAGATGCTGCGCCCAAGGGATATCGATCCTTCGGACAGCCATAATGGTTGACCCATTTGGAGTTACGGGAGCCATAACCAGTCAAAACGAAGGTCTCTGTGAGTTCTATGGATTTCATAGCGTTAAGCCATCAATGCATAGTTTCCTATCAAAAAAACACTATCCAAATCACATTTAGGACTCGAAAGTTTTTTTGCCCTTCATTTTCTTCACGTGAATTTTATGGTAAAATGGGATCAATGTGACAGGCCATAGATTTACCATCGCCGGAGAGTGGCGCACAATGGTACTATTCCATTTCAAATCCATGCACTTATTTTTATAGCTCGTACGGCACAGTTTCGGTATTATGGACGGATGTTGCACCTTGCACCGTAGTTGTTGCGCCCAGGAGATATTGATCCTTCAGACAGCCATAATGGTTGACTCTCTGCGAGTTACGGGAGCCATAACCAATCAAAACCAAGGTCTCTGTAAGTTCTATGGCTTTGACTACTTTAAGCCATCAATGCATAGTTTCATACCCAAAAAATACTATCCGAATCACATTCAGGACTCGAAAGTTTTTTTTACTTTCGTTTAGTTCGCGTGAATTTTGTGGTAAAACGGGATCAACATGGCTGGTCATCGATTTACCATCGCTGGAGGGTGGTGCACCATGGTACTATTTCGTTTCAAATCCATGCACTCATTTTTAAAAGTCGTACGGCGTAGTTTAAGCATTATGGACGGATGTTGCACCTTGCACCGTAGATGTTGCGCCCAGGGGATATCGATCCTTCGGACAGTCATAACGGTTGACTCTTTTGGAGTTACAGGAGCCATAACCAGTCAAAACGAAGGTCTCTGTGAGTTCTATGGCTTTGACTTCTTTAAGCCGTCAATGCACAGTTTCATATCCAAAAAACAGTATCTGAATCACTTTCAGGACTCGAATTTTTTTTCTTTACCCTTTGTTTTCTTCATGCGAATTTTATGATAAAACTGGACTAACGTGGCTGGCCATCGATTTGTCATCGATGGAGAGTGATGGACCATGGTACTATTCCATTTCAAATCCATGCACTCATTTTTAAAAGTCATAGGGTGTAGTTTTGGCATTATGGAAAGATGCTACACCTTGCACCGTAGATGTTGCGCCCAAGGGATATCGATACTTCTGACAGCCATAACGGTTATGAAGGTCTTTGTGAGTTCTACGGCTTTGACCGCTTTAAGCCATTAATGCATAGTTTCATGCCTAAAAAACACTATCTGAATCACTTGCAGGACTTAGAAGTTTTTTGTACCCTTCATTTTCTTCACGTGAATTTTATGGTAAAACGGGATCAATGTGGCTAGCCATCGATTTACCATCTCTGGAGAGTGATGCACATGGTACTTTTTCGTTTCAAAACCATGCGCTCATTTTTAAAAGTCGTATGGCACAGTTTTGGAATTTGGACGGATTTTGCACCTTGCACCGTAGATGTTGTGCCCATGGGATATCGATCCTTTGGACATCCATAACGGCTGACTCTTTCGGAGTTACAGGAGCCATAACTAGTCAAAACGAAGGTCTCTATGAGTTCCACAGCTTTGACCGTTTTAAGCCATCAACGCATAGTTTCATACCTAAAAAAACACTATTCGAATCACGTTCATGACTCGAAAGTTCTTTTTACCCTTCGTTTTCTTCACGTGAATTTTATGGTAAAACGGGATCAACGTGGCCGGCCATCGATTTACCATCGTCGGAGAGTGGTGCACCATGGTACTATTCCATTTCAAATCGATGCACTCATTTTTAAAAGTCAAAAAGCGCAGTTTCAGCATTATGGACGGATATTGCACCTTGCACCATAGATGTTGCGCCTATGGGATATCGATCCTTCGGACAGCCGTAATGGTTGACCCTTTTGGAGTTATGGGAGCCATAACCAGTCAAAATGAAGGTCTCTATGAAATCTATGGCTTTGAAAGCTTTAAGCCGTCAATGCATAGTTTCATACCAAAAAAATACTATCCGAATCACATTCAGGACTCCGAAGTTTTTTTTGCCCTTCCTTTTCTTCACGTGAATTTTATGGTAAAACGGGATCAACATGACTGACCATAGATTTACCATCGCTGGAGAGTGGTGCACCATGGTATTATTCTGTTTCAAATCCATGCACTTATTTTTAGAAGTCCTATGGCGCAGTTTTGGCATTATGGACAGATGTTGCACCTTACACCGTAGATGTTGCGCCAGGGGATATCGATCCTTTGGACAGCCATAACGGTTGACTCTTTGGGAGTTACGGAAGCCATAACCAATCAAAACGAAGGACTGTATGAGTTCTATGACTTTGACCGCTTTGAGCCATTAACGCATAGCTTCATACCCAAAAAACACTATCTGAATCACTTTCAGGACTCGAAAGTTTTTTTACCACTATGCTATAGATTGCATACTGCAACACCGAGAAGTGATGCAGGAAGTGCCAAAAAATATGGCTTTAGGCTAAAAATGGGCGAAGGCAACACTTCCTCGGTGATTCATTTTGCCTCGTTGCCGTAGAGTCAAAGGCAACATCTTTGCGGCCCTAGGGCAACATCGGTTCTGTTGTTGCCATAGGTACCAAATTTACTAAAAAGTGGGCCCCACAATCTGGGCCCCAACACGTGGGACCACATTGTGGGGCCCACTAATTCTGTGGCCCACCTTTACGGAACCCTGTTATGGAGCCCATATTCATTAATCTATGGTAACACTTTTACAATCCAATGGCAACACTTTGCCTGTTTATTACCATATTTAACATCACATACTACAACATTATATCATATCTATGGTAACACCTTTTGCAATTTAAATTGAAAATGTACTGCGACATTATACTACTGCAACATTATATCATATTTATGGCAACATTACACTGCAACATTATATCATATTCATATCTAATGGCAGTACATACTAAATTCTTAAGCACCTATGTCAGGGTTTGCTTATTACAGCCAGTACATTCATATTCAGAGTTACAGTACATTCATACTAAATATCTAATGGCAGTACATTCATATTCATAGTTACAGCCACTATATACTAAATTCTACTTATTAATAGGACAGTCATGTTTGCGAGCCTCCAGCGTCATCGGTGCCATTAGTGCCTCCAGTGCCTCCAGTGTCATCACTGCATACGGTCGCACAAAGATCCCCAACATCAATTTGCATGTCAGGGTTTGCTTCGCCTAATTTCTTGAGCACCCATGTCAAGTTCACCCGAACTTTTTGCTTCACCTTCGCATCAAATTCATTTTGGACCTTCTTGCTCACCTTTGCTTTGACTTTGTCGGCTATATTTTCCCTTATCTTCGCTGTCAGCTCCTGTATGTATGTGCTTGTTGTTGGGGCGTATTTTGAAACTTCTGCAAACTTTGTGTGCCGTCCAATAAGCCAAGATGGACCGTGCGACTTTCCATCAGAAATCATTTCTTGAACAACTCAATCACTTCCTCCTTCACCTATTTCTTTTTCAATCTTATCCTGCAAAATAAAGCAGTTTCAAAATGTGACATTAAATAAAATTAACAATTCTGAAACAAGTTTCTTAAACAAGAATTGTTTTGAATATCTATTTATAAAATGGATTCAGAAAATATCTTGCAAAATAAAGCAGTTTCAACAAGTTTCTTATCCTGCAGAATTGTTTTGACATCTGATTGAAGAGAAAATAAAATTCTTACAATTCTGTACTTCATTACTGAAATATTAGTCTTGTACACCTTTCCTTCTTTCCGCTTGCGAGTTTTAACAAAAAGTTCTCCATCTGATTCGTTGGACTGATACAAATTAAATGAAAAAATTTAGACAGCAAAAGGATATCAAACCAATTTTTCCAGAACATATATCACTAATCAGTTCAGAAATTATACTCAAAGTCAAAGCAAAACTAAGGTAAATATGATCGCCTTTACATAAAAAAAATCTCGGTTCAAATGAAGAAAAGAAACCACAAGTGCACACAAGCTAAAAGTCTCGAGCAACTCACAGATGCAAAACTGGAGCAACAGTAAGTTCTCAAGCAGCTTACAAGTGCAAAAATAAAGAAACAACAAGTATAAAATCACAACATATGTAGCAACAATATCAGAGCTTTTTCAAGCATAGTATCAAGTGATGTATCAGTTTTGCAAAATTCAAGGCTGAGCTAAGGAAAATTTGCATAGTAAATATCCCATATGTCTTTGCTTTCAAATTATTAACTGTAAGCACAGAGATAACAAATATCCCATGATTCATCTTAGATTCTGATGCAAAACTAAGATTAACCCGTGATTAATCCATGAGCCATGAACATATATATAATACTAAAACGATTTAAACTTAGCAAGGTAGTAAAGCCATCAACATACAGCAGACAAAAGGCAGGCATCAACTGGACATCCATATGCTTAAGAGTTAAGAGTGTATCCAATAGTTTACAAATTACTTAATTTCCACAGAGATGGATTGGACTCATATTTAATGTTTAATATGCATCTAAATTGCAGACGTATATTGACCAAATGCATACAAACGCATGAGCATGACGAACACTGGTTTGGAAAAGAAGAATTGAGTTTTCTATGCCAAAGGGGGAGAAGAAAGGCTCATTTATATTTTTATAGATTTTATGTACTTTTTTAGCAAATGTTATTAATAGCTATTGAGTCGCAAATTAATGTGAAAATGCAAAAATAATAAACAGATACAATAAAAATTAATACATTAAAATTGAAATAAAAACATTTGTTGGATGATTAATGTGACACATCAGATTATATAGCCTGCTTGTTATTCTTTTAGTTACAAACTTCTATATCATAAACAGAACATATATCACTAATATTTATTTTGCTTATTTGTTTGAGTGAGGTGATATTTTATTTTGGAACATATATGTAATTATTTTAATTTTAATTTTGGAACATATATCGCTTTGCTAAATAAGGAGAGGAATTTCAGATAAAATAAAATGCATACCTCCAGCCAACCATAAAAATAAGCAAAATACATACCATCTTATGCCGAATGTGGGAAAAAAGTTTTGGACCAGCATTGTGTGTGTCTGCATACAATTTTCGACTTGCACAATCTGTAAGGGCCTTGGACTACAAAAACATGAAATAAAGATGTTTATTATCTGCCTGATTTGAATGAATAAAAACGGTAAAAAATTATGTGATAAAAATTAAAATTATACCTGATTTTTTTCATCTCCCCAATACATCAAGAGTACTCTAAAATCTGCAAGTGGAATTTCGTCCGGCCTATTTTCAAGCCTCTCTTCATCAGTTTCATAAGCCGTATAATGTGCCTTTTTAATACGACTCTTGTACCCCCTCCAAGAGTCACGAATTGACTTCAAAACCCAATATTCACATTCATCCGGAATAATATATCGTTGCTTATATACAAATCAAACATTAAAAAGAACAGTCATACTATGACATAGTTCCACAGCGTGCCTTTCAAACTTGAAGGAACATCAAACCAAGACTTGTAAGTAAGTGGAACACTCCTCTTCAGTGTTCCTAAAAAAACACTCAGTTCAGACAATACTTGGTCATCGTTTGAAACAGGTTGGCCCCGATGATTCATTTGGATTAGAACTCTTTTGTCATATGACCTTGAATGAACTTTATCCATCTTTGTTTTTCCCCTAAACCCTCTGGGAGCTCCCACTACTATTACAAAGTACATACAATAGTAATGAGAAGGCTAGACATAACATAAATGAGAACTTAAACTATTAAAATTAGAACTCAATTAGATAATACCTTCAGCTTCTTCTACTTCATCTTCTTCGTTTTCAATATGTGTCGAGACATTTCCGACAACAGCCTTCTTCCTTGCACTTCCACTTCCACTTCCACTACTGTTATTCTTCTGGCGTTCTCGCATAGCCAAATAAGCAGCCATTGTTCCTATTCCTTCATTGTGTGGTAACTCAACGATACATGGTGGATCAACAGTTTGTGTAGGAACTGGATTTTCCCCTGCCTTCGGAGCTGCATTCTTATCAGTTGCAGATTCAACAATGACCCGTGAACGAGTTGTTGGTCCAGACTGAGGCTTTGTAATCGTAACCTTTTTGGTTCTCTAAAATACGCACACAAAAACAATAAAATAAAAAATAAGGAAGCTAGTCTATAATTACCAACATAAAATTAAATCTTCTGCTATAACGCACCTTTACTGGATTTTTTGAAGTATCATCTTCACTAGGTTCCTCTTGTTCTGGAGCATAATCTTCACTTTCAGCTGGCATCTTTAGTTTTCCTTTATTTTTTTCAAATTCATTTATCAGTACAGTAACTAATGTAGGCATCCCAAGAGCTTCAAAAACACTATTCTTCTGCGACACATGTTTAGCTCTCTCCCTTTCGTATTCTATAAGCGGTGGAGGTAGCGGAGGTGGTAGATCATCATCCTGAAAGTAATTTAACAAGACATTATTGTAAATATAAGCAAAATATATGTAGAACATCATATTAGAAGATCAAATTGTAGTCTTCTTACTAGAATCTCATGTTTATCCATATTTTCCTCTTCATCTGGAGGATTATAGAAATCCAATTTGCTCCTGACACTTGCTGAGTTGATATTCAAAGTTGCATCGCTGACTTCAGTTGGATTTTTCTTCTCTGGTGTCTTCGTACAACTACTGACTTCAGTTGGATTTTTCTCTGGTAACTTTGTAGACCTACCGACTCTAGTTGACTTCTTGCTTATCACCTTTTTCCTGCCCATGCATGGACTCACAGCAGCTTCGCTCACTTGTGGATTGTTTAGCCGTGCCGACTTTCTAGGACTAAAGACTTGATCGGTTTGCATCTCGACGGTAAGTGGATTGTTTAGCCATTCCGACTTTCCAGGACGAAAGACTTGATCAGTCTGTGTCTCGTCCGTAAGTGGATTGTTTAGCCGTGCCGACTTTCTAGGACCAAAGACTTGATCAGTCTACGTCTCGTCGGTAAGTTGATTGTTTAGCCGTGTTGACTTTCTAGGACCAAAGACTTGATTAGTCTGCATCTCGTCGGTAAGTGGATTGTTTAGCCGTGCCGACTTTCTAGGACCAAAGACTTGATCAGTCTGCGTCTCGTCCGTAAGTGGATTGTTTAGCCATGCCGACTTTCAAATCGGAGTAAAGACTTCGGTCTGCTTCTTGTTTTTTGCTGCCTGTTTCAGATGGTGAGTGGTGACAAATTTTCGTTTCTATGATTTCGCAGCTGCAAACATACAACGACATAAAAGGCAAGTTTATCATGTCATAAACATAATTTTTTAAAATTAATTAAAGAAATTAAGACTTGATCATGTACACTAATACCTGGAGACAGCAGATTCTTCCTTGGGCGTACGATGACATGTGGCTGCATTTGTTTCATTGGCTCAATTTTATAATCGACCACGGTGTCGACATAGAAATCAATGTAATCACCATTATTTTTATTTGCATCAATTCCCACAGATCTGCATCACTGGTCACCAATTTCCACCCACTCATCGGACCTTTCCATGAATATACTCCTCCAATTTCAGTGTACTTTAGCTCATCCCTGACATACTCCATCGGTACTGAGTAAGAAAAAATATCCAGATTAACGCCCATGACAAAAGTCTCTTCTCCACCAACATATCCATTCTTCTCAAATTTTCCTTTGAGATGGAATTTAAGATTTTCCTCCATCCTACACAAAATGAAGGAATTAACATTAGAATGACATAATTAAAAATTAAAATAAACCAACTGCATTATAAAATAAAACAGTCACTTCATTAAAATATAATAAAGGCAGAAACACTAAAAAAGAGACAAAAAAAAGCCACAAATATTATACATCAGTTACAACATTTAATCAAGGTAGAAACAACATTTTCTTACTTAAATTGGGTACATTAGTTACTTAATTAAATATGATAGTGATACACAAAAATTAATAAGCTTTTTCTTTCACTCTGCTAGGTGGAAGGCGGATTCGTCTTATTGGGACATCATCTCTACACCAACAAACATCAAAATCTTGATTTCCTATTACATAAGCAGGCTGGATATCATTCAAATCTTCATTCGCATCTTCACTTTCGATTTCACACCAGTCTCTCGGCAATTTCTTGATAACATTGTGGAACATCTTATCAATTGGATCTTCTATATAAAACACATGTTGTACTTGTGAAGCCATAACATAAGGATCAGATTTCTGGCACAATCGATTAAAATTGACACGAGTCATCCCATATAAATCTTTCTCTTCTTGGTACCAACAACACTTAAATAAAACAACACTAAATTCTCCCCAATAATCTAGTTCTAATATTTCCTCAATTGATCCATAGTAATTAACTTCACCAACGAATGGATTTTGACCTTTCGAACTTGCAAAGCTAGTAGTCAAGGTTGTCAAAAATACACGACTGTTTTGTATTGTACATTTGGCATCTCTGAACCTTGTATAAAATCTGCATCCATTGATAACATATCCAGTAAACCTCTTAGCGATTGGAAGAGGGCCCATTGCAAGCAGTTGTACTTCTTTTGAAATGTCCTCCGTTTTCCAACCTCTTCCTTTAACCACTTCCAAAATTCTTCACTGTGTTCTCTCTCTCTTTTATATTTTTTTAATAATGCATGACCATCAATTAAAGCTCGATGTTCCCTAGAATAAAGACCTGGTTAATAAAAGGTAGAAACAAATTTTCTAATTCTTCAATAGTTACTAAAATAAAAATAAAACTTAAAAACTTACTCAAGTAAACTCTCTATTTCCTTATTACGATAATTGAATAGAATGTAACGGTGACATTCCGTCCATTGAGAATCTTTATGAATACCTTTTCCATCTTTGTTTCTTCTTATGCCAATAGGATATTCCAGATTCTGTGGACAGGTTTCAAATTTCATTTTTCCTGCTCCATCGCCACCTACGAACCTTGAAAGGAAAATCAAACATTCTTCCGCAAGATAACCTTCAGCAATGGACGCCTCAGGTTTACTTTTGTTGCGAACATATGATTTCAGTTTACAAAGATAACGCTCAATAGGAAACATACAACGAAGATGTGCAGGTCCACCATATTCAATTTCCTTGCGTAAATGAACTAGAAAGTGCACCATTATATCGAAGAAAGCATTTGGGAATATCATCTCAAAATGACAAAGAATTTCCACAATTTTCTTTTGTAGCCTCTTGAGATCAGCCAAATTGATCATTTTACTCCAAAGACTTCTTAGAAATGCACCTAATCTTATCATAAGTATTGCAACTTCAGGTTTTACAGATTTCTTCACAGCAAATTGCAGCAAGTAGTGGAGAAGAAAATGACCTTCGTGGCTCTTATACCCTGGAATTTTCCTCTCTTTCTTGTTTACATACTGGCTGATATTAGCAGCACAACCATAAGGCAGTTTAGCATTCTCCAAAACCGAGCAAAATATTTCTTTCTCCTTGTTCGTCATTGCAAATATGGCAGCCCTGATCTTAAGATAATTCCCATCAGCTGATAGAACCGGATGAAGGACCTCCCTGATGCATATCTCTTGTAAATCATACCGAGCACCTAAATGGTCTTTCGACTTCCCATCAATATTTAGTAAAGTGCCAAGTATGTTATCACAAATGCTTTTCTCTATGTGCATAACATCAAGATTATGTCGACATACATTGTGACTCCAATATGGTAAATTAAAAAATATTGACTGCTTTTTAGAAGGGGATTCATTTTTATGCTTGTTGACCTCTTTCTGCCCAAAAATATTTTCATAACCAGCCAACAATTCTTCGATGTCTGTCCCAGATAAAATCCCGGAGATGTTCCCATTTCAATTTCACCATTGAATCTTTTCTTATCAAACCTCCACTTGTGTTTCGGATCTAAATATTTCCTATGATTCATGTATCACATTTTTTTACTATGTTTGAAGTAAGTTGAAGAAGTCTCGAAATGGCATACGGGACAAGCTAAATATTCCTTTGTGCTCCAGACGGATAACATTGCATAGCCCGGAAAGTCGCTGATCGTCCATAACACACTTGCACGTAACGTGAAATTAGCACCAGTTAAGGCATCATAAGTTTGTATGCCAAGACCTCATAATTCTTTCAATTCTGCGATAACAGGCTGCATGTAGACATCAATGCTATTCTTAGGAGACTGTGGACCAGGGATAAGGGTTGAAAGTATCAAATTTTCTGGCTTCATACATAACCAAGGTAGAAGGTTATAATTTACCAATATGATTGGCCATGTGCTGTGAGCTGTAGTCATTGTACGAAAAGGACTGAATCCATCAGCTGCTACTCCTAACCTGATATTTCTGTTTTCAGATAAAAAATGGGGATATTTGGCATCCATTGTCTTCCAAACCTCGCCATCAGCTGGATGTCAAAGTCTGTCATCAGTTTTTCGTGCCACTGCATGCCATATCATAAGTTCTGCATACTCCTTGGACATGAACATCCTTTGCAGCCTTGGTTTTAGTGGAAAATAACGTATCACTTTTGCTGGTACTTTGTGAATTCGCTTCTCCGGATCATTGTTAACACCCGCTTTCTTTTTTGGTATAGCCCACCTTGAAAAACCACAAGTTTTGCAGTTATTTTCCTTTTCATTTTCTGCCCAATATAGCATGCATTCATTTGACATGCATGTATTCTTTGGTAATCGAGGCCTAAATCTTTAATGATATTTTTGGTAGCATTGAAAGATAAAGGGATGTGGGCTGGTGGAAAAGCTTCTATTAGCAACTCTAATAAATCGGTAAATGTAGACACGATGATTCCATGTAGGCATTTTAAAGAATAAAGTCTGACGATGAAACTTAATCGCGAAAATTTAGTACACCCGGGATATAATGGCTGCTTTCCCTCTTCAACACAATGATGAAATTTTCTAGCATCGACATCTACTCTATGCAGTTAATGCGCTCGGTAGATTCAAAGCGGTGGAGGTGCAAAAGGTCATAGCGGGGATACAGCGAGGATACAACGGGATATAGAGGATGGCTCTAAAATAGCATATAAAACTCGTACTTAATATTTTTACAAATATATGAATGGTAATTAAATGAAAATTTATCATTCAATTAAATTATAAATAATACATAAATAATTTTAAATAAAAACATGTGCGAATATACTTTAAATAAATGAAAAACTATTATATAACATAATTGAATTTCGTAGAATATTAGAGTATTTTCATTTCTGAAAATATATTAAAAATTAAATCAAATAAATTAGCTTCATCATTTTATAATGTATAAACGAAAATTTTTAATTCATTTTATTAAAAAAGATATAGCGGGAATAGCGGAATATAGCAGAAGTAACGGGATATAGCGGAAATAGCGGGGATTAAAGCGGAAAGGCTATATTCTGGGGCTATATGGAAAAATCGTAGCGGTAGGAATCCGCTATGAGATATAGCGGGGTTGTAGCGGGGTAATAGCGGGGAATTAACTACATAGCATCTACTCCATTTGCTCCATCAGAAGATCCACCTTCATTGTTCTTCATATTTCCACAAGTACGATGCAACATCTCATCGAGATTATCTCCAAAAATTATTCCCGCTTCACGATCCATATCGTTATCGCTCCTTTTAGGATCTAGACAGAAACCTCACAAATCCATTTCACGTACAATTCAGATGGACCATTCCAAATCATATGGTCGTAGACTACCTCTTGACGATGCCACTTGCGATTATGATAATTTTTGCAAGGGCATGTAATTTCTTCACCTACCGCGAATCTGGAAAAACTATTTTGAATAAAACGTTTCACTCCACTAATATATCCTTTACTGAACTTAGGAAGTTCTGCCCATATTTTTTCCTCATCGTTCATCACTAATTTACGCACAAATAACATGCAAAGACAAACACAATAATAAAATCAAGAATATGATTACACCTGAACTCACAAGTAAATCAGTAAATTAGGCAATACAACAATCAAATCAGGAAAAACTTGAAAATATACATAGAGTGATACCTTAAGCAGCAGATTAAATCGAAGCCCTAACTGAAAGTCGAAACCCAAACGAACCCCAATTGAAGACTTAATTGAAACATTGAAGCCCTAATTGAACTTGAACTAGAACTTGTCGTGATCGAAACCCAATTAAGCTTGTAAACTTAAGAACTTTTGTTAAGTGTTTTGTTTAGTGTTTGAGGGTTTCACACGCGTTGTTTTTGCCGCTTTGTTTTTGCTTCCCACGTCACACCGCTTTTTTTTCAGCCGCACTCATTTTTCATAATATTTTTATAAGTCTATAGCTACTGCAACATAGTGTTGATATCTACGCTAACATCCTAAAGTTAATGTTGTAATAGACAAAAATCAGCATAGCTATCGTTACATTGTAGCTAGCAACATCTTGTATTTTCGTTGCAAAAGGCCATCTATGGCGTAGTGTACCCTTCGTTTTCTTCACGTGAATTTTATGGTAAAACTCGTTCAACGTGACTGGCCATCGATTTACCATCGCTAGAGAGTGGTGCACCATGGTACTATTCCATTTCAAATCCATGCACTCATTTTTAAAAGTCATACGACATAGTTTTAGCATAATGGACGGATATTGCACCTTGCACCATAGATGTTGCGCCCAGGGGATATTGATCCTTTGGACAACCATAATGGTTGACTCTTTTGGAGTTATGGGAGCTATAACCAGTCCAAACGAAGGTCACTGTGCGTTCTACGGCTTTGACTAGTTTAAGCCATCAATGCATAGTTTCATACCCAAGAAAATACTATCTGAATCAATTTCAGGACTCGAAAGTTTTTTTACCCTTTGTTTTCTTCATGTGAATTTTATGGTAAAACATCATCAACGTGGCTGGCCATCGATTTACCATCGTTGGAGAGTGGTGGACCATGGTACTATTTCGTTTCAAAACCATCCACTCATTTTTAAAAGTCGTACGGTGCAGTTTCGGCATTATGGACGGATGTTGCACCTTGCACTGTAGATGTTGCTCCCAGGGGATACCGATCCTTCGAACATCCATAACGGTTTATTCTTTTGGAGTTACGGGAGGCATAACCAGTCAAAACAAAGGCCTCTGTGAGTTCTACGGCTTTGACCACTTTTAGATATCAATGCATAGTTTCAAACCCAAAAAATCACTATTCGAACCACTTTCAGAACTGGAAAGTTTTTTTTACCCCTCATTTTCTTCACATGAATTTTATGGTAAAACGGGATCAACGTGACTGGCCATCGATTTATCATCGCTGAAGAGTGGTGCACCGTGGTACTATTCCATTTCCAGTCCATGCACTTATTTTTAAAAGTCGTATGGGGAAGTTTCGGCATTATGGACGGATGTTGCACCTTGCACCATAGATGTTGCGCCTAGGGGATATCGATCCTTCGCATAGCCATAACGGTCGACTCTTTTGGAGTTACAGGAGCCATAACTAGTCGAAACAAAGGTCTCGGTGAGTTCTACAGCTTTGACAGTTTTAAGCCATCAATGCATAGTTTCATACCCAAAATACACTATTCGAATCACTTTCAGGACTCGGAATTTTTTTTACCCTTCGTTTTCTTCACGTGAATTTTACGGTAAAACAGGATCAATGTGGTTAGCCATCAATTTACCATCACTGGAGAGTGGTGCACCATGGTACTATTTAGGTTCAAAACCATGCACTCATTTGTAAAAGTCGTATGGGGCTGTTTTGGCATTATGGACGGATGTTGCACCTTGCACCGTAGATGTTGCGCCCAGGGGATATCGATCACTCGCACAGCCATAATGGTTGACTCTTTTGGATTTACGGGAGCCATAACCAGTTAAAACGATAGTCTCTATGAGCTCTACGGCTTTGATGGCTTAATGACGTCAATGCATAGTTTCATACCCCAAAAAACACAATCTGAATCACTTTTAGGCTCGGAAATTTTTTTATCCTTCGTTTTCTTCACGTGAATTTAATGGTATAATGGAATCAACGTGGTTAGCCATCGATTTACCATCGTTGGACAGTGGTGCACCATGGTATTATTCCATTTCTAATCCATGCACTCATTTGTAAAAGTCGTATGAGGCATTTTTGGAATTATGGGCGGTAGTTGCACCTTGCACCATAGATGTTGCGCCCATGGGATATCGATCCTTCGCACAGCCATAACGGTTGACTCTTTTGGAGATACGGGAGCCATAACCAGTCAAAATTAAGGTCTCTGTGAGCTCTATGGCTTTGATGGCATAACGACGTCAATGCATAGTTTCATACCGAAAAAACACTATCCGAATCACTTTCAGGTCTCGGAAGTTTTTTTACCCTTCGTTTTCTTCACATGAATTTTATGGTAAAACAGGATCAACGTGGCTGGCCATCGATTAACCATCGCTGGAGAGTGGTGCATCATGTTATTATTCCGTTTCAAATCCATGTACTCATTTGTAAAAGTATGGCATATTTTCGGCATTATGGACGGATGTTGTACCTTGCACCGTAGATGTTGCGCCCAGGGGATATCAATCCTTCGGACAGCCATAATGGTTGGCTCTTTTGGAGTTACGGGATCCATAACCAGTCAAAATGAATGTCTCTATGAGCTCTATACTTTTATGGCTTAACGATGTCAATGCAAAGTTTCATACCTCGAAAAACACTATCTGAATCACTTTCAGGTCTTTGAAGTTTTTGTTACCCTTCGTGCTCTTCACGTGAATTTTACGGTAAAATGGGATTAACGTGGCTGGCCATCGATTTACCATTCTGGGACAGTGGTGCACCATGGTGCTATTCCATTTGAAATCTATGCACTCATTTGTAAAAGTCATACGGGACAGTTTTGGCATTACGGACAGATGTTGCACCTTGCACTGTATATGTTGTGCCAAGGGGATATCGATCCTTCGCACAGCCATAATAGTCGACACTTTTGGAGTTATGGGAGCCACAACCAGTCAAAATGAAGGTCTCTTTGAGCCCTAAGGCTTTGATGGCTTAACGAAGTCAATACATATTTTCATTCCTAAAAAAAACTATCCGAATCACTTTCATGTCTCAGAAGTTTTTTTTTACCCTTCATTTTCTTCACATGAATTTTATGGTAAAATGGGATCAACGTGGCTGACCATCGATTAACCGTCACTGGAGAGTGGTACACTATGGTACTGTTCCGTTTCAAATCCATGCACTCATTTTTAAAAGTCATACAGTGCAGTTTCGGCATTATGGATGGATGTTGCACCTTGTACCATAGATGTTGCACCCAAAGGATATCCATCCTTCGGACAGCCATAACGGTTACTCTTTTGGAGTTACGGGAGCCATAACCCGTAAAAATAAAGGTCTCTTTGAGTTCTATGGCTTTACAGCTTTAAACCGTCAATGCATAGTTTCATACCCAAAACACACTATCTGAATCACATTCAAGACTTAGAAGTTTTTGTTACCCTTCGTTTTCTTCACGTGATTTTGATGGTAAAACGGGATCAACGTGCTTGGCCATCGATTTACCATCGCTGGAGAGTGATGCACCATGGTACTATTCCGTTTCAAATCCACGCACTCGTTTGTAAAAGTCGTACGGCGTAGTTTCCGCATTATGGATGGATGTTGCACCTTGCACCGTAAATGCTCGGCCCAAGGGATATCGATCCTTTGGACAGTCATAACGGTTGGCTCTTTTGGAGTTACGGGAGCCTTAACCAGTTAAAACGACATTCTTTGTGAGCTCTACGGCTTTGATGGCTTAACCACGTCAATGTATAGTCTCATACCCAAAAAAACACTATTTGAATCACTTTCAGGTATCGAAAGTTTTTTTACCCTTCGTTTTCTTCACGTGAATTTTATGGCAAAACGGAACCAACGTGGTTGGCCATCGGTTTACTGTCGCTAGAGGGTGATGCACCATGGTACTATTCCGTCTCAAGTCCATGCACTCATTTCTAAAAGTCATACGGCGCAGTTTCGGCATTATGGACGGAAGTTGCACCTTACACCGAAGATGTTGTGCCTAGGGCATATCGATGCTACGGACTGCCATAACGGTTGAATTTGGAGTAGTGAGAGCCATAAACAATCAAAACGAAGGTCTCTATGAGTTCTACGGATTTAACAGCTTTAAGTCGTCAATGCATAGATTCATACCGCAAAAAACACTATCCGAAACACTTTCAGGACTTGAAAGTTTTTTGACCCTTTGTTTTCTTTACGTGAATTTTATGGTAAAATGGGATCAACGTGGCTGGCCATCGATTTACCATCGTTGGAGAGTGGTGGACCATGATACTGTTCTGTTTCAAATCCATGCACTCATTTTTAAAAATCGTACGATGCAGTTTCGGCATTATGGATGGATGTTGCACCTTGCACCGTAGATGTTGTGCCCAAGGGATATCGATCCTTCGGACAGCCACAACGATTGATTCTTTTTGAGTTACGGGAGCCATAACCAGTCAAAACAAAGTCTCTGTGAGTTCTACAGCTTTGATCGCTTAAGGCCATCAGTGCGTAGTTTCACACCCAAAAAAACACTAACCGAATCACTTTCAAGACTCGGAAGTTTTTTTGCCCTTCGTTTTCTACACGTGAATTTTATGATAAAATGGGATCAAATCTATGCACTCATTTTCAAAAGTTGTACGGCGCAGTTTTGGTATTATGGACGGATGTTGCACCTTGCACCGTAGATGTTACACCCAGGGGATATCGATCCTTCGAACAGCCATAATGGTTGACTCTTTTGGAGTTACGGTAGCCATAACCCGCCAAAACGAAGGTCTCTGTGAGTTCTGCGGCTTTAACAGCCTAAACTCGTAAATGCATAGTTTCATATCAAAAAAAACACTATCTGAATCACTTTCAAAACTCGGAAGTTTGTTTACCCTTCGTTTTCTACACATGATTTTATGGTAAAACGGGATCAACGTGGCTGGCCATCGATTTACCATCGCTGGAGAGTGGTGCACCATTATACTATTCCGTTTCAAATCCATGCACTCATTTGTAAAAGTCGTATGGGGCAGTTTCAGCATTATGGACGGATTTGCACCTTGCACCGTAGATGTTGCGTCCAGGGGATATCGATCCTTCGCACAGCCATAACTATTGACTCTTTTAGAGTTACGGGAGACATAACCAATCAAAACGAAGGTCTCTGTTTGCTCTACGGCTTTGATGGCTTAACGATGTCAATGCATAGTTTCATACCCAAAAAAAACTATCTGAATCACTTTTAAGTCTCGGAAGATTTTTTTTTACCCTTCGTTTTATTCACGTGATTTTATGGTAGAAAGGGATCAACGTGGCTGGCCATCGATTTACCATCGCTGGACAGTGGTGCACCATGGTAATATTCCAATTCAAGTCATGCACTGATTTGTAAAAGTCGTACGGGGAGGTGTCGGCATTATGGACGGATGTTGCACCTTGCACCGTAGATGTTGCACCCAAGAGATATCGATCCTTCGGACAACCATAACGGTTGACTCATTTGGAGTTACGGGAGCCATAACCCATCGAAATTAAGGTCACTGTGAATTCTACGGCTTTGATAGCTTTAAGACATCAATGCATAGTCTCATACCCAAAAAAACAATATCTGAATCAGTTTCAGGTCCCGGACTTTTTTCTACGCTTCGTTTTCTTCACGTGAATTTGGTAAAACGGTATCAACGTGGCTGGCCATCGATTTACCATCATTGGAGAGTGGTACACCATGGTACTATTTAGTTTCAAATCCATGCACTCATTTGTACAAGTCGTACAGCGTAATTTTGAAATTATGGACGGATGCTGCACCTTGCACCGTAGATGTTGCACCCAGAGGAGATCGATCCTTCCGACAGCCATAACGGTTGACTCTTTTGGAGTTACGGGAGCCATAACCAGTCATAACGATGGTCTCTGTGTGCTCTATAGCTTCGATGGCTTAACGACAACAATGCATAGTTTCATACCGCAAAAACACTATCCGAATCACTTTCAGGTCTCGGAAGTTTTTTTACCCGTCATTTTCTTCACGTGAATTTTATGGTAAAAAGGGATCAACGTGACTGGTCATCGATTTACCAATGCTGGAGAGTGATGAACCATGGTACTATTCCGTTTCTAATCCATGTGCTCATTTCTAAAAGTGGTACGACGCAGTTTCGGCATTATGGATGGATGTTGCACCTTGCACCGTAGATGTTGCGCCTAGGGGATATCGATCCTTCGGACTGCCATAACGGTTGACCCTTTTGGAGTTACAAGAGACATAACCAGTCAAAACGTAGGTCACTATGAGTTCTACTGTTTTGACTGCTTTAAGTCGTCAATGCATTGCTTCATACCCAATAAAAACACTATCCGAATCACTTTCAGGACTTGGAAGTTTTTTTTTACCCTTCGTTTTCTTCACGCGAATTTTATGGTAAAACGGGATCAACGTGGCCGGCCATCGATTTACCATTGCTGCAGAATAGTGGACCATGGTACTATTCAGTTTCAAATCCTTGCACTCATTTTTGAAAGTCGTACGGTGCAGTTTTGGCATTATGGACGGATGTTGCACCTTGCACCGTAGATTTTGCACCCAGGGGATATCGATCCTTCAGACAGCCATAACGGTTGATTCTTTTGGAGTTACAGGAGCTATAACCAGTCAATACGAAGATCTCTGTGAGTTCTATGACTTTGACGGCTTTAAGGCGTCGGCGCATAGTTTCATACCCAAGAAAACACTATTCGAATCACTTTCAGGACTCAGATGTTTTTTTACCCTTCATTTTCTTCATGTGAATTTTATGATAAAACGGGAGACTGGCCATCGATTTACCATCGTTGGAGAGTGGTGCACCATGGTACTATTCCATTTCAAATCCACGCACTCATTTTTAAAAGTCGTACGGCGCAGTTTAGGCATTATGGACGGATGTTGCACCTTGCACCGGAGATGTTGCACCTTGGAAATATCGATCCTTCGGACAACCATAACGGTTGACTCTTTTGGAGTTACGGGAGCCATAACCAGTCAAATGAAGGTCTCTATGAGTTCTACGGCTTTGACCGCTTTAAGCCATCAATGCACAGTTTCATACCCAAAAAAAACTATCCGAATCACTTTCAGGGCTCAGAAGTTTTTTACCCTTCGTTTTCTTCACGTGAATTTTATGGTAAAACGGGATCAACGTGACTGGCCATCGATTTACCATCGCTGGAGAGTGGTGCACTATGGTACTATTCCGTTTCAAATCCATGCACTTATTTTTAAAAGTCGTACGGCGCAGTTTCGACATTATGGACGGATGTTGCACCTTGCATCATTTATTCTCATATTATTTAATTTTATCCTTAATAACTTTATTATAAAATCCTAATATTCCGAAATAATTCCAATTGCTTTATAAATTCCAAATATTTCTTTATAATTAATTAAATAATTTAATTACCCCTAAAAACCAGGTTGTTACATACAACATCGGCACCCAGCTTTTCAACCAACGACTCCAACATCGTTGCCTCCGCCCCAAAGCCACTAACGAATCCACTTCCTAACCACTAACGATCACCCCTAAGCCTCCAATGACGCTGCCTGACCACAGTCGATGCTCTAAAACCTTCATCGGTGCTGCTATCATCCAAACCCCTATTGTCCAACTTCTTTGATCCTTCAAAGCATCATCGATATGGTTTTTTCATATTCATAATATCCATTTATATTTCTCTAATTTTAATCGATTATAATGAGAATAATTTGGTTGATATGGAATGTTAAGATCGAAATATGTGTTGTTACGGATGGTTGATTAAAAATGTATATGTATATGAAGGAATTTGAAATTATATTTGATTTTGATTTGACAGTTTTGATTCAAGTAGTTGGCACCCATAGATTTGTTGCCATGTTTGATGGGTTGTGTATATGCCCATTATACTGATATTTTTTTACTAGAATGGAAACTAATATTCATATGATATACTATTCATCGGATTTGTCCCTTTATTAGACAAGTTATAAACAAAAAATGTAAGTCGTAGGTTAATATTTTATGCTAGACGGCTTGCAAAAATTTTCCGACACTTCCTATTTTCTTCTCCATGTATTTTTTTTTGCATTACGACTATCAATGGATACTTGAAAATTCCAAAATCCATACGCATCTGCATCCGAAAAACAGATGATGATGTAGATACGAAGACATCCGCATCCTAAAATTATCCATCTGGATTTTGTCAAGATTATATTTCAAAATTATGTGTATTTTAGTGTAGTGAAAGGTATTTGTTTGTTATTCTATTATGTTAGTAGTTTATATTATATGCATTAATGCTTTTTAATTGCTCAAAACTGTTTATTATCATCATATTTGTTAATTTTAACATTTTTATAATCAATAGGAATGAAAATTGTTTATGTTAAACTAAAATTTTCTTTATATAATTCTTGATTTATCGGTCGTTAATGGATAGGATAATTATTCGATATCTGAAAATGATTTCGGATGCAGATGCGGATATGACACTATCCACATCCGAAAGCATCCGTTGATGGGCAGATTTTGCGCGAAGAAAATTGAAAGTGTTGCCAAAACTTTATGAACCATTTGTGACAAAATATTGATCTATATATTACATATATATTTTTATGTTTGTGATAAGAGATAGGATAGTCGGCCAGTCAGATTGTGGTTTACTCTTGTCATTGAAAGAAAATAATGTCATTAAAAAAATATTGTATGATATCAATAATAAAATTAATGATTAATAAATAATAGTATATGATAGTAGTAAAAGTAATTTTGATTGTATGGTGTTAATAATAAAATAAAAATTAACCACATATGATACTAATAATAAAAATTAGTAAAAGAAAGCAATATCGTATGGTATTTGTTACCCGGTTTCTTGGGCCTACTACAAGATGCTAATTATAGAGGTTTTAATTGAATCAAGATGAAACTCAAGCAAATGAAGACTGGGAATGTGAAGGCTCGGTGTAGATTGAGGTGCTTGGTATGTTTATATAGGTCGGCCTACTCGCATGGTTCGATACCAGGTGGTGGTTCGATCGAGATAGATAAGTGAACAGTGGATAGGTCGTGGCTGTTGAGTTGAAGTGGATGGGTCAGGGTAGACGAGTACTTGAGGAACGGTCATGTTAGTTTGGCCCGATTGGCCCGATGTAGATGTGGGTCGGCATGCATGTATAATCTCAACCTTTGTTCGGCAATTGTCGTTCGGCTTTTGTGGTTCGACGCATATCGCTTGGCACATACGGGTCGGTCAGGTATGGATCGGCCTTAAAACGGCATATATGGGTCGGCAGCTAGGCTTGGTCATAATAGTTCGACATACCTGGTTCAGCGCATGCCAGGGGAGTTAACAGGTTATTAGGTCCACAACAAAGTGAGGCGATCGACATGACTTCCCTTCGAGTCACACCGCTATTTGCTTCAAGTCTCTTGAGAAGTTGCTTCGAGTCAATTACGAGGAAACCATGGTTCGGCACTTACCGCCCGGCTAATGTCACTCGACAAACTTGGCTTGGTCTGGTGTATAGGAGTTATCAGTGATGGGCCGAAGCACCTCGTTCTTGGGCATGCATAGGGAGTCTAGTCTACTTCGTCTATAAATAGAAGGGCATGGGTACAGTGAAGAGGGAACTTTTCGAGAACTCTAGAGACACTCTGCCATTTTCTGCACTAACTTTCTTTCAGTTCAAACTTGTATTAGAGCTATTTGTTTATGGATTGCATCTGTATCCAAGTCTTGGAGGAAAACAATAAGATTATATTAACAGTAGACGTGGGCAATTACGCAGAACCACTATAATTCTGATGTTCTTATTTCTGCAGTTAGTTTTGCATACATCCCTCGGTTTTAATTTATTTTCTTTATTAATCTCTCTACATAATTCTACTAAAGGGTGTTAGTGACCAATTTTGGTGCTTTCACTAGGAATAGAATTATCGGGCCGTTACGATCTACTTTGTCGCTACTGAATTGAAGAAATCCCCCTAAGAAGATCCAAGTTCATTCACAAGGAGTTCATAGATTCTACTTAGAGTTCCTACCGATAACTCTACAATGGAAAGACCGCGTACCAGATCAGCCTCCCATAATGCGGATGTCAATGAGGCCGCTAGCTTCCAACAACTAGGATCCAGCAATCAACAAGCTAATCCAAGTGCAGGGACCGCCGCCGTCCGAAACCAAACAAAAGTTGTCACTAGAACCGAGTTCAACGAGTTTATGTGGGAACTCGTTGAAAGCAGTAGACAGCTTAATGAGCAGATTCAAGCTAATGCCAATCTCATGACCCGACTTACTCAATAACAACATCAAAATGCTGGAGGAAGCCCCGCTACCTACTCATCATCTGACAGCTCCATTTTGTCCGATGAACATCCCAGGCGTAGACGCCGTAGAATTGAAATATCGCAAACAGGTGCAGTAGATCAATCCAACAGAATATGGTCAAGGTTCCCTACCAAGGGTCGTGACCCTTCACTTGCATCTAGGAAACCGCTCTTAAATTGGAATAGGAAACTTAGGTTCTGGAGCGTGAGTGGAAGCTGACCGACCGGCTCACCAGGGATGCAATGAAGCGGATCCCGAGGATGCTCGTTTGGGTGATCACCAATCAAGGAGGCACCGGCTGGGACGGTCACGCAAGATGGAGTCTAACTTGCCACCTCCCATCCAGACCCCAGACTTGTGAGCCATGGTTAGACATATGATGAAGGAAAATTAGGGGTTGTCCAATGATGATTAGGGCATAGATAAAAGTCATACTCCATTCGAAGATGCTATCCTATAGGCTGAATACCCATGGAAATTTAGTATGCCGCCTATTCCAGCCTATGAGGAGGAGACTGATCTCCGATAGCATGTACTGAGATACGAGTGGATGATGGACTCGGCTAGGGCGAATGATGAGACTAAGTGTAGATGTTTCCTAATAACCTTATCTGGAATCTCTACCATGCGGTTCACCAAAATTCCTTCACGATCGATCTCCAAATTTGATGAGTTTTTGTGGAGCAGTTCAAAATTCATACCACTCATCCAAAGGACGTGATGTCTTTATCCAGTGTAATTCAAGCCCCAGGGGATCCTTAAAGGAATATTTGCAATGATTTCACATTGCAGCTACTGAAGTCAACAACCCGAATGACTATGCTATTCTCATGGCCATGATGCAAGCAGTAGATCTAGACTCAGAGTTTGGTGATTGGCTGGCAAGAAAACCTCCGGCTACCCTCGAACGTTTTTATTCAAAGGCACATCAGTTCATGAGAAGGGAGGAAGCCAGATAGACGAGGCAAGGCAGTGCGCTAGGGCCTGGGAAAGAGACGGTGCAAAGCAACATTGCGATAAAACAGGCTGTCGATAATTCTGGAAAGGTCAAGGGTAATGTTTAAAACAAGCCCGATCAGCCAAAATTGTCAGGAAGGGAAAATTCGGGAAGAAAGAGGAAAGCTGGAAAGTGGAAGCCAAGGATCCCAACCTACAACGAATACACTCATCTGAATGCATCTCTGGAGAATATCTATTTGTCAACTAGTAACACCTTCCAATACCGAAAGCCGCCCCCAAAGGAATCCATTGAGGAAAAAAAGCAGATTGGGAAGTACTGCCAATTTCACGAGACCTACGGGCACAACACTGAGGAATGCAGAACCTCCATGATGTTATTTGATTCTGCAAAAGAAGTTATAGCAGTTTGTTAAGAATCTGCAAGAAGGCGGACAAGGAACGTTAGACCTCGATCGTGGGCAGGCTCGATGCCATCCTGAGGAACCTGCTCGGACTGTAGGTAGACTAATCACAAACATGGTAGTCGGTGGGCCTCATCTAGCAGACAAGAGTTGGAAAGAAATGGAATGATGTGATAGTTATTTAAAATGTGTGGACTTTGAATGCTGCTCGAACTCATAAGATGGGATTCCAGCGAAACAGCAGTGAATGATGATGGATGATATAATGTTCAGAAGTAGAGATGTCGATGGGGTGGAGGCACCTACCATTGACCCGATGGTCATCTCGGAAACGATTGGGCCAGCATCTGTGAGAAGAATATTGATTGATTGCAGGAGTTCTATTAAAATTATATTCAAAAAGGCGTATGACCAAATGAAGATGGAGTCAAAGAATCTGAAACCATCTAAAGCCCACATTCACAGTTTTAATCGAGCAGCCACTGACGTGATAGGTTTTGTTGAATTACCAGTTGAATTAGGAGAAGACGAACGTAGGAGGGTATGAATCATACCGTTCATTGTGTGTTGGATGTTGATTCCCCATATAATGTTTTTTTGGACCGACCGGCCCGGGCGGAGTTTCGGGTCGCTTTCGCCCCATGATATTTGACATTGAAGTTTTCGATGGATAGAGGAGTTAGGGTGGTACATGGCGATCAGGCTATAGGTCGTGCATGTTATGTGGCTGAGCTAAGAGAGGCCCAACGGAGAGAGAAGGGAAAGGTTGTGGACAATTCTGTCCGCATCCAAGTAGCACAAAACTGACAAGTAGAGCCCAAGCCTTGGCTCGCGCAGCAGGATCGGATCTGTAGAGACATAGATCTGAGAGACGATGATGAAGAACTTAAGGAGCCTAAAGTTGCACTGGCTAAACTAATGATTGACATTTCAGTCAGCCAAATGACCCATCACGGGTGCTTAAGATTGGATCATAACTCACTCCCTTGATGATTGAGGACCTAACCGATTTCCTCCAAGCAAACTTGGATGTTTTTGCTTGGACCCACTCTGATATGTGTAGGATTTTTCCCGCCATCGTAAGTCATATGTTGAATATTGACAAAAAATATGTACCAGTGAAACAGAAAAGGAGAGGAATGGACCCAGAGAGGTCTGCTACTTTCAAAGAGGACGTGGACAGACTCAAAGCCAGTGGGTTCATTCGCGACGCCCTCTACCCTGAACGGGTTTCTACTGTCATACTAGTGAGAAAAGCAAATGGAAAATGGAGGACCTATGTTGATTATTCAGACCTGAACAAGACACGCCCTTAGGATAGTTTCCCTTTACCCAGAATTGAGCAGCTGGTCGACTCAACAGCCAGACACGAGTTATTGTCATTTATGGATGCGTATTCAGGATACAACCAAATCTCGATGCACATTCTAGATTAGGAACACACTAGTTTTGTCATGGACATCAGGATGTACTGTTATATGGTGATGCCTTTTGGGTTAAAGAATGTAGGAGCAACTTACCAACTCTTAGTAAATTGGATTTTTAAAGATCAAATTGGTAGAAAAATGGAAGTCTATGCGGATGACATGCTCGTGAAGTCATGGCAATCAAACGACCACATTCGAGACTTAGCGGAGATGTTTGATATACTTAGATACTACGGAATGAAAATCAATCCACTGAAGTGTTCCGTTGGTGTTGCGTCGGGAAAGTTTCTGGGCTTTATTATCAATGCACGGGGAATTGAAGCTAATCCAGAAAAGATTCACGCTATTCGAGACATACAAGCACCTAGAACTATAGAGCAAGTACAAAGCCTGAATGGAAAGGTCGCCGCGTTGAGTCGGTTCATATCCAAAGCGACCGATAAATGTATTCCATTCTTCGACGTGACAAAGAAAGAGAAGATAAATTTTGAATGGACTCCCTACTGTGAGGACGCATTCCGAGCTCTGGTAAGACATTTGGAAAGTCCCCCGGTTCTATCAAAGCCTATATACCATGAAGTGTTATATGTATACCTGGTTTTATCTCAACATGCCATCAGTATGGCCTTGGTTCAAGAGGAAGACCGAATTCAAAAGTCAGTATACTATGTCAGTAAACGATTAATGGGAGTAGAGAGAAATTATCCTAAAATTGAGAAGCTAGCCTACTGTTTGGTGATTGCATCATGCAAGCTTCGTCCATATTTTTAGGTACATCCGATCATTCTTTATACCGATCAACCTCTACGACAGGTGCTCCAATGACCCAAGACCTTTGGAAGGTTGTTAAAGTGGAGCATTGAGTTGAGTCAATTCGATATCACCTACCTTCCATGGAGGGCTATCCAAGGGCAGGCGCTAGCGGACTTCACTGTAGAATTCACCATGTCAGAGGAGTTAAGCGGTAATGATGTTATTCCCCTCGTTCGATGGAAACTATACACCGATGGGGTATCCAATGACCGTTGTTCTAGGGATGGTGTAATTCTTGTAACTCGCGAAAACCGATCAATTTTTTATGCTTTGTAGCTCGATTTCCCTGCTACAAATAACAAAGCCCGGTATGCAGCATTGATAGCTGGCTTAAAACTTATCAGGGAACATGGAGTAAAGTTGGTTGAAATCTTTTGTGACTCACAATTGGCAGTGTACCAGGTGTGGGGAGACTATCAAGCAAAGGGGCAGAGACTTGCCCCATACCTTGCTTGGGTTCAACAGCTGTTGGCAGGCCTTGAATATTATGATATTTTACACATCCCATGTGGGAAAAATGGGGAAGCCGATTCATTGGCAAAATTCGCAAGTATTGGTGATGCACATCAGATGAGATTGGCTCCCATTGAAATCTTACATGCTTTGAGTATAAACGATATGGAAGTAGATTTTGTGTTAGAAACAGAAATCGAGAAGGAGTCATGGATAATCCCGTTCAAGCAATACCTGCTACATGGGGTTTTCCTTGAAAGAAAGAACGAAAGACGACAAGTCATTCGCAAAGCTGTGCGACATGTAATGTAGAACGGAATAATGTATCAGAAGAGATTCTCGGTCCCCTTACTTTGATGCATTGCCCACGGTGAGATAAACGGGTCTTAAAAGAGGTTCATGAAGAAGAATGTAGCGACCATACTGAGAGGCAGAAAGTAGCGAAAAAGATCCTCCGCTATGGATACTATTGGCCAACCGTGAATCGGGACGCTGCAGACTTTGTGCGAAGATGAAACAAATGTGAAAAATATGCAAAAACCCCAAGAGCTCTTCCAACAGAACTCACACAAATGGTTAGTCCTTGGTCATTTGCAATGCGAGGAATCGATAATCGGCTCCTTGTTAATCTCCAAAGGTGTGCAAAATATGCAATTATTGCGGTCAATTACTTTACCAAGTGGGCGGAAGCAGACCCCTTAGCTACAATCACCACTAAAAAGGTCATTAATTTCGTTGTTCGAAACATCATATGCCGTTTTGGCCTCCCGCGAACTATCATTACGGATAATGGAACTCAGTTCGAAAGTAGGGAATTTAGAGAATTTTGTCGAAAGTATGGCGTTGAGAAAAGGTTTGCAGCAGTTACTCATCCTAAAGCCAATGGAAAAGTAGAAGCCATAAAGAAATAATCAAATCCATACTGAAAAAGCGTTTGGAGAAGGCTATAGGCAAGTGGGTGGATGAGCTTCCGACAGCACTCTGGGCTTATAAAACCACCCATAAGTTCACGACTGGCTACACTCCATTCACATTGGCAAATGGCATGGAAGCTGTTATACCCGTGGAACTTGAAGTTCCTTCTCATCGGGTAACTCATTATGATCCTAAGACGAATCAGGATCTCTTACTGGAATCACTAGACTTTGTCGATGAAAAACGGGAAAAAGCTTATTTAAGGGCGCTGTGTATAGGCATTGAGTCGCTCGATATTATAATGAAAAAGTTCGATCGAAAATCTTTGATGTCGGAGATCTCATCTTGAAACGAATTTTGCAACCACATCGCATATGAATCCCATATGGGAAGGTCCATACGTCATCGAATGGAATCTTGGAGAAGGAACCTTCAAGCTAGCGACTGTCGATGGCATGATGCTCCCTAGAGCATGGAATAGCGAGCACTTGCATCGTTATTACACTTAGTTATTTCCTTTGCATTTTAGTAGTAATTGTTTCCAGTTTCTTTTGTTTCCGGGATGTAATAAGACAATTTAATTGTTACTATTTGATTACTGATAATAAAGGCTTGAAGTCGCTTTTCTATGAACTGTTAATGTTCCATGTACAATAATTCCTTAGCAAAAAATTAAATCAGATTTTGCTGTCCGACGTATGAACGTGCACCTAAAATTAAAGGTCAATCGATAAAATTATAAATCACTAAGTCCCTAGAGTGAGGACTAGACTATAAATGACTTAAAAATCTTTAAGTCCCTAGAGTACGGACTAGAGTACTTTGAGTTCCCAGAGCGCGGAGTAGAGTATAAATGACTTAAAAATCTCAAAGTCCCCAGAGTGCGGACTAGAGTACTCTGAGTCCCCAAAGTGCAGACTTGAGTATAAACGACTTCAAAATCTGTAAGTCCCCAGAGTGCGGACTAGAGTACCCTAAAGTCCCCAGAGTGTGGACTTGAGTATAAATGACTTAAAAATCTCTAAGTCCCTAGAGTGCGAACTAGAGTACTCTAAGTGCCCAGAGCGCGGACAAGAGTATAAACGACTTAAAAATCTCTGAGCCCCCAGAGTGCAGACTAGAGTACTTTGAGGCCCCAAAGCGCGGACTAGATTATAAATGACTTAAAAATCTACAAGTCCGTAGAGTGTGAACTAGAGTACTCTGCATCCCTAGAGTGTGGACTAGAGTATAAACGACGTAAAAATCTCTAAGCCCTAGAGTGTGGACTAGAGTACTCTGAGTTACCAAAGTGCGAACTTGTAATATCCCGGAATTTTTGACAATATCAATTTAATAATCCGTATTAAAAATTAAATTGATATTGATAATTTTGTTAATAATAATTCAAATTGATTTGATATTTCTCCTTTAATAAATATTTAATCGGTAGAATTTATCTTTTAAAGCTAATAAATTGTTTCTATTTATAATATAAATATATGGTTTATATTGTAAGTGGATTAGCTTTGTTTTAAATTTAATAAATAAAGCATATTTTCTAATTCTAATATTTTTAGTAATTTGGAAATTTGTTTTTATTTAATATATAAGCTTTTCACAGTTATTAAATAAATAATCTTGGTTCAAATTTAATAAATGAATTTTGATTTAAAATTCTATTTTATATATTAATAATTTGGAAATTTTGATTTAATTTAATATTAAGTTTTCAAAGCTATGTAATAAATAAGTATATGATTGTTAACGAAGATGTTTAAAATGTTTAAAATGAGTTTGGCTTAAGTTTTAAATTTAAATTAATTTACAAGAAGGGTTTGTTTTGTTTTCTTTTTAAAATATAGCTTAATAACATAAGTAATTCATTAATAAAGACATAATTTCTTTTATAATTATTTTAGTTTGATAATGAGTTATTATAAATTAATATATGTTTGTTTAAGATGATTTTAAATTTTGATTTTAAAATTTGAGTTTAAATTTAATAATTGAAATAAATTTGAGTTTAAGGAACAATTATTTTGAAGTAGTTTAAAAGTGAAACATATGAATAAAGTTTTCATTTGGATATAATTTGTTTTTCCTTAATAAATTTACTTATACAAATTAGTAAGTAGTTATTTAAATAGTAAATAAATACAAAAGTTTATTATTTATAAATGAATTTAATACACTAGGTATGATTTTATTTAAAAACATGATTGGATTTATTTTAATTTTCTTTTAAAGTATTTATCTTTATAAATTTACTAAAGCATTTATTATAAATTAATTAGGAAATTTATTATAAAAGCTTTGTAAATTAATTTAAAAATAAATAAATATACATAATATACATGTGTTAACTTCTAACATCTTCTCTAACAAGTGTTGTTTTCTTAAGCATCATTTAACAAATGTTAAAAGATAAACTTTCAAATGTGACAAATGTTGAAATTATTTACAAGTGGCCTCTTTAAATTTTAATTTTCTTTTATTTAATAAAATCTGAAAATTTTCCTATATAAGTTATCATCTTTCATTCCTATCCCTTTTCTTATTTCCTAATCAAAGAAATTTCAACTTGTTTATTTCTCAAACCTGAAAGTCTCTCCCCTATAAACAAATCTGAGCATAATCTATACCACTTCCAAAATCAGTTTACAAATGCAAGCTAAACTCCTCATTTATCAAATCTGAAACAACCCTGAAACAACTCTTCAAACCAAAAATCCAGAAAATCATGTTCAATACAAAAATCAGTTTACAAACCCCTCATATCATAAGTCAGTAATCATCTTCGGAAAAAACTGCAAATTTTAAATCTGTAGCCTGCATCTTCAAAACCATGCACTTGCCATTTTCAAAATAAAAAGGAAATCTGCATTTTCTGTAATCTGGAAAATTGGTTCTGCAAGCAAACTTCATTTTCAAGCACAAGTTTTTAAGGAAGGCAAATCTGTATTTTTTTTCTTAAATCTGGAATGGGCTCTGCATGCAACCTGGAACCACAAGCAACTTAAGTTTTGAACTGAAATCAAAAAGGGGCAACTACAGTTTTAAAAGTATCAACAAAATTATTTAGTAACTTTAAAAAAATTTAAATTATAAATATTGGTTGCATGCTTGTATACTGAAATAAATAAGTATTGCATTTGTGAATGTTGATGTGAAATTGTATTTGTATGCATGATATTTAAATGTCCTCTGGTTATGTTTTTTTCCAGTAACCCTGTTTGTTTTAAATACATATTCTTTTTGATCCAATTTCTGTTAGGATTTAGATTACAGAAAATAATTGTTTGTTTAAGTTATAAAGTAAGTTTAAAATTGAATTAAATTAATAATAAACTGGGATTGGCTCTGGAAAACCAAACAATTGAGCAAGTTAAATGTTAACTGAAAATTTATTCATCCTGTTTTCTGGATTCATGAATATAAATTGATTACTAAAATCATAATATGATTTTTAAAACAAAAATTATAATTTTTAGTAGAGTGGTTAAGGAGCAGTTAAGAGATGAACTTAATATGAACTTTGGGGTTTCTCTGATGATGGAGGGTTGATCAGAGAAGCTAGGAAAAATATTGGTTGGTATTAAATTTCATGGGGAGAATACAGCTTTGAGATTTCTTTTTAAACCCTAGTTTTAATCGTGTTTAAAATGTTGATCACCATAGCTTGTATTGTTGATCAAGTGCTATGATATTTTGGGTAGTGGTAGTTGGGTAGTAGATGAAGTCGAGGCCGGAGTTGCAGACCTTCAGGTGGTCAGAGCGGCGAGGTTGAGGTGTTGACAGGTTTTAAGGGGGGAAACCTGATTGTGTTTCCAGGTTGAGATTGGGCGCTCGATTTTGATTCGAGCAAATGTGGTGGCTTTGGAGGGTCGTGATGTCGTTAGGTGATGATCGCTGATGGGTAGAAGTTCTGGTGGATGGCCGGTGATGGCCAGAGCCACGGTGCACGTGCACCATGCAGTTGAAGTTCAGATGAACTTTAGTGGTGTGCAGAATTTTGAACTCGGGGAAGACTTAAGTTATTCGAGTAGTTGATTCGAAGCAGAAGAGGTAATGACTCAAAGTATTTTGGGGTTGGCCTCGGGTTTAAGATGTTACAGGTTTTTCACAGTAACCTGTAATGTTGTATAATTTTTTTAAAACTAAAGTTTATAAGTGTAAAGAAAAGTTTAAACCTATTTTTAAATCCAAATTTGAAATTTTAGAATTCAAGTTTAAATTTAAAATCTTAGTTTTAAATATAAAAAAATAATAAAGTTTTAAACTTGAACTTGTTAAACTACTTTAAAATAGTAAGCAGTTTGAAATTTTAAAACTGAAAAATTTAAAATATGAGCAAGTTTTAAAGTTAAGTTTAAAACTGGAAATCAAAGGTTTAGATATGAATTTCAGTTTTGAAATAAAAGAAGTTTTTCAATTTGAAATATTTAAACAACTTTGTATGTAAAGAGTAAATTTAAATTATTGAATTTAAAAGTGAATTTGAACTAAACTCTTATGAATTTCTTTTATAAGACAAGCATTTGTTTGCCATGTAATTTAAACAGATTTTTAAATTGCTTAAACTTTGTTTAAGTTTAAATTATATTCATTTTAAATTTCATATTTCAAATGAAATTTTAAAATAAGTGCAAAAGTAAAAAAAATTCAAATGTATTTGTTAATGACAAATTAGTCATAATTAAGAAATATTTTATCTTAAAATTTAATTAAGATTTAATGTTTTGAAATTTATTAAATTAATGGAGTAATTAAGGAATAATCAGTTAATTTGAATAATTAATTGATTTGGGATTGATAAATAATTGATTAAGGGTTAATCAATTGGTAATTAAGATCATTAATTTGATTATTAATTAATGATTAAAGATTTATTAAATAACAATTAAGTTATAATCAAGGTTAATTTATTAAATAATTAAGGATTAATTAAGTTACAGTTAACACTTAATTAATTAAATAATTAGAGATTAATTAATGGACAATTAGAGATAAATTAAATTGTAATTAATAATGGTTAATCTAAGTTAATTACTTAATGGAAGTAACTAAAGAATGGTTAGTGAAGGTCATTAACTAGGATTATTTAATAATTAATTAATGTGATTAATTTTAATACTTAATTAGATTAATTAATTTAATGATAATCATTTGTGAATTGTTTAATTGTAATCACTTAATGGAAGTAATTAAGAAATTAATTACTTAATGTAATTAATTTAGTTTAATGTGATTGTTTAAATTGATTAATTAATTTTAATTAATTTTAAAACACTGAATGATTTGATGATAATTACTTAATGTAATTTATGGATTGGAATTACTTATTGAAGTAATTAATGGTAATTACTGAATGTAATTAATGGAAGATGTTTTAAAAATGGAAGTAATTTGAGTATAATTACTTTGTAATTAATCAAGGAATTAATTAAGGATAATTAAATAGGAATAATTAATTCATTTAATGAAGTAATTAAGGTTAGTTAATTACTGAATATGATTAATCTGGAATGATTAATAATTGTGGTCAATTACTTAAGGAAATTAATTTAAATAAAGAAATTAATTAAAATGTAATTAGGGATCATTAATTAATATAATTAATGATGTAATTAAAGTTGATTAATTAAGATTTAATTAATCAATGATAAGTGATTAAAGGTAATTAATTAATGTAATTAATTAAGGATTAATGTAATTAATTTTAGTTAGTTAGTTAATTAAAGTTATTAAAGGTTAATTACTGCTTTTGGGTAAGAATAATTATTTTGTGAAATTAATTACATGAATGTAATTAAAGGTTAATTAATCAAGGGTGATTATTTAAGGTGATTAATTTGAATGCTTAATTAATTGATTTGTAATTAATTAATGGTTAGATAAGCAAGATTTATAATGATGAAGTAATTAATTTAATTTATTTTAAATTAATTAAAGATGAAGTAATTAATTTAGTTCACTTTAAATTAATTAGAGATGGAGGTAATTAATTTAATTCATTTTAAACTAATTATAGTGTGATCGAGTAAATCTTTGCTTATGTATGAATGAATGTTATCGATTGTCTTGAATGCTTTGTGATCTCAGAAATGAGATAAGTAATGTTGTATGGTATGAATGCTTTGGTTGCATTGTAATGATATGGATTATCTATTTTGATGACAGTATGGTTTATCTGTTTATAATGATAATGTGGATCATCTGTTTATTATGATAATGTCGATTATCTATTGTGATTCGTGAGTTATCTATCTGTGTGTATATAGATAATTGAATTGTTTTAAACTTTAAAACAACTTGGCCTTAAAAGACACGTTTTGGATTTCGATGAGACCGGGATCGGGTTTCCATATTTGGATATCCAAAAACCACATTGATCCAAATTAACGTTAGGTCGTGAATCTCAAGTGAAGATGAAGATTCAGAGTGTAAGGGTTATCTTCGTTAACTCTAAGGGTGATTCCAAAATAAGTGTAACGAGATAATGCCTTCGGTTTCGTTTGAACCCGGAACGAACTTGTATGGATTGAATGCTTTCAGAACATCGTCAGGTGGACGATGAGCATTCTAAATGATGTGTTCTATAAAGGTAATCGTAGCCTCAAGCCTCATCAACCGAGAATGGCTAAAACAGGGGAGGTGCGGCAAGGCTAAGTGGGTCATGCCCAAGTAGGATGAGATTTTCTCCTGTCTAGAGGTCCCTTTTATTTCGGCTGTGTGGGCAGTTGTCGAGCTCCAACTGCTGGGGTTGTCTTGTTTGGGACTGTCCAGTAAGGGATGGTTCTGGCATTGTGTTGCAGGGGAGTTAGGGTGGCTCCTATGTACGTTGATCTAGGCCACGTACTGTGACGGGCGGTACCCCGGTAGCCCTACCATTATATGGAATCCAAAATCCAATAAGTTCCCTCAGTTTTGATTGTATTACCCACTTTTGTGGCTAGTAGCTGGAATTTAATAAATGTAACAAATTCGGCTATTTCATATTTACTTGAAAACCCTAGACCTGTTATAATATCACCGGATTTCCTATCAAATGTGTTGGTTAGCGTAAGGTAAAAAAATTTCCATGTTTATGTGTGGGAATTCTTACGTGATACCTTTCTTTTCAAAAGGTTTTTGGAAGTTAAGCAACCTTAACCTATTACTCACACCAGACCCATGTCTGGCCCGGAGTTTATCTTCTGTTTTCTTAAACTCTTGGGTACTCAAATTTTTACGAGTAGCCAAGAGATTCGGGTTAGCTTTGATGAATTTTGGAGGAGCAATGGAGCAGGAGGTTTCTGCGTGTAGACATATAGTTTTCCGCTGTGTTGGTTTCTCTGAGTAGTTTCTTGTATTGAGTTGTATAACTAGACAGATGTTTATAATTGTCTAGTATGTGATGTATAATCTTTGTAACTCTAATAATGATTGTAAACTATGTAATATTTATGTTATTAAGATAATTTATTCGTTCCGCTGTTGAGATTCTGATGTTGTTTCTTCTTTCTCTTCTTTCTTTTCTCTTTTCTATCCCTTTCTTTCTTCAAGATGACGCGATTTTCTGTGGAAAGAAAGTCGGATCGTTTAATTTATATCAGAGCACTAGGTTGAGCGAATATCTAGGCTCTGGAGTGGTGTCTATCTTGAGAGAGCGTATTTGTAATTTTAAATATATTTAAATATATTTATTTATTTCTACCTATCTGTTGGGTCACCTGTTCAGGTTTTTCAGCATAAGTTATAAAGGTAGATGGGGTAGTGGTGTGTGTAACATGACTACCATTGGTTTGGAGTTTGAATGTTTGAGGTTGGAAGTGTATTTGTCGAGACTGTAGACCTAATACCGTCTCGAGTGAGTTCTGCAGTGACGAAGGATTTCATCGATCTCTGAAGGAAACCTGTTAAGGTTCGGAGTCTATTTTAGTTTGGATGAGTAGATTTCGGATCTCTGGTGGGCAGAAGCGAGTGATGGTAATTTGATACCTCAGGAAGTAGTAGCTGCGTGATGAGATGCAGTGACTATGGATGTTTTCGAAGATATTTCTTTGGAACAAGTTTTGGGAAGTGAGTCTGATTCGAAGTTGTGGCTGTGTTCAGCATGTTGTTTCCGTTTGGTTTGAAGTCCAATTTTCTCGAAGAGCTTTGAATTAGGAAGTATTTGGCATCTGTGGCAGCAGTGCAGCTTGGAGTGTTCTGAGCCGACAGGAGATCTTCTAGCTTAGCAGTTTTCCTGAAGAAGGAGTTCAGAAGCAGCAGAGTGGACCCATTTCTTCAATGGATTGACTAGTTAAGTGTAAGTTGTTCCATTTGGTAAAGGGAGAACAATTTTTCTTTGGATTAGTCTGAGTTGATCGTAAAAGTGACTTGAGATAGCTGAGTGTTCTCTTGGGTTATCAGAGTTTTTCCAGATATCTTCAGGGAAGTCAAAAGTTTGTCCGTATCTAGAGAGTGAGTTTCCTCATCGACTGGAATTCCAGGATTGGTAACGGTGGTTCAGTTTAGTAGAAGGATGGTTCCTAGAGATTAAGTTAGTGTAGCAGCTCAGGGTTTTGGAGAAACTTCTAAGATTTTCTTTATGGATCTGATGAACCATATTTCTGGGATGGGTTGTCCAGTTTGGTTTGTGCTCGTGTTCTTCATCAGCATTTTCATCTACTTCGGATCGAGTTGTGCAGCGGAAGCAGTTTGGAAGTGCATCTGCTTTTCTTTTCCGGACAGGAGAAGTGAGTCTAGTCTTCTGATGTAGAGGAGTAGAGTTTGAGTTCTTGGGTCTTGGTTGATCTTGAGGAGATCATTTTATTGAGTTTATTGGTTTTGTTTGTTTCTAGAGGCATCAGAAAGGGTTGAGCTGATCAGTAAGGTTGTACGCAGGCCCAAGATCGTCTGGAGCTTTTTTGTGGATTAGAGACGAAGGAATTTGGATTCGAAAGTCGGAGATTTGATTTTGGATAAGTTTTTCTCTGATAAGGGAGCTATAAGATTGGGTAAGGCTGAGAAGTTAGCTCTGAAGTGTTTTGGATCTTTTCTGTGATCTTGGAGAATAAGTGATTGATTTTCAGGATTGAATTGCCTGTTTGGACAACTGGGATTCGATGAGTTTCACGTATCTCTAAGGGAGTATGTGTTTTATCTATCTCTGGTTTTGGAACCAGCAGTTCGGGAGGTTTGGTTGTTGAGTCAGACTCGTCTGTAGTCTGATATCCTATCTAGTTTTGTAGATATAGTTGAATAGGAGCTCTGTAGCTTAGTAATATCGATTGTTTGTATTCTGTAGAGCGAGTATTCCTGTATATATTTATACTTGGGGAAACTCACGGAAATTCTATCCAGAATTTTGTCTGGATAATTAGATTTGTTTGATTGGATGAATTGGTTGCTATGGTTGTTAGAATATATTTGATATATGCTTGTGTTTAAAAATTAAAATCTTTAATGAGATTATTAAATTACCTTTGTTTTGAATTTCGGGGACGAAATTCTTTTAAGGGGGAAGGATTGTAATATCCCGGAATTTTTGACAATATCAATTTAATAATCTATATTAAAAATTAAATTGATATTGATAATTTTGTTAATAATAATTCAAATTGATTTGATATTCTTCTTTAATAAATATTTAATTGGTAGAATTTATCTTTTAAAGCTAATAAATTGGTTTCTTTTTATAATATAAATATATGGTTTATATTGTAAATGGATTAGCTTTGTTTTAAATTTAATAAATAAAGCATATTTTCTAATTCTAATATTCTTATTAATTTGGAAATTTGTTTTTATTTAATATATAAGCTTTTCACAGTTATTAAATAAATAATCTTGGTTTAAATTTAATAAATTAATTTTGATTTAAAATTCTAATGTATATATTAATAATTTGGAAATTTTGATTTAATTTAATATTAAATTTTCAAAGCTATGTAATAAATAAGTATAAGATTATTAAGGAAGATGTTTAAAATGTTTAAAATGAGTTTGGCTTAAGTTTTAAATTTGAATTAATTTACAAAAAGGGTTTGTTTTGTTTTCTTTTTAAAATATAGCTTAATAACATAAGTAATTAATTAATAAAGACATAATTTCTTTTATAACTATTTTAGTTTGATGATGAGTTATTATAAATTAATATATGTTTGTTTAAGATGATTTTAAATTTAGATTTTAAAATTTGAATTTAAATTTAATAATTGGATTAAATTTGAGTTTAAGAACAATTATTTTGAAGTAGTTTGAAAATGAAATATATGAATAAAGTTTTCATTTGGATATAATCTGTTTTTCCACTACTACAAAATAGGCCATTTGCATCGGTTGTTTACCCCCCTTTTGCATCAGTTCAACAACTGATGCATATGCACCGATGCAACAGGGTTAACACTTTTGCATCAGTTCAGATGCAAAAAGTGCCTTTTTGCATCGGTTGATACTAACAACTGATGCAAAATATCGTGGTTGGTTTCTTGAACACAGCCCCATTTTGCATCGGCTGTAATGAAAACCGATGCAACAAAGTATCTTGTTGCATCGGTTTTTTATAACAACTGATGCAAACTTATCCCTCTATTGCATCGGTTTATTATAACAACCGATGCAAACTAATCCCCATGTTGCATCAGTTGTAATGAAAACCGATGCAAACTAATCCTTCTATTGCATCAGCTATTTATACCTGATGCAAAAAAGCTATTCCCAGTAACCATTATTACGGCACCCAAATAGACTACATATATTATTGATTATAACAAACAATTATTGCATGAAATATTATAATCATTCAAAATAAAATTTGATGGCAAATACATAATCAGATTTAATAATTCGACAAAAGAATGAAAAACATAAATAAATTCCATAGTACATAATCAGATTTAATAATTCGACAAAAGAATGAAAAACATAAATAAATTCCACAATACATAATCAGACAGTCAGTAGTAAAAAATAAATGCAACGTGTTATATGTAGACACAAAAATACATATATACAGAGAAGAGAATGTATCGTTGACAGCGGATAAATTAAGTAGAAGATGGTCTTTAAATGCACAAACCTTCATCCTATTTTGTACTTGAGCTACCTGAAGTTGAGCTGTGCAATCTGCATATGCATATGATCCTGCAAAATACAAACATTCAATGCAGCAAACTGTTTAACTGGTTCAGCGTTCAGTGTGATGACTGATGTTTGCTCCAAATAGTACTATTAAATTACTTTAAATACCTTAAAGAAATTGTATAAATATTATCTCAATATAATATTAATTACTACAAAAACTTCTTTCAAAGCATATTATTATTACTGCTACTTTCACCACCTATCTATTCAATTCCTCACTGACCACAACAACTGTGCACCCTCCTCCACCATATCTTGCACTGCTAACTGGCTTCAATCCCTTCTGCATATAAATCATACTTCTGTTGCATACTTCCTTGCATTACCAACAACCAACCCCCGCCATACATCCCATACAACTGTCGCTGAAACTCCTCTACAACCCACCGCTACATCCCATACATCCTTGTGCCTACTGCATGTACAAACTATCTCACAACTGCATATCCACATCATGGCGCTGCATTACCAGTCAATACAACAGTGCATGTATTTCCTCCTTCGTCTAAACTTCCACCACTGTCATACTCCAAAAACACCATACATCACTGCCACTTCCCACTAACAATTCACTTCCACTTCCCACTGACACAACAACATCACCATACAAACATATACTGTGACTTCCCACTGACAACATATACATCATACAAATTTCCTCAAATTCGCTGCTTCAAGAGACATCTGCCTGGTACACAAACTCAGTCACAATACTGCACTGCCTACAATTTCACTATTCCAATCCCCACCAGACATCACCAAAGATCAAACACCCACAAGGGCCACAACCATTCACAACCATTCAACCATACACCCATATCAAATGAAAATAACAACTATTATCCAAATTATTTATTTCAAAAATATGTAATCTCTCAAGTTTAAATACTCTTTTTATTTTTGAAATTTAAGCAGGGTTATTATAGAGTAACTCCACCTCTTTATATTTAAAAAGAAAAAAAAAAGAGTTCGTACATAGGCTAGGGAAACATACAAAAACCTAGCCGTCTAAGCAAATGTTTCTATCACTATCAGACATTATCTACATCAAAATGTGTACAACTGCATTGATGTTTCATTCAAAATTCTTTCCTCAACAATAGCCACCATCACCTTGATGCAGCTAAGGCCAGAGAAGAAGTTGCGCAAACTTTAATTTCTGAAAACATGAGTTTGTGGTGTAGTGTGTTGAGTCGTCCACGACTCAGTGAAGGTTTGGGTCGGTCCCGAGCTAAGGAAGGAGGTCCACGATCTAACAAGCCATGGGAGAAGTTAAACCGAGATAACAAGGCAACGGAATTAAGTCGTCCACGATTCACTAAAGGCATGAGTCGTTTCCGACTTAAGGAGTTACAAGGGGGAGGAATTGAGTCGTCCTCGACTCAACGTATAAGTCGTCAGCGACTTAAGATGAAGAAGGGAAAAGCTAACTGCATGACTATGAGTCGTCCACGACTCATCAGGAGACAAAGAGGGGTTCTAGTAATTGAAATCCATAAGGCGGGGACGAGTTACGACCTAGATGAGTCGTTCGGTGTTGACTCGGTTGGAAGGGATGTGCCGCAAGGAAGTTGAGTCGTGAGTCGTCATGTTTTCTTGAGTCGGAGGTGATGAGGCTTGGCTTGTTGAGTCGTTTACTTTTGAGTCCGATATGTGTGAGTCGTGTCAACTGTGTTGTGTAGTTAAGTCGGTAACGACTTATGATGAGTCGGTCGGGTTTGAGTCGCTTGCGTTGAGTCGGTGCCGACCTATGAGTTGTACAGCGTTGTGTTGTATTGTTGAGTCGAGAGCCTTAAGTCGTGAGTCGTGGGGGATGAGTCGTGTACGACTTAAGGCAGGGTTGTAACTCCTATAAATACGCGTGTGTTGTACATTTTTTCGTGGTTGATTTTTGAATAAAATTCTCTTTTGTTAGCTTGGTGCTTTCATTCCAATTGGTAGTTGAGTGTAATCTCCTATCTCCACTTACGTCATTCGAGTGCGCTCGAATCCACATTTGTTGAAGCCGATTCACGGAATCTAGTGCGCTAGATCAATGTGCGAAGAATCGTAGATCTTTGAACACGGTATAGTGCGCTATCAACGTGTTTGAGATAGCTAGAGTTCGGTATCTTTGGATCAACGAACTTGGGCATTTTGGTATCTTCAACTCACCGATTGTTACATTTCACCGATTGAAGTTTTGTTTGATTAATCCGCTGCGTCATTTATTGGTATCAGAGCCAAACTTAGCCAATCATAGCTAAGTTGATTCTTGGAACCAAGTTTTTGAAGTTTTTGAAGTTGAAGTTGTTCATTGTGTTCATATTGAAGTTGCATCAAGTTTGGAGTGTTTGATCTATTCCATTTTGGATCGAAGTGTTGGATATTGTTTGAATTTTGTCTTGGAGTTTTGCGCGCCAAGATTTGAAGTGTGGCGCCGTGTAAATCCATTGCCGAGCTAAAGCCTTGAAAGGTTGTAGTAAGGTCGAGCCGTGAATTGTTGAGCCGATCTAAGTGTTGCCGAGTTAAGTTCAAGGCCGAGCCTTGTGAAAGTGTTGTTTGTGAAAGCTTTTGAAGCTTTGTGTTCAAATTGTTGAAGTGTTTGTGAAGTTTTCAACCATGCCACCAAGGAGAGCTAATCGACATCAAAACGTTGAAGCTTTGTATCGTAGAGAAGACGCTGAACTTATGGAACAACGTATTAATGAAAAATTTGATGAAGGCATTGGAAAATTGGAGAAATTGATGAATGATTTGAATCAAAGGAGGAGATCACCAAACTCGAACCATTGAGGAAATCGAGTTTCGCCATCGGTTACGGAAGCGAGGAGGGTATCACCACATTCTTGTAGAAATAGAAGAGAAACATCAATTTCATCACGAAGAGATCATCATGACTATGCACATGAAGAGAGACGAAGTCAACGTGAATTTGACAATGAAGCATATAGAGATGAAGAGAGACATAGTCAAAGAAGCATGCATGAACGAAGGGATGATAATGGTCGAGATCGATGTAGGCGTACTTTTGATTTTGTTGAAGAAGGTGATAGAGCTAGTATTCATTATCGAGATCGAGACCAAGTTCGAAATTCTAATCGGGATGTTGAAGATGATCGTCGATGGGAATCGGGTATGAAAATGGAAATTCCGGAGTTTAAAGGCGGGATGGTAGCTGAAGAATTTCTTGATTGGATTTCTAATGTTGAGGAAATCTTTGATTTCAAGGAGGTCCCGGAGAATCGAAGGGTGAAGTTGGTTGCTACTAGGTTGAGGGGGAGAGCTTTGGCATGGTGGCAGCAAACTAAACTTACTAGGGAGAGAATGGGGAAGTCAAAGATAGAATCATGGGATAAGATGAAAAAGTTGATGAGATCTACTTTCTTACCTTACAACTATCAATCACTTATGTATCAGAGGTTGCAGAATCTGAGGCAAGGGACAAAGTCTGTTAGTGATTATGCTGATGAATTTTACCAACTCATTGCCAGGAATGATATTATGGAGACAGAAGAACAGCTAACTGCTAGATTCATTGGGGGATTGAGAATGCAGATCCAGGATATGGTTAATATGTTTGATCCTAGATCAGTTGCGGAGGCACATCAGAAAGCGTTGGCTTGGGAGAAACAAGGAAGGCGTGGAGGTGGTGTGTTTACTAATTCCAATAATCAAGCAAGGGGTGTTGGTGGAAATTCTAATATTCCTAAACCTGTTTCAAAGCCAGTGGTGAAGGAGGCTGAGAAGGCGAAGGTTAGCAATGTTTTCAAATGTTATAATTGTCAGGAGTTGGGTCACAAAAGCAATGAATGTCAGAAGCCGAAGAAGAGAACCATGGTTGCAGAAGTTGAGGAGGATGATGGTGAGGAGGCAGAATGTTCAAATATACCTTATGTTGAGGAGGAAGAAGAATTGTTTGGAGATGAAGGTTGTAATCTTATGATGAGGAGGTCCTGTCTTACACCAAAGCAAGAGGAGGATTGTAGTTGGTTGAGAAGCAATATTTTTCAGTCGACATGCACTATTCTGGAGAAAGTTTGCAAGTTCGTCATAGATGCGGGAAGTTGTGATAATATTATTTCTACAGAAGCAGTAAGGAAGTTGAACTTGAAGACTGAGAAGCATCCTAAACCGTACAAGTTAGCATGGTTAAGGAAGGGTGGAGAAGTGAAGGTGTGTCGAAGGGCTTGTGTTCATTTTTCTATTGGGAAGAAGTACAAAGATGAAATTTGGTGTGATGTAGTGGACATGGATGTTTGTCATTTGTTGCTGGGCAGACCATGGCAGTTTGATAGAGCAGTACAACATGATGGTCGTGCCAATAGTTACAGTTTCATGTTCGAGGGTACTAAAATCACTTTGGTTCCCAAGAAACAGCAACAGAAGGAGAGCAAGTTAGAAGAGATTGAAGAATTGAAAACTCTGTTGACTTTGAAGGAGTTTGTCAAGGAAGTGGAGGAAGAACCTGAAGTGTTTTTGTTGATTGGAAGAGAGAGTAGTGAAGAAGTTGAAATACCAGAAGCAGCAAAGCCAATTTTGAAAGAATTTGAAGATGTATTTCCAGAGGAGTTGCCTAAGGAGTTACCACCATTGAGAGACATTCAACACCAAATTGATCTTGTTCCGGGAGCAGTGTTACCACATCGACCACATTACCGAATGAGTCCGAAGGAACATGAGGAGTTACGAAGGCAGGTGGAAGAATTGTTGAAACAGGGACGTGTTCAGGAAAGCTTGAGTCCTTGTGCCGTGCCAGCATTATTAGTACCAAAGAAGGACGGAACATGGAGGATGTGCACAGATAGTAGAGCTTTGAATAAGATCACTGTCCGATATAGATTTCCTATGCCAAGGTTGGATGATTTGTTAGATCAGTTGAGTGGGGCAACTATATTTTCGAAGATTGATTTGAAGAGTGGTTATCATCAAATTCGAATCAGACCTGGAGACGAATGGAAGACAGCTTTCAAGACGAGAGAGGGGTTGTACGAATGGTTGGTTATGCCATTTGGTTTGTCAAATGCACCTAGTACATTCATGCGGGTGATGAATCAAATTTTTAGACCATTCATTGGGAAGTTCGTCGTGGTTTATTTCGATGATATTCTGATTTACAGTAGAAGTACGGAGGAGCATGTTCTACATCTGAGGGAAGCATTGATTATTCTTCGTGAGGAACAATTTTATGCTGCTACGAAGAAATGTGTGTTTATGACGCATACTGTTTTATTTCTGGGTTATGTTGTTTCAGGGGAAGGTATTCAAGTTGACCAGAGTAAAGTTGAAGCTATTAGAAATTGGCCACAGCCAAGAACTATCACTGAAGTTAGAAGTTTTCATGGATTGGCATCATTCTACCGAAGGTTCATTCCACACTTCAGTAGTGTGATGGCACCAGTTACTGATTGCATGAAGGGTAAACAGTTTTCATGGACAGAAGAAGCCGGGATTGCTTTTGAACGAATCAAAGAACTGTTGACGACAGCGCCAATTCTTGTTTTACCTAATTTTCAGTTGTTGTTTGAGCTACACACTGATGCATCAAAGGTGGGGATTGGAGGAGTGTTGAGTCAGCAGGGGAGACCTATTGCATATTTTAGTGAAAAGTTATCAGGGGCAAAGATGAGATACAGTACATATGACGTTGAATTCTATGCTGTGGTGCAAACGATTAAACATTGGAGACATTACCTATTTCAGAAAGAATTTGTTCTGTACACTGATCATGAGGCATTGAAGCATTTACAGGGGCAGGATAAGATTTCAGCGAGACATGCATCATGGATTGCATATTTACAGCAGTTTACTTTTGTCGTTAAGCACAAATCAGGGGTGACAAATCGAGTAGCTGATGCTTTGAGTAGGAGGAGTCATTTATTAACGACAATGAAAGTTGAAGTGACGGGTTTTGAGATGTTACCGGAGATGATTAACGAAGATCCTTACTTTGTGAATTATGTTGAGAAAGTGAAGGGTGAGAGTACCGATGAATTTACGTTGGTTGATGGTTTTCTGTTTAAAGGGAATCGTTTGTGTATTCCAGACTGTAGCTTGAGGTTGAAAATTGTCAAAGAGTTACACGAGGAAGGGCATGTGGGCCGTGATCATACTTTGCAATTGATTTCACAATCTTACTTTTGGCCGTCAATGAGGAAAGAAGTAGAAAGATTTGTGAAGCGATGTCATATTTGCCAAGTTTCAAAGGGAACAGCGACGAATGCAGGGTTGTATATGCCATTACCTGTACCGTCTAAGCCATGGGTTGATATTAGCATGGATTTCGTTTTGGGTTTGCCTAGAACGCAAAGGGGAAATGATTCGATATTTGTTGTGGTGGACAGGTTTTCGAAGATGGCACATTTTGTTGCTTGCAAGAAGACAGCGGATGCAGTTCGAGTAGCACAGTTATTTTTCAAGGAGATCTATCGACTTCATGGATTGCCAGAGTCTATTGTGTCGGATAGAGATACTCGTTTTCTGAGTCACTTTTGGTTGAGTTTGTGGAAGATGGTGGGAACGAAGCTGAAATTTAGTAGTGCTTATCATCCACAAACTGATGGACAGACAGAAGTTGTTAACAGGTCATTGGGAAATTTGATGCGATGCCTTGTACAGGATAATTTGAGAAGTTGGGACATGAAATTATGCCAAGCTGAGTTTGCCCATAATCATGCAGTGAATCGTAGCACGGGATTCAGTCCATTTCAGATCGTATATTCAAATTTACCCAGGGGACCGTTGGACTTAGCAGTGGTACCTCAATCGAAAGAGATAGTTAAACGAGCTGCTGATTTTGTTGAAGGTTTAACGGAGTGCCACAGGATCGTTCAGGAACGATTGGAAAAGTCGAATGAGAAATATAAGAAGACTGCAGATTTGAAGCGACGAAATTTTGAATTTAACGAAGGCGATTTGGTTTATGCAGTGTTGACAAAAGACCGTTTTCCGGTAGGAACATACAATAAATTGAAAGCACGGAAAATTGGTCCAGTTGAAGTTTTGAAGAAAATCAATAAGAATGCATATCGATTAAAGTTACCAGATGATGTTTATACTTCTGATGTTTTCAACGTCAAACATTTAGTTCCGTATCATGGAGGTGAGATTGTTGTGGAAGAAGTTGCAAATTCGAGGACGAATTTTTCTCAACCAGGGGAGGATGATGCAGCTAAGGCCAGAGAAGAAGTTGCGCAAACTTTAATTTCTGAAAACATGAGTTTGTAGTGTAGTGTGTTGAGTCGTCCACGACTCAGTGAAGGTTTGGGTCGGTCCCGAGCTAAGGAAGGAGGTCCACGATCTAACAAGCCATGGGAGAAGTTAAACCGAGATAACAAGGCAACGGAATTAAGTCGTCCACGATTCACTAAAGGCATGAGTCGTTTCCGACTTAAGGAGTTACAAGGGGGAGGAATCGAGTCGTCCTCGACTCAACGTATAAGTCGTCAGCGACTTAAGATGAAGAAGGGAAAAGCTAACTGCATGACTATGAGTCGTCCACGACTCATCAGGAGACAAAGAGGGGTTCCAGTAATTGAAATCCATAAGGCAGGGACGAGTTACGACCTAGATGAGTCGTTCGGTGTTGACTCGGTTGGAAGGGATGTGCCGCAAGGAAGTTGAGTCGTGAGTCGTCATGTTTTCTTGAGTCGGAGGTGATGAGGCTTGGCTTGTTGAGTCGTTTACTTTTGAGTCCGATATGTGTGAGTCGTGTCAACTGTGTTGTGTAGTTAAGTCGGTAACGACTTATGATGAGTCGGTCGGGTTTGAGTCGCTTGCGTTGAGTCGGTGCCGACCTATGAGTTGTACAGCGTTGTGTTGTATTGTTGAGTCAAGAGCCTTAAGTCGTGAGTCGTGGGGGATGAGTCGTGTACGACTTAAGGCAGGGTTGTAACTCCTATAAATACGCGTGTGTTGTACATTTTTTCGTGGTTGATTTTTGAATAAAATTCTCTTTTGTTAGCTTGGTGCTTTCATTCCAATTGGTAGTTGAGTGTAATCTCCTATCTCCACTTACGTCATTCGAGTGCGCTCGAATCCACGTTTGTTGAAGCCGATTCACGGAATCTAGTGCGCTAGATCAACGTGCGAAGAATCGTAGATCTTTGAACACGGTATAGTGCGCTATCAACGTGTTTGAGATAGCTAGAGTTCGGTATCTTTGGATCAACGAACTTGGGCATTTTGGTATCTTCAACTCACCGATTGTTACATTTCACCGATTGAAGTTTTGTTTGATTAATCCGCTGCGTCACACCTTCATGCTACAATTGCCTGTCAAACAGTATATCCACCTTCTACACCTTCCTCACTTCCTGCATACTACACCTTCTACTGTTCTCTTTTCACCATCACTGACTACTGTCTACTAGTATATCCACCTACATAACCTCCTGCTATCAATCCCTATCCCACAACTCTTCAGCTAGAACGAACCATCCACGCGCTTCAGCAGTCATCTACAATCAGCAGCAAATCACCACTACAACACGACTTCAATCATCAATCCAATCCCTAATCCCTGCGCACTAATTCCAAAAACTGCAACAGAGCCACACTATCATCGTCTACCACCTATAGACTCTACATACATCACCTGGCAATTGAGCAAGCTCATCCTCAAACTACCAACCAACCAACTGCAATCTCTAACCATTTCCTTCTCCACGAATTCCAAACTCCTCTCGAATAACTCAAATTCCTGAACAATCGACAGCAATCGCTCATCAATCCAATTCTACATTTATAAATTGCTATTGCCATCATCTGCTTGCTACTGCCATCCACCATAAATTTCTACTGCCAATCATCACACTACCCTTCACATCCACCATCTAGCAACAGCATAGCCGAGTTCAACAAGTCTTTGTTCAATCACCATGCCACCATTCCATCCCTTCAACTTCAACAACACTGTTACCTAATCCATCACCTAGCAGCAGTACATACACTGCCGCAACCATCAACATTGTACAAACTCCAACCAACTGCCCACCAGCCGCGACAAAACAGTTACTGCTTCAACTGCCTACACTACGTTTAGTCATCTTATCACTGCCTCTAACTGCTCAGCTCAACTGACAACAACTCGGCATCACACCCACAATCGCAAACTCACTGGCTTCTACAACTTGCTTATTAACCATCCACTGTTCTACACTTCAAAGCACAGTAACAACTCCTTTGCACAGTTCATTTCGACCGCAAACACCCTCTAACGACACAACCCATAGTCGAACTTCAATTTGAACCATTCCCAAATTCAACATCGAAAATCGCTTCAATTTTGAGCAATGGATATGTATGTTTAGCTTTTAGCTAAATTTTTTTAAACAACATTGTGTCATTATTTTAAAAAATGTATTCAATTATAATTATTTTATTTTTAGCTCCTAATCATGTAATGCTGAAAGTATGAAAGAGACCAGAATAAACTCACCATATAGTAGCATATAAGAAGACTACATCCAGTTATGCATGATATAGCTAGCTAAATTATGATGAACCTCATCTATCTCTTGTTGGCTATAAGAACTATCTTGTACAAAGTACTGCAATTACAAGATTGTTTCGAAACATTAATCGAATAAGTACTTAACAAAAACTATGAAGGAAAAAAATTAAAGTGGTACCTCAAGTATTTCGGTGCTTTGATCGTGGTTTTTTACTATATCATACATATACCTTATCACATAATATACACAATCCGTCGTTCTAGATTGTTGAGGACACTACAACAATATTACACAATAATTTAATAGATAGGTCAATTTGAATTTATATCCAATATAGAAGTTTATTTTTATTTTGTACAAAATAAATCACCTTAATAGTCTTCCATTTCAAGTAAATTCCTCGAGATTTTCCACCATATGCCTTATAAGTTTTAAACGCCCTACACATAAAATAAAAATTTAAATACAACGTACATATTCACTTGCAATCAAGCAAAAAAGATATCAGAAGGCAAATAGATAAAACGTACATATTCACTTGTAGTCTAATTTCCAGTTTAGATTTGCGTTCGACTCGGGGATCCAAAACATAAACCTCATTCTTTTCTATACGAAAAACAAGCAGTAGACAATGTTTCCTACATTATAAGATTTATATGAAGTTAATATCAACATTAGATTTGTAAACTAGTTTATGAAAGTTTATTGCTCATACCCTTCGTAGTGTGGGGCTAAGAGTAAGCTCTTCGATTGTGACACACGCCATGTGTTCGAAATATATATATATTTGTCGCGTCTGGATATTTCCGCACTTGAGACAACTTATATGGACATATAAACCCGATGGTCTCCACTCCGAGGTCATTGGACATATGATTTAACCACCTAAAAATAAGTACAACATACAAATATTGTTATTCTACCATTTCATGTATAATACATAATATAAAATAGAACATATACAATTAATTTATAAGCTATTTGTTGTAAATGTAACCTAAGTATTTCACATAGTAGCTATGTTGGTACGCAGATAGAAATATTCATCATATATATATATATATATATATATATATATATATATATATATATATATATATATATATATATAACACTCACATGATGCAAATTTGCAACCATTCTCCATTCAACCATCCCATACTAAGGAATTGGATAATGTCATCCATAGTGACATGGATTTCAAAGTCCTCATCGTATGTAAATAAATCCTTGTTCACATGACCATCTCCAACCATCTTTTCATAGTGACATGGATTTCAAAGCCTACCACTGCCACTACATCACGACCATCTCCAACCATCTTTTCTTTACCTTCGCAATCAATGCAACACTTCAAACATTCCACTGCTGCTACATTCCCCAAAACTCACTTCAATAAACCATTCAACAGCCATTAATTCATCCCCCCTCCTCCCTCGCCTGCCAACTTACCCATACCCCACTGCTACACGAAACTAGCTCATCACCTTCCTCCTCCAACCGCAACCATCTCCTCAGATCAAAAACAGCAGCCTGCATCGCACCTCTCTCCTAAACTATCAACGGCCTTATCATCGCCAATTCCATCCCAAACGTGATCATAAAACGCAATCCCCAAAGGTGAATGCACCACTGACCTCCTACCGCATCGGCACAGAACTTCCATTACCAAAAATCACCATCCACTCAAAGCGACTCAACAATCAAATCTGCCTCCACCTCAATGCAACTTCACGCCGATGTCATTTATTTATTGCAATTTTATCATTGTTCAATTTATTATTGTGTTTGTTTGATTGTGTTAAATTGAGGAATTGTTCGATTGACTGTTTTGCATCATCTGTGTCGACCTGTTTAAGGCTTACGCTGACATTGATGTTTGAAGATAGAGTTAATTATTTATTCATCATGCCTATATGTTCCCTTGTACTTCCCTCGTTTGTCTTTTGAAGTAAAAGTTGAAACACAAAACTCAAAAATTAAAACAAAACGGCCTAAGTATTTTTATTTTTATTTTTTTTAAATAAAAAGTGTTGGTCCGAATTAATTAAGTCGAACTTGTTCATTGACATTAATTGAATTATTAATCAAACACATAAATTGATCTTATATGCTCTACTAGTTTAATTCTCTATGACCACAATTTCAATATTTACAAGTTTATATTTAACAGGAAATGATCACTACAAAATCCAAGCTCCATGAACCGCGACATGTCCTGCGGACAGATAACATGTTCTATAAACGTAACAAATCCAATAGGATAAAACACCTGTAACTGACTTTTTTTCTCTCCTTCCTCTTCATTTCTATACTGGCCTAAATCTTTGTACTTATAACCATATCCATATCACAAATTTCAACAAGGAGTACTTACAAATAAGCCACCTTAAACTTGCATCGTTGACACCTGGCAATAATTCAGTAACTTAAAATTGGTTTCATACTTAAAACACATTGCTAATACCACTCTTATTCATAACCCATGATTCAACTATAAGCCAACTCAGCAATCAAATTTTATTTAAATAGTTAAATCTCAATCGCCGATGCAAACCAGAGCCCTAAATCTCGATTTCCAATTCGGTTTCGATATTTTTTTGTTTCTCTTTTCCCCACTTTCTCTTTTAATTTCGACATTAACTTGAATTTCAGAACTCCTAGCCTCCTTTTTATGCTTGCTCGACATTTTGGCTTAAATATAGGCAGACCGTTCGTCATTGTTAATTAGTCACTCAATTTTCGATTTCTAAACAACTTCTACATAATCGAGAAAACTCAAAAATAATGATAGGACGTAGTAGGAATTTTAAAGAAAATAAAATTTTATATCTAAAAATTAATCCAGCAAAATCGAAATTGGTTGCTGGACGGTGAAATCAATCCAGCAAATTCGCCCAGCAAACTCGAAACTCGACACTCGAAATCAGCTTAACGATGATTTTAGGGTTTTTTTTCTTTGAAGCACGCGAATTATTTTGGGGAATAGAATGGGACGGCGGAAAAAGAACTGGAAACGCGGGGATAACCTAATTTTGAAATTGCATCGCATACGAAAGGAAATCGATGTGAAAAGAATTATGTTGGACGTAGTTGCATCGGTTGACTTTAAAACCAATGCGACTAAAACTATTTGCACCGACGTATTTGCATCATTTGTTGGTGACAACTGATGCAAATTTGACTTTTTTATTACCTACTGCTTTCCACGCACCAATTGCATTGGTTATTAAGACAGAACTGATGCAAATAGTTCTATTTGCATCAATTTTTACTTAAACCGATTCAAATGAGACGATGCAAATGGCCTATTTTGTAGTACCGTTCCTTAATAAATTTACTTATATAAATTAGGAAGTATTTATTTCAATACTAAATAAATACAAGAGTTTTATATTTATAAATGAGTTTAATACACTAGGTATTATTTTATTTAAAAACGTGATTGGATTTATTTTAATTTTCTTTTAAAGTATTTATTTTTATGAGTTTACTAAAGCATTTATTAAATTAGAAATGTATAACTTAATTAGGAAATTTATTATAAAAGCTTTGTAAATTAATTTAAAAATAAATAAAAATACATAATATACATGTGTTAACTTCTAAACATCTTCTCTAACAAGTGTTATTTTCTTAAGCATCATTTAACAAATGTTAAAAGATAAACTTTCAAAAGTGACAAATGTTGAAATGATTTACAAGTGGCCTCTTTAAATTTTAATTTTCTTTTATGTAATAAAATCTAAAAATTTGCCTATATAAGTAATCATCTTTCATTCCTATTCCTTTTTCATATTTCCTAATCAAAGAAATTTCAACTTGTTTATTTATCAAACCTGAAAGTCACTCCCCTATAAACAAATCTGAGCATAATCTATACCACTTCCAAAATTAGTTTACAAATGCAAGTTAAACTCCTCATTTATCAAATCTGAAACAACCCTGAAACAACTCTTCAAACCAAAAATCCAGAAAATCATGTTCAGTACAGAAATCAGTTTACAAACCCCTCATATCAAAAGTCAGTAATCATCTGCAAAAAAAACTACAAATTTCAAATCTGTAGCCTGCATCTTCAAAACCATGCACTTGCCATTTTCAAAATAAAAAGCAAATCTACATTTTCTGTAATCTGGAAAATTGGTTCTGCAAGCAAACTTCATTTTCAAGCACAAGTTTTTAAGGAAGGGAAATCTGCATTTTTTTTTCGTAAATCTGGAATGGGCTCTGCATGCAACCTGGTAACACAAGAAACTTACGTTTTGAACTGAAATAAAAAAGGGGCAACTTTAGTTTTAAAAGTATCAACAAAATTGGTAAGTAACTTTAAAAATTTTAAAATTATAAATATTGGTTGCATGCTTGTATACTGAAATAAATAAGTATTACATGTGTGAATGTTGACGTGAAATTGTATTTGTATGCATGATATTTGAATGTCCTCTGGTTATGTTTTTTTCCAGTAACCCTGTTTGTTTTAAATACATATTCTTTTTGATCCAATTTCTGTTAGGATTTAGATGACATACAATAATTGTTTGTTTAAGTTATAAAGTAAGTTTAAAATTGAATTAAGTTAATAATAAACTGGGATTGTCTCTAGAAAACCAAACAATTGAGCAAGTTCAAAGTTAAATGAAAATTTATTCATCTTGTTTTCTGGATTCATGAATATAAATTGAATACTAAATCATAATATGATTTTTAAAACAAAAACCATAATTTTTAGTAGAGAGGTTAAGGAGAAGTTAAGAGATGAACTGAATATGAACTTTGGGGTTTCTCTGGTGATTCATGTATCTGGAGAGGATGGGTTTCTGCATGATGATGGAGGGTTGATCAGAGAAGCTAGGAAAAATATTGGTTGGTGTTAAATTTCATGGGGGAGATGCAGCTTTGAGATTTCTTTTTAAACCCTAGTTTTAACTGTGTTTAAAATGTTGATCACCACAGCTTGTATTGTTGATCGAGTGCTATGATATTTTGGGTAGTGGTAGTTGGGTAGTAGATGAAGTCGAGGTCGGAATTACAGACCTTCAGGTGGTCAGAGTGGCGAGGTTGAGATGTTGACAGGTTTTGAGGAGGGAAATCTGATTGTGTTTCCAGGTTGAGATTGGGCGCTCGATTTTGATTCGAGCAAATGTGGTGGCTTTGGAGGGTCGTGATGTCGTCAGGTGATGATCGCTGATGGGTAGAAGTGCCGGTGGATGGCCGGTGATGGCCAGAGCGGTGCACGTGCACCATGCAGTTGAAGTTCAGATGAACTTTAGTGGTGTGCAAAATTTTGAACTCGGGGAAGACTTAAGTTATTCGAGTAGTTGACTCGAAGCAGAAGAGGTAACGACTTGAAGTATTTTGGGGTTGGCCTGGGGTTTAAGATGTTTCAGGTTTTTCACAGTAACCTATAATGTTGTTTAATTTTTTAAAACTGAAGTTTATAAATGTAAAAAAAAAGTTTAAACCTAGTTTTAAATCCAAATTTGAAATTTTAGAATTCAAGTTTAAATTTAAAATCTCAGTTTTAAATTAAAAAAATAATAATAAAGTTTTAAACTTGAACTTGTTAAACTACTTTAAAATAGTAAGTAGTTTGAAATTTTAAAACTGAAAATTTTAAAATATGAGCAAGTTTTAAAGTTAGGTTTAAAACTTGTTATCAAAGGTTTAAATATGAATTTCAGTTTTGAAATAAAAGAAGTTTTTAAATTTGAAAGATTTAAACAACTTTGTATGTAAAGAGTAAATTTAAATTATTGAATTTAAAAATGAATTTGAATTGAACTCTTATGAATTTCTTTTATAAGACAAGCATTTGTTTGCCATGTAATTTAAAAATATTTTTAAATTGCTTAAACTTTGTTTAAGTTTAAATTATATTCATTTTAAATTTCATATATGAAATGAAATTTTAAAATAAGTTCAAAAGTAAATTTGTTTTCAAATGTATTTGTTAATGACAAATTAGTCATAATTAAGAAATATTTTATCTTAAAATTTAATCAAGATTTAATGTTTTGAAATTTATTAAATTAATGGAGTAATTAAGGAATAATTAGCTAATTTGATTAATTAATTGATTTGGGATTGATAAATAATTGATTAAGGGTTAATCAATTGGTAATTAAGATCATTAATTTAATTACTAATTAATGATTAAAGAGTTATTAATTAAAAAATTAAGTTATAATCAAGTTTAATTAATTAAGGATTAATTAAGTTACAGTTAACAGTTAATTAATTAAATAATTAAAGATTAATTAATGGACAATTAGAGATAAATTAAATTGTAATTAATAATGGTTAATCTAAGTTAATTACTTAATGGAAGTAATTAAAGAATGGTTAATGAAGGTCATTAACTAGGATTATTTAATAATTAATTAATATGATAAATTTTAATAATTAATTAGATTAATTAATTTAATGATAATCATTTGTGAATTATTTAAGTGTAATCACTTAATGGAAGTAATTAAGAAATCAATTACTTAATGTAATTAATTTAGTTTAATGTGATTGTTTAAATTGATTAGTTAAGTTTAATTAATTTTAAAACACTGAATGATTTGATGATAATTACTTAATGTAATTTATGGATTGGAATTACTTAGTGAAGTAATTAATGGTAATTACTTAATGTAATTAATGGAAGATGTTTTAAAAATGGAAGTAATTTGAGTATAATTACTTTGTAATTAATCAAGGAATTAATTAAGGATAATTAAATAGGAATAATTAATTCATTTAATGAAGTAATTAAGGTTAGTTAATTGCTGAATATTATTAATCTGGAATGATTAATAATTGTGGTTAATTACTTAAGGAAATTAATTTAAATAAAGAAATTAATTAAAATGTAATTAGGGATCATTAATTAATATAATTAATGATGTAATTAAAGTTGATTAATTAAGATTTAATTAATCAATGATAAGTGATTAAAGGTAATTAATTAATGTAATTAATTAAGGATTAATGTAATTATTTTTAGTTAATTAATTAATTAAAGTAATTAAAGGTTAATTGCTATTTTTGGGTAAGAATAATTAATTTGTGAAATTAATTACATGAATGTAATTAAAGGATAATTAATCAAGGGTGATTATTTAAGGTGATTAATTTGAATGCTTAATTAATTGATTTGTAATTAATTAATGGTTAGATAAGCAAGATTTATAATGATGAAGTAACTAATTTAATTTATTTTAAATTAATTAAAGATGAAGTAATTAATTTAATTCACTTTAAATTAATTAGAGATGGAGGTAATTAATTTAGTTCATTTTAAATTAATTATAGTGTGATTTAGTAAATCTTTGCTTATGTATGAATGAATGGTATTGATTGCCTTGAATGCTTTGTGATCTCAGAAATGATATAAGTAATGCTGTGTGGGATGAATGCTTTGGTTGCATTGTGATGATATGGATTATCTATTTTAATGATAGTATGGATTATCTGTTTATAATGATAATGTGGATCATCTATTTATTATGATAATGTTGGTTATCTATTGTGATTCGTGAGTTATCTATCGTGTGTATATAGATAATTGAATTGTTTTGAACTTTAAAACAACTTGGTCTTAAAAGATACGTTTTGGATTTCGATGAAACCGGGATCGGGTTTCCATATTTGGATATCCGAAAACCACATCGATCCAAATTAACGTTGAATCTTAAGTGAAGATGAAGATTCAGAGTGCAAGAGTTATCGTCGTTAACTCTGTGGGTGATTCCAAAATGAGTGTAACGAGATAATGCTTTCGATTTCGTTAGAACCAGGAACAAACTTGTATGGATTGAATGCTTTCAGAACATCGTCAGGTGGACGATGAGCATTATAAGTGATGTGTTCTGTAAAGGTAATCGTAGCGTCAAGCCTCATCAATCGGGAATGGCTAAAACAGGGGTGGTGCAGCAAGGCTAAGTGGGTCATGCCCAAGTAGGATGAGACTTTCCCTGACTAGAGGTCCCTTTTATTTCGGCTGTGTGGGTAGTTGTTGAGCTCCAACTGCTGGGGTTGTCTTGTTCGAGACTGTCCAGTAAGGGATGGTTCTGGCCTTGTGTTGTAGAGGAGTTAGGGTGGCTCCTCGGTACGTTGGTCTAGGCTACGTACCGTGACGTGCGGTACCCCAGTAGCCCTGCCATTGTATGGAACCCAAAATCAAATAAGTGCCCTCGGTTTTGATTGTATTACCCACTTTTGTGGCTAGTAGTTGGAATTTAATAAATGTAACAATTTCGGCTATTTCATATTTACTTGAAAACCTTAGACCTATTATAATATCATCGGATTTCCTATCAAATGTTTTGGTTAGCATAAGGTAAAAGCTTTTCCATGTTTATGTGTGGGAAGTCTTACGTGATACCTTTCTTTTCAAAAGGTTTTTGACTGTTGAGCAACCTTAACCTGTTACTCACACCAAACCCATGTATGACCCAGAGTTTATCTTCTGTTTCCTTAAACTCTTGGGTACTCAAATTTTTACGAGTAGCCAAGGGATTCAGGTTAGCTTTGACGAATTGTGGAGGAGCAATGGAGCAGGAGGTTTCTGCATGTAGATATATAGTTTTCCGCTGTGTTGGTTTCTCTGAGCAGTTTCTTGTATTGAGTTGTATAACTAGACAAATGTTTATAACTGTCTAGTATGTGATGTATAATCTGTGTAACTCTGTTAATGATTGTAAACTATGTAATATTTATGTTATTAATATAATTTATTCGTTCCGTTGTTGAGATTCTGATGTTGTTTCTTCTTTCTCTTCTTTCTTTTCTCTTTTCTATCCCTTTCTTTCTTCAAGATGATGCGATTTTCTGTGGAATTAAAGTCGGGTCATCTCAGGACTACAGTATAAACGACATAAAAATCTCTAAGTCCCCAGAGAGCGGACTAGAGTACTCTGAGTTCCCAGAGCGTGGACTAGAGTATAAACGACTTAAAAATCTCTAAGTCCCCAGAGTGCGGACTAGATTACTCTGAGTCTCCAAAGTGCGTATTATAGTATAAACGACTTAAAAATCTCTAAGTCCCCAGAGTGCGGACTAGAGTACTCTGAATCCCTAGAGCGCAGACTAGAGTATAAACGACTTAAAAATCTCTAAGTCCCCTGAGCGCGGACTAAAGTGCCCCGAGTCCCCAGGTGCGGGCTAGAGTACAAATGATTCAAAAAATATCTAACCCTTGGAGCATGGACTAAAAGTATTAAAAGTCACCAGAGCATGGACTAGAGGATTTACGATTCCAAAAATTTCCGAGCCATATGGAAGTGAACTGGAGCTTGTGTAACTCACAAGCTTTTAAATTTCGGCTATAAGTTATATACTAAGCTGTACAACGGAAATCATCGAAAGAAAAGAAATAAGTTTTTATTCACTAATCCAAAATAAAGTTCCACCACAATTTCTCCTGAACTCAGAGCCAAAAGTCTATTTACAATGACTGTAAGAATAAATAGAAATAACTACATAATTCAGACTTATTTGGGTTGAATAAGACACGATCGGATGGCTAATTTTTTGATTTCTTTTCCTTCCTCGGCTTCTCCTAAGGCTCCTTACCCGAGCATTTCATCTTGGATGCCTTTCTTCCTAGTGAGATGGTGCTCGGGGAAGGAGGAGGAACTTCCAGTGGCTTGGACCCGCCGGGAAGAATGACCTTCAAGGGCATGTTTAGGGGATCATCCAATTCCACCACTTGCGGATCTGCCTTAATTTCAGCTTTCTTCTTCCCCTATTCCATGATTTGTTACTCCATGCTCAGTTTCAAAGTATGTTCGGAGGCATCCATGATTTCGACTTCATCATGTTCTTCTGTAGGCGAGGGGTTCTCGAGTTTGTCCTCATCAAGCGCCACAATCATTTGAGCATCAGGTCCGGGGGAATTCCCAGTGTGAGATGCCTCTCCCAATTTCCATTCCTTCTCCGTGGCAGCATTGCTCCTCGGAGTTGGTTCGGGGTCAGAATGGCCAAGTTATAAAAGACAAATGTTAGAATATATTTATTGCCCGCTAAGAAGCGAAGGTTATTTGAACTTTATAATGGGAGGTTAAGCACCAGTCACTGGCTGACTCTCATCTATTTTGGGAGTCTCACCATCTAGGATAGTGTACAGAATGTGGATATCAATCCTGGGTTTCTCTGGATCATAGCCAATGGGCTGTTCAAAAGGATCAAGTGTAGAGCGACCGGTCGGTTGAGCAAAAGGAAGAACTTGATATTCAGTTCAGGATGGACCAGCGGCGTCATCCTTCCCTTTTGATGAGGAGGAATCTCTTCCATAAAGGACTTTGGCTGCAGATAAGTCGGAAGGCTCGTTTCCTCGAAGCACTTCCTTCACAATAGAATCTTCATCAACCTCCTTGGTACCCAGCTCTACTTGTTTTTTTTATCATGGTGTCCCATGCCTTAGCAAATGATTCGAGGTAACCCTCGCCCAGAAAAGATAGTTCTAGGTGCATGAGAACCCGAGCATTGTATTTAGCAATAAGCGGATCAAATAGGCATTTGATTTCTTCCCTCTCGACTTCAGCAGCTGCCTCAAGGTGAGAGACAATTTCTGTCAATACCATTATTTTGCCTTCTTCACGGGCTGCGTCCCTTAATGCTTCAGCATTGGAGAGCTCCTCATCAAGTTTTGTTTTCAGAAGTCATGTAGCGACAATCTTGTCGCAATATTGTTGCGACTCCTCTTGGATGATAGTTTTTTCTTCCTTTTCTTTATGACTAGCTCCTTCAATTCTTTGACTCATTGAGCGCGCAACAGTGTTGAACAGCCTCGTCAATTTCCCTTCTGTGGGTAGCTTCCAGACGACTGACTGCCTCGGCCGTGTCTTTAGCATTTTGTTGGGCAGCTTCAAGTTGAGATTTGTACGAGGAAAGCTCATCATCCTGGGCTTTGATAATGTCTTTATCATTAATGAATTCAAGTTTCAGGCGATCTATCTCGTACTGACATTCCATGGAAACTTCTAAAACTTTTTCTGCCAAGCGAACAAACGCATCATGCTGGACATAGACATTGTTTTTGCAAGTGATGGCGCTTTGTTTTACATGCCCTGGAATTGGATGAATCACATAAAGACATTTTATCCCATCGAAGCAAATCTTTGGAATTGTGGCTTTAAGTTTAGCTAATCTTTTATCTACTGATGGATCATGTGCAGAAATTGGAAGGGTTTGTTTACCCGGAGCCACAGACTTTTTATGAGGCTCGTGAGATTGCTTTGTGCTGGACGAACCAGAGTGTTGGTCGCGGGGAGCTTTAGATTGAGACCCCTTCTAAGAAGATTTAACCCTATTGTGCTCTGAGCGAGGGGGAGGATCATTGGGGTATAAAGAATGGTTGTATGTTTTTCTTCGCGAAGACGACGAGTCTTTAGGACGGTAGTCCCTATTGCCGCTCTCATCTCTTTCATGGCGTCAACCTGACCCCGAATCCCGACTTGAGTGATGAAAGATAGAAGACCTATGGATGCGGTCGAATACGTGAGTGCGCTCTATATCACCTGCACAGAAATTAAGTGAGGACGAGTTGGCAAGAATAATATGATGGCTGAAGTTTAGGTGCAGGGTAAAGTGTAGGTGTTCATGTGTGTCCTAGTGATCCTCCGATGGACCGGTTTCTTTTGCTTTATTTATTAGGGTTGACTCTCCTTGTCGACCTGCCGAATCGCATACATCGTGTCCCATGGGCGAATTAATCCCCATATCTCCTGGGTCGTTAAAACCATAATTCAGCAAGTTACCGGGGATGGTCAGGTCTGAAAGACCTTTTACTGAACCCTCTAGATGTTGGTGAGACGATTTTTTCTCGATTGCGCTGATGGTAACTTTAGAAGTTCCACCGAATGTTTTCTTCTTCAATTTATAGGCTAAGCTTTTTTGCCTCTTCGAAGGGGGAAGCAATTTGGTGACGTTAGATATGACGGTTTTAGGCGCAATATCAGAGCCTAAGTTCTCATCGGTCGTTTTTGGTGCTTTGGTCTCCTTTATTTCACGTTCTTCAGATATATTGGGGGTTCCTCCTATAAAGGACACTGATGTCCCAACTTGCCTTTTTCCTTTTTCTAAGGCAGGTCCGATTGAAGTGGCACTAGGAGGTTGACTTGTTCGATGGCGTTCCGCCAACAATCCAAACTTTAAAAGCGATTCATTAGAAATAACGGATTTGATCTCCCGGTCTCCCACGAGAAAAGCTCGAATGGACTCGATGGCCTCAGAATACCAGATGCCTTTGGGACGTGGAATGATACCTGTAAAAATCGAAAGAAGTTTAGAAAGAATGCACTTCATGGCTTCGACAAATATTGGTCTAGAAATGAAACTTACTCCCTTCCAGCCATATCCTCACAAAGCCAAGGGGACAGTGTACATAGAACCATTCTTGTTTATACCGTGAAAATATGCTCCCCCGTCAGGATCTGACACTTAGAGTGTGGCTCAAGAAATCTGAAAGATGTACTATTAGACAGTCTTTTGAATCGATATATGTAGCAGATGGCACCGGGGTGGGGAGCCTGAATAGAATGCTCATGAAGAGAATACAAGTGCCATAAATGAACGCATGACTATTGGGATGTAGTTGTGCCTGGGCAATCCCGATATACTGTAGCACTTCACGGAGAAAGGAGTTGAAAGGTGGCACGCTAACAACCCAGCACATGAATTTATTGCACAATGTATATCTAGCTGGGGGAAGGTGAGGCAGATCTTGCCCTAAAGGAACTAAAACATCGTCGAAAGGGATTTCGTGAACTGTACACAACCGACGAAGACCGGCTTCGTCGATTTTTGAAGCTTGTGAATCAATAAGAACATCCAAGATGATAGCTCCGTCTATAAAAATAGGGGTCGGGAAAATAACGACAGCTGATGGATTGGGGATACCATGTGTAGGATTCATTGACGGATTCGAAGTTCCCACTACTTCCTGCTAAGAACTTGGCTCAGGTTTATCTGAAATTGTAGCGGAGCTCGATCTTTTGGACATCTTCAACAAGCGTTGAATATGGATAGATACCTGTTTAAACTATACTTGAAAGACAATTGATATTAGATACAACGAAAAAATATTCCCCCCATGTGGTGTGTAGACTAGTGCAATCATTCGATCATAAGTGTGAAAGAATTAAAGATTTAAAGACTGATGAAGGGTGACTAAGCATTAAATAGTCATCTTTGAAGACCGTCATCGCTGACCGTCTCCGAGAGCTTGTCCTATGTTCGGCAGTATGCGTCTTGAAATCGAACATTAGCATTATATGTTTCGGTTGTTATTTGCTTTTGTTAAGTTTGACTCGCGTTTGTAGTTGTTATAACTATGGATTCATTAGTCCAAACCAGTTCCATATGCTCATGTTCTTAAGTCCATGGCATTGTTCATTGTTCTACATTCAGGCATAGAAGTATATGATCTTGGCAGATGCTATGCTTAAGTGAAGATGATTATGATTGTCAATGCTGATCCCAAGGCCAAATGACAGTCGTCTTTCTAGACCTTCCATACCGAGCCACCTATTTACCAGCTACAAGAACGACCCCTAGACTAACGACACTGAACCACTCACTGTCCTCACCAATGCTCTCTCGTCACACTCAAATGACCGAACCATAGTCACTCTCATTCTAGACTGAGCGACACTCTCTCTATCACTGCACCCACAGGGGATTTACCAGACAACAGACTTCCACTCGAAATACCGACCCAGAGTTGTTGGTTCCTTAGCCGAACGGCAACAATTCACTTGTACCGATCTGCTCGCCTTAGAGTCAATGAATGGCCTCAACCTAGCATATGTCGAGCCGCTCATTATCATAGTGGCAACCTACCTCCTTGCTAAGTTCTCGAAAGAATTCAACACTACTATAATGGATTACCTACCGTCCTCCCTCGACCGGATGATGAGCAGAATCCCGCGATTTATACACCAACCCCTACAGATCGCCAAACCTTCTTCTTTTCCATGTACGCAACTTCGAAGTCGAGGATATATCCATTCCTACTGGTAACTTACCCTAGATCCATTTAGGTCGAACCAAATTCCTAGCCTAGAACGCGCTCCTGTCTACAAATCATCCCTCTCTTCATCAATTCCTACTAACTCCTATCTAGGAACCCATGTACTTATACCTCGAACAAGACTCTGAGAAAAGGGGGATGGGTTAAATCAGAAATCCATACCTTCAAGGGAAGCTAGAAGCTTGTGAAAACCATAGGACTTAGAGCTGAGGAATGTTTGGATTTGAGAACATCTGAAGTTGCAAGGAAAGGGGTCTAGGTTTGAAAGGAGGAAGGGAGTGTGATGGTAAACAAGGATTGAAGGGAAATAGATAAGAGGGCCTATAGGAGTGAGATAAAAGTAAGAAGAAGAAAGAGGAGCAAAGGCCGTATTTTTTATATGATGAACGAGCAACGCGAACAGGCCTTTACCGGTAGAACCGGTCAACAAATCTGAATGGGTCCGAGAAGGGGAACATGGTTCAGACCGATCGTCTAGGTCGGTGTTGATATGTCGAACCTTAATTTGTCTTGAAATAAAATGAATCAATGAAGATGCGTGTATACTTGCACAAATATGTTTAGAATTATGTATAAATATCATATGATGTTCCGAAAATTCTACATGATCCAGCCTTTAAGAAATTGGATTCGCTCGATTTTTGAAAAATTAAAAACGAGACTTAGATGATAGATTGTTATCTTCCAAATGAGCTAGCTTTTAAAAGCAGGAGCATTTTTGAGCAATTCAAAGCGTGTCGCGTTGCTCCACATGATACACTTAAGAGGGCAAATGTTACCCGGTTGCTTGGCTTAGCTAGAAGATGCTAATTATAGATGTTTTGACTGAATCAAGATGAAACTCAAGCAAAGGAAGGCTGGGGAATGTGAAGTCTCGGTTTAGATTGAGGTAATTAGTATGTTTATATGGGTCGGCCTACTTGCATGGTTCGGTACCAGGTGGTGGTTCGATCGAGATAGATAAGTGAATAGAGGATCGGTCACGGTAGACGAGTAGTTGCGGAACGGCCATGTTAGTTCGGCCTGATTGTCCCGGTGCAGATGTGGGTTGGCATGCATGTATAAGCTCAACCTTAGTTCGGCAATTGTCGTTCGGCTTTGGTGGTACGACGTATACTGCTTGGCACATACGGGTCGGTCAGGTATGGGTCGGCCGTAAAACGACATATGTGGGTCGACATCTAGGCTAGGTCATAATAGTTCGGCATACCTAGTTCATCACATGCCAGGGGAGTTAACAGGTTATTAGATCCACAACAAAGTGAGGCGATTGGCATGACTTTGCTTCGAGTCACACTGCCATTTGCTTCGGGTCTCCTGAGAAGTTGCTTCGAGTCATTTACGAGAAAACCATAATTCGACACTTACCGCTCGGCCAATGTCGCTCGGCAAACTTGGCTTGGTTTGAGTATAGGAGTTATCAGCGATGGGCCGAAGTACCTCATTCTTGGGCTTGCATAGGGAGTCCAGTCTATCTTCGTCTATAATTTAGTGCGGTACGGGTGTAGTGAAGGGGGGGCCCTTTCGAGAACTTTGGAGACACTCTGCCATTTTATGCACTAGCTTTCTTTTAGTAGAGCTGTTTGTTTACGAATTGTATCGGTATCCAAGTCTTGAAGGAAAACCATAAAGATTATATTAACAGTGGACGTAGGCAGTTACACCGAACCACTATAATTCTGGTGTTCTTATTTCTGCAGTTAATTTTGCATTCAGTTTTAATTTATTTTCTTCATTAATCTCTCTATATAATTCTACTCAAGGGTGTTAGTTACCAATTTTGGTGCTAACAGTATTAATATTATAAAGTACAATAAAATGGCGCATGATATTGTAATTTTACTTATTTTTATGGAGTACAGAATGAATTATATGAAAGCTTGAAGTTGGACGTAACAAGAAGTTTGAAAAGAATATCATTATTTCAATTTTGTCTCCACTCCACCGCGATAACTCCAAGGTTTAGATCCGATCGCGACTCCAGGATTCAAATTTGCACAAACATATCTAAACCGACTAAGGACCCGAAGCTATGTTGGATCTGAAATCCGACAAAGCTTCATATCATTAGGTGTATATTATCTCCAACCAGTTCTATAAAATGAGATTGTTTTAAAGTTTCTGAAAGAATGTTATTTATATTTAACTAAAATAAAAATTGTTCATGGAGTTTAATAACCAAGAAAATGATGGTTACAAGTAAAATTCATTTGCCATGTATTCTAGATCTTCATCTTAACCCTAACACATATAGCATTATTGAACACATACACTCTCAAACTTAGAACTATGGTAAGAAGTCGACTAAGTTTTAAATTTTTGTGTGTATCTCTAAAATAATTAATACATTTATTCACATGTATATTCTAAGTTTAAATTTCTAACTAATATTAAATGAATAAAGAACATGAAATGTTCTAGACAATTGTAGTACTAGTTATGCATGCACCCTATTTTCATACTTAAAGTATGTAATTTGAAAAAAGAAATCAATATTTACATAGATTGTACATGAGTTAGCCAAATCCATTGTTAACAAAAAATTGTGAATGCAAAAATATATAATGCTTTTGTATAGAAAAGTTATGAAAATTAACAGTGTTATAAATAATATATTTATCAATATATTATATTTATATTAATAATAAAATTAATGATGTTATTTGAGTTAATGATACCATTATGTGAAAAATAATGTAAATTTGTTTACGTGTACAAATGATTCCATTGCACTTGAAGGTTTAGATAGTTCTTCATCATATAATACAATGATAGTTTTTTTCATGTTGTTGCTTCTTTTTTGAAGACTCTACCAATGTTTTCGATCATATCTATCGGATGATGGTATGGATATGATCAAAAGATTGGCAGAATCTGCAAAAATGGAGCGATGCCTATCATTAGAAACTATCATTCAATTAGATGGTGAAAAATAAAGATGGTCTAAAGCCATAACGATGGTAACTAAGCATGCATAGTATTGCTATTATAACTGGTGACGGTTGATTGAGGAAGTGATAGGGGGTGTTCTTTACACTGGAGTCATTGACTATTAGTGATGATGGTTGTCGCCACCAACTGTTGCGAATGGCACTTCCCTATCCACCATCACCAGTTATAACAACACTATCATGCATGTCTCTAATCATAGCCTCGGTTGCACGACATGGCAGTATCGTAGTATCAATAGAGGAAGCTCCTATGCAAGCATAGGAGTGATATTATAACTAGTAGTGGTTGGCTAGGATAGTGCTAGAGTGGATGTTGTTAACATTGGGTCGTTAACTGTTAGTGATGGTGGTTGTCCCACCAATGGTAACAATACTACCATCAACACTACTTTAACCACCACTATCAGTTATAATAGCCCATCACATAAGTCTTCAAGAGCCACATTCTATCAATTATACCATGTTTCATGCTATGCAAGTAGCTTCAGACTTAAATGAGGAGGCACAAGTAAGAGATGGCTGAGTAGAAGAAGTAAATCGAAGCCTTTTACCAAATGTTCAGCCAGCAATTTGAAATGCACCACCGCTATCACCACGTCAACAATCATGTGTTTTATATATGAACATGATGTATGGTGTATATATTTAAGATATTATTTATTGTATGGACATGTTGTAATATAAGATGTTATGTATGGACATGAGGTGGTACAGACATTGTAACGACCCACAAATTTTATGCTTTTAAAACTAAAGTAATAAAAATTAATTTTTAACAATAGAGTGGAATGGGTGTCATTCTTATAACCATTGCAAAGGTCTTTCTGAGATGATTAATTTGATATACAATTTTGATATATTTGGAGTTATAGTTTACGAAATAAAGACGTTATAGTGTTTAAACAACGCATGTTGTTGTTTCGGATCAAACTAGATACACAGCCCGTAACTCGGCTTAACAAATATATAAATGAGACTATGAAACTCTAGTTTTCATTTCTATCTCCAATTTTATTCCCTTACCTGAAATCAACCTAATTGCTATCTAATGGCGATTATCAAATAACTCGAAGTGACTAAAAATCAAATTGTCCAAACTATGACGAATAATATATGATTGGAAAGCCCTCTACAAGGAAAAGAGATGTCTGGAATTCTTTTTCTATCTGCGGCTATGGTTGACCAGAAACTAGTGATTTCTTCTCAGCCATTCATTTTACGGATTTTGATTCAATGGTGAACGACGACCCATTGACGATCGGGAAGTAGTGTTATTAGGGGATGACGAATGAAATGCATATGCGGTGGTGATCGTCGTAGATTGACTTTGATTCATTGAATTAATTCAAAAAGGGGGAAAAATCCTAGGTGGAGGCAGCAGTTGTTGGTGGTACTGGGGCTAGCCAAACTCTGATCGAGGGTGATGTTTGTGATAGGCAAGAAGGTGATAGGGACAGATCGGTTATTGATGGCTGGAAGTGTTGTCGATGGCGGTGCAACTTAAGCGGCTAATGGGTTCCTTTCCTGCATGAGTTCGTGAAAGGTAAGATGATTATTTAAATTAGTTAAATTAATATGTGAATGTGGACCCATTATTATTTTACTTGAATATCTCTCATAACTTGAATATCTCTCATAACTTGAATATCTCTCATAACTTGAATATCTCTCATATGCTAATTTTGATTCATGTGCGGTTTCTTCCATTGGATTCGCTATAAAATTATGGACGACATGGAGCAAGTTTTTCTTTGTTTGGAGACTATGGGGAAAGCATGCTGGTATGGTTTAATTAATTTAATCAGTTGAATTTAAGTTATAAAATATACATATGTTCATGGAAAATTATAGTTACCGATCTCTGATATGATATACTAATAACTGTTTGATATTTTGGATATTTTGAATATGTTGAGCCTTAGGTTGATCGTCTACTACTTATTGTATTCGATTTTAATCGTAATTAGTTGTGGATTTAAAATATTATTATTATTCGTTAAAGTAACATAAGTGAAATTATGTAATAGGGATAAAATAGGATAAAAAATGGATAAATAAACAATTAATTTTAATATTTATAGCTTCTGTGTGATGTTTGTAAATAATAGCGCCTGAATGAAATAAAATGAAATAAACTAAAGAAATTAATATGGTTATTATTTATGAATTTCTGGGGAAATCCATAATAATAATAATAATAATAATAATAATAATAATAATAATAATAATAATAATAATAATAATAATAGTGAATATATTTTAAACTAAATTTGAAATGTGTATTATTATTTAATAAAGTGAGATTTTATAAAGAATAATAATATAGTTTAGTTAAAATTACACTATTTTGAAATAAATGGAAATGAATCGAATTTGGATTATATTAAAGAGATTTAATATGAAAATTATTACTTTAGCATAAAATAATAATAGCGTTGATTTGATAATAAGTTGAAGAAATTGCTAGTTTTATTAAATTATATTATTTGGAAAGACATGAAGTAATGAAACTGCAACAAAGTATTTTTAGGTATATTATCAATTTGAGAGAATTATTATTATTTTTAAAGTAAATGAAAGGTGAGTTTATAACGAATAATAATAAAAATATAATGTTATACTTAAAAGAAAACAGTGATTGCAAACGTGATGTTTTGAATGGATGTAGTATGTGATTAATGGTTGATTTTATTTATCACATATATTATTTTATTACGATGAGATCGTATTTGAATGTGTTGCGATTATTACTAAATTGTGCGCAGCTGACTATGGTTTTATTTTTTTGGTATCTGTGTCACTAATTTTGTTTGGATTTGTTAAACATTTGAAGGTAAATTTTCTGAGACTATTATGGGAATATTATATACATTTGATGGTTTACACTTACATTGTGAAGAATTATTACAATGCATGATTAGTATGAATGTAAGTATATTTGTGTTGTTGTTATTTTCTAAAGTGTATTTGTGTTATTATAATTTTCTTATTTAAGGATTGAATATTGTCAAATATATGCGATGTTTAATGTCTAAGTATATTGTTGTTGTTGTTGCCCATATGATGATTCATTGTGATGGATGACCAGAGATACTATTTTCTGCTTCTATTGATTATATTGGATTTCATTAATTGTGTTAATTGCATTTGTTACATTAATTATATTGAATTGTATTGGTTGTGATGGTTAAATGACTGCAGGTTGAATGAATGTAATATTTTTTATGTGCTGACAAGTATTTAGATTTAGGAGAAGAGCAGGAAACAAAACTATGCGGGCTTGATCCCTCAAAAGTGTAGGTAGCTTTTTTCTATCCAGAAGTCATCGAATACTTTAGGTTGGTCCAAGGTCTACGGAAATTGATGCTGTCCAAAACATAGTTGAAACTATTATTCCCTTTTTTATAAATCTGTACAAGTGTAAAGTTGCAAATAGGAGCATAGTAGGGAATAGAAAGTAGGGATTGCTGGGCTATTTCAGAGATTGCTGATTTGGTATATTCTGTTATATACTTATATTATTTTGAATTGATGTATTGACGATAACTGCTGTAATAAAATATAAATTGATGTTATGATGCAAAACAACTGTATAATTGAGTTAATAATTATTTATATTGATGTTTGATTCTGCTACGAGGTTTTCCTTTTTATTCACTATTATAGAATTTAAAATTTTATCTACCTACAATCCACTGCTTTTCATAACTAAACTTTATTGTAAGCGTATTTGACGTCATTTATAATTGATTTTAGATTTTAAAAGTAGTTGCATAATTGATTTTAGAATCTGCTGTGCTGAAGATAAATAAAGAAGGAATGAGCCAAGAAGAACACTTATAAGAGCGTTTAAGTGTTTGGTTATAGCCCGAGTGACATACACATGATGTTAGATTATAATCGAAGCTGACCATGGTAAGATGATATTATTTTTATTTTAACATATATAATATTTGTTTGGAAACTTTGTAAAATATACAACTCTAATTTTGTAGGCATTTTTATTAAATAGGAAAAATGGTTTTTTTGGGCATCGAAGTAGTTTGTTGTGATAAGCATAAAGTATTTGATTTGGAAAAAAATGTTTTCAAGCATCCTTTGAGAAGTACTTTTACAATGGCATTATGATTTGAAACACTTTTTTAACAAAGGAAAGAGAGATTTTTTTTCAAAACGTTCTACTTGAAATACTTTTGTGAAAGGATGTTTTGATTTAAAACATTTTATTTCCATAAAAGTATTTTGATGAGATTAAAGATTATTTTAATTTGGTTACACCCTTCGAAATGATATGTTTGAAAGTTAAATAGTAACCCATTCTGGTTTGAAGTGCTTAGGAAAAGTGTTTTTTTGAGGTATAATTTGAAAAGAAATATTTTCGTTAATTTTTTTTAAAATACGTATCGTGACGTTTGAAGAGTATTCGGTTAATAAGAAGTTTCGAGGAAGAGAAAACTATTTTGATAGTAGTATAGAATTTAAAATATTCTTGTTAAGGGTACCTTATTGATAGTGGTTAGTGAGAACTATTATTTTTAGAGAAAATAATATTTTGTTCAAACAATTTCTATGGTAAATATTATATGGTTTGGAGAAGATTTATTTTAAAGATACTTTATAGGAAGGTTATTTCCTTAAAAAGTTGTCTTATTTTGAAGGAATTACTCTCTCAACAGAAGTATTTGAAAAAAAGAATTATTATCATTATTATATATATATATATATATATATATGGAATAAATATTTTTAAATTGAGAAATTATATTATTAGTGGAAATAATTTGGTGGATGAATTTTTGAAAAGTATCATTTTGAAGTAAAGAATGCGATAAAATATTTTTTTTGGGAAAAAGTTTTATTAAAGGGGTGTATTTGATTTTAGAAAACTTTTGTTGGAGATTGGACGGGGTTATAAGAATTTTCAAGTAAAGGATATTTTGTTAAATTATGGTTTGAAAAGAAAGCCTTTTTTGTTTGAGTAAAGGGTTTTGGTTCAAAAAGGGTCTAACTCGAAAATTTATTTTGGAATATATTCGAAAAGAAACGATGTTATCTAAAATGTCTAGTTTTACGATACCTTTGAAAAAAAGAGGAAAATATTTTACTGAAAGAGGATGATTTGAGTTGAAAATTTAATGGTTGAAAAAGTGGAATATTTAATTAAATAAAAAACTTTGGACGTGTTTGTTAGAAGATGTTTTATCAGTGGATTTTAACCAAGGAATATAAAACTAGATTTTGTAACATAGGATGTAAGATAATGGGGAATGATGAGTTCTTAGTTTACTAACATCCATTATGATGATGTTACCTTATGACTATTATGTGTGACTTCCTTTTAGGAGTTGTGAGAATTTTTAGTTATTCCCTTCCATAGCGGAGGGTAGGGAAATGATGTAAAGACTGCGCAACTGAATGTGGGATGATGACCTATTATTTGTTTATTGCTTGTTTTGTTGAAACTGCTTATACCATTAATAATTAAGAAAATGTCACTTCTTGTTTGTTTATATTTATGAACTACTCCATGTCATGCTTATTTAAATCAATTTCTTCTACTTATATTATGTTTTGGGTTGTTTTGTTTCTTTTACTATAGCTGATTGAATTATTTGCTTGATTGCTTATCGCTCGTTTACTTGATTTATTATTATCTGTTAGGTTATTCACCTGTTTTTTGTTGATTTTTTATTAAAATAATAAAACGGTTTGTCTATTTGTCTTTTATTTACTTGTTTTCTCGTTTATTTGTCGACTATGTATGATAATTGTACAATTGGAAGAGGTAAGGGACATGTTTGACTTAGTCATAATGGATGACTTAGTCATAATGGAAAGATGTAATTTCTAAACTATGAAACACTAGATATTGGAATTGACTAAGAGATGTGAAGATGTTCCCTGAAAAAGAATAACAATGATTAGAAAATTTTGATGATTAAAGACTTGACGGATACCATTGAGAGATTAAAGGTAGGTAGGAGGTTCGCTATAGAATTTTCAAAATGCATTTAGAATCTATATGTTTATGATTACCAGCTTCAATAAAAAATTAAAGACACAGAGTTACTATTTAAAAGAATTTTTTGAATTAATTATATATATATATATATATATGTGTGTATAAATGAGTTTTCAAAATAAAATTTCTAGAAAGATTGTTTTATAAAAAGAAGAAAACAATTTTTGCTCTAAAAGGAGATGGAAGCTTTGGTTTGAAATAAAAATACTTTGGTAAATATTTGCTCTTGAAATGTATTGAATTCTCTTCGCTAGCAGGTCCTCTCTAGTATTTTAGGTGAGAAATCCCTGCCATCAAAAAGGAGTTGCTGACCACAGTGGCCAGACAAAGGCTCCTATTTTAGTATTTTAATTATGACATAAGTGTCAAAGCTATCCATCATTGTTCTCTTACTTCATCCTAGTAAACGATTGTCAATTTAACCGCTTCATTCTGGATATCATCTACCGCATAAATAGTTGTCAAAGTGGTTCCAAAATTGACAGAGAGTACACCAATAAGAGGTCCCGGACTCTTTAACAACCAATCGTCAATTTACACAGCGAGTGGTTCTTTTACATTCCGAAAATGATTCGTATTTGATATCAAAATATCATATTTGCTTCAAAATCAAATCCATTTTGAAATCATCATATTTGCTTCAAAAATCATATTTTACTTCAAAATGTCAATTCAGTTCGATATATCGATTTCACATCAAAATTTAATTCGAATTCCAATTTTGGTTATAACTTCACTTTAACCCAATTCGTATTAAATCCAAGATTTAAATATAAACATTCCACCCTTTTGACCTATTTGAATTTTTAGAAAATAGTTTAAATAGTTTTAAAATAGTGTAATAGAAAATAGTTTGAGTATTGAAAATAGTTTATATAGTAAAATAGTTTGGGAAAACAAAATAATTTGAATATTTAAGAAGATATATTTTGAATAGTTTATACCGATATAAATCATTTGCAAATAGTTTCAAAGCCGATTCAATTTCAAATTTCCCAATTCAAATCAATTCCAATTTTCATTTCGATTCAATTCCGATTTCAAGTCGAATTTTACTTCAATTCCAAATTAATTTCAATTCAAATTCCAAATTAATTTCAATCCCAATTCCAAATTAATTTCAACTCAATTATCAAATTTAAACCATTTAGATTTATATCAATTCCGAATTCGATTTCCAAAATATCAATTTAAACACTTAAATCAAATTTACCTTCAATATCCAATTTAAAATCCAAATCTTCAAATATAATTCAATTCCGAGCTCAATTTCGAAATATCATTTTATATCACTTTTACTTAGCAATTTCAAAGTTCGAACAAAGGTCCAATCTTTAAAACAAATCAATTTCTGAAATTCAAATCATATTTCGATTACAATTTAAAAATCTCAACTTCAATTATTTAAACAATTCCTGTTATCAATTTTAAATTCCAACATTTCGAGCTCAAATTTGAAAATAATTCGATTTCCATAAATTCAATTTTTATCTCTTTAAAATCAAAGCATTTAAATAATTCCAAATCAAAATTTTAAAATCATTTAATTTAACAAATCTGTTGTCCTTATATAATTCTCTATCCTATGGCCAAATGAATCAATTATTTCAATTTAATTCCAATGATGGATATATATCATTTCAATCCAAAATAAATGCCATAGGTATATATCGTTTCAACCTATTTTTGTTAATTTATTCGAAATAATTCAATTTACAGTTTTATATACTATAAATAATATACATGATGATAACATGATATATCAAAATAAATAAACATCCAAATCATCCAAAATATCAATCAATAGCATCCATCTTAATCAATCAACCAAACAGTCAATAATCACAACAATCAACCAATTATCAATAATCGGGGATTTTACTAGCAATTTAATTCTAATTAAATTTAACTGTCAATTCAAATTCTATCAATTAATTCATATGTCAATTTAAATGTCAATTAAATTTGTCAAACAACAATTAATTGATTTAAATCACTTCACGATATGAATTTAACAAACATAAAAATTATTTTAGTCAATTGTGAGTGTGTAAACACTCATATTTCTATTTGAAATTGAAAAATTATTTAGCTTCAAATAAATTCCAAACCAATGTCGCGGTGTAGCCTTCATCATTACGATTTTAACCTCTTGTTTTGCCCGAATCGGACCTCGTACGAGGAAGTTATGCAATTATTATTAGACGATATAATTTAAATTACATTAACAAAATAAAATAATAATAAAAGAAAAGAAAAGAAATGCCACCTCCTTCGTTCCATTCGCAGCTACACATGAACCTATCGTTTGCGATAAATGCTTCCATGTGCAAGCAATAGAAATCAATCGGACATTGATCTATCACCACTATCATGTGCGCAACGCCGAGAGCTACTACCAACCCAAGTGTCTTCCCTTTTAGTGCCACCATCATCACGAAAAACTCAATAAGCGTGCCAACTTTGAGCGGAGATCTCGACGAATCCGAGATGTAATAGCATGAATCAACCATATGGATTTGAAGAGGAGATCGAGATCTACAACTTTCGTGTTGGAAGTTTTTGAATTCGATGATAAATGAAGGAGAATGGATGGGAAGAAGTTCGAAGATTTCTAGCCGTTAAAACAAAGAGAAGGACTCCATGTTTTTTATTAGGGTCTCCAGAATATAACAATAATATTTCTCGTTTTGCGTGTCGTTTTATATAGTTAGGTCCGAAACAACTTGAATTCCAATTGAAGCGTGCCGCCAGGCATGCATAATGTTTTACCCCCATTCCAAACACAATGGAACTGGTCCCAAGACCTTATTCGACCGTATGCAAAAGATAGCTTTTCAAAGTCAAATTAATTTATCGAATTCGTTAAATTGATTTCTACGCGTTTCAAGCTTGTACGGCCAAATGACAAGTCCGATCGCTACGAAACTTGAAATCCCACAATAACTCACTATTACGGATCTGGTAAAACTGGTTTGGCTGAAATCCAAGACAGTGACCAAAATGGCTATTTTCAATTGTCGATTAAAATGTAAATTTTTTAATTTCTAATCATTCACTTCTAAATCCAATTCTAAATATTACAACCTTCATTCATACTTAAATAAAATTTAAATCAATTTTCGATACCATTTTCATTCACATAAATTAAAGATTCAATTATTTAATTAATTCCAATATTAAATTTAAACAATTTTATTATCCAATAAATCTATATAACTAGACCATTAAATTCCAAATAAATTTTAGTTATCAATATTATTTTATTTCCATCTATATAATTCAACACTTATTACTAAATTATTAATATTGATTACAAACACATTCAATATATGGAATTTCATTACAAAACCCGTTATCACCAAATCTTTGAAATTGGTTATTTCAAAATTTGTATTCAAGTTCATATTAAAGTAAATTAACCTCATTAAATTTTATTTTTAACCATTTTATTCAATAAACATATTCAATTTCACCATTTAAAATAGCTAAAAATCCAGGTTGTTACATTCCCCCTCCCCCTCAAAACTTTTCGTCCTCGAAAAGGAGTTTAGTAAAGAATTTTATCTACAATATATTTTATTTAAAATAATTAGCTAACAAAATAAAAAAATCTTATTATAAAACCTTTACTACGCTCTCGCTACATCACCTCGATGTCAGTTTTACGGGAATTACAAGTTAGTTATCAAAACAAATTAAAAATTTTAAAGCCTCAAAAATATTTCTAACCCCTAGATTTACAGAAAATTTCGGCACATTTCCATTACATGGCTCGATCAGAAATTTTTGACGATACATTATATATCACAAATACGCCAAATAGATATCAAATATACAACTCATCTCAATGATGAGGCATCCTGAAGGGAAAAATGTAAAATCACTCTATGTAATCTGAGATATGTACCTTATTATTAATAATACGAGCGAGTTCACTTGTATAAAGCAAGCAAAAGCAACCTAATGCACAATCGAGCTCTAAAAGCAAGCATACACCCATTCGTACCTACTAAACACTCAATAACCAAATGAGAACCTATGTATAAAGAGTAAAATCGATATATAACATGGATTATGCAATAAGCATAAATGAATATAGCAAATGCAACAAAACAAACATCCAACAACAATATCCATCCAATCTTATTCATAACAATACCAGTTCACATTTCCTAATGTCAATATTCAATTTATTATACTTTCATTTCCTATCAATATTAAATTGATTTACTTTTAATTCATTGACATTTATTTCATCTATATACAATTTATTTGCTTTCAATTTATTCACGTTAATTTCTTTCGAATTTAACTGGTTCACCTTAAATATATTCACGTTCAATTGATTAACATTCATTTCCTTAATCATTTAATGAATTTATATTCAATTCATTCACTTTCAATTTTACATTGAACTAATTTGGTTTCAGTCCATTTTTATTCGATCAACCAATATTCATTGCATTCCAATTTGATTGATTATAATTTAATGTATTTATATTCAATCGATTTACTTTCAATTGATTAAAATTTATTTTAATGACATTCAGTTTATTTATCATCCAATGTTTTCATCCCATTTAGCCTAGGCTAAATTTATTTCATTATCACTTAGTATTTTAATACTAATATTATTTATAAACCATTAAAGTTTATTATAAACATTTTACAAAATTGCAACTCATTTTTATTGTTATTCCATAACTTAAATTCATATTAACCCATTGATTCACTTAATTATTTTATTCATTGATTCAAACTCATATAATAAATTTACTTAAGTAAATTTTATTTTATAATACCAACACATATTAGTAAAAAAATTCACAAATAGTTCATTCAATTTCTCTTAAATCAACTCAGTTTAAAATTTATTCTGATAACTTATTCCGTATTACATAGTTAACATTTAATTTTTTATTGAAACTCATTCCTTATGCATTTAATATTAAATTAAACTTCAATTCATTTTAATACATTACTCAATTTAAATTTTTTTTAGCTTACAAATTCTCAAATCTATAAGTTAAACAGTTTATTCATTCAAAATTTCATTTTATCTAATTCATTTCAAATACATTTCATTTTATTTAAGCTTCTTGAGTTTGACTTCATGTTATTTGCCTAATTTCACTAACTCCATATAATTTAACATTCCTAAGTCAATTATTTATTTTGTATCTCAAATTCCAATTTCACTTTTGTTCGCTTAACCAAAAATTTAACCATTTTAAATTCAGTTTTATTTTCCTATTCAAATTTAAAAATTACAAACTTTTTTTTATCCATAATAATTTCAATTTATAAGTTCAAAATTATTTATATATTTAACAAATCATACTTAGAATAATTCTTTCCACACTCAAAACTTTTTTAATCAAAAATAAATTTCTTTTGGTTGAAATTTTCACTTAGAAACTCGAAAATGAATATTGGTGACGATGCAGTCATCCCCCGAATTTATTTCCCAGCGACCAAAGTGAGTTTTAATGTTTTTATTTCTTCAAAATTCTTTTCAAAATATTTTTCTAGTCAAAACTCTTTCAAATAATATTAATATTAATTTTGAAGGCTTCTAAAACAATTTTGAAAACAAAATGATTTTAAATTCTAAAATTCTTAAAAAAATTTCAAATCATTTATATATATAAGCTATATTATAAATATACTTATACAAATTTCCATTCCTTATTTCCAAACTATTTCATTACTTTACAACTTGGTCATGTTATCCAATTCTTATTTTAATTGATTTCGGTTCAGTTCAATTATCGAATGCTTCTTAAAATAAAATTTTCAAAGTATCCATTTTATTTTAATTCAACCAATAATCGATGATAACTAAATATTATCGTCTCATAACAACTTCATTGATAATTATATAGGCTTATGAAAGTTATAAATTTATGTACAAAACATAATTTCGGTAACATTATTTCATTTATCTGACTTCAAAACAATATTATGTTGACTTGCCTCGATTAAATATGTAGAAACCCCTACCGATAACATGGCGTCTCATGCATCAACCAGAGTTTATAAACAAGTCAATGGATAAGTAAACACAATATAAAATATTTTACAACACTAACAAGTACGCTCTCTCATATATATATACACACTCAAACAGACTCATTCTAGGGTATTACTACCCTATCTCCAATGAATCAAACCCCACAAAGCTAAGGTTATCGCTAAACCTAAGCTCTGATACCAACTGTGACGATCCACATTCGGAAGGTTTAAATCGATAATAATCCACACATGTCCAACTTAAACAATCCAGAACGTAGATAATCAATGAGGTTAAATAAGAAAATAAGAAGAAAACAAACACAGAATCTCATAGTGGAAGGACAAAATATGATAATCAAGTAATAGTTCATGAAGCTATTTATATCATACATTTGATTAATATGACATTTGTCAAAGTTATATATATACATTAGGGATAAATAAAATAATGTAGCTGATAAAGTCATGGAGGAATATTGATAGTAATAGTAATATACCAAATCTTCGTCTTCAACCTCCAGAAAAATTGTCTTCAATAGGTTGAAAAACTCAGGGCTGACCGAGTGTAATGAAAAGACAAAACACTCGAGTCAGGACTAAAATACACTTATGTAAGTCAAATCGATATCGCATAAAACATGAGTGCATAGGCGTCAGAGATGTTTATGGGATTTTACATCTCCTATCCAGTGGGTAACGTGCGTGCAATAACTTAAGAGATGTTACGGGATTCTCCATCTCCTAAGGATCTGTTAAGCCATTTATATATAATAGTATATATGATATAGTAGGTAATGTCTATTAGTAAAATAAATATCAAACTAGCATTAAGGCTTTACATTTATCCACCTTAACACATTTTTATAGCATGTAGTCTATGCAGGTCCTGTAAAACAATCAATAACGTCAGTAACCAGTGAGTCCCCTATAGGTACAGTACTAAACAAAAGTCCTAATGGGCTCGTATAAGGATAAATATGACAGGGCACGTGAGACAATGCCCAAAGTAGGATTCTATCAGTATACCCTTTCTGGCTGGTCGTAACCTATCCGTGGCCGACCGCGATGATCAATCCAAACAAAAGGTGCACCCATCAAATAAGAAATCACAACAGTAATACGAGGGATCAACGTCACTAGAGATAGCCATCCTTGGTGGCCAAACATTGGCTCCTCTTCTAGTCATTTTAATTATGACACAAGTGTCAAAGCTATCCATCATCGTTCTCTTACTTCATTCTAGTAAACGTTCGCCAATTCAACCATTACATTCTGAATATCATCAACCGCGTATATAGTTGTCAAAGTGGTTCTAATATTAACAAAGAGTATGCTAATAAAAGGCCCTGATCTCTTTAACAACCAATCGTCATTTTACACACCGGTTGCTTCTTTTACATTTCGAAAATGATTCATATTTGATATGAAAATATCATATTTTCTTTAAAATCAAAACCATTATGAAATCATCATATTTTCTTCAAAAATCGTATTTTACTTCAAAATGTCAATTTAGTTCGATATATCGATTTCACTTCAAAATTTAATTTGAATTTCAATTTGGTTATAAATTCACTTTAACCTAATTCATATTTAAATCCCAGATTTAGATATAAACATTCCATCCTTTTGACCAATTTGAATTTTTAGAAACTAGTTTAAATAGTTTTAAAATAGTTAAATGGTTAAAATAGTTTAAAAGAAAATAGTTTGAGTATTGAAAATGGTTTATATAGTAAAATAGTTTTGAAAAAGAAAATAATTTGAATATTTAAGAAGATAGATTTTGAATAGTTTATACAAAAATAATTCATTCGCAAATAGATTCAAAGTCAAACCAATTCAATTCCAAACTTCCAAATTCAAATCAATTCCAATTTCCATTACGATTTAATCGATTCAATTCTGATTTCAAGTCGAATTTTACTTCGATTCCAAATTAATTTCAATTCCATTTTCAATTCCAAATTAATTTCAATTCCAAATTAATTTCAATTCCAATTTCAAATTGATTTCAATTCCAGTTTCAAATTGATTTCAACTCAATTCTCAAATTTAAACCATTTTGATTTATATCAATTCCGAGTTCGATTTCCAAAATATCGATTTAACACTTAAATTAAATTTACGTTCAATATCTAATTCAAAATCCAAATCTTCAAATATAATTCAATTCCAAGCAATTTCGAAATATTGTTTTATATCGCTTTACTTAGTAATATTCAAAGTTCGAATAAAAGTCCAATCTTCAAAATGGATCAATTTCTAAAATTCAAATCATATTTCGATTATAATTTAAAAATCTCAACTTCAATTATTTAAATAATTCATATTATCAATTTTAAATTCCAACATTACGAGCTCAAATTCGAAAATAATTCGATTTCCATAAATTCGATTTTTATTTCTTTAAATCAAATCATTTAAATAATTCCAAATTAAAATTTCAAATGATTTAATTTAACCAATCTAGTGTCCATATATAATTCTCTATCCTATGGCCAAGCGAATCAATTATTTCAATTTAATTCCAAGTATGGATATGTATCATTTCAATCCAAAATAAATTCCACAGGTATATATCATTTCAACCAACTTCTTAATTTATTCGAATGTATTCAATTTACAGTTTTATATGCTATAAATAATATACAGGATGATAACATGGTATATCAAAATAAATAAACATCCAAATCATCCAAAATATCAATCAATAGCATCCATCTCAGCCAATCAACCAAACGGTCAATAATCACAACAATCAATCAATTATCAATAATCGAAGATTTTACTTGCAGTCTAATTCTAATTAAATTTAACTGTCAATGCAAATTTTATCAATTAATGTGACGCCCCACCTCTATACCCACGCTAGCCAAGAACACTACAGTGTAATGCTGTCAACTAGCGCGGAGAATAAGGCTGTTGAGGAGCGGCCATCCGTAGTTAGCCTTACACTAGTATTGGTTATCTCGATAGGAGTGGTATATATAATCTTTCATTTTTCATCTCTGATTTATTTACTCCCATCGACATACCCCAATTCCAGTATAAAATGAACTACGATGGTTCATAATGGTTTAGGACAATAGATATAATAATAACACAGATAATATAAATGCGGAACACAGATAAAACAGAAAGTCTCATATATATAATAACTGATGTCAGCTACAATACATTTGACACGGTACATATGATACAACTACAACAGTCGACTCAGGAAGTTACATATACAACTACATTAACGTATATAATATACATGAATACATATCTTCCTATACAATTATACTGACTACTATAAATGACGACGACTACTCCAAAAGATATGAAAGGACTTCATACCTCTAGCAGCAACCCAAAGCAGAATATCTACAACCTGAAATAACTCGGATCTGACCCGAGTATTACATTCAAAAAGAAAATAATACCCGGGTCAGTCTAATTCAAACTCAGTTATTAATGCACAGAAGCAGTAATGATTAAATAACAATTAGACGACAATCACAATAATTTCACCTATTCAATCCTTTAATAAAGAAAAGGATAACGGTAAATATAATGCATAACAGCGTTAACAACAAATCAGCAAATTCCCAAAATATTGAATTGAACAAAACAATTCAAGTAATAGAAACATTACTTAAAAACATCAATTCAGGTAGGGCTGCAGCACACGCACGCGTGTACTGCCTCGCCATTGCACATGCATTACGCAAAAGATCAACACATCAAGAGTAAAAGAAATACCAATAAAATCGATACCGTGTGGCTGCAGTTCATGCTTGCGTGCACTGCCTTGCCACTATAGTGATGATGTACACAATGAAAATTCACAACCGAACACAAGGTCAAACCTAAGCGTTTAAGCTGGATTCAACTCAAGTGTAGTCAGAAAACAATCCATTTGCGTCAATGCAATGCAAAACAACAAGGGCAACTGCGACCAAAAACGGCAGCCACCACAAGATCACAAGTGTACGACCATTCTAGTCAGGTAGCACAAAGAATGGTCAGAAACAAATATGAAGACCACAAGTGTTCAAGACTGAACCCAACCTCAGCAACAAATGAAATACAATGCACATAATCAATGTGAACACATGAACTACCAACTACCAGGTGGGAACTTCAAAAAGTGTCACTCGAAACAGAGACTGGTACACAAAGAATCCAAACTTATATGCAATTAAACAGTGCAGTAATTAAAATGCAGCGATATGCAGCAGGGAACAACACATTGAAGCCAATCGAGTAAGGTACAAGAGACAGGGAATAGCATGGCAAAGGTCGATCAAGGCAGTGGACCAGACAAGTGCAAGTATCATTCTTGAGAACAAAGTCAACATAATATGCAGACTGCAAACTCGACTAACAAGTCCAGGCTTCAAATACATCAAACTCAAGCACCAAGGCCATAGTACAACTCAAATGCAAACTGCAAATACATGAGGGATGTGACACTATATAATAGTGAAGATCAACATGAAATGAAGTTTGTGTCAAAAGGTCAGAGGTAGTGTAATAGTGACTCAAAGTACAAACAAGAATGCAACAGTGGTGATGTAATGAATACACATGAATGGTCACGATAGGTCAATCAACAATAAATGTCACGGCATGGAACAACCGCAGTAACTAAGACTCAAGCACATCATACAAATGAACTCAACAGTGAACTGGTAAAAATCAAAGCAAGCTGCATGTACTTCAATGTGAACACGTGAACTACGAGCTAGCATATCAAGCTACAGATGGTATGCAGTGGACACAAATGATGAACCAGTTAAACTACATGATGACTGGAAACTGGAACAGGCTGTGACAATGAATCTCAACCTAAGAATGTCAGGTGAACACCAAAGTACAGTACTAGGAAGACTACTAAGTGAAAACACATGACGTGAGCATGCAACACTGCAGCCAAAATGCAGACAATCAATACACTACATGTACTACAGGTAAATAAAGATGCAGTGAAGCATATACATGGTTATAGACAGAGGCATCAACAATATAAACCAAACTACATGAAATGCATGGAGACAATGCCCTAACTGTCGCAAATGACTCAACAGTTCACACTGCAGCGACAACATGCGAAAATGTCCAAACAGCAAGCAAATATACAACAAAGATGAACTAATGCATCTGTACAGTTCAATGTTAAAAGCCCAAGTACATAACCAAGTAAATAATCACAGCAGTGTGCAACTCGAGCTTCAGAAGAATCAAGTGACACAGCAACAATATGAACAAAGAAACAGAATCCATCATAATGGAACAGATGGAGCAGTTCGACATTACCACCAGGTCTTATTTTAAGAAGTCAAAAATAAGTGTAGAAGTCGTGAAAGCTTACCGAAGTCAACGAGAAACTCACGATTCCAAATATGCCCGAAATCAAAGTATGAACGTGTCGTAAATCATCAACAACAACAATTCGAAATCAACCAGAGAATTTCACGAAATCAAAAATGGCCGAAGTCAAAAGAATTCAACACCGTGGTGACCATGAAATAAAGCAAAACCATATCAATCGAGTAAACAAACTTATTCGATATGAATAAATCAGAAATCATCAACATTGAACAAAAACAGGGCTGAGGCGACCAAGTCAAAATCATCTCCAATATTAAAACAAAATCGAATGGCCAAGCAAAACAATTGAATACGAACGAAATCATAAAATTCGAACCTTAAATTAACTCGAGATATGAATTAGATGTGAGCAAACTCACCTTGTCGACGAATTGAAGCAGTCGAAACGAGGCTGAAGCAATCGAGGAAACGAACGAAGTTAGCAGCCATAAATTGCCGCAGCCCTAATTTGAGAGCGAACGAAGAAAATTTTGAAGCCGCCATTTTTGTTTTCTTCGTTTTTGGGCTTAGGGTTTTCGAATGAAGGAAAGGGAGGGGGATTGGTATATGGTTTTCGCAAATTTATCACAGCCCAATTAAAAACATGGGCCACAATTAAATTCTTAAAACCCATCAACCTTTTTAACAATTTTATAAAAGAATTTTAACTCAATTTAAAAACTTCAATTGGAAATTTGCAACAATATTTATCGTTTAAATGTCGATTATTAATTGATGCGAAATACCGGATTGTTACAGACTCCCCTCCTTAAAGAAATTGCGTCCTCGCAATCATAAGGAATAAAGGGTCAAAAGGTAACAACCATAAAAGCATATCATCACAAGATGAAGAAATTTGAAATAGGAAGTTCACCATATAGAGCGTGAAAGAGAAAGCCTGAACGTGTTTGCTCGATGAATTCTCTGGATTCCTAAGAGAAATCCCTAGAATTTGAGAACCATTGAGAATCTCTACAAGAGACACATCTTTATTTCGAAGGTGCTCAACCTCCTAAGCAATGATGTGAATAGAATGTTGCTCAAAGTCAAATCTGGTGAAACTTCAATTTCTTCAATAACACAGGGCTCAAGAATAAAAATCGAAAATCCCTAAGGCATTTCCGCAATTGGAAAACGTCATGAATAGCAGAAAATTGAGCCGGTACACCGGCGTAGTACAATATAAATACCAAAGAAATCTTTTAATTTCATAAAAGAAATTCAAAAATTATCTACAAAATTTAATTATCAAATAGATAATCAGAATACAAAAATCACAAAACAGCAATATCTAATTATCGATACGATAATTAGAAGACAGCAATATCAGCAAATCTAATTATCAACAAAAATAATTAGAAAACACAAATGACAAATATTTAATTATCACAAACGATAATTAAATCTCAAATATCTAATTATCACAAGCGATAATCATAAACAACAAATATCTGATTATCAAAAACGATAATCAGAAATCACAAATCAACTAATATTTAATTATCACAATTGATAATCAAATCTTAATTCACAAATATTTAATTATCACAAATGATAATTAAACCTACAAATATTTAATTATCCCATACCATAATCAAATCAACAAATATTCAATTGACGAGTCCGGAATTAACCGAAATAGCAAACGCACATGTCCCATAACCACTAGTTTTACTAAATCGTTTAATTCTCTTCATCGTTTCCTTGAAAGTGAAAAATTGTGTATTTTAAAATAACATTTTACATTCTGAAACGGACAAGTCCGGAATTAAGCGAATTAGTAAAAGAAAGGGGTCATAGTCCTCGATTTTGCTGAAACGTTTAAATCGCTTCCTCATTCTTTTGAAAGCGTAAACTGTAAAAAATTTGAAAACAATTTTTATTTTGAAACAATTTTTAAAACACGTGATTAAAACAGCAACATCAGTAGGAACTACGACAAGGAAATTGCAATTCTTAAAATACTGTAAAAACGGTCAACAAAATCAGCATTGCGGGATAACCGCTTGAAAATCCATTTTAAAATTGACGGTTACCGAAGTTAATACGTCAAAATCTCATCAAAATAACTGGCATCAAAAGATAATACCAATGAATTTTCATTCATCAAAAATGTCACAAGAATCTTCTCAAAGATAGAAAAGGGTATCATACCTTAAACTTGTATTCATAACAAGTCAATGACACAAGAATTCACCAATGCACAAAAATTGATAAAACTTATCAATAGAAATCATGAAAATTGGTGAAGCACAAATTCCAGAAGACTACACAAGAAATCCAGAAATCACAAAATGAGAGTATGAAAACTCAAATGGGAGTATGAAAACTCAAATGGGAGCATGGAAACTCAAATGGGAGTATGAAAACTCAAATGGGAGTACGGAAACTCAAATGGGAGTACGGAAACTCAAATGGGAGTATGAAAACTCACCTACACGTGAGCATGAAAACTCACCAACACGTGTAACGCAAAGCGAGAACGGGAGCACGGAAACTCACCTACACGTGAGCATGAAAACTCACCAACACGTGTAACGCAAAGCGAGAATGGGAGCATGGAAACTCACCTACACGTGAGCATGAAAAATCACCAACACGTGTAACGCAAAGCGAGAACGGGAGCATGGAAACTCACCTACACGTGAGCATGAAAAATCAGCAACACATGTAACGCAAAGCGAGAACGGGAGCATGGAAACTCACCTACACGTGAGCATGAAAACTCACCAACACGTGTAACGCAAAGCGAGAACGGGAGCATGGAAACTCACCTACACGTGAGCATGAAAAATCACCAACACGTGTAACACAAAGCGAGACGCTATCTCATGGTTGCAAGCCATTAATTTTGACACACGAATGGTCCGAAGACCGTGGGGCGCTACCCCACATATGTGATGGCGAAACATCACACAAATGCGATGGCGAAACATCACAAGAGCAGGGTCTAGTCTCCCTCGCAGACAAAGAGACATCGCACAGTTGCTAGTCTCAAACACAAAAATGATCGTCATGATCATCAAGTAGTGTCAATTACACTAAACTAGTAAATATAAAAGTTTAGCTTCATGTCCCATAACCACTTGCTTAACTTAAATATTTACGAACAAACTGTAAATCTTCACTAGAAAATTGTCACAAAAGGTTCAATCGAACAAGTCCAAGGGTTAACCGACGAAGGAAACGCAAGCGTTTCATACCACTTGTTTTACTAAGCCGTTTAATTCGATTTCTCATTCGAGTGAAGTAAAGGCTTGTATATACTAATAGATTGGAAAATGGTTTAGGAGAAAGAGCTTTGTAATAAAATAGTTTTGAAATCGTTTGGAGAAAAGGGTTTTGATATTTACTACTAGTATAGAAAATCTTTATATTTTTAAAGTGACAAATCACAAAAATGATTGTAGAAACAATCAATCACAAGAATTCACACACGAAGACGTGAATAGAATCCACATACGAAGACGTGAATAGAATCCAAAGAAATCGATACCGAATTCATCAAAAGGTATGTTCACAAAAATCCCGAAGAAAATGTCATCAAAGTTGCTAATAAATGATAGCAACAAATCGGGGAAATAATCAAGAATCGATTAAATTTGGAAACCAAATCAATTCACTAAAATTCACATTCGAAGACGTGAATAAAATCCAAAGAATTCGATTCCAAATCCATCAAAGTAGAAATACCCAAAATTTCCAGAAATAGAAGCTATCAAAGTCGACAAAGATGACAATAACTAATCGAAAAAGAAGAATCGATTAACAATTGGAATAACGGAGCAAAACGAGCATAAATGCATAAATGACTTCAACAAAAATAAAAATCAAGTCAATGCCAAAGTCAACAAGTAATGGCCACAACAGCATATAAAGAAATAACAACAAGGCACAAAGGCCAATGCTCAAGAATTCACAGTGCAAACAAATGCAATAAGCAAGTGACAGTGGTGAAATGCTTCCACCAAGTGAATGTGAAATATGTACACTGCAAATTCGAGAAGGTAGCAGACTACCACAAAATGCAAGGAGATCAAAACAGCTTTAATTGGCCAAATTCAAACAAAATCAACGTCGGCTAAATCAATTCAAAGCCGAAAACACAAGAACAAAATCCTCATCATCAAAAATCCAACTTGAGTTCGTAAAGCAAACGGAGGCCGAAGCCAAAATACTTTCACGAAATCAAAATCAAAGGCACATGAATAAGCGTTAGGAATTCATACCCAACAATCAAAGATAATCATATGCAAAGATGAGAGATAAAATATCGACAAATAGTTGTAACACATGTTCCATCTAAGTTGTGTTTTATATTTGTTCTAAACCCCAGGCTCTGATACCAAGCTGTGACGCCCCACCTCTATACCCACGCTAACCAAGAACACTACAGTGTAATGCTGTCAACTAGCGCGGAGAATGAGGCTGTTGAGGAGCGGCCATCCGTAGTTAGCCTTACACTAGTATTAGTTATCTCGATAGGAGTGGTATATATAATCTTTCATTTTTCATCTCTGATTTATTTACTCCCATCGACATACCCCAATTCCAGTATAAAACGAACTACGATGGTTCATAATGGTTTAGGACAATAGATATAATAATAACACAGATAATATAAATGCGGAACACAGATAAAACAGAAAGTCTCATATATATAATAACTGATGTCAGTTACAATACATTTGACACGGTACATATGATACAACTACAACAGTCGACTCAGGAAGTTACATATACAACTACATTAACGTATATAATATACATGAATACATATCTTCCTATACAATTATACTGACTACTATAAATGACGACGACTACTCCGAAAGATATGAAAGGACTTCATATCTCTAGAAACAACCCAAAGCAGAATATCTACAACCTGAAATAACTCGGGTCTGACCCGAGTATTACATTCAAAAAGAAAATAATACCCGGGTCAGTCTAATTCAAACTCAGTTATTAATGCACAGAAGCAGTAATGATTAAATAACAATTAGACGACAATCACAATAATTTCACCTATTCAATCCTTTAATAAAGAAAAGGATAACGGTAAATATAATGCATAACAGCGTTAACAACAAATCAGCAAATTCCCAAAATATTGAATTGAACAAAACAATTCAAGTAATAGAAACATTACTTAAAAACATCAATTCAGGTAGGGCTGCAGCACACGCACGCGTGTACTGCCTCGCCACTGCACATGCATTACGCAAAAGATCAACACATCAAGAGTAAAAGAAATACCAATAAAATCGATACCGTGTGGCTGCAGTTCACGCTTGCATGCACTGCCTTGCCACTATAGTGATGATGTACACAATGAAAATTCACAACCGAACACAAGGTCAAACCCAAGCGTTTAAGCTGGATTCAACTCAAGTGTAGTCAGAAAACAATCCATTTGCGTCAATGCAATGCAAAACAACAAGGGCAACCGCGACCAAAAACTGCAGCCACCACAAGATCACAAGTATACGACCATTCCAGTCAGGTAGCACAAAGAATGGTCATAAACAAATATGAAGACCATAAGTGTTCAAGACTGAACCCAACCTCAGCAACAAATGAAATACAATGCACATAAACAATGTGAACACATGAACTATCAACTACCAGGTGGGAACTTCAAAAGTGTCACTCGAAACAGAGACTGGTACACAAAGAATCCAAACTTATATGCAATTAAACAGTGCAGTAATTAAAATGCAGCGATATGCAGCAGGGAATAACACATTGAAGCCAATCGAGTAAGGTACAAGAGACAGGGAATAGCATGGAAAAAGTCGATCAAGGCAGTGGACCAGACAAGTGCAAGTATCATTCTTGAGAACAAAGTCAACATAATATGCAGACTGCAAACTCGACTAACAAGTCCAGGCTTCAAATACATCAAACTCAAGCACCAAGGCCATAGTACAACTCAAATGCAAACCGCAAATACACGGGTGATGTGACACTATATCATAGTGAAGATCAACATGAAATGAAGTTTGTGTCAAAAGGTCAGAGGTAATGCAACAGTGACTCAAAGTACAAACAAGAATGCAACAGTGGTGATGTAATGAATATACATGAATGGTCATGATAGGTCAATCGACAATAAATGTCCCGGCATGGAACAACCACAGTAGCTAAGACTCAAGCACATCATACAAATGAACTCAACAGTGAACTGGTAAAAATCAAAGCAAGCTGCATGTACTTCAATGTGAACACGTGAACTACGAGCTAGCATATCAAGCTACAGATGGTATGCAGTGGACACAAATGATGAACCAGTTAAACTACATGATGACTGGAAACTGGAACAGGCTGTGACAATGAATCTCAACCTAAGAATGTCAGGTGAACACCAAAGTACAGTACTAGGAAGACTACTAAGTGAAAACACATGACGTGAGCATGCAACACTGCAGCCAAAATGCAGACAATCAATACACTACATGTACTACAGGTAAATAAAGATGCAGTGAAGCATATACATGGTTATAGACAGAGGCATCAACAATATAAACCAAACTACATGAAATGCATGGAGACAATGCCCTAACTGTCGCAAATGACTCAACAGTTCACACTGCAGCGACAACATGCGAAAATGTCCAAACAGCAAGCAAATATACAACAAAGATGAACTAATGCATCTGTACAGTTCAATGTTAAAAGCCCAAGTACATAACCAAGTAAATAATCACAGCAGTGTGCAACTCGAGCTTCAGAAGAATCAAGTGACACAGCAACAATATGAACAAAGAAACAGAATCCATCATAATGGAACAGATGGAGCAGTTCGACATTACCACCAGGTCTTATTTTAAGAAGTCAAAAATAAGTGTAGAAGTCGTGAAAGCTTACCGAAGTCAACGAGAAACTCACGATTCCAAATATGCCCGAAATCAAAGTATGAACGTGTCGTAAATCATCAACAACAACAATTCGAAATCAACCAGAGAATTTCACGAAATCAAAAATGGCCGAAGTCAAAAGAATTCAACACCGTGGTGACCACGAAATAAAGCAAAACCATATCAATCGAGTAAACAAACTTATTCGATATGAATAAATCAGAAATCATCAACATCGAACAAAAACAGGGCCGAGACGACCAAGTCAAAATCATTTCCAATATTAAAACAAAATCGAATGGCCAAGCAAAACAATTGAATACGAACGAAATCATAGAATTCGAACCTTAAATTAACTCGAGATATGAATTATATGTGAGAAAACTCACCTTGTCAACGAATTGAAGCAGTCGAAACGAGGCCGAAGCAATCGAGGAAACGAACGAAGTTAGCAGCCATAAATTGCCGCAGCCCTAATTTGAGAGCTAACGAAGAAAATTTCGAAGCCGCCATTTTTGTTTTCTTCATTTTTGGGCTTAGGGTTTTCGAATGAAGGAAAGGGAGGGGGATTGGTATTTGGTTTTTGCAAATTTATCACAACCCAATTAAAAACATGGGCCACAATTAAATTCTTAAAACCCATTAACCTTTTTAACAATTTTATAAAAGAATTTTAACTCAATTTAAAAACTTCAATTGGCAATTTGCAACAATATTTATCGTTTAAATGTCGATTATTAATTGATGCGAAATACCGAGTTGTTACAAATTAATTCGGATGTCAATTTAAATGTCAATTAGTTTTATCAAACAACAATCAATAAATTTAAATCACTTCATGATATAAATTTAAATAACATAAAAATTATTTCAGTCAATTGTGAGCGCATAAACACACACCTTTCTATTTGAAATTGAAAATTTTCTCGGCTTCAAATAAATTCCAAACCAACTCCTCGATGTAGCCTTCATTGTTACGATTCCAACACCTCTTTTTTCGCCCGAATCAGACCTCGTACGGGGAAGTTATGCAATTATTATTATACGATATAATTTAAATTACATTAACAAAATAAAATAATAGTAAAATAAAAAAAAAACGCTACCTCCTTCGTTCTGTTCCCAGCTTCACATGAACCCATCATTCGCGACAAATGCTTCCATACGCATGCAATAGAAATCGATCGAGCGTTGATCTATCACCCACATCGTGTGCGCCACGCGGAGAGATACTACCGCCCCAAGTGCCTTCCCTTCTAGTGCCACCATTATCGCGAAAAACAAAATAAATGTGCCGACTTTGAGCGTAGATCTTGGCGAATCTGAGACGTAGTAGCATGAATCAACCATATGGATTTGAAGAAGAGATCGAGATCTATAACTATCATATTGAAAGTTTTTGAATTCGATGAAAAATAAAGAAGATTGGAGGGGAAGAAGTTCAAATATTTCTGGCGTTAAAACAAAGAGAACGGCGGCCATGTTTTTGATTAGGTTTTCCGGAATATAATAATAATATTTCTCGGTTTACCTGTCGTATTTATATAGTTAGGTCTGAAACAACCCGAGCTCCAGTTGAAGCATGGTTGCAAGGCATTCATAATATTTTACCCCCATTCCAAACGTAATGGAACTAGGCCCGAGGCCTACGCAGAAGATAGCTTTTCAAAGTAAAATTAATTTCTCGAATTCCTTAAATTGATTTCTATGCATTTCAAGCTCGCGCGGCCAAACGACAAGTCCGATCACTTTGAAACTTGATATCCTACAATAACTCACTATTATGGATCCGATGAAATTAGTTTTTTTGAAATTCGAGACTGTGGTCAAAATGCCTATTTTCAATTGTTAATTAAAATATAAAATTTTAAATTTCTAATTATTCACTTCTAAATCCAATTCTAAATATTAACGACCTTAATTCATACTTAAATAAAGTTTAAATCAATTTTCGATACCATTTTCATTCGTATAAATTAAAAATTCAATCATTTAAATAATTTAAATATTAAATTTAAATAATTTAGTTATCCAATAAATCTATATAACTAGATCATTAAATTCCAAATAAATTTTAGTTATCGACATTATTTTATTTCCATCTAAATAATTCAACACTTATCACTAAGTTCCTATTATTGATTACAAACACATTCAATCTATAGAATTTCATTTCAAAACTCGTCATCGCCAAATCTTTGAAATTGGTTATTTCAAAATTTGTATTCAAGTTCATATTCAAGTAAATTACCTTAATAATTCATTAATTATTTTTAACCATTTTATTCAATAATCATATTCAATTTCACTATTTAAAATAGCTAAAATACAGGTCATTACAAAGACTTTTGGAAAAAGCATGTTGGTATGGTTTAATTAATTTAATTAACTGAATTAAATTATAAAATAGATATCTCATGATGGAAAATATAATTATTGATCTATGATATGACACATTGATTTTTTTTTTGATATTTTCGATATGGTGAATCTTGGGTTAATTGTTTACTGTTGATTGTTATATTATTGGATTTTAATAGTAATTAGTTGTGGATTTAAAATATGATTATTATTCATTAAAGTAACATAAATGAAAATAATTAAGGGATAAAATAGGATAAATAAATGATCAATGTGATTATTTATAGTTTTTATGTGATATTTGTAAATAACAGTTTTTAAATGAAATAAACTGAAATAAACTAGAGAAATTTAATAAGGTTATTGTTTATCAATTTCTGGGGAAATCCATAAATAATAACGGGGAATATATTTTAAACTAAATTTAAATGTGCATTATTATTCAATAAAGTGAGGTTTTATAAATAATAATATAATTTTAGTTAAAATTACACTATTTTAAATAAATGGAAATAAACTGATTTTGGAATATAATAAAGGTACTTAATGTGAATTTTTTAATATGTTCGAGATAACCCAACGGATCGGTAAACTCTTGAGGGGAATTAAGTTGTGCATGTTCGCTTCGACTCATGGCACTTATAACCCTCGGGTACTGTTTTTTGTGAGAAGTATGAAAATTATTTTTTTAGCATAAAATAATAAAATTGTTGATATGAAAGTAATTTGATGAGATTGCTATTTTTGATAAATTATATTGTATATTGATTACTTTGGAAGGTGTAAGAACGAGGATGTATATCGATTATTTTGAGAATGAGACTATGAGGAAGTTCATCGAGGACTTTGAAGATACATATTAGGACGGACATGTAGTTATCATGGAGATTAATGCACATGTGTTGTTTCTTGATATGGTGATGCGATGATCACCCTTTTTGATGTATGTGCTTTATTTTATGAGCTATGCTGATTGTTGATTTATGTGTATTCATTTATTTGCACACGCATGTTTAGATCAATCTTTATTTTGTTGTGGACTTTGATTATAGTCAATTTAGGTTGAATTATGGAGGTTCTTGGTGTTAATTAATTTGCAATTGATATTATTTCATCATTATTGGTGGATTGTTATTTTATGTACTGTATTTTGAATTGAATGACGAGGAAGTGCATGCGTCATTGTAATATGTATATGTAAAAATTTAAATTCATTATTGTGAATGAATCTAATGTGTTATGGTTGATGATGTAATTTGGCTGTTATATACTATTTTATAAGTAGTTAATTTGTGATTGATGTATTCCCCTACATTTTGTCATTAGACTCGTAACGATGATTTATTGATTTGGTTGGGGTTTGTATTTGGAAAATTGCGAGGGCGCAATTCTTTTTAAGTGTAAAGAATGTAACGATCCATAAATTTTATGCTTTTAAAACTACAGCAATTAAAATTTAATTTTTAATAAAAGGGTGTACTGAGTGTTGTGTTTATAACAATTGCAAAGATCTTTCCAAGATGATCAATTTGATATATAATTTTTATACATTTGGAGTTACAGTTTGTGAAATAGAGATGTTATAGTATTTAAACATCGTATAAAGTTGTTTTGGGTCGAACTCAACTGGATACATAACCTATAACCCAGCCTAACAATAATATAAATAAGACTATGAAGCCGTAGCTGCTATCTCTACTCTCAGTTTTATCCCTAATCGCGAAATCAATCCAAACTGTTGTCTAATGACGATTAGCAAATTAATAAAAAGTGATTAAAAATCAAAATTTCAAACTATGTTGAATATTATATCATTGGAAAGCTATCAACAAGACGAAGAGGGGTTTGAAATCCCTTTTTCAATATGAGGCTTCGGTTAACCAAAAATTAGTGATTTCTTCTCAGTCGTTCATTTCAGAGATTTTCATTTAACGGTGAAATAGTGAGCAATTGAAGACCGGGAAGTAGCATTCCTAGCGGACGACGAATGTAACGCACTGCGGTGGCTGCTGGTCTCATGTTGGTTTTGATTCATTGGAATAATTCAAAAAGGGCAAAAAGTCCTTGGGGTGGTGGCTGCTGGAGGGGGCTAGAGGGATTAGAGGTGGCCAACCTCTTGTCAAGGGTGATACTGATGATAAGCAAGGCGATGGTTGGGTCATATTAGTTATTGGTGGCCGGAAGTGTTATCAATGGCGGTGCAAACTAAGTGGCTGATGGGTTCCTTGGGTGCTTGAGTTCATGAAAGGTAGGATGATTATTAAAATCAACTAAATTAATATTTTAATGTGGACCAATTATTACTTTAATAATATTTCTTACAACTTGAACATACAAACTCCGCTTCATGCGCAGTTCTTCCATTGGATTCATGGTGAAACTCCGAACAATGGAACTAGTTTTATTGAGTTTGGAGACTGTGACGACCCACATTTCGGAAGGTTTAAATCGAAAATAATCCACACATGTCTAACTTAAACAATCCGGAGCGTAGATAATTAATGGGGTTAAATAAGAAAAAAAAAGAAAAAAAACATAGAATCTCATAACGGAACAATAAAATGTAATAATCAAATAACAGTTCATAGAGCTATTTATATCATACATTTGATTACAATCAATACGACATTTATCAGAGTTATATATATGCATAAGGGATAAATAAAATAATGCAATAGACAAACTGATGCAAGAATATTAATAGTAATAGTAATATACCAAATCTTCATCTTCGTCCTCCAGAAAAATGATCTTCGATACGCTAAAAAAAACGCAGGGCCGACCCAAGCGTAATGAAAGGATAAAACACTCGAGTCAGGACTAAAACAAGTCAAATTGAAATCGCATAAAACATGAGTGCCGAGGCGTCAAAGATGTTTATGAGATTTTACATCTCCTATCCAGTGTGTAACGTGTGTGCAATAACTTAAGAGATGTTACCAAATTTTCCGTCTCCTAAGGATCCATTAAACTATTTATCTATAATAGTATACGCGATTGTAGGTAATGTCTATCAGTAAAATAAATATCAAAAGTGCGTTAAACCTTTACATTTATCCCCATTTACACATTTTTATATCATATAGTCTATGCAGGTCCTGTAACACAACCAATAACGTCGGTAGCAAGTGAGTCCCATATAGGTACAGTACTAAATCAAAGTCGTAATGGGCTCGTATAAGGATAAATATGACAAGGCATGTGAGGCAATGCCCATGGTAGGATTCTACCAGTATACCCTTTCTAGCTGGTCGTAACCTATCCATGGTCGACCGCGACAATCAATCGAAACAAAAGGTGCACCCATCGAATAAGAAATCATAATAGTTATACGAGGGATCAACATCGCTAGAGGTAGCTAACCTAAGTGGCCATACATAGGCTCATTTTTTAGTCATTTTATTTATGGCACAAGTGTCAAAGCTATCCATCGTCCTTTTTTTACTTCATTCTAATAAACATTCGCCAATTCAACCACTACATTCTGGATATCATCCACCGCGTAGACAGTTGTCAAGTGGTTCTAATATTGACAGAGATTATGCCAATAAGAGGCCCCGGTGTCTTTAACAACCAATCGCCAATTTACACACCAGTTGGTTCTTTTACATTTCGAAAATGATTCATATTTGATATGAAAATATCATATTTGCTTCAAAATCAAATCCATTTTGAAATCATCATATTTGCTTCGGAAATGATATTTTACTTTAAAATGTCAATTCAGTTTGATATATCGATTTCACTTCAAAATTTAATTTGAATTACAATTTTGGTTATAACTTCACTTTAACCCAATTCGTATATAAATCCAAGTTTTAAATATAAATATTCCACCCTTTTGACCTGTAACGACCCAGGATTTTTAGTAATTAAAATTTGAATATTTAATTAATTTTAAATATTAATAAGTGAAATTTTTAAGTCGAATAATTTATTTATCGAATATTGGATTTAATTGAATAATTAAATCGATAATTTAATATGTTAAATTATGGAAAAAATTGAAAATTGGGTTAAATATGATTGAAAATGATTTTTAAAATTTTATTATATCATATTGGAGTTAGAACGATATTTTAGAACTTTTAAAATTGAATTAAAAGTTAATTTGTGAAAATTGAATATTTTAATATTTAATTATCGACTGAAAAATAGTCAATTTTTGAACAGTCTCAGAATTGGACGAAACTAGTTTCATTGGATCCGTAATAATTAGTTATTATGGATTTCAATTTTCGTAGCAATCGGAGTTACCGTTTGATCGTGGCAGCTCGAAACGCATCGAATTGTTTTTAATATTAATTTGGCGAGTTAAAATAGCCATTTTTTCAAACTGTCTCGGATTTCGACGAAACCAGTTTCATCGGATCCGTAATGTGATATTATTTTAAGGTTTCAAATTTCGTGTCAATTGGATTTACCGTTTGTCCGGTACAAATTAAAACGCCTAGAAAATCGTTCAATCGGTTTAAATTTAAATCGATCGTTTGTTGCCATAACTCGCACAGATGACCGAATTAGCTTTCGAAACCTATTTCATTGTGTCCGGAATGCGGGGTAAACCCTAGAAACGTTGGTTACGGCGCGTAAATCGGAGTTTGGGAATTCCGGGATGAATAGTGTCGTTCGTTCTCCTATAAATAGGGCCTAAATTCACAAAAAAAAAACAAAAAAAAAAATAAACCCTAATTCCTAATGGCCGGCCGCCACCCTAATATTCAAAGGCCAGAATTTCATTTCGATTCTCCTCCATTATCTTCAAATCTAAGCTTTGATTCAAGAAGTTTTCAACTAGTAAATTATAGAGGGAGGAGAGCTCTACGAATCTATACAGAGATGATGGCGTGAAGTGGAGCAGGTCGATGGCAGTGGGGCTGCGTTCGGCTATGATTGCGCACACAATACGACGTGCTACAGGGGGCCGAGCTTGCTAGGGTGGTGGTCGAGAGTAGATATGGAGATGCTCTTCAAAATGGCGCAATCTGATCGTGTTCAAGATCTTTGCTTTTGGCTCGAAATCAAACCCTAATTGGAATGATTATGGGTTGCGTGCGTTTTGTATTTCCTGTAGAATGATATGCGTGAGTTTGGGAAGAAGGGGTGTGCGGTCATGATGCAGGGGATGGAGATCTAACGGTGATAATTGGTTGTAGGTTGAAAATTATAATTAATTGTTGTAAATTTGTTATTAAAAATTCGTAAAACTTCATAAAATCATAACCTTTTCATACGAGGTCGAAAACGCGCGAAACCAGTTGCGTTGGAATCGTATGGACGAGCACTACGCTATGGAATTGGATTGGAGTCGTTTGGAATTAGTGAGAATTTCGGGTAAAATTAAACGCGCGTTTAATTTTATTCGAAATAAATCGCTAAAACGAAATTGAAATCAAGGTGAGAACTTCTCACTCAATCGAATCAGTTTCAATTTTATTTTAAATAGTTAGATTTAAAATACTTGAATGCATGTTTGAATGATGATTGATATTATTGATTGTTAAAATAGACATTATGCGCCGTTAGTAAGCGGATGTTATTTATTAAAAACATATACCGCGAATATTTCATAAACAGTGAAATTGGTATTATATATAATAGCAATATATATATATATTGGCATATGTATATATTGCAGTTATTGATTTCCCGCATTTGTATAGCGGATGAGACCCTATTGCGCCGTCTATTAAGCGGATAATATTTTAAATCCCATATACCACGATAATTTCGTACTGGAGCGGAATTGGTATTGTGCTAATGTTTGTGGATGCAGGAAAACAGGTTGGAGGGATCCAACTGGATTCCTCAACAGTTTTTATTTGATTTCAGATATTTTGATATTTGATGGATTATTCTATCGATATATGATATCGTTGTTGTCGTGATTGACTTTTTGGTATGTAGCATCATTGGACCAAATTTTGGAATTTTAAAATGATTTTTAAAGTGATTTTTAAAAGTATAAGTTATGAAATATTTTTGGATTTGATCCATTATAAATAAATAAACGTTATACTTTTAAAAGTTATAAAAATTATGATTTTTGAGAAATACGGTTAAAGTTGATTTCTGAGAAATATGGATTAATGATTTTATAAAATAGTTTAAATTGGATCTCTGAATTTATTGTAAAAAGTTTAAATATAGGATTTATAAAATTTGATTATTTTATAAATCAAAAGGATGAAATTATAAAGAAGTTTAAAGACGTTTTAGAATAATAATACAAATTGATTTGTATAAAAGATTTATAAAATGGATATTTATAAATTAGAATATTTTGGATTATAAAACGAGTTTTTATAAGTGTTAGAATGAATTGTAAATGAATTTCATAAATGAATGAAATTCATAGAATTATAAACGGTGAAGTTATAAATGAAATTTTATAAGCAGTAGGTTTATAAAATTTATAAAGTTATTAAAAGAATGGTTTTGGATAAATAAATGAATCTTATAAGTTATAAGATTTATAATTTGGGAAGTTAAAGGAACGATTTTACAAAGAAATAAATTATAAGTGTTTAACTTATAATATGGACTTTTGGTTCATAATTGAGACATAAATCGAATAGGTTAATAAAGGAATTTATAAAGGAAGTTGTTATAAAATAAATAGAAATGGAATTTATAAACGTTGTTTTATAAATTCACAATGACTTATTTTGATAAGTAAATTGTTGTAACCTATTAATGGAGTTATATTCACGTTTTTGAACCGTGAATAATCCTTTAAAATAAAATGAATAAAAGGATGAAATTTGTTAACAAAGTATATTCACGTTTTTGAATAGTGAATAATATGTTAAAGAAAATGTTTAGGATGTAATGTTTTAAATTGAATTAAAACGATCTAACGATGTTTTCAAAAGGTGTTAAGATTCGAAACCATAGATTTCAACATCCATTGTTGAAATAGGCGTTTTCGAGAAATAGAAGGAAATGGTGGACTATAACACTGTTGTTATAGTATATGATTTCCGAAAGGAAATGTTTTGTATAGTATTGGGATTTATATATCTATTTTAATTTCGAATCCCTATACTAGTGATTTTGGGTTGTCGTAACGATGTTTTACGTAACATTCGTTTTGGCCCAAATAAATATGTTTAAGAGGATGATTTCCTTAAAGAATGAAATATATGCTTAATTTCGATTTAAGTATATTGAATATTTTCCAAGAGTTGAATAAAAAGATTTGTGAATTACTTATTAAATAAGTATGGAAATGTTTTCCAATATGAAGTGAATATTTTGAGAATTTATCTTTTTTGAAGATAAATTGAAATGAATAATTGAAATCGTTTATTTATAAATATTTTGGAATATAAATTCATTATGGAATTTATAAATGAAAAGGGGAACTTGTTCAAAAATAAATATTGATTTATTTTTGAAGTGTGAAATTATATATCTAGTAAAGATATTTTTGGAAAATAAATAATTTGGAAAATTATTTGGAATCTGGTGATGTTGTGCATATCCATTGATAGTTCAATAACCGACTATCAATATTTACCTTTGAAAGGTATTTGTTGTGATTTGCTTGGATTTAAATGCTACACTTATTTTTAAATTATTGCGCTCGTTATTCGGATTACCCATTCCGAATAGTGATACGACGTAATGGATAGCATTGATGACCGGTGTTGAAGACCGGATATTTGTGAGAGCGATCGGATGACCTATCGATTGTCTCTGCACTGAGTTGCAACGGTATAGAGACTCCTAAGTGATGGGAAATCCGATCAGGATTGTGGATATCCGGATTGCAAGGACTTCTTTGTAAGTGCCTTCGGTTCTGTTCGAGCCCGGAACAGACTTGTATGGATTGTATGTCTGACATTACAAATTGAGATATAAAGCCGATTTCTTTCAAATATATTTCTGTTGATGGCGGAGAATTTATTCTCTTAGCTTAACACCCTTCTCTGAGACGTACGAGCTCAGAGGTTATGTAGTTGACGGTTATCAGCGATATATTCCCAATTTGGTAATGTGACATGCTGAGTGTTGCTGTGAAATGATCATTGTGTTGATCATTTGTGATAGGATCATTTATTTGATCTTCTATCCTGGTGATCATTTCTATGATCATTTGTTGACCCAAAGCATGACTTTGTATAAAGCGTGTTTTTGTGGACGTGACTTCGTCGAGCCTCACACCCCGGAATGGTCAAAATAGGAAAGATGCGGCAAGGTTATGAGGGGTAGCGCCCTTTAGGGTATGTGCATTTCCTTCTGGAAAAGGGTGGTATCATGGTATGGAGCCCAGATACTTACTCATGTTGAAAACACTTTATGATTGTGTGAATTGATTACGAGCGCTCGGATAAAGGTCCCAAAGGACCGGGGGATGGCATACTCGGTCAGTTGTTACTCAGTTAGGGGTAACCCGACCTTGTTTTGGTAGAGATCCGGTTTGGTTCTCGGGGACGTCCATCCAGAGGCGTTCTCATGTGGCAATGGAAAGTTCCTTGGCCTGACCATTCGTTGGAAATCCAAAGAAACAATACGAGACTTGTACGGTTTTAGTTGTATAACCTGCTATGGAATGTGGCGGTAACCTGCTATTGAACATAGTTAGCTATAGTAGGCATAGTTCGAAATGTCTATGCTGGCTAAGATTTATATCTTTATTTTCGAAATGAATTTTTTTTCCTACACTATGCACTAATAATAATATCAAATGTTCTTTTTAATACGTATCAAGCATCTTTGACTATCATAAGGAGAAATCTCCTCCGATTCTGCGTTTGCATTGTGTGTGTGTGCGGGAGGCCTTATGGTAGTCTCATTTTTAAAAGCATTGCGAATTGACTTTAAAAATATTCCTCTATTTTGATTTCAAAGATAAATAAACTGTTTTGAGTTCTCACACCAGTCACATGACTGACTCGGAGTTTATTGTTTTCCTTCCTAAACTCTGGGTGCCCGCCAATTTCCACACGGGCAGTCAAGAGTTAGGTTTATCAGGATATTCTGGATATTCTGGAGTTGCTGGAGGCAAGATGGATGGCATGGCGTATTACTAGTATATAGTATTTCTTTTCCGCTGTTTGTTGTTGTTGTTGTACACTCTGATGATATGATGTAATGAAATGTGATGTAATGTAATAACTGACATAGTTCTTTGTTTAAAGATTATTCATTTATTATTATATGTTGTTCCGCTGCGAATTGTGAGATTCTGATGTTGTTCTGTTGTTTTTCTGTTCCGTTCTATTTTCTATTTCTTTTCCCTCTATTTTCTATCTTCTTATCTCTTCTTCTACCTCTTTCCTTTTCTTAAACCATAACATTTCGGGTTTCCGGCCTTCGATTTCTCGGCAGTCGATAAAGTGAGTATCGATGTTGAATTTTCGAAAGTCGAAAATTTTCGGGACGTTACATGACCAGTTTGAATTTTTTGAAAACAGTTTAAATAGTTTTAAAATAGTTAAAATAGTTTAATAGAAAATAGTATGGGTATTGAAATAGTTTATATAATAAAATAGTTTGAAAAAACGAAATAATTCGAATATTTAAGAAGATAGATTCTAGATAGTTTATACTAAAATAATTCATTTGAAAATAGTTTCAAAGTCAAAACGATTCAACTCCACACTTCCCAATTCAAATCAATTCCAATTTCCATTTCGATTTAAACGATTCAATTCCGATTTTAAGTCGAATTTAAATTCCACTCCAAATTAATTCCAATTCCAAATTAATTCCAACTCCAATTCCCAATTAATTTCAAATTCAATTCCAAATTAATTTAAATTCTAATTTCAAATTGATTTCAGCGCAATTCTCAAATTTTAACCAGTTCGAGTTATATCAATTTTGAGATCGATTTCCCAAATATCAATTCAAACACATAAATCGAATTTACCTTCAATATCCAAATTAATATCTGAATCTTCAAATATAATTCAATTTCAAGCTCAATTTTGAAATATCGTCGAATAAAATTCCAGTCTTTAAAACTAATCAATTTCTGAAATTCAAATCATATTTCGATTATGATTTAAAAATCTCAACTTCAATTATTTAAACAATTCCCGTTATCAATTTTAAATGTCAACATTCCGAGCTCAAATTAAAAATAATTCAATTTCCATAAATTTGATTTATATTTCTTTAAATCAAATCATTTAAATAATTCCAAATCAAAATTTTTAAATCATTTAACTTAACCTTTCCCGTGTCCGTATATAATTCTCTATATTATGACCAAGTGAATCAATTATTTCAATTTAATTCCAAGAATGGATATATATCATTTCAATCCAAAGTAAATGCCATAGATAGATATCATTTCAACTTATTTCTTAATTTATTCGAAATAATTCAATTTACAGTTTTATATACTGTAAATAATATACAGGATGATAACATGATATATCAAAATAAATAAACATCCAAATCATCCAAAATATCTATCAATAGAATCCATCTCAATCAATCATCCAAACAGTCAATAATCATAACAATCAACCGATTATCAATAATCGGGATTTTACTTGCAGTTTAATTCTAATTAAATTTAACTGTCAATTCAAGTTCTGTCAATTAATTCAAATGTCAATTTAAATGTCAGTTAATTTTATCAAACAATAATCAATAAATTTAAACCACTTCACGATATAAATTTAACTAACATAAAAATTATTTCAGTCAACGTGAGCATTTAAACACTCACCTTTCTATTTAAAACTGAAAGTTTTCTCAGCTTCAAATAAATTCCAAACCAACTCCGCAATATAGCCTTCATCGTTATGATTCTAACGCCTCATGTTTTGCCCTAATCGGACCTCATACGAGGACGTTATGCAATTATTATTATACAATATAATTTAAATTGCATTAACAAAATAAAATAATAATAAAAGAAGAAGAAACGCTACCTCCTTCATTCCATTCCCAGCTTCACATGAACCCATCGTTCATGACAAATGCTTCTACGCATACGCAACAGAAATCGATCGGACGTTGATCTATCACCCCCATCGTGTGCGCCACGCCGAGAGCTACTACCGCCCTAAGTGCCTTCCCTTCTAGTGCCACCATCGTCACCAAAAACCCAATAAACATGCCAACTTTTGAGTGGATATCTCAGCGAATCCGAAACGAAATAGCATGAATCAACCATACGGATTTGAAGAGGAAATTGAGATCTACAACTTTCATGTTGGAAGTTTTTGAATTCGATGAATAATAAAGGAAATTGGAGGGGAAGAAGTTTGAAGATTTCTGGCCGTTAAAACAAAGAGAACAGCGACCATGTTTTTGATTAGGGTTTCCAGAATATAATAATAATATTTCTCATTTTGCATGTTGTATTCATATATTTAGGTCCGAAACAACCTGAACTCCAATTGAAGCTTGCCACCAGGCGTTCATAATGTTTTACCTCCATTCCGAATGCAATGAAACTAATCCCGAGGCTCAATTCAATCGTATGTAGAAGATAGCTTTCCAAAGTCAAATTAATTTATCAAATTTCTTAAATTGATTTCTACGTGTTTCAAGCTCGCATAGCCAAACGACAAGTCTGGCTATGAAACTTGAAATCCTATAATAACTCACTATTACGGATCCAATAAAACTAGTTTGGTCGAAATCTGAGACAGTGGCCAAAATGGCTATTTTCAATTGTCAATTAAAATATAAAATTTTCAATCTCAAATTAATCACTTCTAAATCCAATTCTAAATATTAACAACCTACATTCATACTTAATTAAAATTTAAATCAATTTCCGATACCATTTTCATTCATGTAAATTAAAGATTCAGTTACTTAAATAATTCCAATATTAAGCTTAAACAATTTAATTATCCAATATACCTATATCACTCGATCATTAAATTCCAAATAAACTTTAGTCATCAACATTGTTTTATTTCCATCTAAATAATTCAATAATTATCACTAAATCCTATTATTGATTATAAGTCAAATAAATTATATTTCGAATATCTGGATTTAATTGGATAATTAAATCGTTAATTTAACATTTGAAATTGTGTAAATAATTGGAATCCGGATTTAATGTGAATAAAAATTATTTATAAAGTTGAATTAATTCTATTCGAATTAGAATGATGTTATAGAACTTTTTAAATTGAATTAAAAGTTAAATTATAGAAACTGAATATTTTAATATTTAATTAACGTGTAAAAATAGTCGTTTTTCAAATAGTCTCGGATTTTGAGGAAACCAGTTTCATTAGATCCGTAATGTTATATTATTGTAAGATTTCAAATTTCATGTCAATCGAATTTACGGTTTGTCCAGAGCAAGCTAAAACGCGTAGAAAACTGTTTAAGTAAATTTTAAATTTAAATAATTCGATTTGAAAACCTATCTTCCAAATACGATCGAATTGGCTCTCGACATATATTATAATACATTCGGAATAGGAGTAAAACATTATAAACGCCAGGCAGCATGCTTCATTTGGAGTTCGATATTTTTTGGATGAATAGTGTCGAATTTTTTTCCATAAAAGGACTTCATAATTCATTATTTTCACCAAAAACCTAACCCTAGAAGCCCTAGCCACCACTTCTTGATTCAAGGGCCATAATTTTTTGATTTTCCTCTCCAATTTTCTCTCAATCCATAAGCAATCAAGCATAACTCTCAACTACAAAAATGAAGAGCATATCGAGCTCTATAATCTCAACGGTGGAGATCTAAAAAGGCGCGTGGAGGCTGCAATTTGCCCGCGTTCGCATATGGTTCGTACACAAAATTCGAGGCCAAGAAACCACTAAGGTGCATGTGGTTAACGGTGGTGATGGAGTCGACGTTGGGCTTCGATGTGGAGCTATTTGATCGACGTCCCATTCATCGTGGTGGTCGCGGGAATTCATTGAAGAAGGCATCTAGGTGGGTTGTTTTGATCGGCTTCAAATGAGAAGAAGGAAGATAGGGACTGCCCAGATCCCATTTTCCAAAAGCAACGGCTCGGATTATTTCTAGGATTTGAAATAAAAAATGAATTTGAAAATTATATATATATATATATATATATATATATATATCGTATAAACTTTAAAACGTTATAACTTTGTCATACTAGGTCCCTTTTTGACAAAACAAGGTGCATCGGGTTCATATTGACGAGCACTACATTTTAGAGCTAGTATGGAGTGGATTGGAGCTAGTGTAAATAGTAAAATTAAACGCTCGTTTAATTTTATTCGGAATAAAACACTTCAACTGATATTGGAACCAAAGTGAGTACAACTCACTCTTTCCGACTCACTGATATTTTTATATAAGTGAAAAATAAATACTATTTATGATGATTGATGATCGTCGGATGATATATGATATATTGATTGGTATTTGGATATATTCCTGCCTACTGAAGCAAATGACCTATACGTTCCAATGTATGAGCGTCTGCCCTTTTGTACATGCGTCTGCCTCGAAGCGGATATTGTACACATATTCTAATATGTATATTTATTGTAGGTGACGAGTTGTGATATATTCTGTTATCATATGATATATGATGTTTTGGACGTCGTGATTGATGTATTCAGTGCTGTTGCAGCATTGGGCCTATTTTTGATAATTTAAAAATATTAAAGTGACGGTTTTCAAATTTAAAAGGATTTTCTAGTGATTCTAGAAATAAATGTTTTATTGAATTTTGAATTGTTAAGAAAATTTATTATAAATAAATAAATATTATAATTTTTATGTTATAAAAATTATTATTTGTAAAATATAATGGAAATGTGATTTTTGAAAAGTGGAGTCAACTATTTCATAAATAGTATAAATTGTGGTTTTTAATTTATTATAAATGGTTTATATAGAAGATTTATAAAATTGATATTTTTTAAATTAAAATATTGGAATTATAAAAAAAGTTTTATAAGTGTTAAAATGTTGTATAAATGAATCTTATAAGTAAATAAGATTTATAGATTTATGAAGTTGTGAAGTTATAAAAAGAATGATTTTTTAAATAAGAGAATTATAAGTAATTTACTTATAAATTGGATTTGGCATATAAATGAGATAAATGGAATTGGTTAATAATGGAGATTTATAAATTGAAGTTTTTATAAAAAAATGTGATTTATAAGCATTGGTTTGTAAATCCGAAATCGATTGAATTTGATAAGTTAATTATTATAGTTTATAAAAGGAATTACATCCATGATTTTGGACAGTGGATAATCCTTTAACAAAAGTGCAATAGTAATAAATTTGATTAGGCATTAAATCCTCGATTTTGGACTGTGGATTATCCTTGATATAAATGTGTAGAAATATTAAATTTGGCAAACAATTAGTATTCACAATTTTGGACAACAAATAATAATTTAAATAAAAGGGATATTTTTGGGAAGTGATATTTTAAATGAAGTAAAATGATTTGAAGATTTTTTAAAATATGTTACATATCGAAACCATAGATTTCAACATTCATTGTTGAAATAGACGTTTTCGAGAAATGAGGAAATGATAGACTATAACACTGTTGTTATAGTAAATGATTTTCGAAAGAAAAAGTTTTTGTATAGTATTAGAATTTATATATCTATCTAATTTTCGAATCCATATACTAGTGATTTTGGGTTTTCGTAACGATGTTTTACGCAACATTCGTTTTCACCTAAATAAATGTATTAAAGAGAATATTTTCCTTAAAGAATAAAATATATACTTAATCCTGATTTAAGTATATGAAATATTTTCTAAGTGTTGAAAATAAAGAGATTTGTGAATCACTTATTATTAAATAAGTATATGGAAATGTTTTCTAATATTGAAAAGTTGAAATGATTTGAAATATATCTTCTTAAAAAAGATAATTTGAAGTGAATATTGGGCAAATGATTTAATTAATAAAAGATTAATTAAAAGGGCCTAGTGATTGTAATAGTGCTGAATATTTGTTTGTTGGTTTTGATAGTTAAATAATCGACTATCAAACGCGGCCAAATTTTAGTTCCTCGACTTGATATGGGAACTATTTAGTCGTACACTTAGTACGTAGCCTTCTGTATAGGCTTAATTATCGTTTGTGTTGAGGATGTTGAATCGTGTAATGCAGAGTATTACTCCAATCTATCGAGTTTCCTTCTTGGCCCGAAGGATAGCATGTTGAAAGTTGGAGACGTGATAAGTCTATGCGACTTAGTTTCTATGTGAAGTTGAGAAATGCTTTTGCATTGTTGGTACGAAGAGACCGGGATAAGATTTACCTAAAAACCACTTCGGACCAACGTATATGCGACGATTGCGCAGGTTCGTTATGATGATATGGATATTCAGGATTTTCATAGTGGGGGCTGCTTCTTGATCGTTTGGGGTTAAAATCCCAATATACATCAAGTATCAATGGCCACTTCATTATGAAATATCCAATGCAAGGACTATTCACTACTAACCCAAGGGATTTCCCGACAGGATGTGGTAGGAAAGTACCTTTGGTTTGTTCTATTCCTCGAAAACTTGTATGGATGTTTGTCTGAAATTGCATTTCTTAAGATTACGTACATTGGTTTTTACAAACGTAACTTCTCTTAGCTTAACACCCTCCTTGATACGTATGAGCTTAAGGGTTGTATTTTTGTGGAAGGCAATTAGTATTCAAAGGAGATAGCCGTGTGGCATTCAAAGTGATGTGATTGTGATTCGTGAAAGGTAATCGTTACCTCAGGCCTCATCAACCGGAAATGACCAAAACAGGGTTAGATGTAGCAGGGCTAAGTGGGTCGCTCCTATTAGGATATGATCATCCTCTTCTAGATATATCTTTACACGCTATGACATCGTGTATCTGATTATTATGATTTGTATGCTTCGAGGGCCCGTTAAAGGTCGGTAACGACCGGAGGATGATATATTCGGTACCATCTAGTTATAGAGGTGGGTCGATCTTGCGTTGGTAGAGGATCCTTTGTGATGGTCCTCGGTACATTCTTCTACAGATGTACTGCTGGAAGGTAGTCCCTTCACTTGGTCATTTTTATGAAAATCCAAACTCCACTACGTACCTTCCATTTTGATTCTATTACCCAATTAGGCTATATGCTGGAATTTAATCAATGTAACAATTTCGATAATGATTAATATTATTTGTATACTAGACCCTAGTATAATATCGGATGATTTGATATAAGATGTTTTAGTTATCGTAAGGTAAAAACATGTTCGTGTTTACGTATAGGCGTGTCTTACGAGAACTTTTGTTTTGATAAAGGAAAATTTTGGTAATTTGATAAATTCGGTTGAGTGTGCTTCTCATGCTGGTTTACCAGACTGATCCGGGTATTCAGTTTTGGTGCTTTTAGAGCTTCAGCAGGAGAGCTGGAGATCTTCATTCCATATACATGTATCTATTTTGATTATTGATTATCCGCTGTTTAGTTCTTGTATATTATTGGCAATTGTAAAGACAGGTTATTATAATTGTTCAGCCTGATAACTATTGATTGATTGTTGTACTCTGATTGATGTATGTACATATACAGTTTCTATTTTGTAAGGATCATTGATATGACATTATATGTTTTCCGCTTTGATGTGAGATTTTGTATTATTCTGTTTGGTTCTATCTTCTCTCTTTCTTCTCTTCTCTTCTTCTCTCTTCTTTTCTTTCTCCTGACTTTCCGTCGGTCTGCGCTTTTTGAGTCGAACATGTGTGGTTTGTTGTCGATTCAGAGAGTATCGGATTTGCGGGTCGCCACATTTGGTATCAGAGCTTAGATTTTTCATATTCCTAAGCTTTAATTTATACTCAGTATAGATAGGGACAGTAGCACCCTAGATTGAGTTTTAGTGTATTATATATATGAGTGCGTATTTGTTAGTGAATATAAAATGTTTTATATTGTGTTTACTTATCCATTTAGTTGTTTGTAAATTCTGGATCGGTATGTGGGATGCCATATTATTGATAGGGATTTTTAAACGCTTAAACGAGGCAAGTCGACATAGTGTCATTTTAAATTAGGTAAATGAAATAATTTTACCTCGATTATATTTTATATATAAAGGAAATAATTTTTCAGAAATTATTAAAGTGTATATAAATAAATTGTTTGGTTGTTTGAAAATGTAAATATATACAAGTTAAATAAAAAGTTGTTTGAATAATCTAAATAAAAATAACAATTGTAAAAGAATGAATTATATAAGCAAATGAAATATAAAGTATGGAATTATAATTAATATGATTTACAAATTTTAAATAATCTTATGTATAAGAAGTGGAACTACATGAATATATTTATGAATATGGGTTGTAAATAAAAATGAATTTAAACTAAGAATTTAAAATTTGAATTCAGTTTATTTTGAAAGTTATTTTCAAAGTTAAAGAAATTATATTGCTATAAATTTAGATAAGATAAGTAAATTTGGAATGAAATCTTATATAAGTGAAGTGAAATAGAAAAATTATATGAGTGAAAGATTTATAAATAAAAGGAAATTTTTGAAAGAATATAAAGCACAGAATTCACTACTGTTGCTGGGAAATAATAAGGGTGATGACTGCAGCATCATCATCATTTTCGAGTTTCTATGTTATCGATTTACTACGAATAGTAAATTGAAAAATTAAGTTTTGTCTTGATAAAAAAATTTGAATTTAAAATCCAAGTTGAAATCGATAAGTATTAGGGTTGGACATAAACCGCACCGCTATATGGAAACCGCCCGCACTGGACAGCAAAAGCGGTGCGGAAACCCGCACCGAATCTTCTAACCAAAGCTAATACCCCAAACCGGACCGACCCGCATCGATACGGTTCGGTTGCGGTTTGGACGATTTAACCAACCGTATTAAACCGGACCGAACCAAAAATTTATATTAGTAATTTTATGATAAAAATATAAGCACTCCTATCTTATTTTAGATTCTATCGATATACATTCTATTTTCAACGTATGTTGTTGTTATATTAATAATGATCGCTGACATAAAGGAAGAAGTTATAGTTTGGTATAATACTTTTCATCTCATTTTATTTGTGAATAAATTCTAATTATAATCTTATTCTAGTCATTTTCCTTAATGATTATATATTGATTAATGATGATGTTTGATTAATCTGCCAAAAATAATCTCACTTGTAGGTAAGTGTCAAATTGAAATATTCATACAATTAAGAACTAATCTTTCATTTTAGTATAACATTGTGTGTTTTAACCTTTAAATATAAAAGTTTCACATAGTTGCCTTTGTAAATTGATTGCTGATGGAAGTAATTCTTTTATTTCATATTTAATACGGGTTCAAACCAGACCGGACCGAAGCCGAACCGTTTTACATTAAAACCGGACCGAAACCAAACCGTTTAAAGGATTGGTATAATGGTTTATATTTTTGATTAACCGTTTGATGCGGTGCGGAAGCGGTTTGAACTCCAAACCGCACCAAACCGACCCACGCCCACCCCTAATAAGTATAAGTAAAATGTATTTAAACTTACAATATGAAATAATAAAGATTTAGCTTTGGTAAAGTTGAAATCAATTTGAGTTAGCATAATACATATATGGTTTGAAATTTAACTAAAGGAAGGTTAAATAATTTGAACTAGATTAGATAAGTTATTGAAATTGAAATTAAACTTAAGTGGTAAGTGATTATATAATATGAATTTGGAAGCTTGAATAATTAAGTTGTATAACTTATAAAATGAGAAAATTTAAGTAAAACCAATCGTTAAAATAGTTAAACAACTTTGTTACGAAAAAAAAATCTAAATCTGAATAAGGATATGAAATTTGACTTAAGTAAAAGTTAAATAAAATAGAATTTCAATTAAAATAGTAGTGAACTTAAGTTGTATAAGTGAAAGTAAATGTAAATGAAGTTGATTTATGTATCGAAGAAAATTAATAAATATGCAAAGTAAAGTTGAATAATAAGAAGTTGAACCGAAGAAGTTAAATAAATATGAACTTGAGTTATATAATGAAATTCAACTTTAGTTGTAAAATGAATTAGCATTAAAAATGTTGTTGTTAAGAAGTTGTGAATTAATAACAATAAATGTTGTACAGAAATGTGAATATAGTGAATACTAGAATTCAATCTAAATTGAGCAATTGAATATTAAACCAATTGAAATTAAACGTGTTAAACCAAAATGAATGTTGAAAGTAAAGTAAATAAATTTGGTTATGTTGATTTTACATTGGTTGTTAGATGAATGTTAATTGATTGTGTAGAAATTCATATGAAATTGAATTAATGAAATTGAATTAATGAAATTGAAAGTTAAGTAATTGAATTTAATCCAAAATGGGAAGTGAAGTAAATATAAATAGAATAGAATTTGATTTGAATTGGAAGTGAACTAAATTTGAATGTAATTAGTAAATGTAAACTAATTGAAAATAACAAATGAATGTTAGTAAAATCATATGTTAATGAATCAAATGTGATTTAAATTGGAAACCAATTCAATGAATATTAATGAGAAGTAAATGAATATTGATTTGGTTATGGAGTTGATGGATGTTAGTTGGATGATAGTTGTTTGATGGTTGGATTTGTTGTTTTGATTGCATTTGCTATATTGGCATATATAGTTGTTGTATTGGTATATGTTGTTTATTGATATTACTTTCATATATACATGTTTCTCATGGTTTATTGAGTGTTTAGTAGGTGCGGATGACGCTTGCTTTGCATTTGGAGCTCGCTTTCGCGCTATATTAGTCATATATGCTCAGCAATAATATATAAGGTACATATCTCCAATTACATATCGTACTTTTACACTTTTTTTCCATACGGGATGCCTCCTCCTCGAAGATGAGATGTATATTTGTGATATATATATATATATATATATATATATATATATATATATATATATGTTATGTTCCTACTAAGATCGAACCGCGCAAAGGAGACGCTGGCGAATTTTTTTGAAAATTTGAGGCGTTAGAAAATTTTGGGAATTCTGGAAAAACATTTTTGATAACCAAAATTTTGATATCGAGCTAAAAGTTAAATGATATTAGTTGATTTTGGGAAGGATAACTATATATGGATTTAAAAACTTAGAAACATTTTTGTAAGAAGTTTAACGAATGATCTTGGAAAAGTTAAATGATTTTGGTAAATCTAAATTGAACGATTTGTTTTAAAAAGTTAATGGATTTTATGACTTTTTCTTACTAGGTAATTTCAAGGACGAAATTCTTTTAAGTAGGGGAGAATATAACGACCCAGAATTTCCGTCATTCGATATTCATATATTTAATTGATTTTAAATATTCAAAAGTAATTATAAGTCGAATAAATTATATTTCGAATACCTGGATTTAATTGGATAATTAAATTGTTAATTTAATATTTGAAATTGTGTAAATAATTAAAATCTGGATTTAATGTGAATAAAAATGATTTATAAAGTTGAATTAAATTCTATTTGAATTAGAATGATGTTATAGAACTTTTAAAATTGAATTAAAAGTTAAATTACAGAAATTGAATATTTTAATATTTAATTAACGTGTTAAAATAGTCGTTTTTAAAATGTCACCGATTTTGGTGAAACCAGCTTCATTGGATCCATAATGTTATATTATTGTAAGTTTTCAAATTCCGTGTCAATCGGATTTACGGTTTGTCCGGAGCAAGCTAAAACACGTAGAAAACTGTTTAAGCAAATTTTGAATTTAAATAATTCGATTCGAAAACCTATCTTCCGAATACGATCAATTTGGCTCCCGATATATATATTCCAATGCGTTTGGAATAGTGATAAAACATTATAAACGCGAGGCGGCACGCTTCGTTTGGAGTTCGAAAAATTTGCGGGTGAATAGTGTCAAATTTTTTTCTATAAAAGGAATTCATAATTCATTATTTTCACCAAAACCCTAACCGCCACTTCTTGACTCAGGGGCTAGAATTTGTCGATTTTCCTCTCCAATTTTCTCTCAATCCATAAGCAATCAAACAAAACTCTCAACTAAAAAATAAAGAGCATATCGAGCTCTATAATCTCAACGGTGGTGATCTGAAATGGCATCGTGTTGTGGCTGCAATTTGCCCGTGTTCGCATATGGTTCGTGCACAAAATTCGAAGCCGAGAAACCACCAACCTGCACGCGGTTAACGGTGGTGATGGAGTCGACGTTGGGCTTCGATGTGGATGTACCTGATCGACGTCTCGTTCATCGTGGTGGTCGCGGCAATTCATTGAAGAAGGCGGCTAGGTGGGTTGTTTTGATCGGCTTCAAACGAGAAGAAGGAAGATGGGGGGGACGGACCAGATCTATTTTCTAAAAGCAACGGCTCATATTATTTCTAGGGATTGAAATAAAAAAAATGTGTAAATTATATATATATAAATCGTATAAACTTGAAAACATTATAACTTCGTCATACGAGGTCCTTTTCGACGAAACAAGTTGCATCGGGTTCGTATTGATGAGCATAACATTTTAGATCTAGTTTGGAGTTGATTGGAGCTAGTCTAAATTTTGGGTAAAATTAAACGCTCGTTTAATTTTATTCAAAATAAAACACGGCAACTGCTATTGGAACCAAAGTGAGCACAACTCACTCTTTCCGACTCACTGATATTTTTATGTAAGTGAAAAATAAATATTATTTATGATGATTGATGATTTTGGATGATATATGATATATTTTTTGGTATTTGGATGTTTTCCTGCCTATTGGAGCAGATGATCTTATACGTTCTCGTGTATGAGCGATGACCCTTTGTACGTGCGACTGCTTCAAAGCGGACATTGTATACATAGTTTAATATGTATATTTTTTTGCAGGTGATGGCTTGAAGGGATCCAACTGGATTCCTCACCAATGTTGATGTATTTACAGATATTGTGATATATTCTGTTATCATATGATATATGATGTTTTGGATGCCGTGATTGATGTATTCAGTGTTGTAGCAGCATTGGGCCTATTTTTGGTATTTTAAAAATATTAAAGTGATGATTTCCAAATTTAGAAGGATTTTCAAGTTATTTTGGAAATAAATGTTTTATTGAATTTTGAATTGTTAAGGAAATTGATTTATTCTAAATAAATAAATATTGTAATTTTTATGTTATAAAAATTATGATTTTGTGAAATATAATGGAAATGTGATTTTTGAAATGTGGAGTCAACTATTTTGTAAAATAGTATAAATTGTGGTTTTTGATTTATTATAAATGATTTAAATAGAAGATTTATAAAATCGATATTTTATAAATTAAAATATTGGAATTATAAAACGAGTTTTATAAGTGTAAAAATGTAGTATAGATGAATCTTATAAGTAAATAAGATTTATAGATTTATGAAGTTGTGAAGTTATAAAAAGAATGATTTTGTAAATAAGAGAATTATAAGTAATTTATTTATAAATTGGATTTGGCATATAAATGAGATAAATGGAATTGGTTAATAAAGGAGATTTATAAATTGAAGTTTTTATAAAAAAAATGTGATTTATAAACATTGGTTTGTAAATCTGAAATTGATTGAATTTGATAAGTTAATTATTATAGTTTATTAAAGAAATTATATCCACGATTTTGGATAGTGGGTGATCCTTTAATAAAAGTGCAATAGTAATAAATTTGATTAGGCATTAAATCCACGATTTTGGACAGTGGATTATCCTTAATATAAATGTGTAGAAATATTAAATTTTGGTAAACGATTTGTATTCACGATTTTGGACAGTGAATAATAATTTAAATAAAAGGGATATTTTTGGGAAATGATATTTTAAATGAAATAAAATGATTTGAAGATATTTTAAAATGTATTACATATCAAAACCATAAATTTCAACATTCATTGTTGAAATAGACGTTTTCGAGAAATAAGAAATGATAGACTATAACATTGTTGTTGTAGTAAATGATTTTCAAAAGAAAATGTTTTTATATAGTATTGGGATTTATACGTCTATCTAATTTTCGAATCCCTATACTAGTGATTTTAGATTTTCATAACGATGTTTTATGCAACATTCATTTTGACCCAAATAAATGTGTTAAAGATAATATTTTCCTTAAAGAATAAAATATATACTTCATCCTGATTTAAGTATATGAACTATTTTCTAAGTGTTGAAAATAAAGAGATTTGTGAATCACTTATTATTAAATAAGTATACGGAAATGTTTTCTAATATTGAAAGTTGAAATGGTTTGAAATATATCTTCTTAGAAAAGGTGATTTGAAGTGAATATTGGGAAATGATTTAATTAATAAAAGATTAATTAAAAGGGCGCAGTGATTGTTATAGTGCTGAATATTGGGTTCGTTTGTTTTGATAGGTAAATAACTGACTATTAAATGTGGCCAAATTTTAGTTCCTCGACTTGATGTGGGAACTATATAGTCGTACACTTAGTACGTAGCCTTCTGTGTAGGCTTGATTATCGTTTGTGTTGAGGATGTTGATTCATTTAGTGTGGAGTATTACTCTAATTTATCGAGCTTCCTTCTTGGCCCGAAGGATAGCAAGTTGAAAGTTGGAGACGTGATAAGTCTATGAGACTTAGTTTCTGTGTGAAGTTGAGAAACGCTTTTGCGTTGTTGGATGAAAAGACCGGGATCGGATTTATCTTAAAACCACTTCGGACCAACGTATATGCGACGATTGTGCAGGTTGGTTATGATGATATGGATATTCAGGATTTTCATCGTGGGGGACTGCTTGTTGATCGTTTGGGGTTAAAATCCCAATATACGTCCAGTAGCAGTGGTCTCTTCATTATGAAATATCAAATGCAAGGACTATTCGCTACTAATCCTAGGGATTTCCCAACAAGATGTGGTCGGAAAGTACCTTCGGTTTGTCCTGTTCTTGGACAACTTGTATTGACGTTTGTTTGACATTGCATTTCTTAAGATTATGTATATTGGTTTTTACAAACGTATATCAGTGATTGCGGAGAAGGCAACTTCTCTTAGCTTAACACCATCCTTGAGACGTATGAGCTTAAGGGTTGTATTGTTGTGGAAGGCAATTAGTATTCAAAGGAAATGGTCGTGTGACATTTAAAGTGATGTGATTATGATTCGTGAAAGGTAATCTTTACCTCAGTCCTCATCAACCAGAAATGACCAAAACAGGGTTAGATGCAGCAGGGCTAAGTTGGTCGCTCCTATTAGGAAGTGATCATCCTCTTCTAGATATATCATTACATGATACGACATCATATATCTGATTATTTTGGTTTGTATGCTTCGAGGGCCCTCGTTAAAGGTCGGTAACGATCGGAGGATGATATATTTGTGATGCAGCTCAGAACAGAGTTGGAGCAGTGCAAGGCCCAAACCTTCAAGACTTGAGTCGTCCACGACCTAAGGAAGCGGTCTTAAGTCGTCTACGACTTAACAAAGCTCGGGGGGAGAGCTACGACTTAACAAGAATGATGAAAAGAAGTTACGAATTAACGAGAGCTTAAGTCGTCCAGGTTTGATAAGTCGTATACGACCTAACGACACAGCTATAAGTCATCCACGACTTATCAAGAAGAAGAGAGAAGTTCCAGTAGTTGAAGGCCTTAAGTCGGAAGCGAGTTACGATTTAGTGAGTCATGGGAAGATACTGTTCCTTCAAGATGCCACGAGTTAGGACTCATGATAAGTCGTTGAAGTCATAAGTCGACCATGATTTAAGTCGTATGAAGGTGCTTTTTGAAGATGTTTCTTAAGCCGCTGCCGACCTAAGCTAAGTCGTAAGTCGCAAGCCATGTCATGTTAAGCCGTAAGTCGTTGAGTTGTATATTGGTGTGTTTTCTTAAGTCGTTCGAGTGTTGAGTCGTTTGTAGCTGTTGAGTCGCTGTTGTGATGCAATTGCTTTAAGTCGGTCATGTGTGTGTGGTGATGTAACTCGTTGAGTCATGTGGTTTTTAAGTCGTTTGAGTCGCGTTTGTTGATAGGTCGTTGCCGACCTAAGGGTGAGTCGTAAGTCGGAAACGACTTAAGGGTCTGGGTTGTGAAAAGGCTATAAATAGGGCGTGAGTTGTACATTTTGAGGTGGTTGATTTTTGAATAAAATTCTTGTTTGATTGCTGTGTGCTTTCATCTTAAATTGTTAGTTGAGTGTAATCTCTTATCTCCACTTTCGGTTATTCGAGTGCGCTCGAATCAACGATTGTTGAAGCCGATTCGCGAAATCAAGTGCGCTTGATCAACGCTTGAAGAATTGAAGATCTTCTTTTACGGTATCGTGCACGATCAACGTGTCGAAGATAGCTAGAATTCGGTATCTTTGTGATCAACGAATTTGGGCATTTCAGTATCTTCAATCCACCGTTTGCTACTTTCATCGATCTATATCGTTTTGTCATTATCTGCTGCGTCAATTTGGTATCATCTGTTTATAGAGGTGGGCCGGTCTTGTGTTGGTAGAGGATCCTTTATGATGGTCCTCGGTACATTATTTTAGAGATGTACTGCCGAAAGGTAGTCCCTTCACCTGGTCATTTGTATGGAAATCCAAACTCCACTACGTACCTGCCATTTTGATTGTATTACCCAATTGGGCTATATGCTAGAATTTAATCAATGTAACAATTTCGGCTATGATTAATATTATTTATATATTAGACACTAGTATAATATCAAATGATTTGATATATGATGTTGTAGTTATCGTAAGGTAAAAACTTATCCGTGTTTATGTGTGGTGTGTCTTACGAGATACTTTTGTTTTGATAAAGGAAAAGTTTGGTAATTTAATAAATTTAGTTGAGTGTGTTTCTCATGCTGGTTTACCAGACAGATCCTGATGTTCTTCCCTTTCAATGCTCGGGTCAGACCGAGTATATTTACATGTTCCGTTTGGTGCTTTTGGAGCTTCAGCAAGAGAGCTGGAGATCTTCATTCCATACACACATATCTGTTTTGATTATTGATTATCGGTTGTTTAGTTGTTGTTTATTATCGGCAATTGTGAGGACAGGTTATTATAATTGTTCAGGCTGATAACTATTGATTGATTATTGTACTCTGATTGATGTATATATATATATACAGTTTCTATTTTGTAAAGATCATTGATATGATATTATATGTTTTCCACTGTGATATGTGATTCTATATTGTTCTGTTTGGTTCTATCTTCTTCCTTCCTTCTCTTCACTTCTTCTCTCTTCTTTTCTATCTCCTGACTTTCCGTCGGTCTGTGCTTTTTGGATCAGACATGTGTGGTTTGTTGTGGATTCAGAGGGTATCAGATTTGCTGGTCTTCACAGGTAAACTCCTGAATGGAATTAAGTTGTGCCTATTCGCTTCGACTCATGACACCTATAACCCTCGAGTACTATTTTTTGTAAGAAGTATGAAAATTATGATTTTAGCGTAGAATAATAAAACGTTTGATATGAAAGTAATTTGATGAAATTTCTTTATTTGATAAATTATATTGTTTAAAAAGATTTAAAGTAATGAAATTGCAACATAGAATTCTTTTAAGTATATAATTAGTTTAAGAGAATTATTATTGTTTTTAAAGTAAATGTAAGGTAAATTATAATAAACAATAATAAAAATGATGTTATACATAAAAGAAAAAATTAATTGTAAATGTGATGTAGAGTGAATGTAATATGAGACTTACGGTTGATTTTTTTTATCATATATGTTATTTTATCATAATAAGAACGTATTTGGATGTATTGCCATTATTACTACATAGTGTGTAATTGATTATGGTTTTATTCTGTTGGTATTTGTGTTACTAATGTTGTTTGGATTAGTACAAATTTGATAGTTGATGTTCTAAGACTATTATGGGAATACATATACATTTAATGGTTTATATTTACATTGTCAGGTATTGTTATAATGTATGATTATTATGAATGTAACTATATATGTGTTGTTATTATTTTCTTATTTAATGATTGAATATTGTCAAACATATACGATGTTTAATAGCTAAATGTATTATTGTTGTTGCCCATATGATGATCTATTGTGATGAATGAGTAGAGATATTATTTTCTTCTTCTATTAATTGCAGTGGTTGCATTAATAGTATTGGATTTCATTGATGACACAAGCTGTAGTGATTACATTGATTGTATTGAATTTTGTTGGTTGCATTGGTTGTAATGGTTGAATGGATGCAATGGTTGAACAGATGCAAAGGTTTTTATGTGTATTTGGACACAGGAGTAGAGCAGAAAACAAAAATAAGTGGGATTGATCGCTCAAATTGGACACGTAGGCAGCCTTTCTCTATGTAGAAGCCATTGAATCCCTTAGGTTGATCCATGGTGTATAGAAATTGGTGCAGTCCAAAACATAGCTGAAACCATATTTTCCTTTTTTATATATGTGTACCGGTGTAAAGTTGCAAATAGGAGCAGAGTAGGGAATGGAAAGCAAGGATTGTTAGGCTATATCGGAGATTGCTAATTTGGTATATTTTTCTATACCATGGTTATATTATTTATGTATTGATATATTGATGATAGCAGTTGTAATAAATTATAAATTGATGTAATGATGTAAAATAACTGTATACTTGAGTTAATAGTTATTTATATTGTTTTTTGATTCCGATATGAGGTTTTTCCTTTTATTCACTGTCTTAGAATTTTAAGTTTTTACCTACCCACGGTGCACTGCTTTTAATGTCTGAATATTACTTGCAATTGTATTTGATGTTGTTTATAACTGATTTTAGATTTTTAAAATAATGGGTTATCACATACATGATGTTGTGTGTGGACATGTATGTATCATTTTTATGTAATTTTTATGGTGTTAATTTGACATTTTCTATGATTTTTTTTGTTATTTTCTTGGTCTTACATATATGTGAATATGACACTGTTTTAGTTTGGTGTTATATTTGTCTATGTGTTATTGCTGGAATGGCTTGTTTTATGTAGTAGTTCGATGGCAAGAAGAGCAGTAGAAATGCTGAAAATTCGGTTTTAGCAAGTTGTTGGAAACCCTAGATTTTACATTTTGGGTTAGGCATCTACAGGTTTTCTGCAAGTCGTTGGTTATACAGTCATCGAAAAACAAGTCATCGCCAAGTCATCAGTAATGGGTTAATCAATGAAAAATCATCGAAAACTATTTTACCACATTTTTTTACCAACAACCATTTTATTGTCGATAAGTCATTAGTAAAGGGTTTACCGATGAATTAATGCATTGGTAAAACCCATTATTTCGAGTAGTGTCATTTTGAGATCGAAAGTTTCCATGTTGGTTCTATGCTTCATAGTTTCTAAGTTGATTATGATCTGATTGATCATGTGTTTCCAAAAGTTTCCATGGTGGTTCTATGCTTCATATTTTCTAAGTTGATTATGATCTGAAAGATCCAAATTGTTCTAAAATGTTTCCAAAAGTTGATTGAAAAGGCACAAGCGTTGTTTGATATTGTTCGAGTGTTTGCTGACAAGGAATTTACAGTTTCGTCAGCTGATAAAGCAATTGATAAGATTGAATTGATGGCTATAAGATATGATTAGGAATTTATAGAAAAGTTCGATCACATGGTTATGGGACTTCACATGGTGGCTGCGAGAAAACTTGATGGTTGTAGAAATGGTTAAATAGGAGGTTGTAACACTGATTTGTTGGTCATGGTAACGGTTGAGTGGTGGCGGCAGCAATGGCTAAGCAAGTGATGGTAGGATTTGACTTGGCAGTTGTATAATAAACTAACCCAAGCACTGTGATATTTGAGATGGTTGACCGAGTGCCCATGACTGCTGAGTTGTATCTTAGACATTGGTTGGATTGGTTGAACCAAGAAAGCAAGTTACCGTCAATTGCACTTCTCTTTCTATTATCAATTTAAGCTCTAATGTTAAATGACATGTCAGTGGACATAATATGTTGTTCTTAATTCACATGATCTGTAGTTAGATTGAAAACTTTTATGCAATATAGCACTTGTATCTACATAACACGCTCCATAAACTCTTCCTTTTGTAGGACCTTCAGATCAACCTAAAGTTTTGAGTTACGTACATTTTCATATTCTTGTAGCTCGACTTCTTTCTTCATATATGTTTGTTGAAAAGGTTAGAAGGGTAACATCGTATAGCATTGTTAGATAGATACATCCAAGACTTTATTTTGATATTGACTACTAAATGAGATAAATTAAAGTTATGGGGGACTGAAGTTAATAGTGCAACTTTTCTGCATATGTAATGTTGAGTGGATGAACTATAGGCTAATCATATTTAAGAATGCCTACGGAACTAATGTAACTCAGTTATTAAAGTGAGTTCTAACTAAGTTCAAACCCAGTTAAAATTTAGTTTTTTAAATCAGCTAAAAACGAGTTTGAACTTAGTTAAAATTTGGTTTAAACCAAGCTGAGTTTAGACTCTGTTGAAACTGGTTTTAAACTCAGTTAAAATTGAGTTTAAATTAATATAAAGAAGAAAAACATATAAAGCTAGTAAAAATGTGTGACATTTTCAATATATTTATCTCATGTTTGCTTTACAATCCATATGCAAAATCATATATTTATTATTGGGGAAATTTCATAACAAAATAGGGTTTGAGAAATTAAATTGAAGAATGTAACATTTTAGTAACTTCCCTGCATACAATTCATAGTTGTATATGTAAATATGCCAAATTTGGTACCTTTTCGACAAGTTTCCCAGTACTATACTGCATACAATTCATTTTTGAAAATCTTTCCTAGTACTATATTGAATACGATCCATTTTTGACAAGTTTTCCTATATTACATGAGTACTATCCCTATGTATAACCCAAATCTGTATAATACATTAAATAGCAATAGATGATTTGTTATAATCACTGTAACTACTATTATATGAATAGCATGAAATATATGATTTATTCAATGGTGGTTTCGATTAACCGGGTTAAACTTGGTTTTTAACTAAGTTTAAACTCGGTTAACTTGATTTCTTAACCAACTTTAAACTCAGTTAACAAGCCCCAAACAAATTGAATTACATGAAAGCTAGACTACAGCAATGCTATTGTTAATACCTTTCTTATTGATTTTGATGACAACAACCATATAAAATATAGGTACTAATTTTTTGCCTACTTATACAGTATATAGTGCAGAATATTATACAGGTGCTGAACTGAAGATTGTACAGTATAAAGACTCAAAATAAAGAAATGAAGATTCATGGGTACAAAGACAAAGAAATGAAGGTCTCAAGATTATAATTTAGTGTATAGGATCACTAGTTTAAATTGTTAAAGTCCTTAATAGCAATTTTTGATCTATGATAATTTAAAAAAATATTTCAATTTCAAAAATATTTTATAGAAGTTCTTTAAGTTTCAAAATATTAAAAAACCATGTTTAAATAATTTTACAAAACATACGATTTGCAAAACAATTTAAAAAAAAGTATTTTCAAAAAACATTAGGGTATGTTGACATACTAGGTCCCTATATGTTGACGTATGGATCGTTGGTTTGTTTTTTCAAATTTTGAATAGAAGTATCTATTCAACGCAATTCTTCGTGAATGGATAAATCCGTTTATTTAATATATAAAGAGGAGTGCAAATGAAATTTTAAATAATTAATTACTTTCATTCTTTCCTGTCCTTACTCTCTTAAAAATTCTCTTGAAAAATATACTCTATTCTCTTTAAAATTATATAGAATCAATTCATACTTCATTATATTGATTCAATATTACTTTCTTACTATTTTGGCAACATCTTTCTCTCAATTCAAAGATCAAAGTGCTATCCAAGAGGCTATAAGATCTATTATATCTAAAGTACGAGAATTTGTCTTTGAAAAACTACTAACTCTGTTTGTGTTTGCATAGGTGTGCTTGTAACAAGTTCAAATCAAGTGGATATGCTTAGTAGCCCATTTAAATCTAGTTGGTATGCTTGAAGCCCGGTCAAATCAGGTGAGTTTACCATAGAATCGGAATACAAGAGGGTGTGTCTGGTAGCCTCGAAATCGAGATTGTATTTGAGTTTTCCTTGTTAAAGATTGGCACTTGAAAAGAAATGTGTATAAGCAATTATGCGGGACCGGATGTATGTGACGGCCCATCTCCTCGACCCTCAGAAATCGACACTAATACATCTACGGTATTCACGTGCCGTAAATCCAAGTGTCGGGGAGGTAGATTATCAGAAGTTATAACTCCAAATGATAAGTGATCACTCCAAATGATTCATTTGAGTTCAAAATCCAGCTGGGATAGTTATAACTGCCTATCCTTGCATATGTTGGGAAATACTAAACACATACATAGCGAAATATGGGTAAATATCTACATAAGGTTCTTCAGCTTCATAGCTCCAAAAGACTTCTCCAAAATGCTCCACAACATGCTCCAAAATGCTCCTAGGGTAACCTAACTGCATGGCTACCCGAAAAAACAGGGCACCCAGAGTTTAAAGGGAAAACAAAATAAACTCCGGGTTAGTCATGGGACTGGTGTAAGAACACAAAATACGTTGTTTGAGAAAAACAAAGGTATCTCATAAGACCACACTGCATGAAAACACAGAACGGGTTTTTATCTTATGATAACCAAATCATTCTACGTCAAAATACTTGATATTATTTTTAATGACATATCTTTGAAAACATTTGCAAGTAAACTTATTAATCTTAGTCGAAATTTTTATACGATTAAAGTCCAGCATACTAACCACAAACGCCGGTTCCACAAACAAAATGGCAGACGCTTATTGGAGAATGGGTTTCCACACAAATGACCAAGTGAAGGGACCATCTTTCTCCATTACATCTCTAGAGGAATGTACGAGGCCCAATAGACGGACCTCTACCAACACAAGACCGGCCTACCTCTTCCTAGAGAATATCGAATATGTCATCACATCGGTCGTTACAGACCTATCCAAGACATCACTTAGCATAAACCATAATAATTTAAACCCGAACAACATAGCCGGTAGAAATATATCTAGAAGTGGATGATCATACCCTAATGGTTGCCAACCACATAACCTTGCCGCAACTACCCTGTCTCGGTCAGTTTCGGGTGTGAGGCTTGAGGTAACGATTACCTTTCACATAGCACATCGTCTTTCCTCTTTGAATACCTTTGAATGCCACATTGTCATTCCATAATCACACAACTGATTTCTACAAACGTATAACTCCTGAGCTCATACGTATCAGGAAAGGGTGTTAAGCTAAGAGAAGTTGCCTCCTCCACCAATAAACGATGATACGTTCATAGGGATCACCTATGTAACTAGGAATGCAACGTCAAAAATTCATCTATACAAGTTGTTCGAAAACAGAACAAACTGAAGGCACTCTCCTACCACATCATGTCAGGAATTCACACAAGGATTAATAGCGATTAGTCCTCGCATTGGATATTTCATAACAAAGAAACTACCACTACTATATGTATATTGGGATTTTATCCCTAAATGATTAACAAGTAGTTCTTCATTGTGAAAATCCCAAATATCATGTCAAGATCTTTATTCTGAATGCATAAACTGGTTGTGGTGGTCTTTGGATAGGAGTTACTCAAATTCGACCCCGGTTCCTTTGAAATAATCATGGTTAAAAAGATATTCTATGAATAGGGAATCATTCTTTAGTTGATTTAGTTCTTTTTATCAAAATCTATTTTGGAGATATACATTTCTTAAACATTCTTTCTGGTACATACAGAATCATTAAATCTCTCTTTTCAAATCCTTTGATTACTTTAAAACCATATTACATCCCAAATCATTTCATCTTTTCTTAGGAATATATTTCCAAATTATTTATTTAAATCTTAATAAAGATTTCTTAATCCAAAACTCCAAAACTCATACCTTTTATTTAGCTAAAACCATGTCATCTAGGATGTTAATCTAAAGCCAGTGATTATTAAGTGCGCAGAATCTATAGAAATCATCTAATTCTACTCAATTATCAATTCTTGTATTCAACAAATACTATAGGTGAAATAACATTGAAATCACCTTTTAAATTCTATGAATAGTACGAGTTCCTTCTTTGGGCTTTAACATTGAGTACAAGAAGATCATCTATACAAAGCCTAAATTGTATAAATATTGGAAAATATCAGAAAGATACTTAACTTGTTTCCGTAGACTTTGTCAATCCTACACCAGGGAAGAGGGCAGGTGTGCCAGGGGACTGGTTGCTCCTGAACACCTCCTTAGTTTAAGCAACTCTCATCCGGATCTCACGAATAAAAAAATCCAGTCTATTCGTCGGCATTTAGAGTCAAGATTAAACCGCTTATTTATAATAGCATTTTCTTTAAATCATTTATTTGAGCTTTCTTCAATAAGCTAGAAAACCTCCAAATCATTATTAAAACACTTGATTATCCATTCAAAAACATTTATAAAAGATTTGGATAAGAATCGTTAAGTCTAAAACTATATTTCAAAAGTTGTAGAAAAGTGCTGCGAAAAAGAGCTCTAGAAAGTGCATTTTAAGCTATATTGATCAAAATGACTTTTTATTATTTGAAAATATATTTTACTACTCAAGTCATTTTTAAAACATTTCAAAGATTTATAAAATTTATTTCACATTGTTAAACAATTTTTAAACATCATTTGTAATGAAATCTAGTTTTGGATTCCGAAACTACAAAATCAAGATTTGCAAAACTTGTTTTACTCATATTTCAAAATATACTTGTAGAAATCTCAATTTTATTTCTTAGTTGGAAAACTATGGATAAAATAGTTTGTAATATTCTTATCTCAAAGAACTCTGAGCTATACTTTAACTTTTACACTTGTTTGAATTTTATAGCACGAAATCGCGGACTACCATTACACGACGTTCTTATTTTTAACTAAATTTTCCATTTCTCACTCAAACTTCACCAAAATACTTTTAAATGTTCATAAAACATTTAAAATACATTTTAAACCACTTTTAAGGAGGTTTAGTATTCCATATACACCTTTTCATTAAATATAGAGGAAAGTGATTTCCTTTGTGCATATCGACGTGTATTTCCTTGACTCGCACATATATTCAACATTCATATGAAAACAACCAAAGTTGATGGTCAAAGCATATTAAACTTCCATTTGCAACATCATATCATCATCCAAAATAAAGTATAATAATTTATGAGTTCTCACCTTTAACCAAACCGATTAACTTCCTACCAACATTCTTATCAATAACACTTTACTAAAACCATTGTTAACTTTAGCTAATCAACTTATACTTCATTCCTCTTTGATTTATGCTATCAATCTCTTCTTCCAAACTCTCGAAAATTCGGAAAAGCTTCCGCAGTACTTTAAACTTCCTCATGTTTCCATGCAATGAGACGTACGACACATCCTTCTCTTTTTCTTGCACCATTTCTAACTTGCTCCTCCCTTCTCAATAGGTTTGGCCTTCCACCACCTCTTCCTCCAACATCTCTTCACTTCTTAGATGCTAAACCATGTTTTAGTGATGATATAAGAATTTTGATAAAGTTTGGTGGAGTTTGGAGTTATTTTGATATGATTTTAGAAAAAGTTAGTAAGGAAAAGAAGAGAAGAAGAAGCCATTAACATAGCTTAAAGGGAGAAGAAGAAAAGAATGATTTGTGTGAGAAAATGAGAAGGATGGATGTGTATTTATAGGAAAAAAATTAAGTGGCAGGTTACTAAAATATCCATTTACCATATTATCAAAATAACCTTACGTAACTTTAAAGTAACCTTACTTTTTCAACCCTTACCATCTTCTTACTTTATGTCATAGTCACTTAAGAGCTAAACAAATGTATTTGGATGGAAAAGTGGCTAAAGTAAAGATTTGGTTTGATTTTGATATGATGTTTACTTTTTTGACTTTTCTTTTTTACTTACTTTTATCTATTATATTATAAAGGTTTCCTAATCATTATTAATAAAAGTAAACATGTTTAATTATTAAAATATGTAATATATATGTTAAAACATGTTAACAAAGGTGCAACAACGCTGTGGCAAATTTTATTTGACAAAACGTTGATTTTCGATAAAATGTTTTACAGTCGCATTTTGATGTTTTTGTTACATTATTTATTCATGTAAATCAAACTTCAGAATAAGTTTCTTATCATTTTCAAATAATTAAAACAAGTATATTTGAATTATAAAACAATATCAAAATTCATTTGCAAATATACGACATTGATTTAGTCAATGCGCGACGAAATTTGTTAATCACTATAACATAAATATATATATATATATATATATATATATATATATATATATAATTATAAAACTTTTATCAACCTATTACTATCTTTATATAATGATTATAAAAGGGGTTATTCATCTTTTAAAACAATTATTTGACCGTATGTCCAATTTTATCCAAAACCGGCTTTTGGCAATTTTGTCAATGTTACGGTAAAAGGCCAAAATCTTTATTTAATTCTAAAAATAAGTTCACTATTCTTATTTATCACATGAAATATGATTATTTAAGTTTGAATATTCAATTTTCAAAGTAGTAAAATTAAGGGTCGTTACATACTTCCCCCTTAAAAGAATTTCGTCCCCGAAATTACTCCAAAACAAACCCCAAAGGTACTTACCAAAATATTTATTTTTAAACTTACATCCATATGATGTATATAGATCATCCATATGTGATATCTGATTCAAACTCGCAACTTCACTTCCAAACTAGCATTGACCCCCCAATCCTTTAGTGTAGACTTTGATCAGGCTCTCTGATCATAACTTTAGTTCTTCTTGCATATCTCTCAACTATGATAGAAAACTCAAGCATCCAATCACAAATCCTCATCAATGTTCGTCGTCAAGAATCGAGTGATAAATCCTTTTTTGAATAAGCATCAAACACATCAAAGTTCTGTACATGAATTTTAGATTAAATCGTGCGATGAAAAAATCCACATACTTTATATGTATTTATAAACCTTTCCAAAAGTCTTAAGAAAAAACTTCATAAAACTTTCATCTTTTATTCAAACTTTTCTAAAGAAACTTCTTTATAAGTGTTTATCATTTTTCCAAATCTTCCTACTTAAAACACATTTCTTTTCAAAAGATAACTATCTTCTTATATTTCTAAACATATCTTAGTGGTTTTCTAGAAAACTTATTTCAAAATAATTCATTGAATTGGTAAATACCATACACTTCCTTTATATATATATATATATATATATATTCTCTTTACTTTTACCAGATTTAATACTTAAAAAGTATTTATATACTGATTCAAATGTTTTAAATATATTTAACAAGTTTTTTCCTCCTACCTTTAAAATATAATCAAAGAGATTAAAAAAATTACTACCAAAACATTGTTATAATGAACTTCTTTTTTTTATAACATGTTAATTATAATATTTTCATATTTTTATTAAAGACTCCAATATTTGTTTTTATCATTAAAATCTCATTATTAAAGATCTAAATATACCTATAAGATTTCTTCCAAAGTGTCATTCAAGGGTTTAAAAACAAATGTTTCTAAAACATTATTTACTACAAACCCATAACCATTCATTATTAACTTTAAACGTTTATTTATAAGATCAAAGCATACCCATGCTTATCAATTAAGATAATACACTTTGATAAAAATTGACAACCATTAATTAATTTACCAATTAATGATTTACATTCTCCTTTTTAACTTTAAAAAAATATACAGATTGAGTAACTCAAAAACGATACCAAGGAACTGGGTACCACTAATAGTATCACATATTTCCTTAACAAGAAGGGGAATACTTAAGAGAAGCATTTACCATCCGAACACTTCTCCTATCCATTTTTAGTTATTTTCGAGCCGCTCGGATCAATTAACTATAAGATTGTTTTTCATTTTCAAAATCCCTTATTAGAAATAGTACCGTTATTATTCTTTTCCCAATAATCATTTGAAATTCCATTCAAAACTATTGGAATTTAAATTCTCAGAAATTCCTTTTTAAGTCATGTTTTTTAAATCACGTAAAATCACTTATATAAAGCATAATTATTACATTTATTAATCTTAAATAAATTCCTTCAATAAACATTTATTATTTATTGAATACCCCATCATCAAATTGTGAAACTAAATTCACAAGGTGTTCGTACTTAAACTTTTAATTTAAAAAAACCAAATAATTTAATGATAATAACTTAGTATTATTCTTTCCTTAATTCAGATAACTATATTATTTGAAAAATATTCTTTATTCAAAATATAATCTTAGGTAAAAATGTTAACCCATTTTTAAAACCAAATCATTTGTATATAATATTAACAAATGCGCGTTTATATATAATAGTCTCAAACTCGTTCTAGGGTGCTACTAACCCCATCTCTAATGAGTTGCCCATCCTAGGTTATTACTAACCCTATCTCTGATGAGACTTTACCCCATCAAAGCCAGGGTTCTTGCTTAACCTTATGCTCAAATACCAAATGTGATAACCCATTTCCTCAACACTCAGAAATTGACACTAATACATCAACGGTATTCACGTGCTGGGGAGGTAGATTGTCAGGGGTGAAACAAAGATAAAAGATAGAAATACAAATTCGCACATCGTATTCAACACTTTGTTATATATATGATGAGTGATCACTCCAAGTGATTCATCAAAGTCTAATATTCATCCTACTTGGATAGTTATAACTTCATATCCTTGCATATGCTAGGAAATAGTAAATACATACATAGCGGAATATGGGTAAATATCTATATAAGGTTCTTTAGCTTTATAGCTCCAAAAGACTTTTCCAAAATGCTCCACAATATGGTCCAAAATGCTCCTAAGGTATCCTGACTGCATGGCTGCCCAGAAAAACAGGCCATCCTGAGTTTAAAGGGAAAATAAAATAAACTCTGGGTCAGTTATGAGACTAGTGTGAGAACGCAAAATATGTTGTTTGAAAACAAAATCATATCTCATAAGACCACACCGCACGAAAACAAGAAATGAGTTTTTACCTTATGATAACCAAATCATTCTACTTCAAAATACTTGATATTATTTTTAATGACATATCTTTGAAAACATTTGCAAGTAATCTCAGCCGAAATTGTTACATCATTAAATTCCAGCACACTAACCACAAACATGAGTTCTACAAGCGAAATGGCAGGTACTTATTGGAGAATGGATTTCCATAAAATAACCAGGTGAAGGGACTACCTTCCGGTAGTACATCTCTAGACGAATGTACCGAGGCCCAACAGATGGTCCTCTACCAACACAAGACCGGCCTACCTCTTCCTAAATAGTACCGAATATGTCATCAACCCGGTCGTTGCCGACCTGTAACAACCCGAAATTTAACCCATAATAACAAATTTGTTAATTAGATAATAAAATAACTTTATGAAATTATAAAAATTAAGCTACGGAAGTTGCACCATTGTGTTCGTGGTAATTTTCTGGTCAATTTCTATATATAGAACGTCAGAATTAGGGCTGTCAATTTCCTACACGACTCGAAACACGACCCGAAACCCATACGGAAATTAGCGGGTTAACCCGACATGTTTAAAAGGCGGGTCATTTTTGGGTCAACCCGTTAGAACCCGTTTAATAAACGGGTGGGTTTAGGGTTGACCCGTGAACCCGAATTTGACCCGTCTAACCCATTTATAAGCTTGGTATTGTACAATTCTCATTTTAGCTTGCACAAGAATGGTATTGTTGTTATTCACTTATTCCTACACATTTGCACTTAATCACTTCCTACGTTTTCATGCACATACCCACGTTTTCATGTCCATTTTCACGTAACAACTTCCTAAATTTTCATACCCATCTTAGCTTGACAATACCCTTCTTTTGCTCTAAAATTCGCATTTTAGCTTGCAAAAGAAGGGTATTGTTGTCATTCACTTATTTCTACACATTCGCATTTAACAACTTTCCACATTTTCATGCCCATTTCATTTCTTTATACAAATATTATTCTTAACGGGTTACACGAATTAACCCGAAACCCACCCGATATATAATCGGGTCAACTCGAAACCCGCCGTTTAATAAACGGGTTGACACGACCCATTTAAAAATCAACCCGCACCGGAGTTGACCCGACCCGAACCTGACCCAACCCGACCCATTGACAGGCCTAGTCAGACTCCGAGTTAATATGAGAAAAGGACGAAATAATCAACGAAATGAAATACACACACACATACACACATACAGGTCGACCGACCGGTCGACTTGGGCAAGGGGGAGATCGACCGCTTGGTCGACCTGGACCGTTATCTTACATCGTTTTAACTGATTTGGCCCCTCCGTTTTTGCATTCGAGGGTCCCTATTCAGCCTATGATGTAGTTGCATCCTATTCAACCTTCAAATCTAACGGTCCGAGATATACTTCTACACCTATAAATAGATCCCTAGATCTAACACCTTTTCTCATTCTAGGTTTTCTCCAATTGGGTTCACCTTTCTAGGAAGGACCCTAAACGGAATAATTTTTCCAAAGGAGAAAATCGTTATAAATTAAATTATTTTACAACTCCAAGTGGACCTAGGAAGACCAAAGGAAGAGCTTAGGACTAAAGGTGAGTGATTATAATTATTTTAAGATTTCCTTAGGTAATTTATAATTATAGGGTTTCCAATAGTTGTAGTTTTACTACGAATTTTAGAATAGACTTTTGAGTAGTTTATTTATCCTTTTTAGAATTATTTTCAGTCTATTTCCTTTCGGCTATTTTTTTTAGTAATTTTAATTTATTTCTATTAGTTATAGCTTCTCCATTTATTTACAGTATTTCGGTTTATTTACTGTTATTTACATATTCTTTTTTACGCTTCGGATTTTGTTCTATTTTCAGTTTTCTTTTATTCCTCCTTCTTTTTCGCGTATGGATTAGAATAGGATAAATGCGGATATGGATTAAATTGTAAGAAAACTAAAATAACTGAATATAAGATGTAAATTTCAAAGACTGCAATATAAATGGAATTGGACTGAAAGTACGCCTAATTATGATGTTAATTGGACTAAATTAAAAAATTGGCCTAGTTATAACTTAGAATTATAACTAAAAAAGGGTAAAATACGAAAGAAGCTTATTTTCACACTTAGACCTTGGGTTAAGTAATAAGCATAATAATAACGTAGGTTATAATAAGTAAAAGAACAGAATAAGGCTTATTTTAAGACTTAGGATAAATTAATAAGCTCGGATAGTAGAGAAAAATGTAAAGGCTTATTTAAATAATTTACCTAAGTTAATAAGGAAAGATGAAAGTAGGACCTGTACCAAATAGTATTCCTTATTTGACAAAACAGTGAGCCTAGGGCATTCTAATGCTAAGAATGGTAGTAATTGATCAAATAGAAGTCCAAATCACAGGGGATTTGGATAAGGAATGCAACTAGATATTGTTTGGATGAAGGACTAGTACCAACAGCATTTTCCCTATAGATTCTATGGACATACAGTGATCTTACATTAGCCGAAAGTGAGATGAAAGGGCCCGCTTATGCTGGAAGTGGGAGGTAATAAGAAGATCTAATAGGTGGAGAAAAATTTAGAATCCACATGGTGGCAGTTACGCGTGCAACTTCCATTGCAGGTGCTCAGCAATAGCTATTAGTTCCAAGCGCTTAGTATGGCCGTAGACACCATTGCCTTCTATGTAGGGAGCTATATATGTAGTCTGGATCCATCGTAGTTGCTCTGTGCATCTTCCATAGATACCATTGGCTGCTATGTAGGGAGTTATACAGCGGCTAGTCCGTAGTAAGGATTGTGAAGTAGCAGGTTTATCAAAAAGGGTAGAATTAGGGTTACATCCTAATTATAGGATTTGTAATTCAGTCTAATCAAAGCAGAAGTCAAGGACAAGTGTAAGCAATCAATGTTAACCTATCTTATAAATTGAGCAATATTAATCGTACTTACCCAGTTTATCTCTTTCATATTTCCTTTATTATCCTTATTTATGCTAGAATTGTTGTAGAGTCTATTATTTTTTTCTTGCTTAAAGACTCTAGTAATTACTATCATTCACTAGACTTTTAGTCTGACCTACTCCTCTATTTTCCCCTTTTTCCCCCTTATGAAATCAAGGAAGAAGTCACTAGATTGCTACAGCTTGGAGTTTCTTGGAGGAGATTTCTTCTATGTATTTCTTTTATTTCAGCTTTAGTTCTTTCTATGCACTGGCTTATTATAAGGGATATTATGTACTCTAATTTTGAGACTATGAATTTTTGTTTCATGAGATATCGGATTTTTAGACATGTTTGTGGTATTTGACTTATTTATGAAGCAATTATGAAGCTTTCTTTTAGTTAAGTTGTTATTTTAAGTTTTCGGTGTTTTTATCTATATTTGTCTTGTGAATCTTAATCTTTGTTAGCTTTAGTTATACCTACAACGTACCCACCTTTTAATGTGTCCTTTTGGGTATATTAAGAGATGTGGGGGTGTTTCATGACCTATCCAAGACATCTACTAGAATACACCACAATAATTTAAACCAGAACATCATAGCAGGTACTAGAAGGGGATGATCATACCCTAATGGTTGCGAACCACGTAGGATTGCCGCTTCTACCCAATTTCGATCATTTTCGAGTGTGAAGCTTGAGGTAACAATTACATATCATATAGCACATCATCTATCCTCTTTGAATGCCACATTGCCATTACATAATCACAGAACTGATTTCTACAAACGTATAACTCCTGAGCTCATACGTCTCATGAAAGGATGTTAAGCTAAGAGAAGTTGCCTTCTCCACCACCAAATAGATTATACATTCATAGAGATCACTTATGTAACTAGGAATGCAACATCAGACATTTGTCCATACAAGTTGTCTAGGAAGAGAACAAATCGAAGGCACTCTCCTGCCACATCCTATCGGGAACTCACCCTAGGATTAGTAGCGATTAGTCCTTGCATCAGATTTTCCATAACAAAGAAACTACCACTACTATATGTATATTGGGAATTTATCCCCAGATGATCAACAAGAAGTTATTCATTATGTAAATTCCAAATATTGTATCCATGTCTTTACTTTAAATGTGTAAACTAGTGGTCTTCGAAAAGGAGTTACCCAAATTCGACCCTGGTTCCATCGAAATAATCATCGATAAAGAGATGCTCTATGAATAGGGACCATTCTTTAATTGATTTAGTTTTTTTATCAAAATCTGTTTTAGAGATATACGTTTCTTAAACATTCTTTCTGGTACATACATAATCATTATACCTCTCTTATCAAATCCTTTGATTACTTTAAAACCATTCTACATCCCAAATTGTTTCATCTTTTTTTAGGAAAATATTTCCAAATTATTTATTTAAATCTTAATAAAGATTTGGTAATCCAAAACTCATACCTTTGATTTATTTGAAACCATGCCATCTAGGATGTTAATCTAAAACCTGTGATTATTAAGTGAGTAGAATATATAGAAATCGTTTAATTCTACTCAATATCAATTCCCTTATCCAACAAATACTATGGACAGAATAATGGTGAAATAACCTTTTAAATTCCACAAATAGTATGAGTTTCCTCTTTGGGCTTCAACATCGAGTATAAGATCATCTCTATAAAGTCCAATTTGTTTAAATCCTGGAAAATATCTTTCTCTATACTTATCTCGTTTCTGACATTTCGACTTTATCTATCCCTCGTCCAAGGAAGAGACTAGGTGAGCCAGGGGACTAACTACTGCTAAACATCACCTTTGTTGAAGCAACTCTCATCTGGATCTCATGTATAGAAAAATCCAGCCTACTCGTTGGCTTTTAGAATCAAGATTAAACCGCTTATTTATAATAGCTTTTGCTTTAAATCATTTATTTGAACTTTCTTCAATAAGCTTGAAAATCTGCAAATCACTATTAAAACACTTGATTATCCATTTTAAAATGTTTATAATCGATAAGAATCATTAAGTCTAAAACTATATTTCTAAAGTTGTAGAAAAGTGCTGCGAAAAAATGCTACGGAAAGTGCCTTTTAAGCTATATTGAGCGAAACGACTTTTATTATTTGAAAATCTAGTTTTATTACTCAAATCACTTGTAAAAAAATTTAAATAATTTTTAGATTTATTTCACATTTTTAAACAATTTAAAACATCATTTGTAAAAAGAATCCAGTTTTGGATTCCGAAACTACAAAATCAAGATTTTCCAAAACTTATTTTACTAATATTTCAAATTATACTTGTAAAAATCTCAATTTTATTACTTAGTTGGAAAACCATGGATAAAATAGTTTGAAAAATTCTTATCTCCAAGAATTTCAAGTTATATTCCAACTTTTACACTTGTTTGACTTTTATAGCGTGAAATCGAGAACTACTGTTACGTGACGCGCTTATTTTTAACAAAATTTTCCATTTCTGATTCAAACTTCACCAAAACAATTTTAAATGTTGATAAAACATTTAAAATACATTTTAAACCATTTTTAAGTAAGTTTAACATTCCATATACACTATTTCATTAAATATAGAGGAAAGTAATTTTCTTTGTGTTTATCGACATGCATTCCCGTGACTTGCATATATATATTCAACATTCCTATGAAAACAACCAAACTTGATGATAAAAGCATATTAAACATCCATTTGCAACATCATATCATCATCCAACATATAGTATAATAATTTAGGAGTTCTCACCTTTAACCAAATCGATTAACTTCCTACCAACATTCTTATCAACAACACTTCAATAAAAACATTGTTAACTTTAACTAATTAACTTCTACTTCATTCCTCTTTGCTTTATGCTATCAATCTCTTCTTCCAAACTCCTGAAAATTCGATAGAGCTTTCGCGATACTTTAAACTTCCTCCTATTTCCATGGAATGAAATGGGCGACACTTCCTTGTCTTCTTCTTGCAACGGAGCTTTCTAACTTGCTCCTCCCTCCTTAATAGGTTCGGCCTCCCTCTATTACACCTCTTCCTCCAACATTTCTTCACTTCTTAGATGTTAAACCGTGTTTTAATGATGATATAAGAACTTTGGCAAAGTTTGGAGTTGGTTTGATATGATTTTAAGAAAAGTTAGTGTAACGACCCGTAAATTTTCGATAATTAAAATAGCTAATTTAATAAGATTTCGTGATTTTAGTGTTAGAAAAAAATTGTAAGTCGTTTGGAATAGTAATAACTAGAATGAAATGCATCAAAATTTTATCTAAGTTAATTATTTATGAATTGAATGAAATCCCAAATCAATTGAAATAATATGTAGTCAAAGGTAATTGAATGAATTTGTATTGTATGAGTAATTGTGACACTTGTTTGAAAATAATAAACTTATAAGTAATTAGAAGTTAACGGTGATAATTATTTAAGTCACCTATTCATTTAGTTAGTCGAATTGAATTTGTGAACCAATTGCAATTGAAATGAAAGTTTATATATTAGTTGAGTGCAATATCTCTAACTGTAGTTAAATATAATGTGGAATTCATTTGATGTAATATAGTAAATCGACTGATAACAAAAAAAAATTTAAAAAAAATCCAATATTGAAATCCGTCAAATATTGAATATTGAACAGGTAAATTGTTTAAATTAAATATTTAAAACTTATTGAATAATTGAATAACTGTAAAATGAAAATAGGGTTCTAAGATGTGAATTAGTTTTAAAGGTTAAATTTTATAAGTTCGTTTTTAATATTTCAAAAGATAGTGATTTAAGAATAATCAAAATTTAACTAAATTTAATATTACGAATGTTTGAATAATTAAATTCCAAATTTGATATGATTAATTTGATATTGAAATTTAATACATGAAAATAGAGTGAATAATTGAAATTTGATTTAATATGATTCAACTTGGTTTCCAAAGTGAATGTAAGTTATATTTGGATTTTAATAGAGTTAATAAGATTCTAAAATTGGAATTTATTGGATAAATTGAATAATGGGTTTAATATGATTAAAAATGATTTGTAAAATTTTATTTTATCATATGAAAGTTAGAATGATGTTGTAGAACTTTTAAAATCGAATTAAAAGTAAATTTGTGAAAATTGAATATTTTAATATTTAATTATCGACTGGAAAATTGCCAAATTTTGAACAGTCTCAGAATTGGACGAAACTAGTTCCATTGGATCCGTAATAGTTAGTTATTATCGGATTTCAATTTTCGTAGCAATCGGAGTTGTCGTTTGACCGTGGCAGCTCGAAACGCATCGAAATTGTTTTAATATTAATTTGACGTGTTAAAATAGTCATTTTTCAAACAGTCTCGGATTTCGACGAAACCAGTTTCATCGGATCCGTAATATGATATTATTGTAAGATGTCAAATTTCGTGTCAATCGGATTTATCGTTTGTCCGGGGCGAGCCAAAACGCATCGAAATCAGTTTAAATCGGTTTAATTTAAATTGACCGTTTAATTCCATATCTCGCACAGACAATCGAATTAGTTTCCGAAACTTATTCCATTGTGTCCGGAATGCGGGATAAACCCTAGAAACGCCGGTCATCGCGCGTAAATCGGAGTTCAGAAAACCCGGGATGAATAGTGTTCGTCGTTTTCTATAAAGGCACTTCATTTGTTTCTTTTTTTCAAAACTAAAACCTAACCCTAAAACAAAGCCGGCCGCCATTTTCAAAACCAAAGGCCAGAAATCGTTCGTCTTCCTCCCTTAATTGCTTCAAATCCATAAACATTTACTCGAAGTGTTCAACGCGAAAGTCGAAGAGCTCGAAGAGAGCTTTCAATCCATACGGTGGAGATGGGATATGGTGGAGCGTAGAGGACCAAAAGGGGCCGCATTGGTGGTCATTCGCCCTCGTCTCGCGCGCAATAGGGGTGGCCGAGTTCGTGGCGGTCGTAGGCGTGGGTAGTGGCAAGCGTGAGCTTCGTGATGGTGGCTCCTGATCGTGTTATCGACAATCGTGGAGGCCGCGATATGCAACCCTAGTTTGGGTTTATTGGGTTCATGTCGCGTTTATCACCTAGAGATGGAGGAGAGCGCGTGCAGCCTGATCTAGCATAGGGATGGACGGCCACGATTGAGTTTGGGTAAAATAATAATTGAATTTGTTAATATATTTATATTATGATGCGTGTAAACTTTAAAATATCATATCTTGTTCATACGAGGTCGGAATCGGACGAAACCAGTTGCGATGGAATCGTATGGACGAGCACTATGCAATGGAATTGGATTGGAGTCTTTGGGAGCTAGATAAAATTTTGAGTTAAATCGAACGTCGTTCCATTTGATTTAAAATCGTAAGAATCAATGTGAGTGTTTTATAACGCTCACAACGTACTAAATATCTTTATGCTAGTTAAATTTGATATTATGAAGTGTTATGATTTTATTTGTCGTTGTTTGATAAAAATTTAATTGTCATATAGCTTGTCATTTGAATTAACCATTGAAAATTTAATTGACAGTTAAATTGAAGTTAAAATTGAATTGCGATTAAATTACCTAACATGGATAACTATGAAACCGCCATGAATTGTATTGTTTATTGGATGATGTATTTTAATGGATGCTATTGGTTGATAATTGAATGTTTGGATGTTTATTTGCTTATATATATCTTGTTATGCATACATATGATACCGAGATTTAATTTAAGTGATATATATTCATCCCTGACATTTAATTGAAATAACTAATCACTTGGCCATTGGATAGAAAATTATATACGGACACCGGATTGGCTAAATTAATAAATTTTAAGATCGTCGATTTGAAATTTATTTAAATGTTTTGATTTAAAAGTGATAAATAGAAATCAATTTATAGAAATCGAATTTATCGAAAAAAATTGAGTTTGGAATGTTGAAATAAAATTTTGGTTAAAAGAAATGGTTGAATAAATTTAAGTGGAGACTTTGAGATTTAAAATTTGGATATGATTGAATTTTGGAAATTTATTTGTTTTAAAGATTGAACATTAAATTTGAGTTTTGAATATTACTAAGTAAAAGTGACAAAAATGATATTTTGAATTGAGCTTGAAATTGAATCATATTTGTAATTGGGATTTAAATTTGAATATTGAAGGATAATTTTGTTAAGTGTTATAAATTGATATTTTGAAAAATCAAGCTAAAAATCGATATAAATTGAAATTGAACTAATTGAAAGTTAATATAAAATTGAATAAATTTGAAGTCAAAGTTGACGTTGAATTGAATTGAAATCGAAATTGAAATCGGTAGAACGGAAATTGAAATTGATTTGAATTGGTAAGATATAATTGAAATGGATTGGTTTTGAAGCTATTTTATTTTGTTTTACAAATTACTCGGTTATATAAACTATTTTTGAATACTTAAACTATTTTAATCTATTTTAAATCTACTTAACCCAATTTAAATTACTTTAAACTAATTTATCTATTTCAAATCCATTTTAAGATTTTAAGTATTTTTAACTATTTTAATTATGTAAAACTACTTTTAAACTACTTAAAACTATTTTATAAAATTCTAAGCTGGTCAATAAAGTGGAATGTTTATATTTAAATCTTGAATTTAAAATACGAATTGAGTTAAGTGAAGTTGCAACCTAAATTGAAATTCGAAATGATTTTGAAATCGAAATGAGATATTGATGCGAAAATTGATTTTTGAAACGGAATCTGGCATTTTGATAGATACGGTGATATTTGAAATGGATTTGATTTTTGAAACGAATATGATATTTTGATATCAAGTATGAATCGATTTGAAACGTAAAAGAGCCAACGGTGTAATAATACGTAGTTATTAAAGAGACCGGGATCGGATATGGACATACTCTCTGTCGATACCGAACACCACTTTAATAACTATTATACGCGGAGTGTTGATCCAGAATGAAGTGGATGGTTTGGTGAGCGCGTTGACTGAAGAAAGAGAACGATATTGGATGACCCCTGACATGACCAAAACAGGAGCCGCGCCGGGCCATTGAGGTTCGCCACCTCTAGCGGACACACTTCTTCGATAGCATATCTATTACATTTGTGATGCGATTTGGGTGCACCCCTTGATTTGGGAGTGTTGTTTCGCGGTGTTGGGGCAGCTGTTGGCTATGCTCAACATCAGTCCGGATCACGCAACTACTAGTATCCTAGTTGGTATCGCCTCATGTACCTTGTCATACTGATTATCCTATTCGCGACCACTACGTTTTGATTTGTACCTTGAGTATATGGATTGCCCTCTGGTGACTTCCGGTTTTGGGGAAGCTACGGTCTTGTATATGCTTTTGGGAATATAAAATGTGTTAAGGGGGATTATGGTAACGCCTTAACACTATTTTGATACTTTATATTACTGATAGGCATTATCTACTTAGCGTATATTACTACATAGTAGATAGTTTCACGGATCCTTGAGAGATGGAAAATGCCGTAACATTTTTTGAGTTATTGCACGCACGTTGACACTGGATATGAGATGTCAAACCCCGTAAACATCTTTGACGCCGTTACACTCATATTTATTTACGATTGATTTAACTTTCATAAGGATATTTTAGTCCTGACTCGAGTGTTTTGTCTTTTCATTATGCTCGGGTCAGTCCTGAGTTTTTCAGATTTTTGAAGATCTATTCTGGAGGATGAAGACGAAGATTTGGTATACTATTACTATTATTACCCTTGCATCATGCTATCTGCTGCATTATTTTAATTGTTCTGTTGTATATGTATAACTCTGATAAATGTTGTATAAATAATTGTCAAAGTATAGTAAACAGCTTCATGAACTGTTTATTTGACTATTATATTTTATCGTTCCGCTGCGAGTTTCTGTGTTGTTTCATTTTCTTTATTTCTCTTTCCTTTCTTTTCTTATTTACCCCAATAACTATCTGCCCTTTTGAATGATTTGGAATCAACATGTGTATTTGATCGTCTATTTAAACTGTCCAAAAAGGCGGGTCGTTACAGTTAGTAAAGAAAAGAAGAGAAGAAGAAGCCATTAACATAGCTTAAAGGAAGAAGAAGAAAAGAATGATCTGTGTGATAAAATGAGAAGGATGGATGTGTATTTATATAAAAAAATGAAGTGGTAAGTTAGTAAAATATACCTTTATCAAATTATCAAAATAATCTTACTTAACTTTAAAGTAACCTTACTTTTTTCAGTGCTTACCATCACTTATCACTTCTTACATTATGTCATTGTTATTTAAGAGCTAAGCAAATGTATTTGGATGGAAGAGCGGCTAAAGAGAATATTTTGTTTGATTTTGATATGATGTTTACTTTCTTGACTTTTCTTTTTTACTTACTTTTGTTAATAAAAGTAAACATTTTAATTATTAAAATATGTAATATATATTAAACATGTTAACAAAGGTGCAACAACGCCGCGACAACTTTTATTCGACAAAACGTTGATTTTCGTCAAAATGTTTTACGGTCATATTTTTACGTTTTTGTTAAGCTATTTATTTGTGTAAACCAAACTTTGGAAGAAATTTCTTATCATTTAGAAATAATTAAAACAAGTATATTTTAATTATAAAATAATATAAAACAATATCAAAATTCATTTGCAAATACACAACATTGATTTTGTTATGTGTGACGAAATTTGTTAATCACTATAACATAAATATATATATATATATAATTATAAAACTTTTATCAATCTATTATTATCTTTATATAATGCTTTTAAAATGATTTATTCATCTTTTAAAACAATATTTGGCCATATATCCAATTTTATCCAAAACGAGCTTTTGTCAATGTTACAGTAAAAGTCCAAAATCTTTATTTAATTCTTAAAGTAAGTTCACCATTCTTATTTATCACATGAAATATGATTATTTAATTTTCCATATTCACTATGATAAAATTATGGGTCGTTACAATCTAGAAGAAATCTGAACTAGTATAAAAAAAAATTTGCTATCTCTTTACTGCTTTTATTTTATCTATGATTGCTTCTATGAATAATTGATAGTATAATTCTAAGTTGTTAATATATGATTTAATATTAATCTTGAAGAAAATCAAAAAGATTTACATAACTTAGAAAATACTATTCACCCCCACATATGGTATCAGAATACTAGGTTTTCAATAACTCATAATTTAATTTTTGAAAATTTGAAATGGCTAGCAACATTGTTAGTATACTTGCTAACACTTTTGTAGAAGGACAATCTACTTCTAGATCCCTACTTTTCAATTGTAATAATTACACATAATGTAGGATGAAGATTTATTTATAATCTTATGGCTAGATGGCTTGGATATTAGGAATATTACACAGAATGAGTACACTGAACCCCAAACTGACTTTTTAACTTTGACTATTGACTAAAAGGCACATGCACTTAACAGTTATAAGACCATGAATGTTTTATTTTGCTTACTAGATAAAAATAGATTTAATAGAGTCTCTATTTGTAAGTCTGCATATGATATTTGATGAATGTTGTTAGTTTCTCATGAGGGCACTAGTAATGTCAAACAACTAAAATTTTTATGCTAACTAATCTGTTTCAATTATGTAAAATAAATCTAGATGATTCTATATCAGATATGCATTGTAAGTTTCAAGATAACTACATTCTTTAGTATCATTGGTTAAAAGAACTTTTCTAAAGAGGACTAAGTTATAAAAGTTCTTAATTCACACTCTTTAGAGTGGGATCATAAAACACCAGCAATTAAAGAGGCTAATGACATTAGCACTCTGAAAATTGAAGAGATACTATGTTATTTAATGTCCTACGAAGCTAAATTGCAGAGCAGAAGAGAAAGCAAGGCAAGAGAAAAGAAATCCATTGGTTTTTATTGCAATAATGACGATCGGAATTCATATTATGACAATGATAAAGAGATTGCTTTCATGACTAGAAGTTTCAAAAAGTTCTCGAAGTACCAAAAGAAGAACATTCGGAGACCTAATAATAAGACTATGGGAACTGGAACAGCGGTTTGATGTTTTACCTGCGATGAATTTGGTCATCTGCAAAGAGAATGTCTGTATTAGAATAAAAGAAGATCTCACCAATTATTGATTCATACAGAAAAGTAAAGAGAGCTTATATGGGACATTGGATGATTTACTACTTTAAGTGACAAGGACCAGGTATTGAGGATACAAACATCTGTTTCATGGCAATAGTATATTAACATAAATAGATCAAAAGATAGGAGAAAAAAGTGGTACCTTTTACATTTAATCTTTTTTTTATTTTTTATTGAATTTATGAATGAAATATAGGTTAATAATAATATTGGATGCATACAAGTGTGTGTGTGTGTGCGTATATATAAATAGGAATATTTTATCTTAATTTTAATTTTAAACTTTTCGGCCCATATGTCGACATACATGCCAGAATTTTCAAATTTCATTTCAAATTCAAAATTTGAAATTCCTTCTATTATGAATTTATTCCAAAAACTTAAAGAGCATCTTTTCAAAATTGAAATATCAGCACTCTCTTCCCCCTATCAAATCATCCTATCTTTACTCCAGCATTCACTCACTTTATTTCAAACTTTAAAACATTTCTTCACTCTCTTATCTCTTCAATAACTTAACAATGACCTCTTCAAGCCAACCACTAAAAACCATAAGGCTCTCAAAAAGAATCAAAGGCTTTCTTTTCAATGATAAAGAAGTCATTGACACTTTTATTGAATATGCTACTTTCGAAAAAAAATTCTCGAAAGATTTGCAAAGTTTGGTGATTTTTCTTCTTATGTTATTCATGATCTTTATTTCCAAAAAGATGTTCTTAGTTTAGTCGAATCTTCTCCAAAATGATTTTTTATGTTATCCAAATTTTGTTAAAATGTTATGTACAGATTTAAATGGAAATTTTTTGCAAGGAGAAGAGTGACAAGTTTGGAATAATGTGAAAGGCAACACTATTATTTTAAACTGTGAAATTTTGGTTCAAATACTTGGTTGCAAATTTAGTGGAATTGACCTCTCCGCCTTTGAAATTGATGAAAAAAATCGTGAAGTCTTTCATAATATTTTTTAAAGTGAAAATTTTGATTTCAAACACAAAAATCTTAGACCAGAATAAAGATTATGAGTCTTTTTTTTGAAAAAAAGCATCACGTCGAGGAAGGGAATTTTAGTAACTCGATTCAAAAGATTTTTAAATCTCTTTTTCCCATCTATAGAAACTACAACATTAATTGGGCACAATCCATTTTAGATGATTTTGTTCAAAATAATACTTCTAGATATGACAACACACTTTACCATAGTGGGTATCTTACTAGAGTGTTTGAATATTTTGGTATTGATTTATGAGGAGAACCCACTTTGCATTGAAAAGTTTTCGACAAGGCCGACATCTCTCTTATGCATATTCCTTCTTATTTCTAACCCTATAAACTCTTACTGAAAAAAAGAAAGATTGACGTGGAAAGAGGAGCAAAAAATTCAACAACAACAAGAAGATGATAACGAAATGGAATTGAAGAAGAAGGTAATCAAGAAGAGGAAGATGTGGAAAAGATATTTAATTAAAAACCATCGACACTCCTTCTTGCTATTTCAACAAAGAGATTATAAAAAACTAATAGAAGCTTCTCAAAAACCAAAAGAAGTTCAAACATTCCTTTAGTAAAAAGTTCACTTCTCTCTCCAACAAAGTGGAAGGGAAAATCATTAAGAAGCTTGGTGGAAACTCTTCATTTTCATCGTTCCTTAAATATCTCATTATTCCACCTCTATTCCGTTGTTATGTGATCATCTAGTTTTATTTCATGCCATTTTTATGTATTTTTTCTAGTTTTTCTTTGAAATCGTGTATTTCTCTATTTTAAGTAATGGAGTCTATTTCTTATTGTTCTATTTTGTTGTATTAGTCTCTGGAAATTATTAAACTATGATGGTACTAGGTAAAAACAAAAACTATATCAAAAAAATTAAAAATTGCATTTTCAAGCATGTATGTCGACATACATATATGGTATATGTCAATATATCCTCGCCGTTTGGCAAAATTTTAAATTTTAAAAATATTATAACCACCATCCATTCAAACATTCCAAATGACATTTCCCTCCTATTAAGCCTATTTTTTTAGAAAAATTCACTCATCATTTCATTCTTCATTTCTATTCACTATTTACTCTTTTCTCAATAAAAATGTCTTCTCCACACCAAAATCTTTCTGAAAACGTTGGCATTTAGAACTAAGCCAAATGCAACTGATAAAAGAGCAAGAGAAGCACTTTGATGCTCTATGATGGTTAATTTATTCCTTGATCAAAGATGATCAAACAACCAAACCACAATACTCAAACACCAAGGACAATGAAGATTGCGATGCCATCAAAGAAAATTTAATCTTTGGATCTGAAGGTTGGGTTGAAATCTCTAGGAATGTCTAGATTTCTACTTGTTTTAATTCGTAAGTGTGTATATTAAACTTATTTATTTTTAAATATTGATATGTAAATAACTAATTCTCTTTGGTTTGGATTGATTACTATAAGTTTGATTTGGTGGGATTATATGGACTGTATAATCATTAGGATTAGATATATTAAGTATTTTTATTTTATGCAGTATAACTAAAATAGATAAATACTTCACATTTGTTTTCCAATTTGTTTTCTATTATCCGCATAATTTCAACATCATAAGTAATTCTTTAAGTGGTGGCATCACAAATGAATCAAAGCAGGTAGATTTTGTGTCGAAGGCCAGCGACATTGCAAGGATAAGTAATGAAAATGTTGTAGATGTTACAACCTATATCGATGTCAAAGGAATGCAGCATGTCAATATAGTCGTGATGTCACCTCAACAAACAATGCCAAAGATTCGAAGATAGGCGAATGTCATAAAACTACAATGCCGTCTCTCATCTATATCGCACCTCGTCACATTGCAACTCATCAGTATCGCATCACTTCAGTACCGCATTTTAGATAATGTGGTATTCCATTCGTACCATGCTACATCAATACTACACTTTGTCAATAAGAAACATGTCGTAAATCAGGTGGAGACAGCACAAACTACCAATACCATCTCTATTCGGTGACAATACTCTTTAACGCTGCCTTTAAAATAGTATTGCATAAGGCCGCAGATAATATCACACCTAACCAATGTTGCCTTTGGTCTATGTCGCTTCAAAAATCTATGAGCAATGTCGCTCTTCATGCTATCTTACTTCAGTGCCATATTCCACTGAAGACATATATCATCGATGCCACATCATATCAGTACTGCACTTTGGAGATATCATGGCGAACCTCTAAAGTAACATTGATGGTGATCATTTTAATGTCCATGAAGGCCATTAAAGTAGATGCCGCTCTATAACGATGTCGCTCTATGTCAATGACGCTCTCTAATCAAGCCGCTTTAGATCAATGCCATCTTCCATCGATGTTTCACTTCTTCAATGCCACCTTATGTTGATATTGACCTTCAAATACTTTCACTTCTCATTAGTATCCCTCTTGTGGAAGTCGCATCTCTTTGTTGTTGCTTCATATTAATACCGTTCAACGTTAATATCACGCCATAAGGATGTCAACTCACATGAATGCCATTTCATATCGTCATCGCTTCATGTTGATGCCATATCATACGGATATCTCCTCCTAGCAATAAGGGATGCTAAAGGTCATCTAAAGGAAAGAAGTAAACCTAACGCCATTGAGGGTACTGCATGTCGAAGTAGCAGAGAAGGGGGGATCATTTCGTTTCTCAACTCTCAAAATTGAACTCTTATGACCCTAAAATGAATTGTGGAAAATTCCAACTTGACTGTAATCGTGGACAATTTATATAAACAAGGACTTGGACATGCCTATTATTTTGATTGCGCACTTTGAACATTACTGACATGGATGTGCCTATAATAAAGATTTATAAGCCCAAAGCTCGATATGATTTTTTTAGAAGGGCTTCAATTTAAACTAGTGTTTAAACACACAACCTTTATTTTTCCTACTATACATATGGACAATGGACAACTAATTATGAGGATGGCTTATCTAGCTCATTAACACGCATAATGGGCCGCACAAATTTGCTACTTATCTTTTCTCACTCCTTTGAATATGTGATAGGCCTTTGAATATCCTATTCCTAAAGACCATACGGATTCTCAGATGTGTATACCAAGTGATGTAAAGGGCTCTCAAATATTTAATTTCAAGTTACCTTAAGTGACCTCAAATATCATATTCCAAGAAAAATATGGATTTTTGAATATTTAATATCAAAAGCTCATCGGCATCGTAGATCCATCCCTCATTGATGTCATCATGCACCTAGCCTCAAATGATAAACTTGTTCTTGATAGCACTATTTGGTCAATACCAATAAAGCCATGCTTAGTTGTGTTATCATATGTGTTAGAATCAAGGATTAGTTCATCACAATTAACATCGTAAGTGTTATGCCAATATTTGGTCTAACATTTTGGTGCTAGAAGGAGAACTTGAACCTTCGATCTTATTTAACTCTCTCCTCAAACTAATTGAACGATTTTTTTATTTCAGGAAAATGGTGAAATAAAGGAAAACTAATGTTCCAAGTGAAGAAGTCATATAGTGAGCAACGTTGGAAGAAAATGTGTTCCTAACTTCAACCTGGACAATGTAGAAACTGGACAACGATCAGAGCCGGCACAACCAACCAACGACGAAACCAAAATTAGAAACCTAGAACAACAAACATCAATGATAAAAGAGCTTTTGGAAGGAGTCCTTGATAAAAAAATCCTCCAAGCTCATGGAGGGAGATGAGGTAGAGTCTCCAAGAAGGGATTTAGATGCCAATTTGCTTAAGAATAAAAGTAAAGACAAATTTACCATAACTCCATGAAAAAGAAAAGGTGACCAATAGGTTAAGACAAATTACTAAAGAAAGGTGATAGAGAAATCCGTGGAACAATCCAAAAGTTCGACCTCCAAGGAATACAAACTAGATAGAAGCAACTATCAGAGTGATGAAGCCTATTTAAGAGACATGGTGGAAAAAATGGCAAAAGATATGCTTAGTCTCAAGGAAAAGATAACTCTTGATGACACGTCAACGATAATCGTCAAGAAGCTCCATTTACAAATGAAATAACGTCCACAAAAATTCCTTCTCATATCAAAATTCCGTTTATTAAGTATAATGAAGCGACTGATCTAGATGATCACTGGTTAGCCTTAAAATTCAGATGGACTTATACAACGCATCTGGAGCTATGCCTTATAGGCCATTTCCTGCTACTTTTCAAGAAGTGACAGCTAAATGGTACAAGAAGTACCGAGAGAAGACAATCTATTCCTAGAACCAATTTTCTTATGAATTCTAGATGCAATTCTATATATGTAAAGATCCTACTATTGACTACATCGTGTTGGCTAATATCAAGCAGAGACTAGGGGAGTTATTGGATGACTATGTTAAGAGGTTCAATATAGAGGCTTTTAAAGAGAAAAATATGACCAATGGGGACAAGTTTGTGGCAGTACATTCAGGGGTGACTGAGCAAACTCCATCCGAGCGAGAACTCCATATACGTGGATGTAAGGATTTGTAGGATTTCCACTATCAAGCTGATAAATTTATCCATATGTACAAAATGTACCATGCTAAGAAGAAAGCTCAGATGAAAAAGGAAGCAGGAAAAACTGGTAATGACCGCAATGATAGGAAGTACAAATGGAAGGAGGCCTCTAGTATAAATAATATTGCTTTAAATAAGCCAACATCCTGTATATTTGCTACAATGAAAAAAGCGGCAACATTCCAGATTCCTACAAAGTTTAAACCAATCCCGAATCTAAAAGAGGGGGAGACTATTGTGCTTATCATATGGAAAACGAACATAAAACAGATGAATGTCGAGTGTTGGCGAGCATAATTGAACGTATGATTCGCTCTAGACACATAAAGGAGTTTGTCAAAGATAATCAGAAAGTTGCTCATTCTGAAAATGACAACCAAAGACTACCAAACGACAATGCAAATTTAGTATAAGATGATGTTCAACTAGACTTCATTCCACCCCTCAACAGAGTTGATGTTATCCATGAGGGCCCACATTTAGCTGGAAGTAGCAAAGGTGCCAGAAATCACTATACTAGAGAAGCAAAAGATGGGATTTTCTATCTTTAGGAGGAAACATTGCTAAAAAATCTTAGAATCTAGATCCACACGCATAACTTGACCATCACTCCACAAGGAGGGGGGTTAGAGGGGTTCGTCATCTGCATAACGATCAGCTTATGATCACTATGCAAATTGAACTCTCCATGGTTGCTAAAATTCTTGTAGATAATGGGAGTGTCGTCAACATGATCTTTAACCATGCATTTGACCAAATGGAAACACCAAAGGAAAAGCTTGATCCGATTTTTGAGCCTATTTTTGGGTTTAACAACGCAGGATTAACTTCTATTGGGAAGATAAGACTTCTGTTACAAATGGGAGCTCCCCGCATTCCAAGACCTTTAAGACTCTCGTCGTCATTATGAATCAACCTTCTTATTGCAATGGTTCTTTGGGTGGTTAGTTTTGGAGAGGTTGATACTTTTATCTCACCAAAATAATTAATGGTGAAGTTTCTGACCAAGAATGGATGAGGGATCATATGAGGAGTACAATTTAGTTATCGAGAAATGTACTTTGCCACTGTCGAGCAATACAAGCGAGACCATCCTTCTTGTTATGATTTAAAGGAAAATGAGTTAATTATAATTGATATTAAAAATAATTTGGATGATGATTTGTCAAACCCATCATTCAAAGCAATAACAAAGCTTGTTGAGTAAACTAAGCATGTATTAAGAAAAATTAATTCCTTTGAAAAGAAAATAAAATGGAAGGAAGAAAACTCGACGGAAGATGAGATAGTAGGTGTGGAGATTATCAATGAACTAGACTAGAAGTAAATAAGAAAGGAAGAAGCCCACAAAAGATCATAAGGAAATATGTTTGGATCCGGTTGATACAACAAAGACAGTTAAGTTTGGTTAAGAGCTAGATAACAAACTTAAAGGAGAGCTAATTGAGTTCCTTCAATCTAGCAAAGAGGTATTCACCTGGACCTATTTAGATATGGTTGAAATATATTCGACTGTTATGTGTCATGCTTTGAATCTAGACCTAAATGTCATACTGATATAGCAAAAGAAAAGACAGTTTGATAAAGTTCGATCTAATGCGTTAAATGTAGGAGTCAAAAGATTACTCGAAAACGGATTTAGCGGAGAAGGGCTTTATCCAAAATAGTTACCTAATCCAGTAGTAGTTAAGAAATCTAATGGGAAATGGAGGACATGTGTCGACTATACTGATTTGAATAAAGCATCCCAAAAGGCTGCTACCCCCTTCCAAGGTAGACCAGCTAGTTGATGAAACAAGCGGACACAAACTCTTATCTTTCATGGATGATTATTCTATATACAATCAAATTTCAATGTTAAACCCAGATGAGGAAAACACTAGTTTTATAATAGATCGGGGAACATACTGCTACAAAGTAATCCATTCAAGTTGAAGAATGCTGGAGCAACATATCGATCAGTGAATAGAATGTTTAGAGAACAAACTAGTTGAAATATGGAAGTATATGTGGACGATATTTTGGTTAAATCTCAAGAGGAAAAAAATCATCTAAAAGATCTTGAAGAAATGTTTAATGTACTATGAAGATATCAAATGAAGCTTAACCCATAGAAATGTTCTTTTCAAATTCAATTCAACAAATTCTTCGGATATATAGTTAATGCAAGAGGAATCGAAGCTAATCCTGACCAAATTCAAGCTATTAAAGATATGGCAGAACCAAAGACAAGTAAAGATGTGATGAGCCTGAATGGAAGAGTAGTAGCATCAAACAAGTTCTTCTCCAAGGTTACCGACAAATGCATCACATTCTTTGATGTGATTAAAAAGAAGGAAAACTTCGAGTGGAGTAAATATTGTCAAAAAGCTTTCGACTAGATGAAAAATCATTTACAGAAACCACTCATTTTATCTAGCCCCATAGAAGGGGAAAACCTCTATCCCTATATGACAGTTTTTGAACATGCAGTTAGCTCTGTCCTAATCAGAGAAGAGAAATGAACCCAGCTTCTAGTACATTATACAAGCAGAAGACTCAAAGATATGGAAACAAGATATCCGATCATTGAAAAACTAGCATACTGCCTAATGCTCACAGCACGGATGTTAAGAGCCTATTTTTAAGCACAACCAACTAAATTCCTAACCAACTTTCCATTCAAACAAGTCTTTAGTATTCTCAAAGCTTTGAGAAAGTTAGTCAAATGGGGGATAGAGCTCAACCAATATAATATTGAATTTCTACCTCAAGTAGCAATCATAGGCCAAGCTCTAGCTGATTTTCTCAATGAATGTATATGATTTATTAAAGAGCAATACAAAAGGGCAAAGGATCTAAAGGCTAAGTGGAAATTGTTTATAGATGAAGCTTCAAATGAGCAAGGAGCGAGAGCTGGATATATGATTATTACCCTCGATGGGAACCATTCACATTATGCAATGAAATTGGGAATCCCGCCCACTAATAATCTAGCAAAAATACGAGTCAGTGACATCAGGACTTACCTCAGCCCTTCGGTTGAAGATTCCTAGGATGAAATCTTTGGTGATTCGTAATTAATAGGAAATCAACTAAATAAGAAATATCAAAAAATGAAGCTGATCTTATATTTCAAAAAGATATTGAAAATGTTGACCCAATTTGAAGATTTTTCAATACACCAAGTGCTGAGAGGGAAGAACTCTCAAGCTAACTCTTTGGCTAAGTTAGCCGGCTTATGAGGATCACTAGAGGCCCAAATTGTACTAGTAGGCTACCAAACAAATTCTAGTATAGAGGAGAAAGGCCCCAATCTAGAAAGAGAGTCCATAGTGTTGACTAGGTCTCAAGCCTTAACAGACAAGGAGAAGGAAGATGAAACTGAGATCCTTCAAGAAAAATCTTCTCATATGGAAGCTGATGATCAATATGAGAATAGTTGGACGAGACCTATCGTCGAATATATAACAAAATAAAAGTTATCTGTAGATAAAAAGGAGGCAAGGAGAAAAAAGCATAAGTCCCCAATCTCCACTATGGTAAATGGAATTCTTTGTGAGAAGGGATATTCACTCCCTTATTTGTGGTGTGTTAATCTGGAATAGGAGCAAAATTACTAAGTGAAGCCTGCGAAGGGTTCCGTGGAGACCGTTCTAGTGGTATGAAGTTAGCTAAGAAAGTTACGAGACAAGGCTTTTGTTGGATTCAAATGACTAACCATGCCATCGATTATGTGAAAAATGTCAAAAATTCTCTAAGATCCCACACTCACCGCTAAACGTATTAACTTCAATCTCAAGCCCATGGCCTTTTGATGTATAAGGAATTGACCTAATCGGACCACTAACTTTATCTAAGGGAGGAGCCAATACATGGTAGTAGCTATTGATTATTTCACAAAATGGATAGAAGCAGAACCACTTTCAAATATCACATCGGGAAAAGTTCTCAAGTTCATAATCAAGAATATTATTATCGAATTTGGAGACCCACATAAGATAATATCCGATAATAAAACTTAATTCGAAAGTTAAGAGTTTACTCGATTCCGCAATACAAATGGAATTATTAAGAGCTTTACGTTTGTTGCTCACCCCAAAGCTAATGAAGCCATAGAAGCTATCAACAAAAATATTAAGATTATTTTCAAAAAGTGATTGGACAAGGCTAAAGAAAATTGGGTAGAAGAACTACCTCTTGTATTATGGACATATAGAAGCTCTACCAAAACCGCAACAAGGCATACCCTATATTTCCAGATATATAGATGTGAACTCATGCTTCCCATTGAAACTAAAGTACGTACTTATCGAAGGGTTGCATATGTGTTTAATCCATATAAGAGTTAAATAAATACTCTTTGATTTAATCAATGAATTAAGAGATGAAGCAGCCATATGGATGGTTGAATGTCAACGAAATATATCTAAGTATTACAATTCTAAAATAAGAGGAAGGTCATTTCAAAAAGGAGATTTGATGCTCCGAAGAGTTATGGTGGATACTAAGAATTCAATGGATGGAACACTTAGGCTAAATTGGAAAGGACCCCTAATGATACACAAAGTGATTCCACTTGGGACCTATAGACTATGCCGACCTAATGGCAACGTAATAGCAAGAACATAGAATGTTGAACATTTGTGATCGTATTTCCCAACAATGGATGAATAAATATGTTTAAATAAGTGTATCTACATGGTTGAGGAGTAAGACTCTCCTAAAATAAAAAGGAAATGCCTAAACCCCTATCTAAGATGGTAGTAAGGGGTAAAAGCCTTTGTCCCGCCAAGATGGCCTAGACAAAGCATCTCATAGAGGAAGGTCATAGTAAGCCTTTGGTCTCCTCTGAAAAAGGCCTGACTAAAGCATCTGCAAGCCTATAGCACTTGCCTATGTTGCCTAGTTATACCACCTCCTAGAGGGAGGATGGAGTAAGCCTTTGATCTAGTCTAAGATGGCCTGACCAAAGCACCGAACCAGTCTTGGGTACCATTACCAAGGCCTTATTTAAGTGCCTCCTAGAGGGAGGTTCAGTAAGACGTTAGTTCTGCTTAGGATAGCGAACTAAATGCACCAGACGATAGACCTAAGTCATCACCAAAGGCGGTGATAAATGGTATGATCCAAGTTAAGATCATCAACTACGATGGTGATAAAGAAAAGGTCTAAGACATCCAAAACCCAAAGAGTGACGCCAAGGGACTAAGATGTCCAAAGCCTAAAGAGTGGCGAAAAGGGGCTAAGATGTCTAAAGCCCAAAGAGTGACACAAAGAGATATGACGTACAAATTCCAAAGAGTGGTACAAAAGGTATCTAAATCCCAAAGAGAGACTCAAAGGAAAGGGACCAAGATGTGCAAAAGCCTAAAGAGTGGTTCAAAAAGAAGAGACTGAGATATCCAAAGCCAAAAAAGAGATGCAAAGAAAAGGGACTAAGGTGTCCAATATCTAAAGAGAGGCAAAAGAACTCAATTACAAATACGCCATTTATGCTCCAAAATGAAAATCAAGCAAACTTTGAAAGTAAGATCTCTAAAATAAAGCAGGATTTTCCACAAAAGAAAGTAGTATTGCCATATGGGTTTTCTAGTCTTGTATTCTCGTTATCAAATAAGGATTTTTGATCTTCTATTATTATTGTCAGATAAGGATTTATGGTTTTTTGTTATTATTGCCAGATAAAGATTTTTGATCTTTTAGTATTATTAACAGATAAGGATTTTGACCTTCTATTACTGCTAGATAAGAATTCTGGTTTTCTATTATTACTACGAAATAAGGATTTATGCACCTCTATTATTATTGCCACATAAGGATTTCTGATCTTTTATTATATTGCCAGATAAGAATTTCCGGACTTCTATTATTATTGCTGGATAAGGATTTTTGGACTTCTATTATTGGTGCCAGATTGGATTTTTGGTCTTCTATTATTATTGCCAGATTGGATTTCTGGTCTTCTATTATTAAATGGGTTTTTTGGTTTTTTATTATTATCGTATGGATTTTTTGATCTTCTATTATTACTAGATAATTGTCAGGTCCTCTATCAAAAGTATCGCCATGAATGGAAAATTTTCCATTCATGATGTTTTATTGTTAGCCTTACCTCCCACAACTTTATCAGATAACTTTCTAATTTCTTATTCAGGAATTTATTAGTGTTTAGAAAAGTCTCTATATGGAGAGAATCCTTTGGGATATAAATACTAAGCTTATGATAAAAAATCATTGGTTGTTTTATATTGTGCATAAAAGTGAAGTGAGGAATCAGCAAAGCAAAAGAATTTATGGTTTTACACTAAAGTTTAAAAAGCTTCTTTTATACAATGAGGGAGTTCAACGTTATCCACTAAAATTCAGTACCCTAAGTAATGCTATAAGCGGTGGCATCACAAAGGAATCAATGCCGCTAGGTTCTTTGTCGAAGTTCGACGATGTTGCAGGGATAAGTAATGACAATGTTGTAGATGTTACTACCCATATAGATGTCGAAGGAATGCGGCACGTCAATATAGTCATGATGCCGCCTCAACAAACAATGCCAAAGATACGAGGATAGGCGAATGCATAGGACTACAATGCCGTCTCTCATCTATACCGTAACTTGTTATGTCATAACTCATCACTACTGCATCATTTCAGTACCGGATTTCAAATAATGTCGCACTCCATTCATTCCATGCTCTATCAATACCGTTCTTTGTCAATAAGAAGCATGTCGTAAATCAGGTGGAGACACCACGTACTACCAATACCATACCTATTCAGTGACAATACTCTTCAATGCCGCCTCAAAACAGTATTGCATAAAGCCAAGGATGATATGGCACCTAATCAATGTCGCCTCTAGTCGGTGTCGCTTCAAGAATCGATGAGCAATGTCGCTCATATTCATATTGCCTTACTTCAATGTCGCATTCCACTGAAGACATATATCACCCATGCCACATCATATTAGTACCGCACTTTGAAGACATCATCGCAAACCTCTAAAGCGACATTGACGATGAATATTATCAATGTCCATGAAGACTATCAAAGTAGATGTTTCTCCATAACGATGCTGCTCTATGTCAATAATGCTCTCTAATCAAGCCACTTAACATCAAAGCCATCTTCCATCAATTTCGCACTTCTTCAATGTCGCCTCATGCTGATATTGACCTTCAAATACTAGCGCTTTTTATCAGTATCACTCCTGTGGATGTCGCATATCTTTGATGTTGCTTCATATCGGTACCTTTCAACATCATTATCACACCGTAAGGACACCGACTCGTATTAATGCCATTTCATATCGTCGCTGCTTCATGTTGATGGCATATCATATAGATATCGCCTCCTATCAATAAGGGACGTTGAAGGTCATCTAAAGCAAAGAAGTAAGCCCAACATCATTGAGGATACAGCATGTTAAAGAATGGGAATGTTGAAAGTAGAATAGAGCATCATGCCGAACCAATCTACCCTTATAAATACAGACCTAGAGGCAGTGGAGAAGGGACGATCATTTCTTTTCTCAACTCTCAAAATAGAACTCTTGTAATCTTGAATTGAATTGGGAAAATTTCCTACATGATTGTAATCATGCACAATTTATATAAGTAAGGACTTGGACATGCCTATTATTTTTATTGCGCACTTTGAAATTTATCGACATGGATGTGCCTATAGTAAAGCTCTTTCAAAGCTTGATATGCTTTTTTTAGAAGGTTTTTGGTTTAAACTAGTGTTATATGCATAGACTCTATTTTTCCTACTATATATATGGACAATGGACTATGAATTATGAGGCCGGCTTATCTAGCTCATTAACGCGCATAATGGGCTATTGCACAAAGTTGCTACTTATCTTTTCTCACTCCTTTGGATATGTGACATGGGCCTTTGAATATCCTATTCCTAAAGACCATGTGGATTCTCGGATGTGTATTCCAAGTGATCTTAAGGGCTCCCAAACAGTTAATTTCAAGGGACCTTAAGAGATCTCAAATATCGTATTCCATGAAAGCATACGGACGTTCGATTATTTAATATCATTAACTCATCGACATCATAGATCCATCCCTTAATGATGTCATCTTGTATCTAGCCTCAAATGATATATTTGTTCTTGGTAGCACTTTTTGGTCAACACCAATTAAGTCATGCTTAGTTGTGTCATCATATGTGTTAGAATCAAGGGTTAGTTTATCACAATTAGCATCATGAGTGTTATACCAATTTTTGCTCTAACATTCTCCTTAATTATAATTTAATAATTGCTCATTGTAGATCTCAATATATGTAATGATTATATTATATTTTGTATTTTCTTTATGTATCACATATTACATTTTGGTAATTTCACAGTTAATGCCTCGTATATTTCAGTCCAATCACAATCACGTTCATATTAATCAACATAGCATTTGATTCTTAATTATTGATTTCGACTTTACAGCTAGAAGTAATTCATTTATGATGAGTTTTATTTTTTCACTCATTTTTGTTGATGACAAAGGGGAAAAAATATAAAATATACACAAGCATATATTTTACGGGGAGTTATCTAACTCGGGAGAGGGGGTTATATTATATTTTATATACAGGAATATTAATGGTTGTCGTCACCAAAAAGAAGGGGTTGTGAATATCTCGGTTGTTGATTTTGATGGCAACAACCATATAAAATATAAATACTAATGTTTTGCCAAGTTACAAAGTATATACTGTGAAGGCTATACAGTATAAAACTCAAGATAAAGATATGAAAACTCAAGAATTCAAAGACAAACGAAAAAAGATTTCAAGATTATAATTTAGTGTATAGAGTTATTAGTATATATTGTTAAAGTCCTTGATAGTTATTTCTGATCTTTATCCTGAATTTCCGATCTTTGATAATTTTAAACAAAAATAAATTACTTCAATTCCAAAAATATTTAAACACTGTGTTTAAATTATTTTACAAAGTATAGGATTTTCAAAACAATTTTAAAAAAGGTATTTACAATAAACACTAGGATATGTCGACGTACTTGGTCCTTATATGTTAATATATGGACCGTTGGGTCGTTTTTTAAATTTTGAATAGAAATGTGTATTCAACACAACTCTTCACGAATGGATACATCTGTTCATTTACTATATAAAGAGGAGTACAAACTAATTTTTCAATAACTAATTAGTTACTTTCTTTCCACTCCTTACTTTCTTGAAAATTCTTTTGAAAACTATACTTTATTCTCTTAAAAATTGTATAGTATCAGTTCATGCTTCATTATATTATTCAATACTACTTTCCTATTGTTTTGGAAACACTTGTTTCTCAATCCAAAGATCAAAGTGTTATCCAAGATGCTAAAAGCTCCATTGTATCCAAAGTAAAAGAATTTGTCTTTGGAAAAATTATCAACTCTATTCGTGTTTGTTTGGATGTGCTTGTAGCTCGTTCAAGTCAAGTGGGTGTGCATAGCCGTCCGTTAAAATCTAGTGGATGTGCTTATAAGCCGGTCAAATCAAGTGAGTTTGCCCCAGACTAAGAATACAAGAGAGTGTGTCTCGTAGTCTCAAAATCGAAATTGTACTTGAATTTGCCTTCTACCCGATTAAATATTGGCATTTGAAAAGAAATCTATACAAGCAGTTTGTGCAGGACTGGATGCAGAAGAAATTTGAATCAATACAAAATTATTGATGTCATCTTCATATAAATTTGATTAGAGACACTTAGCAATGCCCTTATTGTTCATAAATCTAATTAAGAAATTATGTGTGTAAGCAAATGTTTCTAACAATATAAAATCGAAAATATATTCACAATATAATTCATAAATTTTAACCAAATTTCAATAAGAGTGCATACTTCAGTTTTCACGGATAATGGTGTTTTATCTCCCAGGAGTAAATAACAACTTATAATTGAGTCAAAAAATACATGGGTCTAACTCATATGATAAAGGGATCCTTTATACTAATCATTTGTTACAGAAAGTATCCTCATAGTACATTATAAATGGATTCCTCATAGTACAAAATAGAAACAAGGTAACAAACACGCCAACATCTTCGTTGCAGAGAAATAAGTATCTTATGCATTCTTTTGCAGTCCTGTTTGTTGAAAACCCATTTACATATTCCCTTCAATAATATCTGTAGACGGAAAAAACACAAAGCGTACATGATAAGGCATACAGTATTGCATAATTCACAAGTCTTTAAGTGGTGTTTCATATGCAATGGAAGGATTTTGAAATTATAGAGTACATTTTAAACGTAAGTTAAATTATAAATATTAAAATACTTTAAGATTTCCCCTTGACACTTGTGACCAACAACAACAACAAAATATCATCAATAAAATTTGATAAAAACGAGTGTTCATCGACTGAATTCAGTTATAGAATATTATATAAGAAAGTTGAAAAAGGCTATATTTCTATTTTTTGGAAACTAGCTTGGAAACACCGATATGCACAATAGTTTATAAACTGTTTTTGTTTAAAAAAAAATAGTGAAATGAAAGCCAAAAGGTAATAGAGAATAAATTCTAAATTTAGAAGAAAAAGGATCAAGAATCCGATTAAAAAGGAGCAAGAAACAAGCAAAACAAAATCTGAAGTATATTTACACAAAAGGTGTTTGTTTCAACCGGCCACCACAGGTGCACGAGTGGGCACCACTAGTGCATCGGTGGGGCACATTTTAACCTTGTTTTCCGATCAAACAAATCCAAATAAAGGGGGGTTTTGTCCGGGGTTCTTCAGGGTATTCGGGCAGTGATTATGCCACGTCTGTGGGTTAGAATTCCAAGTTCGATTTGTTTTAATTTGGTGTGTTAGTGTTTGAATAAATTTGAGAAATCAAATTATAATTTGTAAAATCATTGTTTACATGAAGAAGTGTGTTGTAAACGATGAGAATAAATTTGCAACACTACTCTTAGAATTGCAACACTTTGTTATTGGGTTCATTACCAAACCTAATTTGGCCAAATAGGAAGAAGAGTGAGAAGAGAAACAAGTATGTACCTTGTTCTCATTCTCATTTCTCAGTTCTAAAAATCTAAAAAAAGACCCTCCTTCATTCAAACCTTGGAATGCAATCTTCCCTATATCTCAAGCAAATCAAAGGGCTGTTGATCAATAAAAAAATGAAACAATTTCAGGTAATCTTCTCCATCTCTTTATGTCTTAAATTCGATTATTAGTTTCATTTTTGTCCTAGGTTGTAATCCTATATTTTCCTATTTTTGAGTTTAACCTAGGGTAATGGCTAAAAGATATTGGCCCTGGAAAATTCGAGCGTTTTGCATTTAATTTGAGTTAAATTTGTGAGTAACCTCGCACTTCTAGGCTATAATTCATCATATTTTGCTGTTTGATAATCTACTTGAATCTATGATTAAATTGCTTTCAACTTTTTGTAATATTAAAGCTTTCATATTCATATATACTAAAACCCTGGACTAGTGACCCATCGTATTTTCTAATCATAAGGATATTTTGATGCCACGAAATCGCATGTAGTGCTCGTATGCACACCCTAAATCATCTGCATAGAACACTGTGATCAAACACCGCCATAGGTACCAATCGGAGGGCAATCTGTAGCTAAAATAGCTCCAGACCATGGTCCAACCAGTGGACCGATGGGCTCCACCGGTGCATCGGTGCCATGCTCTCCTAAAGCTATTTCAGCTCCAAACACCTCTTTGATCCACCGTTTGCTCGCCCACTTGTCGTTTGTTCTTTGGTGCTTGTTTCTTGTGTTTTTTGGGATCTTTTCCACTTTTTATGCCATCCAATGTAACTCATTTTCTAATTTATGTAATGCATATACGGGAATGGTATAGAGTTGCACTCTACAGATCAATGTATTTATTTTTGTTTTTAGGCATGATTTCTAATTCTATTTCCAATTTTTGATTTATGAATTTGTGAATTCATCGTGAGTTATTATTATTCCATAGGAATGCTCTGTTGATCTATGCTACAACACATAATTTTGTTGCATGATTTTTAACTTGAGTTTTCATGAGAACAATTTCCAATTTCAAACCGTTTTCTTATATTTTCAAGTAAAAGTATATATTCCTATACAAAAGATATATATATATATATATCATCTTTTGCTTCAGAATAATAATGGTTTTTTTAATTATTTTGAGTAATAGTTTAAAATTGCATTTTCATATAAGGATTTAACAAGAACTTTCAAAGTACATAATAGCTTATAAGACCATATTTTTCAAGAAGGATTTTAAAGCAAAGTATCTTTATAGAAATTGCACGTCATCAATGGAATGAGAAGGTGATTTAAACAGTTAATAAAATGAGTAGTATGTAATGCTCGTGTTTGTTTACCGCTCAAATTCTGGTACTTGTTCGATTGATCAATTTATACACACAAGTAGAGTCTAGTAGCTTATAGTAAATGTTTAGTAAACCAATATGGTATGGATTTCTATTTGCGATTTTTGGATTTGATGTTATTTGTGTTATCACCAAATAGTTTCAAGAATTTTGCTTGTAGAAGCTATCTTGAGTTTAGATATTTAGTGATTTCATTCTTGAAGATTTGAAGCATGCTTGATATTTGTCGATATATAACATGGTGAGTATATTTTAGTTCTAGTTCACTTTATCTACCATTTATTTTGCTGGCTCGTTCATTAATTCTAGACTGACCCATTTATTATTTTATAATGTTTGGATCAGATCGAGAAATTTCAGGTGCTCTAGTGTTACAGTTCTAAAGTGGATTTCACTCCAGTTATCTAGTGATCATTCATCTTACCTTCATCTTGTATTTGTGTACATATTCATGTAGTGTTGTATCTAGTATTGAGCCTAGATTCTTTTGTGCATGTATTCATTTCAGGAGATATGGTACATATGTATTATATGGTTCGTTTTTGACCATAATATTGTGTTTGTTATTATGTATCTATTCGATTAATCAGCTTGTAACTATTTGTTTTCTGCTGTGTATATCCTATGATGTATGATTTTGTGATTTATATTTATCGTATATTGTTATGGATTATTATTATAGCCACCATGGTTTTGTTTTAAGCTTGGATTGCATACGTTGATTCCACTTGAGAGAGGAAAAAAATATACAACGCCCAAATCAACGTATCAATGTTTGCTTAAAGAAAAATTCACGGATGGTTGCTCCTAACCAGCCTTGTTCTCTACGCTAACAGGCATTATTACTAGTAATAACCTTCCTTAGTATGGGTCTCGAGGTGAGGCAATACAGCTTGGTATCAGAGATCAGTTCAGAACAATATGTGAAACTAAGGACACAAACCTTGGCCCAAGTGAGTCTTAGAGACCGTCCATTAGGGGTTCTTGGGGTAGATAGTAGGAATCATTTCCTTTAGTATAAGAAGTGTCTTTTAGGATTCTAGGAACATTTCCTTTGTTTCCACTCTTTGATATTTCTATCATCGAATCATGTGTTTTTAACCAATCTTTAGTCCAATTGTATCCATTCCGAAGGTGTAGTTGGCTGGCGGCCGAATCACGGGTTCTAGTATTGGGCATTCCCGCGAGCCTAGTTGAGACGTAGTACTTTGTCTATCCAACAAATCATCAAATTTGAGGTTGATCGTTTTATGATCAGAGTTGCGCAATGGAAGTAGACAGATGGTTCCACTGAGCACATTATCCAGTAAATTTGCGATAGATTTGATTGGTTGATTGAATGTTTATCTACATAGGATTCCCAGTTATAATTCTAATTCGATTAAAAAAATTCCTTAATAATTAGAATCCTATTTGAAGATTAATAATAAAATCTAACGGTATCTTTATATTGGAAATCACCGTAGGAGATTTTGAACTTCTCGGATATAAAATAAACATGGATCAAATGTTGTAGTTATAACAATTAATCAATTGGAAATAGAGATAAGTTTTGGTATTTGATTCCCATTTAATCAAAGATAAATGATTTATTATTTACTCTAAACAAAGAGTTGATTAAGAATTGTTTCCATGAAATCATTGCCTATTTAGGAAAGACCATCCTATGAAGTTTTCTGTAAGGTGGTTAATGGTGATAATTTTAAGCTTGTTATTGTGTGTAAAAATTGGAGTACATAAAGATACAAGTATTCTCCATTTTAAAAGATGATTTTTGAAATATATATTTATGAGTGTTAAACTGCCCGTTGGGTGCTTTAAGGATTCTGGTCGGGGACGCCTAGCCAACATACTCAATAAGGATTCCTAAACATTTAAACGAGACAATTGCATATGTACTTTTATCAAAGTAAGTGTTTTGGGAAAATCGTATTCTTTGAAATACGTGTACTCAAGAAGGAATAAAAACATTTTTGAAAACTAATGTGATTTATAATGAAATGACATTTGAAAATACATACGAAGGTATGTATATAATTATATAATAAATATAAAAGTAAGGGGGAATTAGGAAAAAAGGCAAAATTTGAAAGAAAAAAATTAGGCTGAAAGATACAAAATTTTAATTTTAGGCTGAAGGACAAATGCTAGTTATAATTTATATTACATTCTACGTTTATGCTATACAAAATGCTAGTTATATCTAGCATTTTATTCATTTTTACACTATAGAAAATGCTAGTTATAACTAGCATTGTCCTTCAGCCTAAAAAATAAACTTGTTGTCCTTCAGCCTAATTTTTTTTCTAAGTCCGTCCTTGTGCCTATTTTCTTATATCAAAATATTTCAATGTTATTAGAAAAATAGAAATATCAATAAAGATAAATTGTATGAATTAATATTTCAATAATGGACATAAATGCTTAATCATAGATTTCGTCGAGAACAATGGCGAGGCAATGTTGATTTTATCAACACCGCAGCCAATAGTCAAGGCAATTTGTTATGAATAGATAGAGAGGTGGCATTATGTGTTGTTTATGACATTTGAGAATTGTTTTAAAATTTTCTTTCAAAATTAAATTTGATATAATGCTTTGGATAGGCAATAAAAGACCATTATAATCTAAGTAAAAATACGTACATGTAAATTTTTAATGGTCAAATCACTAAAAGCTAAAGAGAAGTAGGATTCTTTTGGAAGCAAATTCTGCATGTTAAAATGGGCAAACTTTTAAGCTTATAAATAAGCTTAGGTTAATAATATATGAGTTAGAGATTCTATCTTTAATTGTAACTGAAATCATAATATGTGGAAATAACCTATGAATTAATTCCTCTTTTGGATATTATTCCTAGTACAAAAAGAAGTTTTTAATAATGGTTGGTGGAACATAAGTTATATATATTGACTCGCTATTCAAACTTTTTATCAAGAAAGATAACTATTTAAACTTAAAAATTAAGAGTTTCAAAGTATCTTGAAATTAAATTAGGTAGTGTATAAAGTTTCAAACTTTCATTTCGAAAAGGTTTTATTCCAAAATAGAAATTTTTCTCCGGCAATTTAAACCGGTTATATTGAACTGATTGCACAAGTCAGATTTGACTACGATCAAAACCGATGACTCCGGAGTGATGATTGTAAGGGACCAAAAGTCAAGTACAGATGGTAGCATGACGTCAATGTAGAATGGACATGCAAGGCAGAGTATTTGAAATAGGAAATATGGTTCAACACCTACTGGCGTAAAAAATTGGTCACCAATACCTAATTACGTAAAAGTACCAATATCTAATCCAATCATAGATATATGAAAAGAAATAATAAGAAAGAAAGTAAAATGAGAAAAGATTTATTATGGTTCGATTAACTCCGGCCTACGTCCACTCCTAAATAATCCTTTTTATTATAATGAATTTTGTTTACAGTCACAATCCAAAATCCAAGAATAAAATTTTCAGAGTGTAGGTTAAAGATAAAGAGAAGCAAAAAGAATATCATTTTTTTGATGTCATGCCTTCTGTAATTATAAGAAAAGATGTGCACGGATCAGACTGAAATTTTAAAAGAAGGTTCGGGAGACGAAGACGAGCCACCTAAAAATTTTCAAGCTTATTTGTGCTAACAATAGGTATCGGTACAGATCCCTATTGGTGTGTCCAAATGGGCTGCGATCCTTATGAAGGGTGCCCCATGATGTTAGCTACTTGCTCCCTAGATTTTGCGTAATTCTAATGTACGATTTGTGAACTATCGCATTTTCCGTGAAGTAGTGTTGCTTGAATTCCGATTTCAATCGATCCCTCTAGAGGGATAGGTACCAATCCCTCCAATCTCTTCCAAAAGCAATGTGATCCCTATGGGATCTACTCCATGTTGTATTATGCTTAGCCTCCAAGTTTGATGCCAATTAGATTAGTGAATTAGAGTTACTGATCAATCTTTGTTGCAATATGTTGAGAAGACTGATTATAGCAATCCCTATGGAGGGATAGGTGATGATCCCTCTAACTTGCTCCAAATGATGTGCGATACCTAGAGTAGACTTAATGGGGTCTCCACATCTTGCTCACAAAATTTCATATGCATTGGACTTATTGATTTTGAGATATTGATTTATTTTCCATTGAGTTGTAATTGCACGGCTGAAATATGCGTATCCTTTTTACACGGATCCCATTCTTACGTGAAGTAATTTGCCCATAACTTGTGCATGTAAACTCCAAATGACTTGATATTTGAAATGTAGCCTCATGGGGCCTTCCTTATCACTTTATATCGGTCTCGTCAAGTTTGGGACTAAAATTAAGGACATGTACCAATCCTCTTAGGGAAGGGATAGGCACCGAACCCCTGCCTGGGCGAGGTACTAATCCATACTCAGAATATTTTGGAGATTCTATCTTTGGTATCGGTTGATCGTCACTTCATATCATTGATTGCACTTGATTTCTGGACCTCATAATCATCGCTCTTGACTAATAGCCTTGATAATCATGAAGTCTGTTGGGTTAAATTCGCCTATTTACTGCCTTGGCAATAGGTGGGTTAACAATTTGCCCCTAAAACATGCCTTGCGATAGGAATGAGTGTTTTAAAGTGCCATAAATCCAAAATTCATAACCAATTGATAGTCGTGTTTTCCAATCCAAAATCCAATCCAAATTCATGGTCTCTCTAGATCGTTTTATCCGAATCCACATCCATTTAAAGCCATATCCATTGCTGTTCGAAACTAATATCCAAATCCATGATCTCTCTGGGTTATTATCCTAATCAAAATTCTCAATCTCACTGAATCCTCATCGAGAACAATCCATACTCGATGACCTTAGTGGATCGATCCATCGCATCTGAGCAAAGCAACCTACCCCTTGCCAGGCATGGTCCATACTTGATGTAACAACCCGGGATTTTGGAGATTACTGTTAATATTAAATTGTAATGCAAATTATAATTTAATATTAACAGTGATCTCCAAAATCAATTAACAGTAATCTCCAAAATCCCGGGTTGTTACACTTGATGACCTTGATCTCTCCGGATCTTTGGCGAGCACAATCCATACTCGATGACCTAAGTATGTCAATCTATCGCGTTCGAGCGAAGCAACCTACCTTGCCAGATATAGTCCATACCTGACCTTGATTTCTCTAGATCCTTGTCGAGCACAATCCATACTCAACAACTTGAGTAAGTCGATCCATCGTGTTCGAGCGAAGCGACCTACCCCTTACCAGGCATAGTCCATACCTGACTGCCTTGTTGGGTTTTATTATTCGGCCTCGTCACCTAGTTGAGGACCTAATCCACGATGCACGAGTCCATTTCATCGTGTTCAGCCAAGAAAAGACCCATACCTTACAATTTTATCCCATCTCTCCAGACAGGATCATAATCGCGACCTATGTTATATATTACATTGATCCCAATTTAAGCATTCCTAAGTCCATTTTCCAAAATATAAAATAAGAGTCTGTACAGTCAATAAATCATAGTTCAAATAAAAAATAGAAAAACAAGAGTTCGAAGCAAAAAAGAAGAAAAAGACAAATTTCACAAACCCGAGCACAATGGTTTATCATCATCTCATAGCATGCCTAGGGACCATCCTCGATCCCGTAAATGTGTAAGTGACTTAGCCGTCCTACTACGGAGTTTATTATTTATTCCATGCCCTCCCGATCAATTGATGACAAGTTGATGATGATGCCTTGATCAGTTCCATTTTCATTCGAGGTGGACGGTGGCTGCTCCTGTTCCACCACCGCAGCTGAGTCCTTACATATTATTGTAACTGACCATTCCTCACATGTTCCTAAATGATATCCTTCAAATTCCTTTATCCATTTGTATTGTGCCTATCCAGCTCATGGAATAGGTAGCGCTTTCCCAATGTCCATTCGCGTTTGGAGGGTTCCCACCTTGCCAGCCTTCAATATGGAAGGCATCCTCGAGTATCTAGGTATACCATTCTAGGATTTCATTCAATTTCGAGTAAGAAGAGAATTTGGGTTCCCCCCTCTATCGCTTCGTTCCATCGAAGATATTATTCATGTTCCATTTACCCTTTTCCTTTCCTGAACTTTCACTGGGTGGTTCTCCACTACATACCGTATTAACTTCCATTGCCTCTTTATCAACTTTCATATCTTCTTATCATAGAAACCTTTCTGCTTCATTATAGAATTCCTCGAGATCCATCGGTGGATCCCATATCAGTGATATCTTAAAATCTTAATTATATGCAACTCCTCACACTACTACCATCAAAACCATTGATGGAACTGGTCGATCCGCCGAAACAAAGGCCGCATTGAAGTCGGTTAAGAAATTCTTGAGTGATTCTTCTGGCCACTGCTTTACTGATGTCAATGTCATCACATTCTTAGGTCTCATAAGTGAACCCAAAACTGCTTCATAAATTTTTTGACCAATTCTATCCATGTGCTAATAGAACCGCTCTCCAACTGTCTGAACCATAGCGTAGCTACATCGAACTAGGGGAAGCATCGTGTTAGGACTTCTTTTGAAGCCCCCAGTACTTCCATGTGTCTTATATACCTCATCATATGCATATTGGATCCGAATTATTTTCATAAGCTTCCAGTGTAGGTAGTTTGAATTCTAGTGGATTCCTAGCACTCCTAATATTTGGAGCAAATGGACTTCTATTTACGTCCTTGGGATCCCTGTTCACTAATCCTCCATGCATAGCTCGCTTGATCATCTCTGCATACTTATCATTGTCTTCCAGTGGTAGTCTCTTATCATCATGTCCACGGTGCCCTCCTCTACCCTAATCTATGAGGGAATTCTAGAATGTATTCCTTTGGATGAGCATCCAAATTCTGATTTGCACAATGCTCTATGGGATTGACTGTAGATCCTCCGGCACCATGATCGACCAGGCCTGTGGGCATGCCCTCATGTTTTTGGGGATCAGTGCCGATCCCTCTGAAGGGATTGGTGCCAATCCTTTTGAGATGGCCGGGGATTGCTTCTGGCTATTTATTCTAATCCTTTGTCCAATAGCTCTATCTCCATGCTCATGATTTCGATTTCCAGCAAATCTTTCCTCCTCATTTACCCGATTCATAGCTTCAGTAGTCCCTATCATTCCAACTCCTTGGTTTTTCATTTTAGTAGTTCTTATGGATCCAACCTGTTCGATCTGTCAGAGTGGATTTCACACCTTCTCCTCCTGTCTTTTCAGCATCCGTTCCTGGATAGCGTCCATCATTGTTCCCATTTCATCTCTGGTGATGTAGATGTTTGATTAGCTCCAACTCTTGAGGAAGTCGCATAACTTCCTTCATGATGGCTCCTATCCACTACTTGTCTCCCTGTTGATTGTCTTGCCATTGCTCCAAATCCAACCTCTCTAATTGATTCCAAATCTGAACTCCAAATCTGCGGAGGCTAGCTCTCTCAATGAAAGCACCAAATGTCGGCGTCAAAAATTGGCCACCAATACCTAATTATGTAAAAGTACCAATATAATATCCAATCATGGAATATGAAGAGAAATAAATGAAGTAAAAATAAAAACAATCGAAAAAAAATAAAAAAAGGCAAGATTTATAGTGGTCGGCTAACTCTGGCCTACGTCCACTCCTAAATAATCCTTTTTATTATATTGAATTTTGTTTACAGTTACAATCCAAAATCCAAGAATAAAATTGGTAGAGTGTAGCCTAGATTGAAGGTAAAGAGAAGCAGAAAAAATATCCTTTTCTAATGCTATGCCTGCCGTATTTATAACGGAAGACGTGCATGGATCGAGCTGAAATTTTGACAGAAGGTTCAGGAGAACAGGACGAAGCCACACAAAAATTTCCAGGCCTATTGGGGACTATAATAGGGATCAGTACCAATTCCTATTAGTGTGTCCAAATGGGATGCTATCCTTTTGAGGGGTGCCTCATGATGTTAGCTACTTGTTTCCAAAATTTTGTACCATTTCGACATACGGTTTGTGAGATATCACTTTTTCCATGAAATGGTGTAGCTTGAATTATAATTTTTGCCGATCCCTCTAAGGGGATAAGTACCGATCCCTCTAATCTTTTTCAAATGTCATGCGATTCCTAGGGAGCTTCTCCATGTTGTATTATGATTAGCCTCCAAGTTTCATGCCAATTGGATTAGTAAAACTCGAGTTATTGATCAATTATTGTTGCCATATGTTGTGAAGGCTAATTATAACTGATTCCTATGAAGGGATAGGTACCAATCCCTCCAATTTTCTCCAAAAGATATGTGATCCCTAGGGTTGGCTCCTAGGGTCCCCACATCTTGCTCATAAAATTTCGTATTCATTGGACTTACGGATTTTGAGATATTGATTGTTTTCATTGAGTTGCACTTGCTTGGCTAAAATATGTCGATCCTTTTTATACCGATCCCTTTCTTAGGTGATGTAATTTTCCCATACTTGCGCATGCAAATTCCAAACAACTTGAGATTTGAAATGTAGCCTCGTGGGACCTCCCTAATCATTTTGTACCGGTCTCAACCAATTTGGGACAAAAATTGAGGACATGTACCAATCCCCTGGGGGAAGGGATATTCACCAATCCCCTGCTAAGGAGAGGTACTAATCCATACTTAGAATATTTTGGAGATTCTATCTTTCAGTATCAGTTGAACATTGCTTCATATCGTTGCCTACACTTGATTTGTGGACCTCATAATCATCGCTCTTGACTAATGGCCTTGATAATCGTAAAGTCTATTGGATTAAAGTTGCATGTCTACTGCTTTCGCAAAAGGTGGCTTAAAAACACCTAGAAGGGATAGACATAATTTGGCTTCAATAAAGGGATCAACATATTTTAAGATATGAGAGCATTCTTATTGAAAACAATTAATATATCTAGATCCACAAGTCCTATAAAGATGAAATTTTAGGCATGGGATCCTATGTGGCCTACCCTAGGAATCGCACCTCAAGGGGATGAAGTTGGAGGGATCGGTATACTTCCCTTTGAAAGGATTGGCAGAAAGTAGCATGAAAACCACATTGAAGCAAAGATCAAGAAATAACTCAAGCTCTACTGATCCAATTGGCATGAAATTTTAAGACTAAGCATATTTTAGCATGAGGGAGCCACTATAAGTATCATACCCCTAAATTCAACCAAAGGAGGGATCGGTATCGATCCTCTTGGAATTGGGCTATGTGACCCCTCTTGTGTGCCCATATGGTTTTAAGGGTCTTTCTGTTGAGTTTTAAGGGAGATATTTGGCAATTTTCTTCTATAAATACCGGCTTGGTCGTTCATTTTAGGGACTTTTTATGCTGCCAATTGCTTTATACTCTTTTATAACTTAGGATTTTGATCTCATCCCTTTTGTACCTAGATCATAAAGTGATTAATAAAGTAATATATTTAAAGTGGACGTTAGCAAATAATGTTGAACCACTATAAACCATTGTGTGTGTGTTATTCTTTCAATTATTTGCTATTTGTTTGCTATTATCCTCTGTTTTCAGTTTAAATTCTTCATTTGTTTCTCTTTAAAACTTCTATTAGGTGTTTGTTCCAATTTCTCGTGGAAACATTTTGGTGCTTTCACTGAGAAACTTGATTCTCGGCTTATTAGAATCCTTTAGTTGCTACTGGATTACATAAATCTCCCAAAGAAGATCCATAGTTTCAGGAAGATTGCTTGCTCTACTCAGATTTATAATAGTCTAAGCAAAGCTATCAACAATGATAAGGAACACTAGATCTATTTCTCAAAATGCGGAAGGAAACGAGAACACTAGTATCTAGCAAGGAGGCTCGTGCATTCGACCAATGGATGTAAATGTTGAACCAGTTGAAGTCCAGAACCCAACTGATTCTATTACAAGAGCTAAATTCCAAAATCTAATGAGAAAGTTAATGGACAGCCGTCGACAATCAAATCAGCAGATTTAGACCAATATCAACCAAATAAACCAACCAAGTCAGCAACAACGAGGAAAAGATAGGAGTGACCCCTTACTCGGCTTCGGAGAGTTCTAGTTCATTGGATGAATATCACATGCATAGGCATAGCAGAATAGATGAATATCGTGTAGAAACTTCGAGGCATCAACAGGTAGACCATCATGGCCTATCAGGACCAATCGATGATGATCCCTCCATAGGGATCGGTTCCGTCCCTCCAAAGGAGTAACTTACCTATATACACTTAGATTCAAGCTAGAGTTGTTGCGGCTGATTTGGATGATGGAGTTCAGTTAAATATTGACCAAGTGCTTCCCCGAAATGACGATGAAGTGAATTTTCGAGACATGCATTGGGAAGACGTTGAACACAAAGGCGTGGGACGACTCGTAGACATCAACTGGACCATTCACGTGAGGTGAAACATGACCACTACTTGGCACTAACTATCCAAACACCGGACTTGTCGGATATGGTCGGACATTTAGTGAGAGAGAGCCAAGGCTTGACCAGCGATGATTGGAGAATCTTGGAAAGCCATACCCTGTTCACCGATAATATCCTACATGCAAAGTATCTAAGGAGGTTCAACATGCCGTCGATGCCTACCTAGGGGGAAAAACCAACCTCGGAAAGCACATCATGAGACATGAACGGCTGATGGATTCTGCATGAGAAAATGATGCAACAAAATGTAGATGTTTCCCATAACTCTCTCTTGGAAAACAACGATGTGGTTTACAAGATTACCCCCATGGTCGATCTCTAGATTTGATTATTTGGCAACAGGGTTCATGAAGCAGTTCCGTATGCATGCAACTTATCCTAAAGACGTAATGTCCCTATCCAAAGTGATATAGGCAACGGGAGGGACACCGAAAGATTATGTGGAGAGATTCCATACAACTGTTACAGAAATTAGTAATCTGAATGACTATAAAATACTGATGGCCATGACAAGAGGATTGATCTGAAGTCTAATTTTGGTGATTGGTTAGCTGGCAAAGCCACCCACAACTTGGAGCACTTCTATGCAAAGGCAGCTCGGTATTTGAGAAAAGAAGAGGCCATATGCTCTAGGAAGAAGAATGTTATGGATCTAAGTGGAGATGGAGTATAGAATAATACTGCGGTGAAGCTGTCTATCGATAGTCCTGGAAAGGTTCAAGTGAATGTCCAGAACAAACCAAATCAGTAGAAGAAAGGTAAAGATATAGGCCAAGAATGAAAGATTGATCTTGGGAGAGTAAAGCCTAGGATTTTGATGTACGATACTTACACGCCCCTGAATACAGCTTTAGGGAATATATATTTTTCTACTTACTTGCAATACCATGCAGTACAAAAAGTCGCCTCCGAAAGAATCAACATAGAAGAAGAAACAAATCGAAAAATATTGTCGGTTCCACGAATGTTATATGGACAAAGCACGAATGAATGCAGGTATCTCCATGGTATTATCGAAAAGCTGATTCGAGAAAGAAAGTTGCAGCAGTTTGTAAAAACTCCACATAATGGTGGGCAGGGGACTTTCGACCGCAATCGAGGACAAGCACCGCATAGGGATGAGGAGCCCACATAGACTATTGGAAGATGGGTGATCAATACAATAGTTGGAGGACCTCATCCGGCTGATAAGAGTTGGCATGAGATGGAGCGCCATGCTAGCACGATTAAGCATGTGGATTTTGAATATTGTTCGAATATGGAAGATGAGTCTTCCGAAAAATAGCAATGTACAATGGCAGATGTTATCGTATTTAGAAACAGAGATGCTGACAAAGTGGAGGCTCCAACGATCGACCCAATGGTCATTTCGGTCATGATCGACCCTACTTTAATGAGAAGGATATTGTTTGACTATGGAAGTTCTGTAAATATAATTTTCATAAAAATCTTATGATCAGATGAGGATGGAAGCTAAGGACTTGAAACCATCTAAAGCTCACATTCATGGCTTTAATGGTGTTGCAACTAAAGCAGTTGGTTATGTTGAATTACCTATAGAGTTAGGAGAAGGTGACCGTAGGAGAATGCGGATTCTGCCTTTTGTTGTTTTGGATGTTGATTACTATACAACACTTTTTTGGGCAAATCGGCCATAGCTGAGTTTCGGGCAGCACTTGCCTCATGGTGCTTAACTTTGAGTATCCGATAAATAATGGTGTCGGAGTTGTTCACGATGATCAGGCGACTGGATGTGCCTGTCATGTAGCTGAGTTGAGGGATGTTTAATGGAAGGAGAAAGATAAGGGTGTGGACAAGTCAATCCGCATCTAAGCCACTAAAGATTGACAACTAGCGCCTTAGCCTTGGCTCGAGCGCAGCAGTTGACTCAATAGAGATATATATCCAAGAGATGACGAGGATGCGCCTAGAGAGACCAAGGCTGTGCCGGCTGAGCTGATGATTGACATCACAGTCAGCCACGATGACCAGTCATAGGTTCTAAAGATCAGATCGTAGCTCAGCCCCTCGATGATGAAAGAACTTGCGGGATTTCTCCCAGCGAATCTTGACATGTTCGCTTGAACTCACTCTGACATGTGTGTGGGATCTCGCCTGCCATTGCTAGCCATGCACTGAATATCGACTCGAGGCATGTCCGTATGAAACAAAAAAGACGTGGCATGGATCCGAAGAGTTTTTTCACTCTTAAATAGGAGGTGGATAGACTCAAAGACAATGGGTTTTGTCGCGACGCCCTCTACCCTAATTGGTATCTAATATTGTACTTGTGAGAAAGGCAAATGGAAAATGGCGGATACGCATTAATTACTCGGACCTGAACACGGCATGCCCAAAAGGCAGCTTTCCCTTTCTAAAGGATCGACCAGTTGGTAGACTCGACCACGGAACATGAATTGCTATTTTTAATGGATGCGTACTCAGGATATAACCAAACCGATGCACATTTCCCGATCAAGAGCACACCAACTTTAGTACCGATGTTGGATTTTATTGCTATGTGGTGATGCTGTTTAGGCTAAAGAATATAGGAGTAACCTATCAGCGCCTAGTTAACAAAATGTTTAAAGATCAGATCAGAAAAATGATGGAGGTACATGTGGATGATATGCTCGTGAAGTCATGACAGTCTGGCGACCACATTATAGATTTGATAGAAATGTTCGACATTTTCCAACATTACAAAATGAGGTTAATCCTCTGAAATTTTCCTTTGGAGTTGCATCAAGAGAGTTCTTGGGTTTTATCATTAATGCCTATGGAATCGAAGCTAATCTTGAGAAAATTCAAGCTATTCGCAATATGCAAGCACCAAAGACAATCAAACAAGTGCAAGGCATAAATGGAAAGGTCGCTGCCCTAATCTGATTCATTTCCAAAGCTACCGATAAATGCATTCCTTTCTTTGACTTGATTAGGAGAGAAAAACGGAATTTTGAATAAACGCGGGATTGTAAAGACGCATTCCAAGCCGTGGTAAATCACTTAGAGAGACCTCTTATCTTATCAAAGCCGATGGATCATAAAGATTTATTTATCTATCTAGCCATGTCGGTACACGCTATAAGTGCCGTGTTGCTTCATGAAGAGAATCAAATCTAGAGACCGGTCTATCATGTTAGCAAGCAGTTGACAGGAGCTGGAAGGACCAATCCAAAGATAGACAAACTGTCATAGTGTTTGTTGATTGCATCACGAAAGCTCCGCCCTTGCTTTCTGGCATACCATATCAATGTTTATACCGACATCCTTTACAACATGTCCTACAGCGGCCTGAGACATCTGGGAGGTTACTCAAGTGGAATATCGAGCTTAGCTAATTTGATATCACTTATCTTCCTTAAAGGGCTATCTAGGGTCAGGCACCGGCAGATTTTGTAGTATAATTTACTACGCAAGATGATTCCTTAGAGATCAATGAAACCTCTACCGTCCGATTGAAGTTACATAAGGATGGAACGTCTAATGATCGTTGTTCTAGAGCTAGAATTGTGCTTGTAAGTCCTGAAGATTGATCTATTTTTTTTGCTTTAAAGCTTGATTTCCCTGTAATAAACAATGAAGCTGAGCATAAGGCTCTGATTGCTGGACTTAAACTCGCCAGAGAACTAGGGATAAAGTCTTTTGCGACTCACAATTGGTAGTGTGCCAAGTCAGGAGAGATTACCAAGCTAAAGGACAACGACTTTACCTTACCCGAGTCAATGAGTTATTGATTGATCTCCAGTAATATGACATTACATAGATTCCTCGAGATAAAAACAGAGAGGCTGATTTATTGGAAAATTTTGCTAGCAACGGGGATGCACAACATATGGCTTGGTTTCAGTCAAAGTATTAAATGCTCTGAGTATAAGCCTGATGGAACCGGATACCAGATACTGAGCTTGAGAAGGAGGCACGGATGACTCTGATTAAAGGCTATTTGCTATGGGAGTTCTTCTCGAATGAAGGAATGAAAAGCGAAAAGTCATTCGCAAAGCTTTACAATATATCATATAGGAAGGATATATGTACAAAAAAGGTTTTTCCATTCCCTTTCTCCGGTGTATCGCTCATGATGAAATGAAATGAGTCCTAAAGGAAGTTCATAAAAGGTAATTTGCAAACACATTGGAGGGCAAACTCTAGTAAAGAAAATACTCCGTTATAGGTAATATATGTCGAATGTAAATCGAGATGCTGCCGATAATGGATGGCGATGCAAAAAATGTCAAATATATGCAAAAGTTCCTAGCGCTCCGCTGCTGGAAATTGCAAAAATGGTTAGCCCATGGCCGTTTGTCATGTAGGGTATAGATATTATCGATTCCTTGCTGATCTCTAAAGGTGGTGTGAAATACGCTATCGCTGTAGTTGATTACTTCACCACATAGGCCGGAGCGGAACTATTGGCGACGATCACAATCAATAAAGTATTCAATTTCATCATCCGAAACATTATTTATTGTTTAGATCATGGACTATTATAATAGACAATAGGACACAATTCGACGGTGCTAAGTTCAAAAACTTCTGCCGTCGTCATCGTATTGAAAAAAAATTTGAGGCAATCGCTTACCCTTAAGCAAATGGGCAAGTAGAAGTAGTAAACAAAATCATAAAATTCATTTTGAAGAAGCGTTAGGAAAAGGCTAGTGGCAAGTGGGTGGATGAATTCGGGACAGCACTTGTAAAAACTCAAATTCCAATGTGTCCGGATTTTTCGCAAAAATGCTAAAATCCAAGACCGCTGAAGCCCGAGTTAGGTATTTGGTATCCTGCAAATAGGCAAAGACAAACATATCAGAGCTCAAATAAATATCTCATAGCGGAATTGACTAAAATATAATGGTAAGTAAATACTCACCAAGATAACAACACTTTCTCAACAAGTGTCCAAAAGCTGGAAAGTCTCTGCCATCTACCTAACCCGTGGGATGTTATGAGGAGGGGGTCAGAACTAAAGTTCGGGTGAATGGACAAATTATGCACTTCTAAGCTTAATTCTACGTATACCATTTTATTTTCATTTTCTGTTATATTTGGTTTACTGGACTTATAATACTCCCACCTCTATGCGTGAATCACACCTATCTACTCCCTAGTAGATTAAAACCTAATAATCAATATATACGTAGCTACATGCCCAAAGACCACATCGGTCCTTGGTACTACCCATAGTACCTTCTGTATCCTCCTCGAAAAGGACTCCATCATCTTGCTGCTAGAGCATTCTGTAACTTCATTTGTAAAGGACAGCTTCGCGAGGCCTACAGTACAAATGTTCCGTCGTCTACTATGAAAATATAAAACTGCATTCGCTCTAGCTTATACTAGTGCTTGGACAACCACAGTGCACCACCCAGTGCATACGTTGAGGACTATACGTAATCATTCTTTCTACTCCCTAAATCATGCCAATAAGGTCTACCTTGTACGGAACTCAGTCGGGGATTTTCTATATCTGTAAAGGTCCGCTTTGTTAGGCCTACAATACAGATATTCTACTTGGTCCGTCTCTTTTCTCATCGTGGCTATAGCTCCATGCAGCCCCCCTCAACTAATCGAAAGACCTCTCAAAAGCTAAGTGGTTGTGCCCTACAACAAACATTCTAAACATCCAATTGGCTGTGCCCCTCATCCAATAGTGAAAGAATCTTTGGCCTGTTGGTTTACCTATAGTCTTTCTCGAACTCGCTCTAATTGGTGATGGCTTGATCTCCGCATGTGACTATCTTTTTGGATCCTGCACACTAAAACCTACTCGTAACTAGGAGTATGGTGTCATACGAATATCCTACTCCATCATCAACCTTTCGACTGCCTACAAAGGTCCGCTTCGTTAGTCCTACAATGCAAATGCAGTCAAGACATACTCTCTTGATAGAACACATACAGACCTACCTATGGGGGTGCAGCTTAATTAGGCCTACCCCAGAAGGCCATCCTAGAGTATCCTCACATCCCACTGAAGTCTCGTACTTCTTTCTGGCCCAAACTAACTAAGTTGGATGTGCTATTTCTATACTTAAAATCTGTCATGAACTGCTTCATTAGGCTCTTTATCCAGATTCTCTTTGGGCTATTCCAAACGAACCTTGCCATTTTATACACCCTACTTATAATCTTTATTTTGCATTTCGTTTACTTTTCTTATTCTATCGGCTACTTATTTACCCTAATCAGCAAACCCATCCCAACCTATGTGTGAGACCATCAGTCCTAAACCTTAAAGGGAATGCTGCCGGTAGGGCCATTTCTATTATGTTGCTTAGTAACTTAATCCAACATCTAAGTTTGATAAAATAAGCATCTTCTGTTTCTTTCTTTTTAATTATAACCTAATTGTTACAATTAAACTTGCAATTGTCACTTTTATATTCTTTTTTATCTTTTATAACCTACGTGTCATAAATGTAACTGCAAGTATCTCTTTTCTATTCTAGTCTATCTTCTTTTATTATGATACTAAATTTTCTTTAGTTCTCTTATATTATATGATAGTCTTAGCTTTGGACTACGTCCAACTGCTACCAATTACTTATCATAATAACTACTTTACTTTTTATTGTATTATCTGTGTAGCAAATGTTGATCTAGTCACATATTTTGTTTATTGTTTCTAGTCTTGTCAAATAATGAACTTGATTATTTCTTCTTCTTTAGTTTCTTTAACACTTCGGGCTATTCTCTTTTATTCTGTGAAGTAGTTCTATTCTATTTGGTTGGTTACAAAAACTGTGCTAAAAATTCATTTCCATATTTTAATACTAAATAATGCTATAAACAAACTCCAACTGTAAGATATTTCTTTTATTGTTTCTTTATTTGTTAGGTAATGCAAAATACAGTAATGTCTCTATTTTGCAATAATTCCATTTTTCTTGCTTTCATTCATGTAGTTACATTTATCGTTATTCTTACAATATTAAGCTATGGAAATGTATTCCCTTTTCTAAACCAACCAACTAATCTATCACTAACTTCCAAATCAAGTTATTATATTTTCTCCTTTTTAATTCATTTCTTCCGTTTTAACATAATTTACTGTAAATTTCTCACTTTTTGGCTTATGCCTTTCTCTATAACTTTTAAGCCTAATATTACTCATATTTAATTGGATTCCTTTTTTCCATATAAATAACATTTAAATATAAGTACACTTCTCTGATAAAATTTACAGTTCCAACATAACTATTTAGTAGAACTAATTACTGAAATAAATGCTAAATTAAATATTTAACGGGAATTTAACGATATTGTATATCATAAACATAAAAGAGATATAATTTAAATCTAATCACCTATCATCCTTAGCTTTAGCCATGGCCTTCCTAAATCCCCTTCTGAGGCATCTAATACTTTTTTTTAAAAGACATTCTCTCTTGAAATATTTTCTATTTGGGGTTCAGCCTCAGGCTATGAAATCAATTGTGAAAAATTCTAATTGTGAGAAAATAGATAGACCTACGATTCTATTTATAGTGGAGTTTGTGGATATCAGACCGTCAGATTTTTGGATTGAACCTGGTGCAAACACGTCACAGGCTCGCTGTGGATCGTTAGATCCAGAAAACAATGCTTCAGATCAATCGAAAAATCTAATTATAAACTTCACGTCCCTGGACGATTATATGTCCAGGGAAAAAAGCAGGTCGACCTATGTTCTTTGGGGGTCGACCTTAGGGGCGACCTTTTGATTTGCGGGTTAACCTATTGGTTGACTTGTAGGGCCTTATTATTATTATTATTTTGATCGTTACTTCTTCGTATTAACTCGGATTTCGACAAATTATATATGGAAATTGATTAGAAAATCGCCATGAACACAATGGTAGAGGTTTCGAGTCTATATTCTGACAATTCCAAAAATACTTATTTACACTGTTCATCATTATTTGATTATTTAATTATCAAAAAATGCGGGGTGTTACATTCTCCCACCCTTTGGGAAATTTTGTCCCCGAAATTCGACAGAAGTAAAACTATGTAATTCCTCGCATCAATCACATCCATTTTGTGTACATCCAATTTTGCGACCATCTGTGTCCTTGTGCAAGGTGCCATTCAACATAAAATATATGCAGGTACGTGAATTTCTAAGCGGTATCTCCTATATGAATGCTTTTCTTCCTTAAAACCTCCTTTTTAAAATATGATGTGCACATCCCAAATATACTTGCAATTTCTATATGAATGCGATCTTCTGAAAACTCAAAACGCTTTTCACCCAATTTTTCCCACACTCCTACTGAAAAGGGGCATTGTTCAACGAGTTTTTCATCCAAATCCTACCACACAACTTTCAATATTCGAATTTCTGAAAATTCTAATTTTCTGAACTTGATTTCTTATGTTGGAAAGAAGGTAGAAAATGGAAAACCTCACATTTACCGTTTTAGTTTTTGCGCACCTCTTTCTCTGTACTTGGAACTTATACTGCTATTCTATAAAAATCTCTATCTTCTTTCCCAAGCACTGTTTACATAAGAAAATTTTTCTTTACAAATTTTTTTGTTGACATTTCTGTAGCTTTCTTAAATTTTTATTGTTTTTCTTTTAGTTACTTTTATCTGCTTGTACTTTTCTTTTTATTTATTTACATCCTACGTTTTATTCTCTTCTTATGAACATCATAGAAGAAGGGCCTCATGTTAATCATCACTGATTTACTACAATAGGAACTAAATACTTAAATAGGAGTACAATTTCATAAAAAGAGAAAAAACAAGTCCTACTACAAAGCGATACTAGATAGGTAAATATAGTAGCTAAACACAGCTATCATATAGGGTTGGAAGGCCTAGGACCATGTCCACTCTGACACAAAATGGTCCCACTCTAGGTATCCAAGTAACTCACATGCTCCTCCAACCGCCTATTACTCGTTACTAACGTACACTTTATTACTCATGATGAATAATATCTATTCATCTCTTCCATTCCATACTCAAAATGGAATAACCAAGTCTCATTTGTTAGTCCTTGAGATGATGGTTTTGATGACAACAACCTTAGAGTAAGATTATAAAATATAAATACTAACATTATAGTTTAGATATATATATATATGTATATGCAGGATTTAACCATGCAGGTATCAAGAATGAAGACTGTACAGTATAGAGATTCAAGATATCAAGATTGAAGACTCATGAGTATCAAGATTATCAAGAGTTCAAGATTTCAATAATAAGTAATTTAGTTACTAATTTTGTTAAAAATCCTAAAAAAGCACTGGCATCTTAAAATCCAATTTATTCGTGGAATGGAATCCACTTCGAGCTCATTAAAGGGATGGAACCCTAAGTAGGATGGAACCTACGAAAAATCTAGTGGAACATTGTTTTGTATCCACTAACTTTTATTCAAAATGTTTTACAAAATTATATCTTGCTTTCAAAATGTTTCCAAATCTTCCTTTTAAAAGAATCAAAAACATCTATCCTCGTTTTAATACTTTTAGCCTCAAAATAATCTTTATTTTCAAAATCAAAATTATCCTTGGTTTTAAACTATTTTTTAATAATAAATATATTTAATATTTATACTTAGATTTAACTATAAAATTATAGTAAAATTTTATATATATACCAAAATATTATTCTCTATATTTACTTATGTATTTTAACTATAGTTAAGTATATTTATAAAGTTTAAAATAGTTTTAATATAAGATAGAAGTTATTTTCAAAGAAAAACAAATCACCAAAATTTCCTTTGGCATGTCGACATCCTCAAGGACCCCACGTCGAATGGTAAGGGTGGTTTTAAACGAATTTGTATTCATATTTTTCTGGTTTTTCACTCCTCTTCTTCTTCCACATTTCTTTATACACATTCTTATCGTTACTCTGCCGAAATCAACATTGGATCTCACTAGATCATTTCCGGTTTGATTCTCTATCACTATCTCAACAAGATCTCAGTGCTATTCAGAGTTATAGACTTCTTTATAATCTATTAAGTGAGAAAAGGTGTGATAGTAGCCTTAGAAATTAATCAAGTGAGAAAAGGTGTGATTGTAGCCTTGGAAATCAATTGGGCGAAATTTTTGCCCACGAAATCAAGTATCTCTACCCAGAGGATTTTGAACCTGGAGAGGTGGACCTTATGGCCTTGAAATCGAGGGTGTAATTGTACAATTTATTTTGAAAGGAAATCCATACTTGTGTGCGAGACTGGATGTAGGGTAACTCCGAATCAGTATAAAATTCGATGTGTTCTTTCCTTTATTGCTTTTACTTTATTTATACATCTATGTTTGATTATGTGATCATATCTGTGTCTGAATATTGCATACACTTGTGTTCAAATTAACAAAAAATCGAAGAGATTTAATATTTCCTTAAAACACTATTCACCCCCCTCTAGTGTTAATCCTAGCCTTAAGATCCATATTCCGCATTACTCGCATTTGGTATCAGAGCAAGATTTTCAAATTTTTACAATCGGAATTTTGAAAATTTTTCAAAATGGCTACCGACACTGGTACTGTTAACACTACCAACACTGGATCTATTATCCCTATCACTAGTTCATTCGTAGAAGGTCAGTCTACTGTCAGACCACCACTTTTTAATGGCAGTAACTATGCATATTGGGTATGTAGGATGAAAATATATTTACAATCTATAGGACTAGACACTTGAAATGTCACACAGACTGAATATTCTGAACCCACAACTGATTTTGCACCGTGGACTACTGAGCAAAAGACTGTTGCACAAAAGAACTCTAAAGCTATGAATATTATGTTTTGTTCACTTGATAGAAATGAATTTAATAGAGTGTCAGTTTATATGTATAGTAGATCTCAGAACATTATGCATTCTCTACTATCCTTGGGAAAGGAATTTTCGAAAGAAGATCAAATCAGAAAAATCTTAAATTGTCTTACTCCATAATGGGATCAAAAGACACTTGCGATCGAAGAGGCAAATGACATCAGTACCTTAAAGATAGAAGAATTAATTGAAAATCTAATGTCTTTTGAAGTCCAAATGATTGAGAGAAGAGGAAGAAAAGCATCTGAAAAGAAATCAATAGCATTACATGCATTGACCGATGGATCAGACTCAAACAGCGATAATGATGAAGAGATAGCCCTTATGACCAAGAATTTTCGGAAATTCCTGAAATACATAAAGATGAATAATCTCAAGAGAAACAACTATAAGAAATCTGTAAATCAGAATATTGTGCCAAACAATATCAAATGTTTCAACTATAATGAACCAGGCCATATCAAAAGAGACTGTCCGTATCCAAATAGGCAAAATCTCCCTATAAACAATGATTCCGTAAATAAAGGAAAACGTGCATTTACTGCTACTCTAGATGAGTTAGACTCGTCCTTAAGCGATGATGATCACAAGACAGATAATTCAAATATGTGTTTCGCAGCAGTTCACGACTCCAACGAATTCAGAGAAACGGACTTAGAAAAAGGTACACATTTACAATACAATTGGTTGAAATTGCATGCTTAGAATTGGATGCTTGATTGATTGATTGATTTTGAATTGGTATGTTGTTTGAATTTTAAATTTTTTTATTTTTTTACTATTATTTTATTATTTTATTATTGTTTTTGTTTTTATTTTTATTTTTAATAGTATCATAATATTTTATGGAATATACTATAATTCTAGTAATCTTCCAGATATATATAGACATTAAAAATAATAAATTTATATATATTACAATACTTAAGAAAAATAATCATGGAAATTCAAAGGCACATGTCGACATAATCCCCATCATGACGTCGACATGGGTACAGAAATTTGAAATTCAAAATTTGAATTCAAATGGTTGAATTTCCCTCCACCTTTTCACTTCATTCAATTCTCTGAAAAGCTACCTTTTGAAACCCCTCCACAATGAGAATTTCCAGAAAGATAAAAGAGCAACTCTACAATGATCTGGAGGTTATAACTATGCTAACTATGGAAAAGTCCATCCCGGGAAGTTTTCTCCATTTCAAGATTTCTCTTCTTATGAAATTGATTTTCTTTTTGCAAACAATCAAGTTCTAGTCTTGTTAATGCTTCTCAAATTGATTTTGTTTACTATCCAAATCTTGTTAAAATTTTATATGAAAATTTAAACCGTGGATTTTATATTGAAAATGATGATGAAATTTGGAGTAGTTTCAAAGGCACTAGAATTGTTTTAAGTTGTGATATTTTGGGTACCATTCTGTTTTGCAAAAGCACGGGAATGGTTCTTTCTAGTTTTAAAATCGATGAAAATAATAGTGAGACATTTCATCACATTTTCGAAGGAAATGATAATTTTGAATTCAAAAATCAAAACTTTCGACCAAAAGCTAGAATTGTTAATCTTCTTTTACAACATACTTTGACCCCAAGATCGGGGAATTTTAACAATCCTACCTCAAAAGTTTGCAAAGCACTTTTTGCGATTTTTGGAAATTATGGTATTAATTGGGTGCAAGTTATTTTGGATGAACTTCGTCCCAAAAATCTTGAAATGGGTGAAAACACTTTGCATCGTGGAATCTATCTCACTCGTATTTTTAACTATTTTGGAGTGGATTTCAAAGGAGAAGAATTTGTTTCAAGAAAGGTTTTCAATCACTCAAATATTTCTCTTATGAAAATTCCATTTGTTTTTCAACCTTATGAGACTCTTACCGAAAAAGAAAAGCGTTTGGCTCATGAGGAGATGGAAGAGGAGGAAGAGGAAGAAGAAGGGGATGAAATGGAAATAGAAGAAGAAGAAGGTAAAACCTCTTTGGAAAGCATTGACTATCCTCCCAATCCAACCAACAAAACCCTTCTCAAAAATCAAAAGACTGTTGTTGAGAATCAACGGGTTCTTAAACGGTCCGTTAGTAAGAAATTGGATAAAATGTCATCGAAGATGAACAAGTTTTTCTCCAAAGTCGGCAAGAAGCTTGGATTGTCTTCATCTTCTTCGTCCTCTAAGTAGCCCTACCTTTTCATATCTCGTTGTATTTGTTTTAGTTTATTTTGATTTGAATGTTCATGTAGTTTTTAATGATCATTGTATCGTTCTATTATGCAATGATATTGAATTTCTTTTCTGTTATCTAGCTTATCTTATCTCTAGAATAAATGTTAGTATATTATATAAATATATACACACACACACACACAATTATTCACAAAATCAAAAAAAGTCACCAAAATTCCCTAAACCATGTCGACATCCCCCCTTGACCATGTCAACATGTACTGGTCGGAAATGACATTTCATTTTAAATTTTAAATTTGAATAACTACCTTATATCTATTAATTTTAAACGAATTTCTACACCTATAAATACCTATTTCTTCCAGAATTCATCACTCAGAATGATCTTTTATCTATTTTATCTCTAATTCTTCTCACAAACTCAAATATGGCCAATCCAATTCATAATTTGACCGAGAATCTTAAAGAAACCCTTAATTCTTTCAAGAATATTCTTTCTTTCATTATTCGTAACCAGCGACACTTAGAGTTAAGTCAAATGCAGATGATAAAGGAGCAAGAAAAGCATTTTGATGCGATATGATGGATGATTTCCTCCCTACACAAAGATGATAATGAAGCACATCCTCCTGTCTCTCTCACCAATGATAATGAAAATTGGGATGCCATTAAAGCAGACCCTATATTTGGAGAAGAAGGATGGGTGGGAGTTCCTCGTAATGTTTGATTTTATTTGATTGCTTTGTTTGATTGATTGCTTGAATTGATTTGATTTGATTTGGTTTGGTGTGGATTGATATTTAGTGTGCAAAACATGTATATAAACACATTGATATTTATATGATCATTATTAGTTATCATGTCTATCAGTATAATTATCTCTTAATCTATCTATTATATACTCCATTGTATAATTTATTAATGCAGGTAATTTAGTACAAGAATGAGGGGGAGTTATATAGTTTGGAGTTAGTTTTTTGTTGATGACAAAGGGGGAGATGTATAAAATAAGATAGTTAGGCATAGATTAAGGGGAAGTTATTTGTTTTAAGGGAGTTATGAGGATAGAAGTAATATTTTATAAACAAAGGTTGTCATCATCAAAAAGGGAGAGATTGTTAGTCCTTGAGATGATGGTTTTGATGACAACAACCTTAGAATAAGATTATAAAATATAAATACTAACATTATAGTTTAGATATATATATGTATATGCAGGATTTAACCATGTAGGTATCAAGAATGAAGACCGTACAGTATAGAGACTCAAGATATCAAGATTGAAGACTCATGAGTATCAAGATTATCAAGAGTTCAAGATTTCAATAATAAGTAATTTAATTAGGAATTTTGTTAAAATTCCTAGAAAAGCACTGGCATCTTAAAATCCAATTTATTCGTGGAATGGAATCCATTTCGAGCTCGTTAAAGGGATGGAACCTTAAGTAGGATGGAACCTACGAAAAATCTAGTGGAACATTATTTTGTATCCACTAACTTTTATTCAAAATGTTTTACAAAATTATATCTTGTTTTCAAAATGTTTTCAAAATCTTCCTTTTAAAAGTATTAAAAACATATATCCTGATTTTAATACTTTTAGCCTCGAAATAATCATTATTTTCAAAATCAAAATTATCCTTGGTTTTAAACTATTTTTTAATAATAAATATATTTAATATTTATACTTAGATTTTAATATAAAATTGTAGTAAAATTTTATATATACACCAAAATATTATTCTCTATATTTACTTATGAATTTTAACTATAGTTAAGTATATTTATAAAGTTTAAAATAGTTTTAATATAAGATAGAAGTTATTTTCAAAGAAAAACAAATCACCAAAATTTCTTTGGCATGCCGACATCCTCAAGTACCCCATGTCGAATGGTAGCAGTTTATTTCAAAAATTGGAATTTCAAAGGAAGTGTCTATTCGTCATGTCCTTTCACGAATGGACATGGCTGTTGTTCTACTATAAATAGGGGTTATTTTGAACGAATTTGTATTCATATTTTTATGGTTTTTCACTCCTCTTCTTCTTCCACATTTCTTTATACACATTCTCATATTACTCTGTCGAAATCAACATTGAATCTAACTAGATCATTTCTGGTTTGATTCTTTATCACTATCTCAACAAGATCTCGGTGTTATTCAGAGTTATAGACTTCTTTGTAATCAATTAAGTGAGAAAAGGCATGATTGTAGCCTTGGCAATCAATCAAGTGAGAAAAGGTGTGACTATAGCCTTGGAAATCAATTGGGTGAACTTGTTGCTCATTAAATCAAGTATCTCTACCCAGAGGATTTTGAATCTGGAGAGGTGTACCTCGTGGCCTTGAAATCGAGGGTGTAATTGTACAATTTATTTTGAAAGGAAATTCGTACTTGTGTGCGGGACTGGATGTAGGTAACTCCGAACCAATATAAAATCCGGTATGTTCTTTTCTTTATTGCTTTTACTTTATTTCTACATCTGTGCTTGATTCTGTGATCATATCTGTGTCTGAATATTGCATACGTTTGTGTTCAAATTAAGAAAAAATCAAAAAGATTTAATATTTCCTTAAACACTTTTCACCCCCTCCCCCTCTAGTGTTAATCCTAGCCTCAAGATCCATATTCCGCATTTCTCACGTCATTTACTGCAATGAATAAGGATTTCAATCTATGTAATCTCTATCTAAAATGGAAACTAAGCTTGGGGAAATTTTCTCTTTATCCTTACTATTCATTTCTCCCTAACTAAGGTCAATCTATCCCAACACGAATGCCTTACTATCCTACTAATACCACTTTACTATTCTTCTATAGTCTACACACATGAAGCAACATTCCTAGGTTCTCATTAGTGTCCTATACACGTTATGGAAACTTTTATTATCACTACTAGAAGTAATCAATGCTATCTCCTATATAGCCTGGCACTTTTCCTGTCACACCTAGGAAATGATTGATATCTACTCCATATTTAAAAGTTTGGTTTGGTATTTATTATTTCATTTCAAAAATTAAAGCTTCTAATATTTTGAAACATTAAATCCCAAAATTCTTGCCTTTAAAAGTGTTACTTTGAAGTTTCTATTAAATTCAAAGGTACTTGGTTGCTTAAAATTTTCTTTTAGACTTGCATCTTTACAGCTCTTTGAATTTAAATTATTCCCCAAAACCAGAAGGGAAAAACTCACAAATTCAAAGTTCAAAACTTATTCCTCTTTTCCTTTTAAAGACCTTTACAGCTTTCCAAAAAAAAAATTAGACTTTTAAATTTAACTATTTACTAAATTTTTCTCTTCTAAAAACTTATTTACTTTTTCACCAAACCATTTTTCTTTAAAACATGCCTTGGTTGTCCTTAAAACATTTTTTTTTGACTTCCAAAAATGCCCTCACTTGTTTTCAAAACATCTTCTTTTCATAGATTTCAAATTTATGAAAACTGGAGTAGATAAGAATAATTATTTTATAAAAAATCGCTTAACTTTCCTACTCTTCCAATTACCTAACCTTGGAGGAGTTTCTAACTTACTACAAATGGGGACTTTCTACAAAGGCAAGCAACCAATGCGCATAATCAATGGAAAATATGAAATTTATATTGCTTAGATTTCCTACCAAGGCTCTCTATAATATCCCTCTTAACTAACACTGTATCTAATTATTATACTTCTCATTACACCTAATGGATTTATACCTTAATGTATTGGAATTATTTTCTCTTATAAGAAACCATTAACGCTAAAACCTTCTATGAATTCTTTAAAAGGGGATTTCATTGTTTATGTGAAATTACAAGGAACTTATTTTATAATTTTTCGAAATAGGCTATAAAAAATATGGTGTTTTCTGTACCTTGTACATCTCTTTCACATATTCCTTATAACTTGCACAAAACATCTTTCTTTGTGATTTGGTTTCATAGAAAATTATATCATTATTCATTTCCCAATAGATTATAGTATGTTTAATCTATATTCACTTACAATAGACATTTCCTACTAAATTTATCAATTTCTTGATATTTAACTTACATCTTTTTTTCTAGAAGAACTCATTTTCAAAATTGTTTAAATATTTTCATAATTAGAAAACATTTCTGTATATTGATTTAAATAATAAGTGTATTTACAAATCACTTTATTTCTATACTTAGAAATTATTCTCAAAATGCATTTTTATTTAGATCAAAACAGATGTTGTGTAAAACACCGTTACTATAATCCAAAAATACTAGTATACGGATTTAATTAAATAAATATTAATAAATCTCATATGCTATTTAAAAACATTTCCTTCGGGAGTCGACTACTATAGCAATAGCGTCATAGTCTATGCTTCCTTTATTTTTCACGGAAACATCTATTACAACAATAAATGTTAACCAACGTTTTCGATACTTAACACACTCTATTTATTATATTTAAAAGCTTTGTTTACCTACAAAGAAACTAGCGAGCTACACATACTCTGTAATTTTTCAAAAAGAATTTCACTTTTAACAAAATTTACATTATATAAAAATCAATTTAAATTTCATACCACTTTTTTTCTTCAAAAGCTCAATATTTACTTCCTTAAACATATTAACCATTATATTTTTCAACTTTTCAATTCCAAAAGTTTCATTTTATTGGGCTCGACTTAAATTAGAATTTTTTCTTACTACCCTAGGAATATCCTTCCTAAACCTTGGAAATCTCATTTCCTTACTCAAATGACTTATTCCTTCCAAAATAAAAATACTCTCCCTACTATCCCTCGGGAACTTTCCCACTTCCTATAACATATAGATACCAATGTACACTATAAATCGGCAATATTATAAGGCTCAAGATCCTTGGGTCATCTCAAACCCAAATAGCAAACTATGCACAAATATAACCCTAAAAACTTTCCATATGTTAAAATCTATAATTGGGGAGTATTTAGATTTTAGTACATAATATATTTATATTTTATTCAAAAATACAAATACGTTCACTCATATTTTCTAATTTACTTAGGATCTACTAACCTAAGCTCTAATAGCAAATGTAACAACCCGAATTCTAGTGGGTCCATATTTTTCGTAAAAATGCTACAATCCAAGCCCACTGAAGCTCGAGTGGGTATCTAGTATCCTGCAAATAGGCAAAGACAAATATATCAGAGCTTAAATAAATATCTCATAGCGGAACTGACTAAAATATAATTGTACTTAAATACTCACCAATATAATAACACTTTCTAAACAAGTGTCTCAAAGATGGAAAGTCTATGCCATCTACCTAACCTGTGGGATGTTATAAGGAGGAGATCAAAACAAAAGTTCTGATGAATGGACAAATTATACACTTCTAAGCTTAATTCTATATATATTGTTTTATTTCCATTTTCTGTTATATTAAGTTTACTAGGCTTTTAATACTCTCGCCTCTATGCATGAATCGAACCCATCTATCCCCTAGTAGATTAAAACCTAATAACTAATATAAATATGTAGCTACATGCCTAAAGATCGCATTGGTCATAGGTACTATTCATAGTACCTTCTATATCCTCCTCGAAAAGGACTCAATAGTCTTGCTCCTAGAGCAACTGTAACTACATCTGTAAAGGACAGCTTCATGAGGCCTACAATACAAATGTTCCGTTGTCTACTATGAAAACATAAAACTGCGTCCGCACTAGCTTATACTAGTGCTCGGACATCCACAATGTACCACCCAATGCGTAGCTTGAGGATTATATGTAATCGTTATGTCTACTCCCTAAATCCTGCCAACAAGGTCTACCTTGTAAGGAACTCAGTCGAGAATTTTCTATATCTGTAAAGGTCCGCTTCATTAGGCCTATAATACAAATATTCTACTTGGTCTATCTATTTTCTCATCGTGGCTTTGGCCCTACGCAGCCCCCCTTAACTAATCGAAAGACCTCTCAAGAGCTAAGTGGTTGCGGTCTACTACAAACAATCTAACTTCCAATTGGTTGTGCCCCTCATCCACTGTCTCGACAGTGAAACAATCATTGGCATGTTGGTTTAACTCTAGTCTTTCACGAACTCGCTTTGATTGATGATGGCTTGATCTTCGCGTGCGACTATCCTTTTGGGTCTTGCCTACTAAAACTTACTCCTAACTAGAAGTATGGTGTCATACAAATATCCTACTCCATCATCAACCTTTTGACTGCGTACAAAGGTCCGCTTCGTTAGGCCTGCAATGCAAAAGAAATCAAGGCATATTCTCTTGCTGGAACACCTACAGACTTGCCTCCGGGGTTGCAGCTTCGTTAGGCCTACCTCAGAGGGCTATCCTAGAGTATCCTCAAATCCCGTTGAAGTCTCATACTTCCTTCTAGCCCAAACTAGCTAAGTTGGACGTGCTCTTTCTGTACTAAAAATCTGCAATGAATTGCTTCATTAGGATCTTTATCCAGATTCTCATTGGGCTACTGGAAACACACCTTAACATTTTATTAGACCCTACGTCTACTCTTTATTTTTTGTTTAGTTTACTTTTCTTATTCTATTGGCTACTTATTTACCTTAGTCAGCAAGCCCAGTCCTACATATATGTTAGACCATCAGTCTTAGACCTGAAAGGGAATGCTGTCGAGACGAACCACTTCTATTATTTTGCTTATCAACTTGATCCAAGATCTTATTTTGATAAAATAAGCCTATTCTATTTCTTTCTTTTTAATTATAACTTACTTGTTACAATTATACTTGCAATTGTCGCTTTTATATTCTTTTCTTTCTTTTATAACCTACATGTTACAAATGTGATTGCAAGTGCCTCTTTTCTATTCTAATCCATCTTCTTTTATTATTATACTAAATTTTTCTATAGTTCTCTTATATTATATGACAGTCTTAGCTTGGGACTACATCCAACTGTCACAAATTACTTATCAAAATAACTATTTTACTTTTTCTTCTAATATTTGTGCAGTAAATGTAGTTCTAGTCACATATTTTGTTTATTGTTTCTTGTCTTGTCAAATAATTAACCTGATTATTTTTTCTTCTTTAATTTCTTTAACGCTTCGCGTTATTCTTTTTTATTCTGGGAAGTAGTTCTATTCTATTTGGTTGGTTGCAAAACTATACTAAAAATCCATTTCCCTATATTAATACTAAATAATGTTGCAAACAATAACTCGTAACTGTAAGATATTTCTTTTATTGTTTCTTTAATTGTTGGTAATGTAAAATACAGTAATGTCTCTATTTTGCACTAATTCCATTTTTCTTGCTTTTGTTCTTATAGTTACTTTTGTCGTTATTCTTACAATATTAAACTATGGAAATGTATTCTCTTTTCTAAACCAACCAACTAATCTCTCACTAACTTCCAAATCAAGTTATTAGATTTTCTCCTTTTTAATTCATTTCTCCCGTTTTAACATAATTTACTGTAATTTCTCACTTTTAGGCTTATGCCTTTCTCTACAACTTTTAAGCCTAATATTACTTATATTTAATTGGATTCCTTTATTTTTCAAGATAAATAACATTTAAATATAATTGTACTTCTCTTATAAAATCTACAGTTTTAACATAACTAATTAGTAAACTAACTACTGAAATAAATGCTGAATTAAATATTTAATAAGAACCTAAAGATATTATATGTCATAAACATAAAGGGGATATAGTTCAAATCCACTCACCTGTCATCCTTATCTTTACTCCATAGCCTTCCTGAATCCCCTTCTAAGGCTTCTAATACTTTTATTTAAAATATATTCTCCCTAGAAATATTTTCTATTGAGGGTTCAGTCTCAAGCAATGAACCCAATTGGGAGAAAATCTGATTGTGAGAAAATAGCTAAGCCTAGGGGTTCTATTTATAGTGGAGTTTGGGGATCTTAGACTGTCTGATTTTTAGATTAAATCTGGTGCAACCACATCACGGGCTCGCTATGGATCGTTGGATCCAGAAAATAACGCTTTAGATCGCTCGAAAAACCTAATTATAAACTTCGGCACGTCGCTGGTCGATTTTACGTCCGGGGAAAGACGCGGGTCGACCTATAGGTCGACCTGTGTTCTTTAGGGGTCGACCTTAGGGTCGACCCTTGTGTTTTGTGGGTCGACCTATAGGTCGACCCTTAGGGTATTATTATTATTTTTTTCGTTTTTCTGATTTCTTGTTCTCCTCGTAACTTCTTCGTATTAACTTGGATTTCGACAAGTTATATAAAACTTGATCAGAAAATCACTATGAACATAATGGTATAGTTTTCGAGGCCATATTTTGACAATTTCAAAAATGCTTATTTCATTGTTCATCGTTATTTGATTATTTAGTTATCTAAATATGTGGGGTGTTATAGCATTATGGGCTTGTAGAACCACCCATAAGTCCATGACTGGCCATACTCTATTCGCCCTCACTTACGGTTCAAAGCTATTATTCCTATTGAGCTTGAATTTCCTTCCCATCGACTGACTTACTACGATCCCAGAACAAATAAAGATCTCCTCTTAGAATATCTAGACTTTAAAGATAAGAAGCGTGAGGAAAATGATTTGAGGGCAGCTGCATACCGATACCCGCCCGATACTACAATTGAAGTTTGACCTAGAACCTTTGAAATCGGCGATCTTATCTTGAAACGGGTTTTTTCTACCCAATTGCATATGGATCCTACCTGGGAAGGATCGTATGTCGTTGATTAGAGGGTTGGAGAGGGAATTTTTAAGATAGTGACTAAAACAGACTCCCAATGGTGTGGAATAGCAAGCATTTACGATGCTATTTTACTTAGTTTATTTCTTTTTCATTCAATTGTATTTACTTTTAGAATTTGCTTTAGCATTTGATTTTCGGATATGTTGATGTGCACGTAAATGTGCATATTTTTACCACCATATTTATTCTATTTAAATTAAATAAATGATCATATTGGGTATTTTAACTTGTTTAAACCAAATTCAAATTATTTTCAAATTGTCACATATTCATCTTCATATAGGGACAAAATTGTCTTTTTTGTGCATTTATTAATTTGTGAAAATTTAATTGAAAATTTCTATGTATTTTGTAGGAATTATAATTCAAACACAAGTGGCTTCATGAAAATATATGTATGCACAAGGGTGAATAGAACAAATGAAGATGGAAATAATTCAAAGGCATGATAATGGAGGACCCCTCCTACCCACCTTTCTTCATGTACAAATTAGAAGCTAATCCACATGCTTATGGCCATTAAATCTTCATGCATACTTAATGGATAATTAGTGGAAGTTAATAGTTACTTGGTGACCGCACTTCCTCCAAGGGCATTTTGGGTACTCCCCAAAAATATGCATTAGGGTTTCTAACTTGTATAAATATCCCTTATGTTTCATGTAGCCATCTCTCCTCTTAGTTAGTTAGTTTTAGTTTAGAAAATAAATCAAATCTCTCTTTCTTTCCATGGCTACTTAGCCATTTCTTCTCTTATGTAATTCTTGTTTTTATGCAATGTTAATTATTGTTTCTTTTTAATTACATGTTCATTTCCTTTTATGCAAGTAGTGCAGATTTACTTTTATGCAAGTTGAGTAGTTTTCTTTTCATTTGCTTTCATTTTTCTTTTCTTTTTTCTTTCATGTTGCTTTCTACATTTGTTGATTTGATAACAAATATGAGAGCTTAATTCCTACAATTTAGGGGTAATGAAGCTCTCTAGTATGTAGATGCAACATTTTGATGTTTATACTCTCTTTTTGTGCTTTAATGGAAACACTTGAAGTGGTTTAATGATGTTGTTTAGCTTTGAATTTGATAGTCTATGTTGTTCGTAACAAATAGGCTATGCTTAAACAAACATAACACAAATTGCCTCTTCATCTAAATATGATTATGGAAAAGAAGTGAATGTTGAAATTGAAATTTGATAGCCTATATTTCTAAACAATAGTTAATAGGCTATGCTTAAAATAGATTTTTAATTCAACTTTGTTGTCATATTTCATGAGAATTAAATGTGTATTAGTGGTTGTGTTATAGTTTGATGGTTTATATTGAGCTAATTAATAGCACAAATATACCATGCTTATGATAAGCACATCAACTAATTCACTAATGACAAGAAAAGAGAGATCATAACTTCATTTTGTTGATTTAAATGATCTAGAGAGTGGATTTATCTCTAAATTATTCTTTTAACTCTCATATTTTTATCATTTTCTTTTGCTAGTTTTTGTTAGTTTCTTACATTTCTAGCTATTCACTCTCGACTTCGGTATAATTTGATTGAGTAGGAAATTAAAATCATCAATTCCCTGTGGATCGACCCGTATTCGCCGCGTGCTACATTCGTACACCGTGCGCTTGCGGTTATTTTTAATTTAAATTCGTTCGACGGTTTTCTAAACCGATAGAATTTCCGTAGACGAACAAGTTTTTGGCGCCGTGGCCGGGGAGTTGTTTTGATTTTGATTTCCTATTCTTCGAATTATTTTTGTTTAATTTTTGTGTGTTTGTTTGTGTGTGATTTTTGATTGCATTTTGGTTTTGTGTTCATGTTGTTCTAGTATTTGCATTGCATTTGCATTTCTATTAAAAAAAAATCATACACAAATTCATAAAAAAAAAAGTGGAATTTCATTTCATTTCTTTTGCAATTACATTGGTATTTCTTTTCAATTACATTGTTATTTAAAAAAAAACAGTGTGCATCGCACTGTTCATTGTGCACAGCCCTGCACAAACATTTCTCCTCTGTTACACTACAGTTTTATCTCCTGTAACCACATACCCTGTCTTCCAGTTCAGTGACCATCCCACAGTTCAACTTCCACATACCATCACTGCCTGACATCACCACCAAAACTTCACCCAATATAACCCTGCACACATTCTTCACTCCAAATTCCAATTGCTCTGTTCAACAGAACTGCATCATACTCCACCACCAAAAGCACCTTGCCAACAACAAACAACTGCTGCCATCTTATCATTTCCTTCATACATCAACTGTCTTCATATATCACAACCACACCTCCCAACTGTCTTCATATCAACCCCTCTGACCATAAAAAAAACAGCACATTCACTTCACAAAAACAGTTAACCCCTGTACAAACATTCGGCCTATCCCCCAACCTGTCACTGTTACATTGCCTCACTGCCGACAAACTTCTTCAACCAAAATAGCACCATCATTACCCACTCTCATTCTCCTCTTCAAACAAACCTCGCCATAATTCCAATAGCACTGCAAAGCTCATCACCCAATACTTGCAATACTCGGTTCACTGTAAACCCACTACTTTGCATATATCACATCAGTGGTACACTTTCTCTTCATACTTCAGTCTAACCATTCTTGCAACCCCCTGCCTAACCACATCACCAAAGCCACAAACACTCCCCTGCCTTCCATAAAGAACCACCACTAAGCTACATCATCTCCAACAAATACAAACTGTCATCCCACCCTTGAGCAACCACTCTACTTCCACTTCAGAACCCATATCATTATCACCTCTACTTGCACTGCTAACCAGCAATTCTCACCTTCAGATCACCCACCAGTGCTTTGTCCATCCCCTCAAACAAATTGCCAAAGTCCAGTGCCTCACTCTTACATCCATACATTCACTTCCTCCTCCAACAGTTGCACCACTACATTAGTCCACAACATCACAATACTTCCATCACTGCTACATCATCATACTGACCATCACTCGACATCGATCAACACACCATACTTGCAACTACACCTGACAACGTTCAACTTGCATACTTCCACTCAACCTTCACCTGAGACCGCCCACAAACCATCCACCTCTACTGTTACAGATCACCACTCCACAACCAATATCAAAAACAACCCACAAAGCAACAGAGCAAATATCACCGTCGCCCAATCCACGAACACGTTTTTGAGGTGTGCGAATCAACCAGCAATCGACTTCGCCTACGCCGAAACCACGACAGTGCCAACCCTCGCAACCGCTACAGGCGAGCGCCCCTCAACCACTCGACCATCATCGAAACCCCATCTCTTCCTCTCCATTACCCAAAATCACGTTGACTGCCGTTCTCATCACCAATTGACTCCGAATTCATCGAGTTTGTATGCTTGATTTTGTGAGGATCTAGTTTTTGCGAGGATTTGATTACGCTGAATTTTATTTTTTCTTTCGAAACTCTGTGTTCTGTCGAGAATTCAATTGACGATTGAGTTGTTAGGTTGTCTCGGTTTACAGCCGTGAGTTGGGTTTTGTTTTTTTTTAATTGGTGTGCATTTTCTATTTTACTTTTATCTTATTTTACTTTAAAAAAAAAGATTTTGTTTATTGGTTTTCTGCTGCCTTCTGTTTGTTTTGATTTATCCTAGTGTAAATTCTTTTAGCTTTGTTTTCGTTCTTTATTAACAAAAAAAAAACAAATTTCAAATTGTTTTATTTTATTTTATTTTCATTTTTGTTTTACTAGTTTTATTTGGTCTTCCTTTGATATATAAAACAAATTTTTTTTTTTAAGTAAAACCCTACTTTTAAGTTTCCTTTCAAAAAAAAACCAAAAAATATATATATATTGTATATATCTTAGTTTCTAATTTTCAGGTTGCCAAAGCAGGAAATAAAGGAAGAATAGCTTGCTAAAAATTGCTTCCTTAGCTAGCCAAAATAAATTGCTCTGCTTGCTAAAAAATTCTGCTTTCATTTCTAGTTTTATTTGAATTGAATTGTTGGTTGCTTGCATTTGCATTTTAAAAAAAATAAAAAAAATTCATTCGTAGTTGCATTGTTAATACACGTTTAATTTCTGTTCTACATTTCATCTTAGATTTTGATTAATAATAACGATTAGAAATCAATAACACTTAATTGTGTATTGACAAGTTGTCTTCTTTGAACAATTTAATTTCTTGGTGTCTAGGCTATGGCAGAGTAATAACCATTTATAAATATTACAGTGATTCGTAAATATAATAGTGGTTGTTCCTCTGAAGGTACTTAAACCTTCGGCTGCATTGCTACGGTGATTCGTGGTGCACCGATAAATCCTGCCCGTTACCTGGCTGAGAACTATCTTGTTTATTTAAGACAGTTTGTGAGTATACAATTTTGGGTTGACTTAGGATAAATCATTTGTAATTAAACCTTGCATTCATTTAGTTGCATTAGTTCATGCATATTTAAGAGAGAAAAAATTTCAAAAATCCAAAACTAAAAAGAAAATTGTAAATATTCCTTTTATTTTTCTTTGAAATCTTTAAATCCTTTTCCTTTGAAAATTCAAAAATCCAGAAAAATTAGAAAAACAAAAATCTAAAAAAAATTATAAAATCTTTTCAAAAACAAAGAAAAAATTTGAAAAACCAAAAAAAAAAAAAATCAACTTCCCTTTTGAAAAATAAATTCCATTTGTAAATATTTTTCTTTTAAAAAAAAAACACAAAAACATTCTTAAGAATGTCCGAGTTTCCCCACATACACGAATTTTATAACAGTTGTGAAAATCAATATAATCCATATAATTTCACTTCAAATTCTTATGGATATTTCAACAACAACTATTGTTTAAACGATTCGAATTTTAAACCTCAAAATTTTCAAAATGATGACCAACCTTCAAATCTTGAAAATAGCATTTCATCTTTACTTGAAATCGCTACACAACAAAATCAAATGATAAATAAGTTGTGTAATTCATATTTGTGCGATAACTCGAATCAAAGTTTTCAAAATAATCAAAATTTGGATTCACTTGAAAATTCAAACGATTTCGAGTATAACCCATGCCAATTCAATTTTAAACTCCAAAATTAGTTTCAAAATCAAATTGAAAATGTGAACCAATTTATAAATAATTTTGGCAATAGGAATAATCTCGACCATGATACAATTGAAAACTTTGATTATCAACGAATTCAAAGTGAAAATTTTCAAATTAGTAATCATGAATTTGATTTTGATGAACAAATGGAAAAAGATAACAGGGATTTATTATTTGAAAAATACAAAACTTTTCGTGAAAATCATAATCAAATCTCAACCTGCGAAGAATCAAATAATAATCTACCGTTTGTCGAAATTGACAATTCTTGTTCTCAACAAGTCCAAATCGAAAATTTTCAAGTTAATAATTACAAATTTGACTTTGTTGAGCAAATGAATGACATGTACAATGAGCACATGGATTTGGTGTTCGAAACATATTTGAATCAACGTGATAAATAAACTCAAATTCCAACATGTGACAAGTCAAGTGATAATCCACCTTTTACCCAAATCGATGATTTTCAAATAACAACTTTCGAAATTGAAAACGAAAATCTTAACGAAGTTGTTGAAAACATGGTAATTGAGTTGGATTTCAATTCTTTTGAGGGTATGGAACCAAATTTAAAATTCGATCTTCCTTTTCTCGATTTCGAAAATTTGAATACAATAACTTTGGATTTTGAACTTGAGATATGTAATAAAGTTGTTGATAATCCAACAAAGGAAGAAGAATTTAATGAACACGAATTTTTTGGACTTTTGGATGACGAGTTGTTAAATTCTGACGGGGAAGATGAAAATCAGCATCTTGATTTTGAAATCAATAACTCTGAAAATGTTTTCAATAATAAACTTGAATTTCAATTTGGTGAAAATAAATGTGAATTTCAATCAATTGTTTTATCAACCCCAAAAATCATCGAAAATAAAACAACTCGTTCAATTTTTAATAAACAAAATTCGTTTTTCCAAATCGACAATCAACTTCGAAATCATTTACGATTTGGTTTTTCGTGCTTAAGTTGTATCTCACACATTTGACGAGACAAATGAATCGGTCTTTAGAAGACCGTTTCATTTACTTTTTGACTGTATACTTTCTCATCTCTAGTAAATAATAATCTTTCATGTAAATATTAGATTTTTATTTTATTTTTCTCCTTCCACTTGGGTTGACTGTGGGGACACAGTCAAAATCAAGTGTGGGGGGAGACTCATCTTCTATTAGATTTTTCAAGATTAATTTTCCATTTTTCTTCCAAAAACTCAAAAAAAAATGCCAAAAACAAATTTTCTTTTATTTATTTTTAAAAGAAACACTATAAGATAAATATATGCCTTTGGTTTATTAAATTGAAGTTTTTGAAAATTTATTGGTCTTAACAAAAATAAAAATGAAGTTTGATTACAAATAATAATGGTTTAACCAGTATATAGGAAGATTCATACGTGTTAATTATGAAGTACATCCTAATTGAAAATCTTTGTTTTAAAAAGTGGTTGATTTAAAGTAAAGGATATAACATTTTTTTTGTCTTCTAAGTTAAATGGTGCTAAGATGATTTTGCAAAACTCCCACTCAAAAAAAATATAAAAATAAAAAATAATAACATGCAAGTATTCACTCTCATTTAAAAGTCCTCACGGTTATGCATGGGTGATTACTTGGAATTTCTGATTATGTGCTTTCAAACTCATTTAAAAGTCCTCACGGTTATGATGTATGGAACACATGTAAAAAAAAAGAGTTAATAAAAACCACCTACGGTCGATAGTGTATGCATGAAAGTGTGTGCACTCGCCATGCTCTGTACTCCCCTCACATAAGCCCGAAAGGCAATGCATGGGTGGTATATCTGGCCTCAGTATACCTGAGCTAGGTGTGTAATTTTTCTTGCAAATAATGAGAGAGCAAGCAATTGAAATCCTAGCACTATTTTTACTTATTTGATTTGATTTGTTATTGAAGAGAAATGAAAATACCACTTTGATAAACTTTGATAATCAACTAAGGATCCATTTTATAATTACACTTTGTTATCAACCGAAACAACAAGTTAAACTATTGTCTATTTTTTATGATAACTTGATTTTTGTTGGAAATTTTGATGAGTAAATGACATAAATTTTTGAGATAATAACCAAAACCTATATTTAACTTATTTGTGTCAATTTAAAAATAAATCCTTCATTTGTAAATATTTTCAAAAATTTGCATTCATCTCTTTGTAAATAAATCTTGCATTTTGTAAATATTTTCATTATGCATTTGGATTTTGTGGGTATTATCCGCTGAAAACCCTCACGAGACAACACTCGTCCTACTGGGGACACCTAGAGGTTTAACGGCTTATTGCATACGCTCAATGCAATCGTGCTCCCTACGAAAACGGATTTACCTTAGTTTTAGTTTATTCGAGGACGAATAAAAAGATAAGTGTGGGGGTATTTGATGTGCACGTAAATGTGCATATTTTTACCACCATATTTATTCTACTTAAATTAAATAAATGATCATATTGGGTATTTTAACTTGTTTAAACCAAATTCAAATTATTTTCAAATTGTCACATATTCATCTTCATATAGGGACAAAATTGTCTTTTTGTGCATTTATTAATTTGTGAAAATTTAGTTGAAAATTTCTATGTATTTTGTAGGAATTAAAATTCAAACACAAGTGGCTTCATGAAAATATATGCATGCACAAGGGTGAATAGAACAAATGAAGATGGAAATAATTCAAAGGCATGATAATGGAGGACCCCACCTACCCACCTTTCTTCATGTACAAATTAGAAGCTAATCCACATGCTTATGGCCATTAAATCTTCATGCATACTTAATGGATGATTAGTGGAAGTTAATAATTACTTGGTGACCACACTTCCTCCAAGGGCATTTTGGGTACTCCCCAAAAATATGCATTGGAGTTTCTAACTTGTATAAATACCCCTTATGTTTCATGTAGCCATCTCTCCTCTTAGTTAGTTAGTTTTAGTTTAGAAAATAAATCAAATCTCTCTTTCTTTCCATGGCTACTTAGCCATTTCTTCTCTTATGTAATTCTTGTTTTTATGCAATGTTAATTATTGTTTCTTTTTAATTACATGTTCATTTCCTTTTATGCAAGTAGTGTAGATTTACTTTTATGCAAGTTGAGTAGTTTTCTTTTCATTTGCTTTCATTTTTCTTTTCTTTTTGCTTTCATGTTGCTTTCTACATTTGTTGATTTGATAACAAATATAAGAGCTTAATCCCAACAATTTAGGGGTAATGAAGCTCTCTAGTATGTAGATGCAACATTTTGATGTTTATACTCTCTTTTTGTGCTTTAATGGAAACACTTGAAGTGGTTTAATGATGTTGTTTAGCTTTGAATTTGATAGTCTATGTTGTTCATAACAAATAGGCTATGCTTAAACAAACATAACACAAATTGCCTCTTCATCTAAATATGATTATGGCAAAGAAGTTAATGTTGAAATTGAAATTTGATAGCCTATATTTCTAAACAATAGTTAATAGGCTATGCTTAAAATAGATTTTTAATTCAACTTTGTTGTCATATTTCATGAGAATTAAATGTGTATTAGTGGTTGTGTTATAGTTTGATGGTTTATATTGAGCTAATTAATAGCACAAATATACCATGCTTATGATAAGCACATTAACTAATTCACTAATGACAAGAAAAGAGAGATCATAACTTCATTTTGTTGATTTATATGATCTAGAGAGTGGATTTATCTCTAAATTGTTCTTTTAACTCTCATATTTTTATCATTTTCTTTTGCTAGTTTTTGTTAGTTTCTTACATTTCTAGCTATTCACTCTCGACTTCGGTATAATTTGATTGAGTAGGAAATTAAAATCATCAATTCCCTGTGGATCGACCCGTATTCGCCGCGTGCTACATTCGTACACCGTGCGCTTGCGGTTATTTTTAATTTGAATTCGTTCGACGGTTTTCTAAACCGATAGAATTTCCGTCGACGAACATATGTAATAAGACAAATTGAGACGACCCGACTTTCTACTCCCAGAAAATCGCATCATCTTGAAGAAAAAAAGGGATAGAAGAAGAAAAGAAAGAGAAAGAAGAACACAAACAACATCAGAGAACTCACAGCGTAACGAATAAAATATAATATATCACAAAAAATATTACATAGTATCTTATTACATCAGAGTACATAACTTAATTAAACTGATAATAGACAGTTATAAACTTCTGTCTAACTATACAACTCAAGAACAACAGATACAGATACAAACAAACACAGCGGAACCAATATATATATCTACACGTCGAAGCATCCTGCTCCATATCTCCTCCAAAATTCGTCAAGCAATCCTGAATCACTTGACTACTCATACATAATATGAGTACCCAAGAGTTTAATAAAACAGAAAATAAACATTCGGGTCAGACAGGGGTCTGGTGTGAGTAAACGGGTTAAAATTGCTTAACTTTAGAAAACCTTTGAAAGAAAAGGTATCACGTAAGATTTCCCACACATAAACATGGAAAAGTTTTTACCTTACGCTAACCAAAACATTTGATAGGAAATCCAGTGATATTATAATAGTGTCTAGGGTTTTCAAGTAAATAAGAAATAGCCGAAATTGTTACATCTATTAAATTCCAGTTACTAGCCATAAAAGTGGGTAATACAATCAAAACCGTAGGGTCTCGTAGGAAGAATGGGTTTCCATCAATGGCAGGGCTACTGGGGTACCGCCCGTCACAGTACGTGGCCTAGATCAACGTACCGAGGAGTACTCCCACTCCCCTGCAACACAAGGCCGGAACCATCCCTTACTGGATAGTCCCGAACAAGACAACCCCGTAGTTGGCGCGACCAACCACACACTAAGTCGAAATAAAAAGGGACAGCCGAAATAAAAAGGGACTTCTAGACAGGGGAAAATCTTGCTCTCCAGTGGGAGCTACCCACGAAGCCTTGCTGCACCTCCCCTGTTTTAGCCATTCCCGGTTGATGAGGCTTAAGGCTACGATTACCTTTATAGGACATCAAATCTTAGAATTCTCATCGTCCACCTGATGATGTTCTGAAAGCATTCAATCCATACAAGTTCGTTCCGGGTTTGAACGAAACCGAAGGCACTATCTCGTTGCACTCATTATTGGAATCACCCTCAGAGTCAACGACCATAGCCCTTGCACTCTGATTCGCCATCTCGAATCTATAAGCACTATTCCGTCAACTCATTACAGAATCACCCACAGAGTTATACTGACGTATAGCCCTTACACCTCGAGTCATCACTTGCTCCACTTGGATTAACGACCTAACATTTAATTGGAATCGATGTGGTTTTCGGATTCCAAATATGGAAACCCGATCCTGGTCTCACCGAAACCAAACGCCATTTTAATGTCCAATTTATACTTAAGGGTTTTAAATAGTTTAACTTATATTCAGGGTGATATAAAAATAGATAGATGAATCATATTATCACAAGAGATAATTCATAACAACATTCATCTTACACAGCAGCATCACATAACAGATATATCCAAATCATTCAGCATCAAGCCAATATCAAACATCCAATATCAACCAATCATCCAATATCAATCTCCAAATATTGATCATCCAATATCAAACAATTAACCAATATTATCCAATCAATCCATATTAATCAACATCCAAAACAGAATTGATTATCACCTAATCAATTGGATTACAATAATCCTTCTACATTAATTAATATTCCAAATAGAATAAATTAATCATCTTTAATGATTTTCCTTAATTAATCTTCCTTGATTAATTATCCTTTAATTACATTCAAGTAAGTATCCTTAACCATATACAATAATTAACCCTTAATTACTATCATTAATTACAATAATTAATGATCCTTCATTAATTAATTAACTATAATTAATTACATTAATTCTTAATTAATTACAATTAATTAATCACATTTAATTAATCATTTTATTAATCAACCTTGATTAACATCATTAATTATATTAATTAATGATCGTTATTAATTAATAATTACTTTAATTAATTAATAATTAACTTATAAATAAATCATCTCATTAATTCATAAACAGTAATTAACAAGTTGTAATTACTTATCTTAATTAATTAACTTCTTAATTAATTATATTAATCTTTGATTAATTATTCTAATTAATTAATCTTTAATTACTTCATTAAGTAATTACATTTAACAAATAAATTCTTAATTAATTACTTTATTAATTAATTTCAATTTGAACTAATTACACTTAGTAATTAATCTTAAGTTAAAATCATTAATTAATTAATCACATTGATTATTTAACTAAATAATTAAGTAATTAACTCTTGATTACTTACATAAGTAATTATCTCTAATCACTCTCATTAATAAGTCTTAATTACTTCCTTAATTAATCACTTAACAAACAATTAACTTTATCATTAAATAATTCTTAATTCTTAAATTAATTAATCACTTCATAATTAATTAACTTCAACAATTATATTAATCGATTCTTTAATTGATATCGTTAAGTGATTAACCAATAATTACTTCAACTAATTACTCCATGAGTAATTATCATAATTACTTCCATAATTAATTAACTTCCTTAATTACATTCAACAATTAATCATTAATTACTTTATTAAGTAATCACACTTAATTAATCCATAATTAAGTAATTATTTAAAATTATCTAAATAATTAACTAATTATTTAAAATTAATTAAACAATTAATTAACTTCTTATAATTTCAAAATCCTTAATTAATTAAGAGAACATTAATCTTAATTAAACTTTTCTCATTAACAATCAAATTTAATATTCAAATCAAGATAAATTAACCTTATTTATCTTGTAATGAATTAAATCAAATTTTAACATCTTAAACCAGTTATCCTATTTGGTTTCCAAAATCATAATGATAATCTTATTTAAAAATAGGAAATTTAGAAACAAATTTCAAAATTTTCAATACTTTAAAACATTCAAATTAATCTTATTTATTTCAAATATAAATTTGAAATCTTAAGATTGAATCATTACTTAACATTTTAAACTTAACTTTTGATTTAATATTTAAATTCAAAATACCCTTTTTAAATTGAAATCCAAAATGTAATTAAATTACTTTCAATATGAAATCCCTTTAAATAAATTTAAATTGAAATAAATTTTATAATTTCAACTTATACTTTATAAACTTGATTATCATTAAATTTTTAAACAACAAGTTTAGAGTTTTCATTTTATTTCCTTTAAAAAACTATTATCAGACAACACCCTAGGAAAACCCGAAGCAAACCACCCATCAACCCGAGTTAACCCCGAAGCAACCCAAACCAACCTAACTTCGAGTCCAACACGCATAAATCCCGAGAGCATCTTCGAGCCACCCATTGTATTCCCCAATCGAAAAACTTCAGAGTATACAAACGTGCACGGTGCACGTCTCCCACCACCTCCGGCCACCAACGGTCGCTGCGACCCCTAACCACCATCACACGCAACCCCTACATTCGACCGAGCACCCAGATTCGAGAAATCACGCTCGACTCGAATATTGACCCTTCATGCTCGAAACTGCAGCAAACCCCTACCTTAAATCCTCCACGGCCATGCTCCTCGACGCCGACCAACACTGCCGTCCTCACCATCAAAGCATCGCGACTCAAACTTCATTTTCACCAAAGTTGAACCAATTCGAATCATTACCAATGTCGCAAAACCCATTACAGTAAAGCCCAGATAAAAGTAACCTTAAACCCTATTTTGTTCGATTACGAACAAATTAAGCATTGGAAAATTTTTCGAATATTTTTCCCTAAATCACTAACTTACTCGCAAGCTTCTTCCAGAATTACAACTCAAATTATTGCATGAATCATCTGCAGTTCATAAAAATTTCCAAAATGAACAAAACTCAAATTCTCATGATTCACCAATCTAAAAATCATGAAACATGTTTTAAAAATCATGATTTTTACTCACTATTTCATTCATGTAATCCAAATCAAAAGTTAAGATTTTTGATTTTCACGTATAACAGTATTTGTTACTGTTATTCCTAATTTAAATCCGTTTGCTACAGTTAGGATCCTAAAAATTCTTTAAAAGCCATTATCTTCCTTAAACAAACAATTTTTATTCAAATTTCTAAATCAAATATTGATTTGATTAATTGGTATTGAATACTTCTTTTAACAGAACCTTCACTGCATATTAACAGAGTAAACACTTTCTTGAATTTAAACAGACAAACTCATACATTATGTACATACCAATTCATATAAATTTAAACTTTAGAATGATAATTCAAGACAATATCAACCTATGCATGCAGTAAAAATTCAGATCAACTGTTTTTAAAAGAAAATTTACTCACCTTATTGAAATATGCAGAGCAGTTTTTAAAACTTTTCCCCAGGCTTGAACATCTTTCCATCCCTTTTGAATTTTAATCAGAGAAATGATGAATTGATTTTCCTTTTTGTTAAAATCAAATGCCTTTGCATGCATGCTGTTGTAAATGCTTTCTAACTGCTGCTTTAAAGGATTGAAAGTGCAAATCTTCATTTGCAGGTTGATTCTTCATTTGAATTTTCAGGTTGAAGTAGATATTGCAGATTGGAATTACATATGGACTTGAATCTTTGCATTACAGGTTTGATTTTTCTTATCTTAGATTTGGATTTTATTTTCAGATTTGAAGTTGCTGATTTAATTTTGCTTTGTAGAACTTAAATTTTGCTTTTTCCCTTAAAGAAGACCCAAATTTCTTTGTATGATTATATTTCAAATAAAAGAAATATGAAGGCCACTTGTTCCTTAAACTTACATTTGTCACATTAATGTTTAATTGCTTTACAAATGTCTTTAATATATTTTAAAAAGTTTTACAAGTGTTACTCTATTTTATTAAATCATTTAAATTATATATGTATTCATAAAGTATTATATGCATTTATGAAATATTCATATGCATTAGTGAAATGATTTTATAAGAAGCCTTTTGAATTTTAAATAAATATACAAGTATGAAATCTTTATAAACTTTTATTTTATAAAGAGCTTATGTTTTACAAAAAATTCTTAGTTCAAGAGATATTTAAAAAGAAAGTTTATTTATAACTTTATACATATATATTTATAACCATTTAATTTAAACACTTTTAAAAGAAAACAAAAATAAAACATTGATAAATTTCTTTATAAACTATCATATTAAAATAAAAATCCATCTTATATTTGAAAAAAAATTGAATTAAACTTTAAATTAACTTTTTGAAAAGTATTTAAATTTTAAAACAAAGCTTCAGATTACAATTCATTCATATACAAATTATTAATGGATTAAATTTCAAAACAATATCAAACTATAACATATACATACATATATGTTACAATTTGAAAATTAATCTTTAATTTTAAACAAATGCTCTTCTATTCACAGTATATATCAAATGTATATATTATAAATAGAATAAAACTTCATTCGCTTTGACAAATAATTCTTATCAATATTTTAAATTATTAAAAAGATATTGATCACAATTATCAGATTAAATATTTATTAACCATAAAAAGAACAAATTAGCCAAATTTAAATTAAAATTATAAATAAAATTATTAAATCAATTAAATTATTTACACAGATTATTAAATTTATATTGCCCAAAATTCCGGGTCGTTACAATTCTTCCCCTGTTAAAAAAATTTCGTCCCCGAAATTTAAAAGCAAAGGTAATTTAATAATCCAGTATAGATTTTAATTTTAATCAACAAAGCATTCCTATCATCCAATAACTATCAACCATAGCAACCAAACAAACAAACAAACTTATCTAATTATTCTGACACAAATCAGAATAAAACTCTAATACTATCCCGAGTTTCCCCGAGTATAAATCACCGGGAGACTCGCTCTACAAAAGCCAACAAACTGACTACACAACTAAAATCCAGAGCTCAACTCATCTCTAGATCCTTCAATCTGAACAGAACATCAGATTACTCTCAAATCCAGCTCAACATCCAACTCCAACCGAACTACAGATTCAATAACCAACGATGAATCATACACGTACTCCCTCAGAGACACGTGTTACAAAATGAATTCCAGCTATCCAAACTGGCAATTCAAACTCATCCTATCAAAAACACAGATAAGAAATCCTCAAATGCCTCAGCACTAACCAACCAATCTTATCTAATATCTGTTCTCTTAACCAGAGAATTCTAACAACACCGAAACCCTAGCTCTCGAATATCCGGAACTACAAGAATTCTATAGCTTGGTGGATAGCAGCCTCCGATAGTCATGCTGGTCCAAATATAGAGGAAGGTACTACTTTGGTCTATAGTTCGACCAACAATGCCTTGAGAAATGAAGTGAACTCAATCAATGTTTCACCGATGGCCCAAAAAACTTTCATAATGTTGTTTTTTCGTTTCATAATCATAGGAATCTGCATTCACTCATGCTTTTGGCCGACATGTGCTTTCTTAGCTCACTTGACATAAAGAAACTAGTTACTTCGAGTCAAGAACAAGCAAGCCTAAAGTGCGTTCTATCCAACAACCTACCTGCTAGCACTAACGGAAGAAGTGGATATAAGTATAAATAAATAGACGAGTACGGTCCGACCACTCACTATTCTATGAACTCCGACCTGAAACCGACAGGAGGAGTATAAACTAGTTAGGGATGGAGCCCTACCATCCACCATCTAATTCTACCAGCCTAATACTAAGGGTAGGAGCAAAATCACTTAAATCACTGAACCTAACGGCGTAACGCGAGCTCGGGCCCCATGTTTGGTACGACTGAAGGACACGATCGCATGTAAGCCTTGGAATAGAGTTAGTGGATTTTTATCCGAATAGACGAGCAACAAATTACAAGTACACTGAATAGAAAGTAATAGCTCGACTACTTAGATAACAATTCCCATGAGGATCTAATAGAAAACCAAAAACTTGTATTCACATAATAAGCTTCAAATTTGTGATATGGGTTTATTCAAAAAATGGGGGTCGTACCCATACAACCACGACCAACAAAAAGGAAAATAGCAAGCAATGTGCAAATAGAGCCAAAGCAACAACTATTTCTTTTGCCTTTGCTCTTTTTGGATTTTTTGAAAGTGACACCACCCGAGCTTCTGTCTGTCCTTTTCCTTGATCCTTTACCGCCCTTGGCAGGAGGGCTTTCGAAGCTTGGAGGGAGTTCTCTAGGAATCGACCCACCGAGTGGAATGACTTGTAATGGGATGAGATTTGGATCGTCAATGTCCATTTTGGTAGGCTCAACTTTAGCATTTTTCTTTAGTGATTCCTACTTCTCAATGTGCTCTTTTAAGCTGAGCTCCTCGGTATGCTCAGTGGTGCTAATAACTACAACATCATCTGACTCATCAGACAATGATGCGTCCTCGGCTTTATCATCATTAAGTGCTTCGATAACATGGGCATCGAGCCCTAGAGCATCAGTGGTCACCGAAATCTTAGTAGATATCGATTATTGCTCCACGGCAGCATCACTTTTTGAAATTTCGTTAGGACCCAAAAGACCCGCAGATTCATGGAAATAAGAAGATAAGCCCATGACTATTGGGCATGAAGAACGTAATCTCTCGAAAAGTGGAGAATAAAGTGGAATACTTACGTTCGACTGACTCTCAGTTGTCGCCGAAGTACTCCCTTCTACAAAAGAGATCAATATCTTAGGTTGGTAATTGGGTTTGTCCAGATCATAGCTCAAATCTAGCCCCATGCTAAAAGAAACTCATGCTCCAGCTGCTTGAAAAGAAGAGGGGCCCTTGGGATCATTCTTCGAAGATTCATCAATATTTTTCCCTTTATTGAAAGGCGCTAGAATGTCAAAATATCGGAGCCTCGCAGCAGCAATGTTTACTTGTTCATTTCAACAAAGGATCTCTCGTACTAATTTCTCTTCATCTAAATTGGCTTCGCTAAGGTCTCTCTTTTTCATTTCAATAATATACTCCCAGGCCTTGGAAAGCGAATTAAGAGAACCCTCATCAATCGTGGTGGATAAGGAGTTTAACATTGTACTCAATGATCATAGATCAAACATATCCTTAATTTTCATTTCGATCGGATTCTTTGGCATCCTCCACCTAGGCCTCAATCTGTTCTATCATCTCCTTAAGGCTTACTTCTCTCGCCTCTTATTTAAGGGCTTTAATTTTAGCAAGTTGCTCATTAAGTTTGATTTTCAGAGTCCTATCCTCGACGTCCTCCTTGCAATATCTTTGCAAACCTCTTGAGCTTCAATTTTCTCTTTCCACCCTTTCTTAAGAACCTCTTTAAGGTCCTCAATGCGGCGAGCCAAGATATCTTTCTCTTTTTGCAAGGAGTCTTTTTTCAAGTTGAGTGCACCATTATGGTTGAAGGCAGCATCAAGTTCCTTTTTATGGGTAGCTTCCAGACGACTCACTGCCTCAGATGTTTCTTTGGCATTCTTTTCTTCCTCCGTTAGTTTTATCATCAAGCCCAAGATCTCATTATCTTGGTGCTTAATTATATCTTTATCGTGGATCACCTTTAGCTTGAGATGATCTATCTCATGTTGTCGCTCAATAGACACCTTGAGGATCTTTTTTGCTAAGTGCTTGAACGATTCATACTGCATGAAACATCGTTGATGCATGTAAGAGAGCTTTCTTTGGCGTTCCCTGGGATTGTATGAATTTAGGGAAGGAACTTGAGCACATCTGTAACATTCCTGAAATATTAGCCAAAATAATTCAATAATTAAATTGATTTTGGATTTAAACTGTGAATTTAATTGTGAATTAATTTGAGATTTACAAAATAAACTTAAAATTTTAGATTATAAATAGAAATTTGGTTGGAATTTAAGGATAAGTATCTTATAATAACAAAAAAAAAATTGGATTTAAGGATAATTATATTAGAGATAAAAATGCACTATAATTTGAATAAATATGTATATATTGAAATTTAAAATTGTAAATAAGATTTTGATTTTGAAAATTTTATTTTGAATTAGATATTAATGATTTTCAAAACAATTGTTTAAAACTAAATACTATTTTATATGGGTTTATTTATTAAAAGCATAATTAGTTTAAAATTCATTTCCTTTCTTTAAATTAGAATAAGTAGGAATAATGGACAAAACGGTTATAAAATAAAAAATAAAAATTTGAAATAATATAAATATAGATAATTATTTATTTAAATGGTATACTAGTCTTAATTCAAAAATAAAATAAACTAAGCTTAAAAATAATATTGGTTCAAAAAGAAATATTATAAAATTGATATAAATAAATAAAAAAAATTACAAAAGCTATTTCAGAATTTTAATTCAACCATATTATGTACCTTTTTATTTGATTTGATAAAAAGATTTAAAATACATCTTCTTCTGGAAAAAAAAATATAGTTGTATATTCCCAAAATTTAAAATGTAAAAATATTTACAAATGTTAGAAATATGAAAATATAAATAATACAAATCACTTCCATATTTACAAATCAATAATTTAAAAGAGGTAGAACATGAATATATATATATTACATATACATACATGCACATGGGTGTGGAGTGAAGAGATTAACAAAACTTTATATCATGATGATTTCTAACAAGTGGCCTTCAATGCAATTAATTAAATAAAATAATTAAATAAAAAAATACAAGAAACTTCACATCTTCCCATATGCCATCATATAGTATCTTAGAAAATCTGAAAAAAAATAGTAGAAAAAGATTTGGCTTCACATCTTTCAAAGCCATAAAGCTGTTCAAAACATAAGATAAGGAAAAAAAAAACCCAAAATCTTCATTCTCAAAACCAATCTCATTCTCACAACCAAAATCCAAATTTGCATTCAACTCCTCAAACCCAAATTACATGCTCACATCCATGTACAATTTGCATCCTCCAAATTCAAGTCTGCATATCCCAAATTCCTACCTGCATCAACCATGAAAGTTTCATTTCCCAAATCAGTAAACACTCCTCTTTCCAAAATTACAACCTGCATCTCAAATCTCATCCACATCCATAATCAAGTTGCAATATTCAAAACTACATTTTCAAATCTGCAACCTTGAAATCAAACATGTAGCTCCTCTTTTCAAATTCAAACCTGCATGCATCAATTATTAATCAAGTTAAAGCCTGCATGTAAAACCTGATAGCATCAAGTAGAAGCTTGCATGTTTTAAAAAGGCAACAATCATAGAAGGCCTGCACATCCATTTGAAGCCTGCAATTTAATCTTCATCAAGTAAGAAGGCTCTGCATTTCATAATCTGGGAGCAAGTTTATCTGCATGCAACAGACTTTAGCATGCATTCATTCTCATAAACTCTGGAAGCATCATTTATAGATCAAGATTTTAAAGGCATTCAAGCTACTGCATTTCTTTGCATCTGGAAATAAAGAGCCCTGCATGCATTAAACTTCAAATCTGGTACTCTGCAAGTTGACATGTGCTCTGCATTTTATAAATAAGGTGAGTAACTAAACTTTTTTTTTATAACTGATAATAGGTATTTGTGCATGCTTAATAAATTATCAATAAATATATAAGAAAGTACCTGCATGTATGTGTTTTGTAAACAGAAGATGATTGTGCATGTGTGAACTTTAAATTTTCAAACTTATGTTTGATTTCTTAATTTTCCTTTGACCTGTTACTGAATTGCACTTAAATGTTTGAACAAATTTTGTTTGTTTTAAAATGATGGTGACTCTAATAGTTTATGAACTTCATATGACTGTCTGTAGCTTGAGAAAAAAAAAAGAGTTACACAGAACAAAAATTCCCTAGTGAAAATTCAAATGTTATAAGTTGATGATTCAGGGTTTGTCAAAAGAATCCTAATTTAATTCTAGAATTTAAAAAAACTAAAATTAAGTTTACAGTGTAAAGAGTAAAATGCAGTTTCATATGAACTGTAATTTACACTTTTATCAAGTTCAGTTAAATCTTGCATTTGAACTGTTTGAAATTGATTCTGGAATGAATGTAGCTATCAATAAACATAGCAAAATTTTTGACTTGATCTACAATTCAAATTTGAGTTTGAAATTTGGAAGTTTCTGATATGAGCTCAAGTGTCTCTGGGTTACTGTGTTTGCTCGAATACGATCGCATGGGTTGATCGAGTTTAGTTCTATTCTGGGTATTGATGGATTGTGTGTTGAAGGAGTTACTGCCGGAGTTTGGTCGATGATGATGGCCGGAGTTGTGAAATACTGGTGTTGACAGGTTTGAAGGGTGGGGTTTGGTCTGTTGTGCAGGGGGTTGGTGTTTCAGGGTTGCAGTGTTTTGACCCGGGATGGACTCGGGTATTTTGAAGAATAACTCGAAGCATGTAAGCTTCTGACCCGAAGTAAAATCTTAGATTGCTCGAGTACTTTGTTTCAGGATTTAAGCAAAAGAGAAGCCTGTTTTTTTGCAGTTTTGAAATTAAAGATAGGTTAAATTCAAACTAAAAGTTTAGCTTAGGATTTAACTTAAACCTAAGGATGAATTCAAACTTGTTTGAATTATTTTTCTGTAATAATTTAAATGCAGAATTTTAAATTGGTTTTAAAGAAAGGAAAAATAATAATAAAAGAAACAGGAACTGTTTCCAGTTTGTAAAATATATGAAATAAAGACAAATCAAAATTTGTACTTGTAGTTTTGAAAACTGAATTTAATAATGAATTTAAATAAGTTTAAAATTTGGTCTTTTGAAATAGTTTAAATTCAGCAAATCTCAAAGTTTGATTTTTTTTTTATCAACATAAAACTGTTTCTGTTATTTTTATGTAAAGGTAAATTTAAATTTAAATTTGCAGGAGAGATTTAAAACTGAGTTACATCTGAAATTTGAATATGAATTCAAATTTTGACTGTCTGAAATTTGAAATCAATTATGTTTTTAAATTTAAATTTGATTTTTAACTCTCAAGTATAAAATGCATTGTTGTTTTGCATTTGAAGTAAAAGGTTAAGTATTTAATTTAGGAATTCAAATGAATTCAAATCTGAAGTTTTAAAAATCTGGATTTTAAATTTAAATTTCAGTTTTAAAGTAAAGATTTAAATTTAAATTGCTTTCAAATGATTTTCATTTGAACTAAAGGTGTAAATTATAGAAAGAGTTTTAAAGAATTTAAAACTAAAATGAGAATGAAAGTTGTATTTCAATTTTGAAGTTTTAAAGTAATTTTTAAAATTGATTTGAATTTGATTTGAATTGAAATTTAAATCCTTTTCAACTTATTAATTAAGTATATGTTTCTTTTAAACATATAAGATTAAGTTGTATTGTTTAAAATCTTATTTTGAATAAATTTGAGTCTTGAGTTTAAAGAAAATGTTAAATGGAATTTAATGTAAATTTAAAAACATTTTGTTTTTAAATGCATAATTTAAATAAGGAATGTTTATTTAAAGATAAAGAAAAGTTTAATGATTTGTAATTCATTTATTTATTAAGGTAGTACAAATGGATAATTAATATAATTAATTAATTAAGAAATGGATAATTAATTAAAGTAATTAAGGGTTTTAAATTGATTAATTAAAGTTTAAGATTTATTTTTCTTAGAATAATTAATTTGTAATTAAGGAATCATTAATTGAATGATATTAGATTTTAAATTAATAATTGAAGATTTATTAATTGAATAAATATGGATAGTTAATTAATTAGGAATAATAAATGAAAGTAATCATGTAGGTAATAAATTTAAAACCACCCAGTTTATTCATCTTAATTGTAGATGCTGATTGTTATTGAATGTTGTGTGATGGATTGATATATTTGATATGTGATGTGATGCTATGTGATACTTTGTGCTGATCTGCTATATTTGTGATGAATATACTGTTGTATGAATATGAAACCCTTTGACCCGTAAAACGACATTTGAATTTCGATGCGACAGGGAGTCGGATTCCAGCTGGTTATCCGAAACCCACATCGAATCATATTAATGAATTTTTGTGATTGATAACTTACTTTATCTATGAATCTGTGAATATAGATAAGCGCTATGGGTTATACCGCTTATCTTTATGATTGAATCTGTGATGATGATGTTGTGCACTATTGTGTTGAACCCCTGGACCACACTTATACACACACAAATATGGATTGCACGTGGAAATAAGTCACAGATTTTGGAATTGTTTTAAAATTTGAATTTTTGAATCCAAAATAGTTTTGTAATTAGAATTGAAGCTTTTGAAAAAAATGAATTTCAAAAATAAAAGTTATTTTGAATAACTCGATTGAGTTTTGAAATTTTAAATAATTTGAGTTAAATTTGAATTCAATAATTGAATTGAATTCTATGATTTGGGAACTAGGGTTTAAAAAGTTATCCAACTTATAAATGGATTCATATGGGGTTTTTAAACCATTTTAAAAGGTGATGTTTTGAAATTTAAAATTAACCCAAGATTCCAACTTGTATAAATCGGACTTTTCTGAAACGAAAACTGTCGTTTTCAAATAATAGAAGCTTTCATATAAGAAATGGATTTCCAATGTATGTTAAAAGGAATTCAAGTTTTGAAATGAAAATGGTATTCCAAGTTATGAATAAATCTTTGGAACGTGTTTTGAAAGCTATAAATTAAATCTTTAATTTAAAGATTTATTGAGTTAATCCAATTGGAATGGAAGTTGTTTTGAATCTATGAATAGATCTTTGTGAAATTAGGTGAAACTTTGTGAAATAAATCTTTTTGTTTAAAGATTTAAAATGGTAATTTGTTTAACCATTTGAAAGAAAAGTTTTGGATTTTTAAGTTGTGACTTAACTAAAATCACATATCCATATGTTTTAAAATATGGCGCTCATTATTCGGTTTAGCCGGGAGAGGACCTAGTGTCATATAGCCCATTCCGAATAGTGATACGACGTTATGGATAGCAATTGAAGACCGGTGGTGAAGACCGGATATTTCCAAAAACAAAAGGATAACTCATCGATTGTCTCTGCACTGGCTGATCCCCGGTATAGAGATCTTCATATGTGATGGGAAGTCCGGACGTGATTAGGGATTATCCGGATTTGCAAGGGCTTCTTCGGAAGTGCCTTCGGTTCTGTTCGAACCCGGAACAGACTTGTATGGTTGTATGTCCGACATTACACTTTGAGATGTTAACTGATTTCTATCAAATACATTTCTGCCTGGTGGCGGAGAATTTATTCTCTCAGCTTAACACCCTTCTCTGAGACGTACGAGCTCAGAGGTTATGTAGTTGATATTTATCAGTGATATATTCCCAATTTGGTAATGTGGCATGCTGAGTGCTGCTGTGTGATGATCATTGGATGATCATTTGTGATATGATCATTTGTTTGATCATTTATCTTTGTGATCATTGCTTTGGTCATTTGTTGACCCAAAGCATGGCTTTGTGCCAAAGCGTAGCTTTGTGGACGAGACTGCATCAGGACCTCACACCCCGGAAATGGTCGAAACAGGAAAGATGCGGCAAGGTTATGAGGGTCTCTCCCTTTAGGGTGTGTCATTCCCTTCTGGTAAAGGGTGGTATCAGGTATGGAGCCCTGGTATTTAACCTATGTGGTTGCTCCAATCTCATTTACTGTGCGGTTGTTGCTTTGAGGCGCCTCGGATAAAGGTCCCAAAGGACCGGGGGATGGCATATTCGTGTAGTAGTTACCTAGTTACAGAGGTAACCCGGCCTTGTGTTGGCAGAGATCTAACCGTAACGTTAGTTTCTCGGGACGTCCCACCAGAGGCGATCCCATGTGGCAGTAGGAAGTTCCTTAGCCTGACCATTTGTTGGAAATACATTCATCCAATACGTGCCTTGTACGGTTTTAGTTGTAGAACCTGCCATTTAACATGGCAGCTATAGTAGGCATAGTATCATGGTACCTATGCTGGCTAGGATTTATATTATACTTTCGAAAGATTTTTCACTATGAACTAGTAATAATATCAAAGGATTTTTCTCGTAGTAAGCATGTTTGACTATCATAAGGAGAAATCTCCCCCATGTGTGCGTTTGCATTGTGTGTGTGCCGGGAGGCCTTATGGTAGTTTCATTTTTCAAAAAGCATTGCAGATTTCAAATTTAAATTCTGTTGTTTGTTTTAAAAGACCAAATGTTTTTGTTGCTCATACCAGTCCCATGACTGACCTGGAGTTTATTGTTCCTTTCCTAAACTCTGGGTGCCCACTATTTCCCACACGGGCAGTTTAGAGTTGGGATTTTCAGATAATCGGTAGTAGGTGTAGATTCGATAGCTTTCAGCCTTAGGATTTGGCAATCGCATTTTGGATCGAGTTGCTTCTCTTCATCTTGATTTGGGAGTTCTCGCTATTTCTGGATTGATGCCTTGGAGATGGAGTTACAGCTGGAGTTCTTTCTTGAAGCTACATTGGAGATTTTGTTCCGCTGCTGTGTTATCTTTTCTTTCCGCTGCTATTCTTTGTATCTCTGATAATGTTGATATCTATTGTACCATCCTGTTGTATCTTTCATGTTGTATCAGTTATCGTATAAAATGCTGTATATGAAATATGTTATTCTTTTCTTCCGCTGTGTTATTTACTTAATGTGTTATAAGCTCCGGCGACTCGAATTTGAACGATCGAATCTGCGGCATTCGAGTACAATGTGAAGTATGGATGTCGATTTTCGAACGCGAAAAATTCGAATCGTCACACTTGGTATCAGAGCTGCAGGTTAAAACTTTAGCTCAGGAGTATAACACATTAAGTAACTCATTAGAGATAGGGTGAAGTAAACCCTAGAATGAGTATATCCCTGAGATATCCGTTCGAATGCCTCAGTAAATTCTCTTACTATTCACCGATAGTAAGTATGAGTGCGAGAAGAGAACGAGATAGGGGACAAGGGAGTACCACTATAAATGGTCAATACCCTGCAACAGTGGGAATATCTTTTCTCTATCAATCTCCTTTGATTCGATTTCGAATTCTTTTGATTGCTTCGTGACTGCTCCAGAAAGAAGTTTCGGTGTGATGATGGCCATACGTATTGTTGTAGGAAATTCTTACTTCGTATCTTCATCGGTTTCTTATCAGCTTTTCGATCTAAACTCTAATGAATTTGAAATTGAAAATATTAAATAAATTGGAAATTTTAAATTAGTAAATTGGTTAACTAATATGAAGATTTGATCCATCTATCTATTCTCTGGGATCCGATATATTCTACGAACGATTAGTTATCTCTTCGAACTAGTCAATGCCCTTGCATATTCGTAGACCGATGGACCCAAATATCTTGTGTAATATTATATGAGATTGTTCTCATATCTATTGTTGATATTCTTATTTGGTAAGCCAAATACAGAATTTATATCCAGTTCGATTTGGAAAGGAATTTCTCTATCTTTCATCTTTTCTTTTCGTCTTCCTAGCAAATTTCGAGGACGAAATTTCTTAAGGGGGGAAGTCTGTAACATTCCTGAAATATTAGCCAAAATAATTCAATAATTAAATTGATTTTGGATTTAAACTGTGAATTTAATTGTGAATTAATTTGAGATTTACAAAATAAACTTAAAATTTTAGATTATAAATAGAAATTTGGTTGGAATTTAAGGATAAGTATCTTATAATAACAAAAAAAAATTGGATTTAAGGATAATTATATTAGAGATAAAAATGCACTATAATTTGAATAAATATGTATATATTGAAATTTAAAATTGTAAATAAGATTTTGATTTTGAAAATTTTATTTTGAATTAGATATTAATGATTTTCAAAACAATTGTTTAAAACTAAATACTATTTTATATGGGTTTATTTATTAAAAGCATAATTAGTTTAAAATTCATTTCCTTTCTTTAAATTAGAATAAGTAGGAATAATGGACAAAACGGTTATAAAATAAGAAATAAAAATTTGAAATAATATAAATATAGATAATTATTTATTTAAATGGTATACTAGTCTTAATTCAAAAATAAAATAAACTAAGCTTAAAAATAATATTGGTTCAAAAAGGAATATTATAAAATTGATATAAATAAATAAATAAAATTACAAAAGCTATTTCAGAATTTTAATTCAACCATATTATGTACCTTTTTATTTGATTTGATAAAAAGATTTAAAATACATCTTCTTCTGAAAAAAAAAATATAGTTGTATATTCCCAAAATTTAAAATGTAAAAATATTTACAAATGTTAGAAATATGAAAATATAAATAATACAAATCACTTCCATATTTACAAATCAATAATTTAAAAGAGGTAGAACATGAAAATATATATATTACATATACATACATGCACATGGGTGTGGAGTGAAGAGATTAACAAAACTTTATATCATGATGATTTCTAACAAGTGGCCTTCAATGCAATTAATTAAATAAAATAATTAAATAAAAAATACAAGAAACTTCACATCTTCCCATATGCCATCATATAGTATCTTAGAAAATCTGAAAAAAAATAGTAGAAAAAGATTTGGCTTCACATCTTTCAAAGCCATAAAGCTGTTCAAAACATAAGATAAGGAAAAAAAAAAACCCAAAATCTTCATTCTCAAAACCAATCTCATTCTCACAACCAAAATCCAAATTTGCATTCAACTCCTCAAACCCAAATTACATGCTCACATCCATGTACAATTTGCATCCTCCAAATTCAAGTCTGCATATCCCAAATTCCTACCTGCATCAACCATGAAAGTTTCATTTCCCAAATCAGTAAACACTCCTCTTTCCAAAATTACAACCTGCATCTCAAATCTCATCCACATCCATAATCAAGTTGCAATATTCAAAACTACATTTTCAAATCTGCAACCTTGAAATCAAACATGTAGCTCCTCTTTTCAAATTCAAACCTGCATGCATCAATTATTAATCAAGTTAAAGCCTGCATGTAAAACCTGATAGCATCAAGTAGAAGCTTGCATGTTTTAAAAAGGCAACAATCATAGAAGGCCTGCACATCCATTTGAAGCCTGCAATTTAATCTTCATCAAGTAAGAAGGCTCTGCATTTCATAATCTGGGAGCAAGTTTATCTGCATGCAACAGACTTTAGCATGCATTCATTCTCATAAACTCTGGAAGCATCATTTATAGATCAAGATTTTAAAGGCATTCAAGCTACTGCATTTCTTTGCATCTGGAAATAAAGAGCCCTGCATGCATTAAACTTCAAATCTGGTACTCTGCAAGTTGACATGTGCTCTGCATTTTATAAATAAGGTGAGTAACTAAACTTTTTTTTATAACTGATAATAGGTATTTGTGCATGCTTAATAAATTATCAATAAATATATAAGAAAGTACCTGCATGTATGTGTTTTGTAAACAGAAGATGATTGTGCATGTGTGAACTTTAAATTTTCAAACTTATGTTTGATTTCTTAATTTTCCTTTGACCTGTTACTGAATTGAACTTAAATGTTTGAACAAATTTTGTTTGTTTTAAAATGATGGTGACTCTAATAGTTTATGAACTTCATATGACTGTCTGTAGCTTGAGAAAAAAAAAAAGAGTTACACAGAACAAAATTTCCCTAGTGAAAATTCAAATGTTATAAGTTGATGATTCAGGGTTTGTCAAAAGAATCCTAATTTAATTCTAGAATTTAAAAAAACTAAAATTAAGTTTACAGTGTAAAGAGTAAAATGCAGTTTCATATGAACTGTAATTTACACTTTTATCAAGTTCAGTTAAATCTTGCATTTGAACTGTTTGAAATTGATTCTGGAATGAATGTAGCTATCAATAAACATAGCAAAATTTTTGACTTGATCTACAATTCAAATTTGAGTTTGAAATTTGGAAGTTTCTGATATGAGCTCAAGTGTCTCTGGGTTACTGTGTTTGCTCGAATACGATCGCATGGGTTGATCGAGTTCAGTGCTATTCTGGGTATTGATGGATTGTGTGTTGAAGGAGTTACTGCCGGAGTTTGGTCGATGATGATGGCCGGAGTTGTGAAATACTGGTGTTGACAGGTTTGAAGGGTGGGGTTTGGTCTGTTGTGCAGGGGGTTGGTGTTTCAGGGTTGCAGTGTTTTGACTCGGGATGGACTCGGGTATTTTGAAGAATAACTCGAAGCATGTAAGCTTCTGACCCGAAGTAAAATCTTAGATTGCTCGAGTACTTTGTTTCAGGATTTAAGCAAAAGAGAAGCCTGTTTTTTTGCAGTTTTGAAATTAAAGATAGGTTAAATTCAAACTAAAAGTTTAGCTTAGGATTTAACTTAAACCTAAGGATGAATTCAAACTTGTTTGAATTATTTTTCTGTAATAATTTAAATGCAGAATTTTAAATTGGTTTTAAAGAAAGGAAAAATAATAATAAAAGAAACAGGAACTGTTTCCAGTTTGTAAAATATATGAAATAAAGACAAATCAAAATTTGTACTTGTAGTTTTGAAAACTGAATTTAATAATGAATTTAAATAAGTTTAAAATTTGGTCTTTTGAAATAGTTTAAATTCAGCAAATCTCAAAGTTTGATTTTTTTTTTATCAACATAAAACTGTTTCTGTTATTTTTATGTAAAGGTAAATTTAAATTTAAATTTGCAGGAGAGATTTAAAACTGAGTTACATCTGAAATTTGAATATGAATTCAAATTTTGACTGTCTGAAATTTGAAATCAATTATGTTTTTAAATTTAAATTTGATTTTTAACTCTCAAGTATAAAATGCATTGTTGTTTTGCATTTGAAGTAAAAGGTTAAGTATTTAATTTAGGAATTCAAATGAATTCAAATCTGAAGTTTTAAAAATCTGGATTTTAAATTTAAATTTCAGTTTTAAAGTAAAGATTTAAATTTAAATTGCTTTCAAATGATTTTCATTTGAACTAAAGGTGTAAATTATAGAAAGAGTTTTAAAGAATTTAAAACTAAAATGAGAATGAAAGTTGTATTTCAATTTTGAAGTTTTAAAGTAATTTTTAAAATTGATTTGAATTTGATTTGAATTGAAATTTAAATCCTTTTCAACTTATTAATTAAGTATATGTTTCTTTTAAACATATAAGATTAAGTTGTATTGTTTAAAATCTTATTTTGAATAAATTTGAGTCTTGAGTTTAAAGAAAATGTTAAATGGAATTTAATGTAAATTTAAAAACATTTTGTTTTTAAATGCATAATTTAAATAAGGAATGTTTATTTAAAGATAAAGAAAAGTTTAATGATTTGTAATTCATTTATTTATTAAGGTAGTACAAATGGATAATTAATATAATTAATTAATTAAGAAATGGATAATTAATTAAAGTAATTAAGGGTTTTAAATTGATTAATTAAAGTTTAAGATTTATTTTTCTTAGAATAATTAATTTGTAATTAAGGAATCATTAATTGAATGATATTAGATTTTAAATTAATAATTGAAGATTTATTAATTGAATAAATATGGATAGTTAATTAATTAGGAATAATAAATGAAAGTAATCATGTAGGTAATAAATTTAAAACCACCCAGTTTATTCATCTTAATTGTAGATGCTGATTGTTATTGAATGTTGTGTGATGGATTGATATATTTGATATGTGATGTGATGCTATGTGATACTTTGTGCTGATCTGCTATATTTGTGATGAATATACTGTTGTATGAATATGAAACCCTTTGACCCGTAAAACGACATTTGAATTTCGATGCGACAGGGAGTCGGATTCCAGCTGGTTATCCGAAACCCACATCGAATCATATTAATGAATTTTTGTGATTGATAACTTACTTTATCTATGAATCTGTGAATATAAATAAGCGCTATGGGTTATACCGCTTATCTTTATGATTGAATCTGTGATGATGATGTTGTGCACTATTGTGTTGAACCCCTGGAACACACTTATACACACACAAATATGGATTGCACGTGGAAATGGGTTAAGTCACAGATTTTGGAATTGTTTTAAAATTTGAATTTTTGAATCCAAAATAGTTTTGGAATTAGAATTGAAGCTTTTGAAAAAAATGAATTTCAAAAATAAAAGTTATTTTGAATAACTCGATTGAGTTTTGAAATTTTAAATAATTTGAGTTAAATTTGAATTCAATAATTGAATTGAATTCTATGATTTGGGAACTAGGGTTTAAAAAGTTATCCAACTTATAAATGGATTCATATGGGGTTTTTAAACCATTTTAAAAGGTGATGTTTTGAAATTTAAAATTAACCCAAGATTCCAACTTGTATAAATCGGACTTTTCTGAAACGAAAACTGTCGTTTTCAAATAATAGAAGCTTTCATATAAGAAATGGATTTCCAATGTATGTTAAAAGGAATTCAAGTTTTGAAATGAAAATGGTATTCCAAGTTATGAATAAATCTTTGGAACGTGTTTTGCAAGCTATAAATTAAATCTTTAATTTAAAGATTTATTGAGTTAATCCAATTGGAATGGAAGTTGTTTTGAATCTATGAATAGATCTTTGTGAAATTAGGTGAAACTTTGTGAAATAAATCTTTTTGTTTAAAGATTTAAAATGGTAATTTGTTTAACCATTTGAAAGAAAAGTTTTGGATTTTTAAGTTGTGACTTAACTAAAATCACATATCCATATGTTTTAAAATATGGCGCTCATTATTCGGTTTAGCCGGGAGAGGACCTAGTGTCATATAGCCCATTCCGAATAGTGATACGACGTTATGGATAGCAATTGAAGACCGGTGGTGAAGACCGGATATTTCCAAAAACAAAAGGATAACTCATCGATTGTCTCTGCACTGGCTGATCCCCGGTATAGAGATCTTCATATGTGATGGGAAGTCCGAACGTGATTAGGGATTATCCGGATTTGCAAGGGCTTCTTCGAAAGTGCCTTCGGTTCTGTTCGAACCCGGAACAGACTTGTATGGTTGTATGTCCGACATTACACTTTGAGATGTTAACTGATTTCTATCAAATACATTTCTGCCTGGTGGCGGAGAATTTATTCTCTCAGCTTAACACCCTTCTCTGAGACGTACGAGCTCAGAGGTTATGTAGTTGATATTTATCAGTGATATATTCCCAATTTGGTAATGTGGCATGCTGAGTGCTGCTGTGTGATGATCATTGGATGATCATTTGTG